>CM061538.1:144602844-145949511 GCA_030864215.1 Capsicum pubescens
GTTTCCTAGTGACAAAAATGGTTTCTAATGTTTCTTAATACAACTTGTTTGGAGAATGTGACCAGTTCATGAGTTCAAGATCTACTCAAACATAAATCCTCCCGTGGTTAGAGGATCTAATCCTATGGAGGACACATAGAACTTTTTCAACAATATCGATAGAATCTTTAGGTATACATGTATAAAAAATAGAAGTTGTTAATTTAGTTCTGTATTAGGTAGAAAATGCGCAGTAGCAAAGAGTAAGAGAATATACCACAATGGTATTGACTAGAAATCCCTTAGTTGTGCAATAGAGCTCAGATGTGTATTCAACATCTTGGGTATGTTAATAGACAAAATAATAACTATGTTCATATGAACACCCCTAATATGATAAAAAAGTGTGCTCCTTTTGTGGTTAGAAAACATAGAGGATAAGTAGTTTAATTGATTCATATAAGAGTATATGTATAATAATATTTCAATGTGATTGATGTTTTATTTATTGAATAGAATACGTGGAGATTTTGTCCATTATTCGCTAGAGTGCCCTAGTTGTAGGGTGGTTTTTGCTACAACTTAGAGTGTTACCCCTATTAGGGCCATTCATTCCTCAGCTGTAGGTGGTTTGAATGGTCGTATGGGTGGGCCTCAGGGTGCTCGAGGTGGTTCTTAGAAAGGTAGGGAAGGAGATCGGTCAGGATCCCACTGGGTAAAAGATGTGGTCAATCGTATGTAGTACCTGCTATAGTGAAGACTGAGCCTTCAGATATTGTTGTCCTAGGTACAATTTTGGTTTGCTACCAGTCAAGCTTTGCTTTGTTTGATTTAATATCCACTTATTCTTACGTGTCTTCTTAGTTTGCTCTATGGTTAGAGTTATTTTAGGATTTTTTATTTGTGTCTTTACGTGTATCAACTCATGTTGGTGAGTCTTCAGTAATGGATCGAGTGTTCAGATCCTGTGTTGTGATTGTTAGGGATGTTGATACTTATGATTATCTTATTATTCTAGATATAGTGGAATTTGATATAATTCTATGCTTGGAATGGTTATCCTACTATCATGCTATCATGAATTGTTTTGCCAAGATTGATTACTTAACCATGCCCAGCATACCTATGGCCATCTTGCAGGGAGCTATTAGCTGTGAGCCAATAGGGATTATTTCTTATATGCATGATAGGAGACTTCTTTTGAGAGGTTGTGAGTCTTACCTTACTTACATTTATGAGTTAGTATGGAGAGTACATCGCTTGACTCTGTTCCTTTAGTTCTTCAACTTCCTACTATTTTCCTTACTGATCTACCTAGTATACCTCTTGTCTATGAGATTGATTTTGTTATTTATATTAAACTAGAACTCGGTCTATTTCAATGGCACCTTACCTTATGGATCTTGCTGAGCTTAAGAAGCTGAATTCTCACCTTTAGAATCATCTTGGTAATGGTTTTATTAGACCTAATGTTTTCCCTAGTGGTGCTCTTAAGCTATTTGTTAATAAGAAGGATGGATCCATGCAGATGTGAATTGATTATAGACATCTTAATAAGGTGACGACGAAGAACCATTATCTTATGCCTCATATTTCTATGATTGATTTAAGATCTGGTTACCATCAGTTGAGTATTTGGGTTGAGGATATCCAGAAGATAACATTTAGTACCTATTAAGGTCATTATGAGTTCCTAGTGATATATATTTGGTTGACTAATGCCACAATAGTATTCATGGATTTGATGAATCGAGTGTTCAGGCCTTATTTAGATTCCTTCCTTATTGTGTTCATCGATGATATTCTTGTGTATTCAAGGTTTAGAGAGGAACATGAGTAGTATTTGAGGATGGTTCTTTAGACTTTGATGGATCTTGTGCTTTTCTCCAAGTTCTCCAAGTTCATATTTTGTCTTTAATCGGTGACATTTCTTGGGCATATGCTAACGATGGATGGGATTATGGTAGACTCAACAAAGATTAAGGCTATTCGTATTTGGGATAGACCAACATCTTTGACAGTGGATCATAGATTTAATGGCTTGACTGGTTATTATAGATGATTGATTGAGGGCTTTGCTACTATATCAACACGTATAACCAGTTTAACTTGGAAGGAGGTTCCTTTTTGAGAGTCCGAGGAGTGTGTGTCGAGATTTGTTAAGTTCAAAGAGTTTCTTACATTGGCTTCTATTTTGGATTTTCCTATTAAGGGTGAAGGATTTACCGTGTATTGTGATGCTTTTGGTATTAGTTTAGGTAGTGCATTTCAGGGTAATATTATTTTTTATGCTTTGAGGCAGCTTAAGGTGCACGAATGCAACTACCCCACTTATGATTTTGAATTGGCGGTGGTGATTTTCACGCTTAAGATTTGGAGTCATTATCTTTATGGTGTGTATTGTGAGATTTTCATAGATCATTGCAGTCTTCAGCATTTTATGACGCAGTGAAAGCTTAATATTAGGCAGTGTAGGTGGATGAAGTTTCTTAAGGACTGGGATATCTTTATCTTGTATGATCCAGGTAAGGAGAATGTCATAGCAGAAACCTTTAACTAAAAAGTAGTAAGTATGGGTAGCTGGGCTTGTATTTTAATTTCTCAGAGGCCGTTGGCCCTAGATGTTTAGTCCTTAGCACTCTTAATAGTAAACTTGTTATTTCAGACCCTAGGAGGATTGTTACTAATGTTGAAACTAGGTCCTCAATTTTGAGCAGATTAGGGATCGTTAGTTTGAGGATACTAAACATTAAATCCTTCATGACTAGGTGGTGAGTCCAAGAGGTCCACCATAGATTTTGAGGGTGTTTTGTGATTTAATAGCCATATTTTTGTTTTAAGAGTTAATGATTTTATTTAGTTGATTTGGCAAGAGGCTCATAGCTTTAGATATTCCCTTTATCTAGGTACAACCAAAATGAATAGAGATTTGAGACAACATTATTGATGGAGTGGCATGAAGAGAGATATGGCAGACTTTGTAGCTCGTTGCCTATATTTTCAACAGGTGAAGGCCGAGCATCATTGACCGGGTTATTGAATTTAGAGATTGTCTATTCCCTAGTGGAAGTAGGAGCCAACTACCATGGACTTTTTAGTAGTTTACCTCGTACCTCCCATGGATCCAATGGAATTTGGGTCATTGTGGGATGGTTGACCGAGGGCACATTTTATTTCTATTTATATCTCGTTTAGTGTCGAGAGGTTAGCTTGTATCTGTGTGCATGAGATAGTCTCTTTGCATGGTGTGCCTATATCTATCATTTCAAACCAGGGCTCTGTTATCACTTCTAACTTTTGGAGAACTTTCTAAGAGGAGTTGGGAACTCAGGTGGATTTTAGTACTACCTTCTATCTTCAGACAGATAGCCAAGCATACTATTCTAGTGCTTAGGGATATACTTTGAGCCTATGTTACAGATTTTGGAGGCCACTGGGAGAACTAATCCTTGACAAAGTTTGCATATAATAACGTTTGTTATTCGAGCATTGAGATGGCACCTTTTTATGCCTTGTATGGTAGGAGATGCCATTCTTTGATTGGGTGGTTTGAAACTTCAAGATTGAACTCACAGTTCTGATTTGCTTCAGGAGTCACTGGATAGAGTTAGGATAAATCAGGATCATTTAAGGGCAACTCAGTCTAGGTAAAAAGCCTATATAGACCGTAGGCTTCATGCCATGAGATTTGGAGTTGGTGATTAAGTATTTCTCCATATGTTATGAAGAGTGTGATGATGTTTAGGAGAAAGAGCAAGATCATCCCAAAACATATTGGACCTTTTGATATTCTTCGTTTAGTTAGTGAGAGGGCTTATGAGTTAGCCTTACCTCAAGATTTTGATGTTGTCTATTTGATTTTCAATGTTTTCATGTTGCGATCATAAATTCCTAATCTGCCTCATATGATTAGATGGGATACGGTCCAATTAGATGAGCAGTTGATCTTCATAGAGGAACCAGTGCTCATTTGGCAAGTGATGTCAGGCGGTTGCACACTAGAGAAATTCTTATAGTTTAGGTTCAGTGAAGGCACCATCTAGTGGAGGAGGCTACTTGGGAGATTGAGAGAAAGATGCGGACCCAATATCCTCACCTATTTGAGACTTTAGGTATATTTTAACTCTTGACTTCCTCAGACAAAAATACTTTTAGTTGTGGATATTGTAATGACCCTTTAGGTCATTTTTAGTATTTTTAATTATTTTCATTATTAGATCTTTCTTGTAGTTGCCCCAGGTCATTTATGACTGTTGGGATTGACAGTTCGATTAGTGGGTAGTTCATTTGTTTTTAGAGCTAATCTCTATTTTGAAGTCTTCGCTAGTTCTAAATGTCGACCAGGTAAAAACTTCAGTCAAAGGACCTTGTATGCCAATTCTGACTATTCCAATAGCTCCATAATGTCTATTGTAAGCTAGGTGTACTCTTGGTTCTGGTCCCGAGACACACCGACTCTTTTTGACCTATTAGTCAAAAGTTAAGGAAATGGAAATTGCGTGTGGGATCCAAATTTTGTCAAAACAACCCTAGATGGAAATTTTTACTGTGTTGTTGAGTCAAGAATGTTGAATTTGATAGGATAGAATAGTTCATTTTCCTTTACAGAACTTTGGATGAATTTCGAAGGCTTGGTGGAGAGTTAGAAAATTCTTGGTCTCAGTTGAAACTGTGCACTCACTGATAACGATGCCAGGGGTTACGGTTGTGATACCCTTGGTAGGAACCAAGTCCCGTTATAGTAGTGCATATGTCATGATAGCGACTCTCATTGAAAGCCACCATATGTGGCGATCGCGAGTGTCGGGTCGCGATAGCGACTCCCGAGCACCTAGAAAAGGTATAAATACCCTATTTTTAGACTTTTTTTCCCATTTTCCATCCATTTACAAGAGAGTTAAATCATAAGTATTGAGAAATCTTAGTGTGTGATCTTGTGGGTGATTTGGGTAGCTTGGATAATAATTATTACCCGATTTTATTTTGAATTTGAGGTAAGATTCCTTCTCAATCTTGGTGGATTTTCTCATTTCTTGTTCAATATTCCTAAAACTTGGTGACTTGATTTAGCACCAATGTAGCTCAAATTTTACCTAATTTTGGGGTAATTACTCCTTGAGGATAAGGGAATGTCGGGTTAGATTATAAAATGGAATTTTCATAAATGGGACCCATATTGAATTTTGGATGATTTTGGACTAGAAGAACAATTGTGCAATATGGTTATCATCGTACTCATTTTGATGAGTAGAATATGATTTTGATCTTGTGGCTTCTTGCTAAAGCTTTTTGGAAGGGAAAGTAGGTGGTTTAGCGGGTTTTTGAGCTTCCTTCAACATTCAAGTAGGCTAGGCTTCATCTGCCTTATAAATTAAGCTAGTTCATAGTATGTTTATGATATCATATTTTATTTGGGATGAGTTTTACGTGTTGGTGATGTGATTGGAAATATTTAGGATAGATGGACCTTATAGGCTATTCGAAAATAATAATTTAGGCATAAATGACTTAGTTATTCATGCTTTACGGAATAATTCTATCTTAGGGTTGAATTGTTGCTTAGTTAATATCTAAAGGTTTATTTAGATACCTTATCCTAGACCGAGGTAGAAATTTCCTTGTAATGAAGTTCAAGAATCTCAAAGTGGGCCCTTCACTAACCTTAGGCCAAGATTTGTGTTAGCTATTGGAAACTTTTTATACACTTGTTGTATGCCTTGAATGGGGCTTATTGAGGTAATATTGAGATTCTTTGGAATTTGATGGTCATGATGGGTTTTCATGGAGAGTTAATGCTTATTGAATATGCTAGTGATTAGTGATTATTTTATTGATTATTTCATTGACTAGTCATTATGTTATTGATTATGCTAGTTACTATATTATTAATTATGCTAGTAATTATGCTATTGGTTATGATGATGATGATATTTACCAGTTCGAGTTTGGATGTTGATGATAATCTTGATGATGTATATATCCGGTTCAAGTTTGAAAGATGCTTATGACATTGCATATTCATACCCGATTTGAGTCTGAAAGATTATTGTGATATTGATTATATAATTACCTGTTTGATTCTGGGAAATTTCTATTATATTGATCATGATGTTGGTAATATGTTATTATCAATGTTGATGCTTATGATATCGGTTAGGTGAGGCCCAGCTTGAGTCTAGCAAGGGAGTATGATATGTGAATAGTAGTGATATTGATGTAATTTTTTAAATGGGAAATTATTATAGTATAGCATGTCATGAATGAATTCTTGTTGTATCATGGAAGTTGGTAATAATGGTTTTTTGGTTTATACTTTACTTGATTGTATCTTCCATGCTTATAGGGGCCTTCATTGAGTTATTTACTTTTCTGCACTTATTGGTTTATGAAGGTCAATTTTGTAGTTATAATCACATATGTCTAATTTTTACTTTATTCTATTATTTCGATTATTTACTTATTTCTGCACAGTGATATTGGAGTTGTTTAGGTCCTCCTCTTTACCTGAACCTAGTTATGTTATCTTGCATTTCATTGTATTTATATCATGATTTAGCTCAATTGGTCGAGGATTCCTACTGAGTACCGTGGTTTTTGTACTCATACTATAATTTTGTACCTTTTTGGTGCAAATCCGAGTACTAGTTGCCGCAGTTGATTCATTGATTGTGTTTTGTTGGATCCTAAGATAGGGTAAGATCTTAAAGTCGGAGTTGCCTATTTCCTTCTATCGATCTATGTCTAGTTTTTAGCTTCGAGACAAGATTGTATTGACTATTTTAGAACTTGAGTTGTATTTATAGTAGTTCTTGTACTGGCTCTTCTAGGTTATGGGATGGTTATTTGTATTGTTTTCTACCTCTTGTCTATTTCCTTTGCGTTGCTTATTTATAAGTTATAATTGTATATATTTTCTGCCTCATTGTGGAATTTTCAACCATTTTAACTCATTACATTTAGCTTTGGGTTACAGTTTGGCTTAGCTATCAGTGGGATAATGTAGGTGCCATCATGACGCGTAAATTGGGTCGTGACACAAAACATGGTCATTCATATGCTACATTATAAAATGGTTTCCTAGTGACAAAAATGGTTTCTAATGTTTTTTAATATAACTTCTTTGGAGAATGTGACCAGTTCATGAGTTCAAGATCTACTCAAACATGAATCCTCCCGTGGTTACAGGATCTAATCCTATGGAGTAAACATAGAACATTGTCAACAGTATCTATAGAATCTTTAGGTTTCTACATGTATTGAAAATTGAAGTTTTTAATTTAGTTCTGTATTAGGTAGAAAATGCGCAGTAGCAAAGAGTAAGAGAATATACCACAATGGTATTGACTAGAAATCCCTTAGTTGTCCAACAGAGCTCAGATGTGTATTCAACATCTTGGGTATGTTAATAGCCAAAATAATAACTATGTTCATATGAACATCCCTAATAAGATAAAAAGGTGTGCTCCTTTTGTGGTTAGAAAACACAGAGGATAAGTAGTTTAACTGATTCATATAAGAGTATATGTACAGTAGTGTTTGATGTTTTATTTATAGAATAGAATACAACAAAACATTAAAGTTAAAAATGTTGAGGGGGTATAAATAAGTTATAATTTGTTAGAATATTTATAATAGAGGAAGGTATAGTACCATCTAATCACTAGAGAAGAGTAATTAGTTACATATGAAATAAAGGAGAACAACATTAAAATACCATAGAATAGAGAGTCGAGTTTATCAAAGTTCCCTGATAGTATAATAAAATGACATATGTAAGTATTAGAAGAAAAGATTACATAGGTTGTGCCCTTATTATAAAGGATGCTTACTAAGCATGTGTTGCAAGAAAAAGATATTAACTCTTTAACTTTAACCAGTTGTAAAGATGTATCCAAAAGTGTCCCCTTAGTAACTTTTTGATCTTCTATTAGATGGAGAAGTCATTTTAGTATAGATATGAATTTTGGTATCTAATCTTAATAGCTACAAGAATAGAGAGTACAACTGAAAGGTATCTTTGATAGAAGATACGCTTTACCTAGTGAGATACCCTGAAATATACTTGCATCATTAGTATAAAAGAAAGATGGCTTACACATATATAGTGAATACTATCAAGGGAGCAAATTTATTATAAGGTATAGGTATCGCATGTTCATTTAGTTCTCCATTTCCAAGATTTGCTTGATTAAATGTTATGATGCCCTCAAGTTTCACTTGTCTATTTTTAGTTTGAACCTTAATAAAATATCAAACATCGAGTATATGATGTATTACTGGCCAACAATAAAAATAGAGTTCACATCATCCTCTTACTCTTATAGACAATTTGTAGAGAATTTTTCCTGTATCTTTTCCCTAGTACTTATATCGACTTTAAAAGGATCCAAGTTTCGATGGTTGGAATACCTAAAGAAGAATTGCAAAAGATAAAAGAAAACGAGCAGAATCAAGTGCATATGTTTTAAGGCAAGCAAAGAAGCACGAGCAGAACTACACCACTCGTGATTTAGAACTACTGGAAGTATGCTTTCACTTAAGACATGACAGAGTGATACTATAGGATGTCTCTTTGTTTCCAAAAGATCTAACTGATTATATAATCATACATGCCACATGTACTATAGATCATTTATTGGTAGGTCACATTTCCTTGTGGATTATTTTCTCACATGTTACATATTTCATGGAACACTTGCATGTAGGTGTTATTCGCTTCCTAAAACCCTCACTTATTGCTATATGTTTCGTGAGACGTTTCTCTATTTCACCAATTACTTGACACAAATAATTTTTCCATATTTTATAAGCATTATATATCAATGACTCATATTTTATAGGCATTATAAATTACTAGTTCATGCGTCATATGTACCACAACTCACTTGTCTACATATTATATGCTTTATAAACCATCTATCCATATTTCACCTGCCTTATAGCCTACTTTTTCAAGCATTACAAGCCTTATTGTTAATTTGTAAATGGTCACTTTGTTTTATTTCATAAAGTATACTCATTCATGTATTAGTCCACTTATACACGTACAGTCCACCTACCCACGTGATTCATACTTCATATTTCACTTTATTATATAGCTACATGTCTAGCCCATTTGCTTATATGTTATATACTTATGTAGCTTTGGTACTCACATCTTGTGTACTCATCTTGTTCATTTGATCAACCCATTTTACATTCCACTTGCTCATGTACGTTATTTATAATTCAACTTCCTATGTTACATATCATACAAAACTCATTTTATCATATGTTTTCTAGTTCACATTCTCATACTCCATAACAACTTACTTGCACCTTATCATATGTAGGTCAAATTATTGTATTGTATGCCTCTTATATACACTTATTCATATTATAAGTGCACTTCTTTTTGGCTCATTATTCATATATAAGGTAGTCTTTATGTCCACTTTCCTAGATTTCATAAACTTTTATGTGATTATTTATTCAAATGCTATATCCCTTCCTATCAAAGCTCACCTTAGTGTCGAATTTATTGGGATAAGGTACTCTAATTTCATAATAAAGTAGGGATCTTTCCAGGAAAGACTGGCACATACGTAAATTTTATCACAACTCTTACTTGTATATGAATAGAAAAGAACAATGCCCTATTAAGATATGTGGAACAAAAAAAATTAGAATTTCACATTGACAATCATGTGTTCTTACAAAATTCACCTACTAAAGTCCTCATGTGATTTAGTAAGAAAATTGAGCCCTTACACTGTTAGGGAGACATATAGAGAATTGACAAAAGGATTAAGGTAGAGCTACCTCCAAAGTCAAATTTCATACACCCGGTATTTCACATATTTATACATATTTAGTATTTAAGTGACCCATGATTTATTATACCCGCTTAGGTTATTGAATCTATAGAGGTCTTGTCACATGAATAAGTTTTAATGTCTATCCTTGGCCAAGATATTAGAAAGATGAGAGATAAAAGATGTAGCCTGTGTGAGAGTATTGTGCAGGAGTTAAAGAGCTTTAAAAAGGGCATATTGTAAAATTGAGAACTCTAGAAAGTTCAAGTATCCATATTGTTCCAAGAAACTACATGAGATTCCGACATAACTTGTATTCCTTAATTGATTATAAGTTTTACATGCATCTATTCACTTATTCATAAGATAGCTTAGATGCTTGTCCACGTGCTCATGAGTTTATGTGTTATCTTACTGATGTATTATATATTCAAATCTATAGGTCATACTTGGGATTCTCAATTTTAGAAAGGTTCCACATTAACCTAGTGTATTAGAATAAAGAGAGAAGCAAGCCGTGCTATAAAGAATTGTTTCACTTGATTATATGTTGCTGAAAGGATCCTTAGTTTCCATTCAATATTTAATATTCTACACCTATTGAAATACTATGTGAGGATTGTATATATAAATTATGGTCAGCTAGCATGTTTTAAATAATTTTGTTTACAAAAGGAAACTTGAGCAACATTTTAGGAGAAATTATATAGTGAACATTGTATTAAGCTATTACATTCGAGGATGAATGATCCAAAGGGGTGGTGGTGATGGTGATGTAACACCCTATAAATATCAGTGCGTATACGACTAAGGTAACATCGATGAAAGCATTTAAACTCAATAAGTAAGGTGATTTTTAAGCTTAAAGTTTAGAGGAGACTGTTAAGTTAAAGTAAAGTAATTAAGATTTGGAAAATAAATGAAACAAGTGAGGTATTTTCTTTACTAAATTATGTTTGTTGGTGAAAAGTAGGTGCATCACCTACTTACACTATTTGACCAACTTAGGAGAGAAATTAGTTGCATCACCTACTTACGTTAAATAGAATAAAATGGGGTAGTAGGTGCATCACCTACTTTGATATTTGACCAACTTAAAAATGGCCAAGTAGGTGCATCACCTACTTAGAAAATTATGGAGAGAAATGAAGAGGAAAGAGGCAGTTAATTGAGGGTCGTTATAGGGTCTAGTTCAGTTTAATTTCTTTTCATTATTGCATAAAAAACTTCAGAATTATCTCGAGATCTCCCCTTTTATCTTAAATCATAAAACAACTGCCTCAAAATTCTTCGCGGGTTCTTGAAGAAACCCTCCTTTATCCAAACCAAGATAAGTGAAAATAATTATGTTTTAAGTTGAATTCTACTATGGAAAATAAGAAAATTAAGTACCAGATTTCTGGAGTGTAGGAAAACTCCTTTTTCTAAAAGCTTGGCAGTCTCACTTCTCTTTAACTCCTATGAGATCTTTCTTCTTATTTCGTTCAACTTGAAGGGAATCTTAAAGTCTTGAAAAGGTAAACATTAAGATAATAAATTTCAAAAATAAAGGTATGGTCCCTATCCCAATTTCATCCCTCTTTATGTGTAGGTTTCATTAGAGGTTTATACACATATTATTACAACTCATGGGAATTTGGTAATTTGGCAATAGTTAGGGGCTGTTTATAGGTATTATAGTTGAAAGGCAATGTGTAATCTTATAGAATGGTTGAGTGGAGTTATATTAAGGTATAGAAGGAGGGTGTGCCGATACACCAAGAATTTAGGAGTTGGATGGTCTTATTGTCCATCAAGTATTCATCTACTATTTTATAAGGATCATATTGTGATTAGTTTCTTGTATTAGACTCATTATGTACTTATACTATAGATTAATGTCTTAAAATAAAGAAGGCTAATTCATTATAATATTCGAGTTGCACAATAAGGTATGTAATACTAATCTCTTTCCCTTACTTTTCACATGATTTTATGGCTCATGTGTTTATGTTTTATGCCCAATGAGTTTCGTTAAGTCATATCATCTTGTAAGTATCATATTGAAGTTATATTTTGCTTTCTATGTCGTTGTTGTTACCTAAAGTATTTTATTCATATTTCTTCACTATTGTTCCATAGTACTAAAGCTAAAGTGAGTTGTGCCTATCAAAAGAGAAATCTCAAAAATAAAAGGAACAAGGTAAAGTGAATCTATATAATCATAGGTGGAAGACTAGGGGACAAGAACCAAGCATGGGTCGATCCCAAAAGAGAATTTACATATGCATGAGTGGTAGATACCGGGAAAAATCCTAGCATTGGATCATCCCAATTGATGAATTTATGGGTGGCAACTGAGGGGAAAAATCCTATCATGGGCGAATCCCAATAGATTTATTTCTAGGTGGAAGATCAGGGGTTAATACATAGTATGGGTCTATCCTAATCTATGTATTTATGGGTGGTATCCCAGGGGTTATATTATGTAGCATCGGTCAATTCTAATTTCTATATTTATGAGGACCATATATGAGAGGTTAAAATGTCTAGAATGGGCCATCCTCTTCTACCATTGATCAGTAGATCATTGTATCACATGCCTTAAAAGTTACAAAGCAAAGAAGAGTAAAGTAAAGAAAAGAAAAGTACAATAAAGAAGAGAACGTAATAAGAATGATTCCACAAGTATAAGAAAATATGATTTTCTAACCCTATCCATACATTCGTACTTGGTTTCATTTAAGCTCATATATTGCAAATAGTTTCTTCATGCCTTACTTATTCAGTACATTCTTTCGTACCTATATCCCTCATGAGGGTTCAATGCTTCATGTTGCAGGTAAAAGTACTCCTGGAAATACATCTCACTAATAAAAGCATGGGATACTTAGGCGGCCTTTGGTGAGCTCCAAATTGATTAAGGTCATGTCGAGTCTTTGGAATATATTTTTTACTATATTAGATTTAAGGTATGGCAGGGTCTTGTCCAGATCTATACTTTATTGTCTAAATGTTAGAGGATTTATAGACTAATATTAAAGTAAAAAGTAGTCATGTCTTTAATTTTAGTAAAAAGTATTGAAGGACTAAACGGCAAGTCATGTACATCTATTTTGTACTTTTCTATATTGGTCTTTTATAAGGGAATATTAACTATACTCATCAAAATTTTATAGTTGTCATAGTTATATGTATGTCAAGAACAAGTTACCGGTTGGTTCTCTCCTTCCTCTGGGCTTCAGGTGCCTGTCCACCTCAATAGGATTTGAGGTATGACATAACCTAAGTTATTCCATATCCTAAACCATGTTTCACATTCTCTAATAACCCATTCATCTCCCCCGATTTTATCCCTTTCACTAGAATCTCTCCATCAATTCATATTATGCCCCATAAAACTGAAATCCTCAAACTATCATATTTGGAGGAGCCAATTAGCCATTTGATGTAGAGTATAAGGATTGGTGATATTATTGTGAATGAACTGTCATTTAAGAGTAATGTGGTAAACAAAAAGGATGAAAAAGAAATCAACCCTAAATTCATGGAATGAGAAGAAAAAGATGTCTTAGTGAGAAGTTTGCTAATTGGAACCATGATAGAAGAGTCAATATCCCTTATTAATAACTGAACTTCGGCCAAATATATTTGGGAGAATCTTCAGGATAATTACCTACCATCTACCTCAGATAAGAAACTTTAATTGAAGAAACAAATTCAGGGTACCAAGATGAGATTATCCTCTAGATATGAAGACATAGAAGAATTCAAAGAAATTTGTGATAGTCTTACCTCGATACATAAACCATTAGACGAAGATAGAGAGGTTAAAATTTTTGCTAAAGGACATGGAAGCAAATACAAAATCTTAAAGATTTTTATGCTAAGAGAAAAGGATAGCAATAAGGATAATATTATTCAAGTCATGATTTTTCAATCCTAGAAAACAAGAAGTTCATTTACATGGACTCTGGATCAAGCTTGGAGTTGTATCATTGCCAATCTCCAACTTGATGGAGGGTGATAAAAAAACATATAACATAGACAAATTAGCTTAAGATATAGAATTAGCTAAGGATTAGGATATATAATCCCAACGTTAATGTTTTTGCAGTATATTAGTTTGATATAATTTATAAGTAGTATGTAAATTCCTAGTTATATATTGTAATAGATAGTTGTAGGTCTATATAAGAACCACTTATTTGCATGAATTAGTTGAGAAGAAAAATGTAAGAAGTTGTATTTTTACACATTATTCTATAAACTTCTTCAGGGGTAATGACAATAGAAGATGAGGCTGGGACCAATGGCGTAGCCCCAATAGGATTAGGTTGGAACTACTAAGAAATTAAATAAAGTCACAATACTCCAAGATCAACTATTAAATAAACCGTACTCCAAGAGCCCCATAATGATAAATGGTCCTAATTCTAAAAGCTAATCCAAGGTGCCTTACATGAACTCTATGGTGACCAGGACCATTGGAATAAAGGTTCCATATGTCGGATATCCCAAAGTACAATTATCACGACCTAATATGTGTGTCATGATGTCACCTACATTATCCTACTAGTAGGTAAGTCAAACCACATTCCAGATCTATAAACAATGGGTAATTTGGTGGAAAATGGCATAAATGCCTAATATATGCAAATAAAGGCTTAGAAGAAATAAATCATGGAATGATAATAAAATGGAGGATAAATAAGAGAGGCAGTATCATCCCATGACCTAGTAGTGTCAATACAAGAGCATCTAATCCAAAATAATACAAATAATATCAAGTCAATATACAATAGTCTTAAAAATGGAATGAATATAAAAACAAGAAAGAAAAAGAAAAGTTTAACTTTGGCTCTTAGAGCTCACCATGTCTCCGAACTCTGACCAACACAAATCTTGATGTGAACAGCAGCCACTGGTACTCAAATTTGTACCAAAAAGGCACAGAAGTGTAGTATGGGTACAAAAGTAATGAATACTCAGTAGGCATCATCAACCGATTTAACTAAACCATAATACAATTATAATAAAATACGAGATAAATAAGCGAAGTCAAGGTAAGAGAGTAAACTTGAAATAAATGAATAAAAAAAATAAAAACGTTAAATAAAGCATAACTACCCCTACATAACTTTCCCCTATAAGCCAGGAAGTATGGAAAAGTAAATAATCCAATGTGGGCCTCCATAAGCCCTAACGATGCAATCAAGAGAAGTAATAATTAAAGTTATAATAATTAGCCATATCTCAAAATTATAACCATGGTCCCTTCATACTGTAAACACTGGAATCAAACTAGTTCCATAACCGTCATAAATGACCCTTCATTCTTGGACTTGAATCGAAATGTATATCTTTATTTCCCAAATTTGAACTTAAACTCATATGATGAACAATGATATAATTGAATTGGTCTTAAGATCATAAATCGTCGAACATGAAATAGAACTAATATTATCTCCTAAGTATTAATCTAGTGTAAATTATCATGTACCTAACTTCCTCAAGTTCTAAAATATAAATTTAGATGAAGTAACACATCTGTAAAGTCTACAAAGAACTACTAGTAGCCTTTGCCTAAGGTAGGCTGAAGAGGCCTACTAATAATCCTTGAAATCCATTCTAAGGAGAATTCTACCCCAAACTAGGCTAAGCCACATTTTGGTCCTAAGGTAGCAATTCTACCTAAAGAATGTGTAGCCAAGTCAATTATGCCTAACTTACTGTTCCTTAATCAGCTTAACAATTCAATCCACGTTGAAAGTTATTCCAAGTCCTAATTTCCAACCCACATCTAGCATATTATCATAAATATACTATAATTTTGCCCAATCTATGTAAAAGGTAAACCAAGTCTACCTGGACACCGAAGAAAGCCCAGTGAGATTCACTAAATTATTGATTTCCCCTTCCAAGAAGATTCCACACTATGCCACACTATCAAAAAGGTAATGTATCATCAATACAAGAACTATAATACCCATATTAAATTTTAAACTTTCGGTCTAAAATTACGTAAAAATCACAAGTGGAATCCTCTTGTGGAATCACACTCCGAAGCCATCAACATGTCCCTCTATGCTGATGAAATATTTTCCTTAAGAATGAGCAAATTTCAAACTTCAATGATGCCTTAATCTACTAAAAATGAATCTTTGGATTGTGGGAGTCAATTGAAGAATTACCCATGAAATAAACAGAAACTTACAATGATTTTGATGAAGAAATGAATATCTCGAGCTCACAAATACCCAAAATCTCCAAACAATGGTTCTCTCGATTTCCCACTCTCTAGGATTTTCACTCTTGAGACTTGTGAGAAAATAGGAGACAAATCAGACAGGTGGGGTACTTAATCCCTTCCAGATGCCGCTTAAGCAGATACTTGGACTCTTTTGTGGTAACCACTAAATCTGTACCTGCTTGGCATGGTGGACTACTAAAGAGGAAAATATGGTCCTAAAACAACATCTGATTTTGTAGTCAGATTGCCACTAAAGTGGATCGCTGAGCAAGTCAGGGATGCTAAAGCAACCTCTGCTAAAGTGGCGGGTGCACCAACTGAAAACTTGAAATTTTCCATGTTTTCATCAACCACCCGGGATTCGTTCAGAATCCTATGAATACAAATAAACTACATCACCCCATAAAATTTAACATTTTGGACTCAGTGGCACATTAAAAATTCCTATCCGAGATTGTTTCAATAAAAAATGGACCCCACACCCAAGGGCCATTTTTATTATTTTCCAGTAAATATACCAAAATTAGTTCGAAAGCCTTGGGAATCGAACCAAAGGTCTCCTTCGCCTACAATAGTTGTTCCAAAGCTTAGGAACTGTTAGAATTAACATAAGAGATTGTTTAACTCAAGTTTTTGTCCGATAGAAAATTCTTACTAGCGAAGACTTCAAAGCAGGGAATTTTCTCTAAAACCAGATGAACTGCCTGGTGACAAAACTTTAGCTCCAGCAAGTCACAAAGAACGTAGAGGATCTATAGGAAAGCTCTAAATGACAAAAATACATGGAAATGTTGAAAATGACTTCGAGAGTCATGACAATATCCATTACTAAAATAATATTTATCTGCAAAATTAAAGATTATGATGTACCTAAAGGGTCAAACATGGGAGGATATTGGGACTGTATCTTTCTCTCCATCTCCCAAGTAGCCTTCTAACTTTGATAGTGTTTCTACTGAACATTAACTACTAGAATATCTGTAGATCACAACCTCCTGACATTCCAGGATAACATTAGCACTGACTCCTTCATAAAGGTTGAGTTATCATCCAATTGAATCGAGTCCTATCAAAGCACATGAGACTCATAAGAAATGTACCATTGCAACAAAGAAACATGGAAAATCGGATGAGCAATATTCATGGTCAACCTCTCCAACTTTGAGAAGGATCTCAAAAGGTCCAAAATAGCTGATTTTCAACTTGACTTTCCTCCCGAACCGTATCACACCTTTCATGTGAGATACACCAAGGAATACCCAGTCTCCAATTCCAAACCTCAAGGCACAAAGTTTACAATCAAGATAAGAATTCTACCTACTCTGACTCTATCCAACAACCCCCAAAGCAAGTCAGTACCACAAGGTCTAATATTGGATGTCTTAAACCATCCAATCAGAGATTGACAACATCTACCATATAATGTATCAAATATTTCCATCTCAATACTCAGACGGTAGCTATTATTATATGCAAACTCCACCAAAGCAGGCTCAACGCATATCCTCAAGAATCTGAATAGTTCATTTTGACTGCCCATCGATAAAAGGATGTGCCAAGATCTACCTGAGTACCCAATTCCTCTTGAAATCTATCTAGATGAAATACCCATGCCTTTTCTTAGCTTGAAATCACCTCAAAGATGTTAGAACTAGCTTGGAAATGATATTCTATTTTTGTACATGTGGTATTTATAAAAAAATTCCCTTTCTATCACGTGGGAAATTGATTAAAATTTCCATCGATATCAATTTTATCAAAATCCAGTATCGAAGGAAGAAGTTATGGACTTTTTCAGAAGCAGATCGGACTTCCCAGAACTGACGGTCAGGTCGACCGACCGTCGCTAGCTCGACGGACCGTCGGAGCCTGCCGTCGAATTGAGGCAGTGGAGCTGCTTTATACCTAGGTACAACAGTAGAAGTCGATGGATCGTTGAAGACTCGACGCGCCATCGAAAGCCACCGTCGCACTAAACCAGTGGGACTAGTTTCTGCTCAGGTCCAACGGTAGGGACCGACGAATCATCGCAGTTCCGACAGACCATCTCCCTAGGCCATTTCACCCTATTTTGATTTTTTCCAGGTCATTTTAATAGCGTTATTTTGGTCATTTATTACTCGCCTATATATACGTATTAATACACGATTTCAGCCATTGTGTTTATTATAAATTCACAACAAATATTAGGGTTTCTCTCTAACCTTAATCTCCAATAAAAAAAATCCAATCTTCTTCAAGAAACTAAGGGGTTTCCAATTCTTCAATTTTAAAAATCATAACCAGGTATGCATAATGTTCATTCATGGACTCCTTTTGTCCATGAAGTCCAAGAATCCCTTTTTTCAACTTCAAGTATGGATTTTCTTTTTGATTTAATGATTGGGTTGTTCTTGTTCATGTTGATAAATGAGAAATTAACTTTTAATCCATGTTGGGTGATAATTTCTATGTGGGTTTAATTATTATAGACCTAGATTCATGCAACTCTATGACTAAGTCCTTGAATGATGAAATTAGAATGTTCCCTTGATGTATAATGGTTGTACAATGATGTTTACATGTACCATACCTACAATATGTTTGATAAAATGCTTAGACGAAGGAAAAATGCCCAATTAGCATGATATCATGAAATCCCCATGTATATATAAGTTTATGCCTATACTATGTTTGATTAGATGCTTCAATAATTGTATTATGATGATTATTATGTATTCAAGAATGTCAGGTCATATCAGTTTCCTTCCATCGATTCTTGGGGGTATTTGTACCCAAAACATTAGTTGTGTTCCTAGAGTCATGTCATGTTTTCACGATACTCACAGTCAAGCTATGAATCCTTAGACTTTAGACAATCATATGACTCAGGAAAGCTCTATGATCTCATGAACTAAGTCAGATGTTAGATATCAATAGTATTTCATCAGTCACCAGAAATCAGTAACTCAATCCATGTTCAGTTCATTTCAGTTAACCATGTTCAGAGTCTATTCAGATGGGAGTAGAAATTATCACCGAGCGAACCCAAGGATGGGAACTCACCTGCTATCTTAGGGTGTGATTCTTATAAGAAATCCTTGTGTCCTAGAATATAGCCAGCGTAGGTTGAGACATCTAACCTGTCTGTCTAGGGTTGATGAGATGGATTAACCTCTCAGTTTACGGTTCCCACCATTCTCATTTTGAGTACCTACTAGTATAGGGTCCTCACAGCTTGTCCTTACCAGTGACGTGGTATTGATATCCTTCCAATTTGGGTAATAGATTGGACCCCAACGCAGCCATAATGGTGTATTAGGGGCATGTCGATTAAATGAATACTTCCCACAGTTTCAGTATCAGTCTCAGTAAAAAAACTCAGATAGTTCTTCATATTTTAGGACGGTCAAATATAATCAACTTAGATAAAGTACAGAACTCAGATAGTTCCATCAAATTTAGAACTGTCAGCTACACTCACTCATGTTATCGGTCATCAGGTTCAGTTATCATGTTATCACGATATTAGTGCCAGTTGTTATGTCTCATGCATGTATTCTCACGCTAATGTTAGTTAGTCAGCTATTATTTTTCATGCATATGAACCCTATGTATTTAGCCTACCTCACATATATACTAGTACATTCAGTCGTACTGACACATCCGTGCTACAGTGTTTTTATACCATAGGTTCAGATACATGAGCTCCAGAGCAGCAGTAGATTCCAGTCTTTGCAGTAAGAGTTATAAGTGAGTCCTCATCCTTCAAGGATATGGTTATTTAGCTATTATATCATTAATTACTTTATTAGTTAGAGTTCGTTGGGGATATGTCCCATCAATTCCTTATTCACTCAGACAGTTTCAGTCATGTTGAGAGGCTTTCTAGACTATTACATTTTAGACTTCAGTATTTGTTTTAGTTTTTTTTAGGTGTTCCCCACACAGATGTCATATTATTCAGCGTATGTTCAGTTATGAACCTTATGGCCTTTCAGTGCATATTTCCGCATTATTATGAGACATATGTCATGGGTTTGTTTGTGGTCCTTCGAGGTTATGAGCACCGTGTAGCATTTTGGGTACCAGATTCGGGGCGTTACAAACTTTGTATCAAAGCCTAAGGTTCAATAGTATCCTAAGAAGTCTGAAAGCTGCCTCTAGTAGAGTCTTGTACATGGGTGTGTTGCACACCACATTTATGTGCAAGAGGCTATAAGATGTTTAGGAACATTTTCCCTTCATTCAGTATACATGTCGTGCCAGTAAGTATAATCTCAAGTCAATCTCTCAGTCTAATCCATTTATTCTCTTCATTTCAGAACATGCCTCCCAAGAGAAGAAATCAGTCAGCCCCTCAGCCCGAAGAACCTTGGGGCGATCATGTTTCTCATGAGGAATTCAGAACCGCATTTAGTACTCTTGCTCAGTCCGTAGCTGCCCATAATGAACGACCAGCTGTTATTTCGGCAAACCAGTGGCCAACTTAGTTGCAGCCAGAATTCGGGACTTCACTCGAATGAATCCTCCAATCTTTCTTGGGTCTGAGACAGACGAAAATCCTCAAGAATTCCTAGATCGGGTGCAGAAGGTGACAAAAATTATGGGGGTGACTACTGTTGAAAGTGCGGAGTTAGCCGCATATCAATTGCTGGATGTGTCCCATACTTAGTACAGGAAGTGGAAGTCAAAAAGGTTGGATGATGCAGGTTCTATAGAGTGGGAGGAGTTTGTCATGGCATTCTTAGACAGATTCTTTCCCCTAGAGCTTAGAGAAGCCAAGGTGTTAGAGTTCATCAACCTCAGGCATGAAAATATGACAGTGAAAGAGTATTCTCTTAAGTTTACTCAACTAGATAGATATACCCCTCATGTGGTCGCAGACAGTAGGTCAACGATGAGTAAGTTCGTCTCAGGGGTGAATGACAGCGTGGTAAATAAATGCATATCCGCCATTCTAAATAGTGCAATGACCTTAGCCAGACTTATGACCCATGCTCAGTAGATAGAGGAGCATAAAATTAAGGCAAGGGAAAAGAAGAATAAGAGAGCAAAGATAGGTAGTTTCAACCTTGCTCAGCCTAAATTATAAGGATAAAATCGTTCTCAGTTTTGTCCTAAGCCATCAGTTCCAACTCTTTCTTCAGCCAGTGCTCTAGCTCCCAAGTTCAGAGAAAGAGCGTCAGGCTCTCAGTCTCAGGTCATTATTAGTAGTGCCTACACTTATCCCCTTTGCCAGACTTGTGGTAAGAACGACAAGGGTGTTTGCAGTTCTGGTAGTGATGTTTGTTTCGGATGTGGAAAGCCAGGTCACAGAGTTTGAGAGTGTCCTCAAACAGGTTCCCAGCATCAGCAAAATAGTTCCGCAACTTAGTCCGGTCGCCCAAATCAGCAGGGCACCACTTTCAGTGCTACTAGTGGTCAATGTCGAAACGGACTCTATGCTCTCCTGACTCGACAGGATCAGGGAAATTCTCCTGATGTAGTTACTGGTACGTTACATATCTTTCATGTGAATATTTACGCTTTGCTAGATCCAGGAGCCTCTTTGTCTTTCGTTACTCCTTATATAGAAGGAAATTTTGGAATCGGTCTCAAAATTTTAGCAGAGCACTTTTCAGTCTCTACCCCAGTGGGTAAGACCATCATATCCCGGTAGGTATACACGAACTGCTCGGTTATGATATTTAGAAAGTCACTTCAACAGACTTAGTCGAATTAGAGATGACTGATTTTGATTCTATTCTTGGCATAGATTGGCTTCATTCTTGATATGCCACAATTGACTGTAGAAATAGAATAGTCCATCTTCAGTTTCTGAATGAACCTGTCCTAGAGTAGAAGGATAGTGTATCCGCTTTCAAGGGCCATCTTGTTTCCTACCTTTGGGTAAGGAAATTGATATCTAAGGGATGTGTTTATCATCTTGTTCATGTTAAGGATTCCCTTTTCAATACTCCAAGTCTTTAATTAGATCCAATTGTAAATGAATATTCAAATGTCTTTCTCGAAGATCTTCTAGGAATTCCTCCCGAAAGAGAAATAGACTTCGGCATTGATCTGCTTCTAGACACTCAACCTATCTCTATTTTGCCATACAGAAGGGCACCAACAGAACTCAGATAATTGAAAGAATAGTTGAAGGATCTCTTAGATAAGGGATTCATCAGACCCAGCATTTCCCTATGAGGCGCGCCAGTCTTATTCGTGCGCAAGAAAGATGGTTCTCTCAGGATGTGCATATATTACTGTCAGCTTAATAAAGTTACGATCAAGAACAAGTATCCTCTTCCTAGAATCGATAACTTGTAAGACAAACTTTGGGGTGCCAATTATTTCTCTAAGATAGACCTCAGATCCGGCTACCATCAGCTCATAGTCCGAGAATATGACATTCCAAAAATAGTTTTCCGTACTCAATATGGTCACTTTGAATTTCTAGTCATGTAATTTGGCCTTACCAATGCCCCAACCACTTTCATAGACTTGATGAACCCTGTGTTCATGCAGTACTTGGACATATTCGTCATAGTCTTCATAGATGACATTCTTGTTTACTCCCATAGTGAGCAAGACCATTCAGACCATCTCAAAATTGTTCTTCAGACTCTCAGAAATCATCAGCTATTTGCCTAATCAAACAAGTGCAAATTTTGGCTAAGGTAAGTAGATTTCCTTGGTCATATTATTTTTGGTGATGGAATTAGAGTAGATCCTCAAAAGACCAAATCGGTAAAATACCGTCCTCGCCCTATCTCTCCATCAGATATCAAGAGTTTCTTGGGTCTGGTTGGGTATTACAGATGGTTTATTGAAGGATTATCTTTTATTGTGTTCCCTATGTCTATATTGACTAAAAAGAAAGTCAAGTCTCAGTGTTCAGATCCTTGTGAGAAGAGTTTTTAGGAGTTAAACACTCGACTCACCTCAGCTCCAGTATTATCTCTTCTAGATGGTTCAGCTGGGTTCGTAGTATATTGTGATGCATCAAGAGTAGGTTTGGGTTGTTTCCTCATGCAACATGGTAAGGTAATAGCCTATGCCTCCAGATAGCTTAAACCCCATGAGAAAAATTATCCTACTCATGATCTTGAGTTAGCAGCCGTAGTCTTTGCCTTGAAGATTTGGAGGCACTATCTCTACAGTGTTCATGTAGATGTCTTCTCAAATCATAAGAGCCTTTAGTATGTCTTTTCTCAGAAATATCTCAATCTTCATCAGAGAAGGTGGTTAGAGCTCTTGAAAGATTATGACATGAGTGTCCTTTATCATTCGGGAAAGGCTAACATAGTGGCCGACGCTATCAGTAGACTATGCATGGGTAGTTTTTCCCATGTTGAGTATAGTAAGAAAAAGTTAGCTCAGGAAGTCCACCAGCTTTCCAGACAAGGCGTTTGCTTAGTCGATCCTTCAGAGGGTGGTGTATGTGTTCAGAGTAGTTCAAAATTATCTCTAGTTTTCGAGGTAAAAGAAAAGCAAGATAGGGATCCCATCCTTGTTAAGCTAAAAGAGTCAGTGTAGAATCAGAAAATAGAGGTTTTCTCCCAAGGGGGAGATAGGGTTCTTCGTTGTTAGGGTCATCTCTGTGTTCTAGATGTAGATGACTTAATGCAGTGAATTCTTGCAAAAGCGCATGGTGTACACTACTCGATTCATCAAGGGGACACTAAGATGTACCGCGACTTGCGGGAGATCTATTGTTGGAGTGGGATGAAGAGAGATGTTGTAGAGTTTGTGGCTAAGTGCTCTATATGTAAGCAGGTTAATATAGAGCATCAGAAGCCTAGTGGTCCTATGCAGGAGTTCATTATTCCTACTTGGAAGTGGGAAGAAGTGAACATGGACTTCGTGATGGGTTTGCCTTAAACTCGTCATCAGCATGATTTAGTCTAGGTCATTGTAGACAGAAAGAACAAATCAGCCCATTTCCTTTTATTTTATACCTCTTATTCAGTCGAGGATTACACCAAGCTCTATATCAAGGAGTTGGTCAGATTGCATGGTGTTTCTTTGTCCATTATCTCAGACAGAGGTACCCAATTCACCTCTCACTTCTAGAAAGCATTCCAAAAGGGTCTTGGTACCCAAGTTCATCTCAGTACAGCCTTTTAACCTCTGACATATGGTCAAGTAGAAAAGACCATTCATACACTAAAAGATATGCTAAGGGCGTGTGCAATTGATCTCAAGGGTTGTTGGGATGACCACTTGCCTTTGATTGAGTTTGCATACGACAATAGCTATCATTCTAGTATTTGGATGGCTCCACTCAAAGATCTCTATGGTAGGAGATATAAATCTCCAATAGATTGGTTCGAAGTTAGTGAGGCCTCAGTCATAGGGCCTGACTTGGTATTCGACGCCTTAGAGAAAGTCCATTTTATTAGAGAAAGACTACGGGCTGCTCAGAGCCAACAGAAGTCTTATGTAGATATTTGTAGAAAGTATCTCAATTTCGATAGTGGTGATCATGTCTACCTCAAGATCACTCCCATGAAGGGAGTGAAGAGATTCGGCAAAAAGGGAAAGCTCAACCCCCGATATGTCGGTCCCTTCAAGATTCTCATTCGCTTCGGCAACATAGCTTATGAGCTTGAACTGCCTTCAGATCTAGCCTCAGTTCATCCAGCCTATCATGTCTCGTTGTTCAAGAAGTGCATAGGTGACCCAAAAGTTGTAGTCCCTATTCAGAGCATTGATGTTCAGAATAGCCTCTCTTACGAAGAGATTCCAGTCAAAATTCTAGACTATCAGACTCGTAGATTGAGGAACAAAGAATTCCCTCTAGTTAAAGTTCTTTGGAAAAATCAGTCCAGTGAGGGAGCTACTTAGGAAGCAGAAATACATATGCGTACCAAGTATCCTCACCTATTCCCCGCCAACTCAGATCAAGCTCAAGGTAACATTTCTCCTTAAGCTTACTCAATTTCATATTCAGTGTTTATCATAAGCTTGGTATCCAGATTCATGCTCATATTTCCAGTATAAACTTGGTATCAGATACCTTGCATATTCAGTCATTCATACATGTATCATCCTAGTTATATAATTATGCGTCAAACATTCATTCTCATTATGAGAAAACTTGGTTCCTCAGAACACTCAGTTATGTATTCATGAATCAGTCACACATGCATTAGATATGCATATTCAGTATTATATGTTCAGCTTGTCAGTCATGTCAGTCAAGAGATCATGTTCCATTCATTTATGTTCAATTTATGTTCAGATTATTTTTCCCCTCTCAGTCAGTCTTATTCGAGGATGAATGTTCTCAAGGGGGAGATATTGTAATACCCGTGCCTTCTCTTAGCTTAAAATCATCTCAAAGATGTTAGAACTTTCTTTGAAATGAAAGTCTATTTTTTTACACGTGGTATTTTTAAAAAATTTTACTTTCTATCACGTGGAAAATTGATTAAGCTCTCCATTGATACCAATTTCATCAAAATCCGATATCGAGGGAAGAAGTTATGGACTTTTTCGGAAGCAGATCGGACTGCCCAGAACCGACGGTGAGGTCGACGGACCATTGGATCCTGCCGTCGAACTGAGGAAATGGACCTACTTTCTGCCTAGGTATGACGGTTGCAATTAATAGACCGTCAAAGCCTCGATGGGCCGTCGAAATCCACCATCGCACTAAACCAGTGGGACTAGTTTCTTCCCAGGTCCCATGGTAGGGACGACGGACCGTCGCCCTAGGCTATTGCACCCTACGTTTAGTTTTTTCAGGTCATTTTAATAGGGGTATTTTGGTCATTTACTACTCTCCTATATATACCCAATAATACATGATTTCAACCATTGTTTTCATTATAACTTCACAACAAATATTAGGGTTTCTATCTAACCTTGATCTCCAAGAACAAAATCCAATCTTCTTTAAGAAACTAAGCAGTTTTCAATTGTTTAATTTCAAGAATCATAACCAGGTATGCATAGTGTTCATTCCTGGACTTCTTTCATCCATGAAGTCCAAGAATCCCATTTTCCAACTTCAAATATGGATTTTATTTATGATTTAATGATTGGGTTGTTCTTGCTCATGTTGATAAATGACAAATTGACTTTTAATCAATGTTAGGTAATAATTTCTATGTGGGTTTAATTATTATAGACCTAGATTCATGCAACTCTATGACTAAACCTTTGAATGATGAAATTAGTATGTGCCCTTGATGTATAATTGTTCTACAATGATGTTTACATTTACTATACCTACAATATGTTTGATTAAATGCCTAGACGAAGGAAAAATTCCCAACTAGCATGATATCATGAAATCCCCATGTATGTACAAGTTTATACCTATCCTATGTTTGATGAGATGCTTCAATAAATGTATTATGATGATTATTAAGTATTCAACAATGTCAAGTCATGTCAGTTTCCTTCCATCGAGTCCTGGGGGTACTTGTATCTGAAATATTAGTTGTGTGCGTAGAGACATGTTCTCACGATACTTGCAGTCAAGCTATGAATCCTTAGACTTCAGACAGCCGTATGACTCAGGAAAGCTCTATGATCTCATGAACTCAGTCAGATGTCAGATATCAGTAGTATTCCATCAGTCACCGGAATTCAGTAACTCAGTCCATGTTCAGTTCATTTCAGTTAACCGTGTTCAGAGTCTATTCAGATAGGAGTAGAAATTAGCATCGAGCAAATCCAAGGATGGGAACTCACCTTCTAGCTTAGGGTGTGATTCTTAGAAGCAATCCTTGTGTTCCAGAACTACATAGACAGCGTAGGTTGAGACATCTAACCTGTCTGTCTAGGGTTGATGAAGTGGCTTAACCTATCAGTTTAGGGTTCCCACCGTTCTAATTTTGAGTACCTGCCAATATAGGGTCCTCAAAGCTTGTACTTACCAGTGGTGTGGTATTGACACCCCTCCAATTGGGGTTACATATTGGATCCCAATGCAGCTATAACGGTGCATTAGGGGCATGTCGGTTAAATGACTACTTCCCATAGTTTCAATATCAGTCTCAGTAAAAGATCTCAGATAGTTCTTCAGATTTTAGGACTGTCAGATACACTACGGAACTCAGATAGTTCCATCAAATTCAGAACTGTCAGCTACAGTCACTCATATTATCAGAACTCAGGTTTAGTTATCATGTTATCACGATATTAGTGCCAGTTGTTATGTCTCATGCATGTATTCTCACGCTCATGTTAGTTAGTCAGTTATTATTATTGTTCATGCATATGAACCCCATGCATTTAGCCTACCTCACATGCATACTAGTACATTCAGTCGTACTGACGCATCTGCGCTATGGTGTTTTCATACCATAGGTCCAGAGACACGAGCTCCAGAGCAGCAGTAGATTCCATTCTTCGTTGTCAGAGTTAGAACTGCATCCTCATCCCTCGAGGACATGATTATTTAGCTATTATCTCATTAATTACTTTATTAGTTGGAGTTAGTTGGGGACATGTCCCATTAACTCCTTATTCACTCAGACAGTTTCAGTCATGTTTAGAGGCTTTCTAGACTATTACATTTTAGAATTTAGTATTTTTTTTAGTTTTGTTTTGGGTGTTCTATTACCCCACATAGATGTCATATTATTCAGCGTATGTTCAGTTTTTAACCTTATGGCCTTTCGTGCATGTTTCCACATTATTATGTTATATTATGCAGTGTACAGGTACACATATCAGTCATGGCTTTGTTTGTGGTCCTTTAGGGTCATAAGCACTGTGTAGCGTTCACGGTACCAGATTTGGGGCATTACACTAGAAGTTAGATGTGAACATCGAGCCCCGCTCTGAGATAAGAGATACAGGAACTCAATGCAAGAGAACTATCTTAAAAAATAAATATTGGCTAACCTCTCGGCATTGAAGGACATCTAAATTGAAATGAAATATGCCTACTTGGTCAACCAATCTATAATAACCCAAATATCAATGGAACCACGTTAGGTGCGAGGCAAACCACTAATGAAGTACATGGTGATCTTCTCCCATTTTTATTAGGGATTTGGCAATCTCTAAATTAGGTTACTATGACTCAAATTCTCGGCATTCACCTGCTAACAACATAAGAAACGAGCTACATAGTCTGCCATATCTCTCTTCATGACAATCCACTAATAATTTTGATTCAAATCTCTATAAATTTTAGTTGTACCAAGGTGAATAGAATATTTGGAGTTGTGAGTCTCAAACAAAATGATTGAATCAAATCTCCAACCCTCAGAACACAAATGCAACTATCAACTCTCAGAACACCCTTAGAATCTATGGAAACCCTCCTAGACTCACCACACAACACTTAATCATGGTTGATGCAAAGTCTCATATCCTCAAACAAACGAATCTGAATCTTCTCAAATAAGGTAAATCTCACCTTAAACTAGCAAGATTCCACTTGGGATAAAAAATATCAAGTCGCTCCATCAAATTGGGTAAGGACTAGATGTACGATGCCAACAACCTTTATGAAACTAAGATAGAAGAAAATCAGCACATACTCACCACCTTTCAGCTCAAGACGTCTACCACTGCGTTCACCTTTCCCCGATGATATAAAATAAAGATTTCATAATCCTTAAGAAACTCCATCCATCTACACTACATAGAATTAAGGTCTCTCTAGGTCATATGATGCTAAAGACTACGATGATCCGTATAGATCTCACAATGCATTTAATAAAGATAATGCCTTAAAATCTTACGTGCGAAGACTACCACCGCCAACTCTAAATCATGAGTAGGGTAGTTGTGCTCGTTCACCTTTAGTTACCTCAGTGTATAAGCAATAACTTGACCCTATTTTATCAACACACAACCTAATCCAACACCAGAAGAATCATAATTTATGGTGAATTCCTCACTTTAACAAAAAGAGCTAATATAGGAGTTGACGTGAGAAATCCCTTGATCTTTCAGGAGCTCGACTTATACTCCTTGGAGTAATGGAAAGGAACCTACTTTCAAGTCAATCTGGTTATTGGATCTACAATAGTAGCAAAAACCTCAATAAATTACCTATAGTAACTGGCCAAACTAGTGAAGCTACAAACCTCAGATAGAGATGTAGGACTGAGACAACCACAAATATCCTTAGTCATAGCTGGGCCTATCATAATCCCATCCTTAGAAACCACATTAAGAAATATCACTGTCTCGATCCATAACTAACACTTAGAGAATTTGGCAAAAAGCCTATGATTTTTCAAGGTCAGCAGAACAATCCTCAAATGATGTATATTTTCCTTGAATATACAAAAATGTCATCGATAAATACAATCATGAAAAAATCCAAATAACCCCTAAACACGTAGTTCATAAAGTCCATAAATGTTTCTGGGAACCTAAGAGATAACACCAAAAACTCATAATTACCATAATGAGTCATGAAGGTTGTCTTTGGGATGTCGTCAAACTGAATCCTCAGCATATGGTAACCGAACCTCAAGTCAATAATAGAGTACACTGCTCCTCCCCAAATTTGGTCAAGTAAATCATCAATGCGAGGCATAGGATACTTATTCCTCATTGTCACCTTTTTTAACTGTTTGTAGTCAATACCCATAAACAAATAACTATTCTTCTTCTTCTTCACAAAAAAGACAGGAGCACCCTAAGAAGACACACACAGTCTAATAAATCCTTATCCAAAAGATCTTGAAGCTGATAATTAAGATCCTTAAGACAGAAGCCATACAGTAAGGTGCCATAAATATAGGTTGGGCACCCTGATCAAGATAAAAAATAAACTCAATATCATGCTTAGGAGAAAGACTAGGTACATCGGTAGGAAAAATATCAAGAAAATCATGGACTATAGAAACAGAGTCAATGGAGGGACTTTCCACACAAACATCACAAATATAAGCAAAATAGGACTCACAACTCTTTGATATAAGTCTCCCAGCCCAACCATATGATATAATCCCCATTGGCTTACGAATAATAGATCTTTTTTAATCAATCAGGCTATGTCGAGCATGGGTACCATAATATTTTAGTAAAATAATCCAAGACTGCATGATAGTGGGATAACCAGTACATGCCCAAAATCATATCAAAATCTACCATTTAAGATACAATACGATTATCCTGAGTATTAAAATTTAAATACTCACAACACATGATCTGTAAACCCAATAAACTATTAAAAAATCACCCACGAGAGTAGATACACGTAATAATACAGTTAAAGAATCCCAAGAAAACTATAACTATGGTGCATAATTCGTAAGAACATAAGAATACATGGATCTTGAATCAGATGAAGCAAAAGATGGCTGATGGCACACTGAAATTATATATGTAATAACAACATTTCAAAACTCTGCCTAGGGTCTACCAAGTACAATATATAACTGACCATGCCCGCCACCTGGCTGAGTGCTTAACCAATCTCCTGTCCTACATACCTGAGGACCTCTACGAGCATTATGGGGTCTACTAAGTATAATATATAACTGACCATACTCCACCTCTGGCTGGAGGCAGTACTACCCTAATCAATGGAACACTTTGATCTTTAAAAACCACCACTCTACGCCTGATACACTCTATGGAGAAATGGATTTAGTACCCCTAATCAGAGTATGCCCCAGGCATTGTATAAACCCCAAAGTTCTGGCTAACCCAAAATAACCACCTCATCCGGAATACCAAAAATGTGAACCTCTCGGAGGTTGACTACTACTCTATTCTAGATGATCACTGTAACTTTACTGGGCTCCATTGGTAAGCTAAAGTGCGGCAAGAATAAAAATAATAGACTAACCCTGGTACTGATAAGGCTAATTTTAAGGGTACCTACCCTGAGAACCATTACCTGTGGATCATGAGCTACTTCTACTCCCATAAAAACTGTCCTGGTATCGCTGCCTCTTTTTATTATATCCTTGGACTTTGCGATGCATCTCCTCCATAATGTAAGCATGATTAGAAACCTCAGTAAAAGATCTACCTACTCTGTGTGGCCATCCATAGAGAAAGTTTGAATCTGCACATAAAGCACCAAACCCCCTGATGTTGGGCGTATTTACACGCCTAAGCACCATAATTTACCCATGTTTCACCTAAGTTTTGAGGATAAAATATATAATTCTTGCACTTTTAGTCCATTTTCCTTTAAGTGAGATGACCTATGTGATTAGCATGTTTTCAGGTACTAATGATGAAGATTTCAGCACTTTGTGGACCTATGGGCAACAAAGGAAAACTTCACATAAGAGGGAAGGCAGCTTTTGGACTGAATGTGATGCATGGGAACTTTTTTCCGGGCAAACCCAGTATTTTTAAATACTTAAGGATGCAGTAGCAACTTATTAGACAAGGATGCTATTAAAAACCTTATTGCTGAATTTTTCAGCATCATTAAGCATTATCATTTGAACATTATTCAGAATTCACGTTTGGAGGATTTTGTACGGGTTTTGAGAGCAGAAAACGGCTTACTTGAGAAACGGAGAAAGAAAACACGTTTCATCTCCATAGCCGAGATTTCTCTAAGTTTTGGTATGATGATAATGTCTACTTTGATTTCCGTTGTATTCATGAGTAGCTAAACTTATCTGTTAGGGTTATGGAAACCCTGTAAGATACTATTTATTACTATGAGTTTGTGAATTCTTGATGCGTTATGCTACTTATATCATTACTCTCTTCATTTTGATTGAATTCTTATGGTTGCAAACATACAGAATACGCCATTATAGCATTAACTTGTTCGAGAGAAAAGTTACATGTTTGGAAAAGAGAGTGTGACAAGGAAATAGGGTTTCCAACCCCTATTTACACGTTAATGCCTTAACCGGATTAACTACTTGGATAATTTGCACCATTTGTTATACACTTTAGGCTCGGGAGAGCTAAAGCGAAATAAATCCTTGATGGTTGAGAAACACTTGGATTTAGAATTAGAATTCGATTCTCTATAAGTGCATGCATGTCTAAATTCCGCGTTACTCATAGTTAATAGAGAAGTAGAACATATAAGGTGGACATAACCCTAACTTATCAATCTCTGTGATTAAATCTTACTACGCAAATCGTTCCATTGTTACTTTGATAATATTAGTTCACGCCTAAACCAAACCCCCCTTTTTCCTTGGAATTTTCGACCAACAGTCTACTAATAATTGCAACACTTAGTGACCAGAGTATTCCCTGTGGGATTCGACACCCAACCCAGTTGGGTTCTATATTTGATAGCGACCGCTTACACTTTCTAACGAGAGTTGTAATTTAGGCATATCAAATTTTGGCGCCGCTGCCGGGGAATACGGTTGTCAACTAAGTTTGTGATAGTTAATAGACCCTTTGGTCAAATATTCTCGAATTTTACTTTTTGTTTGTTGTTTTTGTTTTGTTCGGGATTATTGGAGTGCATGCCAAATACACGAAGTTCTGGTCAACCGTTATTACCTATAAATCCTGAACCACATCTTATTGGTAGAATGGATGCGCAATGAAACCTTGAACGGATGGCTGCTCAACCAGAGCAGGAAAGATTAGCTGCATTGGCAGCTGCTCAAGTGCATCAACAGAATATTGATAACCCGGGTCGGGCAACAAATCTTGATGAATAGGACCTGGGTGATGGTGAGTTATTAAATCCAAGGCGTGCTGGTGAGGTGGCATCACCTGTGAATAGGAGAGATCGTCAAGCTAGAATAAGACATGAACGCCGAGCTGTGCAGGCCCCTTTCGATGATGATGATGACAATTTGGATGCGGCTGGTGCCACAGGGGGTATTATTCCTCCACCCTTGGCACCCGGATCCAAGTTCAATATCACCAGCACCATGATCCAGCTATTACAACTCAAAGGGTTATTTGGTGGACTTGCAGGCGATGATCCGAATATGCATCTGATCAACTTTATCTCAACATGCAAGTCGTTTGACAATCCAGGAGTTGGACAGAATGCAATTCGACTGCACTTATTTCCATTGTCTCTATCTGCAGAAGCAACTCTATGGTTCAACGGGCTGACTCCTGACTCTATTACTAATTGGAGGCAACTAAAAGAAGCTTTCCTAGAAAGATTCTTTCCTCCATCCAAGAGAGCACAGTTACGAGATGAGATCAGCAATTTTCGACAGCTTCCAACTGAAGCTCTCCACGAAACATGGGAGAGGTTCAAGAAGAAGCTTATGCGGTGCCCAAATCATCAGATGACCAACATCCACTTGATGGAAATATTATACAGGTCGTTGAACTCGGTGACTAAGCCAGTGGTTGATAAAGTTGTAGGTGGGTCATTCATGGACCTTACTTTCATTGAGGCTGGTGATATGCTGGATCGTATGACAAAGCAGAGTAGAGCTTGGCATACCAGGGATTCTGAGGTATCAAGATCTACTGTATCTACTGGCATGACAGCAGAACAGAGGCGAAGAGAAGAGGAACATGACCAAGATATGGCTCACATGACAATGCAAATGGACCTTTTTACCAAGCATTTATTATCAGGGAAGACAGAAAAGGTCAAGGCTGTTCTATCACAGGGTAGAGATGAATCCGATTCTGAGGAGGAAGCGAATTATTTGAATAATCAGGGGGTTTTCCGAGGAAATGCCCAAGGAAACCAAGGACGGAACTATTATGAAAAATACGGATTCAAGAATAAGACTGACAGGAGTCGTTTGTATGTTCCTCCTGGAAATCGTGAGGCTGCGGCATCTGGCTCTGGAAAGATGTCCATGGAAGATATGATGGCTAAGTTGTTGAAAGGAGTAGAGGCAACCAACACGGGAGTAACTGAGGTAAAAAATGATTTGTCCTCAATAAATCAATTGGCTGATTCGCATTCCACTTCAATAAAACAGTTGGAACAACAATTGAGTCAACTATCAGCAACACTCAATCAAAGAAAAATTGGTACCTTACCTAGTGACACTGTGCAGAACCCAAGGAATAATGGATCATGTATGGCTATTACTACCAGGAGTGGTAAGGTGTTGGAAAATCCATCCAAAGGAAAGCAGGTGGTTGATATTACAGAAGAGAATGTTATTGCAGCAGATTGTGATGATTCTGTAGAAGCTGAAAATCAGAATGAGAACGTTCATGACACTACACCTAGATGTCACCAGCCTAAAAAGATTGATAATCGGAAGCAAGATAAAAAGGAAGTGGTGGAGAAAACTCTCCCAACTCTACCACCACCTTTTCCTCAGAGACTGAAGAAGAAAGCTGATGACACCAGGTTCAATAAATTCATGACTATGTTGAAGCAGTTGACTATTAATGTGCCTTTGGTGGAGGCACTGGAGCAGATGCCAGGATACGCCAAATTCATGAAGGACCTTTTGACAAAGAAAAGGGTAGCAAGTTATGAACTGGCAGATAATGTTCATCATTGCAGTGCAATTGCCACGAGATCTTTAGTACAGAAAAAGGCGGATCCTGGTTCTTTCACTATTCCTTGCACGGTTGGATCCTTGGATTTTGCTAAGGCATTGTGCGATTTGGGGGCTAGCATCAATTTGATGCCGCTATCTATTTATAAACAGTTGGGTTTGGGCGATCCTACACCAACCAATATACGGCTAGTGATGGCAGACAGGTCGGTAAAATAACCTGTTGGTATCTTATATGATGTACTGGTGAAGGTTTCTTCCTTTATTTTTCCTGCAAACTTTGTTATTTTGGATTGCGAGGTAGATTCTGAAGTTCCCATAATCTTGGGACGCCCTTTCCTCACAACAGGAAGTGTGCTTATTGATTTACGAGCAAACGAGCTTTTATTTCAGATGAATGACGAAGTGGTCCGTTTTGATGTATGCAAATCAATGAAGCAACCTAAAGATATGAATGTGTTCTCTATAGCTGATGTTTATTATGAGGACGATAAAAAATTATCTGTAGAGAAGCATCTTACTGTAGAGCCATTGTCTGTTGTACTTTTGAACTTTGAGCATGAGGATGTTGAAGAGTATGAAGAAACTATTCGTGCTCTAACAGGAATGGGGTCCTATTCTCATGCCCCTAAGAAGCTGGACCTTGACCTTAAGAATCGACCGTCACCACCAGCGAAACCATCCGTTGACGAGCCACCAGTGCTAGAATTGAAAGAGCTCCCCAGTCATCTAAAGTATGCGTTCTTAGGAAGTGGGAATACACTTCCGGTTATTGTTGCGGATGATTTAGGTGAACAGCAAGTAATGAATCTCATCTCTATTCTGAAGAGGTACAAGAGAGTCATTGGTTGGACTATTGCTGATATAATTGGTATCCCTCCTGGGATATGTATGCACAAGATTCAGCCCGAGAAAGATAACGTACCCACCATTGAGCACCAACGTCGTTTGAATCCACCTATGTAAGAGGTGGTGAAGAAAGAAATTATTAAGTGGTTAGATGCAGGGGTGGTGTACCCAATTTCAGACAGTAAATGGGTGAGTCCAGTGCAATGTGTGCCCAAGAAAAGGGGCATGACAGTAGTCGCAAATGAAAAGAATGAGCTAATTCCACTCAGACCTGTCACAGGGTGGAGAGTGTGCATGGACTACCGGAATCTGAATTCGTGGACGTTAAAGGATCACTTTCCAATGCCATTCATGGATCAAATGCTTGATCGATTGGCAGGGAAGGGATGGTTCTATTTCTTAGATGGTTATTCCGGATACAATCAGATTTGCATTGCTCCTGAAGATCAGGATAAGACCACTTTTACATGCCCGTATAGTACGTTTGCCTTCAAACGAATGCCATTTGGGCTATGTAACGCACCTTCTACTTTCCAGCGATGTATGATGTCCATTTTTTCTGATATGATCGAAGACACCTTGGAGGTGTTTATGGACAACTTTTCTGTTGTAGGTGAGTCATCTGAATCATGCTTGGCAAATCTGAGTATGGCTTTGCAAAGATGTGTTGAATTCAACCTGGTGTTAAATTTGGAGAAGTGTCACTTTATGGTTAAGAAAGGCATTGTTCTTGGGCATAAAGTCTCTGAAAGGGGAATTGAGGTTGATCGAGCCAAGATTGAAGTTATCGAGAGATTACCACCTCCAATTTTTGTAAAAAGGGTGCGTAGTTTTCTCGGTCATGCAGGTTTTTATCGGAGGTTTATTAAAGACTTCTTCAAGATTGCTAGCCCATTATGCAAACTTTTGGAGAAAGAGGAAAAAATTGACTTTGGTGAAGATTTCTTGAAGGCATTTGAATGTCTCAAAGGAAAGCTAATTGAAGCTCCTATTATTGTAGCACCCGATTGGTCTCTACCTTTTGAAGTTATGTGTGATGCAAGCGGGGTAGCCTTGGGTGCTGTACTTGGTCAGAAAAGAGAAAGGCTATTTCATCCAATCTACTATGCAAACAAGTCCTTGAATGGAGCACAGAAGAACTATACCGTCACTGAACAAGAGCTTCTAGAAGTTGTTTATGCTTTTGAAAAGTTTTGTGCTTACTTGTTAGGAACCAAAGTAGTGGTTCATACAGATCATGCGGCTCTACGATAGCTAATGGCAAAGAAGGATGCTAAGCCAAGGCTAATTAGGTGGGTGTTACTGCTTCAAGAATTTGATTTCGAGGTAAAGGATAGAAAAGGTTGCAAAAACTAAGTAGCTGATCATCTATCTAGACTTGAGAGTGAGCACATAGTACAACCCGACCTTGATATTGATGATGCATTTCCCGACGAAGAAATCCTAGCCACTATGGTGGAAGACTTACCGTGGTATGCAGACTTTGCGAACTTCGTGGTAAGTAAAGTGATTCCTGAGCATCTCTCCTTTCACCAAAAGAGAAAGTTCATGCATGATGTGAAACACTACTTCTGGGATGAACCGTATCTCTTTCGACATTGTGCTGATGGTATTATTAGGCGATGCATCTCATATGTGGAGGTGCCTAGCATACTGGAAGCAAGTCATGCTTCCCAAGTTGGGGGTCACCATGCAGGTGATCGAACGGCAAGGAAGGTACTCCAAAGTGGCTATTACTGGCCTTCATTATTCAAGGATGCTTACGATTTTGTGAGAAGATGTGATCAGTGTCAGAGGCAAGGCTCTATCTCGAAGCACCATGAGATGCCCATGTCTAAAATTCTTGAAGTAGAACTATTTGATGTATGGGGTATTGATTTCATGGGCCCATTTGTGAGTTCGTTTGGGATGAAATATATCCTAGTTGCTGTGGATTATGTATCCAAAGGGGTCGAAGCAGTAGCGCTTGCTGATAATAAAGGTAAGCGTGTTGTAGCGTTCTTAAAGAGAAATATCTTCTCTCGTTTTGGGGTACCTCGTACAATCATAAGCGATGGAGGTTCACATTTTTGCAACAAGCTGTTCAGATCCGTATTGGTGAAATATGGGGTTAAGCAACACAAGGTAGCTACACCATATCACCCACAAACTAGTGGGCATGTAGAGGTTTCTAATCGGGAGATCAAGCTAATCCTTGTGAAGACTGTGAATGCCAGTAGGAAAGATTGGTCCAAAAAGCTGGATGATGCCTTATGGGCATATAGGACTGCGTTTAAGACACCAATTGGCATGTCACCATATCAACTAGTTTATGGGAAGGTTTGTCACTTGCCAATTGAGCTAGAACATAAAGCACTATGGGCGCTGAAGCGGCTTAACTTGAATTGGGATGATTCTATTAATCTGAGGTTGGAACAGCTGAATGAGATGGATGAATTCCGTCTACATGCGTATGAAAGAGCAGATCTCTACAAGGAAAGGATGAAAAAGTACCATGATCAGAGGATTGTCCAACGAAACTTTCAGAAGGGCGATTTGGTACTTCTTTTCAACTCCAGACTGAAGTTGTTTCCAGGTAAGTTGAAATCTAAATGGTCTGGTCCTTTCAGAATCAGCCAAGTTTACTCATCTGGAGTAGTGGAGTTAGAAAACAATGATGGTGGTGTCTTTAAGGTGAATGGCCAAAGAGTGAAGCTATATATCGGTCCAACCGATTCGATCAAATGTATAGCCACCATATATCTCGAGGAAGTCTGAGTACTCGAGATGACTATGTCGTGCCGCGATAATAAATCAAGCACTACATGGGAGGCAACCCATCATTCTAATCATTTTTGTTTCACTAGGATTTTGTTTTTGATAAATAAAAATGCAAAAAGAAGAGTCGAGCCACGACCAAAACTAAGGCGCTTGGTGGGAGGCAACCCATCCTTCTAATCATTTTTGTTGTTTTTGATTAAGTGTAGGTGCAAGATATACAAAGGAGGAGATTAGTCCCAAATTTTGATTTGAAAGTGAGCCATGCTAAAGGTGGTAAGTGAGGAATGATGGAGCAAAGGCTATAGGTTAGGCATTGCCTATGCCAATCTAGGAAACAAACAAAGCAATGCCTATGCAAATCTAGGCAACGCACAAGGCAATGCCTATGCCATAGCCTATGCTCACTGCCTCACATAGGAAATGGACAAGGCAAGGCCTATACCAATGTAGGAAATGCTATAGGAACCTCCTATTCCATTGCCTATGCTCACTGCCTCACATAGGCAATGCCATAGGCGCCGCCTATGCCAATCTAGTCATTTCTAAAGGCGTCGCCTATGCTAAGCTTAGGCAAAGCATTAGGCGCCGCCTACTTATCCTTTTTTGCCTCCTAACCCGATTGTACATGGATCAAACCCAACCCATGGCTTAGTCTTTAAATAGATCCTCAACCTTAGAACACAATTCCATTATTTGATCAAGATAGGTGACGCCTAAGCTCCCAAATTCTCTCAAAGTTTCTTTGTGCTCATCTAATCTTGCAAGTTCATCTTCCAGATCCATCACCACGTAAGTTACTCTTTTATAATCCGTAGTTGTTGCACTACTCCGCCTATAATGTTTTATTAGATTGTGAAGTGGTGTTTGGTGATGAGAATATGGTTGGTTTGTTATGATGCATCTAGTTGAGTGAAAGAATTCGTGTGGGTGTTCTTGACTTTACTCCGACTTGTATTTGATTGGTATTCACTGTCCTATTTTTATGGAGTCGAAATTGTGAAGTTCATGCATAATCTTGAAAGTTGTAAGCTTGAATGTTTGAATGACTCGCTCATCGAAGGTATTGATCATGATTGAACACAAGCATAAGATGGTTTGATTATTTCTATGCAACAACCTGATAAGATTTCTATGTGGTCGTCTTGTTCAAATATTGCCTTAATCCAATGAAATAAAGTCGGAAAGGATAGTCAAGATTACATGATTACTAACGTTGTGCAAACGGATTAAGTGTGGGGTGGTACCATCACGATTTTCTTTTTCGAATATAGTAAATCTTCCATGATGAAACTAACATGACTTTATTGTGATCTCAGGTAGAATGGCCCCAAAAGGACCACAAGGAAAAGAAAAAGTGTCCACCTCCCAAAAAGGTCAGAAAAGGGCAAGAAAAGATCAGGTTGAGTCCTCCTCTTTGCCAGTGCCTCGACGCACTTTCGGGATAAAGTGGGTCCTAGAGGAGGAAGGGAAGGAAGGGTACAAGAAAAACAAAGTAAAAAAATATGTTCACGTGGATTTGATGCAGAAGGAGAGTCTATCAAAGAGAGACCCCCGCATTTTGGCTAAAATCATGGTACTAAATCTTGATTTCATTTTCCGAGAAATGGGGGAATGCAATCTTGATCTAACGCAAGAGTTTTATGCCAATTGATCCCCAAAGACTACAGGAAGTGAAGTCAAGATTCGGGGCCAAGTCTTCCAACTGAATGCGGAATTCTTCAACTCTTTTCTGGGCCTTCCATCTGTGGATCCATCACCGCTCAAGGAGCTTTATCACAGACCTCCCTACAGGGCCATCAGACATACACCGTGCGGATCAAGGTCAATGGCACGGTGGATTCGGCACAAGGATAATGGTCGCCACAACACCTACCCGTATGCCTCCTTGAACAGGAAAGCTCGCATATGGTTAAGGATAGTCAACTCTTGCTTGATTCCTGGGACACAATATACTAAGATCACACGTGATTGAGTCTTCTTGGTGTACTCTTTGATGACGAATATTCCCATCAACATTGGTACGGTTATACGATCGTCAATGCGCAAGGCTAGGCTGCACAAAAGGTCCCATTTTAGTTTCGGCAACTTGTTGACTGCGATCTTAAGGAAAGAACACATTGAAGAGGAACCCGCGGATCATAAGCTGCCACACAACCCGAAGAAGGTTGATCTCACGAAGGTTAAAGAGCCAAAAACTGGTAAAGGCATCAACCTCACCACTGCAGAGAGGCATGCTTTAGATGAAAGTTTTTTCCGCCATCTGTATGGCATGACTAGATTTACATTGATAAATGGGGGTCGTGTTCCGACTGATGCAGAGCTTCAGCAGTTGGACTATGATTACCCGCTTAATGAGCATGTGCGGGCCATGTGTGGAGTGGGGGTACATTTTGAGGAACCTCTCGACGATGATGTGCCAACTGACGATGATCACCGACTGCCAGACTCAGACGTGGAGGACAACTCTGATGACGACGACTCTGATGATGATTCCGACGCAGGGGGTATGACCCCAGACATAGAAGAGGAGTCCGACTAATCAGGTTTTCCTTATTTATTTCCGCTGAGGACAGTGTGTCCCGTCTAAGTGTGGGGTGCAGGTATATGTCTGTTGTATTGTATTTCTTTGCCTACATTTATTCTTGTTTGTTTGAATTAGTAGTTAGTTAGTTAGTTGTAATTAGTTAATAGATTTTAGATATTGCATGAAATTGTTCTGATAGACGGCATGGTATATTATAACAAGAGTTTGTGCTAAATCATTACTATTGAGACACTTAGGCTCTAAGTTGTGACTCACTGTGTGATAAATTGTTGTGTTTTAATTCATTCATCTGTTGGGTCAAAAATCTATAATGCTCCCAATGAAGTTGACCATGTGCCTTGTGTGTGTGAGGATATTGTATATTCTTTGTTGTGACTGATGTTAGAATTTGCCTGGTGTGTGTGTGAAGCGAAATAAAGATTGTGAGTGTAGGAGATGATTTAGGCATTTCTTTGGCAGCCCTGATATTGTGTACCTTCTTTTTACCTACCTTTGTACATTGTCCTAGTGAACCCCCTTTGAGCCTTTAGCTATTTTCTTTGGCAGCCTCATATGTAGCCTAATCCATTTTTTTTTCAAGACCATAATTTGATCCAAACTCCTAAGCGCTTTAAAATTGTAGAATCATGTGGAAAAATAAAAGGAGAATGGTGAAAGTGATGCCTCAAGGTGTATTGGTACTTGAAATTGTTTTGAAAAAGAGTGGCTATTATAGGGATGCTTCCTTAATATAAAAAAAGAAAAAAAAATAAAATTAGAAAATAAAATTTAAATTAGAAAAACAAAAAAATAGTTGTGTTGATGATTGAATAACAAAATGGGTGAAAAGGGGTTGGTAGTTGAAAGAGAGGTAAAGTGGTTGTTAAAAGATAGTGTAAATGGCATATTGTAGTGTATTAAAGCGCTTAGGGAACATAGTCACTATTTCTGGCCAAAATAGTCCTACCTGTCCCTTAGCCTACATTACAACCTGTAAAGACCTATTTGATCCTAAGCTTAGCATTCTGATATTAGTGGAGAATTACACTAAGGGAAAGCCTATGGTCATTAATTGCAATATAAGAATTCCTTGTAAGAGTGAGCGCAAGGAAAATCTTATACCCATGTTTCGAAAAATGCAAAACTATGAGTGATTATGGGTGATATCTTGTGTGAGCACACATGGTTGATGGTTGTTGGGTAGTTTTATATGTTTCTTTGTGGCTTAACTTGTGGATACGAATTAACCATCCTAATGAGTCTATGTTGGAGGTTGAGTTGTTTCTAGTAGTGATCGAGAAACCTACTCTTTGTTAATGATTGTTGTGCATGTCTTGTTGAAAATTTCTTGTTGCTATTGTGAAATTCTAGTTAGGTGTGTGCACGGATGTAATATTTTGTTCGAGGACAAACAAAGATTTAAGTGTGGGGTGGTGATGTTGGGCGTATTTACACGCCTAAGCACCATAATTTACCCATGTTTCAGCTAAGTTTTGAGGATAAAATATATAATTCTTGCACTTTTAGTCCATTTTCCTTTAAGTGAGATGACCTATGTGATTAACATGTTTTCAGGTACTACTGATGAAGATTTCAGCACTTTGTGGACCTGTGGGCAACAAAGAAAAACTTCACATAAGAGGGAAGGCAGCTTTTGGACTGAATGTGATGCATGGGAACTTTTTTTCGGGAAAACCCAGTATTTTTAAATACTTAAGGATGCAGTAGCAACTTATTAGACAAAGATGCTATTAAAAAACTTATTGCTGAATTTTTCAGCATCATTAAGCATTATCATTCGAACATTATTCAGAATTCACGTTTGGAGGATTTTGTACGGGTTTTGAGAGCAGAAAACGGCTCACTTGAGCAACGGAGAAAGAAAACACGTTTCATCTCCATAGCCGAGATTTCTCTAAGTTTTGGTATGATGATAATTTCTACTTTGATTTCCATTGTATTCATGAGTAGCTAAACTTATCTGTTAGGGTTATGGAAACCCTGTAAGATACTATCTATTACTATGAGTTTGTGAATTCTTGATGTGTTATGCTACTTATATCATTACTCTCTTCGTTTTGATTGAATTCTTATGGTTGCAAACATAGAGAATACGCCATTATAGCATTAACTTGTTCGAGAGAAAAGTTACATGTTTGGAAAAGAAAGTGTGACAAGGAAATAGGATTTCCAACCCCTATTTACACGTTAATGCCTTAACCGGATTAACTTCATGGAGAATTTGTACCATTTGTTATACACTTTAGGCTCGAGAGAGCTAAAGCGAAATAAATCCTTGATGGTTGAGAAACACTTGGATTTAGAATTAGAATACGATTCTCTATAAGTGCATGCATGTCTAAATTCCGCGTTACTCATAGTTAATAGAGAAGTAGAACTTATAAGATGGACATAACCCTAACTTATCAATCTCTGTGATTAAATCTTACTATGCAAATCGTTCCATTGTTACTTTGATAATATTAGTTCACGCCTAAACCAAACCCCTCTTTTTCCATGGAATTTTCGACCAACAATCTACTAATAATTGCAACACTTAGTGACCAGAGTATTCCCTGTGGGATTCGACACCCAACCTAGTTGGGTTCTATATTTGACAGCGACCGCTTACACTTTCTAACAAGAGTTGTAATTTGGGTGTATCACCCCCCTCATGCTAATTCGGTAAGATAGATGTAAAATGCCTAGCCAACTCATGAAATTGAGCCTCATAATCCACAATAGTCATAGAACCCTTCTCCTATCTTGAGAACTAGTCCCTTAAACAATCTCTAAGGCTAAGAGGAATATACTTCTCTATGAAAACCTAGGAGAATTAAGTCCATGTAAATAGGTGAGATCCAATTATCTTGGAATTAGGATAGACTCTCCATTAATGTTGAGATGTTAAATTGAACTACAAGGTAGTGTAGTCTACACCATGAGTCTCAACTAGGTCTAAACTACGAAGCCTTCCTCACAAACAACCAAGAATTCATAAACATCTTTGTCTGGTTCATAAGAAATCCTAAGTATAGTCAATCTTACAAATTTTTCCAACATCTTTTGATCCTCAACAAAGATTGAAGGTTAGGAGAATACTGGCTGGGCAACTATTCACACTTGAGGAATCTCAATCTAGGAGATGCAGCTATAGGCTACGCTCCCGCCGCAGTACCACTTTAGTCCGCAGACTGAGAACCATCAAACGATGCACCACCAACTAATCCTAATATTTGAACCAATGCATCTCTAAGAAGTAACTAAGAAATAAACTATGGTTGAGCTTTTGCTGCCACAACTAGTTGGGGTAGAGGAATCTCTGGTGCAAGTGTGGGAATATAGTCTGGTGAAGGCTCCGTTTTTTCCCTAGATGGGGCTTCATGTCTCTACTATAATTGATCTCTAGGTGTCCACATACTTCAATTGGATCCCTAGTTGTAGACTAGGGTTCCTTGTTTCGTGTAGCGGTAACACGCATCCTAGCCATCAGTTAAAGAGTAAAGCCAAAGGAATTTTTATAAACCAACTAAAACTCTTAGCATGAAATAAGTAAAGGAAGTTAAGATCTCCTAAGAATTTCCTATAGCCTACCGAAGATAAGAAACATATGTTATATTTTAAATTTATGAGAGTCAACCAAACACTTGCTCTTATACCTATAAAACTTTAGAACCTAGCCCGCGAATACTAATTTATCTCAACCTTATTTCAAATCATGATTGCACTGATTTTATCCCACCACTAGGTAAGAAAAATAAAAATTGAGAGCAATAAGCAATGGGCTAATTTGGTGGAAAATGGCATAAATGCCGCAAATATGGAAATAAAAGGTTTACAAGAAATAAATCATGGAATAATAATAAAAAAAAGATAAATAGTAACATCCCACGACCTAGTAGTATTTGTACAAGAGCCTTTAATCTAAAGAAAATATAGGTACTATCCAGTCAATATATAATAGTCTTTAAAATGGAAAGACTACCAAAAATAGAAGAAGGAGAAAATATCAAATCCTGCTCTTAGCTCACCCTGTCTCTAAAATCTAACCATCACAAATACCAATGTTAACAACTGCCACTAGTATGCAGATCTGCCTCAAAAGATACAGAAGTGTAGTGTGAGTACCAAAGCCACGGATACTTAGTAAGAACATCAGGCGACTGTGCTAAACAATAATATAAATATAATAAAATATGAAATAAATAAGATAAGTCAAGGTAAGAGAGCAAATCTGGAATAACACTCAAAATATTGCAAGTAAATTACTGGGATAATAAAATTAAATAAACCATAGCTATCATTAGAAACATAACCCTTATAAGCCAAAAAGTGCTAAAAAGTAAATAATCCAATGCAACCCCCCATAAGCTCAGACAGTGCAATCAAGAAAACTAATAACCAGAGTTATATTAATTAGCCATATATCAAAATCTAATTATGGATCCTTCCATAACGTAAACACTAGACTTGTACTGGTTCCATAAACTTTATAAATAACCCCTCACTGCTGGACTTGAACTGGATATCATATCATGAATAATGTCAAAATTGAACCAATCTTAAGATCATAAATTGCCAGACTTGAATCAAAACTAATATTATCTCCAAAATATCAATGTAGCTAAAGCATCATGTACCTGACCTCCTTAAGCTCAAGAATTTATATTTAGATGATGTAACATGTCTATAATGTGTACAAAGAACTACTAGTAGTCTTGGACTAAGGTGGGATGGAGGAGCCTGCTTCTAATCCCTGAAATCTATTCTAAGGTAAAGTCTACCTCGAACTCAGATTAGGAATATATTAAATAAGCCATATTTCAGTCCTAAGGTATCAATTCTACTTGAAGAATGATTAGCTAAGTCAATTATGCCTAATTTAAGGTTCCTTAATCGGCTAAGTAATCCTATCCATACTGGAAGTTACTCCAAGATCTAATTTCCAACCATATCTATCTTATTTTCATAAATATGCTATAATTAGCCCAATATATGTGAAAGGGAAACCTATCCTACCTTGATGCTGAATAAATCCCAGCGAAATCTGCCAAATTCTTGATTTTCCCTTTTGAGAATCTTTTGCATGATGCCATACTATCAAAAAGGTAATCTAATCATCAATATGAGAAATATGGTACCCATATTGCATTTTTATAATTTGGGTCCAAAACTATGTAAAAATCCTATATGGGGTTCGCTTGATTCAACTTTCAAAGCCATCAACACGTTCCTTTTTGCTCAAGGAACATTTACCCACAAGAGTGGGTAAATATCAAGCTCAAATGATGCGTCAATCTACTCAATAAGAATGTAAAGATTTTGGGAATAAATTGAAGAATCACTCATGAATTAAATGGATACATGAAAAGATTTTGATGAAAAATGAGTAAGAGCTCACAATCTCCTACTAATGCTTCTCCTAATTTTACACATTCTCTAGGGTTTTCACTTTTGTGACTTAAGAGAAAATCAGAGAAAAATAGGGCAAGTTGGGGATTTAATGCCTCATAGGTGTCTCTTAAGGGGACACTTGGCCGCTTAAGCATTTACTGCTAACGCGGCCCAGTAGCGCTAAAGCGGCCAATTACCGCTCAAGCGGCCAAGTATCGCTAAAGCGGTACACGTTTTGCTTGGCAAACTGCTAAAGTAGACAAGTTAGTGCTAAAGTGGCTCACTAGGTAAGCTAAGGTTTCTAAAGTACCCGAATGGATGCTAAAGAGCCAATAGGGTTGCTTTAGCGGATGAACCAACTGAAAACGTAGAATTTTCCATGTTTTCGCCGACCCCTCTGGATTCGTTTGAAATCCTGTGAATGTAAACAAACTATGCTACCCATCAAATTTGACATTCCGGACTTAATGGTGTAGTTAAAATCTATGTCAATACTCAATGACATAGTTCAAATTTCTACCCAAGATTTTTTCTATGTAAAGTGGGCCCCCACCCAAGGATCATTTTTATCAATTTCTGGCCAATAGCACCAAATGAGTCAAGAAGTCTTCGGGCCTAAACCAAAGGTCCCTCTAGACTAAAATTGATGTTTCGAAATTGATGGAACTATTAGAATTAGAATACAAGGTCTTTTAACTAAAGCTTTCACCTGACAATATTTTTTTACTAGTGAAGACTTCAAAATAGGTAATGGGCTCTAAAAACTAAAGGAACTGCCCGATAATTGAACTGTCAGCTTCAACAAATGACAAATGACTTGGGGCAGATATAGGAAAGATCTAAATGAAAAAATGCATGAAAATACAAAAAATGACCTAGAGGATCATTACAACGATGAGAACTTAAAACCTCAAGAGCACTTATTTTTTGGTCAATGACAATGGTATAACTTAGGTGAGTGAGTTTGGGAAAACGCTATTGGGAGAAGCCTTGGAATGGTACTCACTTCTTCCTAAAAAGACTTTCAAATCCTTTAATATATTGGCAGATAAATTCACACAGGCTTATGTTTGATCCAAGAATATACAACTTGACTATTTTCAAGATAGAGCAAGGACACTTGAAGTTGATTCACAAGTTTATGGCTTGATTACAAAAGGAAAGGATACAGTTGTCGATGTGGAGGATGATTGGTAGGCTTAATACTTCAACAAAGATCTAAACCCTAAAATATCAATGCCTCATTCATGCTCAAAGAGAACTTGACGGAGTTTGAAGCGACGACTTGGGTCGATGTACATAATACGTGTGGGTGAGAAATCTTGATGGAGGATGATTGTATGTGAGTCACCAGAAAGGCCCCACAAATATAAAGTAATTCAAGGCCCCAAAAGAATTCCTGGGGGTTAACAGATAGGTTGATAAAAAACTCTAGATGATCAAATGACTTAAAGGGTATGGCTCAAGAATGCTACGCTTCTTATTCAATCGACTCAAGGGCCAGCCATAGTAGGGTAAATAGATAAGTCAATCATAACATGATAAAGGTTAAGAATGAGAATAATCATAGAGGGGATTATAATCTTGGGATATGGAATAGCCCATAGTGTAGGCCATCAACAATTCCTCATGCTCTCAAGTTATTGCTTCAACATCAACCTCGAGTGGTAGACTTAACAATTTGAGTTGTCAAAGGAACCAAGTTCTCAAAGCCATCATGAATAAACCCAAAAATTAGGGACAAAAGTTTCTAGTGTAAGTTCCATGGGACACATGGCCACGACATTGGGGACTGTAACCAACTTTAAGAAGTGATGGCCAACCTGCTCAAGGGTGGAAACCTCAAAGAGTTCTTGAGCAATGAGCGAGGAAAAGCTATGGGATAGACGTCGAAAGGGGCCACGCACTCTTAAGTTTGGGAGCTCACATGATCGTGATAAGAGGATCATCGAACATGAGAAACAGTTATACACCCTCCTGTGTTTTATTTGCCTAATGGTTTTTTGATTTCTTTTGCAGACATTCCCTGAGAAAAGTAGAAAACAATGGCAGAATACTTTGAAGGACAAAGATATAATTATTTCTTTCGACCAACTTTCATTCCAAAAAGAAGGGTCTCTGTCAAGGTTTTAAATGAGGTAAAAGTAAGGGCTTTTAGGGAAATGTTTCTCGTTTGTCAATGACTGAATAAATGAATAACTTAAAGAAGTTAACGTGTCTATACCTTTTGTTTTGAATTTTGCCTAAGTTTTTATAAGATTCCTCAATTGAATTTTAAACAACTTAGCTCTTCATAAGCCACAAGGAGGCCCTAAAGGCGATCTTCCTGTATCTTAAAAGGAAAGTAGGGATAAGAATTCAGAGCCCATATAAGGGGTTGCAAAAATAAAAAAGTTACCATAACCTGATACTAAGACTCAGGACTGACTTCAGTAGGCGAAGGCGCCTGACACATGACCTTTCTCAGAAGCTTACGCAGAATCGCATAGACTAATTATTTAATAACATCAAAACCTATGTATCCAACACTCTAGGGACAAAAAATGCAAAACTAGAGGCACCGTTGATGGCTAATCTATGTAAAGTTACAGTCAACCCAAAGTCTATTTCTTAAGTTGACTATGACTAAAATGAGGAGACACTATTAAGGATCCATAACCACTCTCACACTACGCACTAAAGTACCTAGGAGACGTCCGAACTTAGATGAATAGCAGCTTAATAATAAATAGGATCCCTTCTCATTTTTGTGAGGTAAATCAGGTTGAAACACCTAAATGTCAAAGTTAAAACCCACCAAAAATGACAAGAGAGGCTCGTAAAATTAAAAGAAGCAACTAGTGAGTAACCTTCGATGTCAAAAATAAACTCACACTTGAAAAATTTGAATTAATTACACAAGCCTGAAGAGGATAAGATCCCTCGCAGGTAGAATTCATCATAAAAGATGGCTTTACCAAAATTGTTAAATGTGCGGTACAGATAATGCTCCAGATTCAAGTATGGAGTTCTTATAGAAGAGACTATATTTACAACAAAAATATTTTAATAAGAGAATGACAAGGTGTTCCTGAAGGCAACGTAAATTATGTCAAACCCTTCCTCCTATGGTATAATATAATTTTATACTTATATACCTAGAAGCCACCCGAGTGGTCTTTATAAGTAATCTCAGACCTAGTATGTTGTGATGCAAACAAACCTAGAGTAGGCAACCACCTTTCACACTACCACTTGTTCACACTGTATTAGGCAGTTATCTTGTGAAATAGGGATGGGTAAAAGCCCCTATATTCAAAAAAGGCTTGAAATGAGTGGATTTGAAGAACCTCAAACGAAAATCCTTTATAGGAGCTCTCTTGAGTACCGAGGTAGAACTCAACTAGCAGAGCCATACCTTTAAAATGGTCTTTCATTATTCTATTAAAGAACCGAGCCCTCATGCCAGGGAGGTAGAGGAGAATGAGACCAAATGTGCACACGACAGTCTTCTCTTGTGTCGAGCCTCACTCATAGTTTTTACCTTATCCTCATTAAAAGACTAGGAGAAACCATCTAAGGATGAGTTCAAAGAAAAAAAAACAAGGATAAATAAAAAACTGTGGGGATGCCGAGAACAAAAGCAAAATATCCAAGGAAACCCAAAAATGCCATTAAATAGAGAATAATTTTTAGTGAATCGACCTCACTGCAAGAATGAAAGGTGTAGGGAAGGATGTGATGCTAAATAGAGTCATTTATTTACAAAATTCCATTAATGAAAATATACAAGGAAGAGTGGATTATTACCACTTGTTCGGTCTGATCAAATGTAATGGAAACCAAAAAGATAGTACTCCGTAATTAATGTGCCTGAGTTTGATAAAGATGTTTTAATTAAAATGGGTCATTTCAATAAATGTGGTTAATGTCTCACTCACTTTGACCCCGAGGAGCATTGTGGATAGATAATCAAAAAATATTAAATACACTTGACAGGAAAAAATCTCGATGCAACCGAAGGATAGGGACTTAATAAGGAAAACACAACCCCAACCAGGAGCACCGATAAGGTTCACATAGAATTCCAAAGTGTATGAGCTTTGCAAGTAGTGACTCTAAGAAAACTTAGTCCCTCCATAATAGTTTGTTGATGGACCCTCGAGTGACAACATTGAGGGGTTATGCCCATATAAAGGGTCTTATTGGGTAATCATAACATTGATCCACCGAAATAATTCAGGTAGGATCATTAGCCCAGTGACGGGCTTGACCAATCAAAAGGTTATTCAAAAGAAATAACAGCCAACATCAAGCTTTGTAAAGTTTAGAAAAGGTAAAATATATTATTGATATTATTCCCTTGAAATAGGGAGAAGTTACGTAATATGAAACTTTTAAATAGAGTATACCAAAAAGTATAGAATACTGGACATCTGAGTATATGTCTTATTGAAGATGTAATCTTATATGACCAGCTAGAGAAACTTCCTTCAGGTTGTCCCTCTCTTTCAAAAAAGGGACTTGACCTAAATGGTAGTATGAGGGGGGAAAACTTCATCCACATATCCTAATAATGATAGAAATCTTATTGTGATTCTCTCGGTAGGAAAAAAATCTATAGAAAGAAGCAATCTCAAGTCAATCCCCCCAAAACTATATATCCTCGTCAACATAGGGAATGACCTTTTCTCTCTCTATCTCAGATTCTCTTATCAAAAGCAAGTGAGATCCCTCAGAGTGAGGAGTTCCTATTGAAACCCTTGATGCAACTCATAATCATCATTATCAAACAAAGACCGTGGTGGCTATTAAAAAGGTAGTCGACTAATGTGCTACCTACCACCTTGAGATTTTCCTAGAGTTGATGAATCAATAATTTATGACTCATAATACATACAATTAATAGTGATACGATGTCCTAAATTCCTAGTTTAAGTAAATTCCTATGTTAATTTTATTGCATGTAGGTAATAATGCTAAAGAACCTACCTAAGGAATACAAAATGCCATGAAGAATGCAAAAGCTTTGTAGAAAAGAAGATTCATGAAAGTTAGACTGCAAGAAGTAGTCATGGAACGGCACAAGCTATGTGCATATCGCACAAGATACATATTAAAAAAACAATAGAAGAATCATTGCATAAAGAGACAAAATTTGAAGGAAACCTCAGCTAACAATTTGTGTGAGATGAAGTAGGTTCAGCGTATCGCAAATAGTTGTCCAATTACATCATATGGATACTTAAGTAAGCAGAACACTTGAGGAAACAAGCACTGAAAAGTGAGTTATGTTCTATGAAGGAGGAGATGTGCATATCGCACACAAGTTATGTGTTCTCCACTCTTCGCACACAAAGTGCTCTAGTGACAACTTTCTAATTATTTTGGTGCGATTTTCTAGGGCATATAAATAGAATCATTTCAGAAGTTGAAAATTATTCTTCATCTTTTTCTAAATTTGAGATCTTGAAAGCTGTAACCAAAACCCTTAGATTGAGATTAGTTTTCATCTCGGTTTGCTAAATTGGATTTGAAGATTTTTTGTGAATATTTAAAAATAATGTCCGAATTCGATGAGCATATGGTATAATCTCTTTCTCCTTCATTATGTAAAGATAAACCCTAATTCTTAGAGGTATGTGATGAATGATTATTGATTAGTATGTGGGTGTTGATTATTTGTCACAACCCAATTGATCATGAGTGGCACACACTCTAACTCTCCGATGGGAGAACCATCTACCCCAACCCGTACCAAATATATCATACCCTCACAAGTCTTTTATTAAAAGATTATCATTCATTTACAAGAACACAATATCATTCAACCAAAGTCAATAATAACTAAATAAATTATCCATAAAAGGAAAAATAAAGTGTGCAAGTTTCTCTAATTATTAGAATTCCATGGAACTGAAGTCATCATATCAAAAAAGTATCCATGACTAGATCTAAAAGATTATCCAAAACACTAATTAAAGAGATGTCTTAGTCCTAAAACAAAGGACATAAATAATGTAAAAATGACTCAATGGTTTCTCAGACACAGTGCTCACCCTTGAATCGATATGTGAAATCACTAGCTAGAGTTGAGGTATCATAGCAAATGTTGTAACATGTTCCACACACAACAAAAAAAGTATAGGTAATATCTGTCACGACCCAACTTCTAAGGTCATGATGGCGCGTACCATAAACCCATCAGTAGGCAAGCCAAACCCATAGTCCGAAACGACCGGTAATGGACTACACAATAATATAAGAAAAGAATGTGTACTACATGAAATAAAGATCAATAAAAGTCCTAAAACCAGGTGGTACCAGTAAAAGAGCTTCTAATATAATAAGGGTACAAAAGTGAAATAGATGAAATAGATTAGATTGATATAACTTATCTCCAAATACAATATATAGACTAGTCTAGTACATAAGAGAGAGAGAGATATAAGTAATACACTGAATGTTAGGAGCTCACTCTAAGTCTCTGAACCTTGGTTGATCCGAATGACGCACACAACAACAGTGATAACCCGTAATATAATCTGCAGGCTGCAGAAGTGTAGTATGTGTTCCAAATGAATGGTACTTAGTAGGCAACTGCCAACTGAGCTCAAAAGATAAAGCAGATATATAGAACATATAAATGGAATAGTAACTACATCCAAGAGTCCATAAATCTTATAGCATGTTAATGAGATAATAGAATAACCTATTCTAGTCTTGCCCAAGATACTAACATAATAAGGCTAAGGAAGTATCAAGGATGAACTATCCTATTCATTTTTGAATTTGTAAATATTAGCACCATACCGTATATCCCAAACAAATATATGAATAAAGGGATAAAGAAGGATAGATAGCAATATATTAGGCCAAGGAATAAATATACACTATGAACAAATAAAGGAGGGATATACGATAGTACCATAGCTACACATAGATAGGTATATATACATATAAATATGAGGTCAACTCAAATTACAACCAAAATCATCATGTTTTTATTTTAATACCTCATTATAATCCTATCAAAATTTAATACTCTCATACTCATGTTTCTAATCCACATGGCCAGACATGAAAAAAATTAAGCATAATAATATAATCGTAAGGAAGAAAAGGCAAGAAAGTTACCTCAAGTCCCTATAGAAAATCAATGACCAATTTGACATAAACTACCCATAGTAATGGTCATAAAAAAGATAATAACAATAATCAATAACAACGTGAGTAACCGGCTACTCCGAACAACTATATACCTAGCGAGCCTATGCGTACCCCCACCAACCCAAAATTCAAAGGTTCAATCAACATATAACAATACAAGGCATTATCATCACCCATATCTATCCAACCGTCCCATATCGGCTAATAGACATAGGTGCATACTGGTGATAGGCGATACACATGCAAAAATAAATGAAAGGTACACAATCAATATCACAACCATCCTCCTAACTCAAACCAGGTATATATATCATTATCACAACATTCTCTGGCCTTGTTATGTATTAATATCATCATCACAGTATCCTCCGGCCTTGACGGGTATCAATAATATCATAACAGTATTCTCCGGCCTTGCCAGGTATTAATATATCATCACAATAGAATCCTCCCCCCTTCTCGAGTATCAATGTATATCACAACTATCAATACATATATATATAGATGTAATAGGTACATGGACTCCAGACGTGGCTAAAAAGAGTGTAAATCTGTAAGTTTGTTGCCTGGAGTAATTTTTGAGACTAAATCATTGAGAAAATATAGATAGGCTCAGAATATCCCAAGATCGGAGTAAATAATAGTGTCAAGTCATAGATCAAAATCAATCTTAGTCAAATCTTTAAAACATCATTATTAACCTCTTTCGTGTATTTAAGTTATCCATTAAGCTAGGAAATTATTATTGTGAATAAATTGATTTTTAAAGGTGATAAGTGGGTTTCAAACCTTATTTAGGAAGAGTGGTCATAAGATTATTTTTTAGCTAGAATCAAATCAATTACCACTGTAATAATCATGATTGTACCAAATCTATGATTTTCATCAACAGTATGCAAATTAATAAAGTTGTAAGAAACATATTCCATCTTCCTATGTCCCATACAAGAGAGATGCGTATATAAACACACAAACACACACACATATATATATATATATGTATATCCATAAACTACAACTGTGTCCTATACAAGGATAATTACTTCCTGGATGTTCATTTGATAACATAACACAACCCTCGGCCCAAAACATGTCCGATATAATCACAACCGAAATAATCATGATCTTTGGCCCATAGATATATTCAAAACTCATATCAATAATCATAAGTCGTATCTGAAACTCATGTCTTTAATTTAAGACCTCATACAATCCTATCAGGATTTAATACAATCATCCTCAGGGTTTCTAATCCACATGGTTAGACATGAAATAATTGTGCATAATAATGCAAGCATAAGATAGAAGAGGCCAAAAACGTATGACAAATTTTGATACCAAATCAATGACCAATCTGTCATAAGATATCCATAATAATGATCACAATAATGATAATAATAACATTAATAACAACACGAATAACCAACTATTACGAATAACCAAATACCTAGCCAAGCCGATGCACACCCCCACCGCCCCAGTATCAATATATCATCACAACAGTATTCACCGGCTTTGCCAAGTATAAATTTATATCATAACCATCAATATATATACATAGATATAATAGAAGCGCAGACTCAAACCATGGCTAAAAACTGTGTAAATCCATAAGTCTATTGCCCATAGTAATCTTCGTGACTAAATCATTATGAAAATGTAGAAAGGGTCGGAGTATCTCACGACTGGAGTAAGTAATTGTGTCAAGTCATAGATCAAAATTTGTCTCAGTCAAATATTTAAAGCATCATTATTAGCATCTTTCATATATTTAGGTTATCCATTAAGTTAGGAAATTATTATTGTGAATAAATCTATTTTTAAAGATGAAAAGTGGGTTTCAAATCTTATTTAGAAAGAATAGTCATAAGATTATATTTTAGCTAGAATCACATCAATGACCGATATAATAATAACGAATGTACCAATTCTATGCCTTCCATAAATAGTACCCAAATCTATAAAGTCATAACCAACATATATATATATATATGTATGTATGTATATATATATATTCATAAACTACAACCATATCCTTTACAAGTATAACTACTTCTTGGGTGTCTATTCAATAACATAACACGATCCTTGGCCCAATAATATCTTCGTATTAATAACAACCTCATAATTACGGCCTTAGACCCATATAATTATCCGAAATTCATATCAACAATCATATTTATAAGTCGTAGCATATCTATAATCATCTCACATATAGGAGAAATATCACACATAGAAGGCGTAATATGGATAAGCCTATCACAACTATAAGACATCGCATATCTATAGGTCATACATCATAACTATGATGAATATAAAATCTCTAGGCCAATTATCATATCTAAGAGAAATATGATCTCTATAGGCCCAAAATCATAACTAAGAGGACAACTATCTCTATAGGCCCAATAATTATAACTAAAACGAAAAGTATCTCTAGGGGACAAATAATCATAACTGAGAGAAAAATCATCTCTATAGGCCCAACAATTATAACTAAGAGGAAAATCATCTCTATGGGTCAAATATCATAATTAAGAGAAAGATCACATCGACAAGACTCATAATCATAACTAAGAGGAAAATAATCTCTATGGGAAAAATATCATAATTAAGAGAAAAATCATCTCTATAGGCCCAATAATCATAACTAAGAAGAAAATAATCTCTAAGGGCCAAATATCATAGTTTAGAAGAAAATCATCTCTATAGGCCCAATAATCATAACTAAGAGGAAAATCATCTTTGTAGTCCATTGAAAATAATCTGGGGAATGTCATCACAATTTATCAATTCTCCAAGAAAATCTTATAAATAAGGCTCACTAGTCTCAACTAGGCTTAACATCTGCAACAAAGTCCACAAGGGCTAACACAAATGTTGGCCTAAGTGGGCCGGCCGAACCCACTTCAAATCCTTAATTTCCATAATTGGGCAAACTATGATCCAAACTAGGATATGGTATCTAATTCAACTTATAGATGTCAAGGAAGCTATAATCAATTCTAAGATAGGAACTTCGTCAAGAAATATGGGATTTATACCAATTCTACCCAAATTACGATTTCCAAATCACTAGAATATCCTAACTAAGGTTAATTATACCAACCATGATTCCAACATAAAACCCACATCCAACCCTAACATTATATCATATCCGTGATACAAATTAGCTCAATCTAGTGAGAATGAAATATGATTCTAAAAGGGTTATGAACATACCACCTTATGGGTCCAAACCTCCCATCCAGTCCCCAAATATCAATAATCAAGGCTAAGTTATTCTACTCATAATAAGGACTAACATTCATATTCACATGCCATATATATAACATATATAATTTTTGAAGAGGAGTAGGTAGAAGCCTACCTCAAGGCCGAACCGCAAAACCTCAAATTATTCACAAATGTCAATCTTCACTTCACAGTCCCTAAATGACATCATATTATTAAAATAATAATCAACTCATCAATATGATTCTAACGACACCCATATTGCATTATTATGATTTGGATCCAATACCAAAACCCCCACGTGAGTCCCACTTACGAAAAATACATTTTTGAGGTTAACCCAATGTTCATTCATGAACAAGGAATCATAACCCTCAAGAAATGGGTGAAAACAAAGCAAATTTTGGGCTAAAATCAAACCCTAATCAAAATTGGGTTTTTGGGTCAAAACAAAGAGATTCATCAATAAAGTAATGTAATCTTACCTTAATCTGGGTGAAAATCATGATAACAGATGTTTAGCAATCTCCTAAGTAACCTACAATGATCAATTTTGAGTCATTACACTCATTTTGGGGTTTCTAGGTCTAAAAGATGAAGGGTAAATGCCCCAAACACATCTTGGGGTCTATATATAGCCCCTACTTATAAGGAGATATCGCTATCGCAATCCTACGGGCACGATCATTCTATTTCAATCGCCATACAATTTTTCACGATCGCGGTATCCCCCCTTTGCATAAGATGACAGCAAAATCAAAAACTTATTTTTGAGCCTCAGAACTCATTAAGAACCAAAAATACATGTCCAATAGATAAATTTGAGTGTAAACCATGTTTCAAAACCATTGAAATTATCAAAACTTTCATCCGAGATCATTAAAGAAAAAAGTGGGACCCACACCTAAAGTTTTGTTTTTCATAAAATCTGCTTAATAGCCGAAAATAAGTTCGGAAGCCTTGAGACCTAAACCAAGGGCCCCCTCGCAAAAAATAAACATTTTTAGATGCTATGGAAAAGTATAATTTTCTATCTCATGTTGTTTCAACCAAATATGGGTCCCACGCCCGTATATTGGTTTTCCAACTTTCTAACCAATAGGTTGAAATGACTCGGGTGCATTGGGACCCGAACCAAAGGTCTACTTGTCCTAAATTCAATATTACGATCTACTGGTGTAGTTAGAATTTGCATCCGAGATTGTTTCACTGATGTTTTTGCTCGGTGGCCATTTAGAACTAGCGAAGACTACAATAGAAGAAATTGGCTCTAAAAACTAAATGAACTGCCTAGTAACAAACCGTCGGTCCCAACAAGTCATAAATGACTTGGGGAAGCTATAGAGAAGTTCTAATAGTGGAAATAAGCAGAAATTTGAAAAATGACGAACGGTTCATCACAATATCCATTATTAAAAGGACTTTCGTCCCCGAAAGTCAATGGATAGAAATAATCTCAAAAGTTTTAAGGGATGAGGTACTGGGCCCGCATGCCTAGAGAATGACTTCCTAGATCACGTCAACGAAGAGAAAATGCTTTTAAGGGATTTTGCCACAGGTATCCCTTTTTCAACCAACACTCCCACTTTACTTACAAATAACCAAAACTTAACATCAACCACTAACTGGCCTCCAACTGAACTAAAAAGTTTGATGCATATAAATTGAACCACAACACATTGATACCATCTCGGTACCAGCACAAATCATCAAAGTCTCATCCAAACCAAAACCGACTCAAGTTATGAGTCATGCCACTGACTTAAAATCTAAAAATACATTTCCTTACCATTCCACACCTGCTATCCTCTCTAAACCAGGAGGAAATCACTTGAGTCTCATCCACGTAGTCTCATCACAAAGAACTAAAGTTGATCCCCTAAAAGTCCATATAGTAAACATGATAATAAGCCTATAAAGCATTGTCTGGGCACACAAACGAAGATAATCAAGGAAGACAATCTATGCCAATGCTACAACCAGTTCGGATGGTAGTTAATCTAAAATTTAAGGGATCAAGGCATAACTACTCATCACTGAACATTCCATTCTATGATGTCTCATCAAACGAGAATGAAGCCATACTGAATCCAACTCGAGTATATTACTCCCACTAAGTATATCATAAAAAATTTCCAAAGAAGACTGATGAGTCATGGTCAAAACTAAACGAACTAATACTGGGTCCATGGGTTAACATTTGAACACTTAGCAACTCTAATCCATCCAAAGTCGAGAAGACCCAATAGGAAACCATAGAGTAGGCTCAACATCTTATAAATAAATCCAAACAAATTCAAATCTAAAACAAAAGATTCACGCAAGATCTAGAACTACAAATAGAAATATCTATACCGAGGCTGAATTGCTCGATCTCAACAACCCAAATCAAACCTAAAGGTAGGTAGGCATGCATCTTCCAACTCTATCATAACTCCGAAATACCCATTCAAAGACATCCAATTAAAAATTTAGCAAATGAATCCAAACTAATGTCAAATACTCACATCGACCATACTATTCGAATTAGACATATCTATACCGTATCATGTCGAGCCATAATCAAAACATAGCTGAAGAATAAAATCAAAATAGAGGATAAATCACCAATGAAAACTCAGGAGGTCCACTCCATATCTTTTGGACGGAATAAACCATCAAAGAATACTCAAGAACTCTTAAGGCCACTAATCACACTAGTGATGGAAAAACTCTAGCTTAAGCCGAAAACTAATCAATCCAATACTCCATCTCGGCAATGAATAGTCATAGGCACATATCATAAATGAGAAACACTCCACCAAGACTCATTAGGATGTACAAACTCTAAAATAGAGATTTCCTAAATCCACCTAAGCAGGACAATCATCACTCGATCCATCTAAGAATCACATTATCGTAGAAGAAATATACTCATCACAAAACCAAGGTCAAAGTTAAGGCCACCACCAGAGAATCAACAACTCAAGATAAAGAATTAGTAATTTTCTAATTTAAGAAGCAATCACGGGAAAAGCCACTTGCATATAACTTTCTAACTCCACTTAAGGCAAAACCACATCCTAGGAAAGGAGCATAATATATCCACACTAATAACAAGGGCAAACCATCACAAAAAAACAAACCTAGAAATTTAAGAAATGAATCTAAGATATCTCCATCCTAATATCAAAATCACCATCGAGTGATAAAATAGACACAAATAAAGAATGAACCTCAAACTAGTAAATCTCACAAATAGTCTATGTAGAAAAGAATAGCCAAGGCAAAAACCTTCACAACCCAGAAGGCAAGTCTAAGGATCCCGAACTCAAAAATGGGTGATACAACTAAATCGCCGACCCTAGAATCATAATAGAGCCATAGAAGGTCAACCTCCTTTCAATATCATAATACATCCCCCAATCAATCTAATACAACTAACTAAGAAGGAACACAGTCAACCTCATCGTGCTAGAGGGAAAGAAATCATCAAATCGGACTATATCTACTCAAGCCACAAATAATAACACAAGAAATAAAATTCTAACTAAATAACACTAGTCTATATAGCTACCTAGTGGGGATCAAATTCAACAAGTAATAACATCAAGTAATAATTTCAAATAATATCAATAACCTCAAATAGTGGTAGAACTAGCAACAACAATATGAATATCAACTTACTGAACTTGAGGTACCAAAATGAACATCAATATCATGTACCACTCAAGGGCCATTATAAGGCCAATGTGCCAAGATAAATGGGAACTTGAACCCAAAATCTACACCAATAGGGGAATATATCCATACAAATCTACTCCATCCACTACTAAAAGAAAAAAACTATAGAGTAGTCACATAATCATGGATTAAATAACAAGACACATAATAGTCAATATGAATGTATCAAGGCATATATTATCAATGGGTACAAAGACCCCAATACATATAATAACAGATAAATACAAGAAATAAAAGAACACTTATCATGGTGAAATCCACAATCACAAACCTGACGGGCATAGGGAGAATAAATTTGAATGAATTCAAGCTTAGACCGACGAACTAGATCATCAACTAAGGTGCCACACATATTACTTATAAATAAAGGCATCACAATTATCACGAGGCTGATCTATATGAGCTGAATAACTAGAAATCCCATATTAGAGACACTCTCTAGATTAGAAACCGCTATCTGTGGTAGCAACAACTCCTGAAGCTCTAAACCTGGCGAGCAACATAAGCTAAGTCCAAATGGCTATCCAACTGACACTGAGAGCAAACTCTAGAATTATGCCTATTCTTAAAAAATTATAGCCCATCTCAGGAACTGTAAGCTGGTAGGAAAATACATACTAACTTTGGTTGAGCATCTATCTCATTGTTAGGGCACTCTCAAAACTATTGTCTCATCATGACACAACCAAACCAAGTTCTTTGAATACTTTGAGATACTACCCCTCATAATCCAGAATGGTTGTCATAGACAGAAGAACTATACCAAACTTCATAAGTCTAGTAGGGACTCTTCCTACTATGATCATCACAACTAGTTTGAGAACTAGTCATAGTCTGGAATACTATCTGTGTAGAGCTTATGGGTTGCAGGTGAAGCTAAACTCTACTAAAAAGATCCTCACTTCTGAATAAAATACCACCAACAATAAACTGATGGCATACCTCTTGCTTCTATTTCCATAAGTATCTATACATTCTCTCTATGGTCCTCTCATAAATAGCAACCTGAGGCAAAGAAGATTTTGTTGCTATGAAATGCTTTGATAACAAATAAGTAACAATACTATTACTCTAATACATCCATGCACCAAACTCCGGCTTAGAAGGATATAGCATAGGAATAAGTCTGGCCTACTCGAGATATCTAATATTGTACTTAAAAACTGATATAGAACCCTGATAAACAACAATAGACCCAACTCTGGTTTGAGAATTGCTTAATGAATCAAATGTCATCCATGGCTAAAAGGGATCTGCAACATTACTTGGATTCCTAGTGTCAAACCTAAAAAGATGAAGTAGTCACGAGCTTTACTGGAGCCTATGATGGCCCAAATCCTTCTTGGTTGCTGCTAAAGATCTTTAATATCCATCTTTGACTCTTTAGTCCAATATTGCATTGAAATTCTAAAAACGTGTGTTAAGGTCTCATCCACATCTATTTAGAATATTGAATCATCCTTCAGGGATAAAATAGAGTCAAAGAATATATTTGAGGTTCATGGAAATGCGAACACACAATAAGGAGTCAATAAGTGAATTTCCTAAAATGTCTTTGTTAGCCTCCCGATGATAGTTTATAAATATCTCCGCACCGATCTTCATGACTCTACCAAATACTTAACTCTTGTACTAATACACTGGTGAAACCTAGGCTCTAATATCAACTTGTCACGACCCAATTTCTCAGGTCATGACCCACTAGTAGGCAAGCCAAACTCATTGATTGAAATGGTTGGTAATGGATACTCAATAATATACAAAAAAACTATAGAATACATGAAATATAGATTAATAAAAGTCCAAAAACCTGGGGGAATAATTACAAGAGATTCTAATATAATAAGGGTACAAAAGTGAAATAGATGACATAAATTACATTCATATAGCTTATCTACGAATATAATATAGAGACTAGTCTAATATAAAAGAGATAGAGATAAGTAATACTCCAAACACTAGGAGCTCACTCTAATTCTATGAACCAAGTCTGCTCCACATGACATATAAATCAATAACAATAACTCATACTATGATCTACAGGCTGCAGAAGGGAAGTATGAGTACCAACGAATGGTACTCAGTAGGCAACTGCCAACTGATCTCCCAAGATAAAGTAGTTATATACAATATATAAACAGAATAGCTACTACACCCTAGAGTCTATAAATCATATAATATGTCAATCAGATAGTAATGATAGCTTATTCTAGTCATGCCAAAGAGACTAACATAATAAAGCTAAGGAAGTATTAAGGATGAACTATCATATTTAGGTCTAAATTCATAAATCTTAATACTATACTGTATAACCCATGCCAATATATAGAGGGAGAAAAAAGAGTAGATAACAATATACAAAACTAAGGAATAAATATATAATATGAAAAAATAAAGGAGGGATATGCAGTAGTACTATAGCTATGTACAACTAGGTATATATCTATATAATTATAAATATGAGGTCAACTCAAAGTATAACCCAAACCATCATGTATTTATTTTAAGAGCTCATTATAATCCTATCAGGATTTAACATAATCATACTCAGGGTTTCTAATCCACATGGTTAGACATAAAATAACTATGCATAATAATACAATTATAAGATAGAAGAGGCCAAAAACATATGACAAATTTTGATACAAAATCAATGACCAATCTTTCATAAGCTAGCCATAATAATCATCATAACAATATCAATAATAACGCGAATAAACGACTACTCCAAATAACAAAATACCAAGCCAAGCCTATGCGCACCCCCACCGCCTAATATAAATATATCATCACAATAGTATCTCCTGCTCTTTTGAGTATAAATATATATCATAACCATCAATACTTATATATAGATATAATAGGTGTACAGACTCAAGCCATGGCTAAAAAGAATGCAAAACCATAAGTCTTTTGCCCATAGTGATCTTCGGGACTAAATTATTGCAAAATGTATAAAGGGTCAGAATATCTCATGACTAGAGTAAATAATTGTGTCAAGTCATAGATTGGAATTTGTCTCAGTCAGATCTTTAAAACATCATTATTAATCTCTTTCATATATTTAGGTTATCCATTAAGTTAGGAAATTATTATTGTGTATAAATCTATTTTTAAAGGTGAAAAGTGGGTTTCAAATCTTATTTAGAAAGAACAGTCATATGATCATAATTTAGCTTGAATCACATCAATTATCGATATAATAATCATGAATGTACCAAATCTATGAATTCCATCACCAGTATCCAAATAAATAAAGTCATAACCAACATACCGCATCTTCCACTATCCCATACAGGAGAGATATGTATATTTATATATATATATATATGAATATTCATAATCTACAACTGTATCTCTTACAAGGATAACCACTTATCAGATGTCCATTCGATAACATAACATGACCCTTGGCCCAATAATATGTTTGGAATAATCATAACCTCATAATCACGGCCTTAGACTCATATATAAATATCAAAAATTCATATCAACAATCATATTTATAAGCCGTAACATATCTATAATGTATCATATATATGAGGTATCTCACATATAGAAGGTGTAATATCGAAATGCATATCACATATTTAAGACATCTCATATCTATAGGTCATACATCATGACTATAAAGACTATCAACTCTCTAGGACAATTATTATATCTAAGAAGAATATCATCTCTACAGGCCCAATAATCACAACTAAGAGAAAAATCATCTCTATAGGCCCAATAATCATAACTAAAAGAAAAATCATCTCTAGGGGCCAAATAATCATAACTAAGAGAAAGATTATCTCTATTATCCCAATAATCATAACTAAGAGGAAAATAATCTCTATGGGCCAAATATCATAATTAAGAGAAAAATCATCTCTATATGCCTAATAATTATAACTAAGAGGAGAATAATATGCCCAATAATCATAACTAAGAGGAGAATAATTTCTATGGTCCAAATATCATAATTAATAGGAAAATCATCTCTACAGGCCTAATAATCATAACTAAAAGGAAAATACTCTCTATGGGCTAAATATCATAATTTAGAGGAAAATAATCTCTATAGGCCCAATAATCATAACTATGAGGAAAATCATCTCTATATTCCATTAATCATACTCTGGGAAAAGTCATCACAATTTATCAATTAACCAAGCAAATATCTTAAATATGGCTCATTGCCTTAACTAGGCCTAAAATCCACAACAAAGTCCACACGGGCTAACATAAGTCTTGGCCTAAATGGGCCAGACAAACCCACTTCTAACCCTCAATTTCAATAATTAAGAAAACTATGCTCCAAACTAGGCTAATGTATCTATTTCAACTTCTAGATGTCAAGGGAGCCATAACAAATTCTAAGATAAGAACTTCTTCTAGAAATATAGGCATTTATGCGAATTCTACCCAAATTACGATTTCAAGATCACTAGAATAGCCCAACTAAGGTTAATCATACTAACCATGATTCCAACACTAAAACCACATCCCAATCCTAACATTATACCAAATTCATGCTAAAAATTAGCTCAGTATAGTGACAAGGCAATAGAATTCTAAAAGGGTCATAAACATACCACCTTATGGGTCCAAAACCCTCATCTAATCCACAAACATCAATAATCAAGGTTAAGTTATTCTACTCATAATCAATCCTAACATTCATATTCACATGCCATATATAACACACATCGTCTTTGAAGAAGTGTATGTAGAATCCTACCTCAAGGACAAACTGTAAAACCAAAAATTATTTACTAAGGTCCATCTTTACTTCATAGTCTCAAAATGCCATCACACTATTAAAATAATAATCTACCTATCAATATGAATATAACAATACCCATATTGTACTTTTGTGATTCGGGTCCAAAAATAAAACCAAAACCCCCATGTGGGTCTCACTTATGAAAAACATGTTTACGAGGTCAACCCAAGGTTCATACATGAACAAGGAATCATAACCCTCAAGAAATAGCTGAAAACAATGCAAATTTTGGGATAAAATGAAGCCCTAAGATAAATTGGGGTTTTGAGTCAAAAAATAATAAATTCATCAATAAAGTGATTAAATATTACCTTAATCTGGGTGAAAATCATGATAATAGATGTTTAGCAAGATCCCAAGTCAGCCATAATGATAAATTTAGAGTTATTACATTCATTTTAGGGTTTCTAGCTCTAAAAGATGAAAGGGAAAACCCTAAATGCGTCTTCATGTCTATATATATCCCTTCGAGTTAAGAAGATATCACTATCGCAATCCTAAGGGCAGCGATCGTACTATCGCAATTGCCATACTATTTTTCACAATCATGGTATCCCCCGTGCCCCTGATGACAACAAAGTTGAAAACTTATTTTTGACCCTTGAAACTCATTCAAAACCTAAAATACATGATACAATAGTGAAATTTGACTGTAAACCATATTTCAAAACAATTGGAACTGTCAAAAATTTGATGCGTGATAGTGTCGACCAAAAGTGGTGCCCACACCTAAAGTTTTATTTTTCATAAAATTCACTTAGTAGTCCAAAATAAGTTTGGAAGCCTTTGGACCTGAAACAAGGGTCCCCCTCTCCTAAAATAGACATTTTGGATGCGATGGCAAAGATTCATTTTCCATCCAATGTTGTTTCAACCAAATGTGGGTCCCACATGTGTATTTTAATTTTCCAACCTGCTGACCAATAGGTCACAATAATCTCGGATGCACTGGGATAAGAACAAAAGGTTTACCTAGCCTAATATTGATATTCCACATCTAATGGCATAGTCCGAATTTTCATCCGAGATTATTTCACTGAAGTTTTTGCCCGATGGCTATTTAGAACTAGCAAAGACTTCAAAATAGAAAATTACCACTAAAAATCAAACGAACTACCCGGTAACAAAAAAGTCGGTTCCAATAGTCATAAATAACTTACGAAAGCTATGGAGAAGACCTAACAGTGAAAATAAGTAGAAATTTGAAATATGACCGAAAGGGGCATCACAGTATTAATGCTACAACTTGTACTGTTGGCATCATCAAATGATTCAACTTAATACTATAAAATTAGTCAAACTAAATGCAAGTAGAAACAACCAAAACATGTCTCATAATTAGTTGCCAACCAAATATTGTCATAATACTTCACGTCATTAGGAATACAAGTACACAAGTACATCAATTACATTCAGGAAGATTATTCAACAAGGTTTATAATAGCATATGTATGTGCATATTCAAATGAAAAAACTATTGCATGCATGCAAGATATACACACATACTAAAGTCTATAAGGACTCTCAAGATATGAACTGCAACGATGATCTCAGTCAATGTACTAGTACTAGCATAGTACCATATCCAATAATAGTGTCAATGGGATACCTGATCCACATATCATATTAATACCATCTTAATATAAATATCATCTCTATACCATCTTAACATCATCTCAATATTAATGTTCAACGCAAGATACAGTCATTTATCATAAGTAATTCTCAAAAGCAACTCACAACCACAAAATTCACATATGATCATAGACTCAAGAAATCATTTACTACAATTAAAGAAAAACCTACCTTGATTCCATGCTCAAAATCTCTATATTGCCACAACCTTGGCTTTTCTTCCAATTTTGTCTCGTTCTTGATCTGTTTAAAACATTTGTACAACTCTTAATACAATGTACCACTTTTGTTAATGATTAGGAACTTATATTTATCAAATTAATCTAAATAATTTCCCTAGTTCATCATGTTAATGTTTTCTACCCTTTAAACTCTAGAATTCTTTGTATTATAGCATCACCAGTAATAATTCTACCCTAGGAAGTGTTTTCCAACACCCTACAATCAATAATTACTGATATAACATAATTCCCCATCAAATCCCACCAATTTATAAATTAGGTCCAAACTCTAGTTTCTACCATTATCATAATTCTTTTGATACTTATGAATCTAAAGGAGTAATTAAAGTTTAAAATATAAAAAATCTTACCTCTATGTATGAAAATCCTAAAAAATGAAGAAAATCACTCATTTGATGTGTTTATAAAGATGGAAATGAAAAAAAAGGTTTCAAAAATTTGAAATAAAAAATACTATATTTTCATGGTAGTTGCTACACCATTGCAGTGGAGGATCTTCCACTACAGTGGCCCTTAGGGAAAATGGGGTTGCCACTGCGATAAAATTCAGCCACTGCAATGGTATTTATATTGTTGTAGCGGCCTAGTAACATGGGAATTGGTCTTAGTTCTGGCAAATTTACTATACAGTTCTTGAGATTCGACAACACAAACTAACCTTTTTACGATAATTTCTATAATTGGGGTTCTACTAACTCGTTCAACACACCAAAAGTTTCTCTGACTTTCTAAAATCATCCTCTTACATTAAATCCAATCAAACTAACCAACCAATACTCTAATCACTACTAGATTTACTTTGATCACCACATAATCCAAATAAACCTAAGACTAGCAACCCTAAATTTTTAATCTTTTTCTAAGGGAAGACTAAGAAAAGGTTCTACTCTATATTTTTGCATAACAATGATTTGAGTCATTATATTAGATACCAATTTACCCCTAGTTCTCCTCTAAACAACAACTAGCAAAAAATAATACAACATTGGAGCAAGAAATATATACCTGAGCTAAATAACAAGTATAGATAATGCTTGTGCATATCCACATTTGTCTCCCATTTTACTTCCTTAATTGGACTATTCTGCCACTGAACCTTCACAAATGGAATGGCTTTAATTCTAATCTTGCTTACATCCCTTTCTAAATAGTTGTTCTCTTTATCATAGGAGCACTCCTTGTTGAATACTTCTGAGTCCTTACGAATGATGTAATCTCCATATTTGTGGTACTTCTTGATCACTAACACATTAAGTATAGGATGAACCCTACTAATCTGGAGGGAAAGATAACATATATGCCACTGAACCTATTGCATTTAAAATATCAAAGGTCTAATGTACCTTGGACTCAATTTCCTTTTCTTACCAAAATCCAACATACCCTAACTAGGTGACACTTTGAACAAACTTTTTCACCTTTCTCGAGTTTTACATACCTTACCTTATTATCTGCATATTCTTTCTATCAAATCTAATCTACTACCAACTTTGCCTAGATAAATCACACTTCTCTATCGACTCTTTAAATATATCAGTTCCATAAGGTATTACATCAAAAACATCAAAAATCCCATCAGAGACATATGTCTTTTTCCATACAAGGATTCAAACAAAGCCATGACAACATTAGAGTGGTACCTATTGTTGTAAGAAAATTCACACAAGGGATATTTGTCCCACTAACCTCCAAAGTCTATCACACAAGCTCGAAGCATATCTTAAAGTACTTCGATGGTATGTTTTGAGTGACCATCATCTCGTGGATAAAAAGTTATACATAGGTCCAACCTATTATCCAATTCTAATTAAAAATTCTTTCAAAAGTTGAAGGTAAAATGAGTATCTTTATTTGACACTATAAAAACAAATACCCTTGAGTCTTACAATCTCCTTCACATAAATCTTGGCAAACTTGTATAGTCTACCCTTATTGAAATTAAATGAGCAAACTTGTTAAATTTATCGATGATCACCCATATGGAGTCACACTTCCATAACTTTTTAGGAAGACCCACAATAAAATCTTTAGTTAGTCTTTACCACTTCTATTTTGTAATGGGCATTGTCTGAAATGGCATCAGCAGTTTGATATTCATACTTGACCAACTGAAAATTATGATACTTGGTCAAAAACTCTACAATGTCTCACTTTATTCTTTGCCAGCAATAATGTTGCCTCAAGTCTCTAAACATTTTGGTTCAACCTAAGCTAGATGTATAGAATACTTAGAATTATGATCCTATAGGAATGGTAGAAATAATGTTTCCCACATAGGGAACACACACATGCCTCTAAATCCTCAACACTCCCTTATCATCAACAATGACCTTCTTGGCCTCATCTTGCAATATTTTTTCCTATATGTTGCTCAACTTCTTATTTTATTGCCTGCTCTTAATATTTCCAAAGAATGTAGAATTGGAATCAATAGGGGCTAACACTTCTCTATTTCTAGTCACTTACATTCTCATGAATATATTATTCAAATGTTATACCTCGCTAGACAATAGGTACCTCGACAGTTCAACTATGCCATACTTACCATGCTTGCCGGCTTCTAGCTCAATGATTTTGCAACTGTATTGGCCTTGCATGGATGAAAAAGAATTGGGATGTCAAATATTTAATAAACTCCATCCACCTTCTGTACCTTAATTTTTGTCTCATTCAGCAAACACATACTGCAAACTATGATCGTCTTAACTCCATACAGTTCTCCCCATAGAGGTAGTGTCTCCAAATTTTTAAAGTGAAAACCACAACTGCCAATTGCAAATCATGAGGATTCTAATTCCTCAAATCATAAGCAATCACATTTGAACCTGCAATAAAATAATAGCTAACCCAGACTGTGAAGCATTAAAATACATAATGAAGTCCTTCCTTCAATTGGCAAGGTAAGAATAGGAGATAAAGTTTGAAAAGTTTAAAGCTTTTGAAATCACTCCTCACACTTATTATCCGACACAAAATGTACCTCTTTCTAAGTTAAGCGAGTCATATTTAAAGAAATGGAGGTGAACCCCTTAACAACCAACAATAATAACTAGTAATATCCATAAAACTATGAACTTTTATCACATTGGTTGGTCTAGCCTAATTTTTAATAGCTTCCACCTTCTGTGGGTCTACCATAACACCTTTCTTAGATATCACATGCCCCTAAAAGAGACCAAAGACAATAAAAATTCACACTTCAAATACTTAGAAGAACGTTGCTTCTCCTTAAACATTCCCAACACTATATACAAGTGAGATTTTAAACCAGAATATCATTAATGAAAACAATAACAAATAAATATAAAAATGTCTTTAATATTCCATTCATCAAGCCCATAAATACATTTGGGCCATCAGTCAAATCGAAAGACATGACCAATAACTTGTAATGTTCCTAACAAGTTTGGAAGGTAATCTTTGGGATGTCCTCCACATGAATCTTATGCTGATGATAACCTGACCTTATATTAATATTTAAGAACGCTGAAACTCCTTCTAACTGGTCTATGAAAACATCTATCCTTGGAAAGGACACTTGTTGTGAATTGTTGCCTTATTTAAATGTCAACAGTCTATGTATATACCCATACTATCATCCTTATTATTCACAAACAAAATTGAAGAACCCTAAGTAAAAAAACTTGGGCAAGTAAAATCCTTTCTCAACAACTCTTGTAACTTAGATTTAAATTCACTTAACTATGCCAATTCCATTCTATGAGGAGGGATATATATAGGATGGGTTCTCGGCTCTTAGTATATAAAGAAGTCAAACTTACTTTTAGCAGGCATAATAGGGAGGCCATTAAGGAGCACCTCTAAAAATTGATAAACTACTAAAATTAAAGCAATAAAAGGAACTACTGAACTATCATCCCAAAGATGAGCTTGGAACGCCCTACACCTCCGCTTAACAAACTTCTAAGCATGAATAGCTTATGAAATTATCTAAGAAGAATTCTTAAGGGTACCTTCCCACTAAAACTTATCCATTTTGGGCACAACTATAGTGATTGTATTATCATATCAACCAAGAATAGCACAATAAAGAGACAACCAACTCATCTAAAAAATAATATCAATCTCTTCCATATCTAAGATTACTAAATCTTCCAAAGTTCTATACCCTATAAATATCACATGATAATAATAATAATAAACCTAATCAATTTAGACAAAAATGCTAACTAGTAAAGACACATACATAGGAGTATCAAGAAATTCAAACTTCAAACCTAACACAAGGCAAATTTTATGGACATATAAGCAAAAGTACACTTAGGATCAAATAACACAAAGATCATACGATCACAAACAATACTATTAACTATGATTACAATATCAGAAGCTTCAACTTTAGGATGGTCCAAAAAAACATAAAGTGAGCCTTATCACCACCTCTACAAACTTGAGTGCCACCCCGGCCAACCTATCCTCTACTACGATTGTCTTGGTATCCACCCCACTTGCATTGGACCACTACACCCTCTCTGAGGAATACCACTACCATAACCTCTACTACTACGAACTATTAGAGCTAAAGCAATAAAAGCCAATTGTAAAGTCACTGACCTACAAATGAGAATTTTGGACAATACCTTCAAATATGACATAAACCCACACACTAATCGTACCTGATTCCTAAGGTAGGTCACAAAAATAAAGACAATCAAAGTGTGCATCTTGTCTAAGAGGGTTGATAATTGACCACAGATGGGACCCTTATAGGCACAAACATGACTGAATGAAATAGCTTCAAAGAGTAACCTTACAAACCACGACCCCGAAAATATTTATCACTGAATTTACCTAGTTTTTGGCCTTAATTTCCTCTTCCTTCACCTATTTTTTCTTTTTTACCCCTTATACCTTTTTTGCAAGCTCAACCACTTTTTGAGAGGTCATTTCCAGATGTAGCCACTAATAGTGCAAGCACTAGAAGCCTGAAGTTCAGACCTTACATAAAATACCTAATTCTCTCCATCTCTAAAGTAATCAACTGAATCATATAGAAAGGCATAATATGAAACATGTCCTTATAGACCGCTATAAATAAATCATCCTACTTAAGTTTTAGGAATTCATCTTTCTTCTAATCTCAATAGGTACGAAGAACATACTTCTCAAGGAACACATTTTGAAACTAGGGCCAAGTAAGTGGAGGTAAACCAACTGTACACTTTTGAAAAGTCTTTACCATTGTTTGGCCTCTACTTACAATTGGAATGTCACAGACTCCATACCACACCTCTTTATAATGCCCATATTGTGCGAATGATCAAGACAGTAAATTAAGAACTCAATTGAATCCATTGACTCAATACGATAATATACTAGAGGTTCCATCTTCATGAACTTCAAGAAAATCCCATGCTCATCATCAGTCATCACCATTCCTAATAACTATCAGGGTAATAATTCTAAATTAGATCCCTAATTTATATGGGGTGCCAAAGTAAAAGCATTTTGCAAGTCTGGGGATGAAAGTAAAGGCTCTATTGACGTAGCACTTGTGCAAGAGAAACTACTCAAAAATCTCAGCATTTTCTGAATTAATTCTTCAAACATAGGCACCTGAGTTCACCATTGTATAGTAGAACAACATTTTTGGAAGTAACACTTTTTTTCCTCAACTATCACCTCCCAATCATTTAATTTTTACCCAAATCCAAGGTATTATATTTTGGAGAGGGATAATGATCTCTACATAATTAGTGCTCCAACTATTTGGGCTCCACCTCTAATAGGTTGACGATTATTTTGCAAACCCTTAAGAAACATTAGTTATTTGCCAATTTCACCAAGTGTGAATTTTGGTTGAAATTAGTAAATTTCCTTGGTCATATTATTTTTGTTAAAGGAATCTGGGTTGATCCTCAAAAGACCAAAGCAGTAAGGAACTATCCTAGACCTATCTCTTCATAAAATATCAGGAGTTTCTTGGGTTTAGCCTGTTACTGTAGACAGTTGATTAAAGGATTTTCCTCTATTGCCTCTCCCATATTTAGACTGACTCAGAAGAAAGCTATATTTTAGTGATATAATTCCAGTGAGAAGAGTTTCTAGGAGTTAAAATCTCGACTCACTTGTTTCCCAATTTTGACTCCACGAGAGGGTTCAGATGGTTTTGTGGTTTATGTGATGCTTCCATAGTTGGACTTTGTTTTGTGTTGATTCAGCGAGGCAAGGTTGTAGCCTATGCCTATAGAAAACTCAAAAACCATGAGAAGAACTACCCAACCCATGATATCGAGTTGACAGCAGTTGTTTTTGACCTAAAGATTTGGAGGCATTATCTTTATGAGGTCCACATGGATGTGTTTACTGATCATAAGAGCCTTCAGTATTTGTCTACTTAGAAAGACATAAATATTTATTAGAGAAGGTGGTTAGAACTATTAAAAAATTATGATATGAGTGTCTTGTATCACCCGAAAAAGGCCAATGTAGTGGACGATGCCATTAATAGGTTATCTATGGGAAGTGTTTCCCATGTTAAGAATGATTAGAATGAGTTACATTGTTAGGTTTATTATCTTGCTAGATTGGGTGTTTGATTGGTAGATTCGGCTGAAGGTAGTATGTGGGTTTAGAATCTTTGTTGGTTTTTTCTTAAGTGAAGGAAAAACAAGATAGATATCCTATTTTAAGTAAGTTAAAGGAGGCATATCATAATTAGAAAGTTGAGGTTTTCTCCTAAGGGGGATATGGTGTTCTTTGATGTCAGAGCAGGTTGTGTATTCCAAACATGGATGATTTGTGAAAATGGATGCTAGTAGAGACTCACAGTTCTTGATACTTTATTAAACCATGAGACACTAAGATGTATCACGACCTACAGGAAATCTATTGGTGGAATGATATGAAAAAAGATATTATGGAATTTGTGGCTAAGTGTTCTGATTGTCAGCAGGTTAAGCATGAGCACTAGAGACCTAGTGGTATAATTTATGAATTCAGTATCCTCACTAGGAAGTGGGAAGTGGTGAAGATTGACTTCATTATAGGGTTTCCTCATAGGCATCGTCAGCATGATTCTATTTGGGTTATTGTAGATCGAATTACTAAGTTAGCCCATTCCTTACCTGTTAATACTTTATATTCAATGATATGAGAAAAGCTAATAAAACTGAAACTAAGCCTAAAAATAAAAGATATAAAGTAGAGATGACACTAGAATTCAAGTACCACACAAGGATTTAAAACACAAACACAAGATAGATCGAGCAAAGAGAAAAAGGATAGTAGTAAGACATAAACCTTTACCAATAATATGAACCAAGGTGCATATCAAAAACCGAGAACCATTTAAACCAATAAATACAACACCACACTCTTAGGTTGACACAAAAGGGATTCAACTCCCCAAGCACTAACCTTTCCAAGCAAAAATGTCAACAAGAGTGACTCTACACTCAAAGATGACCCTAGTTGCAATTTCTACTCCTAGTGAGAAGAAAGAAATTCTAAAATATGAGTTCACTCAATAATTCATCAGAGCTAATGAAAAATAGAAGCCTAATTGTCTATTTATATCTATTACAAACAAAGACTAAAATACCCTTAATGAAGGGTGCTCCTTTGGATTGTAAAAGAGAGGCACCAAAAGATAATATTGCCCTTAATGAAACCAAGTATAGGAGGACTTGGTGTGTATTTCAAGGATCCTATTCACACTTTAGCATATACACTCCAATAGGTGAACTCATGACACAATCACAAGCTTCCATCTTCATGAACATTACTTGAAGACCATGTAACTCCTTGGCTTGTCTCCTTGTGAATGACCTTGAGCTTATTAATCCTATATCATACTCTCTATCTTAAAAGGGATTTGACCTTTAATTCATGGATTCTTCAACTTCCATGGTGGCTATGGGTGAAAGGTCACACACATTGAAGGTGTTGTAAACTTTGTAATCCTATGGGAGATTAATCTTGTATGCATTGTCATTGATCCTTTCAAGTACTTGGAATGGACAGTAACCCCTCGGAATTAGTTTGTCCTTCCTTTGAGTTGGAAACCACTCATTCCTTAGCTGAATACACACCCAATCATCCAGTTCTAGCATAAGTCTCCTCCTCTCTTTGTTTGCCCTTTATGCAACTTCTTGATTCTTCTTCTTAAGTCAGCTTCTCACCTTCTCATGCAACCTTTTCATAGCTTCATCCCTCTTGCTTCCATCTAAACTAAACAAAAGATCACTAGAAAAAAGGAGTGAGATCTAAAGGGCTAAGGAGGTTTATGCCATAAACACACTCAAATGGAGTCATACCCGTAGTCGGATAAATTATATGATTATAAGAAAACTCAAAGGTAATCATCCCAAGAAGTTATTTTACCTTTTACCATGGAAAATGGAATAGAACCCAAGGTCCTATTATCTATTTTTGTTTGGCCATCGGTTTGTGGGTGACAAGAGGTTGAGAATAGCAACTTCATACTAAGCCTACACCACATCGACTTCCAAAAGTGACTAAGGAACTTGGAGTCCCTATCACTAACAATGGTGCGAGGGATACCATGTATCTTAAAACCATTTTCAACAACCAACAAAGCTACACTAGATTCATCCTCACTCTAAGAACTTGGAAGTGTGCCATTTTAGGGAAACGGTCAACCACTATAAAAATGTTATCCCTTCCTTTTATTATCCTTGGAAGCCCCAAAACTAAGTCCATAGATATGTCAAGCCATGGATAAAGAAGAGAGTGATGCGGGGTATACAACCCTTGAGAAAGGAGAAAGGATTTGGCATTCCTACAACTCTTACATTGGCCACAAATTTTAGAAATATCTTTGCATATTTTTGGCCAATAGTTTGTTCCTCCAATATTCTGAGGGTTTTCTCAATCCCAAAATATCCCATTAGGCCACCATCATGTTACTCTCTCACAAACAACTCTCTCCAAGAACTAAAAGTCACACACAACCTCCTTCCTTTAAATAAATAACTATCAAACCAAGAGTAGGAAGTGGATTCTCTTTCCTTAAGCCATTTTTCCCCACCCCACTCTTCACATTGCATAAAAATAAGAGAAAAGATAGGGTACTCAATAGATAACATTCTTAGGCTCTCAAAACCCATTAACTTTGAATATAAAGTAGAAATAAGCATATGTTTCCTAGATAATGCATGGGCAAACACATTTTTCTTTCCCTTTTTGTATAGAATGACATAAGGGAAAGTTTCTAGGAACTCAATCGACTTAGCATGCCGCTTGTTCAACTTGTATATGTACCTAAGGTGTTTCAAGGATTCATGGTCTGTGCGGATCAAAAACTCCTTAGGCCATAAGTAATGTTACCAATTATCCAAAGCTTGAATAAAGGCGTATAACTCCAAATCATAAGTGGAATAAAGAGTCGCACCCTTGAACTTTTCACTAAAATAGGCAATAGGTTTTTTATCTTGCATTAAGACGACACCTATTCCTACTTTACTTGTATCACATTCTACTTCAAACATCTTATTTAAGTTGGGTGATTGCAATAAAAGAGTTGGAATGAGCATAGCTTTCAAGGTTTAAAAGGCCTTGTATTACTCATCACCCCACTTAAAAGGATGGTACTTTTTATTGATCTCAATTAAGGGGTATGCAATGACGCTAAACTCTTTGACAAACCATCTATAAAAGCTTAACAACCCATGAAAGCTTTGAATTTCTCCAATAGACTTAGGGGTTGGCCAGCTTTTGATAGCGCCTATATTGGATTCATCCACCTCAACTCCCCTTGAGCTCAGAACAAATCCCAAGAAAACAACTTTATCAACACCAAAAGAACATTTCTCAAGATTAGCATATAACTTCTTATTCCTAAGGACATCAAATACACTTTGCAAATGCAACACATGTTCTTCAAGGGAATTGCTATAAACCAAGACATCATCAAAATACACAACAATAAACTTTACAACAAATGGTTTAGTCACATGATTCATTTACAGTATGAAATTACTAGGAGCATTAGTGAGTCCGAATAGCATAACTATTCATTCATAAAGACCAAATTTGGTCTTGAAGGTGGTTTTCCATTCATCACTCGGTTGCATTGTAATTTGGTGATAGCCACTCCTATGATAAATTTTTGAGAACACACAAGAGTTATTCAACTCATCAAGCATATAATCTAATCGAGGAACAAGAAGGGAACACTTTACCATGATCTTATTGATGGCCCAGCAGTCCACATACATTCTACATGTCCCATCTTTGTTTGGCACCAACAAGACTAGTACCACAGAAGGACTCATGCTCTCTTTGATGTATCCTTTGTTAAGAAGTTCCTCCACTTGACATTGATGCTCTTTCGTGTCCGTTGGATTGCTTCAATATGCTAGTTTATTTGGTAATTATGAACCCAGCACAAAGTAAATTGGATGCTCAATGCTCCGAATTAGGGGTAATTCTTGCGTCAATTCCTTTGGAAAGAAATCATCATAGTTCTACAAAACAATAGAAATAGAAGGGGAAATAGAAGAAATTTAGAAGGGTTAGCATTAAGAACATGACCTAGGAAAAGCGTAGGAGTGTCATCGTCATGTTCCTTAAACAAGTCTTTCCTCCTAGCCAACATTACCATTGACCCTTTACTCTTGGAATTAAAAGAACCCGTGGCTGCCTCACATGTGTCACTCTCAGGTTCCGTTACCTTTTTTCCCTTTCCTTTCAATTCTGTCAATTTTTTATTCAATTCACTCACTTGAGATGGTGAAAGTGGAAGAAGTGTGATTTGCCTTCATGCTCAAGTGAATATTTGTTAGTCCTTTAATTATGTTTGGTAGACTTATCAAATTTCCATTGTCTACCTAACAACAAATGACATGCTTGCATCAAAATCACATCACATAATACTTCATCTTGGTAATTTCCCACTTAAAACAAAATTAAGAATTGTCAAGTCACCTTTAATTCCCCACATTCATTCAACCATTGTAGCTTATAGGGGTTTGCATGTGAAGTAGTAGAAAGTTTTAAAAAGTCAACCATGGTAGAACTTGTGCAAATTCCACTATCAATCACCATAGTACACACTCCACTTTTGATGTGACACTTGGTACAAAATAAGTTTTCTCTTTGGCTCGGATCATCAACTGATTTGCTCACCATAACCCTTCTCACCACATAATTTTGAATTTGGCATTGACCATCTTGTGGCTAAGTTTTTTCTTCTTCATATTCTTCATTCACATCATCAATAAGTTTCTCTCCATCTTGAGGTTCAACCTCATCAATTTTGGATTCAATTATTACGTCATCTTCTAGATAGTACAACTTTCCCTCTCTTAGAATCACATTCATTCAGTTTGGGCACTCACTTACTCTGTGCCCAAAACCTTGGCACTTGAAGCATTGGAAACCTTTAGAAGTGGGAAGGAGATTTGGCTTACCTTCAAATTTTGGAGGTTGATATTGAGTAGTCTTTGCCACGGCTTGTGGAGCATGAAATAAAGGAAATTTGTTCTTGTTCCAACCAAAAAATAATTGATTTACCTCTTTGTTTGTTTACAAACCCGTGGATACTTGTTGATTTTTGAGCTTGTAGGATGACTTGTTTTTATTATCCTTTTCAATTTCAATAGCTTCTTGGAAGATACCATCAATGGTTTCAAACTTGTGAAGTGTCAAATGGGAAGATATGTTCTTGGTCAACCCAACTTTGAAGAGAATGATATGATGATGCACGTGTTCACCCCTATTATTAAGCTTCAAAATGAGTTTTTGGAACTCATGATAATATTCCATGACACTCTTTCTCCCTTTCCTTAAGTTGTAAAGCTTGGCAAAGAACTTATGTCTATAATGTTCTGGAATATATCTTTCTCTCATTAGTCTCTTCAACATCTCCCAAGGAGGTGGTTGGACATAATTCAACATATTACCAAACATATTTGTGTAATCCCACCAAGTTTTTGCATATCTTTCAAAGTGAGAAATAACATAGAAACTTTTCTTTTCTTTGGAAAGATCATTCACTTGAAAAATCTTCTCACAAGAAGACTCCCAAGATAGGTGCACTTTGGGACCACTTTCACCTTTGAAAATTGAAATGCCAACCTTGATTGAATTTATTCCCTTCCTCAATTAAGTAGTCATCATTAGGAACACCATGACCCTCTTTTCCCCCTCTACCAAAGTCTTCAATTTGTATTGCATTCTTTTTTTTTATGGGAGCTTGGAGATGAGGTATTGGATTTGGTTGGTAAGGTCTTTGGTTATTTGGTATTTGGATTTGAGGTATTGGTTTCTTTGGAGGGTAAGGTCTTTGTTAAAGTGGATTTAGGATTTGATGGTTCAGATTTGGTGGTGGAATTTAGTTTCCAAGTCCTTCTTGATGGACTTGGTTCATTTGAGGGTGTAGGGGTACTTGTATGTTTCGGGTAAAGATGTGGGAAGTCCGATTGAGATAGTTCGGACACGTTATGAGGAGGGGCATGGATGTCCCAGTTCATAGGTGTGAGAGGCTAGCTTTGGATGGTTTTAGGTGGGGTAGGGGTAGGCTAAATAAGTACTGGGGAGAGGTGATTATGCGGGACATGAAGCAGTTACAGCTCACTGAGGACATGACCCTAGATAGGAAAATCTGGAGGACACAAATTAGGGAAGAAGGCTAGGGTCAGTTTGGGTTGCTAGTGTAGGGAATTACTTGGTGGGGGTATTGTTCTTGTTATGATACCTTGTTTCATGCTTTATTACGAATTTGTTTACTTTTCTCTATTTTCTATTACTTGTGGGTGTCGTATTTATGTTATGCCATCTTGTTCCATGCTTTACTATGTATTTGTGTAGTATTTCATGTCACGAGCCGGTGGTCTATCGAAAATAGCCTTTCTACTTCTTTAGAGGTAGAGGTATGGACTGCGTACATCATACCCTCCCCAGACCACACTATGTGGGAATACACTGGGTTTGTTGTTGTTGTTGTTATTAGGTAAAGGGAATTTGGGCTTGGTTTTGTGGAGTTTGGACTTGGTTTTGTAGAGGTATTGGAGTGTATAGCATTTAGTGGAGGGTTTTGGGTGTGATGGTGGTGGATGTGTTTGGGTCTTGGGAACTAGAAGACGCATGGTAGGGGTGAGGAGCAGAGGTTTGACTCTCGAATTTTTCTAACCTTTCACTCAAAGTGGATATTTCACCTTTCATTGATGTTATATCCGTTTGTATCTTCATATATCAGCCAAAGAACTCAAGTTTATCCAAGATTGCACTAGCAACAGCACTTCCCAATGTTTGGGTTGTTGTGTCCTCGGGTTCATTGACATTGTACATAAAATAAGAAATAAACCTACAAAATGAACAAACAAGTTAATTTAAATAACCTCACCAACTCTCTTACTCTCGGATTCTTACCGCACACTTGGTCTCACAAGTGCTGAAATTAGGCTTGTACTTTGTGAGTTATTGGGGGCTGAGTCTACTTTTGCCTGGAATAGATTTTTGTTTGAGGTTACTCAAAGAAAAATTGCTTTCGGACTTGAACCAACAAGATACTACGAGTTACAAAATGAGAAAAGCACAAAAGAACGCTCACATGAAATAAGGACACTAAAACTAATTCACAATCTAGAAGGTAGTTCCTAGTTTACTAATTAGTGATAGAATCAAAACAAAATAAACTAGAAACAACAAATATAAAATAGGAAATCTAAATTTGAGCTCAATTTGGTTGGTCACAAAAGTGATGATGTGGCACCTCATGATTGGATGTTAATCTTGCAATTTTTTTTTTTTGGAATTTCACTTTGGTGTCTCGGCAAAGTTCAACTAGGAAGGAGAAGGAATGATAATTGTCAAAAAATGCAAGGTTTTGAACCTTTTCAATCTTCATAATGAGTTTGAATTGAATGGGTCCCCCCTTGTGCTTTCAATTGTACTTTGATGTTCCCTTGTCCCATCTTCTTTTGGAAGATTTTGAATATGCTAGGGAATATTATTTGTACAAACAAATTTCACCTTCTCTTTCTTCCTTTTTGTGGAACAAAATATCACTTTGAATATTCTTCTTCAACAAGATATTAAGATTAATAAGAAGAACATGAATATTCAAGAGTTGACCAAGGTTTGACCATAAGGCAAATGAACCCCAACTTCAATTTTTTTTTTAGATATAGGTTCTTTTTGTCAATCCAAGAACAACCAACAATATATCAACAATAAAAACGTCACAAAACCCAAGCAATAGGATATCCACCAACAAAAAGCTTCTGACTCGATTTCAACAATGGTGGAACGTTAAAAAACAACTCTACTACCAAAATAAAGACTCAACAATTTTTTAGTGCTAGTGAGAAGGGATCCAGCACTACAAATTATCAAAACAAGTAAAAATTTAGTAGATCTAGGTTTTTAATTTCGGATCTACTACCAAAATAATGACTCAACACTTTCTTTTGTAGTTTTTGGACTTTAGACTCTTTTTTTGTGAAGATTTTCTTAGGATCAAAGACTTAGAGATGTGGGAACAACTCTAATACATGGATATTGATACCAAATGATAAGAGTAAAGATAATAAAACCGAAACTAAGCCTAAAACGAAAATAGAAGAAGTAGAGATGACACTAGATTTCAAACACCACACACGGATTCACAACACAAACACAAGATAGATTGAGAAAAAAAAAGGATAGTAGTGAGACATAAACATTTACCAATTATAAGAACCAAGGTGTATATCAAACACCAAGACCCATCACAACCAATAAAGGAAACACCACTCTCTTAGGTTGACATAAAAGGGATTCAACTCCTCAAGCACCAACCTTTCCAAGTCAAAATGTCTACAAGAGTGATTCTACACTCAAAGATGACCCTAGTTACGGTTTCAACTCCTAGTGAGAGGAAAGAAATTCTACAATATGATTTAACTCAATAATTCATCAAAGCTAATGACAAATAGAAGCCTAATTTTCTATTTATATCTATTACAAACAAAGACTAAAATACCCTTAATAAAGGGTTCTCCTTTGGAGTGTAAAAGAGAGCCATCAAAAGACAATATTTCCCTTAATGAACCCAAGTATAGGTGGACTTGGAGTATATTTCAAGGATCCTCTTCACACTTTAGCATATACAATCCAATAGGTGAAGTCATGACACAATCACAAGCTTCAATCTTCGGGAACATTACTTGAAGACCATGTAACTCCTTCTTAATGGCCTTGAGCTTATTAATCCTACATCATTTAACCATGTATTATGATAGAACCTATGTCATGGAGTTGGTAAAGTTACATAAATCCCCGTTACCATCATATCAGATAGGGGTACCCCGTTATCTCTTATTTTTTGAAATCTTTTCAAAAAGGTCTTGGTACCCAATTTTATTTTCGTACAGCCTTTCATCCATAGACAGATGGTCTGGAAGAGAGAACCATTATGATATTAGCAGACATGTTGAGGATGTATGTGCCTGATTTCATGGGATATGACCACTTTTCTTTAATTGAGTTTGCTTATAATAATAGTTATCAATCTAGTATTTAGATGTCTCCATTTGAAGCTCTCTATGGTAGGAGGTGTAGATATCTTAATTATTGGTTTAAGGTTTAAGAGGCAGCCTTGATAGGAACAAATTTGATGCAGGAGGCGATAGATGAGGTTCAGCTGATTTGGGATAGATTAAAAATTGCCAAAGTCATCCGAAATCCTATGTAGATGTAAGGAGGAGGGAGCTTGAATTTTATGTTGGAGATTTTGTTTACTTGAAAATTTCACCCATGAAGAGGGTGAAGAGGTTCGGTAAGAAAGGAAATATTAGTCCCTGCTATATTAGCCCATATAGGATTTTGAGCTTATTTGGTAAGGTGGCATATGAGTTTGTCTTACCTGTAGATTTATCATCAGTGTATCCAATTTTCCATGTCTCCCTATTTAGGAAATGCATTGGTAATCAAACATTAGTAGTTCCCTTAAAAGTGTAGGAGTGGAAGGTAGCCGCTCTTATGGGGAAGTTCCAATCGATATCCTTGACCGTCAGACTCATAGGTTGAGAAATAAATAGGTTACCTTAGTAAATGTCTTATGGAGGAATCAGTTTGTTGAAGGATCTAATGTCTTGTGAAGGAATCAGTTTATTGAAAGAGATACTTAGAAAGCAGAGGCTGATATGCGAGCCAAGTACCCTAATGTTTTCTATTCATACCCAATTTTAGCTTGAGGTAATAGTTTCCTTAATTGATTAATATTTTTTTCGTTTTTATCCCAATCCATACAGTTAGATACTCATGTATTATCATGCATTCATGCATTTAATTCATTCTATGCATCAGTCTCAAATCCAGATATTAGCTCATATTCCAGCTTATCAGTTTCATTCGAGGAAGAATGACACCAAGGGGAGATATTGTAATACCATTAAGTTCTCAAACTCTATACCCATCAAAAGATGGTCCTTTAAGTGAGTTTTCCAATTCCACTAGTCTTACCTTAATTCGATATCATGGAAAAAAGTCATGCAAATTTCTCCTTAAGTAACAGTCAGCTGTTAGTGGCTATGACTCATGTGATGACCCTCTATCAGACGTAATGGGTTATTACAAGGATTTTTTGTCATAATATTAATGATCCTCAGTTCTAAGCCTAGTGATAATGACCCCACCCTACAACTCATTACCACTGACAATAAGTCGTTGGGAGGGACTCATTATCATAATAGTGATTAGCCAAAAACCCAATCGAGTGGTAAGGAATCCAGTACATGAATTGTTATCAAATATTAAGGGTCATTGTGTGGAGTCATTCTCTAAATAGTAAAGGATCCAAAAACTAAGTTTTAGACTTTGACTCCACCTAAAGACTAATAGTCAGTCATAACGAGTAATTAGAAGGGGAGTCGTTATCATAATAGAAATGACCCAAAACCTTAGGATATTAGGTTATGACTCAGGCCACAAATCATGACCAGTCATAATAAGTCATGGGGTTAGTCATAATAACTGGGAGCCGAATTTCCTACCTAATTTCTCAAGGACTTTATAGTCTTTTACCACTATTTTAAAAGACAAACCCATGTCATTTGGGCTTCCAAAAGAGTGGTATAAAAGACCAAAATCCCTTAAATCTATAATTTAATTGGATTTTCACCTAGAGGTATTAAGGGAGGAAAATTTCTCTTCCCCCTAAAAGGCAACTAGGGTTCTTCAAGATCAAGTTCAATTCTAAGAAATTCCTCCTAGGAGTTTTTCTTTAGGTACATGGGATTTCATCATTGGGTCCCTTCAACCAATTGAGTCCCAAGAACTTCCTTAATTTACAAGTACAAATCATTTTCTCCTTTAAATTAGGTTCTAAGTCAAATATGAGATTTATCAACTTTATCTTAGTTATGTTGGTTATGAACCATGAAAATATATTTCCCTATGAGAATTATGTTTCCATATTTTTAATAATGTCACTCGTCCATAACATGCTCAGTTATTGAAATATTGAGTACTTGTTATGATTTTCCATACCATGGTCATCATATTCCTTATCATGTTCCTTTGTATTAGCCTGTGATGGTGGCTTATGAACACCCAATACCTAGAAACTCATGCATATATTAGCTTATATAATATTGAGAAGTTCATATTGCATGTATTGTTAATTTCATAATAGAATGACTTGAGTATATAAGTTATTAATTCAATTTTTAGTTTATACGTTAATGTAATTCAGTTGGAGTAATACTTAGCACCGAGATAATGTGGGGATGGTAGATCCCCCGTCAGTTAGGCATGATATTGTTAATCACAGTCCCTAAGGTCCAGAACTACGTTGCCGTTATATGTTTTAAGGGGTACCCTATAAGTAGAGGCATGACACCCTAGTCATTTAGGATATTAGTTTTGTGGATCCACGCTAGCCAGTATTGGTACCCTTGACAAGGTTCTAGCACCTATCCAACTGGGGTTATAGGTTGAAACCCGATTTACCACAGATATGGGCATGTCAGTTGTGGTAAGCTCCTATAGTCTCTAGTTTAATTTTAGTACTAACATATGTAGTTATGCTTCAACTCAGCTATGTATAACCTTGAATTTATTTATCCAGTTATTCAGCTTATTTAGTACGTGTTTATACTTGGTCCTGTATTCAGTTTACATATTCATGCAACCATGCTTAGTTATACCAGTTAGTTTTCCTATCTTTCATACTCAATACATTTAAAGTACTGATCACATACTTTATTTTGTGCTATATTGTCTTATAATAGAGGTTTGGATGCTGAGTTCCCAAATCACGCCTAGTAAGTTTCTGTGCCATTAGAAAATAGTTGGGGTGAGTCCTCATCCTTTAAGGGTGGGTTATCACTTGTCACCTTAAATATTTTTATCTTATTTAAGTCATTTGGAGTTATTTGGGGGTTTGTCCCATCAACTCCTAATATTTTAGAGGCTTCCAGACAGTCAGGCATGTTTTTTTCAATTTTATCAGATAATCAGGCGTGATTGATACTATTTCCATTATTACTCATTAATAGATTTTCCAGTTTAGCTTCCACCTAGTATTTTGGTATTTCCTCTTCAAAGTAGTTACCAGTCCATGGGTTTGCTTGGGATTACTTGTGACTCTAAGAACCATTTTACGACTAGAGATAGTCTCGGGTCATGAAAAACTTTGTATCAGCGCACAAGGTTTAAAGTGCCATAAGGTGTCTCAAAGACTCATTAAATTGAGTCTTGTTCATGGGTGTGTGAAGTGTGCCACACTTATGAGCGAGAGGATATGGAATGTTGTAGGTACGTTTAAATGTTTTCATTGCTTCGGTCGTTCTAAGGAGCATGAACTCCATTGTGTTTCCTATTCTAACTTATCCTCTACCCATTAACAAAAAATCTCTCCCAAAAGGGATGATGGAAGAAGGAACTAGTACCAACCAACATCGCCACCTATCCTAAAAGACCCTCTGAATGAGCAGGTCTCCTACACTGAATTTAGGGTTGCCTTTATAGTGCTATCCCAATTTATGGGTGCCCAAAATAACTAGCAGGTAGATACCCCTGCTAACCAAATAGTGAATACAACAGCAACTAGGATTCGAGACGTTACTCGCATGAATCCCCGGTGTTTTCTAGATCCAAGTTTGAGGAGGATCCATAAGAGTTTCTACATTATGTGTAGAAGGTGACTGATATTATAAGTGTTACTCTGCATGAGAGTGATGACTTGCTTCTTACCAAATACAAGGGGTGACTCATACCTGTGTTAAGTAGTGAAATGAGGATAAAGGTTCTGATGTAGGGCCTATAGAGGGGATGAGTTTACTATTGCATTTATGAATATTTTTTCCCAATTGATCTGATAGAAGACAAGGTGCAAGAGCTTACTGAAATGAAGCAAGGTATTATGAGTGTTCAGGAATATTCACTCAAGTTTACTTAGTTGGCGAGGTATGAACCTAATATTATTGTTGATTCTAGGGCCCAAATAAGCAAGTTTGTATCTTGTGTATTGAAAGATGTAGTCAAGGAGTGTAGGATTACAATGTTGATTAAGGATATGGACATCTCTAGGTTGATAGTTCATGCTTAAAATAATGAGGTGAGAAAGATCAAAGAAACAGAAAAGGAGAATAAGAGGTCCAGGACTGATAGTTTTAATTTCTCTCAACCAAGGTCAGATGGTGGTAATCATCCCCAGTTCTACTAGAAATCTTCATCCCCAACCACATCTTCTTCCAGTTCCCCGGTGTCTAAGTTTTGATAGGATAATTGTGATAGAGAACTACACTCTAGTTCAATTTTAGTACTAACATGTGTAGTTAGGCTTCAGCTCAGCTATGTATGACCTTGAATTTATTTATCCAGTTATTCAGCTTATTTAGTACGTGTTTATACTTGGTTCTGTATTCAGTTTACATATTCATACAACCATGCATAGTTATACTAGTTAGTTTTACCATATTTCATACTCAATACATTTAAAGTACTAATCACATACTTTATTTTGTGCTATATTGTCTTATAATAGAGGTTTGGATGTTGAGTTCCCAAATCACGCCTAGTTATTTTCTGTGCCAGTGGAAAATAGTTGTGGTGAGTCCTCATCCTTTAAGGGTGGGTTATCAGTTGTCACCTTAAATATTTTTATCTTATGTAAGTCATTTGGAGTTAGTTGGGGGTTTGTCCCATCAACTCCCCATGTTTTAGAGGCTTTCAGACAGCCAGTCACGCTTTTTCAATTTTATCAGATAATTAGGCGTGATTGATATTATATTCATTATTACACATTAATAGATTTTCCAGTTTAGCTTCCACCTAGTATTTTGGTATTTCCTCTTTAAAGTAGTTACCAGTCCATGGGTTTGCTTGGGATTACTTGTGACTCTAAGAACCATTTTACGTCTAGAGATAGTCTCGGGTCATGAAAAACTTTGTATCAGCGCACAAGGTTTAAAGTGCCATAAGGTGTCTCAAAGACTCATTAAATAGAGTCTTGTTCATGGGTGTGTGAAGTGTGCCACACTTATGAGCGGTGTGAAGTGTGCCACACTTATGAGCGAGAGGATATGAAATGTTGTAGGTACGCTTAAATGCTTTCATTGCTTCTGTCGTTCTAAGGAGCATGAACTCCATTGTGTTTCCTATTCTTACTCATCCTCTACCCATTAACAAAAAATGTTTCCCAAAAGGGATGATGGAAGAAGGAAATAGGACCAGCCAACATCGCCACCTATCCTAAAAGACCCTCTGAATGAGAAGGTCTCCTACACTGAATTTAGGGTTGCCTTTATAGCGCTATCCCAATTTATGGGTGCCCAAAATAACTAGAAGGTAGATACCCCTGCTAACCAAATAGTGAATACAACAGCAACTAGGATTCGAGACTTTACTCGCATGAATCCCCGGTGTTTTCTAGATCCAAGTTTGAGGAGGATCCATAAGAGTTTCTACATTGTGTGTAGAAGGTGACTGATATTATAAGTGTTACTCTGCATGAGAGTGATGACTTGCTTCTTACCAAATACAAGGGGTGACTCATACCTGTGTTAAGTAGTGAAAGGAGGATAAAGGTGCCGATTAGGGCCTATAGAGGGGATGAGTTTACTATTGCATTTATGAATATTTTTTCCCAATTGATCTGATAGAAGACAAGGTGCAGGATCTTACTGACATGAAGCAAGGTATTATGAGTGTTTAGGAATATTCACTCAGGTTTACTTAGTTGGCGAGGTATGAACCTAATATTATTGTTGATTCTAGGGCCCAAATAAGCAAGTTTGTATCTTGTGTATTGAAAGATATAGTCAAGAAGTGTAGAATGACAATGTTGATTAAGGATATGGACATCTCTAGGTTGATAGTTCATGCTTAAAATAATGAGGTGAGAAAGATCAAAGAAAGAGAAAAAGAGAATAAGAGGTCCAGGACTGATAGTTTTAATTTCTCTCAACCAAGGTCAGATGGTGGTAATCATCCCCAGTTCTACTAGAAATCTTCATCCCCAACCCCATCTTCTTCCAGTTCCCCGGTGTCTAAGTTTTGATAGGATAATTGTGATAGAGAACTACACTCTAGTTCAATTTTAGTACTAACATATGTAGTTATGCTTCAGCTCAGCTATGTATGACCTTGAATTTATTTATCCAGTTATTCAGCTTATTTAGTACGTGTTTATACTTGGTTCTGTATTCAGTTTACATATTCATACAACCATGCATAGTTATACTAGTTAGTTTTCCCATCTTTCATACTCAATACATTTAAAGTACTGATCACATACTTTATTTTGTGCTATATTGTCTTATAATAGAGGTTTGGATGCTGAGTTCCCAAATCACGCCTAGTAATTTTCTGTGCCAGTGGAAAATAGTTGTGGTGAGTCCTTATGCTTTAAGGGTGGGTTATCAGTTGTCACCTTAAATATTTTTATCTTATGTAAGTCATTTGGAGTTAGTTGGGGTTTGTCACATCAACTCCCCATGTTTTAGAGGCTTCCAGACAGCCAGGCATGCTTTTTTCAATTTTATCAGATAATCAGGCGTGATTGATATTATTTGCATTATTACTCATTAATAGATTTTCCAGTTTAGCTTTCACATAGTATTTATCTATTTTATCTCGTGTTCAAAGCAGTTACCAGTCCATGGCTTTGCCTGGGATTACTTGTGACTCTAAGAACCATTTTATGACTAGAGATAGTCTCGGGTCATGAAAAACTTTTTATCAGAGCACAAGGTTTAAAGTGCCATAAGTTGTCTCAAAGACTCGCTAAATAGTGTCTTGTTCATGGGTGTGAACTGTGCTACACTTATGAGCGAGAGGCTATGAAATATTGTAGGTAAGTTTAACTATTTTCATTGCTCCTGTTGTTCTATGGAGCGTGAACTCCATTGTGTTTCCTATTCTTACTCATCCTCTACCCATTAACAAAAAATGTCTCCCAAAAGGGATGACGAAAGAAGGAACTAGGACCAACCAACATCGCCACCTATCCTAAAAGACCCTCTGAATGAGCAGGTCTCCTGCACTGAATTTAGGGTTACCTTTATAGCGATATCCCAATGTATGGGTGCCCAAAATAACTAGCAGGTTGTTGCCCCTGCTAACCAAATAGTGAATACAACAGCAACTAGTATTCGAGACTTCACTCGCATGAATCCCCCGGTGTTTTCTAGATCCAAGTTTGAGGAGGATCCATAAGAGTTTCTACATTGTGTGTAGAAGGTGACTGATATTATAGGTGCTACTCTGCATGAGAGTGATCACTTGATTCTTACCAAATACAAGGGGTTACTCATACCTGTGTTAAGTAGTGAAAAAAGGATAGAGGTGCCGATGTAGGGCCTATAGAGGTGATGAGTTTACTATTACATTTATGAATATTTTTTCCCAATTGATCTGATAGAAGACAAGGTGCAGGAGCTTACTTACTTGAAGCAAGGTATTATGAGTGTTCAGGAATATTCACTCAAGTTTACTTAGTTGGCGAGGTATGAACCTAATATTGTTGTTGATTCTAAGGCCCAAATAAGCAAGTTTGTATCTTTTGTATTGAAAGATGTAGTCAAGGAGTGTAGGATGAAAATGTTGATTAAGGATATGGACATATCTAGGTTGATAGTTCATGCTTAAAAAATTGACGAGAGAAAGATCAAAGAAAGAGAAAAAGAGAATAAGAGGTCCAGGACTGATAGTTTTAATTTCTCTCAACCAAGGTTAGATAGTGGTAATCATCCCCAGTTCTACTAGAAATATTCATCCCCAACCCCATCTTTTTCCAATTTCTCGGTGTCTAAGTTTTGATAAGATAATCGTGATAGAGAACTAGACTCTAAGTACTAGTTTAGTGTGAACAGTGGTTGCACCAACCCAGTCTACAGGAGATGTAGTAAGAACCACTAGGGTGAGTTCATGGCCGGCAAAGATGCATGTTTTGGGTGTGGCAAGTTATGATATAGGATAATGGATTGCCCAGCAGGTATGTGAAAGGTTAAAAATGATTGTCAATAGGGCTGACTCCTCATCAGCTCCATCTGGTTTCCCAACTCAGCAAGGTGCCACTTCTAGTGCCACTAGTGGACAGTGACAATATAAACTGTATGCCATTCAGACTCATCAAGATTAGGAGGGTTCTCCTAATGTGGTTACTGGTACGTTAGAAGTTTTTCACCATCATGTGTATGCATTATTAGATCATAAAGCCATACTTTTCTTAGTGATTCCCTATATACCAGAAGATTTTGGTGCTAGTTTCAAAATTCTCATAGAATATTTCTTAGTATACACTCTAGTCGGTAGTTCTATTATAGCTAATCAGGCATACAGAAATTGCCTAGTCATAATATCCCAAAAAGATACCTGAATTGATCTTGTAGAATTAGAGATGACCAATTTCGATGTCATTCTTTGTATGGATTGGAATCACTCTCAATATTCCTCATTTTACTTTAGAAAACAAAGTAGTTCAATTTCAATTGCCAAATAAGCCTGTCGTAAAATGGAAGGGTAGTTCCTCAGTACCTATGGGTCCATTTGTCTCTTTCCTCAAGGCAAGGAAAATGATTTCCAATGGGTATGTCTATAATCTTATTTAAGTGAAGGACTTAAGTTTTGAAATACCGAGTTTGGAGTCAGTCCCAATAGTGAATAAATTCCCAGAGGTGTTTCCTGAAGATCTTCTTAGAGTTCCTCCTAAGCGGGAAATTAACTTCAGGTTAGATCTCTGTCTAGGTACCCAACATATTTCAATTCCACCTTACAGAATGGCTCTAACCAAACTTATGGAATTGAAATAATAGTTGAAGGATCTCTTAGATAAAGGTTTTATCAGAGCTGGCATCTCTCTATAGGGTACTCTAGTTCTATTCGAGCATAAGAAAGATGGTTCTCATAGAATATGCATCAACTACTGTCAGTTAAACAATGTCACAATCACTAATAAGTATCCTATCCCCAAAATTAATGACTTGTTCAACCAGATCTAGGGTGTAAATTGTTTCTCTAAGATAGACCTCAGATCTAGCTATAATCAGCTCAGAGTCAGAGAAAGTCACCTTCTAAAGATGACTTTCAGAACTTCATATGGTTATTTGAGTTTGTAGTTATGTCTTTTTGACTAATGAATGATCATGCATCTTTAATAGACTTGATGAATAGAGTGTTCAAGTAGTACTTAGACATATTTGTTATAGTTTTCATAGATAACATCCTCGTCTATTTCAGTAGAGAAGGTGAACATGCAAACCATTTAAGGATTATTCTGCAGACCCTTAAGAATCACCGGTTATCACCAAGTTCAGTAAGTGTGAATTTTCATTGAAATAAGTAACTTTACTTTGGTCATATTATTTTTGGTGAAGGCATTTGGGTTGATCCTCAAAAGACCAAAGCAGTAAGGAACTGGCCTAGACCTATTTCTCCATCATATATCAGGAGTTTCTTAGGTTTAGCTGGTTACTATAGATGGTTTGTTGAAGGATTTTACTCTATTTCTTCTCTCATGTTAGGCTGACTTAGAAAAAAGCCAAATTTTAGTTGTCTGATTCTTGTGAGAAGAGTTTCTAGAAGTTGAAATCCTGGCTCACATTTGCCCTAATTTTTACTCTATAAGAAGGTTTAGATGGTTTCGTGGTTTATTATGATGCTAGATTTGGTCTTGGTTGTGTGTTGATGCAGTGAGGAAAGTTTATATCCTATGCCTCTAGACAACTCACACCCCATGAGATGAACTACCCAACCCATGATCTCAAGTTGGCAACAATTTTTTTGCCATAAATATTTGAAAGCATTATCTATATGGGGTCCACATAGATGTGTTTATTAATCACAATAGTCTACAGTATGTGTTCACTAATAAAGACCTGAATCTTTGTCAGAGAAGGCGGTTAGAACTATTGAAAGATTATGATATGAGTGTCTTGTATCACCCAGAGAAGGCCAATGTAGTGGCCGACGCCCTTAATAGGTTATCTATGGGAAATGTTTCCCATGTTTAGGATGATAAGAATTATTTAGTTCGTGAGGTTTATCATTTTTCTAGAGTTAGGGTTCAATTGGTAGATTCAATTGAAGGTAGTATATCGGTTCAAAATGGTTTGGAATCTTCGTTGGTTGCCAAGGTAAAGGAAATGCAAGATAGAGATCCTATTTTTCTTAAGTTAAAGGAGGCAGTTTAGAATTAGAAAGTTGAGGTTTTCTACAAAGGGGGAAATGGTTTTCTTTGTTGTCTTAGCAGGTTGTGTGTTCCAGACGTTGATGATTTGGGACAATGGATGCTACCATAGGCTCATGGTTCTCGATACTCTATTCATCTAAGAGCTACTAATATGTATCATGACTTGCGTGAAATCTATTGGTGGAATGGTATGAAGAAGGATATTTTGGAATTCATGGCTAAGTGTTCGAATTGTCAGTAGTTTAAGGTTGAGCTCCAGAGACCTAGTGGTATACTTCAAGAATTTTGTATCCTTACATAGAAGTAGGAAATGGTGAATATGGACTTCATTATAGGGTTGCCCCGTAGGCATTGTTAACACGACTCTATTTGGATTGTGTAGACTAAATGACTAAGCCCATTCCTTACCAATTAATACTTCATATTAAATTGAGTATTATGCTAGACTCTATCTTAGGGATTGGTAAATTTACATAGAGTCCCTATTATCATCATATCAGATAGGGGTACCCAATTTACCTCTCATTTTAGAAGGCTTTTTAGAAAGGTCTTGGTACCCTAATTTATCTCAGTACATCCTTCCACCCATAGATAGATGGTCAGGTAGAGAGAACCATTAAGACTTTAGATGACATGTTGAGGGCGTGTGCGGTTGATTTTAAGGGATATGACCATTTTCCTTTAATTGAGTTTACTTATAATTACACTTATCACTCTAGTATTCAGATGACTCAGTATGAAGCTCTCTATGGTAGGAGGTATAGATCTCTTATCTGATTTGAGATTGGTGAGGCAACCTTGATAGGGTGAGGCATCCTTGATAGGGCTATATTCAGTGCACGAGGTTATGTAGCCTAGAGTCGTCTATATAGATGTAAGGAGTAGGGATCTTGAATTTGATCTTAGGGTTTTAGTCTACTTGAAAATTTCATCCATGAAGTGGGTGAAGAGGTTTGATAAGAAAGGAAAGCTCAGTCCCCTACATTGGCCCATTTAGGATTTTGAGCCAATTTGGTAAGTTAGAGTATGTGCAACACCCCTGATTCTTGGTACTTGTAAGTTTTTGAAATTTTGTCCTTACTTCCCAAAATACGACTTCTTTTTACGAGTCATAGGGAGTCCTGATAGGTCATAGGACCCTAATCGTAGCTTGACTAAGGTGTGTGGCTAAGTTTCCTATCTTTATTATGAGTGGCTCCCAACAAGTCATAAAGACTCTATATGAATTGCATAGTATAATTTGTAGGGTGACTAGTGTGAGACCCAAATGGTTCTTTCTAGGTTACGACTTGAACCCTATGAGTCATAGGGTCACACTATGAGTCGTAAGATATGAGTAGTAGTAGTAGTATGTGTTTTCTATGACATTGTTTTGACTACAACTCATGGTAACGAGTCGTAAGGTGTCACTACCAGTCGTCATGAGACTTGTAACGACTGGCGACAATTTTTTAGCTTTTAATTAAGGGCACTATGGACATTTTCCACTTTACCAACTTAGACCCCACGTCCATAAAACACCTTTGGGATATTATTTTAATGATTTATAAAAATCAAAAGCACTCTTTAATATCTCAAATTCTTTAAAGCAAAGCAAGCTAGGGTTTCCTCAAGGTTGAGCATCTAAGGGTCAATACATGGTTTCTTCTCCATAATTGAGAATCCTTCAGACATGTTACTCTTCCCTAATTCTTATTTTATGGATAACATATGTTTTACATAGTTTTATTGGATGGTTTTGAATGTAGGATTCAACATGGTCGAGGGTTTTACAATGGTTGGTTCTTAAATTGTTTTCCCATGATTTATTATGCATTGTTTATGCTTTAGTATCGGTTTTGAACATGTGGGGTGCATGGGTATGGTGAATAAACTAAGGGTCATGGTTTTCCCCAAAATTTATGCTTTGAAATATCAATTGGTTTTGAATAATTGTTTTCCGACAACCCACTTGTGTAACTGCCATTAAATTGTGAAATTTCACTTGGTTTGACTTACTCACTTATAATATTGCATTGCATAAAAAGTTAAACAATGAACATTGTTTTTAAGGCCTAGTTGTCTACGATTTGATCTAATGAATAAAGGGAGGCCAAGGTATTCCCCTAATTTGAATTAATCAACAAAGAGGGTCGAGGTATGTCCCTAAGCTAATATGATTATTATGGCATAGAGGTAAGTTGCAAGTGTTAGGGTATGATGATACCTATGGTTTGCCTTAATGGTAATTTTTTTTTAATAAATAGAAATGTGTGAGAAGTGTTTTGATTGGGATTTAATAGAGGTTGTGTAGTTATTCCATGAAAGTAGAGGTCCCGAGGGACCATACTGGAAATTATGGTTACCGACATGGGTATATAAATAATCGGGAGGTTCGAGTCCCCCTTATTATATGATTGGGAGGTTTGAGTCCCCCATGTAATTGACGTAATGCATAAGTCACTCTTGGTATGTGCCTGGAGGTTCGATTCTCCTACAGTGCATAAAATATATGTGATTATTCTCTGATTCATGTGACCACACACACAGGAGACCTTTCAGCTAGGGAAGAGCTAGATCCATATAGCCCATGGGTACCTTGTTATGACATTATGCTACACAATCTTGGTTAATAATTTTGAAGAGCAAGATATGCCTTTGTTCCCTACCCCAGAATATTAATTATATATGTATATAATGATTTGCACATGGTTTTGAATTGGATTTGACTTGGCATTATTTTATCCCCTATCCATGAATTTAATGCTAGTGCTCAACCCACTAACCATCTTCAAATGTTGTATCCCCATGCAAGGTAGAAACCAGAGATACTTTTACTTTTCGCATGCAGTGTTAAGTGGATTAGGTTAGTTCATTGATCGTTGTTAGTGAAGTGATGATCTTTCATTCTCTTGAAGACTTGGTCATTTTATTAGTTTTCTTTCAGAGACTAGAATTTAAAAGTTTACATTATCATTAATGTTATCATTGTAATTGTTAGAGTCGGGGGAATGTCTTAACCTCGATTGGTTTTTGGTTTATTTTAGGCTTTGTGGATATTGTTGTGGTTGGTTACTATTGTATGACATTTCATAGACTTTGAGTTTTATCTATTTTATCTTGTTATATATTAAGAATTCAACCATTGTTAGGTGTGTTATGTTTCCAGTTATCTAGGCAATGGGAGTGGTCTATGTTCCTCAGTGTACTTGAGATACACGTCATGGCCAGGCCCTAGTTTGGATCGTGACAAAGTTGGTATTAGAGCCTATGTTTGGTTTCATTGGGTATACACAAAGCCCTGTCAAGTACAGTCTCTTCTATAGATGTGTAGCGTGCCATACTTATATGATAGAGACTACGAGGAATTTAGGAATATTTCCTTTTCTTGTGATCTACTTTGAGCTGTAGAGTCTAGTGTGTTTAAATCTTCTCTAATTCCCATTTGTTCACTTTACAATCATGCCTCCCAGAAAATCTGATGCTTGTAGAAACTTTTCTATCTCACTTGAGGACAATGTGGATAGGGCTCATCCTACTCATAGAGTTCAGACCCTGTATAGAGTTGTTTCTTTTGATTTCCCTCATATAGTTCCACAGTTACCCTAGCCTTTCTTAGAAACCTCAGGCTGGTGTGTTTAAGGATGAGTTTTGCCAGTTGACCTATATGTTGACCCACTTGGTGACATCTCAGTCATATCAGTCAGGTCCTGCTAGCATATCTTTGAGTTCTTCTGAGAACACTAGAGTTGGACATTTTATGAGGATGAATCCTCCGACCTTTACGATCTCTAAGGCTGAGAAAAATCCTCAAGGGTTCATAAATTAGATGGAGAAGATTCTCTATATAATGCATGCTTCTGACTCTTAGGGTGTAGAATTCATAGTATACAAGCTGAAGGATGTGGCGTATCAGTGGTATAAGGAATGGGACCAGTCTAGGGGTGATGGTGCAAAGTTAGCATTGTTGAAGGATTTCTCGGGTACTTTTCTTGATTGCCTTTATCCATTGGAGTAGATAGAGGAAAAGGCTGAGAAGTTCGTGAACCTGAAGCAAGGCAAAATGATTGTGAAGGAGGATGCCTTGAAATTTCAATTCCTTGAAATTTCACCAGTTATCCCATTATGCTCCGGAGTTGGTATCCTCTATGAGGGCTCAACTAAGGAAATTTTCTTTTGGCTTGCCCCATGATTTGGTGTTTTAATGTAAGGTCTCCTTATTGAACAATTACACAGATGTCACTAGGCTTATGGTGTATATACAGCAGGTTGAAGATGAGAAGAAAAAAGCTAAAATAAGATAGAGGCAAAATAAGAGATCTTGGTTTTCTGAGCAGGGTGCTGGACCACAAAATTGTGGAAAGAATGTCATGTAGTGGTTTAACAAAAAGTGGGGAATTTTAGTTCTTTTTTTATAGCTAGTGCTCCTTATCCCAAGATGTCTGATGCTTATCGTTTTTGTCATAATAATGGATTTAAAGCATAGGGTTCCTAATCTTATGTCAATGGGGACCATTTAACTCCATCCCATCTCTCTTGTCAATTTTATGGTCAGGTACAATATGGGGTTTGTGACCAGGGGAGGAATCGATGTTTTAGTTGTGGTTAGATTGGTCACATGCAGTAGGATTTTCCTTCTAGGGTTGTTTTTAGAGAAAATAAGGTTCTTGCTGCTACTTCTTCAGCCCCTGCACCAACGGGTGCCACATCTAGTTTGGGCACCGGTTGGAATCGCCTTTATACTCTTGCCACCTGCCAGGAATCTCAGGCATCTCTAGATGTTGTTACTATTATGCTCAAACTTGTCTCTAGTGTTGTATATTGTCTACTTGATCCTGGGTTTACCCTCCCTTATATGACCCCTTATGTGGCTATTCATTTTTGTTTCGATCCTAAGTGTATTCCAGATCCCATTTCTCTATCTACCTTGATTGGTGACTTTATTATGGATAAGAGAGTCTATTGGTATTGTGCTGTGTCAATTAGTGGTATGGAGACCTTGGTGGACCTTATAGAGTTGGACATGTTAGATTTTGATGAGATTTTAAGGATGGATTGGTTGTAGTCGTGCTATACATCTCTTAATTATTGGATCCAAAGGGTCGGTTTCCAATTCCCTAATGAGTCGGTTATTAAGTAGGAAGGTAGTTCCCTAGTGCCTAAGTAAAGGTTCATTTCTTATCTTAGAGCCTGTAACTTGATTTCCAACGGGTGTATTTACCATATAGTCCATGTTATGGATTCTAAATCCAAAGGTCCATTGCAATCTGTCCCTATGGTTTGTGATTTTCCCAAGGTATTTCCTGATGATCTTCCTAGTATTCCTCCCCATAGGGAAATTGATTTTGGGATTGATCTTTTTCCAGTCACTCTTTCTATCTTTATTCCTCCTTATAAATATGTCTTCGACTGAGATGAAGGAAATAAAGGAGTAGTTAAAAGATCTCTTAGATAAGTGTTTCTCCCTAGGGTGCTCTATTTCTATTCATGCGTAAGAAGGATGGGTACCTTTGGATGTGTATAGATTATCACTAGCTGAATAAAGTCACTATGAAGAATAAGTATTCACTTTCTTTTATTGATGATCTCTTTGATTAGCTTCAGGGGGCTACATACTTTTCCAAGATTGATCCTCAGTCGAGTTATCATCAGCTGAAGATTAGGGAGACGGATATCCCTAAGACTACCCTTCGAACCCAGTATGGTTATTTTAAGGTTTTGGTCATGTCTTTTGGTTTGACTAATGCCCCTGCGACATTCATGGATTTTATGAATCAAGTCTTTCATTAGCTCTTGGATTTGCTTGTAATTATTTTTATTGATGATATTTTGGTGTATTCTAAGAGTGAGGCGAATCATTCCGATCACCTCTACCTTTTATTTCAAACCTTAAAAGATCGGCAGTTGCATGTGAATTTCTATAAGTGTGAGTTCTAGTTGAATAATGTGATCTACTGGGTCATGTTGTTTCTAGTGAATGGATCATGTTTGATCCACAAGAAGTTGTAGTGGTTAAGAAGTGGCCTAGACCCACGACTCGAACTGACATTCGAAGCTTCTTGGGTTTAGTCAACTATTATAGAAGGTTTGTGGAAAGTTTCTCTACTATTTTTGCCCCATTGACTAAGTTAACTTAGAAGAAGATAAAGTTTATTTGGTTCGATGCCTGTGAGGGTAGTTCTGAGAAGTTGAACGATAATGTTGACTTTGGCTCTGGTTTTAACTCTACCTGAGGGTACTAATAGTTTTGTTATTTATTGTGATGCATCTCATATGGTATTGGGTTGTGTGTTAATATAGTATGGTATGATGATTGCATATGCTTCTAGGGAGTTGAATTTGCATAAGAAGAACTATCCGACTTATGATTTAGAATTGTTAGCTATGCTCTTTGTTTTGAAGATTAGGCATCACTATTTGTATGGGGTTTATGTTGACATCTTCTCTGACCATAAGAGTTTGCAGTATGTTTTCTCCTAGAAGGAGTTGACTCTCAGGCAAAGTAGATGGCTTGAGTTTCTCAAGGACTATGACATGAGTCTTTATTATCACACAGGTAAAACTAACGTGGTTGTTGATACTCTTAGCAGGTTCTCTATGGAAAGCTTATCTCATATGAATGGAGAGATGCCAGAATTGGTGAAAGATATTCATTTTTTGGTTAATCCTGGAGTTCATCTCTTGGACTCTAAAGATGGTGGTGTGATTATGTAAGAGGTAGTGAAGTAATCTAATAGTGCTTAGGAGATGCAAAAATAGATCTTATACCCTATCTTGATGCAAATCAAGGCTGATGTGGGTCACCAGAAGGTGATGGATTATGAGTTTTGTAGCGATGATATCATGAGGTACCAAGTTAGATTATGTGTACCTGATGTTGATAGGTTGTGAGAAGGGATCTTGGCTGAAGCTCATGCTTCGAGGTACACTATTCATCCTTATTCCAAAAAAATGTATCATGACTTAAGAGAAATTTATTGGTGGAATAACATGAAAAGGGATGTGGCCAACTGCATGGTGTGCCAACAAGTGAAGGTTGAGCACTTGAGGCCTAGTGTTTTTTCTCAAAAGAATAAATTGGTCGTGTGGAAATGGGAAGTGATTAAAATGGATTTTGTTACTGGTCTTCCGTGGTGTCTCCATCAGTTTGATTCCATTTTGGTCATTGCAAATAGAATGACTAAGTCTGCTCACTTCTTGCCAGTGTAGACTAATTATTCGACAGAGGATTATGCTATGCTTTTCACTGAGAAGATCATAAAGTTGCATGGTGCTTCAGTCTCTATCGTATCTAATCGAGGTACTCAATTCTCATCTCACTTTTAAGATTTCTTTTAGAAAGGTTTGAGGATTAAGGTGAACCTTAGCATCACTTTCCACCCTCAGATGGATGGGAATGCAGAAATGACAATATATACTTTGGAGGATATACTAAGGCCTTGTGTGATGGATTTTGGTGGTAGTTGGGTTGACCATTTGCCTCTCATAGAGTTTTCATATAACAATAGCTATCACTCTTATTTTAGGATGGCTCCATTCAAGGCTTTGTATAGTAGGAGGTGTAGATCTCCCATTTGGTGGTCAAGGTTAGTGAGAATAACTTGTATGGTCCCAAATTGGTTCACCAAGCTATGGATAAGGTGAAGGTGATTTGAGATAGGCTTATGATTGCACAAAGTCACCAAAATTCCTATGTGGATATAAGGCGAAGGTTCCTAGATTTTGATGTGTATGATTTAGTGTTCTTGAAGGTGTCTCGCATAAAGGGAGTTATGTGGTTTGGAATAAAGTAGAAGCTTAGTCCCCGTTATATTGTTCTATACCATATTATGAGGTATGTAGGCAATGTGACTTATGAGTTAGAATTGTGTTCGAGTTTGAGTTCTATTCATTCGGCCATCCATGTTTCGATGTTGAAGAAGTAAGTAGGTTATCATTCCATAGTTGTTCCTTTGGAAAGTGTGGGCATCTCTAATTCTTTATCATATGAGGAAGTCCCAACTGAAATTTTGGATTGGCAAGTCTTCCGGTTTCTAGTAAAGGACGTGGCCTCAATAAGGTTTCTTTAGAGAAACCAAAAGCGTGAAGAAGCTACTTAGGAAGCCAAGGAGGACATGAGTCATAATACCCATTCTTGTTTCTTACTTTGGATAATCATGCATGAGGTATGTGTATTCTTTAACATCTTTGTTTTCTGACTTTGTTAAACTTAATTGTGATTTCCTTGATATCTTGGTTCTATGTCTTTGTTAAAGTTAAGTGTGGTTGTGTTTGGAGCCAAATCATACTTATAAAAGCCTTGTCCTATCATTTGAGGATGAATGATCCTAAGGGGGGAGTATGCAACACCCTGGGTTCTTGGTCCTTGGAAATTTCTTAAATTTTAACCTTACTTCCACTATGACTCCTCCTTATGAGTCTTAGGGAGTCTTGACGAGTCATAGAACCCTAATTGTATCCTAATTAGTATGTGTGTCTATGTTTTCTATCCTTATTACTAATGGCACCCAACGAGTCGTAAAGTCTCTACAAAAATTGCATAGTACAAATTATTGGGTGACTAGTGTAAGGACCAAATGGTTCTGGCCTGGTTATGACTTGTACCCTATGAGTCATAGGTTCACAATACGATTCATAATATGTGAGTCATAGGTTCAACAGTATGCGTGCCCCATGACACTGTTTTGACTACGACTCGTTGTAATAAGTCGTAAGGTGTCACTACGAGTCGTCATGACACTCGTAATGACTAGCGATAATTTTTCAGCTTTTAAGTAAGGGCACTTTGGACATTTTCCTCTTTACCCACTTAGACACCACGTCCATAAAACACCTTAGGGGCATTATTTTAATACATTAAAATATTAAAAATCCTCTATACTCTCTCAAATTCATTCAAGTAAAGCAAGCTAGGGTATGCTTAAGATTAAGCATCTAGGCATCAATTCAAGGTTTTTTCTCTATAATTGAGAATCCTTCAGGCATGTAACTCTTCCCTAATTCTTATTTTATGGAAAGAATGTGATTTACATGGTTTAATTGGATGGTTTTTAATATGGGGTTTAACATTGTTGATAGTTTTGGAATGGTTGGTTCTTAAATTGCTTTCCCATGATTTATTTTTCATTGTTTATGCTTTATTAGTGGTTTGAAACATGTGGGATGCATGGTCATGGTGAATAAACTAAGGGGTCATGGTTTCCCCCAAAATTGATGCATTGAAATTGGAATTGGTTTGGAATAATTGTGTTCCCTCAACCCACTTTTATAAATGGCTTTGAATTGTGAAATAGTCATTTGGTTTGACTTACTCACCTATGATATTGCATTGCATAAAATTTTAAAAAATGAACATGTTTTTTGAAGGCCTTGTTGGGTATGTTTTGATAATGAATAATAGGGGGTTGAGGTATACTCCCAATTTGAATTAATGAACAAAGGGGGTTGAGGTATTCCCCTAAGCTAATATGATTGTTATGAGATAGAGGTAGCTGGCAAGTGTTGGGGTATGATGATACCCATGGTGTGTCTTAAAGATAAATTCTTTGGTTGGTGAATGATAATGTGTGTGAACTGTTTTAATTGGGATTTAATGGGAGTTGTGTAGATATACTGTGAAAGCGGAGGTCCCAAGGGACCAATAATGGAAACCATGATTATCGGCGCAGGGGTCTAAATGAATAGGATTTGAGTCCCCTTTATAATATTATTGGGAGGTTCGAGTCCCCCGTGTTATTGATGGAGTGCTTAAGTCACTCTTGGTATGTGCGGGGAGGTTTGAGTCCCCCAAAGTGCGTATAATGCATGTGATTATTCCCTGGTTCGTGTGGCCACATGCACTAGGGCCCTTTCAACTAGGTAAGAGTTGGATCCATATAGCCCATAGGTGCCTTGTTATGATAGTTATGCTATATAGTTCAAGTTAATGATTTTGAAGAGAATAATAATCCTTGTTCCCTAACCGAGCATATTAATTATATATGTATATAGTGATGTGCACATGGTTCTGAATTGGATTTGAATTGGCATTATTTTATCCCCTATCCCAGAGCTACATATCAGTGCTCAACCCACTAACCGTCTTTAGACGTTGTATCCCCATGCAATGCAGGCACCTAAGATCCTTTTATTTTTCTCATGCAGTGTTAGGTAGTTTTTCTCAGAACGTCGATCATTGGTGGTGAAGTGGCGAGCTTTCATTCTTCGGAAGACTTGGTCATTTCATCAGTTTAATTTCATAGATTAAAATTGAAAAGTTTACATTATCATTGACATTGTCATGTCATTGTTAGAGTCGGGGGCATGCCAGACCTAGATTGGTTTTTAGTTTGTTAGAGGTTTTGTGGATATTGCGGTGGTTTGGTACTGTTGGATGATATGTCATAGACTTTGAGTTTTATCTATTTTATCTTATTATATTTTCAAAATTCATCCATTGTTAGGTGTGTTATGTTTCAATTTGTCTACGCAAAGGGGGTGGTCACTGGTCCTCGATGAACTTGAGATACCCATCATGGTTAGGCCCTACTTCAGGTCATGATAATATGAGTTGGACTTACCTACAGATTTATCATCAGTGCATCCGATTTTCCATGTCGCTTAGTTAAGGAAATCCATTGATAATCCAGCATCAGTATTTTCCTTAGAAATTGTGGGCATGGAAGATATCCTCTCTTAGTATGAAGTCTCAGTTCCTTGACCATCAGACTCGTAGGGTAAGAAATAAAAAGGTCTCCTTAGTAAAGGTCATGTGGAGGAATCAGTTCGTTGAAGGAGCTACTTGGGAAGCAGAGGCTGATATGCGAGCCAAGTACCCTTATCTTTTCTCTTCGAACCCAGTTTTAGCTTGAGATAATAGTTTTTTTAATTAATTAATAAATTCTTTAATTTTTATCCTAGTCCAACTAGATCCTTATACTGTAGCATGTAATCATGCACTCAATTTAGCCTATGCATGAGTCTCAAATTAAGATATTAGCTCATATTCTAGCTTAGTCAGTATCATTCGAGGAAGAATGACCCTGAGGGGGAGATATTGTAATACCATTAAATTTTCAAGATGTAGACACTTCAAAATATAGGTCATTAAGTGAGTTTTCCAATGCCACAAGTCTCGTCTTAATTCGATGTCGTGGCAAAAAGTTATGAAAATTTCTTCTTAAGTACCAATTAGTAGTTACTGTCTACGACTCACATAATGATCCATTACGAGATGTAATGAGTCATTACATGGAGTCATTGTCCCAACAGTCCGAATCCTTCATTCTAAGCCTAGTGATAATGTCCCCACCCTACGACCCGCAACCATTGACAATGAGTCATTAAGAAGGACTTGTTATCATAACAGTGTTTAGGCAAAAACCTTGTCTAGTGGTAATGAATGCAGCATATGACTAGTTATAAGACGTTATGGGTTGTTGTGTGGAGTCGTTGTCTGAATAGTAAAGGATCCAAAACCCAAGTCTTAGACTACAACTCCACCTAGCGACTCATAGTCAGCCCTAATGAGTCATTATGAGAGGAGTCGTAGTCATAACAGAAAAGACCCAAGACCTTAGGATATCAGGTTATGGATAAGTCCACAACTCATGACCAGTCGTAATGAGTCATGGGTGAGTCATAACGACTAGGAGCAGAATTTCTGACATGATTTCTCAAGGACTTTTGAGTCTTTGCCCACTCTTTTAAATGCCAAACCCACGCTGCTTGGGCTTTTGAAAGAGTGGTATAAAAGATAAAAATCCCCTAAATCCATGATAGAATCATATTTTCAGAGGTATTGAGAGAGGTGGTCTTCTCTTCTCCCTAAAGGTAGCTAGTGTTCTTCAAGTTCAAGTTTAATCCCAAGAAATTACCCTAAGAAGTTTGCCTACAGGTATGTGAGATTTCATCATTGGGTCCCTTCCACCGATTGACTCCCAATAACTTCCCTAATTTACAAGTACAAACCTTTTTCTCCTTTTAATTAGGTTCCAAGTCAAATATGAGATTTATCAACTTTATCTTAGTTATGGTGGTTATGAACCATGAAATTATATTTCCCTATGAGAATTTTGTTTCCATATGATTGATAATGTCATTTGCCCATAACATGATCAATCAATGAAATATTGAGTGCTCTTCATGATTTTCCATACCATGGTTGGTTTATTCCATATCAAGTTCAATTGTATTAGCCTATGCTGGTGGGTTATGAACACCCGATACCTAGGAACTCATGCATATATCAAATTACATGTTATTGAGTAGTTCATATTGTACATATACTATTAATTTTAGAATTCTATGTCTTAAGCATATCAATCCGTGTTCTAGTTTATAATTCAGTGTCGTTCAGCTAGGAGAAATACTTAATGCCATATGAATGTAGGGATGATGTCTCCCCCATCATTCAGGCATAAGATCGTTAGTAGAAATCTCTAAGTTCCATAACTATGTTACTACCATAGGTTATAAGGGGTCACCCGTCAGTAAAGGCATGACACCCTAGTCCTCCGAGACATCAGTTTAATGGATCCATACCAACCAGTATTGGTACCCTTGGCAAGGTACTATCACCCATCCAACTAGGGTTAAAGGTTGGACCCCGGTTTTACTTAGATTGGGGTATGTTAGTTGTAGTTAGCTCCCACAGTATCCAATTTAGTTTCAGTATTTACATAGGTAGTTATGCTTCATCTCAGATATGCATAACCTTGTATTCATTTATCCAGTTATTCAGCTTATTCTGTACATGTTTATACTCGGTCCTACATTCAGTGTACATGTTCATTCATTCTTGCTTAGTTATACCAGTTAGTTTTCAAAACCTGCATACTCAGTACATTCAAAGAACTAATCTCATACTTTCTGTTGCACTATATTGTCTTTAGAATAGCGGTTCGGATGCTCAGTTCTCGGATCGCACCTAGTTAGTTTCCTTGCCTCTCAGCAACAATTATGGTGAGTCCTCATCCTTTTAGGATGGGTTATCAGTTGTCACTTTAAATACTTTATCTTATTTTAGTCAGTTGGAGTTAGTTAGGGGTCTATCCCATCAACTCCCCATGTTTTAGAGGCTTCAAGATAGCTAGACATGTTTTCAGTTTTATCAGATCATCAGGCATGATTTATATTATTTCTATTTTTACTCGTAATAGATTTTCCAATTTTACTTTCACCTAATATTTTATTTTTTCTCCCGTGTTCATAGCGGATATCAGACCAAGGGTTAGCTTGGGGTTACTTGTTACACTAAGCATTGTGTTACGACCTGGGGTAGTCTCGGGTCATGACATCTAATAGTAGTATTGGTGTGACACCCAATACACGTTATCTAAAAATCATACCAATACCATCTCAATATCAGTATCATCTCATTACCATCTCAACATCATAAAATATTAAATGTTCAATGCAAGATATAGTCAATAATCACAAGTAATGCTCGAAACCAACTCGCAAACACCTACCTCACATATAATCATAGAGACAATCAAGTCTTTATTATAATTAAACCATAACCTACCTCTATTCCTTGTTCAAAATTACTATGATGCCACAACACTGCCTTTCATTTTTATTTTGGCACATTTTTGGCCTATACACAACAATCATATTTTAAACAATATAGCATATTTCCTAACCATTAGGAACTCACATTTATCTATTTGATCCAAAGAATATTTCTACTTCACCATCTTAGGTTTCTCTAACCTTTCAACACTAGTATTATTCATATTTGAGCAGTAACAACAAGAATTCACCATAGGAAGTTTTTCTAACACCCTAAAACCAACAACAACCAAAATAAACTAATTCCTCCCTAATCTCCACCAATTTATTCATTAGTACTAAATTCTAATTTCTACTATTATCGTGATTCTTGTTATTTTTATGTACTTAAAAGAGTAATTCAAGTTTTATAATGTAAATAAACCTTTCCCACAAAGATGAAAACCCTAAAAATTAAAGAAAATAACTTTCTGCTAAGCCCTTAGACATTTTTAAAAAACTGGGAATGGAAAATGGTTTTATGAAATTTTAAACTAAAAATACTGTGTTTTCACTGTTGTAGCGGCACTACTATAGTGGAGGATAGTTGTAACAGCCCTCAGAACAAATGGTATTGCTACTGTTACCAATATTCTGTTGTTTTCATAGCACTTGTATTTCTACAACAAGCCCTAGTAAGTTGGTATTTGGTCCCAGTTCTATCTATTTCACAACACACTTCTCAAAAATCGACAATACAAACTACCCTTTCTTAGTAATTTCTATAAATGAATGCACTGAAAGTTGCTACAGCTTTCTAAACTTGTCTTCTAACTTAAAATAAAAGCAAACTCACCAACTTAAGCTCAAATTACCACCAAATTTTTCTAGAACATCACAAACTTAAAATACGCCTAAGACTAGGCCAACCCTAATTTTTAATTTTTTTGTCTATGGGATGACTCGGCAAAGTTCATACTCTTTATTTTAGTCTAATGATAATTTGAGTCATAACATTTTGTTTCTAATTTGAGTTATAAATTGTGGGTTTAAATTAATATCTATGTTTTGACTAATAAATAGTGGTTACAAAGTCGAATCAATCTTTGATCCTTTCTTTCACTTGAAAAAAGAAAAAAATATGAGGATATTTAGTTGACAATTACTTGAGTTCTTCTCATTTAATATCTAGTGCTAGAATTAGACTAAATAATTTGAGCTATTGGGTTGCTTAGAAAGATAAACATAAGGGTGACTGAAAGAAACACATATGAAATTTTGTGATGAATTGAAAGATTATCATAAATAAATAAATCCAACCTCACCATATTTTGTATTTATTAAACAAAGGTCAATAATCCATGCATTTCATCAACTATCTTACTAGCACACCCCTATGGTATTCTGCTATTGATTACAACTCCTACATTTTAATTATAGAAATTACTTTCTCCTAGTAACTATATTCTAAAGCATTTCAAACTGGTGAAACAACCCTCTCCCTTATTTACTTTTATCATCAAAATTAATATTAGAAGGCATTTGGTGATTTATGTGCACTCTGAAGTGAACCTTCCTATCAACCCCGACTGCATAGTTGGATAAATATTACTAACAATGGGATGCATCTAACTAGTGTAATTGACTATAATCAAACTTAGTGTCATTTCCTGGAATAAAAGAATAGCATTCTTTGAATAAAGTATTGTGAATCCCTTGTGTTTACGGTAATTTAAATTTACTTTATTTGTAGTTTTTGGTTTGGTTAGGTGAAAATATGTGTTAACCAAAGAGTGAAACTGATGTATCTTGTTTTGATGATGAGCATCTAACTTCAAGGGACCAGGTCCCTAGATGTTCAAAGCTACAATACAGTTGGCACACGTCTGCACAGTTTTGTTCTCTTGTGTAACAAAATTTGCAGGTGATGTTTGTAATATTTAGGAAACCTTGTCCAATTGAATTTCAACCCTAATCATAACTCAACTATAAAAGGAAAAATATTCTACTCTATCAAGTGGTTTTTGTAAATTTAGAAGATTGAAAAAAGAAAAAGGCCAAAACTCAATTTTAGCTCCAGTTCTTAGTCTTTGTATGCTGATAGTGAAAATGTTCTTGAGTTAGATAATGGTATGTAATTGAATTAATCATTATATAAGATTAATGATCGTAATTTTTTCTTTGAGAGTTCTTAGGTAGAGTTTTCTAAGATTGTTACTGGTTAGAGTTAATTAGTGTTAAGAGAGTTTTGGGAGAGTTGTCAAACTAGGCTTGTAGTAGAGTTATTACAAGCATAAGGAACCTAGAGTTAGGTTTATTTTGAGTCTGTAATCAAGAGGTTGATTATAGTGTACTTTGGATAGCTTGTGAGGGAAAGACATGGCTTTTCCTTCCTGGAGTAAGGGGTTTCCGCCTTAAATCAGTTTGTTTCCTTATTTTTAAAAAAGTTTAATCTTCCTTAGTGCTTTACTTATTTATTTCCTATGACTAGTTTGATGGAGCTAGTCCCTCACTATGTGGTGCAATCCTTAAGGTTCCATTAATTGGTATAGGAGCATGTTCATTCTAAAAGGTTCACACCTAGAGTATTTTGATTATCATAGCTAGTTCATTTAATTTGGAAAAGGGAGAAAAGGTTCTCTCATAAAAGAAAGTGAGAACATTTGTAGTCGTTGTTCAAAAATATTTGCAAATAAAATAAATTTTATCAATCATAAAGAGGTGGAGATAAAGGAAGCCAAAAGGAGAGATCCCTGGCATTGAAGACTTTAGAATCTGAATCAACTGAGGAAGGCACTGATATTGCCCTTTTAGTAACAAGGACTATAAAGCAATGAAGAAAAGTGGTCAGCTTAGAAAAGAGGATGGTAATATTAAAGTTAGTCACAAAGGTGGTGGCTTTGATGATTTCACTAGGACTACCAAATACACAAATTGGATTATAAAAGATTGCTTAAAACTAGAGGTGTTAAAGGTAAACATACTAGATACTCCTTCAAATTGAAGAAGTAGATGAGTACTTTCATACCCCTTGAAATACTCATATATATTTATGTGGACCTATTAAAGACCAAAGTAGAGGAGGGAAGAAATATATTCTTTTTATTGTAGATGACTACTCCATGTTCACCTAGATAATGTTTATAAGAAACAAGGATGAAACATATGAGGTTCTTGCGGCTTTTGCGAAGCAAATTCAAGTGAAACTAAATTGAAAAATTGTAAATTAAGATTTGATCATGGAACTGAATTTGTAAAATCTCAACTTGTTTAATTTAGTGATGATCATGGAATAAGTCACAACTTCTCTGCTCCTAGAACGCCACAGGAAAATTGAGTTTTTAAAAGGAAGAACAGAACACTCATAGAGATTGATAGGACTATGCTTATTGATATTGACCTTCCAAAGTGTTTCTGGGATAAAGTAGTAAGTACTACTTTTTATGTGAATAATAGGTTCTTGATTAGATCACTTCTAAATATGACTCTTCATGAGCGGTTATTTAATAGAAAGCCTAAGCTAGACTACTTCAGACCATTTGGGTGCAAATGTTTTGTGTCGAATAATGGCAAGAAGGAATTGGGAAAATTTGACTCCAAAAGTGATGAAGCAATATTTGTAGGATATTACTCAACAAGCAAGGCATACAAAATTTTCAATAAAAGAACTTTGTGTGTTGAAGAAAGTGTTTGTGTGATCTTTAATAAGTTAGGAAATCAAATATACTCAGGAGATGGTCAAGATCTTTGTTGTAGATTATCATCAAGGAATAAATGATGCTGATAATGATGGATGTGATGGTGACCTAGGATCTCAATCACAGATCCTAGTTCTAGTGGAAGAACAACTAAAGAAAACTAGTCAGAATTCATAGGGACCTGGTCGCAGTGGTATTAATATTAGAAGGAAAAACTGGAGGAATAAATCCTCTCATCCCTTTGAGAATTTTACTACACCTTTGGAAATAGGAGTCCAAACAAGAGCTCAAGCCAGAAATGTTATCGAATTTTTAGCTTTTTTGTCCTAAATTGAGCCTAAAATGTTAAAAAAGCTCTGCAAGATGTTTATTGGATCAATGCAATGTAGGAAGAACTCCAAACATTTTAAAGAAGAAAAATCTGGCATTTGGTCCCCAGGCGTGTTGACAGAACAATTATTTTGACCAAATGGGTGTACAAAAATAAGCAAGATAAGAATAGAACTACTAACAAAAACAAAGAAAGGCTCGTTGTTCAGGTTTATGACCAGGAATAAGGGATTCACTATGATGAGAATTCTTCCCCTATAGCAAGAATAGAGGCAATCAGAATTTTTGTTGCATTTGCTGCAAATATAGGATTCAAACTGTTTCAAATGGATGTCAAAAGTGTCTTTCTAAATGGAAACCTAAAGGAAAAAGTCTATGTCAAACAACCTCCAGGTTTTGAGGATATATATTTTCCACATCATATACTTAAATTGGACAAAGATTATGGTTGGATGAAAGTACCAAGGTCCTGGTATGAGAGACTCTCAAAGTTTGTCCTTGAAAATGATTTCAAATGAGGAAAAATAGATAATACTCTATTCTTAAAGACCAGAGGTATCAGCCTATAGATTTTTCAGTTATATATTGATGACATAGTCCTTGGAGCTACTTCTGAATCCCTATGTGAAGAATTTGCTAAGATAATGGGGAGTGAATTTTAAATAGTGTGAAGGGTGAGTTAAGCTTCTTCCTAGGCCTGTAGATTAAATGAATTTCACAAGAGAAAATGATTTTTCAAGAAAAGTACATCAAGGAGTTACTGAAGAAATATAACACTAGAGATGCTAAGCCATTTGATACTTTAATTGGAACCAACTCAAAAATGGATAATGATGAACTAAGTCCTTCAGTAAATAAGACAATGTATAGAGGGATTATTGGATCCTTGTTATATCTCAATGCAAGTAGGACAGGCATTGTATTTTGTTTAGGAATGTATGATAGATTTCAAGCCCGCCCAAAAGAGTCTCATTTAAAAGCTACAAAAAGAATTCTTAGATATCTGAACTGGACAAAGGACCTAGTCCTTTACTATCCATCAGGAGATAGTTTTAACTTGGTGGGATATGCTAATGTTAACTATGTTGGATATTTCTTAGATACAAAAAAACACTTCGGGATGGCCCATTTTCTTGGCTCATCCTTAATTTCTTGGGGATCAAAGAAGCAAAACTCATTTCCCTATATACTGCTAAAGCTTAATATGTAGTTATAGCTTTTTGTTGTGCTTAATTACTATGGATTAAGCAGCAGTTGGAAGATTTTGGTATTGTCACAGAAACTATCCCTCTAATGTGTGACAACACTATTTCTCTAAATATGGACAAGAATCCAGTGCAACATAAGAGGACAAAGCATATTAATGTAAGACATCACTTTCTAAGAGACAATATTTAGAAAGGGTCTATCTCTATGAAGTTTTGTAGTACTGAGGATCAGATAGTAGATACTTTACTAAGGAACTTCAAAAGGAACAATTTGTGAAGAACAAGTTGAAGTTAGGTCTGATCAAAATGAACTAACCTACTATATGAATCAGTGTTTCTCTACAAAAATTTGCTATGATCATGAGACAAGTATCCTTGGTAAAGTATGTATTTATGAGTTTAACTCAGTACCATACCTTTGCAGGTATATACCCATGGGAACAACTTTGGATGAAACTAGATGAAGTATGCAAAACATGAGAATTCACTCAAAGAAAGAGAGTGACCTGGTCCCATCTCTCATGTTAGTTTCATGAATGTGCATGTTTTTCTTCTTCTTTTTTTCTATTAGAAAAGGCCATATTCTCTTCTCCTTGTCTGGAAATTTGTCTTATCCAAAATTGTAATGAAACTCATCTTCCCATTAACTTCTTGACCAACTCAGCTATCCTAACCATTCAAAGTAAAACCCTTTCTTCACTTACCTTCCTAATAAAGATTTATCCTTGAACACATTACCTCTCTAATAGTGTGATGACTATCCTTGGTTTTCTGAAAATTTCCTTTTGTTTCCACATAACCCAAAAGGAAGTTTACATGGTCCTAACAAACAAAATAATATCCTGAAAACAAAAGTCTCCGAAGTGAAATTTGGAAATCCCACTGAAAAGCACAAGACTTCTGAGGGACATAGTCCCAAGAAGAAGAGAATGACTGATGATGAACCTCGTATGAATTATAAAAGAAGAAAGTCAAAAGAAAATTTCTAACGATATAGAAATTGGGAGATTACAGTTACAAATTCAACAATATTTAAAAGGAGGGTCCAAGGGTCTTTGTAGAACTTAGGAGTGAGAATGATTGACCGTAACCAATTGCACATGTAAGTGTACATGGTCTACCAAGTAATATAGTGGCCTTCAAGAAAGCCGAATATCAATTCCACTGGACTTGTTCTAACAAATATTCAATTTCAGTTCACAGTTCAGATTCAATTGATGCAAGAGTAACCAAAAAAGATTTTTGAATATTTTGTAAACTAAAGTAAAGTAAGCAATGTAAAAAATAAAAGACTTGAGACAATCAATAGAGTAAAGTCCAGGGTTAAATCACTTCGAACAATCATACTATGTTATTAAACTTCATTCATTAACTTGCTTATCTTGGTTGTTTATTTGTAGGGTTAATTACAAGATCATGGTCTCCCGACCTCTATGCGTTTACCTAATTTAAACATTAAAACTACATTATTAAGCGGGGATGTAATAATCCAATTAAGATCTTTAAGCTATCATCCTACGTGTGAATCAAGTAAGGTTTCTAGGTACATCCCTATCCTAGATACAAATTCATATTTCTTATTTCATAAAAGTATCAGAACCCTACTTTGTTCATCCCCAATGTTCTATCTTCCTATTTCCACTCTCGAGATCACAAGGTTGACAATATATGTATTCTAAAGGTGATAAATGCTCAAAATAATAAAAAAAGGATAAAGAAGAAAACACATATGATAAGAAAATTGAATGAAACCAGTTCAAAATAATAGTCTTTATGTTATTGGCTTTAACCCCGAAAAGGGAGTGTTTAGCCACTCATAGACATCATCATCCAAATTATTGTACAAATGATCAAAACCATAAAGAAACTAAACTAAAGAATGAAAAAACCTCAAAACGAAGTTGCATCAGCCTCTAAAATTTTCCAAGATGTCTATTTATACTAATATGACAAGCCTTATCCATGTATGAGAAGGATTTGCACATTGGCCGTGTGTGGAATATCTAACTTGCCGCCTTTCATTTTGCGTGGAAAGAGTGGCATGTCTCTTTGAATTTCATGTGGAAATATCAATAATTGGCATTGAAAATCACGTTAAAGGAGTGGTGCGTCGTGTCTCAATTGCATTGGCTAACTGGAAGTTGCATCCAAATTTTTGGCTAAGTGTTTTGCTTTCCTCTTCCATCCCTTGTCTTGTGGTGTTTTTTTCCTTTGATATCCAGTTTGTATTTCATTAATATATCACCATAATCATCTCACAAAAGATCCTACATAAATTTACACCATGGATTAGATATCAAAACAACACACAATCCATGACGATGAACCTAAAACATGAGCTCAGACTAGGCTAGTTTACATTGTTCTTCAACTTATTGTTCTGACTCTGGACTTAATCAAATTGAACTTTGAACATTATAAATAAGTTGTTCCACATATAAATACAATACTAAACTATTAGAACTCATTAAACATACTGGAATCTAACGAGATCAACTAGACACACACCTAACTCAAGCTAATAAAACTAGTTTTCTCGATTGAACTCTAAATGACTCAATTATGTACAAACTTGTTTGAAAACACTTTTAACCATTGTAATTACATACTTGACTAATTATATGCTTATTTATATCATCATCACACATAAAGCACATGAATTATCCTTAAAACAAGACTAAACAAGCTAGAATAGTAACTCTAGAGTGCATAAATACACCCAACATTACCACACCACACCTAAAGACTTGGTCGACCTCGAACAACTCTTAACTCTAAGATTCATTAGTTGAGAAGACTCTCCACTCCTACTACATGCAAGAAAATCAAGATACTACTATAATCACTACACAAAATGTAATTTTATACACAAAGCATGTTATATACAATTGAAAGCTCATGAACACTACTCTGAAACATCCTAGCCTCAAAAATTAACTAAACACGTGTCAAACTTATGCATATTTCTCAATCAAGGACATCATACAAATCACCCACATTCATCAAACATGTACTCCTCACAATAAGAGAGTTACCCATAATCACTCATATAAAAGCAATTTTTAACATGATGGGTACAAGAATCAAATTTTTCTTACTCAAATAAGGAATTCACGAATTACATATAATGAACCATAGGCTTGTATTTAGTGTAGTTCTCCACTAATATCAGAATGATTTAGCTTAAGATCAAATAGGTCTTTTCGGGTTGTAATGCAGGCTAAGGGACAGGTAGGAACCATTTTTAAAGAATAGTGACTATCTTTCCTAAGATTTTTAATACATTACTTAATACATTCAATTCAACTCTAACAATCAGATCACACCATTTTTGTCTACCCCATTCTTTTTTTGTTTTTTACCCCATCTTATTAAGCTCATGCTAAACACTATGGTGGAGTATTCTATACATAACTCATTCAATTTGAATAAATTTTAATTATTTTCATTACTTAACTCCCCACCACAACACATTAATTTTTTGAACACCAATAACTATCACTTTGGGGCTTTCAATTTCACCTTTTGTCCTCTTATTTTCAACTCTTCTTCTCAATTAATTTTTCATTAAGTGTTTATGAGCTTTTGGATCAAATTCTAGTTTATAAAAAATGGGATTAGGCTACACATGAGGATGTCAGTGAAAAATCTAAAGGCTCAATGGGGCTTACTAGGATTACGCTCAAAGGTAGGTCAAAAGAAGGTATAAAACAAGGCTATCAAAGAAATGCCTATATCATCTCCTAAACTCACACTCTTTATTTCATTTTGCACACACACCAGGAAAGTTATAGACATCACATGAAACAAGGAATATACGAATACCTTACATGCACATGCCATATGCCTGACTCACATAGAATCATCATAGACTCTCAACCAAATAATCACATGAATTCAACTTTAAACCAACAAGTACAAGAGTCATAAACATGAGCCTAAGAGTCTAAAAAATAGTAATTCACACAATCAAAATGCTTTTACAAAAAAAAAACACTTGCACCAAGAAATTAAATATAGCACCAACAAGAACATCCTACTTATTTCTAACCTGAAAAAAATCTAAATTTACCTTGAAAATGGGAATTTCCCTGCCACACACTTAAAAATCTACTTTGTCCCCAAAGTATACTTTAAAAGTGGAGATAGAAAGACTCCCTGAGGCATCTAGGCCTAGCTAGTAGCATCTTTAAACATCAAGAGGCTCCAAGGATCCCACACTCAGTCTTTACCATACTCCTTAGCTTAGGTTTTCTGGTACTCAAGCTTCCATCAACCTATGACTCAACAAAAATAAAAACTAGTAAGCTAAAAATTAAAAAAAATAAAAAAATAAAATATACATACTTAAATTGGGTTGTGTCCCAAGTAGTTCCTGATTTGGTGTCACAGCACGACCCAACTACGACTCATCCAGATTCCTTCATCCTTTTCCTCACACTTAGAGTAAGGGGGTTTTCACGATAAATTGGTGTGTTTCTTTATTTTCAGAAAAGTTTTATCTTCCTTAGTGCTTTACTAACTTATTGCCTGTGACTGAGTTTGAGGGACCTAGTCCCTCACTTCATAGTGCAATCCCCAAGGTTCTGATAGAAACCATAACTTTTGAAGGGCAATTCGAGGGTGATGACCACTTGGAAGATGCCAAAAAAACTAATTCTATTCATCTACCAACCATGGTGTGAAATGCAAATTTCTATTTGACTAGTACTATTCTTCACTTATATAAAAAATAGAGATGATCAGAGGTCAATCACATGAAAATAAAAACAACCATCTTTATAACTTCGTTGATACTTGTACACTCTTCGACATATAAAAAATATCCCAAGAGTATATTCTTTGTAAGTTGTTCCTTTTTCTTTGATAGGTGAAGCAGAAGTGGCTTTGCTAAAGAAAATTTCCCAAAGTTCAATTACTTCATGGGTTAAGCTTATGGAGGCACGCTTAGATAATATCTTTCCTCCATCCTAAATGCTTCAACATAGGGATGAAATAACTAATTTTTGTCAATTTAGTGGAGAGGCTATTCATGAGGAAGGACTTTGAGTTAAGAAAAAAATGCTACAATTACCATCTCATGAGCTAGAATAGGTTGCTTCTAGAAATACTCAACCAATATTTTGATTCTTTGAATAAAACCATGGAAGAAAATTTAAATTGTGGGTTCTTAATGAACCAAACATTTGAAATTGCTATGGTCTTTCTTGATCACATGACTTAAAAAAATCAAGCTTGGAATACCCATGATGCCAAGGTGGTAATGGGTGCTCTTTCCTTGTATTTTTTGAGCTAACTATAAAGGAAGAAGAGCAAAAACTAGGGTGGAAACATGACAAAAATTATGACACATGGATCTCTTGACAAAGCACTTCATAGGATCAAACCCCAAATTGGTTAATATTGTAAGTACAAGAGGAAATAGAGCCTATAATAATGATAATTCCAATTCACTCAATGATAATATTCACTTCTTATCAAATAAAATAGGGGGTTCCTAACCTACCTATTAAAGGCAAGGAAAGAATCAAGGTTAGAAGGATAGAGATTACGATTAGGATGATATAGATCATATTAAAGAGATCTTGATCATAATTATAATTAGAGGGGAAAAAATATGATAGTAATTGTGATTAGCGGGTAAGAAATATGTATGGATGTGCTTGTGAGGATTCTCAATAAGTTTGGAGGTAGAGACAGTATCCTCAAAGAAATAAAGAAAGAATTTTCCTCATTGAACCAAACGGTCATATCCCATGTGGCCGCTATCAAGAAAATTTTGATACAACTAAGTTAAATCTCATCCTACATATATCCAAGAAAAAAATATTGAATCCCTAGTTACACAACAGACAATCCCAAGAATGAAAATGGTTATTGTATGGTGATTATTACTAGCTGTGGAAGGATACTTGGTGATGAGATAGTTGACATTGATGAAGCTCCTTGAAAGGAGGTTATTAAAGAACAAACTGGTGTGAAGAGAAAGCTATTGAGAAGCCTCTTGAGCCAAATCATAGGGCAAACTCAGAAGAATTTAATGATAATGAAACAATAGTGGTTGAAGATATAAATTCCAATGATTAGAAGAAAAAAGAGGTTAAAAAGAGTTCAAAACCATAAAAAAGTCCATTTGTTTCAATTCCAACAATTAAAATTCCTCCTCCACTCCCAGAAAGTCTAAAGAAAAAAGAGAAAGATGTTAAATTCAAGAAGTTCTGCTCCATGTTCAATAATTTTTTAGTCAAGATCCCATTAGTGGATGATTTACATGAGATGCCCGGTAATTCCAAGTTCATGAAAAACTTATTGACTAATAAGAGAGCAATGGACTTTGAAACAGTGGAAAATTCACACCATTATAGTAGGATCATGTCTTGTAATATGGTGGTAAAGAAAGAGAGCCATGGGGCATTTACTATTCGATGAAGGATTCATGTATATTGATTAAATTCCCCATCAATTTTATCATTATCATTTGTGAGATAGATCTGAGGTCTCGATCAATTCTTGCTAATCCTTTTTTAGCTATTGAAAGAGTTTTAGTTGATGTGGAGTGTGCTAAATTGAAATTTAGGGTAAATAGTCATGAAGCCACATTTAATATATGTAAATCCATGAAACAACCAAGGTATTTGAAAATGATTTTGTCCATGGATGTAATTGGTGATGCGGTAGTCAATACATTGCACATGGGTTTGATAAGTAAACCATTAGTGGCAGTTCTAAAAACTATGATAGCAAAGATGTTGAAGAAAATGTTGAAGTTAAATATTCAATAACCGAGTTTGGTTCACACACCAAGAACCCATACAAACTTGATCTGGATTTAAAGAATCGAGAGAGCCCTACCGCTAATCCATCCATAGAAGATCTTCAAAAGCTTGAACTTAAGAGTCTTTCTTCTTATCTTAGTATGCTTTCTTGAGGAATTCTTTGCTCGTGATCATCACATCAGATTGTTAGCATGTAAAGTTAAAACATTGATGTTCATCTTAAGATAGGTTATAAGAGCTATCAAATGGACCAACACCAATATCATTGGAATTCCTCTTGGGATTTGCACACATAAAATACCATTGGATCCTAAATATAAACCAAGTATTGAGCATCAAGGAACCCTCTTATACAAGCAGTTTTAAGGGAAGATATTATTAAGTAGCTTAGAAAGGGGTTGTTTATCCAATCTTTGATAGTACACAGGTTAGTCTAGTGCAATACGTGTTGATGAAAGGAGGAATCACCATTATGGAAAATGAAAAAATGAACTTATCCCTTTGAATCTTGTCATGGGGTGGCCTGTCTATATGGATACTCATAGCTAAATTTATGGATTGAAAAAGACATTTCACCATGCCAATTATAGATCACATATTGTATTGACTAATAAGAAGAGGTTGGTATTTCTTCCTAGATGGCTATTCTGGGTATAAAAAATATCTATCTTACTTGAGGATTAAGAAAAAATAACCTTCACTTATCCTTATGGAACTTTTTCTTTCAAAAGGATGACTTTCTGGTTAAGCAATGGTCTAACCACATTCCCAAGGTGAATGTTACCAATCTTTGTGAATATCGTAGAGGACATATAAAGGTACTTATGGATGATTTTTTGGTATACGATACTCTTTTGAAGAATGCCTTGAGTATTTGAGCAAAGTACTCCAAAGGTGCATTGAAATAAACCTTATTCTAAATTGGGAGAAATACAACTTTATGATAAAGGAGGGAATTGTGCTTGGGAATACAATCTTTGAGAAAAACATTCAAGTTGATCAAGAACAAATTTAACTGATCACCAAATCACCTCCTCTAATTTTTATAAAAGTGTGCAAAGATTTTTAGGGCATGTAGGTTTTTATTAGAGATTCATCAAAATCTTTTCAAAGGTGGTCCATCTGTTATTCAAGATTATTGAAAAGGAGGAAAAGTTTGAGTTTGATGGAAGTTACCTAAAGGAATTTAATTTAATAAAAGATAATCCTATGACAGCCCCCGTGATTGTATCACCTAATTGGTCACTTTATTTTAAGCTCATGTGTGATCTGAACATAATAGTATTTAGAGAGGTCCTTGGACAATAGAAAGATATATTATTCCATCTAGTGTACTATGTAAGTAAATCATTAAATAAAGCACAAAAGAAATACATAGTCACTAAACAAGAATTGTTGGCCGTAGTGTATGCTTTTAAAAATTTATATGCCTACTTGTTGGACACCAAGACTTCATGGCTAAGAAAGTGGTGCATCCTATTTTAATCTGATGGTTCTTATTTCTCTGAGAATTTTATTTTATTTTGAAGGATATAAAAGATGTGAAAATCAAGTGACAGACCTATTTGTCTCGCCTTGAATGAAATAAGGTGAAACTGGAGGAGATTGACATCAACAAGTCTTTTCCAAATGATCTTTTCATGCCTTTTTTGGAGGGTGTAGAGCTTTGGTATGTGGACTATGCAAACTATATTGTGTGTGGCATACTACCGTTGACTTTACCATTATCAAATAATGTTCTTTCTTGATGATGTCAAGTGGTATTTTTTGGATAAACCCTATATTTTTAGGAAATGCACTGGCAATATAGTTTGGACTTGTGTGGCCAAAAATTGATTGCGGGATATTCATGAAACATATGCTCTTCATTGGTTGGTGTTTATCATTGTTGGGTTTGAACAGATATAAAAGTTCTTCACAGCAGATTTTATTGGGTATTTTTACATTGTGATACTCATGAGTTGTTTGTACTTATGGATAACACTAAAGACAAAGAGGAATTTTGAAAAGGCATGAAATGCCATTGCATCAAAGTATCGATGTAAATTCATTTGATGTGTTGGAGATAAACTTTATGCAACCCTTTTCGAGTTCAGTTGGAAACCAGTATATCTTGGTGGCATTGGATTATGTTTCCAAATGGGTTGAAGCTGTGACACTGCAAAATAATGAATCTTGGAGTGTTAGTCAAATTTGTAAAAAAACATATCTTCACTCAATTTTGTACACATCATGATATTTTTAGTGATGGGGGTTCTCACTTTTGAAATCGCTCATTTGCCTCTTTGCTAGCTAAGTGTGTAAAGTATAAGGTGGTCTCACTAACCACCCTCAAGCAAACAGGAAAGTGGAGGTCTCTAATTGAGAAATTAAAAATAATTGGCCAAGAGCATAATTGTAATAGTATAAATTGGACTGAGAAACTTGAAAATGCCTTATGGGCAAGAGGACAACTTTCAAAACTCCAAATGGCATGTGTCTATATTAATTAGTGCTTGGAAAAGGTTTCCATTTACCCATTGAGTAAGAATATAAAGTGTAGTCGGTCTTGAATCAATTGAACATGAGATGGGAGAATGCATCCAAGTCAAGACGGAACATTTTCAAGAAATTGATGAATCCTTTAAAGAGTTTATGAGAGATCCATTTATTACAACAAGCGAAAGAAATAATGGAATTACACCAAAATCTTAAAAAAAGAGTTTAAAAGAGGTTATGATGACCTATTGTTTAACCCACAGTTTGAGATATTTATGAGAAATCTCAAGTCAAGTAGGTCAAGATTTTTAAGGTGGTCCAAAGCTTCTTGAGTGGAGCTATTGAATTGGAAGGAAAAAAGAGGTCCCGAATCACACTAAATGGTCAAAGGGTGAAGAAATACTATGGATGATACCAAAGGTTGACTTTATTGAGGTGCTCCACCTTGATAAAGCTATATTAATCCCACTCGCATTGTGCCACGATTTTAAATAAGGCATTTCTTAAAAGGTATCCTATGCTTTACTTTTTGTAATTTTGTTAATATTTGTTCAATGGTGTAGGTGTGTGAAGATATTTAGGCTTAAAACTCACAAATAATGGCGTTAAACCACTTTTTGATATCACACAACATTTACATGAATCGCACATGACTAATGTGTATCGTACAAGTTGGGCATACAAAGTTAAACTAAAAAAAATTCATGTTCCAGTTTGGTCCAAAACTTGTGCGTATCATATTGAACTTATGCATATCACACAAGTGTATCACCAAAATTAACAGTGTGTAAAAACTCCTAAAGATAAAATTTTACCATCACCCATAAGTTGTGCTCACCGCATTAATTTTGTGCAATATTAGGCGTGCACGAACAACTTGGTCGGTAAGTGTAGGATCACATTTATTGTGAAGACTAAGGGGTTTTACCTTTTATCATCTTATCCACTAAAACCCTTTTATTTTATTGCCTATTACATTTCATCACTCACTTTTACTTTCACATTGCACCATTGCTCAGGCACGCTTTGTCCAACACAATTACTGGAGTTCACATCATCGGTCACTCTCTCCATCATATTTCGTATAATATTTTTGTTTGATGGTAATGATTAATGATAGTTTGTTCTGTCTCTTGTTCCACAAAAAATTAATTATCTCTTATAGTTTCCTCAATTTTCTCTTTTCTTGCTTTAAAATTTATCTTTCTTACTATGAATATGTTGCAATGGTAATATGTTGCAATAGTTTTACCCTTTGTAGTTATAATGGTGAATATTTTTCTTTGAAAACTTAGATAGAGATTAATTTCTTGGGTTTGTGTTAATTATCTACAAAGGGGAATTCTAAGTACCTAGTAATCAATTTAGCCATGAAAAACTTAGATTGGTATTGAATTGTCTTAGATTGGAGAAGACAATGCATTTTTGCATTGACTTTGAGCCCTTGGGCGATGCGCATTATTGTTGGGGGATGCACACAAGGGCACCCCATTAATGCCTTTTGTTTTAGTATCTAAAGATTTATTGGTTGTCACTTGTGTACATTTCATTGTGAGTGTATAACTTATGTGTGATGCGCACAAATTGCCCCTTTAGTGCATAAGGTTATAGATTTCTTTTAGGTAAAAGATCTATGATTTAAGAACTCTATATCATGAATGCATAACTTTTTTGAAATATGCACAAATAGCTTTTACCATCTCACAACTACAAACATATTATAGATTGCGCAATGTTCTATTGTGCGACAGACACATCTACTTTCGCCACCTTTGTGTGATGTGCATTGCTTGAGTGTGATATTATAGGAATGTTTTTTCTTGATTAACTATAAGATATTGATTGTGTCTCATAACCCCATACTTAAATGTACATTTCTAATTTGTGTAGATATGGTTCCCAAAGATCTATTTCTCTATTTGATGCCTCATCCTCCAAAGCTCTTTCCAACTCTAAAAATACACTAGACAAAGAGGAAAATATCACAACATCTTTTAACCTGATCAAGGGCACTTGAATGAAAGATAAAGTTACTATAGGGTTAAACAATCTAGAGAAAGCACCTAGACGTAAGTCAAGATATATCTTAGTAAGTTTGAGGTTGAAGGGGGTTTAAGTGTTGAAATTAAGTAGACAACAAGCCTCTTCTAAACCTAAACAATTTGGGTCTCACACTCTTATTCTTAAGTTAGTTTCTATCACCCATGCACTTTCATATAAAATAAAGTTAGTCAAAAGAGAGAAAACATTAGAAGTAACTCTTATCCCTCATTCAATTCCCTAACTATTGAACATATACTAACTTATATTGGACTGAACTATCTTGGAAGAGTAGGTTCTATCATTTAATGGGTTGATTGACATGTATCTAGATATTTAGTCCAAGGTTAAGAATCATGAGTGCTAGAATTTCATAATACAGTTGTTGGATTATAATACTCTATGGCAGAAAGAGTTTTATGAGGCTTATGCAACATTATTACCTCCAAAGAGGATGAGACATCAACCTCAGATAGCGAAAGAAGTTTTAAGAATTTGAGGGGTCGATATGAAGTATTGTCAGTAAATGATCAATGACATTCTCAGACCATAGAGCATTCAGACTATTGTCACTAATCACCACTACTCTTATTTATTTAAAGATGACTTAAATATTAAACTTCCTTAGATTTATTATTTACAATGTGACAAGACACCCTTATGATCGAGTTGGGGGCATTTTACAAAAGAAATATTTGAATGTTGAGGCAGGATTGTGTCTTGGATTTGTGAGTATCTTACTAATGCCTTCTCAAAAAATGTCAAAGCTAAGTCAAGAAAAAGTGTTGCAGATTAGGCTTTTATAAAGGTATCAAAGATAAAATTATGATTGGTGATTCAACCGTAATATGCAAAGAGGGCCCACTAAGTGAAAATATCTTATTCAGTCCCTTGATCACATAGATGTGAAGAAGAGCATAAGTTCCTGAAAATGTTGGGACTAATATCATGGTACAAGAAAAGCAGTATTGATATTTTAAGGATATAAGTAGACTATGTGCGTGAGAATGAAAAAACTCATCCGGAGTATCCACACTACTAGAAATTACTCCTATTGCAATAAATCTTTTGGCAATGGTTCCAAAAGCATTGCTATAGAAGGTCTATTGCAATAATTCCAACTGTTGTAAGACAAAATTGGTCTAGTAAAACTAGTGGGTTCTATAACTATTGGTATTGATGGATAATAGTTGCAATAGGGTGTTGTATAGAACTGATTGCTTGAACAGTTGTAATAAAGCCATCTATGGCAGCACTTTATTTGAAAAAAAAATTATTGCATAGGTTTTGATTTGGATATTTTCCCTCCCTACTTTGAAGATTATTCCACTTGTTATACTATTTGTTTTATCAGAAGCATAGAGAGAGAAATAAAATCCAAACACCTTTTCTTCTTTCTCTAATGGCAAAACACTCATTTTCCCTTTTCCCCCTTTCCTCCTTTATCTTCCCTAGAGAAGAACTCTTTTTTATATAATTATGCTTTTCTCCATCCTCTCCCTTTTCCTCTACAACCTCTGTCACATCTTCATTTAGCACTACCACTTTGAGGGTTTTGACCTTGATGATATCAATGACTTTGTTGACTCTGATGAACTCATCTCCACCGCACAACACATATCTCCCTCTTCTCCGTTAGATTCTGCTATGCAAGTTACATGTTAGTCATTCTATCTGAAGCCTGTATCTATGTCCATTGAGGAATGGTATGAAGATGAGTTTGAAGGTATTCCTCAATCTCTGCCCTCTGATTACTCTTTAATTATGGAATCTGACATAAGACTTCCATTTTTTTTATCCCAGCTTGAAACCTGAACTTGAGATTGAGGTTGAAAGATCGAGATCAATATCAGATTATACTGTTGAGATAGTTTGTGTTTTGTTCTTGATTATGTTTGTAATAAATTACTTTACTTGGAAGAAAGTCGAATTAGAACTTAGCGTTAGCTTGGGAGAGTAAATTCACAATGAAGGATTCAATATTTGATAAGAATTTTAGTTTATTGGGTGTTGGGGAAATGAAAGATTCTCCATTGTTGTTAAAAGAAGGACAAAATGCGTTTAAATTTTATACTAGTGGGAGGATATTTTTCTAGGGTTTTTCGGCTATGATGAAGCTAAAGAGTTGACATGATTTATATCGAGGTTGTATATATGGTGGTGCCTTGTAAAGATGAGATAACATTTGAGATGTATATGAATTATTATGAAATAAATCATGTGGTTGTTTTTGTGGCTAAGAAGAAAGTGGACAAGATAATGCAAAAAGAGATTACAGATCTATAGAGATTTGCATCAGTAGTGAGTCCACCAAATGGAATGAAGTGGATTGCTGACGAGTTGGCTTTTGTTACTGAGTCAAAAAGAGGTGGCAGGGGATTTGATCAGTGAATCGTGCTTAATCAAGTTTGTGTCTTAATGTCTTTGTCTAGCTTGAGTCCTTCCTAGTTCGTAGTAGTCTCAAATGTTATGTTGTTATAAATAATTTGAATATTAGTTTGATCTTTGTTAGTCATTCGTGCTATATTAAAACTATGCTCTTTTACTTTAATGTTTGCGATTATAATCTACTCAATTGTTATTCTAGTATGTTGTATGCTTCTCTTAGCCTTTATTTATGTTTTGACTACTACATGCACTTTCACATACACGACTACCTGTTCCATTGATATGTAACACTGATAGGAGTAGTTAGTTATTCAGTTAGTTAATTAGCCGATTGATGAGTTAGTTGTATAGGTGGTTGAAGGTTGTTAGATAATGATTAGATAGTTATAATGAGCTGTCAATGAGCTGGATGCATGATTCACTTCTCAGCTCATTCTTAGCTCATCTTAACTCAAGTCTATAAATAGACTCATAACTGTAAAGATTGGAGATAATAATTAAATTCAGTTTTTGTTCATCTTATTTTCCTCCTTGATTGTAAGCTATCACGCTGCAATCCTTCTATTTAACATGGTATCAAATCCACGAGCTTAACACTAAGTGTGTTTTTGATCATATTTCACTATATTTTCTGCGCAATTTAAGATCTCTGTTTCAGTACATTTTTAGATCTATATTGTAGTTGAATTATATCAATTATGGCGCCTAAAATTGATCAAAGTGATCCACTTTTCATTGGTGTATCTGATAGTTCTAGTGTTGTACTTGTTCCAATCAAGTTGACTGGTTCAGAAAATTATAGTCTATGGAGTTAATCGATGCGTATTGCTCTCTTAGGGAAGAGGAAGTTTGGATTTGTTACTAAAACATGCAACAAGGAGTCGTATCGAGAAGAGCTTCATGAGCAATGGGAAACATGTAATGCAATTTTGCTTTCCTGGATCATGAACATTGTGAGTGAAAGTCTGTTATCTGGCATTGTTTATGCCACGAATGCTTGTGCAGTTTGGGAAGATTTGAAGGAGAGATATGATAAGGTGAATCGTATGTGTATATACCAATTTCATTGTGAAATTAATATGCACTCTCAAGGTACAAATTCATTCTCAACTTATTTTACCAAATTCAAGAGTTTATGGAGTGAGTATGATGTACTAGTGCCAAATCATATTTGTGATTGCCCTAAGTTTAGAGAGTACTCAGATCATATGTGTCAACTTAGACTTTTACAGTTTTAAAGTGTCTTAAATAATTCCTATGATCAAGCTAGAAGAAAGATATTGCTCAAAGGAGTGACTCCTACTCTTAATCAAGCTTATGCTATGCTTATAAAGGATGAAATCCAACATTCTGCTTGTATGATGACTGTGAATGACAGATCAGAGCCAATTGCTATGCAAGTGAATCGAAACTACATTTTTGGACAAAAAAACACTAACTATAAAGGCAGAAAGTATGATTACTGCCATTTCTTAGGTCATACCAAGGAAACTTGTTACAAGTTGGTAGGGTATCCAAATAACTGGAAGAACAAGAAGAAACAAGGCTACAACTCTAACTTCAGATCACAAAACACTGGTAGTAACAGCTTCTCCACACACAATGGTGGTAACAACTTTGTCAACACTGGTAACAAGTCTTCTCAGGCTCCAACTATTGTAGCTGGTCAGGTTGATGCTGCTTGTTCTAGTCTCACACATTCACTGAGGAGGAGTACACTCAGATTATGACCATGTTGAGCAAAGACACAAAAGACATGAAATAAGTAAATATGATAGGTATTACTACTTGCTTCTTGTCCAAAGCATGTCCTGACAGTTGGATTGTAGACTCATGTGCTACACATCATGTGTCTGCACATAGACACCTATTCAAAAGAGGTACCAGATTAGACTCTAAACATTTGGACAAGTTGCACCTTCCAACAGGTGATGAAGGGATAATCTCACACACTGGAGGAGCCCACATTTTTGCAGATGATGTGATCAAAGTTGTTCTATTTGTCTAGACTTCAAACACAATTTGCTATCTGTTGCTAAGATAACCAAGGAACTTTCATGCTTTGTATCCTTTTATCCTGATTTTTGTATCTTTCAGGACCTCTTCAATGGCAAGGTAAAAGGGCTTGGTAGACCAGAGGGTGGACTGTATGTTCTTAAAGGTGGTTGGACAGGAGATACTAATCAGTCAAGATAAAAAACTAGCAGATTCATTGTAGAAGTCTCAACATCCAGTTGTAGCTTATGGCACTAGATACCTGGACACCCTGCTGCTCAGGTTCTCAAGTGTTTAGATATTCTGAAGAATCCTAGTGATGTAAATATGTTGAATAAATGTTTTGTGTTTCCACCAGCTAAACAGACAAAATGGCCATTCCCTATAAGTACTACTAGATGCTCTATATATTTTGAACCTGTACACATGGATTTATAGGGTCCAGAAAAAACTTCTACTTTTGACAAAAAATACTATTTCTTGACTATGGTAGATGACCATATTAGATACACTTGGGTGCACCTGTTGCAGTTAAAGTATGAGGCCATAGTGTCCATTAAGACATTCATTTCCATGATTAAAACTTAGTTTGGTATAATGGTGAAAACCATTAAATCTGATAATGACATTGAATTTATCAACTCTTAATGTAAGACATTATTCCAGTCCCTGGGCATACTACATCAAACCAGCTTTCCTCACACTCTTCAGTAGAATGGAGTTGTGGAGAGAAAGCACAGACACATATTAAACATAGCTAGAGCACTCAAGTTTCAGTCATACTAGCCCATTAAGGATTGGGGACTATGTGTAAAGGTTGCAGTATATCTAATGAACAGGTTACCATCTTCTATTCTAAGTGGTAAGCGCCCATTTCAGTTGATGTTTTCCAAGGATCCCAAGTTATCATATCTCAGGGTATTTGGATGCTTATTCTATGTCACTATTCTCCCAAGAGGTGATAAGTTCACAAAAAGGGCCAAACCTACAGTCTTGGTGGGATATTCAGAGTCTCAGAAGGGATATTTTCTGCAGGATATCACCTCAAAGAAACTATTAGTCAATAGAGATATTGTGTTTCGTGAAGATATATTTTCTTTTGCTTCCTTACTAGCACAAAGTACAAAAGATTCCTCACCTGAAGAAAATATCACTGAATTCTTGATCCTCACAAATGAAGAAATATTTCATAAAACAACTACTTAGAGTGTTACTGAAGAAGCTCCAATTGAAGAGGATGGAATTTCTGATGCTGCAGTACCTAGTGCAGCCTCCTCTAGCACCAACCATAAAGAAAAATGTCAAGATGAACGTTCCGTGCATCAACCCTCTTCCAGTAGACCAATAAGAACAAGCAGACCACCAGTGTGGATGCATGATTATGTTAATACTTCCAGAACCCAGAGATGCAAACATCCTTTAGCCAACAGCTTGTCTTACAAAATTTGAGTCCTACGTATCAGTGCTATTTAACCAGATTCTTCACTTTGACTGAGCCTCAGCACTATAAACAAGCAATAAAAGATAAAAGGTGGGTGGAAGATATGAAGTCAGAGATTCAGTCCTTCAAAGCTAACAACATATGGATCATTATTGATCTACCTAAAGGGAAGACTACTGTCGGTTCCAAGTGGATATACAAAACCAAATAGCTTGCAAATGGTGAAGTCGAGAGGTTTAAAGTAAGGTTAGTGGCCAAAGGATATAGCCAATAGGAGGAGTCAAATTATCATGAAACCTTCTCACCAGTGGCTAAGATGGTTACAGTTAGACGTGTGATTGAAGTAGCTGCATCTAAAAGTTGGAATCTTCATCAAATGGATATGCATAATTCATTCCTCCAAAGAGATCTTAAGGAGGAAGTCAACATGGAAATGTCAGAGGGATTTAGAAGACAGGAGGAGAACAAGGTGTGTAAGTTGATCAAATATTTGTATGGTCTTAAGAAGGCCTCCAAGCAGTGGAATCTTAAGCTCACTCATGCCTTACTTGATGCTGGTTTTACCCAGAGTGCACATAATTATTCCCTATTCACTCTGCATCAAGGTAATGATACTGTTATAGTTCTTGTTTATGTTGATGATATGCTAATCACTTGGAGCAGTGCATCATTGATCAATGCCACCAAAATTAAGTTGTATCAGTAGTTTAAGATGAAAGACTTGGGGGATCTCAAATATTTTTTGGGGTTTGAAGTTTTAAGATCAAGATCTGGGATTATATTGAACCAAAGGAAGTATATTCTTGAGTTGATTGCTGACACAGGTCTTAGTTGTTCTAAACCTTCTATTACTCCTTTAGAGTCTAATTCAAAGAACACCTCTATTGAGTATGATCAAGCCACAGGTGCACGAGGTGATTAATTGTTGTTTGACATTTCCTCTTATCAAAGACTTGTTGGCAAGCTTATGTATGCCACTATTATAAGTCTAGATATTAACTTTGTTGTCCAAACTCTTAGACAATTAATGCAATATCCCAAGAAGTCTATCTGGGAAGAAGCCACTAGGGTAGTCAGATACCTTAAAGGTTCTGTTGGTCAAGGGATCTGGTTAAAGGTTGAGCCTGCTGCTACTCTGACTTGCTGGTGTGACTCAGATTGGGCTGCTTGTCCAAACACCAGAAGATCAGTTACTGGTTATGCCATTCACTTTGGTGATTCACTTATATCATGGAAGTCCAAGAAGCAACACATTGTTTCCAGGAGTTTTACTAAAGCTGAGTACAGAAGCATGGCTTCAATAGTTGCAGAACTCACTTGGCTGGTTGGATTGTTTCAGGAACTCAAGGTTTCTGTCACCCTTCCCATTTCAGTTTATAGTGACAGTAATTCAGTCATCCAATTGGCCAACAACCCTATTTTTCATAAGAGAACCAAACATATTGAGATTGACTGTCATTTCATCAGGGACAGGATAAAAAATGTCTTGATTAAGGCCCTGTATGTTCAGTCTAGTGATCATCTTGTAGAACTGCTTACTAAGGGTCTGAGTCTTGCTCAACATACTCATTTACTTAGCAAGCTTAGTATGCTGAACATTCTGCACCCTGCATCTTGAGGGGGAGTGTTTTGACTACTACATACACTGGCACATACACAACTGACTGTTCCATTGATGTGTAATACTGATAGGAGTAGTTAGTTATTTAGTTAGTTAATTAACCGATTGATGAGTTAGCTGTATAGGTGGTTGAATGATGTTAGAGGTTGTTAGATAATGATTAGTTAGTTACAATGAGTTGTCAATGATCTAGATGCATGATTCACTTCTTAGCTCATTCTTAGCTCATCTTAACTCAAGTCTATAAAAAGACTCATAACTGTAAAGATTGGAGATAATAATGAAATTCAGTTTTTGTTCATCTTCTTCTTGTCCTTGATTGTAAGCTATCGCTCTGCAATCCTTCTATTGAATAATTTGGCTGCCACAGAAGTTTCTAATAGTGATTATTGGTGGAGCAATGTGACCCCTGTGCTTAAGTTTAGTTGAGTTGCGCGAAATATGGCCTGGATACTACGCAATTTTAAGGATGTGGAGTATTATGGTGTTTTAGGATTTCATTTACTATGAAGCTATTAATCAAAGTTTTATTATGGGAGCTCAATGTAAAATACGCCTCATGCAAGCTGGTGATTTATTGAATCCGACAGAGAGAGTGGAAAATATGTGGTAGAGTTTTAGTGACAGACATGGTAAAGTACATTCTTTTTTTGAGTACATTGAAAAATAAACTAATTAAGATTTTTAAATTTGTTAGTATGCCACACATCTCAACCATTTTCTTCCGTGCATTCTCCAAGATTATAAAATCTTCTTCGTGTTTGTGACCTTTATTTGCTACAAAATAAGCACATTAGTTTGCCTCCGTCAATATATGTTTGATTGTGGTCCTGTTTGCTTCCAACAAATATTTACAACCTTCAGTTATTTTTCTCAGAAGGTGACATTGTATATCTTCTTTGATAAACTTTGACATCAAGTTAGTAATCCTTTTGCCCTTCAAGTTCTTGATATCCCATTTCTTTTTCTAATTTTAGCACTTGTTTGATACTCCATGGTAAAGTACTGAATGTTTTGTAAATGGGTTCAGAATGGTACAACCTTTGTGATATTTGGTACATTAGAAAGTAAGGTACATTCATTGAATACTTGTAGTTCAAAGCTTTCAACTAAAAAGTATAAAATGGTTCCTCATCTCCATGCCACTTCTTAAAGTGCAGTTTGCGCGGAGGATTTCTATGGCAAAGGATTAGTTTTGTTCAGTTTCTTGGACAAAAGCATCATGCATGGAATCTTTTGAAGCATTATAGTTGTTTTAAATACCAAACATCATGTTGCGAGATATGTTATGAGACCCTTTAGCTGAGCAAGGCAAAAACTTGGAGGCTTGCATGACTTGACACATTTCTTTATATTCTTGAATATACTTCACCTAGAACTTTTGGAGCCCATAAATAAAGAACATAAAGAGTGGGATGGCTAGAATTAGTTTTTCAAAGAAAAAAGAGTAGTCATTTTGTTTAGGATTGATGGGGCTAAGAAATTCCCATGATTCCTAGCATTGATTTACCTTTAATCTACCTGGTATCTATCATTCGTGGGAGGTGGAAGGTATCCCATGAAATTAGCAGAGGTGCGTGCAATATGGAACAAAAATTACAAAAAAAACAAGTGTTGTAATCGAGCTATTTACTCTAATTACTATATCTAGTTTTTGGTGGAACTGTTATGAAAAATTAAAGCATTCTGTCTTTCCCCTGAATTTCGATGCTAGATGAATATGCTCAAAAGTAGTATTTATTTACATTCGACACATCATTGTAAATAGTTGGAGTTATTAAACTGTGAGTTGGGGTAATTAGTCAGAATATTATTCTTATTATCACTAGTGCCACGACGTGAAATTCTATTACATGTCGTGAGAAACTTTTCTGTGGAAAAAGTTTTTGACTTCAGTGTGGAAGCAGAAATGTTCACTTGTTTCTACGCCTATCTCTTTTGCTCTGTGTACATACTTATCCAGTTTTAGGAGCTACTTTTCATTACTATGGTTGTAACCTCCCCATTATTATGCTTATTTTTCCATGGCGTCCACACCTCACCCAGAGATTTTTTTGTCATTTGCACACTCCTCTTCTATGGGCTATTTGCTGCTTTGGCTCACAGTATCTGTAAAATAAGTTGGCTATGAGCTTTTATTGCTCTCTAATTATCAAGCTAAATGAGTAATATGTAATATAGCTTTATGTTGATACATGCAGGTTTTTGGTGATGATGCTTTACTCAAGTTTGTAATGAATGAGTAATATGTATTGAGCTTCTTTTCATGTTTGTAATGTTCAAATTTATGGAGGATTCATTCTTCATATTGGCTCTTTCAGTGGACAGGCACATAAGTTCTCGGTTGGTGATAAAGTGATTTGTAAGGTGACACTTTCTTCTGTTTGGCCTTCCATAACCATCAAGCTTTCAAATTTGTCTTACCTCTTTGTACTTACATTGTTTGATTGAGCAGGTTGACTATGATAGCATATGATAAACTTTATTCTAGTCATCTATTTCTTATAATTGCTCTCCTGCACTATATCTTCCTCCTTAGAGATGTCATGGAGCTGGATAGTTTCTGGCTAATCTATTCAGTCAAGAATCTGTTTGTTCATTAATCTTTGGTCAATTCCAGTTGATCCAAGACTCTTTCAATTTTTGGATAATCTTTGTTCCTAATGCTACTATTGTTCCTTATCTGATGAATTATCCCATTTAGTCTTAATTTCAAAAAGTAACTTATTTGAACGTTGTTGTGGAGAGGGCGCAAGTTCCCACGGTCATGAAAACTGATATCAAGGCCAAACTCTCTATTCTCTAGGTATGTACTATTTTTGTTGTGATCGAAGATGAATAACATTACTTAGGAAAGAAAAGTAACATGCTGATAATTTCTTTAGAATTAAGTTATTAAGGACAAAAAGAAGATAGCTGCAGAGAATATTTAAAAAGCCGTTAAAGCTGCCTCAGAAATGGCTGAAGCTTTAGCTTCTGGTGGAAAACCATACTGCATCTTGCAGATTGACGTGAGGCTTGGACACTGGTGCAGTCCATGAAGCAGTTGTCAAAGTGATGGAGCACAAGGTTACTAGCTCATACATGTGCAGTATTTGTGACATACTGTATTGTAGACTCCTAACTTTATCTAATTTAAGAGACATCATTTATCAAAAGCTAACTTGGTCTTTGTTCTCATGAGAGCCCACATTTTGGTTTTGGGTTTCGATTACTAGTTTGTTGCAGATTTGAATTTGGATAATTATTAATGAAAGATTTTTTTGTGATGTGTATATATAATTGTATATTAATAATACAGGGGTGACTATTTCATCTAACCTGTCAATTGGTATTTCAACTAGTTGCACTGTGTGGTAAAAATTGTTGCAATAGCTAGTTAAAATTGTTGCAATAGGTAGCAAAAAATGTTGCAAAAGATTCAAAAACCATTGCAATAGATGTCAAAAATCACTGCCATAGGTAGTGAAAAATAGTTGCAAAAGATCAATAACTGTTGTAGTAGATTTTAAAAAATTGTTGCAATAGGGTTATTGGAATGCTTTTCTTCATTGCAATATAGTCTATTGGAACGGCTCTTAACCGTTGCTATAGATAATATGAAGCATCCTAATAGGGGGTTTAAAAAATCGTTTCAATAGGTCTATTAAAAAATCATTGCATTACATCTATAGCAATGATTTTTGTATCTATAGCAACAGTTTTTTAACCATTGTCATAGGGATAATTTCTAGTAATGCCATTTTCACAATCTCCTACCATTGAGGTGTAGTCACTTGAACATAAGATATCATGTCCTTGTCTGCCGTAGTGTCACCCATGCCACAACTTCAACCCTTCATAGTGAATCTATAACACCCACTCCATCTCTATCTTCTATACCAACACCTTCTAGTGCTCCACCATTGGGTTCACAACTAGTTTTGACTCAGGCTATAGTGTTGAGGATGGATTCTTTGGCCAAAGAGGATGACTCAAGGGTGACTCTTTTAGCAGGTTAGATTCTAGAAATGATTATTTTTTCCCTAGAGCCTCATTTAGAGAAGATGGAGGAGGTGAAGAAAACCCTTCATTCACATGGTGATAGGTTGATAAGTTGACTAAGAGATCTAATTAGAAAAAACTTTAAGAGAAATAAGAAAGTTTCATACCTAGTGGTGATAGTTGCGCAACCATTCGAGATGATGTTGCTACGTTGTAAGTGGAGAAGATTAGTTACTCTCTGTAGGGTTTGATAACGTTCTTACAATGATACCTCCAACTATTCCACTGGTTGTTATTAAGCAATTTACACCACAGGTTACCCTATAGGTTGCTAAGAAAGTCCTTAAGAAAACTTCACTTGATATATATGATGTTGATGATGCTTTAGTGATAGAGGAGGAAGAGATTATTGAGGAGGAGTTTGGTGAGTGTAGGGATTAGGTTATTTATATAATAAGGAAAGAGGACTTTGACAAGCTCTAGGGAATCTAGAATGTCAAGTCATAAAAACTGTAGAACGTTCATTGGTGAAGACTACTATGGCGGGGACCAACATCTCCAAACCAAACGATGAGACTTTCAAAGTGAGAATAAAACCTACCATATTATCCAATTCACCTTCTAGCTTGGACCATGGAACTGATGCTCATCTTGAGGCCACACCAAAGGGATCGGGAAAGGTCTTGTTCATGGTGGTAAGCGTGTCTACTATTTATTTAGGTGCAAAGAGCACTTCCTCCTTAGAACCCTTATTTGGACTTCTACTATTCGTTAGACATCACAGGGGAGGCACACCTTTGCTATTTTATTCCTTATCTCCGCCTTATTTATTTAATGACAAAACATGTTTTTTTGTTAGGGGTGTGGGTATTCATTTAGATTTTGATTTTAGTATGTATTGTTTAGATATTTGACTTATGCTTTTTGTTGAAGTGATATGATTGTATGTTTGACATTATGTTTAGTTACATAGCCTTATTTTGCTTAATTTCATTCTTTGTTTAATTTTATGGCTCATATTATTGTTAGCATTAGGTGAGCTATGGTTCGAGATAGAATACTTTGACTCAAAAAAGTTCTCTTGTGGAGATTTTTCACATGCATGACACTTGAAAAGGACAAATTGGTTTGAGAGTTGTCAAACCTTTCAAGAAGTTCCCATATTTTAAAATTTTAGTCAGTTGAGTTGAATGTGTTAGACACTTATTTTTGTATTTATTTGTATCTCATTTTGACTATTTGTGTATCTTCCTCGATATGTGCAATGAATGTAGTATGTCCATTAAGGATTTAAAAAGTGTTTTTTGAAGGTGTATTTGAGTTCCATGAGTGGTGAGTCTTTGTTTTTCTAGCATTCTGAGTTAATCTAGATCTTACCTTGTTGGTCCATCACTAATCATAGAGCATAGTAAAGTTTGAAAAATGACCTTAGGCCATCAGTCAAGAGTGATACTTTGAAGTTACTATATAAGCTTTGCCATTGTGAGTTTAGTGATCATGTTTGGCACTAATTTGTGCCTTTGACCTTTTGTTGAACAATCATATTACAAGCCATAATCCATTCTCCGACTATAATGACCCGAACTGTCACTATAGGTAAAAATACCCAAAAATAATTTATGATAAGTAGACATAAATTGACTTAGTAAATAATATAATAACTTCCACATTGATTGAATGGTGGGTTATTCATAGTTCTCCTATCTAGGATAAGTGTAGGTAGGTTTCTGGCATAGTCAAATATTTTGGGTCGTATCTAAGATGGTACCATAGACCAAGTTATTGGTCTCCTAGTAAAATAGCAAATGTTTAGTAGTGTCCAATGGATTGGTGTGATGACATCCACAACTAATTTGTAGAAAGCTATAAGGCATCTAGGAATCAATTTCTCTTTCTTCTCTCCTTTTATTCCCTGTCAATATTTCTCTTTGGGTTAAGTCCAATTGGTATTTGGTAGATTCTAATTGGTATCTCAACCATCACAATTGGGACTAGTTTGTCCCAGTTTGTATCTCTTAACATGGAAAGATCTAACCTAAATGGTCAACGAATAAAGGCCAATAAGAAACATAAAAGTGGATTGTTATGACCTATTGGAAATGACATTAGGTACTTGTGGTGCTGTAATGATGTGTTACAATATGTTATTTGTTTAATAGTCATTATTGATGTATGATAACTTGTTTGAGATACTTAAACCTTTGGATATAATTCATTGGCAGTGTGTGTTGGGTTGTATGGTGTGTCGCAAAGAAGACTGACGGACGTAAGAATCGGGTGTGATCTCAGGAGTGCCTTCATTTCTGCGACTTAAGATATCACTCATCTATTCATGATTTAGAGTACTACTTGACTTATATGTAACTCTGTATGATCCATTCAGGTGCCTAGAATTTGTGGTGACCTTTTTGAGGATAGTGATTTCAGTAAGTAAGAATATTGATGAATGTATAACACTATTCAACTTAATAAATGAAAAATTATGTTGGTTGTGGTTAAGATGAAATAAAATTGTAAATTCAATTTCTATTACATATAAAAAGAGATACTTATGCTACTAGGGTAAGCATAAAAAAGTATTGTGCAGAAAAGGGTCTAGGGATCGGGTAAGAAAGCAAAGTGCAAAGCCACTAAATGCTAATGTTGTAGTGGTAAGGTTAACCACTACAATGGCTCTAGGTGGTAAATTACCAAGGGTCCCCCACTTTTCGTGATTTTGCAAACCATTGAAAGGCAACCATGTTATTGAAATAATAAATTAATTGAAATCAATTTGATACGCTTTATAAGCTGAAGAAATTATTATTAAGGGAATTGGAAAAAAATGTCTTAAAATTTGGGAAAATAAAAAGAGTATTTTCTTGTGATAAACCCCAAATTAGGCAACCCAAATCCAAACACAATAAAATATGACTAGGGGAAACATCTAGCTGGAGGCACCATCTTTAAGGTTTATGCCCTCCTCCTCCATGCCATTGAGTACTGAGAACTTCTGAGTGTCCTTTTTTGTCATCTTCAGGATCTTTTTGGATAGGTAGGTGCAACAAAACATCACCTAGACTGCCATCCACATTTTGTCCAATGTGCGATCATATGAGAGACACTTATTTTTTCATTCATCCATCTCCGCTTGGATCTATGCATAGAATCGGGATGGGTTCGGTAGAGATATTGAAATAGAAGGAGCTAATCCAGGATGAGACAGCTGAGTCCACTCTCAGTATCCCCGCACAGCCACAAGGTCAGCATCCCTACCACCAAGAGACGTAAGAACCTAAGTTGGAGAGATACCCAACTCTCTAGCCCCACCATCCCAACTACTCTTACCTTCTTTATCCACCTCCATCTTTTTCTTATTCCCTACTCATATTCCCTTGCCTCATAATAGGTTTTATGCTTCTTCACACTCGTCTATAGTTTCTAAAAACTCTCAAAAAATATCCACTCTATCATATAGTGTGGTGACCAATAAAGGAAAGAAAAGATCCCTCATCGACCTCTCCCTAGAGTAAAAGTATTGCCACACATCCATAATCTACACCCCCATATTCACCTTGATCCTTGCAAGAGCATACACTGATACAATATCTTGATGAATGGCCACGTCTATAGTATTTACAAAAGGAAAAATCCTCTAGGGCACCAACTATAACCACATTCTAGACTTTATTGAGACGTAGGTACACTTAGTCCTCCTTAAACTGACCATTTCACATCATGAGATCTCTCCTCTAGTGTCAAAACAATGGCCACCCATTTTAAGTTAGATTCCTAAATTTTTATCTTGAAGGCAACATTAGAAGTATTTAGGACACCTAAAGTATCATTAATGGTAGAAACATCCATCGATAACCTTTTTCCTCAAATGTGAATAGTAGGGAGAGGCACCAACCAGACCACATAGGAGGTTGGCATAAAGATCCTGAATAACCTCCATATTGCATTGAGGGAATAACTCAGAAACTTCTCCCACTTGAAAGCTTTCATCTATTTGTAAAATCCCAATAACTCCTCGTGCTTATTCGTCATGACCATACCCTGCTCAAGAAGAAAGCCCCTACTATGAAACCCATTCTTGTAATAATTACGATATTTGGTGTGGGTAAATATGCAGTAGTAGGGTTATTGGGCCATGATGGATTTGAAAAATAAAAAAACCTAGGCTAGAAACTAAGATGAGGTACTGAGGAAGGGGAAGGAAATTCAAAAATTATAGAATAAGGAAAAATTGGTAAACTGCTGCCTAATACCGCAATAATGATCAATTAACCACTGCAATAGTACCGAAGTGACGAAACTTACCACTATAATAACAGTACTTGTGGAAGAAGTTACCACTTCAATAAGTCATCATCTTTAACCTCCCAACCTTTTCTCCCATGGAAGATTTTTTAATTTTCTCTGTATTCTCAAGTTCTAAGTATAAATAAGACTTAGTTAAGTCCCTATGAACCTTTTTACACTAAAATAGGAGTGCACAACACTCGAATTCACCCTAAATTATGCAATTTTATTAGAGAAGATGAACCTTTACCTTCTACGCCTTCCATGGTTGAAATCCACCATAAACTATATAAATCTTATGTCTAGGATGCTTTTGGATCATTGTAGATGTAAGAAATCCTAACATATTCTTTATTTCATTTAAGAAAATCAGAAAGTCAAGTTTAATGAGTTATACTCAAAACTATATGAATTCTCTCAATCATAACATAATCCTACTATTCTACAATGAGAAATACATAAAGTAAGTAGTGAACATAAGTAAATTACCTTGAATTCATCATTAGTGGGATATTTTTAAAAGAGATTTTAGAGAGTTTTGAGTGAAATAAACATTTTCCTTACTTACAACTATTGCAAACCGCTATGGCGGTAACAACTGCTGCAGAAAAAAAGTCCTTTGAGTTCAATTTCATCATGAATTTTCATGTATTATGGTGTCTTATCCTGTGTAGGCAATCATGGTAGATAGTGTTCACTAGAATTTATTTATGTATGGTGCTATGGGCACATAGGAATAAACATATGCCAAAACCCAGGAAATGTACAACTATTGCTAATTATTGGGTAAAGAGGTAAGTAGGCACGATATCGAGTGTTACAAAATTCCTTTTATTGATTGATTATATTTGGAATGTCTCGATAAATCTTCTAGTGTCTGAAACTTTGATTTAAGATCATGTGGGGTGAATGGTGGGTAAATTAATATCTAATATAATGATCCAAATAGTCGTTATGTGTTAAAATTCCCCAAAAATAATGTGAGAGAAGTAGTATGCTCAAATTGGGATAATTTTGTTAAATAGGATAAATATACAAGTCTGGAAAAGATATTGGGGTTAACTATTGCTAACTGCTACAACAATCAATTAAGTACTAAAACAGTACCGATGAAACAGTTATAGAAATTGTTGTAGGGTAGCGAGTAATAGCCAACCAAGGGATTCTTAAAAACCCACTTTTTTATTTCCCAAACTTGCCCCTTTCTCCAAAAACACTCTAAAAGTTCCATCTCTAGAACCATGAGATTTTAAAGGTCAAGTGTAACAACCGATTCTATTATTATAAAAAATATCTGCAATAAAGTTATACGAATCTCATACTTCATATATGTTAGGATCAAATCATTATTATAAGAGTGAATTTGATATGTACTAAGTTTATACAATACTCCTAGAACAAAGATAAGTTGAAAACATCTGTACCAATTCATCTTTGGGCTAAGTTTAAAATAAGGTCAACAACAAAAATGCTTTAATCCTAGAATATAGGGTGTTAGAGAACCTAATACTCCCCAAATTACATATATCAGAGTTTTATTTCCAACTTAACAAAATTTTTGTTAATTCAATTTCATTGTAAAAAGTTATGACCATTTTACTGAAGAATGTCCTAACTAAAAAATTTAAGGGTGTTTTAGTTGGTCGGGGCGCTATAGCGGCGCTAATGTAGTGGGTTAGGATTCTACTGCAACATAAAATAGTTTATTACTCAGTTTTGATGGGTTTCCTTACCCAAACACCAAATTTTGATTCTTAAACCTTAGAGGGGCGATTTTCTCTTGGTATGGGTGGAAATTCTTCATTGAGGTAATTTTATTTTTTAAAATTTTAAATTCTTTAACATCCTAGAATCATTATAACAACATTTAATGGTGAAATTCTTTGAGATTTGAACCCTAAGTTCATGATTTTTTAGAAAAAAACTATGAATTGGGTTAATATCACTTAGAATCACTTCTAAATTGTTAATTTACAATTCTTTGCATGAATTAATCTTTCTAAAACATAACAATTGATGGTTGAGGACCTTGAATTCAATAAAGATGGAACCTTTATCATAAAAACTTCATTAATGGAGTTGGTTTGAGCTTGAATAAACTATTTTGATGACTATTTGACCTTTGGTAAATTTGTAAACTATAAATAAGGGTAGAACTAGCAAGTTTGAATTTCCAAAGAAACTATTTGAATAGTATTTTATTAGTTACGCTTGTAATTGTTGTTTGTTAGATGATTAGCCTTTGTAAATATGAAGAAGAAGGAATATTATCCAAGGGGTAACTTACTTGTTGTAGCAGCTTAGCATCTATGGAGGTTATGGTATATGAGTGGGAGATTGTGGTTAGTAATTGTATCCATAATGTTGATGTGATGGGAGAAATCATGATTAGGACTGCAAGCATGAAGTTTGGTTGGATAAAATATGAATATAATGTAATAAGGACCTAATTGTGTGTTTAAATGTCAATGTATGAATCCTTGATGGATATGTTTTGTTTGCTTAACTCTATGGTGGATTATAGTGTGAATTATGTGAATATAGATGACAATGAGATTGTGTGAGATCATAATCTAGTTATTTAGCGTAATTACCATAAAAGAGTGAACTAGGTATTATGTGTTGTTGGAATATAGGATAATCTTTCATAATTTTAGTGATAGGACTGTGGTGGTGACTTTACTTAAGAGCCTAAGGTCAAGTCAGGCTAAGGGTTAGGAAGTAAAAAGGTATAGAGTTGAATGATTGGTTAATAGACTAGATCTTTAACCTACTAATGCCTTGAATGTATGTGATGAAAATATTAATAAAATCCCCGATTAGGCATAGATAAAGGGGAATAGGATTAGTGAAAGAACATTTGAACATTGAACTAGAATTTAGACTCCTTGGGGTTGAATGTACGATTTTAAAATTTGTAGTTGGATTTAACGAATATAGCTTGATAATATTTGCCTGAATAAGTTGAGGCTTTGGCATGTTGTAACTAATGAATATGAATTGATAACAACAAAATTATAAGTTGTTCACTGGCTTCCTGGCATACATGCAATTTCATGTGTTAAAGGATAATTAATATTTATATGAAATATTAGCTTGAGTTTTACTAAGTGTTTGGAGTGTTTTATCTTCTTCTTATAATGCATGTTCAAGAAAATAAATTATTGAATGATATCCTAAATGTTAATCGCATGTAATGAGGTTTTATTAAAAGTTGGTTGATTATACAAATATAGTTGTTTATTGTCATTGTGGTTGTGATTGTTGTTATATCTATTACTTATTGTAGATGCATTAGTATTTTGACATCTTTATGGGATTTATACTTATTACTGTGGGATTATTGGTATTTATACATCTTTACGGGATTTGATGGAATAAGGTTGGAAGATACTTCATGCCTGGGTTTTGGTACATAGACAGAGCTCATCCCCCGCAATACATAATTGAATGGTGGTTATAAGACCCTTAGCATGTATGTACAAGGTTCAGGTGAGCATAACAGTTCCTTTAGTTGACTAGTATAAGATTTATTTTATTATTGTTATTTATAATGATTCCATGAGTGGACCAAGTTATATTATGGTTGTTGCAGTGGGTTCCTTGAGTAAACTAGATTATGATGTTGCTTGACATATTTGGGATTCTTATGTAGTCCGATTACTTGTCATATATTTTGGGATTCTTGAAGTTATATCATGATTTGTTTACTTGTATTGTTAGAGCTAGGGTTTTTGACCTCATCATTTTTGACTTGACATATTGTCTCTTGGCGTGTACTTGATTGAAGTAGTAGAGTTACTTGAAAAGGCTAAGTGTCATAAACTTAAGGTATTTTATCATAATTTGTATTCACGGTTGTACTTGTTTTAAGGTGATGATTGTTGGCTTTAATATATTATTAATCTTTATAAAGGTGCAAGTGAAATTGATTGATTCATAATGATTATTGCAGTTAAATACTGAAAGTTAGGATAGATGACACTTGATGTGAAGGTAATGAATGATCAACAGGAATAAGAGAGGAAACTCTTACGTAACACACATATATGAAAGTGATGCAAATTACATCATAATATAAGTTGGAATGTTTTTTTAATAATTTCGATATTGTGTTTATGTGATCTAACCCTAGTCAGTCGTTTATACAGTAACACCTCATATTTTGGGCCTCTGAAAATTTCTTGACTTTTATGATCACTGCCTAAGTAATGACTCACCAACGAGTCTTGAATACTAATTATGAGTTGTAGAGCTCAAGTCGTACGTAAAACAATAAGGAGCACCCAATTTTTGATTGATGTAATGAATGGACCATTACGAGTCGTAAGGGGAGGTCACGAGTTGTAAGGTATGACTCATGACCAAACTAGTGAAGGGAGTCTAAGAGTCTTCCCAGACTATGAGTCCAAGATAAGACTCAAAGCCATACATCACGAGTTGTGATGTGACACATAACGACTAAGCAATAATTTTTGAGTGTTTTAATTAAGGGCACTTTGGCACTTTCTCTCACCCCCAAACATAACCCACGACACAAAACACCCTAAGGGACCCCATAACTCTTTATTACCCAATAAAATACACTTCTCTCTTCTCTTAAAATTCTCCAAGCAAGAATAATTAGGGTTTTCAAGGGATTGGGCATTCAAGCTTTCAATATGTGGTTTCTCTACAATTTTCTTGGTATCCCAAGCATATATCTCTTCCCTAAAACTTATTTTGGTAAAATCATATATTAATTGTTACCCATATGGTTTTTATGCTTTGTTTTTTTAACTTCGGTTGAGGTTTTTGGATTATTGTTGTTTAAATGGTTTTCCTATGGTTTTACATGCATTGTTTATGCTTTATTGTTGGATTTTGGAACTCATTGGGTGCATTGGCATGGTAAAATGAATGGGGGTCGTGGATTCCCCCAAATTTATGGATTTTAGTAATGGAATCAGTAATAACCTCAATCCACCTTATGAAACTGGTTTTAAAAACTTGGATTTATGCATATTGAAATCAAATTTCAAACTATTGCATTGCATAAAAGGCTAATGGAATACAAATGGTTTTGAAAGTCCCATTGGCCATGATATGAGTTTAAATTGGACCTTGGTGTTTGTGGATTCCACTGAGTTTGTGAATTTAAACCTTGGGGATCGTGGATTGACTCAAGTAGATGGATAATTAAAATGGTATGTAATACCCGTGCTTTTTCTTAGCTTGAAAATCATCTCAAGGATGTTAGAACTTTCTTTGAAATAATAATTCATTCTTATACATGTGGTACTTCTATAATTTTCACTTCCTATCATGTGAGAAATTGAATAAGTTTTCCATCGATATATAATTCGCCCAAATCCGACACCCGGGCGAAGAGTTAGAGCCTTTTTAGTGAGACGGTGTTTGACCTAAGCCTTCAGCGCGTCGCGGAGATAAATCAAATGGCAATTTTCAAATTCCAGTATTGCTCCACGATACTGGTGCATCGCGCCAAACTTACAGGTCATAGATAAGGTGGAAATGCGATAGCTCCGCGTCGAGCCACCGTCCAGTTTCCCATTTGTTAATTTCCAGTGACACGGCGCAATAACGGTGCGTCGCACTAATGGCCCAATTGGAAATTTTTTATTGAAAATTAAATTACCTGTCCAGGGTTAAAAGGGTCAATTTGCCCCCTTATATAAGCTTCCAAACACAGGATTTAGCCTATATTCATCCAAAATATTGATGTTTTTCTCAAATACTCTCAAGAACTCAAGCTAGGGTTTTCATAGAAGGTCTAATTTCAAGAAGGTTTCACCATCAATCTTCACGAAATCACGAACTAAGGTATGCATAGTGTTCATTCATGGTTTCTATTCATCCATGAAGTCCAAGAATCCTTTTTCAACTACAAGTTATGGATTTTCTTCATGTGTTCATGGTTTGTATGTTCTCTTTCATATTGATAAATGAGGAATTGATTTCTATTCCATGATTTGATGATTAATTCCATGTGGGTTAATTAGTATAGATAATGATTTATGAAATCTCATGACTAAAACCTTGTATGATGAAATTGTAAGTGAAACATGATGTTTAATTGCTATACCATGATGTTTACATGTACTATGCCTGCCATATGTTTGATAAAATGCTTAGATGAAGGAAATTTGCCTAACTAGCATGATATCATGAAAATCCCCATAAATGTACAAGCTTATGCCCATTAGACGCTTGATGAAATGATTCATTAAACGTATTGTGGTTATTATCATGTATTCAAGAATATTAAGTCATGTCAGTTTCCTTCCATCGAGTCCTGGGGGTACCTGTGCCCAAAATATTTACTGTGTTCCTAGATCCATGTCATGTTTTCACGATACTCTCAGTCAAGCTATGAACTCTTAGACTTCAGATAGTCTTATGACTTATGAAAAATCTCTATGATCTTATGACTCAGTTATTTGTCTGATATCAGTAGTATTCCGTCAACCACAGAAATTCAGTAACTCAATCCATACTCAGTTCAGTTCAGTAAATCAGGTTCAGTGTCCATTCAGATGAGAGTAGGAATTAGCGCCAAGTGAACCCAAGGATGAGGACTCACCTGTTATACGAGGGTGTGATTCCTAGAAGAAATCTTTGCATTCCAAAACTATGTAGCCAACATAGGTTGAGAAATCATAGCCTGCTATATAAGGGTAGATGAGGTGGATTAACCTATTATGTGAGGGTTCCCACCATTCTCACTAGAGTTACCTGTTATATAAGGGTTACTCACATATTGTCCATACCAGTGGCGTGGTATTGACACCCTTCCAATCAGGTCATAGATTGGACCCCAGCTCAGCTATCAAACCACCTTTGGGCATGTCGATTAGATACTATTCCCACAGTTTCATGTTATAGAATCAGGACTGCCAGATATAGTCAATCATTCTCAGTAATAAAACTCAGATAGTTCTTAAGATTTCAGGACTGTCAAATATAGTCAACTCAGTTATAGTACGGAACTCAGATAGTTCCATCAGATTTAGGACTGTCAGCTACAGTCACCCAAATTATCAGTTATACTCAGATACAGTCATTCATGTTATCAGTCATGTCATGTTATCAGTATTAAGATTAAGTAATCACGATATCATATTGTCAGTTACAGTTACGTAATTATGTATGCATTCTCACGTTCATGTTAGAAAGTCAGCTAGCATTAGCATGCATATGAACCCTTGCATTTAGCCTACCTTACATGTATACTCGGTATTTATGTACTGACATATTCGCGCTATGGTGCTTTATTTTTATGTTACACCATAGGTTCAGAGACACGAGTTCCAGATCATTAGTAGATTCTAGTTTAAGCAGTCAGAGTAGAAGTGAGTCCTCATCCTTTGAGGACATAATAATTTTCTAGTATCTCATTGATTAGCTTATTAGTTAGAGTTAGTTGGGGACATGTCCCATCAACTCCTTATTCAGATTCTTCAGACAGTAGAGGCTTTCATACTAGATGCAGACTAGATACAGACTATCATATTCATACTTCAGTATTTTCAATTTTGTTTTGGGTATTTTATTACCCCACACAGATTTTACATCATTCTATTATGTTCAGTATTGAACCTTATGGCCTTTCAGTGCATGTTTTTGCATTATTATGTTATCTTTTGCAGTATATAGGTACATCTATCAGTCATGGGTTATCTTATGGTCCTTCAAGGTCATGAGCACCGTGTAGCATTTCAGTTTAGCAAATTGGGTCATTACAAACTTGGTATTAGAGCCTAAGGTTCAATAGAGTCCTAGGAAGTCTGAAATCCGCATCTAGTAAATTCTTGTACACGGGTGTGTTGTGCACCACATTTATGTGCAAGAGGCTATGAGATGTTTAAGAATAGTTTCCCTTCTTTCAGTATTCATAGTGTGCCTATGAGTATAATCATAAGTTAGTCTCTCAGTCTAATTCGCTTCTTCTCTTTATATCAAAACACGCCTTCTAAGAGAAGAAATCAGTCAGCCCCTCATCCCGAAGAACCTTTGGGCGATCATGTTTCTCATGCGGAATTCAGGACCGTATTTACCACTCTTGCTCAATCAGTCGCTGCTCATAATGAACGACCAATACTTGTTTCGGCCAACCCAGTGGCCAACTCAGCTGCAGCGAGGATTTGGGACTATACCCGAATGAATCCTCCAACCTTCCTCGGGTCTAAGGTAGATGAAGACCCTTAGGAATTCTTAGATCAAGTTCATAAAGTGACAGACGCCATGGGGGTTACTACTATTGAGAGTGCTGAGCTAGCTACATACCAGTTGCAGGATGTGGTTCATGCTTTGTTCAAATAGTGAAAGTCCAAAAGATCATATGATACAGGTCCTATAGAGTGGAAGGAGTTTGTCACTGCTTTCTTAGACAGATTCTTTACCCAAGATCTTAGAGAATCCAAGGTGCGAGATTTCAGTAATCTCAGGCAGGGTAATATGACAGTGAAAGAGTATTCTTTTAAGTTTACTCAATTAGCCCGGTATGCCCCTCATGTGGTTACAGACAGTAGATCCAAGATGAGTAAGTTTGCTTCAGGGGTGAACGGCAGCATGGTTAATGAGTACAGATCCGCCATGATGAATAGTGACATATCCTTAGCTAGACTTATGACCCATGCTCAGAAGATAGAAGAGCAGAAAATTAAGTAGAGGGAAAAAAGAATAAGAGAGTGAAGACAGGTAGTTTTAAATTCGCTCAACCTAAATCAGACGAAGGAAACCGTTCTCAGTTTTTTCCTAAGTCATCTGTTCCAGCTCTCTCTACATCCAGTGCTCCATTTCCCAAGTTCAGAGAGGGTAACAAAGATAGAGTGCCAGGCTCTAAGACCCAGGGCAGTGTTAGCTGTGCCCGCACCTATTGTCTTTGTCAGACTTGCGGTAAGCACCATCAGGATATGTGTAGAGCAGGTAGTGGCATTTTTTTTAGTTATGGAAAACCAGGCCATAGAGTTAGAGACTGTCTATATATAGGTCCTTAGGGTCAACAGAATCACTCTTCAGCTCAGTCCGGTCGCCCAAATCAGTAGGGTGCCACTTCCAGCGCTACTAGCAGGCAACACCCAAATCGTCTCTATGCTCTTCAGACTTGACAAGATCAATAAAGTTCTCCTGATGTAGTTACTGGTATGTTACAAATCTTTCATGTGCATGTTTACTCTTTGCTAGATCCAGGAGCTTCCTTGTCTTTTGTTACTCCTTATATAGCAGTTGATTTTGGAATCAGTCTCAAAATTCTAGTAGAGCCCTTCTAAGTCTCTACCCAAGTGGGTAAAACCATCATAGCTCGGCGGGTATACAGGAACTGCCAGGTTATGATATTTCAGAAACTCACTTCAGTAGACTTAGTCGAAATAGATATAACAGATTTTGATGTCATTCTCGACATAGATTGGCTTTATTCCTGCTATGCCACAGTCGACTGCAGAAATAGAATAGTTTAATTTCAGTTCCCAAATGAACCCGTCCTAGAGTGAAAGGGTAGCGTATCCACTTTCAGGGGTCAACTTGTTTCCTACCTTTGGGTAAGGAAAATGATATCTAAGGGGTGTGTTTATCATCTAGTTCATGTTAGAGATTCTAGTTATGAGGATCCCAGTCTCGAATCAGTCCCATTAGTGAATGAATATTCAGATGTCTTTCCCAAAAATCTTCCAGGAATTCCTCTTGAAAGGGAAATAGACTTCTGTATTGATCCTCTTTTAGTCACTCAACTTATCTCTATTCCGCCATATAGAATGACACTAGCAGAACTCAAGGAACTGAAAGAACAATTGAAGGATATCTTAGATAAGGGATTCATTAGACCCAACTTTTCCTCGTGGGGCGCACAAGTCTTATTCGTCCACAAGAAAGATGGTTCACTCAGAATGTGTATAGATTACCGTCAACTCAATAAGGTTACGGTCAAGAACAAGTATCCTCTTCCTAGAATCAATGACTTGTTTGACCAACTTCAGGGTGCCAGTTATTTCTCTAAGATAAACCTTAGATCCGACTATCATCAGCTCAGAGTTAGAGAATGTGACATCCCAAAGACAACTTTCTGTACGCGGTATGGTCACTTCAAATTTTTAGTTATGTCATTTGGTCTTACCAACGCCCCAACCACTTTTATGGACTTAATGAACCGTGTGTTCAATTAGTACTTGGACATGTTCGTCATAGTCTTCATAGATAATATTCTGGTCTATTCCCGCATTGAGCGCGATCATGCAGACCATCTCAGAATAGTACTCCAGACTCTCAGAAATCATCAATTATTCTTCAAATTCAGTAAGTGCAAATTTTGTCTAAGATCAGTAGCATTCCTTGGCCATATTATTTCCGGTGATGTCATTAGAGTAGATCCTCAAAAGACTGAAGCAGTAAGAAACTGGCCTCGCCCTGTTTCTCCATTAGATATCAGGAGTTTCTTGGGTTCAGATGGATATTATAGACGGTTTGTCGAGGGATTTAATTCTATTGCATCTCCTATGTCCAGATTGACTCAGAAGAAGGTCAAGTTTTAGTGGTTAATTTTATGCGAGAAGAGTTTTCAGAAATTAAAGACTCGACTCACCTCAGCTCCAGTTCTAGCTCTTCCAGATGGTTTGGATGGTTTTGTAGTTTAGTGTGATGCATCTAGAGTAGGTTTATGTTGTGTCCTTATGCAGCATGGTAAGGTCATCGCCTATGCCTCCAGACAGCTTAAATCCCATGAGAATAATTATCCTACTCATGATCTTGAATTAGCAGCCGTAGTATTTGCCTTAAAGATTTGGAGGCATTATTTATACGGTGTTCATATAGACGTCTTCAAAAATCATAAGAGCCTTTAGTATGTCTTTTCTCAAAAAGATCTCAATCTTCATTAAAGAAAGTGGTTATAGGTTTTAAAATATTATGAGATGAGTGTCCTCTATTATCCGAGCAAGGCCAACGTAGTGGCCGATGCTCTCAGTAGACTGTCCATGGGTAGTATTCCTCATGTTGATGATAGTAAGAAGAAATTAGTCCAGGAAGTCCACCAGCTTTCCAGACTAGTCATTCGCTTAGTCGACTCTTCAGAGGGCGGTGTATGTATTCAGAGTAGTTCAAAATCATCTCTAGTTTCCGAGGTAAAAGAAAAGCAAGATAAGGATTAGAGCCTTGCCAAGCTAAAAGAGTCAGTTCAGAATCAGAAAATAAAGGTTTTCTCCCAAGGGGGAGATGGTGTTCTTCGTTGTCAGGGTCATCTCTGTTTCCAGACATAGATGACTTAAGGCATCAAATTCTTGCAGAAGTGCATAGTGTGCGTTACTCTATTCATCCAGGGGCCACTAAGATGTACCACAATTTGCGAGAAATCTATTGGTTGAGTGGGATGAAAAGAGATGTTGCAGAGTTTGTGGCTAAGTGATCTGCATGTCATCAAGTTAAGATAGAGCATCAGAAGCCTAGTGATCCTCTCCAGGAGTTCAGTATTCCTACTTAGAAGTGGGAAGTTGTGAACATGGACTTTTTGACGGGTTTGCCTTGAACTCGTCGTCAACATGATTTTGTCTGGCTCATTGTAGACTGAATGACCAAATCATTTCTTTTCCTTCTAGTTCATACCTTTTATTCAGTCGAGGATTATGCCAAGCTCTACATTAAGGAGCTGGTTAGATTACACGGTGTTCCATTGACTATTATCTCAGACAGAGGTACCCAATTCACCTCTTATTTTTGGAAAGCATTCAAAAAGGGTCTTGGTACCCAAGTTTATCTCAGTACAGACTTTCATCCTCAAACAGATGGTCAAGCAAAAAGGACTATTCAGACATTAGAAGATATTCTAAGGGCGTGTACAATTGATTTCAAGGGAAGTTGGGATGACCACTTTCCTTTGATTGAGTTTGCATACAACAACAACTATCATTCTATTATTCAGATGGCTCCATTCAAAGTTCTCTATAGTAAGAGATATAGATCTCCGATTGGTTGGTTCAAAGTTAGTGAGGTCTCAGTCATAGGTCCTGACTTAGTATTCGACGCTTTAGAGAAAGCTAAATTAATTAGAGAAAGACTCCGGGCTACTCAGAGCCGACAGAAGTCTTATGCAGATGTTGGTAGAAAGGATCTTGAGTTTGAGATTAGTGATCATGTCTACCTCAATATCTCTCCCATAAAGGGAGTAAAGAGATTCGGCAAGAAGGGAAAGCTCAGTCCCCGATATATCGGTCCCTTCAAGATTCTCAGTCAATTCGGTAAGGTAGCTTATAAGCTCAAATTGCCTTCAGATCTAGCCTCAGTTCATCCAGTCTTTCATGTCTCTTTGCTCAAGAAGTGAATAGGTGACCCATAAGTCGTAGTCTGTATTCAGAGCATTGATGTTCAGAACAGCCTCTCTTATGAAGAGATTCCAGTCGAAATCCTAGACTATCATACTCGTAGATTAAGGAACAAAGAAGTCCCTCTGGTTAAAGTTCTTTGGTGAAATTAGTCTGTCGAGGGAGCTACTTAGGAAACAAAAGAAAATATGCATACCAAGTATCCTCACCTCTTCTCCGCCGACTCAGATCAAGATCAAGGTAACATTTCTCCTTAAGCTTACTCAGTTTCATGATTAGTGTATATCACTAACTTAGTATTCAGTTTCATGTTCATGTTCCTATGATAAACTTGGTATCAAGTATAACCGCACATTCAGTCATGCATTCATGTATCAGATTAGTTATATAGTCATTCATCAGATATGCATTCTCATTGTGAGAAAACTTAGTTCTTCAGAACTTTTAATTATTTATTAATGAATTAGTTACGCATGCATCAGATATGCATGTTCAGTATGTTATGTTCATCATGTCAGTCACGTCCTTCATGAGATCATGTTCCAGTTACTCATGTTTAGTTTATTATTTCCCCTCTCAGTCAGTCTCATTCGAGGATGAATGTTCTAAAGAGGGAGATATTGTAATACCCGTGCTTTTTCTTAGCTTAAAAATCATCTCAAGGATGTTAGAACTTCCTTTGAAATAAGAATTCATTCTTATACACGTGTTACTTCCATAATTTTCACTTTCTATCACGTGGAAAATTGAATAAGATTTCCATCGATATATAATTCACCCAAATTCAACACCCGGGCGAAGAGTAAGAGCCTTTTTAGTGAGACAATGTTTGACCAGAGCCTTCAGCGCATCGCGAAGATTGCTCAAATGGCAATTGTTAAATTCCAGTGTTTCTCCACGATACTGGCGCGTCGTGCCAAACTTCCAAGTAGTATACAAGGTGGCAACACGATAGCTCAGCATCGCTCCACCGTGTAGTTTCCCATTTGTCAATTTCCAGTGACAAGGCGCGATAACGCCGCGTCGCGCCAAGGGCCCAATTTAGGAAATTTTACTTTAAATTATGTGTCCAGGGTTAAAAGGGTCAATTTCCCCCCTATATAAGCTTTCAAACACGGGATTTAGCCCTTATTCATCCAAAATATTGATTTTTTTCTCAAATACTCCGAAGAACTCAAGTTAGAGTTTTCATAGAAGGTCTAATTTCAGGAAGGTTTCACCATCAATCTTCACGAAATCATGAACTAAGGTATGCATAGTTTTCATTCATGGGATCCTTTCGTCTATGAAGTCCAAGAATCCCTTTTCAACTGCAAGTTATGGATTTTCTTCATGTGTTCTTGCTTTGTATGTTCTCTTTCATGTTTATAAATGAGGAATTGATTTCTATTCCATGATTTGATGATAAATTCCACGTAGGTTGATTAGTATAGATAAAGATTTATGAAATCTCATGACTAAAACCTTGTATGATGAAATTGAAAGTGAAACATGTTGTTTAATTGCTATACCATGATGTTTACATGTACTATGCCTGCCATATGTTTGATAAAATGCCTAGATGAAGGAAATTTTCCTAACTAGCATGATAACATGAAAGTCCCCATAAATGTACAAGTTATGCCTATTAGACGTTTGATGAAATGCTTCAATAAATGTATTGTGGTGATTATCATGTATTCAAGCATATCAAGTTATGTCAGTTTCCTTCCATTGAGTCCTGGGGGTACTTGTTCCTGAAATATTAGTTGTGTGCCTAGATCCATGTCTTGTTTCCACGATACTCTCAGTTAAGCTATGAACTCTTAGACTTTAGATAGTCTTATGACTCAGGAAAAATCTCCATGATCTCATGACTCAGTCAATTGTCAGATATCAGTAGTATTCCGTCAGCCACAGAAATTCAGTAACTTAGTCCATGCTCAGTTCAGTTCAGTAAATCATATTCAGTGTCCATTCATATGGGAGTAGCAATTAGCACTTATTGAACCCAAGGATGGGAACTCATCTGTTATACGAGGGTGTGATTCCTAGATGTAATCCTTGCATTTAAAAAATATATAGCCAGCATAGGTTGAGACATCGTAGCCTCCTATATGAGGGTAGATGAGGTGGATTAACCTGTTATGTGAAGGTTCCCACCGTTATTGCTAGAGTTACCTGTTATATGAGGGTTACTAATATGTTGTCCTTACCAGTGGCGCGATATTGATGCCCTTCCAATCAGGGCATAGATTGGACCCCAGCTCAGCTATAATAACACCTTTAGGGCATGTTGGTTAGATACTACTTCCCACGGTTTTATGTTACATAATTAGGACTGTCGGATACAGTCAATCAGTCTCAGTAATAGAACTTTGATAGTTCTTCATATTTCAGGATTGTCAGATAGTCAACTCAGTTACAGTACGAAACTCAGATAGTTCCATCAAATTCAGGATTGTCAGTTACAGTTACCCATGTTATCAGTTATACTCAGATATAGTCATTCATGTTCTCAGTCATGCAATGTTATCAGTATTCAGATTCAGTAATCATGATATCACGTCGTCAGTTACAGTTACGTAATTATGTATGCATTCTCACATTTATGTTAGACAGACAGCTAGCATTAGCATGCATGTGAACCCTTGTATTTATCCTACCTCACATGTATACTCGGTACATATGTACTGACACATTCGCGCTATGGTTCTTTTTTTTTTTGTTACACCATAGGTTCAGAGACACGAGTTCCAGATCAGCAGTAGATTCCAGTTTTTGCAGTCAGAGTATAAGTGATTCCTTATCCTTCATGAACATAATGATTTTCTAGTATCTTATTGATTATATTATTAGTTGGAGTTAGTTGGGGACATATCCCATCAACTCCTTATTCAGATTCTTCAGACAGTATAGGCTTTCAGACTAGATGTAGACTAGATATAGACTATCATGCTTAGATTTCAGTATTTTTAGTTTTATTTTGGGTATTTTATTACCCCACACAGATGTTATATCATTCAGTTATGTTCTGTATTGAACCTTTGGCCTTTTAGTGCATATTTCCACATGATTATGTTATCTTATGCAGTATACAGGTATAGATATCAGTCATTGTGTTGTGGATTCTTAGACCTCTCTTGTTATTTATTTATATAGCTTGTTATATGTTTGATAAACTTCTGCTGCTAGTGATATTGTGTTTTGGTTGTCTAGGCTAATGGGTGTGGTCCCTGGTCCTTGGAGGACTTGAGATACCTATCATGACTAGGCCTTGGTTTAGGTCATGATAGATACCTACTAGTACGTGTTGTTTGTACTGGTACTGCTCTTGCTATACCCTTTTTAATGTAAAGTATGGTTGCAAGATTAGCTGATGTTTCATAGGTGACATGGATATTGATCTCCAGCAACTTCTACTTCTCTTATTCATGGCGGAAGTTGTGTCAAGTATTATCTTTCTTAACTTTGAATCTTTTTACCTCTTTAGACTAGTTCGTAGGGGTAGTTTTATTTTCCATAATAATATTTGTAAAAATAGTGTCCCTTCTCCTAACTATGCTGCCCTTCATGGAGTTCCATCGGTCCCTACCAGTCCTCCTCGAGATGATGGTCTTCATACCCCACTACCTTAAGGAGGTATTTCTAGTGTAGAGTTTCATCGATCTATTCATCTACTGACTCAGCTTGTGACTTCTCAATCTCATCAACCTGATTGTATTGGTTCAATTGCTGTATCTTCTGAGGCCACTAGAGCTGGCCAACTCATGAGGTTAAATCCCCCAACCTTTATAGGATCTAAGGTTGTGGAAGATCCCTAAGGGTTTGTGGATAAAAAGAGGAACATACTTAGGATGATGCATGCTTCTGATTTTGAGGGTGTAGAGTTTACCACATACTACCTGAAAGATGTAGCTCATCTGTGGTATGAGGAATGGGAGAAGCTAAGGGGTAATGATGCTGATTCAACTATATGTGATGAGTTCACTGGTGCCTTTCTTGATCATTTATTTCCTCAAAGTTAAGGAAAGCTAAGGCAGAGGGGTTTGTGAATTTGAAGAGGGGAAAGATGACTGTGAAGGAGTCTGTTTTGAAGTTTCAATAGTTGTCTTATTATTCTCCTAGGTTAGTTTCTAGTTAGAGGTCTTATATGAGGACGTTTTCTATGAGTTGTTCTCGAGACTTAGTGTTGGAGTGCAAGGCGGCGATTTTGAATTGTGACATGGACATCCTAAAGCTTGTGGTAAATATGCAACAGGTTAAAGATGAAAAAAAGAGGTAGGTAAAAATAGGAGAAAGGCCGAATAAAAAGTTTAGCTATTAAAAGCAGGGTGGAGGTTAGCAAAATAGTAGTAGAGATAGTAGACAGTAGAGCAAGAGAAAGACATGGGGAAGTTCTTGTTTATATTCTACAACTGTTGGCTCCATTTTTTCTATGCATACTTGGATTATAGGACCCAAAAGGTCAGTTTACAATTCCCTAATAAATCAGTAATAGAATGGGAGGAAAGCTACTTAGTACGTAAGGGAATGTTGATTTTGTATCTTATCCTAGAAGTTGATTTCGAGAGGGTTCTTATATCATCTTGTTTGGGTTAAGGATTCTGATTCTGAAAATTCTTTCTTTTAATTTGTCCCTGTGGTTAATGAATTTCCTAAAATGTTTCCAATGATTTTCCTGGTATTTGTCCTGATAGGGAAATAGACTTTAGGATAGATCTTTTATCTAATACCTACCTTATATCTATCCCTCCGTATAGAATGGCTTCAACCGAGTTGAAGAAATTAAAGAAGCAGTTAAAGGATCTATTTGATAAGGGTTTCATCTATCCTAGTGTCTCTCTGTGGGGTGCTTCTATTCTTTTCGTATGTTATAAGAATGGTTCCCTATGGATGTGTATCAATTATCGTCAGCTAAATACAATGAAGAATAAGTATCCTCTTTCCAGGATTAATGACCTCTTTGACCAGCTTCAGAGACTTGACGATTATTTAAGATTGATTTTCGCTCAAGTTATCATTAGCTGAAGATTAGGGAGACAGATATCGCTACGACTTCTTTTCATACCCAGCATGGTCATTATGTGTTTCTGGTTATATCATTCGAGTTTACTAATGCTCAACAACATTTATGGATCTTATGAATCAGATATTTAGATAGATTTTGGATTTTTTTTGCTTCATTTCCATTGATGATATCTTGATGTATTCTAAGAGTGAGAAGAACCATGCCAACCACCTTTGAATAGTGATGCAGACACTTAAGGATCAATGATTGTATGCCAAGTTTTCAAAGTATGAGTTTTGGTTGAATTGTGTGACCGTTCTTGGTCAGGGTGTTTCTAGTGAGGGGATCATAGTGAATCCCCAAAAATTTAAGGTGATTATGAAATGAACTAGACCCACGACTCGAATCGACATTCAAAGCTTCTTGGGTTTATTTAGGTATTATAGGAGGTTTGTGAAGAGCTTCTCTTTTATTGTTACTCTACAGAATAAGTTGACATAGAAAAAGGTAAACTTTTTGTAGTTTGATGCTTTTGAGCGTAGCTTTAAGAAGCTGAAGGATAAGTTGACTTCTTCTTTGATTTTGACCCTGAGTACTGATGTTTTTGTGGTTTGTTGTTATGCATCGCACATTGGACTAGGTTGCGTGTTAATGCAACATGGTAAAGTTGTGGTTTATGCTTCTAGGCAGCTTAATGTGCATGAGAAGAATTATCCGACTCATGACTTAGAGTTGGCAGGTGTGGGTTTTGCTTTATGGATTTTCCACTATTATTTGTTTGGGGTTCATGTGGATATCTATTCAAATCATAAAAGCTTGCAGTATGTATTACTCTGAAAGATTTGAATTTCTAATAGAGAAGGTGGCTTGAATTGCTCAAGGACTACTATATGAGTCATTATTATCATCCAGGTAATGCTAATATGGTTGTTGATGCTCTTAGAAGGTTGTCCATAGGGAGTTTATCTCATGAGGATGAGAAGAAAAGAGGGTTGTTAAAGGATATTCATCGGTTAGCTAACCTAGGAGTTCGTCTTTTAGACTCTGAAGCTGGAGAGGTATTTTTTCACGAAGTGGTTAAATTATATCTTGGTGCTGAGGTAAAGAAGAATTAGGTTTTGGATCCTATCATTATGAAAATTAAGGTTGATGTAGGTTAGAAAAAGGTTATGGCTTTTGAGATTAGTGGTGATGGTATCTTGAGTTACCAGGGTAGATTCTGTGTTCTTAATGTTGATGGGCTATGAGAAAGTAATTTGGATGAGGCTCACGAGTCAAGGTATATAGTTCATATGGGTTCGACAAAGATGTATCATGACTTAAAGGAGATCTATTGATGGAACAACCTGAAGAGAGATATGGCTAACTTTGTGGCTAATTATATAGTGTGTCAGCAAGTGAAGGATAAGCAATTTAAGCCTAGCATCATATCTCAAGTGATTGAGTGACCTATGTGGAACTGGGAGATAATTAATATGGATTTTATTACTGGTCTTCCACGATCTTGAAATCAGAATGACACGATTTGGGTCATCGTGGAAAGGATGACTAAGTCTGCTTACTTTTTGCTTATAAGGACTACTTACTCTGGAGAGGATTATGCTAAGTTGTTTGTTTATGAGATTGTCAAATTGCATGGTTCTCCTTTTTCAATTATTTCAGATTGAGGTGCGTAGTTCTCTTCTTACTTTTGGCATACATTTTAGAAAGGTTAGGGCACACGGGTGAACCGTAGCACTACTTTCCACCCTCAGACAGATGGGCAAGCGGAGAGGACCATTCAGACTTTGAAAGATATTTTAAGATCCTCTGTGATTGATTTTGGAGGTAGTTGGGTAGATTATTTACCCCTCATCGAGTTTGCTTACAATAATAATTATCAGTCTAGTATTGGGATGGCTTCTTTGATGCTCTTTATAGTAGGAGGTATAGATCTCCTATTGGCTGGTTTGAGGTTGGTGAGACTAGACTATTCTATCTGGACTTAGTTCACCAAGATATGGAGAAGGTAAAAGTGATCAGGTAATGTCTTAAGACTGATCAGAGTCTCCAAAAGTCCTACATGGATGTGAGGCGTAAAGATTTACTATTTGAGGTTGGCGATTAGGTGGTCTTGAAGGTATCTCCTATGAAGGAAGTGATGAGGTTTGGGAAGAAGGGAAAGCTCAGTCCTCGTTATGTTGGTCCATACTTGATTTTGAGGAGAGTGAGAAATGTTGCTTATGAATTAGATTTGCCTTCGAGTTTGGGTTCTATTCATCCGATTTTCCATGTATCGATGTTGAAGAAGTGTGTGGGAAATCCTTCTTTGGTTGTGCCTATTGAGAGCATTGGTATTTCGGATTCCTCGTCTTATGAGGAAGTTCCTATTGAGATTTTGGATAGGTAACTCTGTCGTTTAAGGACTAAGGATATGGTTTCGGTGAAAGTCTTTTAGAGGAACCAAAAAGTGGAAAAGGACTTGAAGTCCAAGTATCCGTTCTTCTTCCCACGATTGGACAATCGTGCTTAAGGTATGTGTTTTACAATTCCCATTTCTTTTCAAATATTGGTTCATGATTTTAGGGTTGCATATTTGTCTTATGATTATGCTAATGGAGACCTTGATTCATCATTCGGGGATGAATGATCCTATGCGGGAGAAAATAATACCCCAAATTTTTAGACTCTAAAAATTTTTCTTGACATTTGTGCTTACTGCCCAGGTAATAACTCACCTAATGAGTTGTGATGACTCAAGGAAAACCAGTGAGAAATGCCTAAGTTTCTATTGGTGTCATGAATGGACACTTACGAGTCATAAGGTGAGGTCACATGTCATAGCGTTTGACCCATGACCAAACCAGTGAAGGGGGTCTAAGAGTCTACCTAGACTACGAGTCCAGGCTAAGACTCGTAGCTAGCCATGATGTGACACGTAATGACTAGGCGACAATTTTTTAGTGTTTTAATTAAGGGCACTTTGGTCATTTCCTATCATGCCCAACCATAGCCCATGACACTAAATACCCTAAGGGACCCCATAACTCTTTATTTCCTAATCTAGTACACTTGTATCTTCTCTCAAAATTCTCCAAGCAAGAATAATTAGGGTTTTTAAGGTATTGTTCATTCATTTTTTCAATTTGTTGGTTTCTCTACAATTTTCTTTGTATACCAGGCATGTATCTCTTCCCTAAAAAATTTTACACATTCCTAGGAATCTATTGAACCTTAGTCTCTGATACCAAGTTTGTAACGCCCCGAATCTGGTACACAGAATGCTACACAGTGCTTATGACCCTGAAGGACCATAAGCTAATCCATGAATGATATCTGTACTTGAACACTGCATAATATCCTGTATGAATGCGGAAATATAGGATGAAAGGCCATAAGGTTTAAGACTGATAAATCACCATAAGACATAACATCTAGGATGGGGTATAAATACCCAAAACAAAACTGTCTAAACATATTGTAGTCTGAAAAGCCTCTAAAACATGGCTGTCTGAATAAGGAGTTGATGGGACATGTCCCCAACTAAATCCAACTAATAAATTAATTAATGAGATAATAAAGTAATGGTCATGTCCTCCAAGGATGAGGACTCACTTCTAAGTCTGACTGACTGCTGATATCTGGAATCTACTGATGCTCTAGAGCTCGTGTCTCTGAACCTATGTTATAAAACATCATAGAGCAAACACGTTAGTACGATTAAATGTACTGCTATGCATATGAGGTAGGCTGAATGCAGAGGGTTCACATGCATGAACTATACTAATGACTGAATAACATAAACGTGATACTTTCATGAATACATAATAACTATAACTGAGTTTCATGATAACATGATTACTGAATCTGAGTACTGATAACATAAGATACTGATAACTTTATAACTGAAATAACTAATAATATGAGTGACTATAATGACAGTCCTGAATCTGATGGAACTAGATAAGTTCTGTATTGTATCTGAGTTGACTGAATCTGACAGTCCTGAATTCTATAGAACTATCTGAGTTTTATTACTGAGACTGAATGACTGTATCTAACAATCCTGAATTCTGTAACTGAAACTGTGGGAAGTAGTCATATAATCGACATGCCCCTAATATGCCATTATTGCTAAGTGGGGGTCCAATCTGTAACCCCAATTGGAAGGGTGTCAATACCGCGCCACTGGTAAGTACAATCTATGAGTAACCCTCTTATAATAAGAAACTCTAGTGAGAATGGTGGGAACACTAATATAACTGGTTAAGCCACCTCATCTACCCTCATATAGAAGTCTATGATGTCTTAACCTACACTGGCTACGTAATTCTAGAACACAAGGATTGCTTCCAAGAATCACACCCTCATATAACACGTGAGTTCCCATCCTTAGGTTCACTTGGTGATAATTCCTACTCCCATCTGAATAGACACTGAACATGATTAACTGAACTAACTGGACTGAGTTAACTGAATTCCGTTGACTGACAGAATAGTACTGAGATTACTGTATTACTGAGCTTTCTGAGATTACTGGGATTTCTGAGTTTTACTGAGTCACATGACTAGCTGAATTCTACTGAACATGGCTTGACTGAGGATATCATGAAAACATGACACTGGCACTAGGCACATAGCTAAATTGTCGAGTACAAGTACCCCCAGGACTCGGTGGAAAGAAACTGACAAAGCATGACTTTCTTGAATACATAATCGCATTATCAGTCCATAATATAATAAATTGGAGAATTCATAAAGTACAAGTTATAAAGCACCACAATAGACACACATACATCTATAATTCATTGACTAAGGTATTTCATCAAACACTTGACATGCATGAACTTGTACACGAATGGGTATTTCATATTATCATACTAGTAGGGCACTTTTCCTTCACATAAGAATTTAATCAAACACATGGTGAGCATGGTTTATGTAGACAACATCACACAACAAGTAAACATCATGAATCAACTCTAATTTCACCATTCAAAGGTTTTATCATGGACTCACATGAAGCTACACCTATAATGATTAATTCCACTTAAGATTTATCACCAAAACATGGAATAGAATTCAATTGGTCATTATGAACATGAACAAAACAAACCTAACATAGAATTTAAAAAAATCCATACACTTGAACTTTGAAAAGAGATTCTTGGGCTTCATGGATGAAAGGAGTCCATGAATGAACACTATGCATACCTGGGTCATGAGTTTCTTGATGTTCTTGGACTTGAAGAACTTGAATCTCTTTGTTTCTTGAAGGAGATATGGATCTTGTTTCTTGGGGATTATCTTCGAGTGAAAACCCTAATTTGATGTTGTAGATGAATAATGAACTTATGAGCCTTGATCTGATATAATTAGGGGTTAAAACGGGTGGAAAAAGACACAAATACCCTTTTAAAAATGTCTTTAAAATAACTGAATGGGGATGTCTAATGGTTGATGCGACGGTACATCATTGGGTCGATGGTCCATCGGTACTAACTGTCGCACCTGGGAAGGATAGGGGTTCACTATCTTCCCTGCGATGGTTTGGGCGATGGTTCGTCGCTAGTCCGACGGTTTGTTGGACTGAGATGTCACTCTTAGACAGAAGGTAGTCTCACTGCCTTGGTACGATGGTGTGGGAAATGGTCCGTCACTAGCTTGAGGGTCCGTCGACAATCACTATTGCACCTGGGCAGTTTGACTGCTTTCTGTATTTCGTCCATAACTTTCTCTTCTGATGTCGGATTTTGATAAAATTGGTATCATTGGAAAGCTAATTAAATTTCCCAGATCAAAAAAGTGAAAATATTAAAAATTACACTTGTATAAAAGTGGATTCACCTTTCAGAGTTAGTTTCTAATATTCTTGGGATGATTCTAAGCTAGGTAGAAGTACGGGGTATTGCAATATCTCCCCCTTGAGAACATTCATCCTCAAATGAGACTGAGAGAGTGGGGAGAAGATAAACTGATGAACATACTAAACATGAATGACTGGAATATGATTTCATGACTATCATGACTGATAACTTAATATTTTATACCTAGTATGCATATCTGATGCATGTGTAACTGATTCATGAATGCATGACTGAGTGTTCTGATAAACCAAGGGTTCTCACTATGAGAATGCATGTCTGATGCATGATTATATAACTGAACTGATACATAAATACATGACTAAATATGCAATGATATTTAATACCAAGTTTATAATGGAATTCTGAGTATGAACTGAATAAGCTTAAGGAGAATTGTTACCTCAAGATAGATCTGAGTTAGCAGAGAAAAGGTAAGGATACTTGGTATGCATGTCTGCTTCTGCTTCCTAAGTAGCTCCCTCAATGGACTGATTCCACCAAAGAACTTTGACTAGAGGGACTTCTTTGTTCCTCAGTATACGCATCTGATAGTCAAGGATTTTTACTGGAATCTCTTTATAAGAGAGGTTGCTCTGAACCTCTATGCTCTGAATAGGGACTACAACTACTGGGTCACCTATACACTTCTTGATTAAATGGAAATGGAAGACTGGATGAACTGAAGCTAGATCTAAAGGAAATTCTAACTCATAGGCTACCTTGCCAAGACGACTAAGAATTTTAAAGGGGCCGACATATCGGGGACTAAGCTTTCCCTTCTTGCCAAACCGCTTCACTCCCTTTATAGGAGAGATATTTGATAGACATAATCACCAATCTCAAACTCGAGATCCTTTCTACGCACATCTGCATAAGACTTCTATCGGCTCTGAGCAACTCAGAGTCTTTCTCTGATCAACTGGACTTTTTCTAATGCATCGAATACTAAGTCAGGACCTATGACTGAGGCCTCACTAACTTCGAACCAACTGACTGGAGATATAGATATCCTACCATATAGATATTCGAATGGAGCCACTTTAATACTGGAATGATAGCTATTGTTGTATGAAAATTCTATCAAAGGCAAGTGGTCATCCCAACTACCCTTGAAATCAATTGCAGAAAGCATATCTTCTAGGGTCTGAATGGTCCTCTCTACTTGACCATCGGTCTGAGGATAAAAGGATATACTGAGATGAACTTGGGTACCAAGACCATTTTGGAACGCTTTCTAAAAATAAGAGGTGAACTGGGTATCTCTTCCAGAGATAAAAATATAGGAACACCATTCAATATGACCATCTATCTGATGTAGAGTTTGACATAATCCTTAGTTAAATAAGAGGTATGAACTGGAAGGAAATGAGTTGACTTGGTCATCCTATCTACAATGACCCAAAATGAATTATGCTGATGGCGAGTATGAGGCAAACCCATCACGAAGTCCATGTTCACTTCTTCCCAGTTCCAAGTAGGAATACTGAACTCCTGCATGGACCCACTAGGCTTTTGATTCTCTATCTTAACCTGCTGATATGTAGAGCACTTATCCACAAACTTGCAACATCTCTCTTCATTCTACTCCACCAATAGATCTCCCGCAAGTTATGATACATCTTTGTGGCCCCTGGATAAATAGAGTAGCGCGCACTATGTGCTTGTGCAAGAATTCGCTGCCTTAAGTCATCTACACCTGGAACACAGAGACGACCCTAAAAATTCAAGGCACCATCCCCCCTTGGGAGAAAACCTCTACTTTCTGATCCTTTACTGACTCTTTCAACTTGACCAGGATGGGGTCTCTATCTTGATTTTCTTTCACCTCAAAAACTAGAGATGATTCTGAACTACTCTGAACCCATATATCACCCTCCTCTGAAAAGACTAAGTGAACGCCTAGTCTGGCAAAATGATGGACTTCCTGGGCTAACCTTTTCTTACTTTCCTCTACATGAGCAACCACTACACATAGACAGACTACTAAGAGCGTCGGCCACAACATTGGCCTTGCCCAGATGATAAAGGACAAGCATGTCATAATCTTTAAAGAGCTTTAACCACCTTCTTTGACAAAGATTGAGATCCTTTTGAGAAAATACATACTGAAGGCTCTTATCATCTGTGAATATGTCTACATGAACACCGTATAAATAATGCCTCCAAATCTTCAAGGCAATTACTACGGCTGCTAATTTAAGATCATGAGTAGGATAATTCTTCTCATGGGGTTTAAGATATCTGGAGGCATAGGCTATGACCTTACCATGATAAATGAGGACACAACCTAAACCCACTCTAGATGCATCACAATAAACTACAAAACTATCTGAACCATTTGGAAGAGCTAGAACTGGAACTGTGGTGAGTCGAGTCATCAATTCCTTAAAACTCTTCTCGCATGAACCTGTCCACTAAAACTTGACCTTTTTCTAAGTCAATCTGGACATAAGAGATATAATAGAAGAAAATACCTCAACAAACCATCTGTAATAGCCAGCCAAACCCAAGAAACTCCAGATATCTAATGGAGAAATAGGGCGAGGCCAGTTTCTTATTGCTTTGGCCTTTTAAGGATCTACTGACCTTAGCCAAAATTTGCACTTACTGGATTTGGGGAACAATCGATGATTTTTGAGAGTCTGAAGTATGATTCTGAGATAGTCTACAAGATCACACTCACTACGGGAATAGACCAGAATATCATCTATGGAGACTATGACAAACATATCCAAGTACTGTTTAAACACCCGGTTCATCAAGTCCATAAAAGATGTTGGGGCATTAGTAAGACCAAACTACATAACTAGAATCTCGAACTAACCATACCGAGTATGAAAAGCTATTCTTAGAATGTCACATTCTCTAACTCTGAGCTAATGATAGACAGATCTAAGGTCTATCTTAGGGAATAGATGGTACCCTAAAGTTGGTCAAACAAGTCATTGATTCTGTGAAGAGAATACTTGTTCTTGACCGTGACTTTATTGAGATGACGGTAATCAATGCATATTCTGAGAGAACTATCTTTCTTGCGCACGAATAAGACTAGAGCTCCCCACGGGGACACAATAGGCCTAATGAATCCCTTATCTAAGAGATCCTTCAACTTTTCTTTCAATTCTCTGAGTTTCTCTAGTGCCATTCTATATGGCGGAATATAGATAGGCTGATTATCTAGAAGAAGATCAATGCCAAAGTCTATTTCCCTTTCAGGAGAAATTCCTGGAAGATCTTCGAGCAAGACATCTGAATATTCATTCACGACTGGGACTGACTCAAGACTGGGAGTCTCGAAACTAGAATCCTTAATATGAACAAGATGATAGACACATCCTTTAGTTATCATTTTCCATGTCCGAAGGTAGGAAATAAGCTAATCTCTGAATACTGAAGTACTACCCCTTCACTCTAGGACAGGTTCATTCGGAAACTGGAACTGGACTATTCTATTTCTGCAGTTGACTATGGCATAGCAGGAATGAAGCCAATCCATGTTGAGAATAACATCAAAATCAGTCATCTTTAATTTGACTAAATCTGCTGAGGTGACTTTCTGAAATATCATAATCGGGCAGTTCCTGTATACCCGTCGGGCTATAATGGTTTTACCCATTGGGGTAGAAATTGAAAAGGGCCCTGCTAGAATTTCGAGACTGACTCCGAAATCAATTGCTATATAGGGAGTAACAAAAGACAAGAAAGCTCCTGGATCTAGCAAAGAGTAAATATGCACATGAAAGATCTGTAACGTACCAATAACCACATCAGGAGAATTTTCCTGATCTTGCCAGGACTGGAAAACATAGTGTCTATTTGGGTGTTGCCCACTAGTAGAACTGGAGGTGACACCCTGCTGATTTAGGTGACCGGACTAAGCTAAGGAATAATTTTGCTGACCTTGAGGACCTGGCTGAGGACAATCTCTGACTCTGTATCCTAGTTTGCCACACACGAAACAAATACCACTACCCACCCTTCAAATACCCTGATGGTGCTTATCACAAGTCTGACAAAGAGGATAGGTGTGGGCACTGCTAACACTTCCCTAAGACATAGATCCTGGTGCTCTATCTTTGTTGCCATCCTTGAACTTAAGAGCTGGAGCGCTAGCTGAAGAAGAATCTAGAACTGAAGACTTAGGATGGAACTAAAAATAATTTCCTCCTTCTGATTTTGGCTAAGCAAAGTTAAAACTACCTGTCCTTGCTCTCTTATTCTTTTTCTCCCTCATCTTAATCTTTTTCTCTTCTATCTGCTGAGTATGATTCATAAGATTGGCTAAAGTCATGTCACTATTCAACATCGCAGACCTACACTCGTTGACTACACTATCATTCATCCTAGAAATAAACTTACTCATCTTGGCCCTGTTGTCTACAACCACATGAGGGGCATATCTGGATAATTGAGTAAACTTACGAGAATACTCTTTCACAATTATGTTGTCCTACCTGAGGTTGATAAATTCTAACACCTTAGCCTCTCTCACCTCTTAGGGAAAGAATCTATCTAAGAATGCGGAGACAAATTCCTCCCACTCAATAGGCCCTACATCATCTGGCCTTTTTGACTTCCATTGCTTGAACCAAGTGTGAGAAACATCCTGCAAATGGTATGTAGCTAGCTCAGCACTCTCACTAGGAGTAACCCCCATAATGTCAGTAACCTTCTGAACTCGATCAATAAATTCCTAAGGGTTCTCATCTGACTTAGACCCAAGAAAGGATGGAGGATTCATTTGGGTGAAGTCCTGAATCTTGTCTACAGCTGAATTGGCCACTCGGTTGGACAGAAAGACAGCTAGTCATTTATTTTGAGCAGCAAGTGACTAAGAAAGAGTAGTGAATGCAACTCTAAACTCTGCATAAGAAACATATTCGTCCAAAGGTTGTTTGGGATGAGGGGCTGACTGATTCCCATTTCTTCTTTTAAGAGGCATGTTCTGTAGAAGAAAGAGAGAAATATATTAGATTGAGAGATTGACTTAAGATTATGCTCATTGGCACGACATGAATACAGAAAGATGGGAAACTATTCCTAAAACATTTGATCGCCTCCTGCACATAAATGTGGCATGCAACACACCCATGTGCAAGACTCTACTAGATGCGGCTTTCAGAATTCCTAGGACTCTATTGAACCTTAGGATCTTATACCAATTTTGTAACACCCTAAATCTGGTACCCAGAACACTACACAGTGCTCATGACCCTGAAATACCATAAGCTAACCCATGATAGGATTTGTACCTGAACACTACATAATATCCTGTATAAATACAAAAATAGAGGCTAAAAGGCCATAAGTTTCAAGACTGATAAATCACCATAATACATAACATCTGGGATGGGGTATAAATACCCCAAAAAAAACTGTTTAAACATACTTTAGTCTGAAAACCCTCTACAACATGACTTTCTGAATAAGGAGTTGATGGGATATGTCCTCAACTAACTCCAACTAATAAACTAATTAATGAGATAATAAAGTAATGGTCATGTCCTCGCAGGATGAGGACTCACTTCTAACAATGACTGACTGTTGATATCTAGAATCTATTGATGCTCTGGAGCTCTTGTATCTGAACCTATAGTAAAAAACACCATAGCGTAAATGCATAAGTACGATTGAATGTACATGTATATATGTAAGGTAGGCTGAATGCAGAGGGTTCACATGCATGAACTATACTAAATGAATGAATAACATGAATCTGATACTTGCATGAATACATAATAACTCTAGCTGAATTTCGTGATAACATGATTACTGAATTTGAGTACTGATAACATAAGATACTGATAACTATATTACTGAAATAAGTGATAACATGAGTGACTGTGTCTAACAGTCCTGAATAAGATAGAACTAGCTGAGTTTTGTATTGTATCTGAGTTTACTATATCTGACAATCCTGAATTCTATAGAACTATCTGAGTTTTATTATTGAGACTGATTGACTATATTTGACAGTCCTAAATTTTCTTACTGAGACTGTGGGAAGTAGTCATCTAACCGACATGCCCCTAATACGCTATTATGGCTGAGTTGGGGTCTAATCTGTAACCCTAATTAGAAAGGTGTTAATACCGTGCCACTGCTAAGGATAATCTATGAGTAACCCTCATATAATAGATAACTCTAGTGAGAATGGTGTGAACTCTTATATAACAGGTTAAGCCACCTCATCTACCTTTATATTGAAGGCTATGTTGTCTCAACCTACGTTGGATTCTAGTTCTAGAATGCAAGGATTGCTTCCAAGAATCACACCCTGATATAATAGGTGATTTCCCATCCTTGGGTTCACTCGGTACTAATTCCTACTCCCATCTGAATAGACACTGAACATGATTAACTGAACTGATTGGACTGAGTTAACTGAGCTCTGTTGACTGATGAAATAATACTGAGATTACTATATTACTGAGCTTTCTGAGATTAATGGGATTTCCAAGTCTTCCTGAGTCACATGAATAGCTGAATTCTACTAAACATGGATTGCCTGAGGATATCATGAAAACATGACACTGGCTCTAGGCACACAACTAAATTGTAGAGTAAAAGTACCCCCAGGTCTCAATGGAAAGAAACTGATAAAGCATGACTTTCTTGAATGCATAATCACATCTTCAGTACATAATATAATAATTGGAGAATTCATAAAGTACAAGTTATAAAGCACCACAATGGCCACACATACATCTATAATTCATTAACTAATGCATTTCATGAAACACTTGACATGTATAAACTTGTACAAGAATGGGGATTTCATATTATCATACTAGTAGGGCACTTTTTCCTTCACATAGGCATTTAATCAAACACATGGTGAGCCTGGTATATGTAGACAACATCACAAAACAAGTAAACATCATGAATCAACTCTAATTTTACCATTCAAGGGTTTTATCATGGACTCACATGAAGCTACACCTTTAATGATTAATTACACTTAAGATTTATCACGAAAAGATGGATTAGAATTGAATTGGTCATTATGAAATGAACAAAACAAACCCAACATAGAATTCACAAAAATCCCTAAACTTGAACTTTGAAAAGAGATTCTTGGGCTTCATGGATGAAAGGAGTCCATGAATGAACACTATGCATACCTGGGTTGTGAGTTTCTTAAAGTTTTTTGACTTGAAGAACTTGAATCTCTTAGTTTCTTGAAGGAGATTTGGATCTTGTTTCTTGGTGATTATCTTTGAGAGAAAACCCTAATTTGATGTTGTAGATGGATAATAAACTTATGAACGTTGGTCTGATATAATTAGAGGTTAAAATGGGTGGAAAAGACCCAAATACCCATTTAAAAATGTCTTTAAAATAAATGAATAGGATGTGTGATGGTGGGTGCGACGGTCCATCGCTGGGTCAACGGTCCGTCGGTACTGACCGTCACACCTGGGCAGAATTGGGGTTCACTGTCTCCCTTGCAGCGGTGTGGGCGACATTCCATCGCTAGTTCGACGGTCCATCGGACTGATTTATTACTCTTATATAGAAGGTGGTCTCACTACCTTTATGTGATAGTATGGGCGATGGTCTGTCGCTAGCTCGACGGTCTGTCGACTCTCACCGTCGCACCTGGGCAGTTTGATTGCTTTCTGTATTTTGGCCATAACTTTCTCTTCTGATGTTGGATTTTGATGAAATTTGTATCGTTGGAAAGATAATTCAATTTACCACATTACAAAAAGTGAAAATCTTAAAAAATCCATGTATATAAAAGTATATTCTCCTTTCAAAGTAAGTTTCTAACATTCTTGGGATGATTCTAAGTTAGGTAGAAGTACAGGGTATTACAGTTAATCCGACATATTTACCGTTACTTGAGATGTGATCACCGATGTTTTGAAAGTTATTTTCTTACATGAGAAATAAGTATTTTTGAAATATGTTTTATTCAGGTTTATAAGTAATATGATTTGTTATGAACTTTAAATTCTATGTACTATTCCAAAAGATGCTTTCGTATGAATATCTATTATTTACAAAGAAAGTATAAGTGGAAGTATACCTTGAATTGAATCTTTTGGCTAACGGTGGGATCATCAAACTTGGTGCACCTTGTATTTACTGATTATTGTTACAACCCTTACTAATCAGAAGGCAGAACTAGCATACTGTTACTGATTTCCCCCGAGTAGGGACCTACTAATATGATATTTGAATCCTTTGTAAGGGATCCACTGTTATTGGCTTTTATTGATGTGGAATGCAACACTAATTACATAATTCATTCTTGGAAACCTTCCAAATATGTAATATTTGATATAATATAACACTTATTGAGTTTATTACTGAGCTATTGGTTCATTTTACTTACATGAAACAAATAATAATGTTTATTGTTACTATTTTCTGAAAGAGCAGTTATTTCATGATGTTTTATAACTTGTCCCTATAAAAACAGTTGTGGTTAAGTTGTATTACTCACTTAGGTAGTGTCTCACTCCTTGCTTTTATTTTTACAGAGAACACGTGCGACATCGAGGATTACGTTAGATAGAGATCTTGAGGTAGCGTATTCCTGGTGATCCCCGCATTAGTTCGTGTGAGCTACAGTTTATTTCTTCATTATTATCATTTTCTTGAAAACTCTTAGAGTTGCTCCATAGTCATGTATTTAGAGTTTTGAGTATTCTTTCATTATTTTGGACTTGGGGAGTATTAGACTTCTTCTCATGTTTTGGAGATGGATTTCATGTTATTATTTGGTGGTATTGATGAATTATTGTTCATTTTTTGTGAATGGTGTTGGTATTAGGGGTGATGGTTGGGATGTTAGGTTGTTATGTTATGGATTTGAGATAGGAAATTTTTTTGTTAGGCCCAAAATCAGGAGAAACCCTGCCCGATTTTCTATTGAATTTTGATGAGGCTTGCTTTTGAGTCTTAAACTCCATAGCGCCGACCATGATCCTATTCTGGGTTATGACGCCACATTTGGTTGAAACAATCTGATATGGATTTTTTTATGATTCCATTGGATGTGAACGTGTTTTATAATCAATTTGCACTATTTATTCATGTTCATAGAGTTTCGAATGAGTTCTGCGGGTCAAAACAAGTTTTGAAGGTTAATGGTGCTATTGTGTTTGCTCTAGCATCTGTTGACCATTTTACCGACTGCTAGATCAATCATATTACCTCCTTAGTGGTATTTTTATCTTTCAATTTGACCGCTTTCACGACCTTTACTAAGTATAAGACCTAAATTCATATTTTTGATATTTTGGGAGCTACGAAGCTTCAATTTTGATGATTTTCAATGTTTTTTCTCGTATAATCATTGTCTAAAAATATAAAACTCTATTTATTTCATTTTCCATGAACTTCTATTTTATTTTGTGTGATTTACACCCTAGTTGAGAATTAAAAACCCTATTTTCACTATTTTGGGGCTTGAGAGCTCGAATTCAGGTGATTTCAAAGGAGTTTTTGAGATTTATTTCATTGGTAAGTTTTCTAGTCTTATAATTATCATTTTTTCTTTGATTTCATTTTCAAAAAAACTTCAAATTATTGGATTTCAAAATCAATTTTGAGGGTTTTTCCTAAAAAACATGAATATGATTTTTCTTTGATTTAAACCTTATTTTTAACTCTTTTTTTCTTGGATTTTCATTTGTAGACTCTTATGAGTATTGAAAACATATTCTAAACTAAAATTACAATTTAGCCTTTTTATTTTAATCCATTCTCGGGGTCCGTTTTCGACCCAATCCTTAATATAGCAATATGAGTTTTATTTTACTCCTAATGATGTATAGATTACTATTTTGATAGTGTTGTGGCATTTTAGGATCATTGAGCGAAGGCAAATAATTTGTGGGTTACTCAAGTACTTGCGATTCGACTTCGAGGTAGGTTTCTGTTTACTTTTCTTCATGAGATGGTGTATTATATATGTTGCATAATAGATAGGTCTATTAGAATTTGAAATTGGGTGGAACACTGTGAATTATCCTTATTTATAAGTTTGAGGGATATAAGGTAAATTGACCCTTAAGGTAAAATTCTTATTATGCTTCTATAATTTTATTACTCTAGGTTGCTAGTATGTCGGTATAGTTGAAACTAATAAACCTTTAGTATGATGTTTAATATGATACTCGGTGGATTGTGATGGTTTTCATGGATTATGATGTCATAGTTATGTCGGATATGTATATTATTGGTCCCAAGGACGTGATTATGATATTAGTTGGATTCCAGGAAGTGATTTATCCTTGTGGAAGATATGGTTTAGCTCATTGAAATTTAGATGCTTATCATGATGCTTATAGTTACCTTTTTTTGACATTGGTGATGGATTGTATATATTTGGTACCATCATGCTCGCTAAAACGGTAAATGGTACGATCCCATCTAAAATATGAGTTTTACCACTCTTTTCCTAAAAGGTATTTATTCCCACTATTCACTTTTAAAATGAATTTCTTTATAAAGAGAATATTACAATGTTAATGAATAACCTATGTGCACTAGTCCATGATTTTACTACTATTACTACCACAATCGAGAGAGATTTTGACCATTTCTACACATCTATGATGATTTAATCCCAAATCTTACCCCAAGCAATGGATTTATAGATTTATACTCTCTTATCCACTATTCTAACTATATATATATATATATATGTATATATATTGGTATTGCACTTAATGATATGAGTTCTAATTCAAGTCCTGCGATTGGTGATGATATTGATGATATGAGTTTCGATTCAATTTTGGCGATTGATTATATGAGTTTTAGTTCAAGTCCGGGGATTGATGATGATATTGATGATGTGAGTTTATACACTAGGATACATTATGACACTTGGATAGGTTATGGTATTGTAGATTTTATTTGCATTCATCCTTGCATGCGTAATTCCTATCACCAGTATGCGCCTATATCTATCAGCCTTATGAGGGGTCACATAGGTATATGTTTGGTTGTTGTCTTCTGATTGTTTGTTGAACCTTCTGAGCCTATCTCAGCGGTGGTTTATTAAAGGCTCGGTTAGGTATTATTTATCAAGACTAGTCGGTTACTCGCATTATTATTGTTATTATTATTATATCTAGTTTGTGACAAATTGACTATTGATTTGTTGTGATATTGAAGGTATGATTCTAATTCCTTACTTTATGGCTACTTTTTATGGATAATTATCTCATATTTAGACATATGAATTAGAGATCCTGATTATTTTAGTACTAGTTCCTACTATGATTAGGAGGCCATATGATGCTAGTATGACTAATTTAGGTTATATATATATATAGTTATGGTATTACTATACATCCTTCCCTTCCTTTACGTGTTCATATTTTATATCCATTCCTTGTCCTTTTTTACTATTAGATATCCTTCATCTGCTCGTTATTTGTATATTTGCTAGAGATATGTGGTATAGTGCTAGGGTTCCTAAGTATGGCCAGAATAGGATAGTTTCTACTTTTTGCCTCCTTATGTTTACTATGATACTTACCTTGATATTTGGGCTTAGTTCACTTTCTTGCTTGTATATTATATATTTTTTCATTATCTTTGGATCTCAATCGACAGTTTCCTACTGAGTACCACATGTTTGGTACTCATACTACACATGCATCCTATAGATTATAGTACGAGTTCTTGTTATTGTTATGTGCATCTTGCGAAACTGGGATGGTTTGGAGACATAGGATAAGCTCTCAATGTTAAGAGTATTACTATTCTACCTCTTAAGTGCTAGACTAGTATCTATATTGTATTCAGAGATGGTTTGTTTCTATAAATCACTTCAAATCTCATTTTTAAATCTTGTCACATTAGAAACTCTTGTACTAATTCCACAAGGTTTCTGTACTAGTTTATGTATTTTAGTCTTTTATGTCACTTATTTTGTTTTCTTCATTCATTTCTATAATAATTTGTTACTAGTAGTTTTGGACTATGGGTTGGCTTGCCTACTAGTGGGCTATAGTAGGTTCCATTATGACTTGAGAAATTGGGTCATAATAGTTGCAATGAAATATCTTGATTATAATTAATGATCCATAGTTGTAGGGTTAGATGCGGGAATGAAGTTATTAGATGTGGTCTTGAATATTCATGTACCCCTTATTTATAATGGTAATACTTGGTTGTTATTGCTTCTTGAGTCATTGGGATATGTTGGTTCAGTAACTTGAGTATTTGTAAGCTATTTGTTAGGCTAAATAAGTGTATCTTGTCTTGTAGTGATAACTAAAATGTTGGTTGGTTATAAATGATTGTTGTTGAAGGTCTATTGTTAGTGGTTGTACTCTAGATGACCAATTCTTATGTGTTTATCCTTGAAGAGTTAAAAGGGGACATAAAGTAGATGTCTCAAGGAGAAAACATGGTGTAGTACTAGTAGATGTTATGTTCATTATATCATTGTCTAAGTTGTAATTACTCGGGTTAAGATTTTTCCTTGAGTTGGGAGTCAGAATTCTTAGGCTAGGCTAGTTGGGATAATCCCTGAGCGGGGTATGGGATAGGGTAATCCAATAATGTATTAGGTAGACATAATAAAGTTTAGCTTGATTTTATGTTAGCTAAGATGATAAGGAACCCCTACGACCCTTTTGAATGGAGTTTGGGTTATTAGAACTAAAAATAAAGTGTTTAATGTAAATAGGTTAATTTGGGATGTCAAAAATCTGATATTGTATGGTGAGAAAGGCAAAATTGGGAGGATTCCCGAGTATCTACCTCAATTATTCTGCCATAGGAACGTATATGTCACTATAGCAGAATAATTCACGTTATACCAATGTCTCTATAGCGGGATTGGGCTACTATAGCAGGGTCGATGATGAAATTATTTAGTTTTATCTAATCTTAGAAGTTACCTCATCATAAATACTCAAGGATTCATTTTTTTACAATGATAAAATTAACTAATTTGTGCTTCTCTTCACCCAATGCCCATTCGGGGATGAACGGATGGTAAATTGGTATTTGTTGTAATGATCGATTCCGTTGTTACCAAAATAATTTCTTGTAATGATCGATTCCATTGTTAGAAAAATAATCTAAGTTAAAGGTATATGAATATCATACTTCTCATGTGTTGGGATCAATTCTTTATCATGAGAGTGCATTTGATTTGTACTAAGGTCATAAAATACTCCTAGCACAAAGTTAAGTTTAAAGTTTCCTTATGATTTAGTTTTGGGATAAGTTTAGAATAGGGTTAGATTCAAATAAGAATTACTCATAGAATATAAAGGAATTAGGAGGTGTAATACCTACCAAATTATAGATATTTGAGTCTTCTTTCCAATGTTACCGACTATTGGTTAATCAAATTTCTGAGAGAAATATTCTGACCATTTTACTGAAGACTATTCAAGATGAAAAAGTTGAGGGCATTGTAGCGGGTCAGGGTTCATGCTATAGCGGCATGAACAATAGTTTACAAATTATTATTGATGGGTTTGACCCCCCAAACCCCAAATTTTCATTCCTAAGCCCTAGAAGGGAAATTTTTTCATGGTATGGGAAATTCTTTGTCAAGGTAATTTTCTTGAATCATCTTCTTTATTTTTCAATTAGTTAACATCCTAGAATCATTATAATAACCTTTAGTGGTGAAATCTTGGTGATTTGAATTCTAATTTCATGATACTTTTGGAGAAAACCTATGGATTGAATTTGTAATACCCCGTAAGCTTCTATGCTAGATATCGAACCTTCGTTCCTATGAGTGTAAGATCTAGTATCATGATTCGTACTTGAAACCATGTTTCATGATCATTAACCTAATTTGTAGAAATATTATGAGGTGGTAAAGAGTTCATAAGTGTCAGTTAGAGCAAAGTGAGCTAAAAGCCTTTGATTTGGCCAATGTTTGGTGTTCGATTTCACAAGGATCATATTTGAACGAGAATAACTTTATGTATATATGGAATTTGGTAGATTTAGACCCACCAAATTATAGATAATCGAATTAGCTTTCCAACGATACCAATTTCGCTTTTATTCGATACCCAAGCAAGAAGTTATGAATTTTTAAAAGGGTGTACGTCACCTAACAATCGCAAACGTTCATTGGAATGGGTTTGCCATAGGGTGTGCACTACAACCTTAAGGTTTTCCATAGGTTATATGATGCAAAGCTTAAGGTTTTCCATGGGTTGTGTGTCGCAAACTCTATGGCCAAGCGGCGTAGACACTTCATTTTTGAGTTATTCCGAGGGAAGCTAAGTCATTTGACACTTCAGAAATGTCCCTAAACATAAATATATAAGATTAATAGCTCTTAAACACGTTTTAAACCTATTGACATCATCATTGCATCATCTAAAATACAAGAGGAGAAAAAAAACTAGGGTTTGCACAATCAGGCTTAAAGGTCCAATCTTTTCACAAAATCTGTCGTTAAGGCATGTTAGATGTTCATCCATGGGTTGTTTTTTACCCATGGAGTCCAAGAATCCATTTTTAAGTTTAAAGTTTAGATCTTTACATGTTATTATGAATTATATCTATGAATCTTAATTTTATATCATGCTTACAAATTGTTTCTGATAGAATTTGTCCATACCACGTTTGAAGGATGATTTTTGCATGTAATATCCTTAACCCATGAATTTTAGTAGTAAAATTATGTTATTATCTCATGTTTAACTATTCCCATGCTTTAACTTATGACCCCCATGCGTTTGATGAAATGCCTAAATGATTGGATTTTGAACAATGATTACTTATTACATGTTTACAATGAAATTACATGTTTACAATGAATTACCTCCATGAAACTCTTATGAAATTTGATCATGTATTACGTTTTCAAGAATTTTGATAGAAAGAGCCCTTACACGTTTGAAAGCTGAAGTATGTTTTTCTATACCTTGGTAATTTGGTTTCAAGTTATGATTTCAATTTTTGTCACATGGAATGCATTATAGTATGTTTTAAATATTGTGGTTTCCATATCATGTTCAAGCGAATTCAGAATAAAACCCTAAGTTTATGATTTGGTTATGTGGTCGTGCTATCTTATCATGTTTAAAAACACCCTCATGTTAAAGTCTTGACCCCCATGTGTTTGATAAAATGCTTAAGTGAGTAATTTTGAACAATGATTTCATTCCATAGTTTCAAAGCTTTCATATGACCCTATTTTATTGTTATCGAGTACTGAGGGTTATGAATACCCAAAATTTAGTTGTTTACATTGTCTTAGTATTTTCATAATCATTTTAGACTTGTATGAGAATTATCGATTCAGTCAGTTATCATGTCAGTCAAATTTAGACTAGTTCTATAATCTGAGTCAGTTCCTTCTTTAGTTAAACTTAGTTCAGTCCTGCAATTAGTATCAGTTCAGTTAGGAGTAGGATTTAAAACCGAACGAACCCAGGGATAGGGACATTCCTATTAGTATACAGTTTGACCCTTTGTAATAGTCCCTGAGTTACAGAACTATGTAGCCAGCGTAGGTTTGAGATGTCCTCCTATTTGTTTAGGGTTGACACATATCTCATGAGTATTCCTATTAGTTTAGGGTTAACAAGGTGTCTTCCTACTAGTTTAGGGTTGACACAACCATTGTTAGTACCCGTGGCACAGTAGTAGCACCATTCCAACTAGGGTCATAGGTTGGACCCCTATCAGCTCAAATTTAGGGCATGTCAGTTAGATGATACCTCTCATAGTTTTAGTTTCAGTAGTCAATCAAAAACTCAGTTCATTTTTACTTGGCCATATCATACCATTTATCAGTTATTCAGTTATCAAATTCAGTATTTTAGTTTGCAGAATATTTCATAATCATGTTAAATGCTTTTTCATGAATTCTCAGATTTTGCAGCATTCACGCATTCATATCAGTTATTCAGTTACCTCATGCTACTTATTCAATCAGTTATTACTCATTCACATAACCCATACATAATATCCTAACCTCATCGAGCATAACAGTACATTCATAGTGCTGACCGTATACTCGTTTCTTGCGCTATGATATCTCATATCATAGGTTCAGATGCTCAGATTCCCGACCGCACTTAGATATTCCAAAACATTAGTAGCAGCAGCAGGGGTGAGTCCTAACATTTTGAGGACCGATTATATTTATTTCAGTGTTTTCAGTTCAGTAGTCAGTTGGAATTAGTTGAGGCCCATCCCATCAACTTTTATTCTGTCAGTTTTAAAATCTTTCGGACACTTCAGTCAATCAGTTTGTTATTACTTTTATCAGTTTTCAGACAGTTGTTTTCTGGCAGTTGATTTCATACTTATGATTCAGAAATGTTTTAATACTTAAAACCATATGGCGAATTCAATTATTCCACACATGTTTATTTAGTTTTTATTATTCAGAGATCACAGTAGGTACCAACTCAGGGGTTAGCTTGGGGTCACTTATGATTGTAAGAACTGTGTGGCGTCCAGGGTGTACTCTCGGGGCGTTACAAAATTAATATCACCTAAAATTACTTCTAGATTTTTAATTAATAATTCCTAGCATGAATTAGTGTTTCTAAAATATGAAAATTGATATTTGGGGACCTTGAATTCAATAAAGGTGGAACTTTATCAAAAAAGCTCCATTAATGGAGTTGGGTCAACTTAGAAGGAACTATTTTGATGACTAATTGACCTTTGGTAATTTTATAGACCGTAAATATGGGTAAATCTAGTAGGAATGAGTTCTCAGAGTATTTGTTTGAAGAGTAGTTTATTAATACCATTATAATTGTTGTTTGTTAGATGATTAGCCTTTGGAATCCTTAAGAAGAAGGAAGATCATTAATGGCATAACTTACTTATTGCAGCAACTTTATAACAAAATAGGTTATGGTTTATAAGTAGAAGACTGTGGTTAGTAATTATATCCATAATTTAGATTTGATTGAAAAATTATGTTTAGGCCTGCACTAAGGACTTTAGGTGGATTAAACATGAACTTAATGTAATAAGCATCTAATTGTTTGTTGAAATGTCAATGTATGAATCCTTGATGGATGTTTAGTATTTGTATGACTCTTTGATGGATTGTAATATGAATTAAGTGAATATGGGTGATAATGAGATTGTGTGATCTCATAATCTTGTTATTTATCCTAATTACCATAAAAAGTTAAACTTGGTATTATGTGTGGTTTGAATATGGGATAATCTTGATAAAGGTTTGTGATGAGGACTAATTATGGTATAAGGAGGCAATGACTTAACTTAAGAGCCTGAGATCAAGTTAGGCTAAGGGTTATGAAGTAAAAGGTATAAAGGTGTATGACTAAAGCTAGACAATAAATTGAATTATAGAGTTAAATGATAGGTTAATAGAGTAGGTCTTGAACCTAGTAATGACTTGAATATTAGGGTTGCTGAATATTAGCGGAATCCCCAGTTTTGGTATACATAAAGGGGATGGGATTAGTAAATGAACTTATGAATGTTAAACTAGAGTTTAATCTCCTTGGAGTTGAATATGCTCTCTTATAATAAGTACTTGGATTTAACGAATATGTCTTGATAATTCTTGCATGAATAACTCATGTCTTGATAATTCTTGCTTGAAAAAGGCTTGATTGTGAGTTGTCGATTCACTTTTGGGCATACTTACGATTTAATGTGTTAAAGAATAATTATTATTGTGATTTCATGTGTTAAAGAATAATTATTATTTACATGAAATGATTAGCTTGATTTTGACCAAGTGTTTAGAGTCTTTTTCTCCATTATATGATACATATTCAAGAAAGTAAATTGTTGAATGATATGTTAACTGTTAATCACATCTAATAAGGTTATATTAAAAGCTTGTTAACTATACTAGTGTAGTTGTTCATTCTTATTGTGGTTGTGATAGTTGTGATATCTATTTCTCATTAGAGGATACCTTGGTATTTAGACATCTTCAAAAAATTTATAATTATTATTGTAGGATGTATCGATATTTGGACATCTTCACAGAATTTGGTAGGGAAACGGTTGGCAGAAACTTGATGTCTTGATTTTGGTACATGGACAGAGATCACCCCTGCAGTTCATGACTACAAGTTGGTTATAATACCCTTAGTGTGTATAAACAAGGTTTGGGTGAGTTTGACGAGCCCTTGAGTGGATCGATATATGATTAATATTATCATTATTACTTATATTGATTCCATAAGTAGATCAAGTTATATTATGGTTGTTGGTATGAGATCCTTGAGTGAACTGGATGATCATGTTGCTTGATATATTTTGGATTCTTATGTGGTCTCGTTACTTGTCATATATTTTTAGATTCTTGTTGTAAAGTCATAGTTTGTTGACTTAGATTGTTAGAGCTAGGGATGTTACCTTGGTCATATTTAACTTGACTTATTGTCTCTTGACTTGTTCTTGACTAAAGTTGTAGATTTACTTTAAAAGGATAAGTGTCATAAACTTGAGGTATTTTATCATAATATATGCTCATAGTTGTACTTGTTACAAGGTTATGATTATTGGCTTTCATTTATCATTGAGGTTATTCGAGGCATAATTGTAATAGATTGATTCATAATAACTATTATGGTTAAACTGTGAAATTTAGGATGGATGACACTTGATGTGAAGGTAATGAATGATCAACGAGATTAAGAATGGAACACTCTTAGGTAGCACAGATATACAAAAGTGATGCGAGTTAAATAATTATATAAGTTATCATGTTTTCTTTTGTTATTTTTATATTGTGTTTACGTGGTCTAACCTAGATCTGCTAATGTTACCTACCAGTACATGTTGTTTGTACTGATACTACGCTTGTTATACTCTTTTTGGGTAGAGTCTGGTTGCAGGATCAGCTGATGTTATGTAATTTGGATAGTGATTTCCAATAGCTTCTTCTCTTCACGTTAATAGTGGAAGACTGGTCTTTCTTAACTTAAAAGCTCTTATATCATTTTAGACAAGCTCTTAGGGGTAGTTTTATTTTTTCATTTAATATTTATAAAAACAGTTGTCATATAGTTTGGTTATTTCTATTTAATTACTTTCATATATATTCTTAAAAGATTGTAAGGTGTTATCCTATTTAGGTGTCACGACCCGAGACTGCCCCTTAGTCATAACACAGTGCTTAAAGTCATAAGTGACCCTAAGATAACACATGGCCTGGCATGAACTAGGATAATGAAGAAAATTAACAAAATACTGAGCGAATGCTAATTGATATAACTGGTGGAAATCATAATAATGTAAATTGAATATCAACCAAAACTGGAAATGGAACTATCTGAGAACCAACCATGCAAGAAATCTAAACATTTGTTTAAAAGCCTCTAAACAACAATGAGTTTTTAGGAAAAGCCCCTAACTAAATCCAACTAACTCAAACTAAAAGTATGTCGACAACAAACACTAATAACTAGTCCTCGAATAATGAGGACTCACCAAAAATTATTGTTGAATGTGGCGTAGGAATGTGCTAAGCGCGATATGGGTACTGAGCGTCTGAACCTATATTATGAGATAATATAGCATTTGAAAGTATGCGATTAGTACTTTGAATGTACTCAGTAAGTGAGATGGGAAACTAACTAGTCAATCTTAACATGAATGCATGAAACATGATAAGTTGAATGCAAGACCAAGTATACATATTTACTGTGTAAAACTGAGTATCTGAATAACTGAATACAAGGTCATGCATATCTTAACTAAAACATAAGCTGAACATAAACTGAGAACTGTACGAGCTAACAATAATCGACAAAACCCAATCTGAGTAAATCGAGGTCCAACCTATAACCCTATTTGGAAGGTCCAACCTGTAACCCAATTTGAAAGGGTGCTAGTACCTTGCCAACGGTACCAACACTAGTTGGCGTGGATCCGCTAAACTGATGTATCAAAGTACTATGATGTCCTACCTCAACAGATGGGTGACCCTTAATATCCTATGGTAATGTCGTAGTTCTATAACTTAGGGACTTCAACTGAAGGTCTCAAGCCTTAACTGACGGGTGAGCCTTCATACTTGTGTTCAATTGGTGCTAAGTACCACTCCCAACTGAATGACAGAGAAACTAATATATGCTCAATATAGTAATATTTTTTAAATATCAACATATTCATAATATAAAGTGCTAAAAACATGTCAACTGATACATGCAAGAATTCTTAGGTATTGAGTGTTCATAATCCACTAGTTATGTCTAATGAAATTGAAGATGATAATATTTTAAAGTTGATTATAATAGAGAATTTCACAAAATAAAACCCAAACACAATAATTTATCAATAATAAGGAAATTCATGATGATGAGTATGGGAAGATGCAAATCTTATGGAAAAACATGTACGCATGGTTGAATTTGATCATTAAACTGAAATGCCAAGAAAAATCATAACTGTAATGCAACCCTAGGTAAAAGGGTTAATTAAACTTGAGAGTTTCAAGACATCTTTAGGACTCAATGAGTGGAAGAAACCCATTGATGAAATCCCACATACATGGAGATAAAATCTTTGGAAAATTCCTTGGATTTTGAGCTTAAAGTTGAGGAACCCTACTTTGCTGTTGGAGAAGAATAATTTCCCTTATTTTGGTTTCAATTAATTTTGTGACTTAATGGGGAATTTGAGGAAGTTAAGGCTTATATACCACTGTAATACCGCGGGAAATTTTTAGTTGAAATTTTGTGCGTAAACGTGTTGGGTTCTATCTTCTAGAATGAATTATAAATTTTCCGTGCATAATGTGTTAGATTATGACCCACCATTGCGTAGAGTATCGAATATGCTTTCCAACTATATGTGTATCATCCAAAACGGATACCCGAGCGACGAGTTATGAACATTCCAATCGAACTGTGAATAGTAGTGAACAGTAAAACGTGCAGAAAAAAAGTACTGAGGCCTGGTGTATTTTTGCTCCAACTTAAAATGATCATAACTCCTTGTACATAATTATCTGGGTGATATACTATATATAAATGGAAATCTCTACGAGTCCTCTTTTCGATGAAATTAGTTTCATCCAATTTGTCTATCGGAGCAAAAAGTTATGGTCGATCTACTTCAGCCTATCAAAAGTGAATTTTTGGGTCAACTTCAAACGATCATAAATCCTTGTACACAATGATCTGGGTGAGATACTATATATCAACAGAAAGATATCAGAGTCCTCTTTCTAATTAAATTGGTTTCATCCAATTTGGATATCGTAGTAAAATATTATGGTTGATCTACTTCAGACTATCAAAACAGTCCACCAAAGGATAGATTCGAGAATTATTTGTTTTTTAGGGGCGTTTTGGTCATTCCCCCTCACCCAAAATCCATCCAAACCTAATATTAAAACCTATTAGAAGCATTATATGTTATATTTCATAAAATTTCCTCAAAAAGAAAACCCTAAGTTCCTACATCCAACTTCAAGAACCTCCAAAGTTCACCATTAATTCTGCAAATGTATTCAAGATTCCAAGTTTCTAGTTCAAGAACTTCAAGAACCTCCAAAGTTCACCATTAATTCTGTAAATTTATTCAAGATTTCAAGTTCCTAGTTCAAGAACTTCAAGAACCATCATTCAAAGGAACAATTAACATCTCGAAAATGAGTATCGATCTTAAGTTCATCATTCAAGGTATGTGGGATTTTTCAACAAGAACAATCTTTTCTTCTTATGCCCAAAAGTAATTTTCTTTACCAAAGGCATGATTTTTATTTGATTTTTATGAATTTGAAGCATGAACCCATATCTTATGATGATTATTATGAAATCTTAATGTTTATAATTTTGAAATATGAATTTACATATGTGGTGATATAAAGCATGAATCTTGAACGATATTTATCATGATTTTAATATTTGGGTCTTAAACCCCATTTGAAATTGTGTCTTTGAGAAAATGTGTGCTATATGCACATTAATGTTGAATATTTGAGATGTTTTGAATGATTTGACCTTTTGGTCGTGAATGAGTTATTTTGAACTCGACTGTGAAAGAAATCCACGTTTTTATTGATTATGATAAAGGGGTAGCAAATTGGCTCCCAAAGAAAATTGTTGAAGTGTTTATTGTGGATTTTCTTTAATAGGAGCCTGCGGCTGATTTAAATTTCTGAGCTAAGTCCAGGAGTAATCTTTAGCACCGAGTGGGAGGTATAAAGTGACCTTACATCCCTAGAACTACGTTCCCCCGTAGGATGTGAGCCTGAGGCTGATTTATATAGTGATCACTAGTGTTTTTGAATTGATACTGGGAGTTCTACTCCGATGGCAAGGATAGGACGGATCTCCCCAACGTGGGTTTGCCGTTGGACTCCATGTGGCTCACATGGTTTATGTCGGTTATAGGATCTCCCAGTGTGTGTCTGTTTCCTTGTGTCTATGGTGAATGGTGAAGTGATTTGAAAGTGGAATTGTGAAAGTTATTCTTTCAAAACATTTAAATGATATTTACATTATGAGAATTGATATTCTTGAATAACTGAAAGTGATTGACAATTTATATGATGACTCACATGTGTTATTATACTTATTTCATCCTCTCATGATTATGATAATTTTCTTTAGGCTATGTGAGTCTTTCATACATCCTACATATTTCTTATAAATATTTATGATGATGATGTTTATACAATATACTCGGTTCCTTTCCATGGTACTGACCCACATATTCGAATGTGGGCTATATTTTCTTGAAATATAGGTATAAGGTACAGTTGCACCTTCGGATCCTGTCAGTTCGTGGTACCCAGTCAGCAGGTGATGAGTCCTTTTGATTCAAGGGATAGGGTTAGTTATGCAGAGTTATAATGTTGTATTTTATTTATTCAGTTGTATTGAGTTGGGGTAGTCGGGAGTCATGACTCGGCTACCTACAGTCAGTACTAGTAGAGGCTTCATAGACAGTCAGTAGAAGTTGATGTATTTTGTTTCAATTTTGGTTGTAAAGGCAGAATTGTGATCCTGTAAAATTCCATTTTTGTATCGATCAGATTCAGAAAAGAGTCAATTTCTGTTGATTTGTATGGATTTGTATTTTTATTCAGTTGCTTATGAGTTATACCAGTAGAAGGGTTAGCTTGGGGTCACTTGTGACCCTAAGCACCGTGTGACGTCTCGGGACCCAATTTTGGGGCGTTATAAACTTGGTATCAGAGCACAGAGTTCAAGTGTCCTAGGGTGTCTATAAAGTCGTGTCCAGTAGATTTTTGCGGAACGGTACGGAGACATCTGTACTTTTCTTCGATAGGCTATAGGGCATTTAGGAAATGTTTCCCTTCATTCAAGTCTAAGATAGTTCTATAAAAAGGTTCTCCAAGAAGCTTATATAGATTCTCATCTTACTCTATTCTGGCCAACTCTGCCTCATTTTCAAGGTATCAGAAACAGTTAAGCTTAATTCTCCGTAGATAGTTATGGGATTGTAAGAGAGCTAGAAAGTATCCTGTCTATGCTTTTGAGTTCCAAAGATTGAAGTACTTTATTCATGTTCATAAAAGTCGTGAACTAAGCCTAGGTTAGATGTGCTTTCAGATTCCTCCTCAGAATCTATAATGTTAATCTATACTTCTCCCTCTATGTATTATTTTCGAGATTACATGATTTGCAAGCTCCAAGTCTTCCCCAGGTAATGCTTCAATATTTTCTAGAAGAAATTTCAAAAGTTACACAAAGGGCTTGAGAGGAGATCTCTAGTGTGTTAAGTTCCTTAAGTTGAAAGTTATGCCCTCATTCTTATGAGTTATTTAATTAAGACAAAGTAAGGTGTATTCTTAGATCGTTGAATGTTGCGTGTCAAGTTTCTATCTCTTGTATTATGTAATCTTGTTATCATTATGTTTGTGAAAAATCAAAGTCTAGGGAAGCCGTGTGGGGCTCTTTCGATTCACTAGCATAGCTTATTTGTTATTCATCTCATTTTCTTGTTCAAAATACAAAAAAAAGTCTAGTGAAGCCGTGTGGGGCCTATTTTGATTCACTAGCATAGTTACTTTGTTATTCATATAACTTTCTTGATCAAAACACAAAACCAAAGTCTAGTGAAGTCGTGTGAGGCCTATTTCGATCCACTAGTAACCTGTAGTTCATCCTGTTCCTTGTGCTGGCTGAAAATGTGGGATGTGGAGGTGTAGTAGTAAGAAGGATGGTAAGTATGATTTGTTGAGCATAAGTATAGTGAAATCCCTTTTTGCATGCAATTGGGTTAATAGGAAGTGATATAGTTTGTTCAAGGTATGAAACGGGTGTTGACGGTATTTGTATGATAGAGAGTATAGGTTAGTGATGGAAGTACTTGGTGGGTAAGTGTTGTTAATCTAGGCGCTCTCCAGATTGCAAGAGGAAGTTAAGTTAAGATGTAGAGAGCTATGAACTATGTTAAGTTGTGTATGAAGGATAGATAGTAGTGACGGGTGAAAGACGGATGTGTTAATGGATTGTGAATAAAATAGGCTATATGATTAGGACCAATTATTATTGTTATGAAGTTTAAGTGGGCTAGTGTTCATGGATGTGTTGTTTTATAATCTTCACGTGGGATTTATGCGTGAGATGGAGTTTTAAATTATATGAAGTGTGAGACCTTAAGTTTGAACGATTGGTGATCATGAAGTTGAATATGATGATTTTTGGATTAATGGTATTAGTTGCCGGAAGTGACCTAATAGGCTTGAACAGTGTACACAAGAGTTTAAGTGTAGTTGACTTGTAATTAAGTTTAATATTATATTATAATGAGAAAGTTCACCCAAGATATTATGGGACTGCTTTAATTTCGAGGATTAGTGTATGTGGTGTAGTGAGTTGTGCCATGGGATTGTTAGATAGATAAATACTAGTTAGACGATGGAAGATGTTTTGATGGCTAAGTTAAGGCGAGGCGTATGATTGTAAATTTTGAGCCTCTTAAGTGTGATTTTGATTCTTATGGGTTAGAAACATAAGTTCATAGGCATGGTATTAGAGGGAGAAGCCATAAGTAACATGGTCTATCAAAAGGTTAGAAAGTATTCAAGTTGAGCTAATAGAAATAAGAGTTGAAGCACTAGATGGTGTACATTCTGGCGATAGAGATGTTCGTGGAGATTCAAAATTAGTAAGCTTTTGTGAATTTGAGTGGTGGCTTAAAGCTAAGGGGGAGATGATAGAACAAGTAGTCAAGTCAAGCTTTTACATTTTAGTAGAAGTACCAGTAAGTTGTAAATTTGTTGTGAGAAAGATCGGTGCTTGACCGAATGTTATTTCAGTATTTTCAGCTGTCCCAAAACCTACTCATGCTTTACATTTCAGTTCCATGATCTTAATTCATGTCCATACACGTGATGGAGAATTACATACTCTTCTAGTTTCAAAAAATGAGAAATTCCAGTTCTTCTAGCAGTTGGAATCACATTCCATAAGTTATGAGCTCTAAATTCAGGGCATGCCGCCCATGACTCATATACTCAAGTTTTACAGTATGTTCAGTTCCAGTACTCAGTCAATACTCTTATTGATCAATGAGATTCAGTTTCCGTTATGGGTGTCTTCAGTTTTGATACCTTAATGAACCCATTGTATTTGATATTTTATTCCTAAGGCCTCAATAGAGAGAGCAAAGTTATTTACATTATCCCTTCATGTTTCAGGTCTTCATGTTTTAAAATTTTGTGACCTTTTCATTAAGTCAAGCTAATGGTGTTGAGAAGTTGTCTAAAAGAGAGAGAAGATATTTCCTTATCTATGATAGAAGGTGGTGTGCTCACGACGGTGAAGTGAAGTTAGATTGAGGCTAAGTCCTTAATACATGTCGTGGTTAGTTGAAGTTTTAAATGTTTATTTGAAAAGATTATTGTTTGTTGGTTTTATGCACTTCTATGAGGTTGTAGGAATAGTAATACAGAGTTTTTGTGTATATTTCAATTGGTTGAGAAAATGTTATGTGTGTCGTTTAAAGAATTGACCAGTATGTGTGAATAATGTAGTTGATGGAATCATAGAGAAAGTGAGGAAGATGCTTTATGAGTGTTCGTTTAGAGGTGCATGTGCAAAGTGCGTATGTGGTTATGAGTATAGGCTTGAATGTTATGGTTGTATATCTAAACGAATGCACCGCAAGTTAGCGGATCCGTAGTATAAGATTGTATGTGGTTGTTGGAGTAGCAATAAGAGTTATGTTTGAAGTGAGGAGTTGTGAGGCTCAGTGTGTGTTAAGGTTCATGATATAGATTAATATTATAGTGTTATGTGGCGTATCTTATGAGTACTTGAAGTTAGGCTTGAACATAGTTGAGGGAGTAGTTGGGAAGTGTTGCTAAGTTTAGAAGCAAGGAGTTATGTTTCCCAAGACCTAGAAATTCCTATCTTAATCTATGCCATATGAGTCATTGTTCCCATACGATAGGATTATATCAAATTATGGTTCATTTTCTCCCCGAACAATGTCATTTGAATCTTTTGGAGGTAGTGTTTAGGGACATTTCATTTGAGTGCAAGTGGTCCTTCTTTTGATGAGATACCCTCCGAGACCTTTGATTCTCAGTCTTTGAATAAACCAAAGATATCGATTCCTTAAAATCAGTCTCCTTTGTTTAAGATCCAACTATGTGACCATTCTCATTATGAATCGCATGTTCTATGAAGTATTCGAAAGTTTGGAGTGAAGTAAGTGGATTGATTTCTTTATCCCAGCCTTTTGTCCTCATTTCCATGGTATTTTGTACTTATTCATCAACATTCGAGGATGAATATTTCCAAGGGGGAGATGATGTAATACCCCGGGAAATTTTTCGTTGAAATTTTGTGCGTAAACGTGTTGGATTCTATCTTCTAGAATGAATTATAAATTTTCCGTGAGGAATGTCTTAGATTATGACCTACCATTACGTAGCGTATCGAATAAGCTTTTCAACGATATGTGGATCATCCAAAACGGACACCCGAGCGACGAGTTATGAACATTCCGATCGAACCATGAATAGTAGTGAACAGTAAAACGTGCAGAGAAAAAAAGTACTGAGGCCTGGCGTATTTTTGCTCCAAATTTAAACGATCATAACTCCTTGTACCTAATGATCTGAGTAATCTACTATATATCAAAGGAAAGCTCTGTGAGTCCTCTTTACGATGAATTGGTTTTATCCAATTTGTCTATCGGAGCTAAAAGTTATGGTCGATCTACTTCAACCTAACAAAAGTGAATTTTTGGGTCAACTTTAAATGATCATAACTCCTCGTACACAATGATCTGGGTGAGATACTATATATCAACGGAAATATATGAGAGTCTTTTTTCTAATGAAATTGGTTTCATCCAATTTAGATATCGGAGTAAAACGTTATGGTTGATCTATTTCAGACTATCAAAATAGTCCACTAAAGGACAGATTCGAAAATTATTTGATTTTTAGGGGTGTTTTGGTCATTCCCCTTCACCCAAAATCCATCCAAACCCTATAGTAAAGCCTATTATAAGCATTATATGTTATATTTCATCAAATTCCCTCAAAAATAAAACCCTAAGCTCCTACATCCAACTTCAAGAACCTCCAAAGTTCACCATTAATTTTTCAAATTTATTCAAGATTCCAAGTTCCTAGTTCAAGAACTTCAAGAACCTCCAAAGTTCACCATTAATTCTACAAATTTATTCATTATTCCAAGTTCCTAGTTCAAGAACTCCAGAACCATCATTCAAAGGCACGATTAACATCTCAAAAATGAATATCGATCTAAAGTTCATCATTCAAGGTATGTGGGGGTTTTCAATAAGAACAATCTTTCGTACTTATGCCCAAAAGTAATTTTCTTTACAAAGGTATGATTTTTATTTGATTTTTATGGATTTGAAGCATGAACCCATATCTTATGATGATTATTATGAAATCTTGATGTTTATGATTTGAAAGATGAATTTACATATGTGGTGATATAAAGCATGAATCTTGAACGATATTTATCATGATTTTGATATTTGGGTCTTAAACTCCATTTGAAATTGTGTCTTTGAGAAAATGTGTGCTATATGCACGTTGATATTGAATATTTGAGATGTTTTGAATGATTTGACCTTTTGGTCGTGAATGAGTTATTTTGAACTCGACTGTGAAAGAAATCCACATTTTTATTGATTATGATAAAGGGGTAGCAAATTGGCTCCCGATGAAAATTGTTGAAGTGTTTATTGTGGATTTTTTTTAATGTGAGCCTGAGGCTGATTTAAATTTCTAAGCTAACTCCGGGAGTAATCTTTAGCACCGAGTGAGAGGTATAAAGTGACCTTACTTTCCTAGAATTATGTGCCCCCGTAGGATGTGAGCCTGAGGCTGATTTATATAGTGATCATTAGTGTTTTTGAATTGATACTGGAAGTCCTACTCCAATGGAAAGGTTAGGACGGCTCTCCCCAACGTGGGTTGGACGTTGGATTCCATGTGGCTCACATGGTTTGTGTCGGTTATAGGATCTCCCAGTATGTGTGTGTTTCCTTGTGTCTATGGTGAATGGTGAAGTGATTTGAAAGTGGAATTGTGAAAATTATTCTATCGAAAGATTTAAATGATATTTACATTATGAGAATTTATATTCTTGATGAACTGAAAGTGATTGACAAATTATATGATGACTCACATGTGTTATTATACTTATTTCATCCTCTCATGATTATGATGATTTTCTTCGGGCTATGTGAGTCTTTCATACATCCTGCATATTTCTTATAAATATTTTTGATGATGATTTTTATACAACAACATACACCTCCATATACTCGGTTCCTTTCTATGGTACTGACCAACATCTTCGAATGTGGGCTACATTTTCTCGGAATGTAGGTACAAGGTACAGTTGCACCTTTGGATCCAGTCAGTTCGTGGTATCCAGTCAGCAGGTGATGAGTCCTTTTGATTCAAAGTCTTGGGTTAGTTATGCATAGTTATAGTGTTGTATTTTCTTTATTAAGTCGTATTGGGTTGGTGTAGTCGGGAGTCATGACCCGTCTACCTACAGTTAGTACTAGTAGAGGCTTCATAGACAATCAGTAGAAGTTGATGTATTTTTTTTCAATTTTGGTTGTAAAGGTAGAATTGTAATCCTGTAATATTTCATTTTTGTATTGATCAGATTCAGAAAAGAGTTAATTTCTGCTGATTTGTATGGATTTGTATTTTTATTTAGTTGCTTATGAGTTATGCCAGTAGAAGGGTTAGCTTGGGGTCACTTGTGACCCTAAGCACCGTGTGATATCTCGGGACCCGATTTCGGGGCGTTACAACCACCCTTGGGGAAGCCTAAATGACATGGTTTAGTAGTTACAAGATTGGGAAAACACGTAAAAGCCATTTTAAAAATATGCAGGAAATTTTAGGAATCAGTCGTCACTGCTCGGATAATGACTCATTATGTCTGATTGCAATTCATGGCCTAAGTCATCACTTGAGGACCTAAGTTTTTGGGTCCTTTATGGTATGAAATGTATCCTCTCTTGATGAATCGTTTGGCCCGACAACGAGTCGTCATAAAGGGTCTTAGTCCAAGGGCTGATTTATTGATTCCTTATTGTTTAGACAATGGGTCCACACAATGACTGATTTCATTTGTCAAGGAGTCGCGTGCTGGACTTATTATAAAGGGAGGGATTTCTTTAGACACTTACTACAATAATAACAAGTCTACATGATAACTCGTTGTATTAGATAATGAGTCATCGCAAGTGTCGTTGTCAATAGAAGCCTGACAGTGCTTTTGGAGATTTTCCACAACTTTTTACTGCGATCTCAGAATTGACCGAGACTAGAAGAGTTGGAAAGCTAATTCAGTGGCCAATATTTTTGTGGGTCTAGATTTGGAAATTTTGGGGTATTACAATATCTCCCCCTATGGATCATTCGTCCTCAAAAGAAACTAACTAAGCTGAAGTACTAGGGGAAGAAGCTGAAATTTTTCACTCAACACTTACAAGATGAACTATGAGTTGATATATGAATCTTTAATTGATACATAGATGGAACTAAGATCATGAATGCATACTATGACATGAAAATAGCTAGATATCCTGGGATAGAAATGAAAGAATTAATTAATTTATTAAGGGAAATATTACCTTAAGCTGGAATTGAGTTCGGAGAGAAAAGATGGGGGGGTACTTGGCCTGCTTATCTACCTCTACTTCCCAAGTAGCTCCCTCAACTGACTGATTTCTCCACAAAATTTTTACCATTTCGACCTCTTTATTCCTCAACCTACGAATATGATGATCGATGATCTCAATTGGGACATCTTTAGAAGAGAGGATATTTTCATACCAACACTTTCTAAAGGCACTACTGATGCTGGGTCACTAATGTATTTTTTAAACAATGAGACATGGAAGACTGATGCACTAATGCTAAATCTGCAGGAAACTCTAACTTATAGTCTACCTTATCATATCGACTCAAAATCTTATATGGTCCAATATAGCGGGGACTGAGTTTTATCCTTATATCAAATCTATTTACCCTTTTTATGTGTGAAATTTTCAAGTAGATGAAATCACCATTATCAAACTCAATCTACCTCATCCTTACTCTGAATAAGATTTTTGATGACTCCGAGTAGCTTTCATCCTTTATCTAATTAGCTAAACTTTTTCTATACCCTCATGTACTGTATTTGGACCTATCAAAAATTCTTCATCAACCTCAAATTACCCAATAGGGGATCTATACCTCCTATCATAAAGAGCCTCAAATGGGGCCATCTTAATACTGGAATGATAACTGTTATTTTAAGAAAACTCAATCAAAGGCAAGTTATCATCCCAACTAGCTTTGAGGTCAGTCAAATATACCCTCAACATTTCCTCTAAGGTGTGAATGGTCCTCTCTTACTGACCATTTGTTTGTGTATAAAAAGTTGTACGAAGGTTAACTTGGGTCTCGAGACCTTTTGGAAAGTCTTCCAAAATTGAGAGGTAAATTGGGTACCTCTATTTTAAATAATGGTCAAAAGGACTCCATGCAATTTCACCAATTCCCTAAGATAGAGCCTAGCATAATCTTTGAAAGAATATGAAGTGTAAATTTGAAAGAAAGAGGCTGACTTAGTCATTTGGTCCACGATGACCCATATGGAATTATGTTGTTGATTAGTATGAGGTAACCCTGTAATGAAGTCCATGTTTACCACTTCCTTTTTCCAAGAAGGAATACTAAATTCCTAAAGCATATCACTGGGTTTCTGGTGCTCAACCTTAACCTGCTGGCAATTTGGACACTAAGCCACAAATAATTGCAATATCCATCTTCATGCCATTAAAACAATTAACTTCCCACAAATCACAGTACATCTTAGTGGCCTTCTAGGTGAATAGAATATCGATAACCATGAGCTTCTGCTAACATCTTCTTTCTCAGGCCATCCACATTCAAAAAAATCTGCCCTGACATCGAAGAACACCATATCGGTTTTGGGACAAAAACTCAACCTTCTAATTCTGAATTGATTCCATCAACTTAATAAAAATAGGATCTCTACCTTGTTTTTCCTTCACTTTCTCTACAAAAGAAGATTTCAAACCATTCTGAACCAGACACTACCTTAGGCCAAATCAACCACCTGAATACCCAACCTAGCACGCTAATGAACCTTACAAACTAAATCTTTATTTTTATCTTCGACATGAGCAACACTTTCCATAAACAATATGCTAAGGGTGTCGGCCACAATATTGACCTAATCTTGATGATACAACACACTCATATCATAATTCTTCAACAATTCTAGCCTCCTCCTCAGATGAAGATTTAGATCTTTCTGACTAAAAACGTACTAAAGGCACTTATAATTAGAGAACATATCAACATGAACTCCATAAAGATAGTTCCTCCAAATTCTTAAGGCAAAAATAGTTTCTACCAACTCAAGATGATAAGTCAGGTATTCTTCTCATAAGGTTTTAATTTTCTAGAGGTATATGTTATAACCTATCCCCGATGCATCAAAACATGACCAAGGAAAACTCTAGAGGCATAACAATACACCATAAAACCACTAAACCCTCTGGTTGAGTCAAACCAAAGTAAAGGTGAGTCAGTTTTCAACTACTGAAAACTCTTCTCGCAAGAACCAGACCAATAGAATTTGATTTTCTTTTGAGTTAGTTTTGACATAGGATAAGTTATAGAGGAAAATCCTTTTACAAATCATTTGTATTAACCAGCTAAAACTAATAAAATCCTAATATCTGATGAAGATATGGGTTTAGGCCAGTTCCTTACTACTTTAGTCTTTTGAGGATTAACTCAAATTCCTTCACCAGAGATAATTTGACCAAGGGATGCCACTAATTTCAATCAGAATTCACACTTGTTGAATTTAGTGATTAATTGGTGATCTTTAATAGTCCGCAAGACAATCCTCAAATGATCTGTGTGTTCACTCTTACTCCCAAAATAAATGAGGATGTTATCCATGAATACTATAGAAAACATGTCTAAATACTACTTGAACACTTTGTTCATCATGTCTATAAAAGTTGCAGGAGTATTTGTTAGTTCAAAATACATAACAACAAATTCAGAGTAACCATTCCGAGTTGGAAAGGTTGTCTTTGGAATGTAATGGTCTCTGCTCTGAGTTGATAATAGACGGATCTGAAATCTAACTTAGAAAAACAATTGGCACCCTAAAGTTGGTCGAACAAGTCATTAATCTTAGGGATGGTATACTTATTATTAATTGTGACTTTATTCAACTGACGATAGTCGATGCATATTCTGAGAGAATTGTCTTTCTTACTCCCAAAAAGAATTGGAGCACCCCATGGAGAGACACTAAACCTGATAAAATGCTTGTCTAGGAGATCTTTCAACTGTTCTTTCAATTTCTTAAGCTCGGTCGAAGCCATTCATTCTATAAGGTAAATTGAAATAGGCTGGGTATCTTGAAGGAGATCTATTCCAAAGTCAATTTCTTTCTCGGAATGAACTTTGTGCACATTTTCAGAAAATATTAATGGAAATTCATTCACTACTAGGGTTGATTCAAGACAGGATTTTGGACCTTGAGTCCTTGACTCGAACGAGATGATAGATGCACCCTTTGGATATCATTTTTCTTGCCTTAAGGAAAAAGATAAATTGACATATAAGATCTGAGGTTCTACACTTTCACACTATCATTGGCTCATTTGGAAATTGAAACTAGACTACTCTACTACTACAATCAATTAAGGCATAGAAAAAGTAGAGCCAGTCCATGCCAAGAATGACATCAAAATTGATCATGTCTAACTCTATAAGATCGACTGAGGTGATATTTTGGGATACTATGACTGGGCAATTTTTGCATACCCGTCTGACTATGAGTGAACAATTGATTGGAGTAGAACCTAAGAAGGGTTCCATAATGATTTAAGGATTGACTCAAAAATCTACCGCTATATAGGGAGTCACAAAGGAAAGTATGGCTCTAGGTCTAACAATGCATATACAGGAATATGAAAAACTTGTAATGTACCAGTAACCACATCAGGAGAACCCTTTTGATCCTGTCGAGTCTAAACGGCATAGAACCTATCCTAACAATGACCAACAGTTGCACTAGAAGTGGTATCGTGCTGATTCGATCAACCTACTAGAATAGTTAAAGAGTTAGTCTAGATCTACTAATGATTATTCCTATATTTATGCACATCTGTTTGGCAATACCTCACTCTGTGGCCTACCATGCCAACCTCATAAGATTTATCACCACTAGTTGTGCACTCATCCTTGTGGTTCCTACCACATCTCTTGCAAACTAGTTTGGTGCAATGCCTATTCACACTATCCTAGGACTTAAAGACTAGCGTTCTATCTCAAGTATCCTATATAAACTTGGGTATTAGAGCACTAGAAAAAGATGGCGATAGAGCTGAACATTTATAGTAGAACTGAGAGAGATTTCAACTAACCAACCTCTATTGAGAGAAATTAACGTTATCTGTTCTGGACCTTTTATTCTCTCTTTCATTTTCTTTGATCTTCTCCTCCTCAATAATTTGAGAATGGATCATCAATCTAGAGATTTCCATCTCCTTAACCAGCATGGTCTTCCTACACTCCTTGACTACATGCTCAAAAACACCAGCACAAACTCACTCATTCGGGACTTAGAATCAACCACCATAGTCAGAGCATACCTCACCGATTGAGTAAACTTGAGTGAATACTCCTTAACACTCATATTGACTAGCTTCCAGTTGATGAACACCTACACTTTGTCTTCTCTCAAATCAAGCAGAAAGAACATGTCTAGAAATCCAGTAACAAATTCATCTCACTTGACTAACCCTGCATTTGTATCTCTATTATTTTTCCACTTCTTAAACTAAGTATGAGCCACTCCTTGAAATTAGTAAGAAGTTAAGTCGAGCACTCTCATGAACTCAGTTACCTTATGACCACTATCTAAGAACTGCAGTGGATCCTCTTTCAGCATGGATTTAAAGAACATAGAGGGATTCATCCGAGTGAAATCCTAGATCCTAGTCAATGTCGTATTCGTTGCTGGGTTGGATGGGGTAGCAACTTGCTGGTTATTTTTGGAAATCTTAAATTGGGATAATATTATGAAAGTAGCCCTAAACTTAACATGAGAGACTTGCTCAATCAAAGGGTTTTCAGGAACTAGCAATGGTGTCTACTGGTTCCCATTTTTTCTTTCGTTGGTTCACTTAGGAGGAATTTTCAATAAATTGGGTAGAGAATGAGTTAGGATAAGAATTTTAATAGAGTTCACACTCTATAACAAACATGAATCATGAAAGAAGTGAGATTTTTCTAAAACATTTTGTGGCCTCTTCCTCATAAGTGTGGCGCACTTCACACCCACGAATAAAACTCTATTAAACATGGCTTTTAGATACCCTAGGACACTTTAAACCTTCTACTCTGATACCAAGTATGCCATGATCAGAGATTTCCCCCTTGTCATAACACAGTACTTAGAGCCACAAGTGACCCCCAAGCTAACCTATGGCCTGGCATGCACTAGGATACTGGAAATCATAATTATGTAAACTAAATATTAACCAAAACTGGAAATGGAAATATCTTATAACCAACCATGTACAAAATCTAAAACATCTATCTGAAAGCCTCTAAACAATAATGAGTTGTTAGGATAAGACAAAACTAACTACAACTGATAGAAACTAAAAGTGTTGAAAATAAACACTAATAACTAGTACTTGAATGATGAGGACTCACCAAAAACTACTGCTGAATTTGGTGCGAGAAAGTGCTAAGCGAGATCTAGGTACTGAGTGTCCGAAGGTATAATATAAGACAATATATTGCAAGAAAGTATGTGATTAGTACTTTGAATATACTGAATATGTGAGATGAGAATTTAACTAGTCAATATAAACATGAATGAATGAAACATGATAAGATGAATGCAAGACAAAGTACATATATGTACTATGTAAAACTGAATTTTTGAATAACTGAATATAAGGTCATGCATATCTAAACTGAAATAAAAGTTGAACATAAACTGAGGAATGTGGGAGATAACAATAATAGACATACCCCAATCTAAGCATACCGAGGTACAACCTATAACCCCAGTTAGAAGGGTGTTATTATCTTGCCAAGGGTACCAACTCTAGTTGGCGTGGATCCACAAAATTAATGCCTCGAAAGACTAGGGTGGCATACCTCACCTGATGGGTGACCCCTTATGACCTAAGGTAGAGCCGTAGTTCTAGAACTTAGGGACTTCTACTAAAGGTCTCAATCATCAAGAGATGGGTGAGACTTCATCCCGTCATTCCCTTGGTGCTAAGTACCACTCCCAATTGAATGACACTGAAACTAATATATTCTTAATATAGTAGTATTCTTGAAAATAGAAAAATATGTATAATATGAAGTGCTAAAAACATTTCAACTAATACATCCATGAATTCTTATATATCGGATGTTCATAACCCACTAGCTCTGTCTAGTACAACTGAACATAATATTATTTTAAAGTTGATCATCATAGAGAATTTCACAAAATAAAGCCCAAACTCAATAGTTTATCAATAATAAGAGAATTCAAAATAGTGAGTAAGGGAAGATGTAAATCTTTTGGGAAAACATGTACTCATGGTTGAATTCAATCATTAAACTAGAATTCCAAGGAAACTCATAACTATCATGGAACCCTAGGTAAAAGATTGAATTAAACTTGAGAGTTTGAAGACATCTTTAGGACTAGATGGGTGAACAGAACCCATTGATGAAATCCCACATAAGTGGAGATGAAGTACTAGGAAAATTCCTTAGAATTTGTGCTTGAAGTTGAGGAACCCTTCTTTGTTGTTAGAGAAGAATAATCTCTCCTTTTTAAAAAAAAAATTATTTTGTGACTTAATGGGAAATTTGGGGAAGTTTAAACTTATATACCACCCTTAGGGAAGCCTAAGAGACGTGGGTTAGGACCTAAAAGACCTTTTTAAAATATGCAGGAAATTCTGGGAATTAGTCATCACGACTCGGGTAAGAACTCATTATGTCTGATCATAAGCCGTGGCCTGAATTGCGACCTGAGGACCTAAGTTGTTGGATCATTTATAGTGTGACAATGGCTCCTCTCCTAATGACTCGTTAGACCTGACAACGTGTTGTCACGAAGGGTCATTGTCTAAGGGTTGGTTTCTTAATTCCTTACTGTTGAGACAATGGGTCAACACTAATTCATTTCGTATGTCAAAGAGTCATGTGTTGAGATCGTTACCATTGGAGGGAACTTTCTGGTCACTTACTACCATGACAATGAGTCTAAACAATGAATCATTGTGTCTAACAATAAGTCATTGCAAGTGTCATTGTCACTGGCATCCTGACAAAGCCTTCTGATATTTTCCACAACTTCTTACTATGACCTCGAAATTTAGCGAGACTAGCAACATTGGAAAGCTAATTCAATGGCCTATCTTTTGGTGGATCTAGAGTTGAAAATTTTATTGTATTACCCTAGTGGATTAGAATATTTTCCATCATAATCTGGTGATTTGGTTTGTAACTCCGGGGATAAATAGGGTGGCTTCGAGGTACACCTAAAGGGAACCGGACATGGGAATACATTTAGCATGCGTGTTTCAAATCACCCTTTTCTGCAGTTGTATGTTTTATATAAAAGGTATGTTACAATTTTATTTGTAGAAACTAGACATGGTCTAGAAGTATCTACGTTAATAGCTACTGCAGGAGCATCATATATTTGGCCTTTGGGCACAATGTTGGATGGATGATCACATTTAAAATTTGGTCAGGCTCAAATATATTGTATTATTACACATTATATTAATTTTTTTATTGTGATAATGGATTTATAGAATGGTGGTCCAAATGTACTATTATGACTCGAGACTACCCCCTACTTGTAATCCGGTGCTTAGAGCTACAAGTGGCCCCAAGCAAATCCATGGCATGGCAAAACACTAAGAATATAAAAAACAATGGATAAAAACACTTGTGAAAGATGAATTGAATAACTAAATATACATTCAAAAGAAAAGTAATCAATAATAAGAGAATCTGAGATCACAAGATGAACGTCTAACTATTCATCTAAAAGCCTATACTAAGATTAGTTAATGGAATAGTACCCTAGCTAACCGTCTAAAAACAGGGAATGACAGAAAAAATGAAAGTAAATGTTGATATTGGCCCTCACATGAGGACTCACCAAAATGTGACTATTGATTGGTAAGAGATCGTACAAAACATGATTTGTATGTAGATCATCAGAACTTATATTATGAGATAATATATTGCAAAAAGAAAGTGTGCGATCAATACTTTGAATGTACGGAGTATGTGAGATAGGAAATAACATATATAAGTTTAACATGGTAAATGTAACATAATAAGCTAATGCAATACCAAGTAACAAAATTGTGTTGTTTAATGAACTGAATAACAAAATATAAGGTCATGCAAGAATTTAAATTTGAAGCATAGATTATAAATTAAGGGTTGTAGGAGCTACTAGTAATGAAAAACCCTAATCTTAGCTAACTAGGGTCCAACCTGTAACCCCAGCTAGATGGGTGTTCAGTACCTTGACAAGGGTAGGAACACTAACAGACGTGGATCCACTAAACTAATGTCCTAAGGAATATGGTGTCATGCCTGGGATAATGAGTGACCCTTTAGAACCTATGGTGGAGTTGTATTTCAGGGACATAAGGACTTCTACTAAAGGTCTTGGCCTAACTAGCGGATGAGCCTTCCTCCTTGTGTCTTCCCGGTGCTAAGTACTACTCCTAACTCAATAACACTAATAGAAGCAATGCTCAATGATAATAATATTCAAAAGACTAAAAATAAATTCTTTATATGAAAGAATTCAAAACATGTAAACTGGGGGAATATAGTACCCCAAAAATATATGCATGAAATCCTAGGACATCTGGTGTTCATATCCTACCATCTCAAAATAGTACAACTATTATGCTAATTCCATAAACTAAATAAATGCAAGTAAATTAATGAGTCAAGTCCAACACTTATGGATCCACAATATAACTAGGGTTTGTAATCATCGTTATGTAATAATACTAAAATTCATGATAAATTGGGGATTATCACTCAAAGACACCATGAGACTGAGATGTTAATAAATTTGCCAGTATTCATAAGCCCTATATTATGGAGAAGGAACTGAACTGGAGAATTGAATTAACATTGGGAAACAGTGGGTGGAAGGTGATAAGAATCAAACCAAGGAAGGCACAAAAATAGTTCAAAACAGTCCAAAAAACAAGTGCAACTAGAGAGCTAAACAAGAGCAAGTTTCGACCAACAACAAGAACACAACTTTGACTAGATAACAAGGTGTATTGACCCTATTTCAGTGGACAACCAAACTAGCAAGTTGATTACAGGATAAGAACAATAAGAAGGAAACAACAATACAGAGTTTTACTAGAACAAGAACACAAACAACTACAAGATTACAAGAATGAAAACGTAGATAGTGTGATATACAATATTACAAATACTAAGAACTAAGGTGTGTATCAAACACCAAATCCCTTAAACATATAATACTAACATCAACACTCTTCAGTGGACACAAGAGGGACATCAATATCCCAAGGAGCCTACGTTTCCAAGCCAAGAATTCAACACAAGTGAATCTACACTTGTATTGACCTAGTTTCGGGTGGTCACTCTTCTCACTAGAGAGAGCTGGTTTCAAAGTCTCACAAGACTTACAAATTTTATCAATAACTATCAACTAAAACCCTAAAATATTCTATATATAGTATATTACAAATATATTATGTAAAATATCCAAAAGACCCCTCAAAAGTGAGGCGCCCTTCAAGTGTAAGTTAGGGGCTGATTTGGTGTGTTTAGGTCCTCCTTTCACACTTCAACAATACACTCCTTTTTGTCGAATCTTAACACACTTGAACAAATTCATCCTCATGGTCATGCCCGTATCATCCTTTCCTTCTTGAAAAGGATCCGACCTCGAATCCATACCTTGCAAAAATCAAAGAGAAGACAAACAAGCACAACATCCTCATGAGATGAGGGTTGGGGTTAGTACAATACATAATATTGTCATGCCGAGGAGGGACACACTTGAAAAATAACCAATGATCCTTCGTTTTAAACATTAGGAATCTATTCAAGAATGCACAAAGGAATTGGTAAAGGGAATCTCCAAGAGTTAAGGAAATCACAATGGTCATATTGGCATCACTAGATACAAGAGGTAAGATTAGCTTAATCTTAGGAACCATACGACACAATTGCCTCATCACCTCTTTAAAAGACCATATCAAGGGTGGTTCCCTAATTTAAAGTAAAGTCCACACAAAACATATAACAATGTCACTCAAACAAGTGGACCAACCAACTAATATCCTACCTCCACATATTGTCAATCCATAACTATCGTGGAATTCATCAAAAGCAAAGAGGTAGTATAGAAAGGAATCAAATGTAAAGGTATCATCTAAGGTGCTACCATCTAGGAGAATTCTATTTTTCTCAAAAGACTTAGCACGTGATATACACAAGAATGAAATCAAAGCATTTAAGTGCATACAAATTCTTTCTTTTTGGAAATTCATGTCAACAAGCGATGTATATCCAACAAGATCATGAATATAATCATATACATAAAGGTAATGAAGAAAGGTACTAAGGAAAATATTCTCATCAAAGATGTATTCACAAGTAGGAACACATAAAGAGAGAAAAAGACATTGCAAACATGTAGGACCTCTTTTTTTCCAACAACTTTTCGAGGGATGGTATTCCATTAATGAAGTCATTCCATTAGGGAGAATAGAGAAACTACCATGTAAAAAACTAATCCAAGACAAGTAGTTCTCCCAAGAACATTGTTCTCCTCTATTAATGATGTTAAGCATGCTCCCAAAAGTCCCACAAGACACTTCACATTGTCCAACCCTATAAAGGTGACAAGAAGCCGTGAACATCCTTGGACTCTTCCACAAGAAAAAATTCAACTTGGCATCCACAAGTTTTTTTTCACATAACTTTAACATACGGGTGTCAAATATGGATGCAAGCACATAAACAATACCCCAAAGAGGCAAAGACACAATTGCCCTTGTTTTTTTAATCATGAAGCCGCCTTTGAGAAAGGGGCATCCCATCACAAGCAAGCCACAAAGAAGGGTATCACATGAATGGAATTCATTTTAAGTGTTTTCAAGAGAGAGCTCACTTATTGACCTACAAGTAGTGCTACCTTGGTCAAGAATGGAAGCACTTAAGGGTGAACTCTCTTGGATCCTATTACTACTCCCCTTCTTTAGTGAATCCTGAACCTTGTTAGAAATTCCCCCCATGCACAACTTGGGTCTATTAAGTGGGTTATAAATCCACAAGAATGACTTTCCATCATAGGGAAGGATACCAATACTCACAATCAAACTTTTGTTGTCATCTTGACCAAGAATCAAGGTGGATGTATAACATTCTCTATATCCCAAGAGGTTATCGGGGTTAAATGGGTGAAGTAGCCAGGGACCTAGGTCTCAGCTATACCCAATTTTCCTTATGGCCTTATCCCCAAGATTAGGCATACCCTCTATATCACCATTGAAAGTATCATGACCACAAAGAGGGTATAGAAAGGTATCACACAAGTCAACTTCAACTATGATGTCATTATTCATGTATTCATTAGTTTCAAGTTTATCACCATTAGTATGCTCAACATAGGAATCACACAAAGAAGAAGTAGATGGAATTTCAAAGCATGCACCATATTCTCTTTCAAGAGAGTTATCCCCACATAGATATAAACTACCATGGGCAGCAAAGGGATCACACACAGAAACATTTTCACAAGAACAATCACAATTCAGGTTTCCTACACATTCAATCAAATCAAGTTTACCCTTACCCTATTGTTCATTTTCACGGTTTGTATGACCAAGGCTACCAATAAGGATTTCATCACACAATATGCTCAAAGAATAATCTCAAATCCCATGATCAAATCTATCAACATCATCACTATCTTGAGACTCATCAAATACACCATTCAATTGCTCAAGTAGTGGAGTACATTCATGAGTAAGTTAATCATCATTCATATCCTCACTAGTTGTTGGCAACTCACATACCAACGTAGACTAACCCTGGTTTTCACAAGGGTCAAATACTGTGTGAATACTCTCATTACTTGGCAATGGAACCTCATTCGTATTACAAGTGCTAGCACTAGATGGACATATATCGTTCTTACGAGAAGAATAAATTTTTTCATCTATAGGATCAACTAGTGCTTGCATGCATACAACAAGAATTTGATCTTCATGAAATATTGTAATACCACGAGTATCACAAAAGGAAGATTCATTCACTTCTATACTAGGCAAAACTGCAACTACATCCATTTGGCTAAAACCAGCCACATCACAACATTCTACGTTTATAGAAGTATAGGAGGCAACATTTTTACCTTGTAGCTCACATGAGATACGGTCTTCACCTTGGTGTGATTCATGGCATACAACTTGATCCTTTGGAAAGCTTTTATTATATGGAGGAATTGGTTTTGGCATAGATTGGGGCATTTGGTTTCCCATTCCTTTGTACGGCACCCACTCTCTTTCTCGTCTTTCACAATCACGGAGGATAGCTTCAAGATGGGCCAAGCGAGTATTATTGTCCATGATACCTAATAAAAGACACTAAAAAGACAAACAAACAAGTTGGATCAAAGTATCCTCACCACACTAACATACTTTGATTACCTCACACTTGCATTCCATGAGGGTTCTAAGTCGTCTAAGGAACCCGTTAGGAGATTGAGGAGTGAGTCTACTCTTGTACAGAATAGATCTTGGTTTGAATATCAAACAAATCTTGTAGGACTTAAGCCAATAACTATCAACGAATCAAAAAGACAAAAGGCACACAACAAACGCAAACACGAACAACAGACTCAACAAATAACTTATAATTTAGTTGGCGATTACTAGCTTGTCAATTAGTTTTAGAATTAACTAACAAAACTAAGAAACAACAATAAGAAACTAAGAATCAAAAATTTGAGCCAAAATTGTTGCGTGAAAAGTAAATGGGGGACATGGCATTCCACTATTGGTTCGGTTTTATCAAGTTTTAATTTTTTAATATTCAAGTCTTAGTCAATTTTCAATTTGGATTAGTAGAATTTTGTTAAAAGGAGGGATTATAAGTCTTGGAGCTCTTTTTCAAATTCAAATTTCAAGAATTGACTTTTCTTGTACTTCTCCTTAAAACATGGTCCCTTAAATCATGGAAAGTGGTTGAGAAGTAATTGACAAGTCTTTGGTGGTTGTAGAGTCCTGCAAGAGTAACAAGTGCTACACCTTTTCTTCTTCACTTTTTGGATCTAAAGCTCACTTTATATTTAACGATATATGAAGGAGGTGAAGAACATCAAGAACAACAACAAAAATCACCAAGAACAATACCAACAATCACCAAGAACAACAACAACTTCCAATGCCCAACTCCAAATCCGTAACAATAAGGTTAACCACACTGGCAAGACTTCAACAATTTCAAAAAAATGTTCTTAAGAATACAATTCACAACAATATCACATGGGCAAGCTTAGAACAACAAGAAGAAACCACATGCCCAAAACAGTCCACCACAATAATGTTCGACAACAATCGGACAAGTGTTATGTTCACAACAACAACATCAACAAGAAAATCTCAAACTTAGATACAGACTCAATGTATTCATGAAGAATAAATCTAAAACTAAACACTCAAGACAAGTAAAAATCTCGGCCAAGAAACAACAAGAACGCAATTTTGGCCATGACATAAAAATGGACAGATTTGCTTCTTTTCAGATTTTTTAATTTTCAACACTCTTTTTTTTAAGCAAGCAAACCCAATATTGATCTTGTGGAAAAAAATCAAGCCATGCTCTAATACCAAATGATACAAATCAAACCACGGAAGGCATGAAAATGGCTCAAAACAGTCCACAAAAAAAGTGGAACCCGAGGGCTAAACAAGAGCAAGTTTCATCCAACAACAAGAACACAACTTTGACAAGATAACAAGGTGTATTGACGCCTATTTGAGCGGACAACCAAACTAGAAAGTTAATTACAAGATAACAACAACAAGAAGGAAACAACAATACAAGGTTTTACTTGAACAAGAATACAAACAACTACAAAATTACATGAATGAAAAGATAGATAGTATGACATACAATATTACAAATCCTAAGAACTAAGGTGTGTATCAAACACCAAAACCCTTAAAACATATAATACTAACACCAACACTCTAACATGAACACAAGAGAGACGTTAATCTCCCTAAGCACCTATATTTCCAAGGCAAGAATTCAACACAAGTGAATCCCCACTTGTATTGACCTAGTTTTGGGTTGTCACACCTCTCACTAGATAGAGATTCTTTCAAAGTATTACAAGACTTAAAAAAATCATCAATAACTATCAACTAAACCCCAAAATGTTTTATATATAGTATATTACAAATAGAAGATGTAAAATATCTAAAAGACCCCTTAATAGTGAGGCGCCCTTCAAGTGTAAGTTAGGGGATGATTTGGTGTGTTAAGGTCCTCCTTTAACACTTAAACAATGCACTCCTTTATGTGGACTCTTGTTACACTTGAACATATTCTTCCTCGTGGTCATGCCCATATCAGAAGGGGACCATTGGTGAAATACCACATACCTGGAGATGAGAACCCTGAAGAATTATTTAGAATTGGTAGTCTAATGAAGATGAATCCTAGATCTGCCTTGGGGAAATAAATCACTCTTTTTTGTCTTTGACACTAAGTGTCAGATGTTTTTCTGAGTAATGAGGTATTAGGGAAATATTAACCCTAATAAACATTCTTAAAATATTCAAACGCTATAGTTTTTGTTGAAAGAGTGGGAAAAGACTTATATGACTTTTCTTAAATTCGTAACTCAAAACTGATGGGAGGAATATATGAAACCTTTACACGATCGTCGTACAAACCTATGATTATGAGTTGCACTCCTGGTTGGGAGTTGTATGAGAGCTCTCTAGACATTATCATAGGAGCCTCGCTACGATTGTGGGATCAACCTTTGGTTATACCTTGGTTCATAGGTTTGATTTTTAAATCAGAGCATCTGTGGGACTCATGTTCATGCCTAGGATTATGTTTTCAAAATATGATCGTGGTTCCCTCTCTTGGTAGGGAGGCACACTTGTCAACATTTTGATATTTGGATTGTATTGATCAGATAGGACTATTATATAGTCGTATAATGTAACAACAATCGTGGTTTGGCTGGTGGTATCTCACTACAGAGTAATGCTTTATTAAAAACCCATAACTTTTTACTCTGATGCCAGATTAAGGAAAAAATGAATATGTTAGAAAGATAATTCAAATATCTTTCATTTGGTGTGTCTGGAGCTTAAATATTCTTCAAAACCTAAAGTTATTCTTTTTTTAAAATTATTATTTCTTAAGGAATTAATTTGTAAGGGAGGTTTTATCTTGGTTAAGGGATAGGAGGTTCTTGTGAACTCGGTACATGGCAAAATTCCTTCTTATACTGTTAAAACTTCAAGTATAATCCTACATGTAATTGAAGCATATTTCTAGCCTTGGATTTGATTATCTTAAGTGTTACAATATCTCCCCTCGAGGTCATGAGTATCTCAAGTCCCACGTAGATCGGTGATCACCCCTTTCACCTAGCTTAGTCAGCTCAACAACCATAAGTGTCAGATTAATTTTGAACATATAACAAGATATAGAAAAAATAAGACTAATGATTACTCATGAAATGTATAAGCCAATCCACCAAATAACACACTAAACCAACACACCCAAGTCCACTGTAATATAAAATAGCCTCTAATAATCTGAAGTCAATAAATGTTAGGATATTCCCTCGATGACTGCCAAAATAGAATATAAACGAAGTCTAAGACATAGAACATAAAGACCATGAAATGAAGCTTTCAGAAGTATGGAAGATCACCAATTCAGTATCAACTCACAAAAACCATTCGTACACCTGATCACTGCGCAGGAAAAGTAGAAGAAGTTCTGGTCCTTGTATCTTATAGGGATACAGCATCTGGAGATGGTTAGCGATTGGAGATCTTCCATCAAACTCAAGGATAGTAATAAAATAATGTTATTATTCAAAATCAAGTCAAACCATTATATATATATATATATTTGGGAAAAGGAACAAGGATTAGCATGAACTTTGAAAATCTTAACCTGGTTTGTGTAGAATAACCGCCATATAACAAGGCACCCACGGGCTATATGGGCCATTACTCCCCTAACTGGAAGGGTCCCAGTGCGTGTAATCACATGAACCAGAGAATATCCATATCCATATATGCCTTCATGGAAGACTCAAACCTCCCAGCATAATCAAGGTGACTTAAGCACTAATGTATATAATATGGGGAACTCAAAACTACCATTCATATATATATTTAAGGGACTCGAACCTCCTAATCATATAGACACCCACACCAACTAGCATGGTTTCGAGTGTTAGTTCTTCAAACTCCACTTTCATGACCCGGCCACTCATCCTACTTTAAAGCCCAATTTAAAACATTCGTTACACATATAACCAACCATTAATCCAATTACTTACCAAAGGAATCCCATTGGTATCATCATACCAACCTCACTTGCAAGCGTACAACATTTCATAACCATTATCATTCAACTTTGGGACTCGAACCCATTGTCTAAACAAAGACATCAATTCAATTCATCACTTAGGGACTCGAACCCATTTAGCCAATTAAACCACGAAGGTTACAATTCAAATCAATTTATGACCCACAAGGTCTTCATGAAACCATTTACTAACCATTTATATTATTAGGTCAATGCCTTAGTTCAAATCATAATTTAATTCAATTTAAGGTCATCAGGACCTTTACAAAGTCATTCATCCTTCACTAACATTTTTATGCCAAGCATTAGTTCAAAACATAATTCATATGTGACAAAATTCTTCTCATTAATATTTTCACAAAAAGGTTGAGCGCATATTATTATCAAACGATTTTCCAAAGCCAAAAATGATCAAGTCTAGGGTTAAACATGGCCCATTCATAAAACCACTATTCCTATGCACCCACATGTGTAAAACTATTATTAAAACATGTGTAATCATAATTTAAAACATGAGAAAATAATACTCAACATTATGCATTACAACCCTCAACTGTGGCTTTCAAAATGACCATTAATGAATCATGAACAATGTTTAAAACACATGATTTTTGTGAACTATCAATTAAGTAGGAGTCCTACCATACAATGCCTCAAACGGGCCCATACCAATGCTATAATGGTAATCATTATTATAAGAAAATTCAATCAAAGGAAAATGGTTGAACCAACTACCACCATAGTCAATCACATAGGCTCGCAGCATGTCCTCCAAAGTAAGAATAATACTATTGGCGTGCCCCTCCGACTATGGGTGAAAAGTACTACCAAGAATCACTTTAGTCCCCAAACCATGTTGAATAGAGCACCAAAAATGCGACGAGAAATGATTACTATGATCTGAAATAATTGAGATAGGCACACTATGCAACTTTACAGCTTCCTGAAGTAACAACTTATCATAATCCTTGACAGAATAAGTAGTCCTCATTGGCAAGATGTGAGTCGACTTGGTCATCCTATCCACAATGACCCAAATGGAGTCAAACTAATTTTGCAATCGTTGAAGGCTGATAATAAAATCCATATTAATTATCTCGCATTTCCATACTGGTAATTCAATCTCTTGAAGTATCCCACCGGTCCTCATGTTCTCCACCTTCACTTACTGACACACCATACACATAGACACAATGTTGTCTACATGCCATTTCATGTTGTTCCACCATTACATCTCCTTTATGTCATGATACATCTTTATTGAACCGGGATGAACCGTATACTGCGATTCATAAGCCTCGGCCATAATCTTGCCTCACAACCCATCCACAGCAGGAAAACACAACCTCTCTTGGTACCTTAAGATACTATCTCCGCTGATCTCGAAGGACATAACCTTTTGTTTACCCATATAATATTTGATCTTCATCAATAAAGGATCCAATACCCGTTTTTTCTTTATTTCCAAATCAAGAGATGATTGTGCCACTTGTTGCACAAACACACCTCCAACCTCTGAGTTTAAGAAGTAGACTCCAAGGTTATCCACATAGTGAATATCCTTCCCCAACTCCCATTTGTCCTTATCCACATGTGACAAGATTCCTATGGACAACCTGTTAAGAGCATCAGCAACCACATTACCTTTACCCAAGTGGTAGTAAGGACTCATATCATAGTCCTTCAGCAACTCAATCCACCTTATTTGCCTAAGATTAAGCAATTTTTGAGTGAACACAAGTTGTAGGCTCTTATGATTAGAAAAGATATAAACGTAGACCCCATACAAACAGTGACACCAGATTTTCAATGTGAATATCATGGATAGTAACTTCAAGTCATGAGTCTGATTGTTCTTCTCATGAGCTTTTAACTATCTAGAGGCATAAGAAACAACCTTACCAAGCTACATCAAAACAAAACCCAAACCAACTCGGGATGCATCATAATGGACCATAAAACCCTCAGTGGCTTCTCAAAGCTACCCTTGCAAGAATAAGACTCTAAGAACTTTACCATCTTATGAGTCAACTAAGGCAATGGAGAAGCAATAGAAGAAAAACTTTCCACAAACCTCCTATAATAACCAGCAAAATCCAAGAAGCTCCAAATATTGATTGGAGTCATGGGTCTAGGACACTTCTTGACCATAAAAACTTTTTTAGGACTACCATAATCCCCCACTAGACACGACATGAACCAGAAAAGTTATGGAATTCAGCTAGAATTCACATTTAGAGAATTTAGCATACAACCATTGATCTTTCATGGTCTGCGACATAAGACAGAGGTAATTGGCATGACCTAGTTTTCTCTTAGAGTAAACCAAGATATCATTAATGAAGGAAATGACGAACAAATCCAAAAACTGATAAAATACCCTGTTCATCAAATTCATGTATGTCGCTGAGGCATTGGTCAACCCAAAAGACATAATCAAAAACATAAAATGCCCATACCAGGTATAAAGAGTTTTCTTAGGGATATCCACTTCCCTAATTATTAACAGATGATATTCGGATCGAAGATCAATCTTAGAAAAAAATTTGGCACCCTGAAGCTGATCAAAGAGATCATTAATTCTCAAAAAGGGTACTTATTCTTCACAGTCACTTTATTCAATTACCGGTAATCACAACACATCCAAAGAAATCTATCCTTATTTTGCACAAGCAATATCAGTGCACCCCATGAGGACACACTAGGATGTATAAAACCTTTTTCTAAGAGGTCCTTTAGTTTATCCTTAAGCTCCTTCAACTCAACTGGAGCCATTCTATACAGGGGAATAGAAATTGGATTAGTTTCTGAAATACGGTCAATAATAATATTTCTCTCCCTATTACGAGAGATACTAGGAAGGTCATCAGGGAAGACCTCAAGGAACTCATTTACCATAGGATTAGAATGTAAGGAAGGACCTTCCAGGTTAGAATTTTTAACCTAGACAAGATTATGGAGACAACCTTTGGAAATTACTTCCGGGCTCTAAGATACGATATAAACCTCCCTTTAGGCAGTAGAGAACTTCTCTCCCATTTAATAATTGGCTTATTAGGGAAATTAATCATGACCTTATGGGTTCGACAGTCTAAAGATGCATAAAACGAGTTCAACCAGTCCATTCTCCGAATAACATCAAAGTCAACCATGTCTAACTCTATCAAGTCTACCAGAGTTTCTCTATTACTAAAAGATACCACACCCTCTATAGACGTTTTGACAACCACAGAGTCTCCTACCGGGGAAGAAACAAAAAAGTTATTAGATAAATATTCAGGGCCAAAACCAAAATACACAGCAACAAATAAGGTCACATAAGCGAAAGTGGACCTCAAATCAAGTAAATAGTACACATCATAGAAAAAAAGTTTCAACATACCAGTAACAACATCCAAAGATACCTCAGACTCTTATCTAGTAGTAAGTGCATAAAGATGGTTCCAAACATTATCGGAGACAAAAGAAGTTCCCTTTGGTGTAGGAGCTGAAGAAAATGCAACAAGAACTTTGTTTTCCCCAGAAGTAACTCTAGAGGGACAATCCCGTTGCATACGCCCAATCTAAACACACATAAAATATTGGTTTTCCCCTTCTCACACTGACCATGATGATTATGACCATAAAATCTATAAAAAGGGTAGGATAGTTTTGACTGGGCCACACTGGCCTGATATTGGACACCCTATTTCCTAGACAAATCACCAACCTGGAAGCATTATTCACCTAACGACTTTGGGTAAGGAGCACTAGTCATCTAATAGCAGTTAGGACTCCCCTAACTCTTCTTCTTAGACCATTACCACTATGTTGTTGGACTCCACTCTATTCTGAAAATAAAAATTTCATACTCTACCTCTCAACAATCTCAGCCTACTTTTTTTTCTCCTCTTTGACCTGCTGCATATACCAAACCAATCTAGAGATGTCCATGTCCATGATCAACAAAAAAGCCTTACTCTCAAGAATCAACTCATGAGAAAATCCCAAAGCAAACTTTCTCATCTGGGCCCTCATGTGAGATACCAATTCAAGAGCATACCAAGAATTCTAATGGAATTTCAAATTATACTCCTTGACTGTCATCCTTTTTTTCTTTAAGTTAACAAATTCTTCTATTTTTCCTCTCTCAACTCCTGTGGAAAGAACCAATCCAGAAATATACTAGATAAATTACCCCATAAGGCAGAACTAATATCCTCACCTCTCAAATGTTCCTACTCTTCATACTATTGGTACGCTATATCCTTCAATTGGTAGGCATCAAACCCTACACCTTTAACCTCCAAAGCATGCATAACCCAGAAGATCTTCTCTATTTCATCAATGAAACTATGAGGATTCTCCTAAATCTTTTTACTAATAAACATCGGAGGATGAAACCTCATGAATTGTCCAACTCTAGTGGCCTCGTAAGAAACTATAGTAGCAGCAGAACCCAACTGTTGTGACTGATACGTCACCAACTGAGTCAATAGGGGAATGTAGCGATGGAACTCGGCATTTGTAACCTCCTCGGGAGACGACTGAGTATGAGTGTCACCCTTAGGGGAAAGATCAGTGGTAACAACTGGGACCCTATGAGGACAGTCAGATACAGAGACCCTTGACAATGTTTGGACCAAGAAGTTAGATGAGATCCATCCATATTATCCTCAGACGGGAAAGAAGATTTCATACAGACATAAGATCCTCTTTGAGGCATGATCTAAAAGACGACCAAATGGAAATCAGAATAATACAAGACCTTAGACTCTATATCTCAAATTTTAGACAACAAGAAAGGAAAACATTCCTAAATGTCTCATAGCCAACAAATAATCCAATTACTTACCAATTTAAAACATTTATTACACATATAACAAACTAATAATCCAATTACTTACCAAAGGCATCCCGTTGGTATCATCATACGAACCCCACTTGCAAGCGTACAACATGTCATAACCATTATCATTCAACTTTGGGACTCGAACCCATTGTCTAAACAAAGACATCAATTTAATTCAACACTTAGGGACGTGAACATATTTAGCTACTTAAACCACCAAGGTTTTAATTCAAATCAATTTATGACCCTTAAGGTCTACATGAAACTATTTACAAACTAGTTACATTATTAGGACAATGCCTTAGCTCAAATGATAATTCAATTTAATTTATGGTCATCAGGACCGTTGCAAAGACATTAATCCTTCATTATCATTATTATGCAAAGCATTAGTTCAAAACATAATTAATATGTGACAAGATTCTTCGCATTAAAATTTTCACAAACTAGTTGAGGGAATACCATTATCAAACCTTTATCCAAAGTTAAAACCCATCAAGTCTAGGTTTAAACATAACTCATTCATTAAACCAAAATTCCCATGCACCCACATGTGAAAAAGCATTATCAAAACATGTGTAATCATAATTTAAAATATGAGGAAAAAATACTCAACACTATGCATTTAAACCCTTAACCATGGTTTTCAAAACCACCATTAATGAATTATGAACAATGTTTAAAACACATGATTCTTGTGAACTAATAATGAACAAAGAGTAACAAGATTGAGTTACGAATATTCGTGGAGAGATTTTGATCCTTAATCCTTTAGATGACCACCTTGAAGATACCCTAGCCCAATCATCTTAAGAGGTTTTTAAAGAATTTGTAGAGAGTATTTTTAATCTTCTAAAATGTAGAATGAGTGACAAAATAGTATTATTAAAAGTGGGTTCTTAAGGGTTTGGGGTGGGAAATGTTCAAAATACCCTCAATTTAGAAGTTTTAAAAAACTTGTAGGTTGGTATGATTGGATCCTCTAATAAGTCAACATATAATACGAATGGTACCCTTAAGTCGTCACTTGAGCAGAAAGTTGGACACCACATTTTATCCGACATATGACTCCCCTACCTAACTCGTATCATCACCATATGACTAGTACCATCAAGTCGTACACAAGGAAGAACATCAAGGTCTAGACATTAGATAGCATACGATTGAACCCTATACTTCTCGTCACTAGACCATAGGATTCATATGGAGTCTCTCGTACCTAGGGAAGAACTTAGCGAATGTCACACTGACCAACATACAACTAGGTTCCCTAGACCCATAACCAGACCGTATGACTTATGGTGTCAGTTGTATGATGATCAAAAGGCTTAAAACTTGAGAAATTTGCAAGGGCCAAAGTTCTGGGTGTTTCATCATTTGTCCCCAAATGGGAACTAACTGAGCTGGAAAATTAAGGTAAATGAGTTATAATTCTCTCTGTTTATTTTTCATTTCTCTTGATATTATTGCAGCCCTATGATAATATTTTTATCTAAAATTCCTTTGAGTTTCTAAGAGTGGCATACTAATATGGTACTAAGTCGATGACTGAAATATGGACTGAACTGGACTTATAGATTCATGATCTGACTTGAGAATAATTAGGTGACATGAAATAGAAAGAATTAATTAATTTAGCAAAAACAATTACCTCAAATTGAGACTAAGTTTGAAGGGAAGACATGGGTTACTTGGTTATCATGTCTACCACTGTTTTCGAAGTAGATCCCTCTTGACTTATTTTTCCAAAGAACCTTTACCAATGTGACCTCTTTATCCCTTAACCTGCTAATAGAAACCTCTTCTTAATAGATACATTCTTTCACTACCATATTTTATAAAGGCACAACCAATGCGTGATCACCAATGCACTTATTTATTAATGAAACATGGAAGACTAGATGCAGTGTTGTTAAGTCTATCAACAAATATAACTCATATGCTACTTTACCAGAATGACTTACAATATCATAAGGAACAATAAAGATGGGATTAAGCTTTTCCTAATTCCCAAATATCTTTACCTCTTTATAGGTGAAACTTTTATGTTGAAAAAATCACCAACAACAAACTAAAATTCCCTTCTCCTCACATCTGCATAGGACTTTTGATGTCTCTGAGTCATTCTCTGCCTTTCTCAAATTAGCTAAGCTTTTTCCATAGCCTCATGGACTAAGTTTATCCCTATCAATTTAGCTTCACCCACTTTAAACTAACCAATAGAAGATCTATGCCTCCTACCATAAAGTGCCTCAAACAAGGCCATTTGAATACTAGAGGGATAGCTATTATTATACGTAAACTCGATAAAGGTAAATGATCATCCTAACTACCCTTGAAACACGCTCTCAATATGTCCTCTAAGGTTTGAATGGTCCTTTATGCCTGACCATTTGTATGCAAGTGAAAAGATGTATTGAGGTGAACTTGAGTTCCGAGGCCTTTCAGAAATGCCTTCCAATGTTAAGAAATAAATTGAGTAGCTCTATATGAAATGATAGTTAAAGGGACTCCATGCAATTTCACTGACTCCTTAAATTGAGTATCTCTATCTGAAGTGTTAACTGGAAGAAAATGAGACAACTTAGTCATTCGATCCGTGATAACCCAAATGGAATCATGCAAATGACAATTGCGAGGTAGACGTATAATAAATTCTATATTTTCTACCTTTCACTTCCAGGTAGTAATACATAAATCCTGAAGCATTCCACCAAGTCTCTTATGCTCAACCTTAACTTGTTAGAAATTTGGACACTTAGCCATTAATTCTACGATATCCATCTTCAAACCATTCCACCAAAAGACTTTCCATAAATCACAATACATTTTAGGGGCTCCTAGGTGAAAGAATGCTGAGAACCATGATACTCTGCTAGTATCTAATGTCTCAAGTCATCTACATCTAGAACACTTAGTCTTCCCTGATTGCGAAGAACACCAACTTGACTTAGGAGAAAACCTAGACCTTCTGACTCTGGATTGTTATTTTCAGTCTAAGTAGAATAGGGTCACGTCATGCTTTTCTTTAACCTCGATAACCAAAGAGGATTTTGAAGCATTTTGAACTAAAATACTACCTTCGGCTGGGTCAACCAACCAAACTCTAAGTTTGGCCAATCTGTGAACCTTGTGAGCTAGTTCTTTCTTCTCTTCGTGTACATGAGCAATACTTCCATAGATACTCTACAAAGTGCATCAGCCACCACATTAGCTTTACTCAAATGGTACAAAACACTCAAATTATAATCCTTCAACAACACTAACTACCTCCTCTAATAGAGATTTAGATCTTTCTAATTGCAGACACACTAAAGACTCTTGTGATTGGTGAACATGTCAACATAAACCCCATAAGGTAATGCCTCTAAATATTTAAGGCAAAAACATCTATTTCAACCTCAAAAGCATAAGTCAGCTAGTTCTTCTTATGAGCTTGAGTTGTCTGGAGGCATATGATATACCTATGCCCTAATACATTAACACACAACCAAGTCCAACCCTAGAAGTGTCACCAGTAGACCATAAAACCATCTTAATCCATGGGTAAACTTAAAATTGGAGTGGTGGTAAGTCGAGTCTTCAACTCTCATAAACACTTGTCATGATAATTGGACCATTAAAATTTGACTTTCTTCTGAGTCTTCCTAAACATAGGATATGCAATAGAGGAAAATCATTCAAAAAACATCCAATAGTAAATGGTTAAGCTTAAAAATCTCATAATAATTGCTGGAGAGATAGGTTTAGGCTAATTTCTTACTAGTTTAGTCTTTTGAGGATCAACTCGAATGCCCATATTAAAAATAATATGACTAAGGAATGTTACAGTTTTAACCTAGAATTCACACTTGCTTAATTTGGTGAATAGCTAGTGATCCTTATGAGTTTGTAAAGTAATTCTTAAATAATATGTGTGTTCATCCACACTTCGAGAAAAAATTAGGATGTTGTATATGAAGATAATGATGAAAATATCCAAGTACTGCTTGAACACCCTATCTATTAGGTCCATAAATGACACGACCTAGACCCCGGGCCTTGATATATGGGAACCCCAAGCTCACATGAACTTGAGGCCTCACCAATAACCCGACCCAAGCATCTCATCATATAATAGGAGTTGAAAGAACTTTTACTCACAAGTTAAGATTGCAAAAATAATATCATAAGTCAACATTAGATTCAAAATAACTAACTCACACTCGAGTTCACTTTTGTTTACAATACCTCTATACAAAATAAAGTCAATAAATGTATATGTAGGGACAAGCCCCCGATAATAGCCAAACCAAATCTTAAAGAGACCAAATCTAAAGATAAGAGACCAAGAGGTGCATGTCTTCCAAAGTAAGAAAGATCATCACTTTAAGTCAATGCACGAACCGCTTCAATCACCTAATCACTATGCGGGACAAGAAAAAGATATTCCAGCCCCTATGTTGCGTGGGGACATAGCACTCAGAGATGGTTAGAGGTTGGGAGGATGCTTCGGCCCCTATATCTTATGGGGACATAGCGCTCAAATATGGTTAGAGGTGTGAAATCTAGTATGTAACTCAAGGATAAGTGATAAAATAACATCATTAATCAAGAACAAGTCAATATATCACAATTTATCTCATTCATACACTTATCTGTACATATAGGTATATCACATGCCAATCAAAGAAACAAGTCTTATCAATCATGCTTCAAGCACTCTATCATTATTCATGAAATGGAGGACTACGACCTACCACACTTATAGCTTCAAGCATTCTTAATAGGCAATGTAGTCTAACCACATTCACACTATCATGAGACTTTAACCATGCACACTCATTCATTAGTCAAGGACTTTAACGACATCTATATTCACATAAAAAAGGGAGTCTAACCGCACATACAATTGTGTAGGCAAGGTACTTCAACCTCGTTCCTACTCATTAGACAAGGGACTCTAACCATATGTGTCATTTGGACTATAACCACAAGTCATTTCCTTTGGCGAGGTGCTTTGATCTCAAGAGATCTCTTTAAGCATGGGACTTTAACATCGAGAAATAATCATTAGGAAAGGGAATTCAAACTCCAACCATTCATAAAGATAATTACTTTGACCTCAAGCCATCACAACTATTATTTGTTCGCATTTGGGACTTCAACCCCTTTGCCCATGCATCAACATACATTTAATATAACATTTAAGAACTTTAACCATTCTAGTCAGTTCAATATTATACATAACCACATGGTCCTTATGGGAGCCTTCATTTATCAACCATCTTAATAGGACAATGCATTCACTTAATCCAATATACAAAACAAGTTATGGTCATCACTACCCTTACAATATTTCTATGACACATTCTTACTATACTTGGATTCAACCCATAATTTAAGTTCATCTTTATAGCTAGGGAATTTACTCTTTTATTAGCCAACAACCAAGGTTATCAATTTCATCAAACATGGTTCATAATTCCTTTAACACATCATTTATCATTCATCCATGTTCATTGGGCCATTTCCCTAGTTCAATACATCAACAACATATGACTCGACAACTCACTTAGGCATTTTCGCAAACACCTTGGGTGCATACCTTCAACAAGGCTATTTTCATGGTATATATTATCAAGACTAGGGTTAATCAAGACCCTCATGTTCATCCATATACAAAAATAACCCAGACATGCAATTCATCATCAATATCACATATAAACATAAGTCTAAGCAAGATTCAACATTATACATCATTAGGCAACAAAACTCTTTTCATTTGAATTCAAAACCATCATGTACACTTACTAATCCAAGTGTAAAATACATGGGATCAGATATATTGAAAGAGGGGAAGAGATGAATGCCTTAACTAAGATTACACACCAACAATCTTTGTTTCTTCTTGCCACTAAATGAGCTCCCTCCAAACCCTAGCCTCCAATCTTGCTTCAAGAAGTTTCTAGAGTGTCTGGAATGTTTGAGCATTGTAAATGAAGATTTAGGAGGATACATTGCCTTATATATTGAGAGGTTTTAGGGTTTTAGAAAAAGGAATCGACTAAAAGTTCCTTAATTAAAAGATGAAAAGTTCACTCCTACAGGGGTACGACTCCTCAAAATGGTTCGCATAGTGATCGTACCCTATGGTATGAGTGGTACCTTAATCGTACCCTAGGCTTCTCCTATGTCAACCATACTATTGTAGGTGGGTGTGAGCACCTTTAAGTCATAACCAAAGGGTATGACTCACCCCCTACTCATATACATAAATTGTATACCAAACAGTCTACTCAAAATGGAGACTACCCTCTATACGATTGAGTTGCATACAACTCGTATGAATGGGTATGATCAAGGAAAGGTCATGTCATATAAAAAATAGTATACTACCCTCATGGACTGATAAAGGTACGAAAGGGGTGGGCAAGTTAGGTACGATTTGTGACCAAGGGTACGACTCAAGTCTCTAGACGTACCCAACTTAGAGACACAAAAATGAAGTTATTTTTCAATGGTTTATGTCTAGGTGTTTCAATTCTCCCCCACTTGAATCATTCGTCTGCGAATGACGGGCAAGGCAATCATAAACACAGGTCAGAAACATGTACAAAACAAGGATGCAACATAACACATATCATGATCATCATCAACTAACCATTTGTTTCATTGGTCTTGGGACTCAAACCCATTACTTATCAAACACTTACTCGACATCAACCCATCGACTTTTCAAAGACATCAAGCAACTCAAAGACTTGGGGACTTCAGTCCTTCACCTATCAAAGACATGATTCAACTCAAGGTACAAGAGACATAAACCCATCACAACAAGACACACATAGTTTTAAAGAATTAGGGACTTGAACTCAAGGTCTAACAAGACATAACCAATTCAAGCTTGGGGACTTCAATTTCCACTAGTCATGCACCTGAGTGTTTTTCGCATCCAAGTTATGATATTGACCTTACTATTTGTTGAGAGCCTACTGATCATGCTCATATTCTTCTTTTTTGTTCTTACTTATATCCTGCATTTGAGTTTTTCCTTGTTTCTCAACCTTTTCTTTCCTTCTTCTATTTTCTCATCTCTTATTTCACTGTACAAGTCATACTAGTATGCCAATGGTGTTTACAATAGTTACAATAATCCGAAACTCCTTCATATTTCACTAATTGTAATCTTTCTTCCCTATTTCATCCTCATCATACCTCATCCACACATGTTGAGGTATATTTTGTGTCAAATCAACTTGAATCTTAACCTTAGGAAAAATTCTTTTGGTTTTCTTTTAAGCAACTAGGTCTAAGAATAACACTTTTCCAATAATAGATAAAAGAGGTTCATGAATTTTAATGAAATAACAATTCCATGAGAGCTCAGGTAGTACAACCCATATAGGAACCAAATGAGTTTCCTCCTCAGGTTTAAAAGTTGCAGTCCATAGTTGAAGTCATATAAGATGACCCTCTATATACATTCTACCCTTATACCACAATGTAGCATGATTAAAATCATTCCCAAGTCAATATAAAGATGTCTAGAGTTAAAATGTGTCAATTTCACCCCTCCTCTAAGCTTAGTTTGCAACAAAAATTATTTCCTGATCACTTCAATATTAGGCATAGAATTGGTAAATTTTCCAATTAAATTATACTTATATCTCAAAGAAACCTTCACTTTATAATCCACAGGATTAAAAACAACTATAGGATATCTTTGCTCTGTGGTTATTTTGGAGGGTTTATAAGCATTTGAGTTGTTTTCATAGCCACATGTGCTCTCAATTTGGTCACTAAAGCATGGGAGACAATAGGAGTAGGTGGAAAAGGATTGGTTCTAGGTTTGTGATTAGTTTGATTAGGATTCACTGAGTGGGGTTGGATTTTTCAATATCTTCCTTAGGTTCCTTAGATCCCTGCTTAGGACTATTAGGTTTAAAGGCTTTGAAATTATTAGAAACTTCTAACGGGGTATTGTTAGGAACATAAGTAGTTTGGACACTTTCAATACAATGTTGGGGTTATTTCATTCGTCTTCATGAGGAATATTTTCGCCTTTCTCACATTTAACACCATCTGCCTCTTTACCAACCACTATAACTTTAGCATTCTCAACATTATGCAATTCCTTAAGCATCTAACTATTAGTGGAATTAAGATTGAGGGACTCACCAATGTTCTTATTCAAAGAATGGTTCGAATTAACCTTAGAAACATCACTAACCCCATCAGTTTCATCATTTGAATATTTTACAGATATATGATCATTTGGAGCCCTAATTTTAAAATCAGACATGTTCTGATGATATTGAGATGGGGCTTTTGTGAAATTATCACTCCTTGGATCATCCTTAGTGTCTTGACATTTCTCATTTGGACTAACGCTGTCCGGATCATCATTCCCCGCCAAATCGGTTAGTTTCTCCATTTAGCATTGAAATTCAAAGAATTTGAAACAAAATTAGAAGGGGATTTTTCCATTTCTACAATCACCTGATAGTTTTAATCCTCTTGACATATGGTATTTTTGAATTTCCTCTCTAAAATTGCACGTTAAGTTGTATTATGCAATTTAGGGCTCAAAACCCTGATTTCTAAATTGGATTTGATTAGGTCCTCAATAGTTTGAGTTTTTGGCATAATCATGTTCGCATTGTCCTCTTGAACAGTTTGGCTTTAGTTTGACCTATTTTACCCGCCGTCTCACTATTGCTAGAAATAGCAGCTTCGCTGTAGCTAAACTCTCCACCCAAAATCTCAATGTTTTTGTTGGTATGGGCGCTTTGATTTACTGTTTCAAACCCTCTCATCGAATCCTAACCCAGTTGCTCCTCACTATGCTTAATTTGCATTTGAGAATACTTTGGGTCAGTCGCAGTTTTGCCTACCTTACCTACTTTGAAATTTTGATTTTGGTCAGTGGACATGGTTAATTCACCACCACTTGGAATCATCTAAATAACAACCATATTCACAAGGGATATGAATTCTTGAACACTACACTATTATTCATAATTAATAGCCTTAGAGATTTCTATTTTGTTCTTCGATTCGCAATGTTGTAGGTTTATTTAGGTACTGATTCTTGTTTTTCTATGTTCTCAACATCAAGACACCCCTCTTGGGTATCATCCGGTGGTCGAAAAATCTCCACCGGCGGCTATGGAGCCATTCCGGTGGAAAACGGTAAAGGAAATCTTAGAGAGAAGGGAGAGAATTTTTTTTGAATCTTGTAAACTAATTAAACATAAAATGCATTTCATAAGATCTTCTCACAAAACAAGATTTCAAAGACAAATACTAAAAAAAATATACAAATACACCAATCTTCTAATACAATGTAGAGATTAGTGTAAACCATGACAGGGAGAATAGTAATACTTTGAACGCCAGGAGCTCATCCTAAATCTCCAATCCATAGTTTCTCCACATGATGCACATAAAAATAGCGAGACCCTATAGTATGATCTGCAGGCTGTAGAATATAGTATGTGTACCAAACTCATTGTATCCAATAGACAACCACCGACTGAGCTCCAAAGATAATAAAAAAATAAATAACGTGCAACAAGGAAGATAACTATAGGAAATTATCCTTGAGGCTCACATAATAACTGTAGAGAGTAAATAATGTTAAACTATCCTATTCTAGTAGAAATCAGGAACTAAAGTACCATACCATATATCACTAGCTAATATATAAATAAAGGGTAGAATGAGGATAATATTATGTTATGTAAGGCCAAGGAATGCATATATAATATGAGTAAACAAGGAAAGATAGAGATATACAATAATACCATAGCCAAATGTAGTTTTATAGATATAGGTATACAAGACTAACTCAAAAGTAACAGCCTAAGTGACACGTCCTGAACCAAGGCCTGGTCTAAATGGGCATCTCAAGTAGAATAAGGACCGAAGATCACCCCGCTATTGAATCCAACTAACCAACATATACCTTGAGTCGGATGAGTTTCGAATGTATACCAAGATAAGGTGATTAACAACACTAAGACTTTGAGATAGGTCCAAGACCATAAGCAACCCAAACAAGTCTAATCATCCAATACCCAACAAACAACCATAACAAAACAAAAATAATAACCAAGTCCATATCCACACCATAACGTACCCAAGTCTACAGTTTTTTAATTCAAAGCCTTTAAAAGAAATCCAAGAATATCTGGTCAGGACATGCCCCCAACAATAGCCAAAACGAATGTCCAACTCTAAGGAAATAAAGACATAAGAAAACTCAAACCAACAAATGGAGGCATCCAAAGTATGGAAGCTTACCGCTTCAAGTCAACACAAGTTGTTCTCGAGTCCAATCACTGAGTAGGAGGTGTAAGGATATGACCAACCCTGCATCGCATAGGGATACAATGTCGAAGACGGTTAGCGGTTTGAGCATTAGCATGTAACTCAAGGATAACGATAAAATAATTCTAATAGTTCAAATCCAATCGACAAATGCATATAACCAATGCAAAACATACATATACATATATACCATGACGCGGTAGGGAAAAAGATTTGCATGAACTTTCAAATCATTAACGTAGGTTATATAGAATAACCGTTATATAACAAAGTACCCATGGGCTATATGGGCCAAATTCTCCCCTAACTAGAAGAGCACCAGTGCATGTAGCCGCATAAATTAAAGAATATCCATAACCGTATATGCTTGTATGGGGGACTCGAACCTCCCGACATAATCAAGGTGACTTAAGCACCAATACATGTACTATGGGGGACTCATACCTCCTATTCATATATTTATTTAAGGGGACTCAAACCAACCGGTCATAAAGATACCTGTATCGGATAGCGTGGTTTCTAGTGTTAGTCCTTCGAACTCTACTTTTACAGTCCGACTACATCCCTCTTTAAAGTCCAATTTAAAACAATTATTTCACATACACAACCATTAAGCAAATTACTTACCTAAGGCACTTCGTTGTTTTTGTCATACCAACAACAATTGAAAGCATACAATATGCCATCACCAAGATCAATCAACCAATTATTCATTTGAATTTGGGACTCGTAACCATTGTCTACAATGAAACTTTTTCAAATCAAAGTTTAGGGACTCGAACACATTGTCTAGTAGAGATATAAATTAATTTAATGTTTAGGGACTCAAATCTTTTTTAGCCAATTAGACCACAAAGGTTACCATTTAAATCATTACATATCCAACAAGGCCTTTACAATACAATTAAACAACCATGCATATTCATTAGGCTAACACCTTAGTCCAAAACACTATTAACATATGACTAGTTTATGCTCTCAGGAATTTTCACCAGCACTTTGAGGACATACTATTACCAAAACCAAAACTAAAGTAAAAACCATAAAGTTTAGGTTTACCCATTACCCATTTGTTAAACCGCAATTTCCAAGCACCCATACGTGCAAACCATCAACAAAAACATGTATACACACAATTTAAATGAAGAGTAAACAATATTGAACAATATATATCCAAACCCTCAACATTGGACTTCAAAACCACCATTTATGAATCACAATCAACAGTTGAAACATATGATAATTGAGAACAACCAATGAGGGAAGAGTCAGATGCCTTATTCATGCAGATTCACAAAAAAAACTTGACTCTTGAGCCCTTAGATGAACACCTTTGAAGAACCCTAGCCCCAATTTTCTTGAGAGAGTTTAGAAAGTGTTTTTGGAGTGTGTGATCTTTCAAAATTGTGTAATGAAAGGTGATAACATGTTTTAAGATGTGTGGACTTATGTTTTTTGGGGTGGTAAATGTCTAAAATACCCTTAACTTAAAAACTGTAAAATATGCATAGGAGGGTACGACTCCCCCTAACTCGTACACAAGTATATGAGTGGTATACACCAGTCGTACCTTAGGCATCAAGTAGGACTCCAACACTGTCAAACATATGAGTCCCTAGACCAAATCGTACTTAATCATATGATTAATACCCCCTAACCCGTACCCTAAAGAGAATCTTCTAGGCTAGACATAGGATATCATATGTTTAAGTGCCATACTACTCATACCTTTACATTCTACTAGTAAGATACCAAATCATACCTTGGATAGAATGCAATGAAACCACATTGATTTTTCATATGAGTGGTGGGACCCTACACCGTAGAACATCATACGACAAGTACCCACAAGTCATATGATGCCCAGTGAGCTCAAAATCAAGAATCTTTTAAGGGTCAAAACTAGGGCGTTTCAAGATCTCAACCGGGACATCTTCATAAGATAAGGAGTCTAAGATACTCAACCCTTCCAAAGGAATAACTAATGAAGTATCACCCACATATTTCCTCAACATAGATACATTGAAAACCAAATGAATGGAGCTCAAACTAGGAGGCAATTGTATGTCATAGGCAACATTGCCAACCCTCTTCAAAACCAAGTACTGGCCAACATATCGAGGCATAACTTCCCCTTCTTACCAAACTGCATTAAGCCCTTCACAAGAGACATAATCAGGAATACCCAATTGCCAACCTTGAACTCTAACTCCCTGCGCATTACATCCACATAGGAATTTTTCCATCTCTGAGCAGATTTCAATCTATCACAAATCGCCTTCACCTTCTCCAAGTCTTGGTGAACCAAATCAGGGCCAAAGAACATACCCTCACCAACTTCATACCACCAAATAGGAGAACGACATCTCCTTCCATACAATTCCTCAATAATAGACATACCAATGCTAGAGTGGTAACTATTATTATAAGAAAATTCAATCCAAGACAAATGGTTGAACAATCTACCATAATAGTTAATCACCCAAGGACAATGCATATCTTCCAATGTCTAAATGGTCCTCCTCGATTGTCCATCAAACTGCAGGTGGAAAGCGGTACTAAGGCACACCTTAGTTCCTAAACCTTTCTGAAATGACTTCCAAATATACAATGAGAACGGAGTACCATGATCTAAAATGATAGAAACAGGAGATCCATACAACTTAACAATTTCAAAAAGAAACAACTTGGCATAATCCTCATCCGAATAACTAGTCCTCAACAGTACAAAGTGAGCGAACTTGGTCATCTTATCCATAATGACCCAAATTGAATCACACTGATTCCGAGACTGAGGAAGATCAATTATGAAGTCCATATTAATAACCTACCACTTCTATTTGGGAAATTCAATCTCTTGTTACAAATCCTTGGGTCTCATATGCTCAACCTTCACTTGTATAAACACCATACACTTAGCCACATAGTTAGCCACATCTCATTTCATATTATTTGACCAATAGAACTTTTTAAGATAATGATATATCTTTGTAGATCCAGGATGAATAGTATAGCAAGATCCATGAGCTTCGAGCAAAATCCTTTCCCTCAATCCGCCGACGTCGGGAACACATAAAATGCAATGGGACCTCAGGATACCAGTACTACCAATTGCAATGTCAACAATCTTTTGCTAACCCATATTCCCCTTAATATTTATTAAGCCAAAATCCAACATTTGCTTTTCCTCTATCTCGACAACAAGAGACGACTGTGATACTTGCCGCACGAACACACCACCATTCTTAGAGTCCAAATAATGAACTCCAAGCCTAGAAAATGGTGAATATTCTTCACCAACTCCCACTTATCCTCATCCACATGAGCTAGACTCCCTATGGACAACCTTCTAAGAGCATCAACAACTACGATAGCTTTACCTAGATGGTAGTGAAGACTTATATCATAGTCCTTGAGAAGCTCAAGCCATCTCCTTTTCCAAAGGTTAAGCTCTTTCTGAGTAAACACATACTGCTAACTCTTATGATCAAAGAAAATGTCAACATGAACCCCGTAGATATAGTGATGCCAAATCATGAGTAGGGCAGTTCTTCGCATGAACTTTCAATTGACTAGAAGCATAGAACACTACCCTACCATGTTGCATCAACATAAAAATAAGTCCAACATAAGAAGCATAACAATACACTACAAAGAACATATTTTCCTTCATTAGGGTGAAAATTAAAGTTGAAGTCAACTTATCAATCACCTTCCCAAAACTACCCTTGCACGCATCCGACCATAAAAACTTGACCTTCTTCTGCGCCAACCTAGTCAATGGGGCCGCTATAGTTGTAAAACATTCCAAAAATATCCTATAGTAACCGGCTTAACCCAAGAAGATCAAAATATCAGTTAGAGCCACAAGTCTAGGATACTTTATAACCACGATAATCTTTTGTGGATCCACCATGATCCCTTTACTAGAGATAACATGACCAAGTAAATTCACAGCCTTCAACCAAAACTCACACTTAGAGAACTTGGCATACAAATGTTGATCCTTCAAGGTGTGCAACACAACACAGAGGTGATCGACATGATCTCCACACTATTAGAGTAGACCAAGATGTCATTAATAAAGATAAATACAATTAAATCCAGGAACTAATAAAATATCCTATTCATCAAATGCATGAATATCTTTGGGGCATTGGTAAATCCAAAAGACATAACTAGGAACTCATAGTGACCATATCGGGCCCTGAAGAAAGACATAGGGATATCCACCACCCTAATCTTAAGCTGATGATAACCCGGCCTATGATCAATCTTAGAGAAACTCTTCGCACCTTGAAGATGATCAAACAAGTCTTTGATCCTAGGAAGGGGATATTTATTATTTATAGTTACCTTATTCAGCTGACGATAATCAATGCACATCCAAAGAGAACTATCTTTATTACACACGAACAACATAGGAGAACCTTAATGAGACACACTAGGATAGATAAAACCTTTATCTAAAAGATCCTTCTATTTCTTCTTAAGCTTTTTCAATTCAATCGGAGCCATTCTATAAGTAGAGATAGAAATAAGATAAGTATTCGGAATAAGATCAACCCCAAAATTAGTTTCCCTATTGGGAGAAATATCAAAAAGATCATTAGGGAATACCTCAGAAAACTCATTAACCATATGAACAGATTCTAAAAAAGGACCCTACGAGTTAGAATTACTAACCCAAACAAAATAATACAAACACCCTTTGGAGATCAACTTTTGAGCTTTAAGACATGAGATGAAGCACCCCTTAGGCACTGAGGAAACCCCATCCCATACAATAACTGTCTCATTAACAATTTTAAACATGACCTTATGGGTCTGACAATTTAAGAAAACATAACACAAATGCAATAAATCCATCCCTAATATGACATAAAAGTCCACTGTATCTAACTCTATCAAATCCATAAAAGTTTCTTTACACTAACAGATACCACACACCCCTTATAGACTCTTTTATCAATCACAGAGTCACCAACTGGGGTAGATACACAAAAAGGATCAGAAATAAACTCAGGACCAAAGCCAAATTGTACAGTCACAAATGGGGTCACATATGAAAGAGTGAATCCTGGATCAAGTTAACAATACACATCATAGGAGAATAGTTTTAACATACTAGTAGCTATATCGGGGGATGCATTAGAAAATTGGCGAGACACAAGAGCATATAATCGATTCTGGCTAGTGCTGGTACGTAAAGAAGAAATAAATGCAGAAGCAACACCCTTTGGTAAAAGAGCAAATGAAAAGCCAATAGGAACCTTGTTCGCCCCAAAAGTCATTTTAACCCGACAGTCACACTGCATGTGTCCAATCTAACCATAATAGAAACATTTGTACTTCCCTTCATCACAGAATCCACTATACAACTGCCTATAAAATTTACAAGGAAGGTGGGATCGAGCCGATTGAGCCCCACTAGCCCGAGATTAGGCACCCTATGCCAGGACCCAACATCATGGTGAGACCAATGATCACCCAATGGCTTCGAGTAAGATTTCTAATATGGACATGGATTATCCAATTAGGATTTCCAACTACCAAAATCATATTATATAAAAGATGCCATAGTGACCACTACATAAAAAAATAAAAATCTACCTAACAAAAGAACCAACATAAAATCACAAACAAATATTTACAAGTTTGAATCCAAGAAAGTAGGCTAAAGTTCCAAACCAACTCAACTCGCTACATTGTTTCCTGACAACTAAACCATTTTTTATAACGCTCAACTTACACATCAATTTTAGTGCAAGACGGTTGTTGTAAATATATTTACCCAACGAAGAGTTGGGGTCGAATCCACGAGGAACAATGTGAGTGGCCATTTAGTAAGTCCAAAATAATAGTTGCTTGGAAAAGTTAAACCTATGGTCCAAAATAGTTTGGGGGTTTTTCTTTCTTGTCAAAATGTGAAAATAATTCTTTGTCTTCTAAGGGACTAATGAGACTACAAATAGTTAGAGTATAATTAGTTAAAATGGATCTTGGGACTATGCTTTCTTAGGGGAAAATTATATAAGGGATAATGATGATTCGGTGCAAATTTGAATTATTGATGCTATGGTAGGGTAGGTTTAAGGTCTTTGAGGCTAGTTTTTCTACAAAACCTTAAAGATGTGACTCATTGGCCCTTTTAAGTACCTAACGAGTGTGTTAATTAAAGCTACCCAATACCTCAATTAGCTATCCCTGTTTCTAGGATGATACCCTTGGAATAGTCAACCTCCTAATCACCCTTATGTCTAAGATAATGAAAAATTTGCAAGACATACCTATAAGTTGTCTACTATTGCTTTGGTTCCCATATCCCTCTTTCAAGATGTGGTGGGTTCCTAAAGTTTACCCAAACCTCTCTTTCAAGGATGGTTTAGGCTTTCAAGAGTTTGGGATACTTACCCATTAAATCCATTTGGGTATTTGGGGCTTTTACCCACAAATCCCAACCAATTCAGCCAGACAATAGTTGAACCCATCATCAATCAACTAGATTCTAAAAAAATGCATCACAACCCACACATAAATTCACCCTAATAAAGCATAATCCCAAGAGGAATATCTAGCAAATAATAATGATAATAAACAAAAATAAACTAATATTTCCATCAAAGTTATCCTTAAGAAAATATAGATAGGGAAAACCACACTTTAGAATCCAATGAATCTTAAAGGGATGATGCGAAATCTACACTTAAAAGTCACTATAATGTCCTCTTAGCTCAAGTCTAGTATACGTTTTGCTCTAAGCTCCAAGAAATTACAAATAAAAATTAAACGAAGGATGGGAGGTTGGGTTATAGAATTATGATGATGATTTGAATGAAAGGTTTTGAGCCTTAAATGAGATTTGGGGTCGGCTGGCCAAATTATATTTTTACCCCGAGGTCATTTTTCTCTCTCACTTGATCGCGAGGCTTGATTATGATAGCACCTACTGTGGTCGGGGAGGATTGATTGTGATCTTCGTTGGTTGACTAACTTGACTGACTATGATCGTGGACCTCATCCTACGATCGCACTAATTGTGGGCCAAATCCCACTCCTGCTTCAGCTTTTCCAGCTTTGTACTTTTATTCTCTTTATAATCCTTTTTAGATCAAAGTTGCTTCTTTTTATCTCAGCATTTGTATACCTACAAAATATGGGAATTAGTGAATTTAACCACAAATATGTCTCACTTAGACATTCAAATCATAGTAGTGTGCATGAATGTTGACTGCAGATGAGTGGTAAATTCAACACTCATCAAAGATCGGTTACAAAATCCATATTAATCACCTTCCACTTCTTTATAGGCAACTCAATTTGTTGAAACTACCTACCAGGCCTTAAATGCTCCACTTTTACTTGCTGACAAACCCAACTTTGACGCGACCCAAACCAGGGCCTAGCTATGATGTGCATCTCAAGTCCAGTGAGGATCGAAGAATACCCTCTTAGGCTAGCTAAACAGAATGTAACACCTAACAACGGCTAAAATCTAAACATATAACAAGATAGAGGATAATAAACTCGAGGAACTAGCAGTATCAGTTATCAACAACCAATCCACAAAAATATCCATATAGCTTCTAAAAAATACCAAAAATAATCTATGTCAGGACATTTCAACGACTCAGAAGATGATAATGGCATTGTTAATTATAATGTAAATTCTTCAATTTTACATGAAGGAAAGAAACTGGTAGAATTATCAAGTCTTATAGAGAGTAGAAGCTCATCACTTCACCAATCGATCTATGAACCATGTCGATTCGCCTAAATCTACGCAGGAAAAATAGAAGTATCTCTAGAGCCTGGATCACATAGGGATACAATATCCAGATATGGTTAGTAGCTTGAGCAGTAGCATGTAACTCAGAGATAGGGGATAAAATAATAACCAGTCAAACCTAACTCAAATCTATGTGAACATCATCATATACATATAAAAATAAAATTTCAAGATTGGGAACAAGGCTTATCATGTACTTTAAAATCATTAACCTGGACTATGTAGCATAACCATCCTAACAATGAACCCACAAGCTATATGGGTCCTGTTCTGCCATAGCTAAAAGGCCCCCAGTGAGTATGGCTACACAAATCAATGAATAATCATATTTATATGCACTATGGGGGACTCAAACTTCCCGTCTTACACCAAGAGTGACTTAATCACTCTGTCAATAACATGGGGTACTCAAACCTCCCAATCTTATAATAAAGGAGACTCAAACCTCCCGGTCATTTAGATCCCTGCATCTGTAATTGCGGTTTCTAGTATTGGTCCTTTGGGACCTCTACTTTCACGGTACTACTACATAACCCTCATTAAATTCCAATTAAAACAAGTTTTAGATAAACTATTTATTAACAAAAGAACCAACCATTAAAGAACTCGATGGGTATCATCATACCCTTACACTTGTAAGCTTATCTCTATCCCATAACAATCATATTACCTTAGGGGAACACCTCAACCCTCTTTGTTCATTAAATCAAATCATAGCCAACAAGGCCTTAAAAATCCAGGTTCATTGTTTAATTACTTATACAATGCAATAACATAGGTGAATAAGTCAAACGAAGTGACAATTTCAGAATTCAAAGCCATTTCCAAAAGTGTGTAGAGGGAACACAATCATTCAAAACCAATTCTAATTTTAAAACATCAATTTAGGGGAATACATTAACTCCCTAGTTTATTCACCATTCCCATGCATTGATGAGTGGTCAATTTACCACTTATTTGCACTAGACTTTCATGCACACTACTATGATTTAAATATATTAATGAGACATATGTGTGACTAAATGCACTAATATTCACATTTGGCATGTATACAAGTTATGAGATAGAAAGATGTGGATTTAAGCTAAAAGGAATCAAAAGGAGAAAATAAATGAAGCTGGAAGACCTGCAACAGAAACAAGCCTCAATTACTAAGATCGCGGTCTGAGGGAAGCAATGGAATCCAGTCAAGATAGGTTAACATAATGCGATCTCAAGTTCTGACCATAGTCACGGTAGCCACTATAGTGAACAGATGTCAGCGATCGTGGTGTAGTGGGATTTTGCCCAAGGGTAGATTTGTAAATGCATTCCCGAATTCCCTTAAGAGTATCAAGGCCTATACCATAGAGCAGGCCTAACTTATATCAAATTTTTCTATGATCTAGTTCCTATCTTTTGAAGAGACAACTATTGTATTAATTTAGGGGTGAAGAATACATTAGAGTAGCTTTCAAGTGGAGGATTGGCAATTTCCATTGAAGATTTGTTGGGTCCTAAAGCTTGAAATTTGCATTGTCTTTATCTTTCAACAAATCAAATTAATAGAGACTTTTGGGTATATCTTGATTGTTAATGTTATGTGTAGCTAGTTCTTCCTCTTGGTATTATGTTAGAAAAGGGTGCAATTGTATGTGGGTTGTGATTCATTTGTATATATGTTAGTTTGTTAGTGATGGGTTCTACTATTACATGATTAAATTAGTTGGGATTTATGGGTGAAAGCCCCAAATACCCAAGTGGGTTTGTAGGTGAAAACCCCAAGCTCTTGAAATCTCAAACCATCCTTGAAATAGGGGTTTAGGTGTACTTTTGGAATCTACATCATCCTTGAAAGAGAGATGTTGGAACTAAGGCAATGATAGATAATTTATTTGCATAGCTTACTAATTTTCACTATCTTAGACATAAGGGTGATTATGAGGTTGACTATACCGTGGGTATCATCCTAGAAATATGGATACCCAATTATGCTGTTGGGTTGCTTCAATTGACACACTTGCTAGGTACTCAAAAGAGTTAATGAGTAACATCGTTGAGACTATGTTGACAAACTATACTTAAGGACTTTCAACCTAGCCTACCACATCATTAAGAACTAGAATTTGCATCGAATCATCATGTTCCCATGCATAATTTTCCCCTAGGAAAGCATAATCCCAAGACCCATTTCTAATTAATTGTATTCTAATTATTCATAGACCCAAGTTAGTGCCTTAGAAGTCTAAGAAAAATCATACCCTTGAAAAATGTTTGAACCCCCCAAATCTTTGCATCCTAGGTTTGAATTTAGCAAGTAACTTTCATTTCGAACTTACTTGATCACTATTCATATTGTTCCTCATGCATTTGACACCGACTGGTAGTTGTGAAATTATATTAAGGATGAGCACCTTTCACTTAAATTGATGTTTAAGTTGAGCTTTATTGTGCACCCCAGATGATCAAAACCATCAATAAATCATAAACAATGCATAATAAATCATAGGAAGCAATTTCAGAATCAATCATGTAAAAACCCTCAATCACATCAAAACCCATATTCAAATCCATACAATTTAACAATCTAAAATACATGATTTTCATAAATAAGAATTGGGGAAGAGTAATATGCCTGAAAAATTAAGGATTACAGAGAGAATTCGACCTATAAGCTCTAAATGGTCAACCTTTAGAAACCCTGGACACTTTTTGCTAGAGAGAGAAGAGAAGGTATTTTAATTTATTAAACGGTGAAAATAATATCACAAAGGTTCTTTATGGTTGTGGGTCACAAGTGAGCAAAATGGAATATGTCCAAAGTGTCCTTAATTAAAAGATGAAAAATTATCGTGAGTGATTACGAGTCGCAGTGCGGAAAAGGGAAATATCTAAAAACCTTAATTAAAAGCTGAAAAATTATTGCGAGTGACTACGAGTCACTCTATGACTCATAAAGTCACCTAATGACTCATCACCATGAGAGTTTCCAGGGCTCACACACACTATTGACCCAATAATTTTACCTCATATGACTCTTTAAGTGACGTTAAAACTTATAGGGTCCCAAGTTGTATCTAACACTGAATCATTGGGTAACTTACTAGTCACTCTATGATTATCACATATGGACTTATATAGAGTCACTATGACTCACAGAGTCTAGTTGTTTTTAGGGAAGAAAGTGTGACACATACAATGGTTGTCCTATGATTTCAATCTATATGACTCATATGAAGACCTTAGGACTCACTATGAGAGTCGTTATCTGAGCAGTGAGCTCGAAGGTCAGAGATTTCTCAGGGACCAACACTTGGGGTGTTTTAATGGGGGAGTGTATAATTGTTCTTGATAGTCAATTTCTTCAATCACCAATAATTTCATAGTTAAATATTTAGGTCATGATGACACCTATAAAACATAAGTAGGTAAGCCAACCCAAATTTACTAGTAACGGACTATTTAGAAAAATGAAAGAAACAACTAAATAGATAGAATAAAGGGGCATATATATATATACAATATACATAAATATAAATATATATAAGCATACATACAAATATATATACATAGACACACAAAAACACACACATATATATAAAACAATCCCATGACATGATGAAACATCCTGGGTTTGGGACCTTGAAAATTCCCTGAGTCTTGAACCTACTGATCATCATACGACTCACACCATGAATCGTATGGTGTGGGCATAGGTTTAGGACCCTAGTCATATGTTGGTCATTGTAATATTGGCTATGTTCTTACCTAGGTATGAGAAGAATCCATACGAGTCATATATTCATGGTACGAGAAGTATAGTGTCAAATCATATGTTATCTAGTATCTATTCTTTGATGTTCTTCTTAGGGTATTACTTGAAGGATACTAGTAGTATGTTGCCCAGAATATGGTATCCAACTTTCTGATCAAGTGACGACTTGAGGGTACCACTCTTAAGATATGGTTACGAGTTGAGGGGTCCATTAAACCAACTTAGTTCATTTATAGCTTTTAAGAGGAGGACATTTTTGACAATTCCCACCCCATGCCCTCAAGAACCCATGCCCTTAAGGTCATATGTCTTATAACCCTAATTAGTCATCCATTATACACTTTAGAATTTTTTTTTAGCTTGAAGTTGCAGTTTTATTAATGACCAATAATATTTACATTTGTATCAAACAGTCATGGACCAACTTCTATCTCTATCTGTACCACTTTTTCTATCTATAAAGATAATTAATACACTCTCCAAACTCTCTCTAACAACTTCTCAAGAAGATTGGGCTAGCATTTCTTCAAGGTGGTCATCTAAAGGCTTAAGGATAAAAATCTCTTTGTGAATCTTTATAACTCAACAATGTTACTCCTCCCTCATTGTTAGTCCAACTAAAAGCATGTTTTAATAGATTGTTTTCATGGAATTATTGTGGTATCACTTAGGTTTTGAAATATATTTTAGGGGTTTTGGTTTTTCTTGGTTGGATAATGTTTTCCCATGTTTTCTTATGTTTTCTTATGGTTTTCATGTTAAAATGGTGGTTTTAACCGTGGTTGTATGGGAATGGTCAATTGGTAATTGGTTTTAGATTTTGGAAATCTTATACCCTCAATATATTTGTTAAAATGCGTATGAGAGTGATTTCATCACAAAGTTGACTATTATTGAAAACTTTGCATTGCATAATATGGTAATGGAACCTAAATTGTTTTTAAAAGGCATTAGTGGCAATGTATTATGTCTTACAAACCTTGTAGGGTAAACGGGAATACCCTAAGATATTTTTATAACTAAGTCTATGAGGTACCTGGGAATCCCCTAAGTGTTGGCTAATGACGATTCTTGCAAGCTATAGTTGGTATGATGATACACCTTAATAATGCCTTAATAATTGACTTCGATTACTAGCGGTATGTTTATATGCTAAATGTTTTAATTGAGTAATAATGAGGGTTGTGATTGCTAGCCGTGAAGGTGTGAGTCCAAAAGTTTGACAACGGAAACTCCTATTTACCAACATAAAGGTTGGTCTTGGTGACCATATGATTGTGGGGTACATGGGAATCCACCAAGTTTATACTAGTATATATAATAGAGGGAAGGATATACATAAATCCTCGACCCCTATGATATCTTAAGTTCGTGCCGCTATACGTTCAAGGGGTAACACTGGACCCATATATCCCTTAGGTGGATTATGATGGTAAAGTAACACAACCTAGGTTGAAGTTTAAATGCAAGTTTAACCTGATTTTATTTCCCAACATGGTATATATATATATGTATGTGATTGCATATGGTTATTTACTTTGGTTTTGAATAATGGCATAATTTCTCTTTATTCCTGGGTACATGCTAGAATTCACCCACTAATCATCTTTGGGAATTGTATCCCCATGCGATGCATAAATCGGCCATATTATGACACTTTCTGCTTAGTGACTTATTTATTTGGGGACAACTTGAGTCAGACTAAACTGTTGAGCCTGCATTCTTTGGAAGGACCATTTTATGTTATGGTTTATCTTATCTCTTTACTATTCCTTTGACATTGGTTTATGGCTATGGTCGGGGGAATGTCCCAACTAGATGTTCTTTGGCATGTTTTAAAGGCTTTGTATGGACAACTGTATACTTAGGTATATTATGGTTTGTTTGGTTTTATTTGGATGGTATGACTTGGTTGGGCTGGGCTTGGTTTTAGACTTATCCTAAAGTCATTGAATTTTAAATACTCTATTTTTTTATATATTCAAAATTTATCCAACAGGGGTTGTATATTGGTTGGTTGGATTGCGTATAGAGGGGTGCTCTCCAGTACTTGTTGGACTTGAGATGTCCAACATAACTAGGCCCTAGTTTGGGTCGTGTCAGATTGGTATCATAGCATAGGTTTTGGTGTCACAGGCTATCTACAAAATCATCATATTTAGAGCCTCTTTTATGGATATGTAGCGCGCCACACTTATAAGGGAGTGTATATAAGACATTTAAGAATGTTTATTTCTTGTGTTCTATTTTTGAGCTATAGAGTCTAAAGTCCTGAATTCTCTTATAATTCTTGTTTTTCTCTTTTAAATCATGCCCCCTCGGTGATCTAAAACTCACATAAACTTCTCTGACCCACCTAAGGGAAATGTTAATGGAACCCGTTCTACTCATGGGGTATAGACCCGGTCAAGGGTCACTTCTTCTTATTTTCCTTGTGGAGTTCCACCGATCTCCACTGACCCTACTCTAAAAGGTGACACTCATGCTCAGTCACCTCAAGGATATGTTACCAATGTCGATCTTCCACATTCTATTCATCTGTTGATCCATATAGTGGCCTCACTATCACACCAATCTAGTCCTATTATCATGAGAAAGAATAAGGAAAATACGAGAAATAGGTAGAATAAGAAGTCGTAATATTTAGACTAGGGAAGGGGTCAAAGTTATAGTGGTATAAGTAGTGGACAATGGTCTGACTAAAGGAATTCGAGGAGTTCCTATGTGGTTGTCAGTGTCCTTTATCCTCAGTCTTTTGGTGAATATCATTTTTGGGTTGGTGGAGCTCAGTCAGCCCCACTCTATCCTCCATCCAGTTTTATGGTCAATTGTACTGCAATTATTGCTATAAAGAAGGGAATTACTATTTTATCTATGTTTATTTTAGTCACATGAAGCGGAAGTGTCCCACAATGATTTTCACAAGGGCAAATAGGATACCAGTTGCACTTCTCTAGTTCCTGCATCGAGGGTTACTGTTTCTATCTTCAGCACTAGATGGGACTGTATCGATGCTCTTATAATCCTTCAGGAGTCTAAGGCATCTCCTAATGTCAATACTGTTATGTTGAAACTCCTTTCCTATGATATTTAGTATTTACTTGAACCGGGTACACTCTCTCTTATGTGACCCCATTTGTGGCTATACATTTATGTTTTGGTCCCGAGTGTGTTTCAGACCATTTTTCTATTTCTACTCTAGTGGGTGATTCTGCGGTTAGCAGGGTCTATTTTGTTTATGTGGTATCTGTGGGTGGTCTGAAGACTTTGGTGGATAAATATGAATTAGATATAGCTGATTTAGATATCATATTAAGGATAGATTGGTTTCACTTGTGCTTCCCGTCTTTAGACTGTCGACCCGTAAGGTCATCTTTAGATTTCCTAATAAGCCAGTTTTGAGTGGGAGGGTGGTTCCCTAGATTGTAAGGGGAAGTTTATATCATATCTTAGAGATCGGAGATTAATCTCCAAGGGGTGTCTCTATCATCTAGTCCGGATTAAAAAAATTCCAACTCAAAGGGTCCTTCTTTGTATTCCGCCTCGATGGTGAATGAATTTCCTGAGGACTTCCCTAATGACCTTCCAGGTGTCTCGATAGGGAGATAGAATTTGGATTGATCTTGTTCCAGACACTCATCCCATTTTAATTCCCTCATTATAGAATGAATCCATTTAAGTTGAAAGAACTTAAGGAATAGCCAAAGTATCATTTTGATTAGGGTTTGTCTGCCCAAGTGTTTCTCCACAGGGTGTTTCTATTTTCTTTTCACATAAAGGGGATGGTTTTATCTTGGTATGTGTAGGTTATCAGTGGGTGAATAAGTAAATAGGGGTAAACTCCTTATGGGGTGGACTATATACTCTGTTAGCAGTGCATGATGGTTGATAAAGGCTTAATTTGAAATCTAGATATTGATTTTAGTGAAAGAAGTATGTTAGCTCAAGGGTAGCAAGGCGAAAATTGTGGGCGTAGACTAGTAGGACATGTGGATTTTGAGAAAAAGATGGCGTTCATGACTCAGAGGATATAGGAATGGGAAAGTTGAGACATATAGGTTAGAGGTCTAGGTTTTGATGATGTATTGGGGGAAAAGTCAATGAATGGATTAAGGAATGGAGTTTGTAAGACTGTGTTGAAATCTTGGTAGCATATGAATAGATGAGATCTTATGTATAAAAGAGCCAAGTTTCCCTATTGCACGTCTGACATAACCTAAACTTGGACCTTGTCGTAATGGGTATCCCAACTCCAACAAGAATCGGAGATCGCCCTCGATACCCAACCCAATAAATCAACAAACCACAAAACAATAACCAAATCCATAACCATTCCATAATATGCCCAAGTCCACTATTTCCATATAAAGCCTCTAAAATAATCCAAGAATATCGATCGGGGCATGCCCCCGACCATAGCCAAAACCAATATCCAAATATGAACTAATAAAGACAAAAGAAAACTCAAAGCAAGAAATGGAGCCGTCCAAAGTATGGAAGGTCACCACTTCAAGTCAACACAAGTTGTTCCACAATCCATGTTACTGAACATGAGGGGTGATAGTATGACCATCATTTGCATAGCATGGGAATACGGTATCAAAGACAATTAAGTTTGAGCGCTAGCATGTAACTCAAGGATAAGGATAATATATTACCGATAGCTCAAAACCAATCAACAAATGCACATGAGCCATGTATTATATATATATATATCATTCCGGGGTAGGGAATAAGATTAGCATGAACTTTGAAAATATTAACCTAGGCTATGTATCATAACCGTCATATAACAAGGCACCCACGGGCTATATGGGCCCAACTCTCCCAAAGCTAGAAGGGCCCTAGTGTGTGTAACCCATGAACCAAAGAATATACATAACTATATATGCCTATATAGGGGCCTCGAACCTCTTGACATAATCAAGGTTACTTAAGAACCAATACATGTATTATGGGGGACTAGAACCTCCCATTTATATATTTATTCGAGGGACTCAAATGAAATACCCCTAGTTCTATTCCTTAGAAATATCCTTGGTTTTATGCTTTTTGGACATCATACGACTCAATTTTTCCAGTCGTATGTTATGAAAACGACTTAGTATCGCAAGTCGTATGATGATCAGTGTGATTTTGGGTGGTTTCTGGTGTGGGTATGACTTGGTGCGTATGAGTCATATGTTTGGTGAAGGGTTGTTAGGTTTATTCGGTCCTTAAATTAATTTGAAACTTATTAACTTGACTTAGCTCAGAGTTTGAGTGGCTTACTAAGAGCTGTAAGGATAGGGTACGAGTCGTATCATCAAGTCATTTGTTGTCTAGTGTGGATTACTTTGGATTCTGTCTTTGATATGATTCTAGGGTACTTTTCATATGCTTGGGTACGAGTAAACCTTTGTGGTCGTATGTTGGTCAGTGTGGAGACCATGTTGCTGCCTAGAGTACAAGTTAGCAGTACCACTCATATGATGGGGTACGAGTGGGGTGCCCAAACCATACCCACCTGTGTTCAATTTTCAACTTTTAAACTGGGGATATTCTTGACATTTCCCCTCTTAACCTCTTGTAACCCCAAAACTTAAAAAAGTTTTAGGACACCAGTTATCCTATTGTTCTAAATCAAAAACACTAGAAACTCTCTCAAATCTCTCTCAAGCTTTTGGGTTAAACAAAAGCTAGGGTTTCCATCAAGGTGGCCAATTAAGGCTCTAAAGGGGTGGTTTCTCTCCGTCTTCTTCATTATCTACATCATGTTACTTCTCCCTCATTGTTAGTCAAACAAAAGGCATGATTTATGAATGATTTTCATGATATAATTGTGATATTATTTTGGTTTCTAACTTTGTGTTAGGAGTTTTGGTTATAAATGTTTGGTTAATGTTTTCCCATGGTTTATTTATGCTTTTTCATCTTGTATTCATGGTTTGGACTTGTTGATGCATGAGAATGGTCAATTATTACTTTTTCTTGGTTTTTGAAATCTTATGTCCTCAACATGATTGTTAAAATGCCTATGAGAATGTTTTTATCACATAGTTTGACAATTATTGAACTCCTTGCATTGCATAAAAGGTAATGGAACCTAAATTGGTTTTAATGGTTTTTAAATGGATTGAAAAGGCCTTGGTGGCCATTATAATGGTTTAAATGGAAACTTTGGAGTCAATTTGGTTTAATGGTTTTGGAATGGCATAAATGGTTATACTTGTAAGCTCTAGTGTTGGTATGACGATACCGACAATTAATGCCTAATAAAGAAGACTCCTTCGTAATTAGTTGGTTTTGTGTAAATTTTTTTAATATAGGCTTAATGTGGGAAGTGTTAGCAAAGATGTGGAAGGTGGAAATCCCGGGGGAACCAAAACTGGAAACCTACGTTCGCTAATGTGAGGTGGTCTTGGTGACCATGTGCATTATGACACACTTATATTTTGGGAGATGTACTAGTCACTTAGGTTTTTATCTAGTTTATAGGGCTTACACATTTCGGGGCCCTTACAGTAGGGGGAGCTGAACCCACATAGCCCATGGGTAGTTTTAGGACGGCTAAGCTACACAATCCCATGTGAACGATTCTAAATACATGCAAACTCGGTTCTTTTTCCTGGCATAAACATAAATATACGTGTATGAATGTGATTTTATTTAGATATTTACTTGATTTTAAATATTGGAATTATTTTATCCATATCTTGAGTGCATGCTAGCATTTACCCGCTAACCCATATTTGAGCGGTATATCCCCCTACTAAGAAGAAATCTACCATACTACTCCTCCTGCTTAGTGATTTGATTCGGGGACAACTTGTGTTGGATTAAAGTGGTAAGATTCCATACTCTGAAAGGTTCTATTTCATGTTATGGATACTTTTACATACTTTTGGCATTTCATTGACTTTGGATTTGACTATGGTCAGGGGCATGTCCTGACCGAATATTGTTTCCTTTCGAATAGAGGATTTATGTGACTACTATTTATTGGGATAGGTGATGTTGGTATGGGTGTTAGCCTTTACATTTGTATTGGTATTGGGGCTGAAAATATTGGAATGTATTTCACTTATGATTGTTCAATTTTGTTCTTTAATAAAGATATTCAAAATTCATCTGGCTTAGGGTATAGGGTGGTTATGGTTGGGTTTTGGGGGTGGTCTCCTACCCTGGCCGGGCCTTAAGCACTCTACACGACTAGGCCATGTTTTGGGTCATGTCAGATTGGTATCAGATCCCTAGGTTCATGGTAACATGGGAGTCCACAATCCCGTGTCGAGTAGTGTCTCTTTACAGGGTGTGAAGCATTCCATACTCATAAGAGAGGGGCTACGAGACATTTAGGAATATTCCTCTTTCTTGTGTTCTATTTTCAAGCTATAGAGCTTAAGTTCTATAGTTTTTCTCTAATTCCTGTTTGTTTGCTTTTTAGATCTTGCCTCGACAATCTGATGCTCACGAAAACTCCTCTATCGCAACTAGGGACAATGTTGATGGAATAGCTTTGCTCATGGGATCCATATCGGATCTAGGGGTCTAGTTCTTGATTGTCCTCCTAGAGTTCAACCGGTTCCCTCTAGTCCATGTCAGACTCCTCAGGATGAAGTGACAAACACTGAGTTTCGTCAGTCCATTCATATGTCTACAGAAATAGTAGTTACTAATTCTGAACGTGATGTTCCTGCTACTTCATCTTTTGAGGCCAAAAGGATAGGGCAGTTTAATGGGTTGAGTCCTCTGACCTTTACATGTGTTAAGGTGGAGGAGGTTCCTCGGGTTTTTTTGGATGAAATATAAAAGATCTTCTATATTTTTCATGTCACCAATATGGGGGGCATGGACTTTCCCGCTTACCAGCTTAAGGATCTGGCGTACCAATGGTACGAGGAATGGGATCAGTCAAGGTGATATGGTGATGAGTTAGCTCTATGGGAGGATTTGTCTAATGCTATCCTAGACCGTTTTTTTCACAAGGAGTTAAAATAAGAGAAGGAAGAAGAGTTTGTAAATATGAAGCAAGGTAATATGTCTCTCAAGGAGTATGCCTTGAAGTTTCGCCAGTTGTCTTGGTATGCTCCAGAGATGGTTTCTAATATATGGGCTAGAATGAGAAAGTTTGCTTCTGGGTTGTCCCGAGATTTGGTATTAGAGAGTAAGGCTTCCTTACTGATCAAGGACATGGATTTTTCCAGGGTGGTTATATACATGAAACAGGTAGAGAATGAGAAGAAAAGTTAAGATGAGATAGGGGAAAGACGGGGAAAGAAGTTTAGGTTCTCTAAGCAGGGTGGTGGCCAACATCGAAGTTGCAGGGATAGGGGAAAGTGACCCAAGAAAAAGTGGGACAACTATGGGTCCTACTCGATGGCTAATTCTCCCAACCCAAACCATCAGGTGACAGGGATTTTCAAGGTGGCAACAACTTCAGGGAACAGGGTGGCAAATCTCAGGTTAGTGGGGCTCAGTCAGCTCCATCATATCCTTCTTGCGGGTTCGAGGGGAAAATAAGCGATTTCGCTAATGTCGGTACCAAAAGCAGAATAGATACAGAAGCAGCACTCTTTAGTTCAGGGGCAGATGAAGAGCTAATAGGAACCCTGTTGGCCCTAGAAGTCATTCTATAATGACAGTCACACTGCATATGACTAATCTGACTGCAATAATAACATATGTTCTTTCCTTCCTCAAACAACCCACAGTGTGACCGACTACAAAATCTACAAGGAGGGCGGGACGGAGTTGACTAAGACCCACTAGCCTCATATTGGGAACCTTATGCCCAAAACCCACCATTATGCTGAAACTGATGATCACCCAATGATTTCGGATAAAGAGCACTAGCCATGGAGAAAGAACCAGAACTCCTCAATTCTTCTTTGGCCACTTACCACCGTCTCTACCACTTTGCTCAGAAGGCCTAAATTTTTTCCCCAGCCTCTCACTAAACTCTGTCTGCTTCCTCTTCTCTTCCTCAACCTGCTACATATACCCTACCAATCCGGAGATATCCATGTCCTTGATCAACAAGGCAAGATTACTCTCAAGGATCAACTCACGAGACAATTTTGAAGCAAACTTACGCATTCAAGCCGTCATGCTAGAGACTAACTCAGAAGTATACCTACACAACTGGTGAAATTTCAAGGCATACTCCTTAAAGGACATCCTACCTTGCGTTAGATTCAAAAATTCTTCCTCTTTCGCTTCTCTGAACTACTACGGAAAGAAGAGGTCCAAAAATGCACTAGTAAAATCCTCCCACAAGGCAGAACCAACATCCTCTCCCCTAAACTATTCCCACTCCTCGTACCACTGGTACGCCATATTTTTTAATTTATAGGCAGCAAACACAACACCTTCAACCTCCGAAAGATCTTCTCCATTTCATCAATGAAACTTTGAGGATACTTCTAACTTTATTACCATTAAACATAGGAGGATACAACTTCATAAACTTTCCAACCCTTGCAGCCTCAGATGATGGAGTAATAGGAACACCACGTTCTGACTGAGTAGCTAGAAATTGAGTTAACAGTTCGATGGAAGAATAGAACTCAGCATTAGTATTCTCCATTTAGGCAACTGAGTATGAGTATTACCCTCAGGAGTAGGACCAGTGGGGATAGGTTTAACTCCTAAGGACAGTCAGATGCAGCGACCCTTGGCCGGGTCTGGACTCAAAAACTAGAGTATGTCCCACTAGTAATATCTACAATCGGAATAGAAGAGTTTGCATAAACATCTTATCTTCCTTGAGGCATGATCTGAAAGAAGAGGAAACAAAAATAAAAAGAGCCCAAGACCGTAGACTCTATAGCTTGAAATAAGACAACAAGAAAGTGAAACATTCCTAAATGTCTCATAGCCTCTCTGTTATAAGTGTGGAGCGCTACATAACCATAAAAGAGACTCTATTTGACTCATTTTTATGGACACCCAGCTGACCATGAACCTAGTCTCTAATAACAACTTGACAAGACCCAATCCCGGGCCTTGTCTTAATAGGAATCCTAAGTCAAAATAGAACCAGAGATCGTCCCTGATACCCAAAACTACCAATCAACAAACCACAAAACGATAACCAAATCCATAACTATTCCATAACATACCTAAGTTCACATTTTGTCAATACAAAGACTCTAAAAATAATCCAAGAATATCCGGTGGGGACATGCCCCCAACCATAGCCAAAAGCACTAACCAAATCTAAACCAATAAAAAAAAAAGAACTCAAAGCATGTAATGGAGCCTTCCGAAGTATGGAAGCTCACCACTTTAAGTCAACACAAGTTGTTCCCAAATCCAAGTCACTGAGCAGGAAAGGTGATAGTATGACCAGCACCTGCATTGCGTAGGGATACAACTTCAAAGATGGTTATCGGTTGGATCACTAGCATGTAACTCAAGGATAAGGATAATATAATGCCAATAGTTCAAAACCAATCAACCAATGTACATGAACTATGTAACACATATATATATATATGTAAATATCATGTTGGGGTAGGGAATAAAATTAGCATGAACTTTCAAAACATTAACCTGGATTGTGTATCATAACCATCAAATAACAAGGCACCCATGGGCTTTATGGGCCCAACTCTCTCCTAGATGGAAGGGCCCCAGTACATGTTGTCGTACGAACTAGAGAATATCCATAATCATATATGCCTATATAGGGGACTCAAACCTCCTAGCATAATCAAGGTGACTTAAGCACCAATATATGTATCATGGGGGACTCCAACCTCATATTTATATATTTATTCGAGGCACTCGAACACCTAGTCATAAAGATACATGCACCGACTAGCACAGTTTACAGTGTTAGTCTTTCGGTCTCCATTTTCACAACCCAGCTACATATGCCACTTTAAAGCCTAATTTAAAACCATCATTTCACATAAAAAATGATTAAGCCAATTACTTACCAAAGGATCTTCATTGGTATCGTCATACAAACACCACTTGTAAGCATACAACATGACATAACCATTATTATTTGACTTTGGGACTCGAACCCATTGTCTATACAAAGCCATTACTTCAATTCAACATTTAGGGATACGAACCCTTTTAGCCAATTGAACAACCAAGGTCACCATTTAAATCATAATATGGCCAACAAGGCCTTCACAAAACCACTTACCAACTATTCATATTCGTTAGGCCAATGCCTTATTTCAAAAAACCATTTAACATGTGACTAGTTTATTCTCTAAGGCTTTTTCACGAATACTTTGAGGGCATACCATTACCAATAAGAAAACCAAAGTAAAAACCAGAAAGTTTAGAGTGAACCATTACCCAATATTTAAACCACATTTACCAAGTACCCACATGTGCAAACCATCAATAAAATCATGTATAAATACAATTTAAACCAAGAGTAAACAATACTCAACAATATGGAACAAGACCCTCAACATTGGTTTTCAAAACCACCATTAATGAATCATAATTAATGTTTAAAACACATGATATTTGAGAACTAACAATGGGAGAAGAGTCATATGCCTTATTCACAAAGATTCACTGAAGGAATTTGACTTTTGAGCCTTTAGATGAACACCTTGTAGAAACCCTACACCAATCTTCAAGAGAGAGTTTATGGAGTGTTTTGATCTTTCAAAGTGTGTTATGTGAGGCCAAAATATGTTTTAAGGCATTGAGACTTTAGGGTTTTGTCGTGGGAAATGTACAAAATACCCTCAGCTTAAAATCTAAAAAATGGTTTGCAGGAGGGTATGACCATACCACCCAAACTGTACCCACAACATACGAGTGGTACCTACTACTCGTACCCTATGTAGCAACTTGGAACGTAACGCTATCAACCATACGACCGCAAGGACTAACTTGTAACCAATTATATGAGTCGTACCATACAACTGTAACCAAGGAAGAATATAGTAATCTAGGCTAGACATAGCACATCATACGGTTTGGCATCATACTTTTTGTCGCTAACATACGACTAGTATGATGCCCATTAGTACCTTTGATAAAAAACAGCCAAACCTCTCTAATCATCATACGAGTTGAGGAATCTAAGCCATGCCTACATCATATGACAAGTACACTCAAGTCGTATGATGTCCAGAAGCTCAAACTCAATATATTTTATAAGGGTCGATACTAGGGTGTTTCAATTCTCCCCCACTTAGATCATTCACCAACTAATGAGGAGTAAAGACAAGCACAAATATAATTTAACACATATTGCCATCAAACTTCCCTCTAACCAAGTTAGAAAACAAAGAGATTAAAAAAAAGATAAGAAGATCAACATATACCTCAAGCATGATATCTAGAATGTAGAACAAATGCGGATACTTGGACTTCATATCCTCTTCCGCATCTCAAGTATCTTCTTCAACCTTATGGTTCCTCCAAAGCCCCTTTACTAAAGCTACATACTTTGTCTGCAACTGACAAAATTGACCATCCAAGATCTCAACCGGGACTACCTCATAATAAAGAACCTGAGATACCCAACCTTTCCAAAGAAACAACTGATAAAGGATCGCCCACACATTTTCTCAACATAGAGACATGGAAAACTAGATGATTGGGGCTCAAACTAGAGGGAAACTCCATATCATATGGAACATTTCTAATCCTCTTTAAGACCATGTGTGGAGCAATATACCGCGGACTGAGCTTCCCCTTCTTACCAAACCGCATTACTCCTTTCATGGGAGACACCTTCAAGAATACCCAATCGACAACCTTGAACACCAACTCCCTATGACTCACATCCACATAGGACTTTTGGGAACTTTAAGCGTCTTTCAACCTATCACGAATCACCTTCACCTTTTCCAAGGCTTGGTGAACCAAATCAGGAAAAAATAATTTACCCTCACTAACTACATACAACCCAGCCGGAGAACGACATCTCTTACCATAAAATGCCTAAAAAGGAGCCATACCAATGCTAGACTGATTACTTTTATAATAATCAAACTATATAAGAGGGAAATGGTCGACCAAATACCAACATAGTCAATCACGCAAGCACGAAGCATATGTTCCAATTACTTAGTGGTCCTCTTCGCTTGTCCATCCAACTGCGGGTGGAAAGCTATACTAGGGCAAATCTTATTCCCCAAACCTTTCTAAAATAATCGCCAAAAATGAGATGAGAATGGTTTACCATAATCCAAGATGATAGAAAAAGAAGCACTATGTAATTTTACAATCTTCACAAGATACAACTTAGCATAATCCTAAGTTGAATAACTAGTCCTCACCGGTAAAAAGTAAGCAAACTTTGTCATCCTATCCACAATGACCCACATTGAATCACACTAGTTACAAGACCGAGAAAGACTGGTAAAGAAATCCATATTAATTAGCTCCCATTTCCATTCAGGCAACTCAACTTTCACTTGTTGACACACCATGCACTTAGCCACATAGTTATCCATATCTCGCTTTATATTATTCCACCAATAGAACTATTTAAGATCATGATGCATCTTTGTAGAACTAGGATGAATAACATAACAAGATCCATGAGCTTCATCCAAAATCCTTTCCCTCAACCCATCAATGTAGAGAACACATAACCTACCTTGGTACGTCAAGATAACATCACCACCAATCATAAAGTCAATAACCTTTAGCTAACCCACATTCCCCTTAATCTTCATTAAATTAGAATCCAACATTTGCTTTTTCTTAATATCAACAATAAGAGATGTCTATGATACCTGATGCATGAACACACCATTAGTCTCAGAGTCCATGAGATGAACTCCAAGACTAGCCAAAAGAAGAATGTCCTGCAACAACTCCCGCTTATCCTCATCCACATGAGCTAGAATCTCCATGGATGACCTACTAGGAGCATCATCAACTACATCAGCTTTACTTGGATAGTAATAGAGACTTGTATTGTAGTCCTTCAACAACTCAAGCTATCTCCTTTGCTTGAGATTTAACTCTTTCTAAATGAACACATACTATAGGCTTTTATTGTCAGAAAAGATGTCAACATGAACCCCATAGAGGTAGTGATGCTAAATATTTAATGCAAATACCATCGCTAACAACTCTAAGTCATAAGTAAGGTATTTGTTCTCATGAACTTTCTACCGCCTAGAAGCATAGGCCACCACCCTACCATGCTGCATAAATACAAAACCAAGACCAACATAAGAAGCATTACAATACACTACGAAGCCATCATTACCCTCGAACAATGTCAAAACCAGAGCTGAAGTCAACTTATTCTTCAACTTCTCAAAACTTCCCTCACACACATCCGACCACAGGAACTTTCCATTCTTATGAGTCAACTTTGTCAATGGGGAAACTATAGTACAAAAACTTTCCACAAATCTCCTAGAGTAACTGGCTAAACCTATAAAGCTTCGAATATTAGTTAGAGTCGCAGGTCTAGGCCACTTCTTAACCACTGCAACCTTTAATGGATCCACCATGATACCATCACTAGAGATATCATGACCAAGGAAAGTGACAACCTTAAAAAAAAAACTCACACTAAGAGAACTTGGAATACAAGCGTTTATCCTTCAAGGTCTGAAACACAACACCAAGGTAATCGACATTATCTGCCTCTCTCTTAGAGTAGACAAATATGTCATCAATGAAGACAATGACAAATAAATCCAGAAACTGATGGAAGACCCTATTCATCAAATCCTTAAATGCTTCTTGAGCATTAGTGACCTGACCCTACCTCGGGCCTTGTCATAATGGATATCCAAAGTATAATGAGGACCGGGGACTTCCCCTGTTACCCAAACCAACCACCTATATCTAGGCTTTGATGAGATAAATTTTGGATATATAACAAGATAGTGCTATTGTTCTTATTTAGATGCTAGGATAGGGTCACAACAATGACTGAGCCAACCGAGTCCAACCGTACCGCAACAAATGCCCAACCATACCAAATTAAACCATAGACCATAGGCATAAGGGAATACCCATACATAATATGAAAATCAATCCCAAAATGTAGTATGATGGAATAGTGAGAAATCATGTCTAATGATGCCAACTTCAATATTGATGGCAATGCTAAGGTGACACCTCTATCGATCCCACCCATACCAACCCCCAGAAGTACCACAAAGCCTCCATCCTAAAGAATAAACAAATTGTGTTGGGACATGCCCCCAACCATGGACAAAACCAATATCAAAAATAAAAAATACGTGTCTAAACAAATATATAACATGAAATAAAGCCTTCCTAAAGGATGGAAGCTCACTACTTTAGTCAAAGTGTTGATACCAAATCCACATGCTAAATAGGAGGAGTAGGATGATTGGTTCTTGCGTAGCATGGGTATACATCCACCAGTACACGGGGTTAGAAAATGATTGCTAGCATTAAACTCACGATAAGGATAAAATAATGAAAGTTATAAAACCATGAGAACCAATCCATAATGCCTACAAACATACATATATAAGTGGAGGGAAAGGGAATCGGGTTTAGCATGCATTTAAAACCTTTACCTAGGTTGTGTAGCTTTGCCGTCCTAACCACCCACGAGCCATATAGGTTTAGCTCCCCAAATGAATGGGCCCCAGTGCATGTAGCAACATGACTAGAGAATATCCCATAGGATGACTAGTATATCTCTCTAATATAAAATGTGACACTCACACGTGGTCATCGAAGACCCCTTATATCGGCAAATATAAGTTTTGGGTTTTGATTCCTTGGGGATCGCCAACTTCCACGGCTTAGCTACACTCCCCGCTATTAATGGCCAATTAAAACCATGTCCAAACAATACATTTTCCATTTACTAACCAAGGCCAATATTAGTGGTATAGTCATACCATCCCATTACTTGTATGTAATATCTATAGCCAAACTATTTAGTTTAAGGGCACCTAAGGTGACCTTCCAATTTCCATATTAAATCCACTTGGGAGACTTCCATATTCTCCAAAAGCTTAACCATTTAGCCTTTAGCCTTTTAAAAATAGTTAAACCATGCATAAATCCTTTATCTAGTTTAAAACATGCAATAGTTTTGTTAAAAGAAGTAAATTCAATGATCATATCTTTATAATATTTTATCAAACACCTTGGGGGCATACTATAACTAAAACCAATTGCAAAGACCATTAAACCATTACCATGCAATCCAATTGTCCAAAACCACCATTAGTAAATATAAAAAGCATAACTAAACCATAGAAAACCATAACCAAGCTCTGAATATCAAAATAATAATTTAAAACCATAATCATGTAATAGAAAAACCATGAAATCAATCATATAAACCATGCCATTAGTTGAAATTACAATGAGGAAAGAGAATATCGCCTTATATCAAAGAATTGACGAATAAAAATACAAAAGCAAGCCCATAAGCAATCCGTAAGATGAAACCCTAGCTTTCTTTCCCTAAAAACTTTTGAGAGAATTATGAGATATTTTGGAATAATTTCTATGTGTTAATGAGTAGAATAATAGGGTAAATAACCTCCTAAGTGTATTTTAGAAGTTATGAGTCCTAATTTTTGTAAAGATGTGTTCAAGACACATACCTTCCACACAAATCCCAGAAGGAGAAAACAAATGCGGATACTTTGACTTTATGTCCTCTTCTGCTTCCCAAGTAGCTTTTTCCACCTTATGGTTCCGCCATAGAACCTTAACCAAAGCCACATCCTTGGTCCACAACCAACGAACTTGCCTATATAATATCTCAATTGGGACCTATTAATAAAACAGAGAATATGAGATATCAAACATAGAAACATGAAAGACCAGATAAACCAAACTTAAGCTAGATGGAAACTACAACTCATTTGAAACATTACCAACTCTCTGCAAAATCATATAAGGACCAAAATACAGAGGATTGAGTTTACCCTTTTTGCCAAACCGTACCAATCCCTTCATTGAAGCACCTTGAGGAACACCCTATCCCTAACCTCAAACTCCAAGTCTCTACGCCTAACATCCACATAGGACTTTTTGTAACTTTGGGTAGCTTTAAGCCTATCCCAAATCACCTTGTCCTTCTCCATCACCTGATAAACCAAATCCAGACCAAACATATCTGCTTCCCCAATCTCAAACCATCCAATAGGAGATCTACACCTTCGACCATACAACACCTCGAAAGGAGACAGATCAATACTCGAATAATAGCTATTGTTGTAAACAAACTCCACCAAAGGTAGATGCTCAACCTAATTGCCACCATGGTAAATAACATAGGCTCGAATCATATCTTTCAATGTCTAAATTGTTCTTTCCGTTTGACTATTCGACTGCACATGAAAAATAGTACTAAGACTAACCGTAGTCCCCAACCCTTTCCGGAAAGACCCCCATAAATAAGACGTAAATTGCATGCCACAATCAGAGATACTCAAAAATGGTACCCCATAAAACTTTATAATCTCCTAAAGAAACAACCGGGAATAATCCTCTACCTAAAAGGTAGTTCGCACTGGCAAGAAATGCGCAGACCTGGTCATCCTATCCATAATTACCCAAATCAAATCATACTGATTCTGAGACTGAGAAAGACCAGTAATGAAGTCCATATTGATCACTTCCCACTTCCATTCAAGCAAGTCAATTTGTTCATATCACCTACCAGGTCTTATGTGCTCAACCTTCACCTATTGACACACCATGTAATTGGCTAAGAAATTAGCCACATCCCTCTTCATGTCATTCCACCAATAGATCTCCTTGTGATCATGATATATCTTAGTCAAGTTGGGATGAACAACATAGAGCGACTCATGTGCCTCAGCCAAAACCTTTTTATGCAGTTCGTCGACATCAGGAACACATAATCTTCCTTGGTACCCTAAAGTACCATCACCACTGATCTCAAACACCACTACCTTTTTCCCATAAACATCACTCTTGATTTTTATCTACACAGGATCCAGCACTTGTTTCTCCTTAATCTTAGCACCAAGAGACGATTGAACCACTTCTTGCACTATTACTCCATCATTCTTTCAAAGAGACGAACTCCAAGATTAGCCAAATGGTGAATATCCTTTGCCAATTCCCTCTTATCTTCCTCCACTTGAGTAAAACTCCCCATAGATAACCTACTAAGAGCATCAATAAAAATATTAGGCTTACCTGGGTGGTAGTGAAGACTCAAATCATAATCCATGAGAAGCTCAAGCTATCTTATCTGCCTGGGATTAAGCTCTTTCTGAGTGAACACATACTGAAGACTCTTATGATAAAAAAGATATCCACGTGAACACCATACAAATAATGTCTCTATATATTCAGAGCAACACAACTGCCAAAAAATCCAAATCATAAGTAGGGTAATTCCTCTTATGTACCTTCAATTTCCTAGAAGCATAGGCAATCACCTTCCCATGCTGCATCAAAACACAACCAAGCCCTACTCGAGATGCTTCACAATAAACCAAAAGCCCAATCATTGCCTTTCAGTAAGGTCAAGATTGGAGCTGAAGTCAACTTATCCTTCACCTTCTCAAAACTCCCTTTATAGGCATCCGACCAAGAGAACATAACCATTTGTTGTGTCACCCTAGTCAAAGGAGAAACTATCGAAGAAAATCTTTCCACAAACCACCTATAATAACTGGCTAAACCCAAGAAGCTGTGAATATCAGATGGAGTAATCGGACTAGGCCATCTCTTCACCACAGAAACCTTCTACGGATCCACGATGATCCCTTCACTAGAAATAGTATGACCTAAGAAATTCACAGTGTTCAACCAAAACTCACACTTAGAAGAAGTTTGCATACAACAGTTGTTCCTTTAATGTCTACAACACTATAGGAAGGTGACTAGTATGATCCACCTCACTCTTTGAATTAACCAGAATGTCATCAATAAACATAATTATGGAGAGATCCAAATAACTGCCTGAACACTTTGTTCATAAAGTGCATAAATTCTGCCGAAGTATTAGTCAACCCAAATGACATCATAAAAACTCAAAGAACCCATACCGTGCACGAAAAGCCATCTTAGAGATATCCACCTCCCTAATCTTAAGCTGAGAGTACCCACACCAAATATCTATCTTAGAGAAAAATATGGCACCATATAATTTGTCAAATAAGTCATCTATCAGGGGAAGAGAATACTTGTTCTTGATCATCACCTTGTTCAACTGCCTATAGTCAACGCACATCATAAGGGAACTGTCCTTCTTACGCACAAACAACACCGATGTACCCCATAGAGAAACACTAGAACAAATAAACCCCTTATCAAGAAGATCCTTAAGTTTTTCCTTGAGTTCTCTCAACTCAGTCGAAGCCATTCTGTATGGAGGAAAAGAAATTGGACTAGTGTCCAGAAGAAAATCAATACCAAACCCTGTTTCCCTATCTAGAGAAACACCGGGAAAAGCATCCCAAAAGAACTTTGGAAACTCATTAACTACGGGGACTAAAGACAAAGAAGGACCTTCTGAGATGGAATCTTTAACTCGGACCAAGTGAAAAAGACAACCCTTAGATATTAAACTTCGAGCTCCAAGAAAAGAAATAAACCTCCCCAAAGGAGCTAAAGACCTACCTTCCTATTCTATAACTGGTTCACCAGGAAACATAAAGATAACCATACGGGTCCGACAATCTACAGACGCATAAAAAGAATGCAATAAATCCATACCTAGAATTACATCAAAATCTACCATATCCAACTCAATTTGATCTTCCAAGGTCTGCTTTCTACCAACAGATACCACACACCCCTATAGACTTTCTTAGTAATAACCGAGTCATCTACTGGGGTAGAAACAAAAAATGAATCCGAAATACTTTTCAGATCTAAAACTAAAAGACACAGCCACATGTGGAGTAACATAAGAAAAAGTGGACCCCAGATCAAGCAAACAATATACGTCACAAGAGAAAAGTAGTAACATACCAGTAACGATATCAGGTGATGCCTGAGATTCTCATCAAGATGCTAAAGCATAAACCTATTTCGGCAAACACTAGAACTAGGAGCAATAACAGAAGAAAATGCTATCCCACCAGGTACAGGAGAAGAAGATAAAGACACAGGAATCTTATTTTCCCCCGTAGCAACATTATTGATCAAAAAATCCCTGAGTCGATAACCTACCTGGACATACTTAAAGCACTTGTCCCTACCTTCATCGCAATAACCCCGATGAGGACGACCATATAATCAACAAGGAGGTCATGAAGAAACTGACTGGACTTTCCTTAATTAGGATTGGGTAACCTGTGAGAGAGTCCCATTAACATTGTTCGGAGTTAGGATAGAGGTGTTTTCGTAAACTTTAGATCATTGAGGAGGCATGGTCTGAAAACGAATAAAAATAAGAAGAATCCATGACCTTAGACTCTATAACTCAAAATAAGACAACAAGAAAGTGAAACATTCCTAAATGTCTTATAGCCTCTCTCTTATAAGTGTGGTGTGCTACACACCCATAAAAGAGACTCTACTTGATACGACTTTAGGGATACCCAATTGACCATGGACCTACGCTCTGATACTAACTTAACATGACCCAAATTGGGGCATTATCATAATGCACACCTTAAGCCCAACGAGGACCGGTGATTTTCCTATTAATCTAACATAACCATCGTATCAATCCACAAAAATCAAATGAACTCCAAACATATAACAAGATAACATAAACAAGACTAATAAAAATATCTTAAGAAGTATCTAAACAATCCATTAATGTCAACATACTAGAACGACATACCTAAGTCCACAGTCATCCACAAACCCTTTACAAATTTGAAGCCAATAATATGTTGGGACAAGCCCCCGATAATAGCCAAAACCAAGTCTAAACAAGTCTATGACATAAAGTAGAAATACCATAAAATGTATGATTTCCAAAGTATGGAAGCTTACCATTTCAATGTCAACACTCGACCTGCTTGAACACCAGGTCACTACATAGGAAGAGAAAATGAATTTTCAACGCCTGTGTCACATGGGGAGACAGTATTCGGAGACGATTAGTAGTTGAAGCACTAGCATATAACTCATGGGTCAGTAAATAAATAGTGTAATTATTCAAAACAAAGTCAAACCATCATAAGAAACCATATTTATATACATATAGATATATGTAGATATATAGGTACATCAAGGTCGGGAAAGGAAATAAAGCCTTAGCATGCATTTTGAAGCATCCAATCATGAACCATAAAGTGGAGGAATCTAACCTCCCACTCTTATAGATTAGGGAGTTTGAACTTCCCGGTCATATTAAGCAAGAGGACTCTAACTGTAAGCCATATTATTAAGCAAATAGACCCTAAACACAAGACATTTTATTAAAAAAATGGACTCTAACCACAAGCCATTTTAATAGGGAAGTGGACTCTAACCACAAGCCATCTTATTAAGAAAGTGGACTCTAACCATAAGTCATTGTGTCCATTACTAGTCGACATTGGGACTCTAACCCTACGTCCATGTATTCACATCCACTCAGTTCAACATTTAAGGACTCTAACTAACTTAGCAAGTTCAAGACTACAATTCAACACCATATATGACCATAAGGACTTTATGAACTATTTTTCAACCAATCGCTTTAATAGGCTAATGCCTTTGTTCAAATCACAATTCAAATAAATTTGTTGTTATTAAGACCTTTAAAAGATCATTCATTCTTCATTAGCATTCATATACAAAAATGTAGTTCAAAACACAATACAATTTCATGTTTAAGGACAAAAATCCTTTTTAACTATTCAAACCACCAAGGTTACCAATTAACTCATTACATGACCATCAAGTCCTTAAAAAATTCATTTATCATTCATTCCTACTCATTAGTCCATTGCTTTTGTTTAAAACACTATAAACATGTAACTAGTTATTTCTCTTAGATATTTTCACAAACACCTTGAGGGAATACCTATACCATGACAAAAACCCAAGTTAAAACTGTCAAGATTAGGGTTACACATGACTAGTTTGTTAGACCAAAACCAACAAGCACCCATATATGTAAACCATCACTAAAATATGTATAAACACAAGTCAAACCACGAGTAGACATTATTTAACCATATGCAACAAAACCATCAATTTTGGTTTTCAAACCACCATTTAAAAATCATAATTATACATTAAAACACATGCTATATGAGAAATAAAAATGAGGGGAGATTCACATGCCTTATACAAGATGATTCACAGAATGAATTTGACCTTCTTTAGCCTCTATCTAAACACCTCTTGAAGCCTTAGCTTCAAATCTTGTTAGAGAAGTTTTGGAGAGGATTTAGGAGTGTTTTGATCTTGTTAAAATGAAGAATGAAGGGCCAATTAAGTCATGGGTCATAAGAGTTTAGGGGTGGAAAATGTCTAAAATATCCTTAACTTAAAAGCTAAAAATTAAACCCTGGAGGGTACGACAACCTTATATAAATCATACCCTAGGGTATGAGCAGTACCCTATCTCATACCCTAGGACTCACTATGGACCTATAAAATATCCAACATAATACCATAATAGGTGACGTATTTGGTGATGCGCCGAATCGATGGTCGACACGATAGCCACGCGACGCGTTGATATCGCGTTTGCTCACTGGAATTTGCTCTGAAGGCTGGTGAAAAAACTTGTCAATACAATGGGGGATACGACGTGTCGAGACCACCTTGATCCACTATTTTGGACTTTTAAACGTGCCTCAAATTAAGTCCAAAAAATCTAAAACTTATCCCGATAACACCTATTGAAATCCCTGATCATGAATCAATCTAGGAATAAATACTTTAAGGTCGTAATAATAAAATATAAAGTCATTTAGTTATTGAGGCAAAAAATTAGATTAAGTGTCAGTATTAGCTGAAATTTTCTATGTTTTGGATCTCTTTTCATGCTATATAGGACTGAGTTAGACTTGGACTTTTATAGGGTGTTACAATATCTCCCCCTTGGGAAAATTCATCCTAAAATGACACTGACTAAGTTGAGAATACTTATAGACTGAGTTTATATGTTGAAATACACAACTGAAGCATGATTAAATGACTGAAACTACTGATAAACTGAGTTTTCATACTGAACATGCATAACTGAAACATGATTGAATTCTGAAGACATGACACATGGATGAGTTATTTCATGAAGGTATGCATGATATGATAATGCTATGCAACTTAAATTGATACCAAGTGTGTAAAGGAAATCTGAGTATGGAACTGAGTAAATCTATGAAAGACTGTTACCTTGAGATGAGTTCGAGTTTGTGGAGAAGAGGTGAGGATACTTGGTCCACATATCTGATTCTGCTTCCCGAGTAGCTCCCTCATCAAACTTATTCCGTCAAAGAACTTTGACCAAAGGAATTTTTTTGTTCCTCAGTCTGCGAACCTGATAATCTAGGATATCGACTGGCACTTTCTCGTAAGAGAAGCTGTTCTGAACATCTATACTCTCTATAGGGACAACAACTACTAGGTTACCCATGCAGTTCTTTATCAAGGAGATGTGAAACACTGGGTGTACTGAAGCTATGTCTAAAGGCAACTCAAGCTTGTAAGCTACCTTTCCAAAATGTCTGAGAATTCAGTAAGGACCGACATATTAGGGACTAAGCTTCCCCTTCTTGCTAAACCTCTTCACTCCCTTCATGGGAGAGATTTTCAAGTATAAAAAATTATCAACCTCAAATTTGAGATCTTTTCTTCTGACATCTGCATGTGATTTCTGTCGGCTCTGAGCTGTTTTAAGCCTTTCCCTGCTTGACTGAACTTTTTCTATGGCATCAAAAACTAAGTTAGGACCTATTACAGTGGCCTCACCTCCTTCGAACGAACCAATTAGGGATCTATATCTCCTCCTATAAAGTGCTTCAAACAGAGCCATCTAAATACTGGAATGATAACTGTTATTATATGCAAACTCAATCAAGGGTAAGTGGGCATCCTAACTGCCCTTAATTTCAATGACAGACGCTCTTAGCATATCTTTTAGAGTTTGAATAGTCCTTTCTGCTTGACCTTCTATCTAAGGGTGAAACATTGTACTGAGGTGAACTTATGTATGAAGACCATTTTGGAAGGTTTTCCAAAAATGAGAGGTGAACTGCATACCTTTATCTTAAATAATGGACAAAGGGACACCATGCAATCTAGCCAATTCTCTAACATAGAACTTGCCATAATCCTGGTGGAATAGGAAGTATGAACTGGCAAGAAATGGGCTAATTTAGTCTTCTTGTCCACAATAACCAAAATTGAATCATGTTGTTGATGAGTTTGAGGCAAATGCGTCACAAAGTCCATATTTACTTCCTCCCACTTCCAAGTGGAAATACTGTACTCCTACATATACCCACTAGGATTTTGATGCTCAATCTTAACCTACTGACATGTTGAGCACTTAGCTACAAACTCTATAATGTCTCTCTTTATCCCACTCTACCAATTGACTTCTCACAAATCACGGTACATCTTAGTGGCCCAGGATGAATCAAGAAACGTGCACCATGTGATCCTGTAAGAATTCTCTAACTCAAGCCATCCACACATAGCACACATATTCCACCCTGTCAACACAACACACTATCTCCCCCTTGGGAGAAAACCTCTACTCTCTGATCTCTGACTGACTCTTTCAGCTTAACTAAACTGGGATCTATGTCCTGCTTTTCTTTTACTTTAGAAACCAAAGATGATTCCAAACTATTTTTCACCCAAACACTACCATCAGATGAATCAACCAAACGAACACCCAACCTGGCAAGTTGATGAACTTCCTGAACTAACTTTTTCTTACCATCCTAAAAGTGAGCAACACTACCCATGGACAATCTACTTAGAGCATCAGCCACTACATTAGCCTTGCGCGGATGATATAGAATACTCATGTCGTAGTCCTTCAACAACTCTAACCACCTTCTTTGACGCAAGTTCAAGTCTTTCTGAGAAATACATATTGTAAACTTTTATGCTCTGTGGACACATCACATGTACCTCATACAAATAGTGCCTCCAAATCTTTATGGCAAACCCTACAGTTGTTTACTCAAGATCATAGGTGGGGTGATTCTTTTCATAGGGATTAAGCTATCTAGAGACATAGGCTATGACCTTACCTCTTTGCATCAAAACATACCCAAACCAACTCTGGAAGCATCAAAATACACAAAAAACTCGTCTAAACCATCTGGTAAAGTCAAAACTAGGTTGTAGTGAGTCGAGTCTTCAACTCCTTAAGAATTTTCTCATAAGAATTTGACCACTGGAATTTGACTTTGTTCTGAGTCTATCTGGACATAGGGGATAAAATAGATGAAAATACTTCAATAAATTATCTATAACAGCCAGCCAAACCCAAGAAAATCTTGATATCTGAAAAAAAGATGGGTCTGGGCAAGTTCTTCATTGCTTTAAATCTTTTAGGATCAACTCTAATGCCATAACCAAAAACTATATGACAAAGGAAAGCTACTGACCTATGCCAAAATTTGCACTTACTAGATTTGGCAAACAACTGATGGGCTCTGAGGGTCTACAATACTATTCTGAGATGATATACATTATCATGTTCACTTCGGGAGTATACAAGAATGTCATCAATGAATACTATGAAAAACATGTCCAAGTACTTCTTGAACACGTGGTTCATCAAATCTATGAAGGCTAATGGACATTAGTTAGACCAAATGACATGACTAGGAATTCAAATTGACCATACCGAGTTCTGAAAGCTATTTTCAAAATGCCACATTCTCTGACTCTAAGCTTATGATAGCCTGATCTAAGGTCTATCTTAGAAAAGTAAAAGGCACCCTAAAGTTAGTCAAATAATTCATTTATTATTGGAAGTGGGTACTTTTTCTTGATGGTGACTTTGAACAACTAACGATAGTTATTACACATTTTGAGTGAATCATCTTTATTTCGCTGAATAGAACTAGTGCACCCCACAGATAGACAATGGGCCTGATAAATCCCTTATCAAGAAGGTCTTTCAACTGTTTTTTAAATTTTTTAAGATCAGCTGGATCCATTCTATATGGAAAAATAGAGAAGGACAGAGCATCAGGAAGAAGGTCTATTCCTAAGTCAATTTCCCTTTCGAGAGGAACTCCAGGAAGATCTTTGGGAAACACATCTAGGAATTCAAATGCTACCAAAACTGACACAAGATTAGGGGTCTTGAAACTAGAGTCCTTAACTAAAATAAAATGATAGACACACCCCTTAGATATAATCTTTTTTGCGCTAAGGTAGGAAACAAGCTAACCCTTGAGTGCTGAAGTACTACCACTCTATTCTAGGACAGGTTCATTCGGGAACTAAAAATGGAAAACTCTATTTTTTCAGTCAAATAAAGAATATTATGAACGAATCCAATCCACGCTAAGAATAATGTCCAAATCTATCATCTCTAACTCTACTAAGTCTGCTGAAGTTACATTCTAAGATACCATAATCGGTCAGTTCCTATATAGCCGCTGAGCTATAATAGATTTACCCACTAGGCTAGAGACTGAGAAAGACTCTACTAGGATTTCAGGACTAACTCTGAAGTCAACAGCTATATAAGGAGTTATAAAGGACAAAGAAGCTCTAGGATCTAGCAAGGCGTAAACATGTAAATGGTGAACTTGCAATTTAACAGTGACCACATCAGAAGAAATTTACTGATCCTGTTGGGACTGAAGTGCATAGATTCTTGTAGGGCATTATCCACTGGTGGCACTGGAAGTTGTACCCTGCTGAAATAGGCGACCGGAATAAGCTGGAGGACGATTATGCTGACTCTGGGAACCTACTTGAGAACACTGTCTAATTTTATGACCTAGATTGCCTCACCATAAATATACATCGCTGCCAGCTCTAAAGACCCCCTGATGGTTTCTACCACACTTCTGGCAAAGAGGATTTGTTCGGGCACTACTGATACTACCTTGAGATTTAGAGCCTAGCACCTTATCCTTATTACCATTTCTAAATTTAAGCACTGGAGCACTGGCCAAGGATGGAGCTAGAATTGAAGATTTTAGGTAGAACTAGGGACTATTACCACCCTTTAACTTAGGCTAAGTGAAGTTGAAGTTACCTGTTTTAGACCTCTTGTTCTTTCTATCCTTATCCTTAGTCTTTTTCTCTTCTATCTATTGAGCATGGACCATTAACCTATCCAAGTCCTTCTCCTTAATTAGCATCGCAGTCCTACACTCATTGACCACACTGTGAGATACCCAGACTGAAACTTACTCATCTTAGATCTGCTATTAGCTACCACATGAGGAGCATATCTGGATAACTGAGTAAACTTGAGGAAATACTTCTTCACTATCTTATTACCCTAGTTTAAGTTAATGAATTCTAACACCTTAGCTTCACACAATTCAAATAGGAAGAACCTATATAGGAAGGTAGTATCAAACTTCTCCCATTCTATAGGCCCTACATCTGTGGACCTATCTTTTTTTTCATTATTTGAACCATTAGTGAGCCACATCCTGCAACAGATATATAGCTAACTCAGCACTGCCACTAGTGGTTACCCCCATAATATCTGTGACCTTCTAAAAATGTCAAGGAATTCCTGTGGGTCCTCTCCAGACTTAGACCTTGTAAAAGATGGAGCGTTCATTTGGGTGAAGTCATGAATTTTAGCTGTAGCAGTATTGGCCAATGGGTTGTCCAGAACAACAGTTGGACATTCATTCTAGGCTGCTACAGAATAGGATAGAGTGGTAAAAGTTTCTCTGAATTCTATGTGGGAAACATTCTCATCCAGGGGATCTGCTAAATAGGCAGAGGTATTGTTTCCAATTCTTTTTTCGTTAGTCTTTTTGGGAGGAATATTCTACTAATGGAAGGGAAACTCAGATTAGATAGAGAGTTTAACTTGAGCTCATTCTCATTCACATGACGTGAATACTAAAAGAAGGGAAATTTTATATAAACACCTTATAGCCTATGGCCTATAAGTGTGGTGCGCTATACACCCATTCACAAGACTCTACTTGACATGACTTTTAGAATCCCTAAGACATTGTTGAATCTGTCTCCAATACCAAGTTTGTAATGCCCCAAATTTCCACCCCGAACATCATACAGTTCTTACAACCCCGTAGGATCACAAGTCAACCCATGACTGGTATCTTCTGTGAGCACTAAATAACAATAATGAAATAAATGTGGAAGTTAAGCTAAAATGACCTAATGTTCATAATCTGAATATTGATAAATATAGAAACTGCTAAGAATATATGAAAGCTAAATACTGTCAGAAACAAGTCTAGTCCAAAAGCGTCTAACTGTCTGAATAGGGAGTTGATAGGACAAGGCCCCTACTAACTCTGACTAATAAAATACTGAATGTACTAAAATAATGAAATAATAAATCTATCCTAGAAATATGAGGACTCACCACTTTAATCGTTGCTTATAACCTGAGCTTCTACGTATGGTCTGGAGCCCGTGCGTCTGAACCTATGATATGAGACATCATGTCTCAAGAGAAAAGGTATGCATCTATACTATGAATATACAGGTATGCTAACTAAGGTAGACTGATATACGTGGGTTCGTATGCATAAACAATTACTGATAGAATGATATAAATATAACCAAATAAGAGTACATGGATAACTGAGAATTCCAAAAATACTGAGTATGGAATACTGTGCATATACATATATATACTATATCTGAAATCATACTGAAACTGAATACTGAGTTCTGATAACTGAGTGACTGATATCTGAGATTACTAATAAGTGTATTACTGATAACTAGGTGACTATTTCTGGAATTCTTGATTCTGTTGAACTGAACTAAGTTTTATACTGAGTCTGAAGTTAAAACTATAATTGTGGGAGTATTTATCTAACCTACATGAACCAATCAGATCTAATTTGGGTCCAACCTATAACCCCAGTTGGAAGGGTGCTAGATCTTTGCCAAGGGATACTAACAATGTTGGGTCAACCCTAATCTGGAAGGAATAATCATGAATTATATTTATATATAAGGTTGGATTAACCCTAGTCTAGCAGGAGGACGTCTTACCCTACGCTGGCTACATAGTTCTGTAACGCAGAGACTGCTACTAAGGGTCAAACCCTCTGCTGGCAGGAATACCCCCATTCCTGTGTTCGCTAGGTGTTGAATCCTACTCCCAACTGAATGGACAATGAACTGATCACTAGACTATACTATGCTTGACTGAACTATTACTGATCGCATTGACTAACAGAACTGGACTGAGTTCACTGAATTTTGTAACTGACTGAGTACTACGGTTTTTGATATTACTGAGACTATTCTGTAGCTACTATAATTCTAGGTAAATAGCTAAATTATCGAATATTGAATACCCCTAGGACGCAATAGCACCAATAGTAACACATGGCATAATCTTGAAAGTATAACCATAATTGCTTGTTATCAATGCATTCACTTAGACATTTTGTCAAACACTTGAAAGACATAAGGTTGTACATGAATAGGAACACATGCTAACTTGTCATGATATCACTATTCAATTCACATAGGCATTTTATCAAAAACTTGAGGAGAATAACTAACGTACATTATAATGGTCATCACATGAGCATCATGAATACAATACTCAACTTGCAATTAGAAGGTTTAACATTAGGATCACATAATTCAACACACATACTATCTTGATTTTTCATGAAACTTACAATTAATAATGGATTGAAACCTCAAAAACCAATACATACATGAACACAATCAAATACCAGCATGTAAATCAAGAAATCATCAACTTGTAGTTTAAAAAAGGGTTCTTGAACTTTAAGGGTGGAAGGAAACCCAAGGATGAACACATAACATACCTTGATTGTTGATTTCTTTAGAATTGTAGTGAGTTACTCAGACTTAAGTCTTGATCCTGAAGAAATTAGGGCTTGTTCTTGAGAGGTTTTGAGAAGAAAGAATGAATTTTTCCATTTTTGGGGCTTAATCTTGTGTTTTAGCTGAATTGCGTGAGGGGAAAAGAACCTAAATGCCCTTGGAAACTAGAATTTTTAATACAGAAAAGCTACCCAGTGAAACGTTTAGATATGCGCTGCGTTGATGGTCCATGCATCGATATCGTGTTGGCTCAATGTAATATAAACTGAAGGCAGGTGACAATTCTTGTTGACGCGATGCATCGGGATCGCGTCGATCCACTATTTTGCACTCCCAAGCGTGCCTCAAACGACGTTTGAAAAATCTAAAACTCGTCCAAGAACACCTATTTATATCCTTGATCATGAATCAATCTATAAATCGACATTTTAAGGTAGTTAGAGTCGAAAATAAAGCCATTGAATTATTAGGGACAAAAATGAGACTAAGTGTCAATACTTAGCTGAAACTTTCTAAGTCTGGAACCTCTTTTCATTCTATATAGGACTGAATTAGACTAGGAATTTTATGCGATCTTAAAATATGTTGGGACAAGCTTCCGACAATAGCCAAACCAAGTCAAAAGATAGGAGACCAAGGATGAATATCTTCAAAAGCAGGGAAACTCACAAATCAAAAGTCAATGCACGAACCTCTTTGTTCATCTAATCACTGCGCAGGAAAAGAAGATGATGCTTCGGCCCCTACGTTACATGGGGACATAGTGTTCGGAGACCATTAGTGATTGGTGCGCTGGCATGTAACTTATGGATAAGGTTAAAATAGTACATTTGATCAATTCAAGTCAATTAATCATACGCAAACATATTTACACAAGTATAGGCATATATGAAGATACATGTACATATCATTATACCACGTGCCAAAACATAGAATAAGTTATAGCATGCATTTTCAAATCATTAATTCATGAGACATGGGGTGATGAACATTCAATCTTCCAACTCATAAATTTTTATAACCTTGAACTTATTTGTTACATTGGTCAAGGGTATCCAAACCACAAAAAACTTAACCAATTAAATCAATTTAACCATTTTCATTAGGCAAGGGACTCAAACCACAAGTCATCTCATTTGACTAGGGACTCGAACCATTAGTCATCTCATCAGACTAAGGACTCAAACCACTAGTGATGGACTTGTCATTTCATTAGGAAAGAGACTCGAACCATAAGCCATTTCATTAGTCTAGGGACTCGAACAACTAGCCATTTCATCGGGCAAGTGAATCAAACCACAACCCATTCCATCGAGCAAGGGTCTCAAACCACAAACCATTTCATTGGACTAGGGACTTGATCCACTAGTCATTTCGTTATTGTTATTAGAAGGCATTCAAACTCTTAACCATTAACTCATACATTAACATTTATGTCATTCATTTCAATGTTTCATGACTTGAACCACTTACCCACATCAAAACTATACATGACTACATGGTCCTCATGGGAGCCTTCATTGATCAACCATTTCAATAGAACAATGCCTTAACTCAATTCATCATATTATCCAATTTATGGTCATCAAGACCGACACAAACTATTCACATTTCATTAGAAATCATATACCATATTTTCATTATACTTTGGTCCAACACACAATTCAAGTTCATCTTCATGTCTAGGGTCTTTACCCTCTCATTAGCCATCAACCAACAAGGTTATAATTTTCACAATACATGGCTCATAATACTTTTACTATATCATTTATCAATCATTCACAACTATTGGGCCAGTCCCCTAGCTCAACACATCACCAATAATTGACTAGGCAATTTACTTAGACATGTTCAGAAACACCTTATGTGTATAACTTCAACAAGGCTATTTTAATGGTAGAAATCATCAAGATTAGGGTTACTCATGACCCACATGTTAAATCATAAACAACAAGCATTCACATGTACAAATCATCATCACTAACATGCTTAAACACGAGTCTAAGAAAGAATCATAATTATTCATCATTAAGCAACAAAACCCTTTTCATTTGATTGTAAAACCACCATGTACACTTACTAATCCAAGTGTAAAATACATGGATTTAGAGTTAATTAACAATGTGAAGAGTTGCATTCCTTAAACACGATGAATCATCAATAATAGTGACTCCTCTTTTCTTCTTAAAGATCACTCCTAAAACACTAGCCTCCAATTCATCAAAGATGAGTTTGAGAGAGTGTTTAGGGTGTTTGATCCATCAAAAATGGGTGTTTAGGAGTCTACAAACACTTATATAGTGATAGGGCTTTGGATTTTAGACATAGGAAATTACCACAAGGACCTTAGTTAAAAGCTGATAATTGAATCCGTCTAGGGGTATGACTTACCATATGACTCACATAAGTTATCGTACCCTAGGATTCTCCTAGGTCACACATACTTTTATAGATACTACCATCCACCCATGAGTCATATCCAAAGTGTATGATGACCCCTAACTCATATGCTCTACTCGTAACAAGAATAGTCCACTCCAAGCTAAGACCTCACTTCATACAACTCACCTAGGTATGACTCATACCATTAGGTACGATTGAGGGGAGGGTTACTCATACCTACGATAGTAAGTGAATCTCACCACACTGCCTAGGATATGAGAGGGAAGGAGAAGAAGGATACAAGTAGTATCCAAGGGGTATGGCTCAATCCCCTAGTCGTACCAACCCCGGTGAAACCAAATGATGAAGTTTCTCAATAGTTCTAAGTCTAGATGTTTCAATTCTCCCCCACTTGGATCATTCGTCCACGAATGAAGGAAAACGCAAGCATAACACAAGTTAACACATTATCGCATATCCAAACATTTTTCAATCAAGATAGAATCAAGCACAGAACAAGGATTCAACATAACACATATCATGATCATTCAATTCATCATTCATTTCACTTGGGGATTCAAACCAATTATTTATCCAAGCCACTTGACTCCTTCAAATTTTAGTGACTCAAACCCATTATCAACCAAATACATAAGTCAAATCAATAAGATTAACACATACCTCAATCACGAGTTTCCCATATGAAAAACAAATATGGATACTTGGACTCCATATCCTCCTCTACCTCCTAAGTAGCCTCCTCGCACTTTTGGTTCCTCCACAGAACCTTTACTGAAGACACTTCTTTCGTTAGCAACTGATAAATTTGCAGATCTATGATCCTCACCAGGATCTCCTCATAGGATAAAGAGTTTGAAATATCAATATTTCTCAAGGGAACAACCAATGAAGGATCACCCACATATTTCTACGACATAAAGACAAGAGAAATCGGGTGAATGAAGTTCATACTAGAAGGCAACACCAACTCATAGGTAACATTTCCAACCCTCTTCTTAACCAAGTAGGGAGAAACATACCAGGGAATAATCTTCCCTTTTTTACCTAATTGCATCACTCCCTTCATAGAAGACACATTCAAGAATACCCAATCGCAAACACTAAACTCAAACTCACTACGCCTCAAATTCGCATAGAACTTTTGGCGAATTTGAGTCATTTTAAACCTATCAAGAATCACCTTTACCTTCTCTAAGGATTGGTGAACTAGATCAGGGACAAAAAACTTACCCTCACCAACCTCTTACCACTTAATAGGGGATTGACATCTCTTACAATACAATGTTTCAAAAGGTGTCATTCCAATACTAGAGTGGTAACTATTATTATAGGCAAACTCAATCATAGGCAAGTGTCCATACCAACTACCACCGTAATAAATTATACAAGCCTGCAACATATCCTCTAATGTTTGGATAGTCCTTTCTACTTGTCCATCCGTTTGTGGGTGGAATGCGATACTAAGGCATACTCTATTACCTAATCCCTTTTAAATGACTTCCAAAAGTGGGATGAAAATGGAAGACCACGATCCAACATAATAGAAACCAGAGCACCGTGCATCTTCACAATCTCTGCAAGATAAAACATGGCATAATCTTCCACCAAGAAATTAGACCTCATGGGTAAAATGTGAGTGGACTTGATCATTCTATCAATGATGACCCAAATAAAATCACTTTGATTTCGGGATCTAACAAGACCGGTAACAAAATCCATATTCATTGCCTGCCACTTCCATTTAGGTAATGGGATATCTTTATACAAGCCCCCGGGCCTTATGTGCTCAACTTTAACTTGTTGACACATAGTAGACTTGGCCAGATAACTTTCCATATTTTATACTTCATATTACCCCACCAATAAGACTCTCTAAGATTGTGATATATCTTGGTGGAACTGGTATGAATGGCATAAAAAGATCCATGAGCCTCGGGCATGACCCTTTCTCTCAATCTATCAATGTCGGGAAGACATAGCCTACCTTGGTATCTCAAGATACCATCACAACCAATCAAAAAGTTGGCAACTTTGTGTTGACCCACATTACTCTTAATCTTCATAAAGTTGGGATCCAATGCTTTCTTTTTTATTATCTCAACAACAAGAGACGTCACCATCCTTAGAGTTTGTAAGTCAAACTCCAAGATTAGCCAAACTGTGAATGTCTTTCACCAATTTCCGCTTATCCTCATCTACATGGGCCAAAATCCCTATGGAAAATCTACTAAGAGCATCAGCAACCATGTTTTCCCTACCGTGATGGTAATGAAGACTCATATCATAGTCTTTCAATAACTCGAGCCACCTTTATACCAGAGATTTAACTTCTTTTTGGTAATCACATATAGGAGACTCTTATGATCGGAAAAGATATTAATATGAATACCATATAGATAATGTCTCCAAATCATTAACGTATAGACCACGGCTAATAACTCTAAGTGATGAGTAGGGTAGTTCTTCTAATGAACTTTCAATTTTCTAGAAGCATAGGCTACCACCTTACCATGTTACATGAACACAAAACCAAGACCAACACAAAAAGCATTATAATAATCCACACAACCATCATAACACTCGGGAAAGTTTAAAATTGGAGCCAAAGTCAATTTATCTTTCAACTTCTCAAAACTACCCTCACACGCATGAGACCACAAGAACTTGACCTTTCTTTGGGTTAACTTGGTCAATGGGGAAGATATAGTGGAAAAACTCTCTACAAATCTTCTATAGTAACTGGATAGACTCAAGAAACTCCAAATCTCGGTTGGAATACGTCTAGTCCACTTTTTAACGACCGCAACTTTTTGGAGATATACCATGATCCCTTCACTAGAGATGATATGACCAAGAAAAGCTATGGATTTCAACCAAAACTCAAACTTGGAGAACTTATCATATGAACAATGATCCTTCAAAGTTTACAACACAGCACAGAGGTGATCTTCATGATCCACTTCACTCTTAGAATAGACTAGGATATCATCAATGAAGACGATGAAAAACATGTCCAAGAATAGACAGAAAACCCTATTCATCCAGTTCATAAATGTCGTTGAGGCATTGGTCAATCCAAAAGACATGACAAGAAACTTATAGTGACCATACCGGGTCCAAAAGGTAGTCTAAGAGATATCTACCTCCCTAATCTTATGCTGATGATAACCCGATATAAAATCAATCTTAGAAAAAAACTTTGCACCTTGAAGTTGATCAAACAAATCATCAATCCTAGGAAAAGGATATTTATTATTTATGGTCACTTTGTTCAATTGACGATAATCATGCACATATAAAGGGAACCATCCATTTTGCATACAAATAACATGGGGCACCCTATGAATACACACTAGGGTGGATAAAACCTTTATCTATAAGGTCCTCTCATTGCTTCTTATGCTCTTTTAGCTCTACCAGAGCCATTCTATAAGGAGGAATAGAAAATGAACGAGTGTCCGGAAGAAGATCATTCCTAAAATCAATTTCCCTATAGGGAGAAAAATTGGGAAGATCATAGGGAAACACCTCGAGAAACTCATTAAAAATGGGAACAAACTCTAGTGAAGTTTTTTTTGAGTTAGAATCATTACCTCAGACCAAATAATACAACTACCCCTTTGAAATAAACCTTAAGGACCTAAGATAAGAAATGAACCTTCCCTTAGGTACTAAGTAACCACCTTCCAAAATAATGAATGGCTCATTAGGGAATTTGAACATGACCCTACGGGTTCGACAATCTAAGGAAGTATAACAAGAGTGCAACCAATCCTTACCTAGGATGATATCAAAATCAACCATGTCCAACTCTATAAAGTCTACCAGAGTATCTCTACCACCAACATATATCACACCCTTTATAGACTCTTTTAAAAACCACAGAGTCTCCTATCAAGATAGAAATAGAAAAAGGAACTGACATACTCTCGAGACCACAATTAAGATGCACACCCATATACAGGGTCACATAATAAAAAGTAAACCCTGGATCAAGTAAACAATACATATCATGGGAAAAAAGTCTCAACATACCCATGAAAGTATTGGTAGGAACCTCAGAATCTTAGAGAATAGAAATTACATACAAATGGTTCCGGCCAGAGCCGGTGCAAGAAATAGAAGCAGAGCAAGACATAGCACCCTTTGGTGCAAGAGTATATGGAGTAACAATAGGGGCCTTGTTGGCCAAAAAATCCACTCCAGAGGGGCACTTTCACTGTATGTGCCTGACCTGACCATAATGAAAACATCTATTTCTCTCTTCACATACTGACCACGATGACTCTGACCAAAGAATCTTCAAGAAGGGTGGGGTGGAGACGACTGGGTATCACTAGTTGGAAATTGGGTACCCTCTGCTCGAATCCACCACTAAACTAAGAGAAAAGATCACCCGATAAGTCTAGGTAAGGGGAATTAACTGATGATTCTAACTCCCCTATTTTTTTCTAGGACACTTTCCACCACTTCCACTACTAAACTCGGAGGGTCTAAACTTCTTCCCCTGTCTTTCACTCAACTCAAATTGTTTGTTTTCTATTCTTCCACTTGTTTCACATACATAATAAATCTAGAGATGTCTATATTCATATATTCTTGATCAAAAAATCCATCTTGCTCTTTGTAATACTCGTGTCTTTTTCCTAGCTAAAAATCATCTCAAGGATGCTAGGACTTACTTTGAAATATAAACCTATATTTTTACAAGTGGTATTTTTGAGATTTTAACTTTCTATCACATGGGAAATTGAGTTAGCTTTCCAACGGAACCAATTTTGTCCAAATCTGACATCAGACGGGGAAGTTATGGACGTTTTACTTGGAACTGTCGGAAACGCCCAGGTATGACGGCTAAGTTGATGGACCGCCACATAAGTGACGGATCACCACTTTGACCGTCACATCCAAGGCAGTTGATCGATGTACTGGATAAGGACTGATGGATGAGTTGACAAACTATCAAAGTTATGATGGACCATCATCTAGGCTGTCAACTCTTATCCAATGAACCCCATTTTTGGTCCACGTCTAACGAGCTAAGTTATGGACTATCAAGTGTCTGACGGACCGTCATTAGAACCTTCACATACCACGTTTATTTTATTTCTAGGTCATTTTAATAGGGCTATTTTGGTTACTACCACTCGCCTATATACCCAGATGAGTCCGAATTCGGCCATTTTACTCATTGTTATTCCACAAACAAAAACTAGGTTTCCTTTCTGAATTTAATCCCCACGAACAAGACCTAATCCTCTTCAAGAATCAAAGGATTTCAAACCCTTCAAGTTCAAAAATGTCAAGAACCCTAAGTCAGGTATGCGTAGTGTTCATCTATGGGTCCAATCCGTTCATAGAGCTCAAGAACCATGTTTTCAATACTATTTTGTGAACTTTTTATAGTGATATGAGAATGTACATGTTGATGATTGTTGTTTAAGTTTCAAGATGATATCTAGAGGTGTTTTCATGGAATATATATGCTTGTTAGTTGAAAACTATGAACTTTAGGTGGTGTAAAATGGTGCAAGTTATGAAACACACCTATGCCTTAAAGAATGCATGCAAGGTGTTCGATAAAAGGCTTAGGATGCTAGAAATTCATGTTTATATGGTTCCATGATGTCTGAATGACAAGTCCATGTTAGCTATACACTTTAATATGAATTCCATGCTTTTCATGTGTTGCTATTATTGTGGTATGAAACATGTGTGATAATGGAGATATACAATATGCACATGAAATATAGTTATGCACTCCCTACCATGCACAAGATGTTGAAAAATACATGTGGTATATTATCCCCTACTTATGATATTATCAATTGTGAACTCCAATCTTGTGATCAAGTCATGTCATGTGTGTCAGTTTTATTCCATCGAGTCCTGGGGGTATTCGTACCCAAAAACTATAGTTGTGTGCCTGGATCCAAGTCATGTTATCTCGATAATCTTAGTCAAGCCATGATATATAGAACTTAGTCAGTCATGTGACTTAGGAAACCTCTAAAATCTCATGATCTCAACAAAATCTCAGATAGTAGTGCTATTTCGTCAGTCAATAGAAGTTAGTTACTCAGTCCATGTACAGTCAGTTATATCATATTCAGTCTCTTCAGATGGTATTAAAAGTTAGCACCAAATGAACCCAAGGATGGGAACTCACCTGCCAGTATAGGGTGTGATTCTTAGCGGTCATCCTTGTGTTCCAGAACTACGTAGCCTGTGTAGGTTGAGACATCTTAACCTGTCAGACTAGGGTTGATGAGGTGTCTTAACCTGTCACTTTAGGATTCCCACCATTCTCATTTAAGTACCTTCCAGATGAGAGTCACTCACAACATTCCTTACCAGTGGTGCGATATTGACATTCCTCCAGTCGGGGCAGAGATTAGACCTCAACTTAGCTATATGCATTATTAAGGTATGTCGGTTAAAAAACTACCTCCCACAGTTTCAGGCTCAGTCTCAGTAAAAGAACTCAGATAGTTCTTCAAATATTAGTATACCAGGACTGCCAGATACAGTCAAATTTAGTTATAGTACGGAACTCAGATAGTTCCATTAGACCCAGGACTGTCAGACACAGTCACCCATGCTGACAGAACCATAGTTTCAGTCATGTGAAAAATTAGTAAATGATGTATTAGCATACAGATCCACTATTACTTATTTACATTTCCATATATTATGTATATATGTTTTCACTCTCACGTTCATAATAGTCGGTCAGTTAGCATTGCTCATGCATGTAAACCCTTTTTATTTAGCCTACTTGATGTTGGCGTATTTATACCCTTAAGAACCATAATTTACCCATATTTTAGCTAAGTTTTGAGGATAAAATATATAATTCCTGCACTTTTAGTCCATTTTCCTTTAAGTGAGCTAACCTATCTGATTAGTATGTTTTTCAGGTATTAATGATGACAATTTCAGCACTTTGTGGACCTTTGGGCAGCAAAGGGAAACTTCACATAAGAGGGAAGGCAGCTTTTGGAAGCTTGTGGACTGAATGTGATGCATGGAGAACTTGTCCCGGGCAAAATCAGTATTTCTAAATACTTAGGGTTGCAGCAGTAACTTAGTAGGACAAGGATGTTATAAAAACCTTATTTGCTGAATTTTTCAGCATTCATTCGATCACTTTTCATTATTCAGTTTACATATTCTGTAAGATTAAAAGGAGAGAAAAATGCAAAGGCTACAAAAACGGCTAAAGGGAAGAATATTTTCAACCTCTTGTTTGACGCCAAACTCATCCCCATCGTGAGATTATTCTAACTTTGGTATGATGATGATGTCTTCTTTGATTTCAGTTGTACTCATGAGTAGCTAAACTTCTCTGTTAGGGTTATGGAAACCTTGTAAGATACTATCTATTATTATGAGTTTGTGAATTCTTGATGTGTTATGCTACTTATATCATTACTCTCTTCGTTTTAATTGAATTCTTATGGTTGCAAACATAGAGAATACGCCATTATAGCATTAACTTGTTTGAGAGAAAAGTTACATGTTTGGAAAAGAGAGTGTGACAAGGAAATAGGGTTTCCAACCTCTATTTACACGTTAATGCCTTAACCGGATTAACTTCTTGGAGAATTTGTACCATTTGTTATACACTTTAGGCTCGGGAGAGCTAAAGTGAACTAAATCCTTGATGGTTGGGAAACACTTGGATTTAAAACTAGAATACGATTCTCTATAAGTGCATGCATGTCTAAATTCCGTGTTACTCAGAGTTAATAGAGAAGTAGAAACTACAAGGTGGACATAACCCTAACTTACCAATCTCTGTAATTAAATCTTACTACACAAATCGTTCCATCGTTACTTTAATAATATTAGTTCACGCCTAAAACAAAACCACCCTTTTTTTTCTTGGAATTTTCGACCAACAGTCTACTAATAATTGCAACACTTAGTGACCAGAGTATTCCCTGTGGGATTCGACACCCAACCCAGTTGGGTTCTATATTTGACAGCGACCGCTTACACTTTCTAACGAGAGTTGTAGTTTGGGCGTTATCAAATTTTGGCACCGTTGCCGGGGAATACGGTTGTCAACTAAGTTTGTGATAGTTACTAGACCCTTTGGTCAAAGATTCTCGAAATTTACTTTTTGTTTGTTGTTTTTGTTTTGTTCAGGTATTGTAGAGTGCATGCCAAATACACGAAGATCTGGTCAGGCATTATTACCCATAAATCCTGAACCACAACTTATTGGCAGAATGGATGCACTATATGACTTTGAAAGAAGGGCTGCTCAATAGGAGGAGGCTAGGTTAGCTGCGTTGGTAGCTGCTCAAGTGCATCAACAAAATATTGATAACCCAGGTCGGGCAACAAATCCTGATGATGAGGACCTGGGTGATAATGAGTTACTTAATCCACTGCGTGCAGATGAGGAGGCAGCACCTGTGAATAGGAGAGATCGTCAAGCTAGAATGAGACCTGAATGCCGAGCTGTGCAGGCTCCTTTTGATGATGATAATGACGATCTGGATGGGGCTGGTGCCACGGGGGCTGTTATTCCTCCGCCCTTGGCACCCGGAGCCAAGTTCAATATCACTAGCACCATGATTCAGCTATTGCAACTTAAGGGGTTATTTGGTGGACTTGCAGGCGATGATCTGAATATGCATCTGATCAACTTTATCTCAACATGCAAGTCGTTTGACAATCCAGGAGTTGGACAGAATGCAATTCGACTGCGCTTATTTCTATTGTCTCTATCTGGAGAGGCAACTCTATGGTTGAATGGGCTAACTCCTGATTCTATTACTAATTGGAGGCAACTGAAAGACGCTTTCCAAGAAAGATTTTTTCCACCATCCAAAAGAGCACAATTAAGAGATGAGATCAAAAATTTTCGACAGCTTCCAACTGAAGCTCTCCACGAAACATGGGAGAGGTTCAAGAAGAAGCTTATGTGGTGCCCAAACCATCAGATGACCAATATCCATTTGATGGATATATTATACAGTTCTTTGAATTCGGTGACTAAGCCAGTGGTTGATAATGCTGCAGGTGGGTCATTCATGGACCTTACTTTTATTGAGGCAAGTGATATGCTAGATCGTATGACAAAGAAGAGTAGAGCTTGGCATACCAGGGATTCTGAGGTAGCAAGCTCTACTGTATCTATTGGCTTGACGGCAGAACAAAGGCGAATAGAAGTTGAACGTGACCAGGATATGGCTCACGTGAAAATGCAGATGGATCTTCTTACCAAGCATTTATTATCAGGGAAGACCGAAAAGGTTAAGGACATTGTATCACAGGGAAGAGATGAATCCGATTCTGAGGAGGAAGCAAATTATTTGAATAATCAGGGGGGTTTCTAAAGCAATGCCTAAGGAAACCAAGGTTGGAACTATTATGATAAATACGGATACAAGAATAAGATTGACATGAGTGGTTTGTATGTTCCTCCTGGAAATCGTGAGTTCGCGGCATCTGGATCTGGGAAGATGTCCATGGAAGATATGATGTCTAAGCTGTTGAAAGGAGTGGAGGCAACCAACACGAAAGTAACGGAGGTAAAAAATGATTTGTCCTCAATAAATCAATTGGTTGATTCGCATTCCACTTCAATAAAATAGTTGGAACAACAATTGAGTCAACTATCAACGACACTCAATCAAAGAAAAGCTAGCACCCTAACTAGCGACACCGTGCAAAATCCAAGAAATGATGGATCATGTATGGCTATTACTACCAGAAGTGGTAAGGTGTTGGAAAATCCATCCAAAGGCAAGCAGGTGGTTGATAATATAGAAGAGAATGTGATTGAAGCAGGAAGTGATGATTCTATAAAAGGTGAAAGTCAGAACGTTCATGACACTACACTTAGACGTCACCATCCTGAAAAGATTGATAATCTGAAGCAAGATAAAAAGGAAGTGGTGGAGAAAACTATTCCCCTTCCACCACCACCTTTTCCTCAGAGACTGAAGAAGAAAGCTGATGACACCAGGTTCAGTAAATTCATGACTATGTTGAAGCAGATGACTATTAATGTTCCGTTGGTGGAGGCGCTGGAACAGATGCCTGGGTACGCTAAATTCATAAAGGACCTTTTGACAAAGAAGCGGGCAGCAAGCTATGAGCTGGCAGATAATGTTCATCATTATAGTGCAATTTCTACAAGATCGTTAGTTCAGAAGAAGGCAGATCCTGGTGCTTTCACTGTTCCTTGCACGGTTGGATCTTTGGATTTTGCTAAGGCATTGTGTGATTTGGGAGCTAGCATCAATTTGATTCCGCTATCTATTTACAGAAAGTTGGGGTTGGGTAATCCTACACCAACCAATATGCGGCTCGTGATGGCAGATAGGTCGGTAAAACGACCTGTTGGTATCTTATATGATGTATTGGTGAAGGTTTCCACCTTCATTTTTCCTGCAGACTTTGTTATTTTGGATTGTGAGGTGGATTCTGAAGTTCCCATAATCTTGGGGCGTCCTTTCCGTGCAACAGGAAGTGTGCTTATTGATTTAAGAGCTAATGAGCTTTTATTTCGGATGAATAACGAAGTGGTCCGTTTTGATGCATGCAAATCAATGAAGCAGCCCAAAGATATGAATGTGTTTTCTGTAGCTGATGTTTATTATGAAGATGAGAAAGAATTATTTGTAGAGAAACAGCTTATTGTTGATCCATTGGCTGCTGTGCTTATAAATTTTGAGCGTGAGGATGTTAAAGAGTATGAAGAAACTATTTGTTCTCTAATAGGAATAGGGTCATATTCTCATGCTCCTAAGAAGATGGACCTTGATCTTAAGAATCGACCTTCACCACCAGCAAAGCCATCCATTGAAGAACCACCAGTGCTAGAATTGAAAGAGCTGCCCAGCCACCTGAAGTATATGTTTTTGGGAAGTGGTGATACACTTCCGATTATTATTGTGGCTGATTTAGGTGAACATCAAGTAGTGGCTCTCATCTCTGTTCTAAAAAAATACAAGAGAGTCATCGGTTGGACTATTGCTGATATAATTGGTATCCCTCCTGGGATATGTATGCACAAGATTCAACTCGAAGAATATTACGTGCCCACAATTGAGCATCAACGTCATTTGAATCCACCGATGCAAGAGGTGGTGAAGAAAGAAATTATTAAGTGGTTAGATGCTGGGGTGGTGTATCCAATCTCCGACAGTAAATGGGTGAGTCCGGTACAATGTGTGCCCAAGAAAGGGGGCATGACGGTAGTCGCAAACGAAAAGAATGAGCTAATTCCACTCAGACCTGTCACAGGGTGGAGAGTGTGCATGGACTACCAGAAGCTGAATTCGTGGACGCTAAAGGACCACTTCCCAATGCCATTCATGGACCAAATGCTTGATCGATTGGCAGGGAAGGGATGGTTTTGTTTCTTAGATGGTTATTCCGGCTATAATCAGATCTACATTGCTCCTGAAGATCAAGAGAAGACAACTTTTACATGCCCATATGGTACGTTTGCTTTCAAACGTATGCCATTTGGGTTATGTAATGCACCTACCACTTTTCAGCGTTGTATGATGTCCATTTTTTTTATATGGTTGAAGACACCTTGGAGGTATTCATGGATGATTTTTCAGTAGTAGGTGAGTCGTTTGAATCATGCTTGGAAAATCTAAGTATGGCATTGCAGAGATGTGTTGAATTCAACTTGGTGCTAAACTGGGAGAAGTGACATTTTATGGTGAAAGAAGGCATTGTTCTTGGGCATAAAGTCTCTGAAAGAGGAATTGAGGTGGATCGAGCCAAGATTGAAGTTATCGAGAAACAATCACCTCCAATTTCTGTAAAGGGAGTTCGTAGTTTCCTCGGTCATGCAGGTTTTTATCGGAGGTTTATTAAAGACTTCTCCAAGATTGCTAGTCCATTATGCAAACTTTTGGAGAAGGATGCAAAGTTCGACTTCGGTGAAGATTGCTTGAATGCATTTGAATGCCTCAAAGGGAAGCTAGTTGAAGCTCCTATTATTGTAGCACCCGATTGGTCTCTATCGTTTGAAGTGATGTGTGATGAAAGTGGGGTAGCTTTGGGTGCTGTACTTGGTCAGAAAAGAGAAAGGCTATTTCATCCAATATACTATGCGGGCAAGGCCTTGAATGGAGCCCAGAAGAACTATACCGTCACGAAACAAGAGCTTCTAGCAGTTGTTTATGCTTTTGAAAAATTCCGTGCTTACTTGTTGGGAACCAAAGTGGTGGTTCATACAGATCTGAGCTATTTAATGGTAAAGAAGGATGCTAAGCCAAGGCTAATTCGGTGGGTGTTATTGTTTCAAGAATTTGATTTCGAGGTAAAGGATAGAAAAGGTTGCGAAAACCAAGTAGCTGATCATCTATCTAGACTTGAGAGTGAGCACATAGCGCAACCCGACCTTGAGATTGATGATGCATTTCCCGACGAAGAGATCCTAGCCACTATGGTGGAAGACTTACCGTGGTATGAAGACTTTGCGAACTACGTGGTAAGTAAAGTGATGCCTGAGAATCTCTCCTATCATCAAAAGAGAAAGTTCATGCATGATGTGAAACACTACTTCTGGGATGAACCATATCTTTTTCGACGATGTGCTGATGGTGTTATTAGGCGATGCATCTCTGATGTGGAGGTGCCTAGCATCTTGGAAGCAAGTCATGCTTCCCAAGTTGGGGGTCACCATGCAGGTGATAGGACAGCCAGGAAGGTATTGCAAAGCGGTGATTATTGGCCTTCATTATTCAAGGATGCCTATGATTTTGTGAGAAGATGTGATCAGTGTCAGAGGCAAGGCGCGATTTCAAAGCACCATGAGATGCCCATATCTAAAATTCTTGAAGTGGAGCTATTTGATGTATGGGGTATTGATTTCATGGGCCCATTTGTAAATTCATTTGGGATGAAATATATCCTAGTTGCTGTGGATTATATATCCAAATGGGTCGAAGCGGTAGCGCTGGCTGATAATGAAGGTAAGCGTGTTGTAGCATTCTTAAAGAGAAATATCTTCTCTCGTTTTGGGGTACCACGTACCATCATAAGCGATGGAGGATCACACTTTTGCAACAAACTATTCAGAGCCGTGTTGGTGAAATATGGGGTCAATCAACATAAGGTAGATACACCTTACCACCCACAAACTAGTGGGCAGGTAGAGGTTTCTAATCGGGAGATCAAGCTGATCCTTGCTAAGACTGTAAATTCTAGTAGGAAGGATTGGTCACGAAAGATGGATGATGCCTTATGGGTGTATAGGACTGCGTTCAAGACACCAATTGGTATGTCACCTTACCAACTAGTTTATGGGAAGGCTTGTCACTTGCCAATCGAGCTTGAACATAAAGCGTTGTGGGTGTTAAAGCGGCTTAACCTGAATTGGGATGATGCTATTAATCTGAGATTGGAACAGCTGAATGAGATGGATGAATTCCGTCTACACGCGTATGAAAAAGAAGACCTCTACAAGGAATGGATGAAAAAGTACCATTATCAGAGGATTATCCAATGAAACTTACAGAAGGGTGATTTGGTACTTCTTTTCAACTCCAGACTGAAGCTATTTCCAGGTAAGTTAAAGTCTAGATGGTCTGGTCCATTTAAAATTAGCCAAGTCTACTCGTCTGGAGTAGTAGAGTTAGAAAACAATGATGGTGGTGTCTTTAAGGTGAATGGCCAATGAGTGAAGCCATATATCGATCCACTTGACTCGATAAAATGTATAGCCACCGTCTATCTCGATGAAGTCTATAGTAATCGAGATAACTATGTCGTGCTGCGACAATAAATCAAGCGCTACATGGGAGGCAACCTATCGTTTTTAATAGTTTTGTTTTACTAGGAGTTTGTTTTTGTTAAATAAAAGTCCAAAAAGAAGAGTCGAGCCACGACCAAAACTAAGGCGCTTGGTGGGAGGCAACCCATCCGTCTAATCATTTTTTGTTGTTTTTGATTAAGTGTAGGTGAAAGATGTATAAAAGAGGAGATTGATCCTAAATTTTGAGTTGAAAGTGAGCCATCCTAAAGGTGGTAAAGTAGGAATGATGGAGCAAATGATATCAGCTAGGCATTGCCTATGCTAATCTAGGCAATACGCAAGGCAATACCTATACTAATCTAGGCAATGGACAAGGCAAGGCCTATGCAAATCTAGGCAATGGACAAGGCAAGGCATATACCATTGCCTATGCTTACTGTCTCACATAGGCAACGGACAAGGCATTGCCTATGGAAATCTAGGCAATACCATAGGCACCGCCTATGTAAATCTAGGCAATACCATAGGCGCCGCCTATGCCATTGCCTATGCTCACTGTTTCAACAAGGCATTGGCAAAGGTGCCGCCTATGCCTAACAAGGCATTGACAAAGGGTTACATTTTGAGGAACCTCTCGATGATGACGTGCCGACTGACGATAATCGCCAACTACCAGACTCAGACGTGGAGGACAACTCTAATGACGACGACTCTGATGATGATTCCGACGCAGGGGGTATGACCCCAGACATAGAGGAAGAGTCCGACTAATCATATTCTCCTTATTTATTTTCCACTGAGGGAAGTGTTCCAGTCTAAGTATGGGGTGCTGGTATTTGTATGTTGTATGGTACTTCTTTGCCTATATTTATTCTTGTTTTTGCTTAAATTTTCGAATTTTTTATATTTTGCATGAAATTGTTCTGATAGACGGCATGGTAGTATAACAAGAGTTTGTGATAATTCATTACTATTGAGACATTTAGGCTCTAAGTGTGACTCACTGTGTGATAATTGTGTGGTTTAATTCATTCATCTGTTGGGTCAAGAGTCTATACTGCTCCCAATAGAGTTGACCATGTGCCTTGTGTGTTTGAGGTTATAGTATATTCTGTGTTGTGACTGATGCTAGAACTTGCCTGGTGTGTGTGTAAAGCGAAATAAAGAGTGTGAGTTTAGGAGATGATTTAGGCATTTCTTTGGCAGCCTGTAATTGTTTACCTTCTTTTTACCTACCTTTGTACATTATCCTAGTTAACCCCCTTTGAGCCTTTAGCTATTTTCTTTGACAGCTTCATATGTAGCCTAATCCATTTTTTTTCAAGACCATAATTTGATCCAAATTCCTAAGCGCTTTAAATTATAGAGTCATGTGACAAAATAAGAGGAAATTGGGTGAGAGTGATGCCTCAGAGTGTATTGGTACTTGAAATTGTTGTGAAAAAGTGTGTCTATCATAGAGGTGTTTTATAAATAAAAAAAGAGAAAAGAAAAAAGAAAAAGAAATAGAAAAATAAAAAGATAGTTGTGTTTATAATTGAATAACAAGATAGGTGAGAAGGGGTGGTAGATGAAAGAAAAGTAGAGGGGTTGTTTAAAAGAGAGTGTTAATGACATAACGTAGTGTATTAAAGCGCTTAGGGAACATAGTCACTATTTCTGGCCAAAATAGTCCTACCTGTCCCTTAGCCTACATTACAACCTGTAAAGACCTATTTGATCCTAAACTTGGCAGTCTGATATTAGTAGAGCATTACACTAAGGGCAAGCCTATGGTCATCAGTTGCAATATAAGAATTCTGTGTGAGAGTAAGAGCAAGGAGAGTCTTATACCCATGTTTCGAATAATGCAAAACTTTTGAGTGATTATGGGTGATATCTTGTGTAAGACACACATGGTTGATGATATTTGGGTAGTGTTATATGATTATTTGTGGCTTAACTTGTGGATACGAATTAACCATCCTCACTAGTCTATGTTGGAGGTTGAATTGTTTCTAGGAGTGATCAAGAAACCTACTCTTTGTTAATGATTGTCGTGCATGACTTGTTGAGCATTTTGTGTTGCTACTGTGAAATTCTAGTTAGATGTTTGCATGGACGTAATATTTTGTTCGAGGACGAACAAAGCTTAAGTGTAGGGTGGTGATGTTGGGCGTATTTATACCCCTAAGAACCATAATTTACCCATATTTTAGCTATGTTTTGAGGATAAAATATATAATTCCTGCACTTTTAGTCCATTTTCCTTTAAGTGAGATAACCTATGTGATTAGTATGTTTTTGAGGTATTAATGATGACGATTTCAGCACTTTGTGGACCTTTGGTAAGCAAAGGGAAACTTCACATAAGAGGGAAGGCAGCTTTTGGAAGCTTGTGGACTGAATGTGATGCATGGAGAACTTGTCCCGGGCAAAATCAGTATTTCTAAATACTTAGGGATGCAGCAGTAACTTAGTAGGACAAGGATGTTATAAAAACCTTATTTGCTAAATTTGTAAGCATTCATTCGATCATTAGCATTCATTCGATCAATTTTCATTATTCACTTTACAGATTTTGTAACATTAAAACGAGAGAAAAACGCTAAGGCTACAAAAACGGCTAAAGGGAAGAAAATTGTCAACCTCTTGTTTGACGCCAAACTCATCCCCATCGTGAGATTATTCTAACTTTTGTTTGATGATGATGTCTTCTTTGATTTCAGTTGTACTCATGAGTAGCTAAATTTCTCTGTTAGGGTTATGGAAACCTTGTAAGATACTATCTATTATTATGATTTTGTGAATTCTTGATGTGTTATTCTACTTATATCATTACTCTCTTCGTTTTGATTGAATTATTATGGTTGCAAACATAGAGAATACGCCATTATAGCATTAACTTGTTCGAGAGAAAAGTTACATGTTTGGAAAAGAGAGTGTGACAAGGAAATAGGGTTTCCAACCTCTATTTACACGTTAATGCCTTAACCGGATTAACTTCTTAGAGAATTTGTACCATTTGTTATACACTTTAGGCTCGGGAGAGCTAAAGTGAAATAAATCCTTGATGGTTGGGAAACACTTGGATTTAAAACTAGAATACGATTCTCTATAAGTGCATGCATGTCTAAATTCCACGTTAATCATAGTTAATAGAGAAGTAGAAACTACAAGGTGGACATAACCCTAACTTACCAATCTCTGTGATTAAATCTTACTACACAAATCGTTCCATTATTACTTTAATAATATTAGTTCACGCCTAAAACAAAACCACCCTTTTTTTTCTTAGAATTTTCGACCAACAGTCTACTAATAATTGCAACACTTAGTGACCAGAGTATTCCCTGTGGGATTCGACACCCAACCCAGTTGGGTTCTATATTTGACAGCGGCCGCTTACACTTTCTAACGAGAGTTGTAGTTTGGGCGTTATCAAATTTTGGCACCGTTGCCGGGGAATACGGTTGTCAACTAAGTTTGTGATAGTTACTAGACCCTTTGGTCAAAGATTCTCGAAATTTACTTTTTGTTTGTTGTTTTTGTTTTGTTCAGGTATGGTAGAGTGCATGCCAAATACACGAAGATCTGGTCAGCCATTATTACCCATAAATCCTGAACCATAACTTATTGGCAGAATGGATGCACAATATGACTTTGAAAAAAGGGCTACTCAATAGGAGCAGGCTAGGTTAGCTGCGTTGGCAGCTGCTCAAGTGCATCAACAAAATATTGATAACCCAGGTCGGGTAAAAAATCCTGATGATGAGGACCTGGGTGATGATGAGTTACTTAATCCACTGCGTGCAGATGAGGTGGCAGCACCTGTGAATAGGAGAGATCGTCAAGCTAGAATGAGACCTGAATGCCGAGCTGTGCAGGCTCTTTTTGATGATGATGATGACGATCTGGATGGGGCTGGTGCCACGGGGGCTATTATTCCTCCGCCCTTGGCACCCGGAGCCAAGTTCAATATCACTAGCACCATGATTCAGCTATTGCAACTTAAGAGGTTATTTGGTGGACTTGTAGGTGATGATCTGAATATGCATCTGATCAACTTTATCTCAACATGCATGTCGTTTGTCAATCCAGGAGTTGGACAGAATGCAATTCGACTGCGCTTATTTCCATTGTCTCTATCTGGAGAAGCAACTCTATGGTTGAATGGGCTAACTCCTGATTCTATTACTAATTGGAGGCAACTGAAAGACGCTTTCCAAGAAAGATTTTTTCCACCATCCAAAAGAGAACAATTAAGAGATGAGATCAATAAAATTAGGGAATTACAAAATTGGTATCAGAGCCTAAGGTTTAATAGAGTCCTAGGAAGTCTGAAAGCCACATCTAAGAGAGTCTTGTGCTTGGGTGTGTTGCACGCCATATTTATGTATAGGAGGCTATGAGATGTTTTAGGAATAGTTTCCCTTCTTTCAGTATTCATGTCGTGCTAGTGAGCATAATCTCAAGTTAAACTCTCATTCTAATCCGTTCTTCTCTTATTTCAGAATATGCCTCCAAAGAGAAGAAACCAGCTAGTTCCTTAGCCCGAAGACCCTTTGGGTGAGCATGTTTCTCATACGGAGTTTAGAGCCGCATTACCCACACTTTCTTAGTCCGTGGCTGCCTAGAATTAATGGCCACCATTTATTTCAGCCAATCTAGTGGTCAATTCTTCAACAGCTAGAATTTGGGACTTCACTCGAATGAACCCTCCATCTTTATTCTGGTCTAAGTCTGACGACGACCCTCAGGAGTTCATTGACCCAGTCCAGAAGGTCATTGACATCATGGGATTTACTTTAATTCAGTGCGCCGAGTTAGCCGTATACCAGTTACAGGATGTTGCTCACACTTGGTACAAATAGTAAAAGTCTGAGAGGTTAGAGGATGCAGGTCCTATAGAGTGGGAGGAATTTTTCACGGCTTTCTTAAACAGATTCTTTCCCAAAGAGCTGAGGGAAGAAAAAGTTCTTGGGTTTACCAACCTCAGGCAAGGAAATATAACGGTTAGGGAGTATTCTCTCAGATTTACTTAGCTAGCTAGATATGCCCCTCATGTGGTTGCAGACAATAGGGCTAAGATGAGCAAGTTCATGTCAAGAGTGAATCATAATATGGTAAATGAGTGTAGATCTGCGATGCTGAACAGTGATATGACTTTAGCCAGGCTCATGACCCATGCTCAGCAAATAGAGGAGAAAAAGGTTAGGGCTAAAGAGAGGCATTTAAGAGAGAAAGATCAAGAAGTTTTAGTTTTGCTCATCCCAAATCCAAAAGAGGAAACCGTTCGTAGTTTTATCCTAAGTCAGTAGCTCCAGCTCCTTTCCTCGCTAGTGCCCTAGTGCCAAAATTCAAAGATGGCAATAGAGATAGAGTACCAGGCTCTAAATCAAAGTGTAGTATTGGTAGTACCCATATTTATCCTTAGTGTCAGACTTACGGTAAGCACCATCAGGGTATGTGTAGAGTGGGTCAAGGCATTTCTTTCGGTTGTGGAAAGCTAGGCCACAGAGTTAGGGAATGTCCTCAGCCAGATCCTCAGGGTCATCAGAATCTTTCCACAGCTCAGTCCGGTCGCCCAAACCAACAGGGTGCCACTTCTAGTGCTACTGGTCGGCAACACCTAAATAGACTCTATGTTCTTCATACCCGACAGGATCAGGAAAATTCTCCTGATGTTGTTACTGGTACATTACAAATTTTCCATGTTCATATTTATGCTTTGCTAGATCCAGGTGCATCCTTGTCTTTTATCACTCCATACATAGCAGGCGATTTCGAAATCATTCCCAAAATTTTAGCAGATCCCTTTTCAGTCTCTACCCCAGTGGGTAAAACCATCATAGCTCGGTGGGTATACAGGAACTTCCTAGTTATGATATTTCAAAAATCCATTCAGCAGATTTAGTCAAATTAGAGATGACTAATTTTGATGTCATTCTTGGCATGGATTGGCTTCATTCCTGATATAGCACAGTCGACTGCAGGACCCAGATAGTTCAATTTCAGTTCCCGAATAAGCGCGTCCTAGAGTGGAAGGGTAGTACTTCATCTTTCAGGGGTCGACTTGTTTCCTACCTTCGGGCAAGGAGAATGATTTCTAAGGGGGTGTATCATATCGTGAATGTTAAAGATTCCTTTTACGAATCTCCTAGCATTGAATCAGTTCTAGTTGTTAATGTATAGTGAGACATCTTTCCAGAAGATCTTCCAAGCATTCCTCCCAAAAAGGAAATAGACTTCGGGATAGACCTTCTCCCAGATACTCAGCCTATCTCCATTCCTCCATATAGAATGACACCCGTGGGACTTAAGGAGCTGAAAGATCAGTTAAAGGATCTCTTAGATAAGGGATTCATCAGGCCCAATTTGTCCCCATGGGGTTCACCAGTGTTATTCGTGCATAAGAAAGAAGGTTCTCTCAGGATGTGTATTGATTACCGACAGCTCAACATAGTCACAGTCAAGAACAGGTATCTACTTCCTAGAATAGATGACTTGTTTGACTAACTCAGGGTACCAGTTATTTCTCCAGGATAGTCCTCAGATTGAGCTATCATCAGTTCAGAGTTAGAGAACGTGACATCCCAAAGATAGCTTTCCGTACTCGGTATGGTCACTTCAAATTTCTAGTCATGTCCTTTGTCTTACCAATGCCCCTACAACATTCATGGACTTGATGAACTGTGTGTTCAAGCAGTACTTGGACATGTTCATCATAGTCTTTATAGATGATATTCTTGTCTATTCTCGCACCGAGCATGACCATTCAGACCATCTCAGGATTGTTCTTTAGACTCTCAGGGATCATCAGTTATTCGCCAAGTTCAGTAAGTGCAAATTTTGGCTAAGATCAGTAGCATTCCTTGGAAATATTGTTTCCAATGATGGTATTAGAGTAGATCCTCAGAAGACCAAAGCGGTAAGAAACTGGCCTCGCCCCATATCTCCATTAGATATTAGGAGTTTCTTGGGTTTGGTTGGCTATTAAATATGGTTTTTTAAGGTATTTTATTCTATTGCATCTCCCATGTCTAGATTGACTCAGAAGAAGGTTAAGTTTCAGTGGTCAGATTCATGCGAGAAGAGTTTTTAGGAATTGAAGACTCGACTCACTTCAGCTCCAGTTCTAGCTCATCCAGATGGTTTAGACGGTTTTGTAGTATATTGTGACGCATCCATAGTGGGTTTAGGTTATGCCCTCATTCAGCATGGTACGGTCATAGCCTACGCCTCCAGACAGTAAATCCCTATGAGAAGAATTATCCTACTCATGATCTTGAGTTAGCAACAATAATATTTTCCTTAAAATATGGAAGCATTATTTATACGGAGTTTATGTAGATGTCTTCACAGATCATAAAAGTCTCAAGTATGTATTTTCTCAAAAAGATCTCAATGTTTGTCAGAGAAGGTAGTTAGATCTCTTGAAGGATTATGAAATGAGTGTCCTTTATCACCCAGGAAAATCCAACGTTGTGGCTGATGCTCTCAGTAGACTCTCCATGGGTAGTGTTTGTCACATTGAGGATAGCAAGAAAAAGATAGCCCAGGAAATCCATCAGCTTGCCAAACTAGGCATTCACTTAGTCGACTCTTCAGAGGGTGGTGTATGTGTTCAGAGTAGTTCAGAGTCATCTCTAGTTTCCGAGGTGAAAGAGAAGCAAGATAAGGATCCTAGCCTTTTCAAGATAAAAGAGTCAGTTCAGGATTTGAAGGTAGATGTTTTCTCCCAAGGGGGAGATGGTGTTCTTCATTGTCAGGTTCGTCTTTGTGTTCCAGGTGTAGATGACTTGAGGCAGTGAATTCTTGCAGAAGCCCATGGTGTACGATACTCTATTTATCTAGGGGCCACTAAGATGTACCGCGCAGGAGATCTATTGGTGGAGTAGGATGAAGAGAGATATTGTAGAGTGGCTAAGTACTCTTCATGTCAGCAGGTTAAGATAGAGTATCAAAACCTAGTGGTTCCATTCAGGAGTTCACCATTCCTACTTGGAAGTGGAAAGAAGTGAATATGGACTTCATGATGGGTTTACCTAGAACTCATCATTAGCATGATTCAGTTTGGATCATTATAGATAGAATAACCAAGTCAGATTATTTCCTTCCAGTTCGTACCTCTTATTCAGCTGAGGATTATGCAAAACTCTATATAAGGGAGTTGGTCAGATTACACAGTGTTCCATAATCAATCATCTTAGACAGAGGTACACAGTTTACCTCTCATATTTGGAAAGCATTCCAAAAGGGTCTCGGTACCCAAGTTCATCTCAGTACCGCCTTTCATCCTCAGACAGGTGGTCAAGTAGATAGGACTATTTAGACTCTTAAACATATGCTAAGGGCATATGAAGTTGATTTTAAGGGAAGTTGGGATGACCACTTGCCTCTAATTGAGGTTGCATACAACAATAGCTATCATTCCAGTATTCATATGGCTCCATTAGAAGCTCTCTATGGTAGGAGGTGTAGATATCCAGTCAGTTGGTTTAAAGTTAGTGAGGCCTCAGTCATCGGTCCTAACTTAGTATTCGACGCCTTAGAGAAAGTTCAGTTGATCAGAGAGAGACTTTGGGCTGCTCAGAGATGACAGAAGTCTTATGCAGATGTTCGTAGAAAGGATATCGAGTTTGAGGTAAATGACTATGTAATCTCAAGATCTCTCCCATGAAGGGAGTGAAGAGGTTCGGCAAGAAAGGGAAACTTAGTCCCCGCTATGTCGGTCCCTTTAGGATTCTCATTCGCTCTGGCAAGGTAGCTTATGAGCTTAAATTGCCTTCAGATCTAGCCTCAGTTCATCCGGTCTTCCATGTCTCCTTGCTCAAGAAGTACATAGGTGACCCAACAGTTGTAGTCCCTATTCAGAGCATTAATGTTTAGGACAACCTCTCTTATGAAGAGATTCCAGTCGAAATTTTAGACTATCAGATTCGTAGGCTGAGGAACAAAGAAGTCCCTCTAGTGAAAGTTCTTTGGTGAAATCAGTCCATTGAGGGAGCTAGTTAGGAAGAAGAAAAAGACATGCGTACCAAGTACCCTCACCTTTTATCCGCTAACCCAGATCAAGATCAAGGTAACAATACTCTTTAAGCTTATTCATTTTCACGTTTAGCATTCAATACAACTTGATATTTCATTTTTTGTTCATGTTCCATAACAAATTTGATATCAAGTACCATTGCATATGAAGTAATGCATACATTTAATAGTCTAGTAAATAATTATGCATCAGATATGAATTCTCATTGCGAGAACCTCAGTCATGCATTCATGAATCAATTACACGTGCATCAGATATGCATATTCAGTATAAAACATTCAGTTTATCACTCATAAGATCATGTTCCAGCTACTCATGTTTAGATTAATATTTCCCCTCTTAGTCAGTTCCATTTGAGGATGAATGTTCTCGAGAGGAAGATATTGTAATACCCGTGACTTTTTCCTTGCTAGAAATTATCTCAAGGATGCTAGGACTTACTTTGAAATGTAAACCTATCTTTGTACATATGGTATTTTTGAAATATTCACTTTCTATCACGTGTAAAATTGAGTTATCTTTCCAATGGTACCAATTATGTCCAAATCTGACATAAGACGAGGAAGTTATGGACGTTTTACTTAGAACTGTCGGAAACGCCCAGGTATGACGACCAAGTCGATGGACCGCCACTTTGACCATCACAACCAAGGAAATTGAGCCACGTACTGGATAAGTACTAATGGATGAGTTGATGGACCATCAAAGTTGTGACGGACCGTAATCCAGGCTGTCAACTCTTATCCAGTGAACCCCATTTTTGGTCCACATCTAACACACTAAGTGATGGACCATCAAGTGTCTGATGGACCGTCAGTCGAACCTTCAGATGCCATATTTAGTTTATTTCCAGGTCATTTTCACAGGGGTATTTTGGTCACTACCACTCGCCTATATACCTAGATGAGTCCGAATTCAGCCATTTTTCTCATTGCTATTCCACAAACAAAAACTAGGTTTTCTTTCTGAATTTAATCCCTAAGAACAACACCCAATCCTCTTCAAGAATCAAAGGATTCAAACCCTTCAAGTTCAAAAATGTCAAGAACCCTGAGTTAGGTATTTGTAGTGTTTATCTATGGGTCCAATCCGTTCATAGAGCTCAAGAACCATGTTTTAAATACTATTTTGTGAACTTTTTGTGGTGATATGAGAATGTACATGTTGATGATTGTTGTTTATGTTTCAAGATGATATATAGAGGTTTTTTCATGGAATATATATGCTTGTTAGTTGAAAACTATGAACTTTAGGTGGTGTAAAATGGTGGAAGTTATGAAACACACCTATGCCTTAAAGAATGCATGCAAGGTGTTCGATAAAATGCTTAGGAAGCTAGAAATTCATGTTTATATTGTTCCATGACATCTAAATGACAAGTCCATATTATCTATACACTTTAATATGAATTCCATGTTTTTCATGTGTTGCTATTATTGTGATACGAAGAATGTGTCATAATGGAGATATACAATATGCACATGAAATATAGCTATGCACTTCCTACCATGCACAAGATGTTGAAAACTACATGTGCTATATTATCCCCTACTTATGATATTATGAATTGTGAACTCCAATTTTGTGATCAAGTCATGTCATGTGTGTCAGTTTTCTTCCATCTAGTCCTGGGGCTATTCGTACCCAAAAAATATAGCTATGTGCCTAGATCCAAGTCACGTTATCCCGATAATCTCAGTTAAGCCATGATCTATAGAACTCAGTCAGTCATGTGACTCAGGAAACCTTCGAAATCTCATGTTCTCAGAAAAATCTCAGATAGTAGTGCTATTTTATTAGTCAACAGAAGTCAGTTACTCAGTCCACGTACAGTCAGTTAAATCATGTTCAGTCTCTTCAAATGGGAGTAGAAGTTAGCATCGAGTAAACCCAAGGATGGGAAATCACCTACCAGTTTAGGGTGTGATTCTTAGCAGTCATCCTTGTGTTCCATAACTACATAGCCAGCGTAGGTCGATACATCTTAACCTATCAAACTAGGGTTGATGAGGTAGCTTAACCTATCAGTTTAGGGTTCCTACCATTCTCATTTGAGTACCTTCCAGATGAGGGTAACTCACAACTCGCCTTACCAGTGGTGCGGTTAAACAACTTATTAGGAATATGCATTATTGGGGCATATCGGTTTAATAACTACCTCCCACAGTTTTAGGCTCAGTCTCAGTAAAAGAACTCAGATAGTTCTTCAGATATCAGTATACCAGGACTGCCAGATACAGTCAAATTCAGTTATAGTATGGAACTCAGATAGTTCCATCATACCCAGGACTATTAAACACAGTCACCTATGTTGATAGAACCATAGTTTCGGTCATGTCAGAAATCAGTAAATCATGTATTAGCGTACAGATCCACTATTACGTATTTACGTTTCTAGTTATTATGTATGTATATTTGCACTCTCACATTTATATTTTTCGGTCAGTTAGCATTGCTCATGCATGTAAACCCTTTTCATTTAGCCTACCTCACTCGTATACTCAGTACTTCAGTTGTACTGATGCATTTGTGCTATGTTACTTTATTTTCATGTTACACCACAGGTTCAGAGACACGAGTTCCAAACCAGCAGTAGCATTCGCATTCTAGTATACAGAACTGCAGTGAGTCTTCTTCATTCGAGGACGATATGTTTTGATTCATTTATTATTTCAGTTTGTTTTCAGTTTACTGAGTTAGTTGGATTCATGGTCCTTCAACTTCTTCTTCAGTCAATACTTTGAGGCTTTCAAATACAGTTCAGATTTAGTTCAGTTTTGATTCAGACTTCAGTTATCTTGGGTATTTTTCACCCATATGGATGTTATAATTATTCAGTTCAACCTTATGGTCTATTGTTTATGTTTTCTATATATTACATGTATGTTATGCAGTGTAAAGGTACAGATATCAGTCATGGGTTAGCTTATGGTCCCTCGGGGTCATGAGCATCGTGTAGCATTTCGGTTCAGAAAATGGGGGTGTTACACTCTCACGCACCAAATCATGGGATAATCCTGAGACAAACTTACACATTTTAGACCTCATGCTTGAAACCATATTGGGAGCATACCTTGACAATTGATGGAATTTCAAGACATACGCTTGAATGTAAATCTTTCCTTGCTTTCTGTTTACAAACTCTTTCACCTTAGCCCCCCACAACTATTAAGGAAAGAAGCGGTATAAGAAAGCCTCGGAGAATTCCTCCCACATGGAGGGACTAGCATCATACCTCTAGATAACTCCCACCCCTCGTACCATTTGTACGCTGCATCTTTAAATTGGTAGGAAGCAAACTTAATAGCCTCAATCTCCGAAGCATGAATGATTCAAAAGATCTTCTACGTTTCATCAATGAAGCCTTAAGGTTATTTCTTAATTTTTGTATCAAAGATTATAGGAGGTCTCAAACTCATAAATTGGCCAATTCTTGTTTCCTCTAAATAAATGGTAGCTGAAGCACCTTTCTTCGATTGAGAGGATACTAATTGAGTCAAGAGGTTAAAAGATAAATAAAACTTTACATTAGTAGCATCCCTCTAAGGTGATGAAATAGGAGGGTCAATCTCATAGTTGGGGTTGGTGGTGATAGGTGGAACCCCATGGGGATGGTTAAATGTCGTATTCTTAACCTATGTTCAAAATTCAGAAGTTGGATGAGCTTCATACATAAGCCCCTCAAAAGGGTTTGCCTGAGTCTCAAGTCTCCTTGGAGGCATAATTTGAAAGATAGAAAGAAGAAATCATATGAATCCAAGACCTTAGACTCTATAGCTTGAGATTGAAACACTACAAAGGGAAAAATTCCTAAAATGTCTCGTTGCTCCTCTTTTATAAGTGTGGAATGCTTCATACCCATTAAAGTGAATCTACTCGACATGATATTGTGGACACCCAACTAACCGTGAACCTATGCTCTGATACCAACTTGATACGCCCTGAAATCGGGCCATGTCGTATTGGTACCCCAAGCTCATATGAACCGGAGGTCACCCCGATAACCCAACCTAATCATCAATATATATCACACTGGTTGGATGGAATTTGACATTATAATAAGATAGTGGAATACATATTACAAGTCATAACTTAAACATGTCTAAGAACTTTATTAGATTCATCAACAAATGAATATTCCCAAGTACACAGCCATCCATAATACCTCTATACAAACCAAAGTTTAGAAATATATAAGTTGGTACAAGCCCCAGAAAATATCCAAAATAAGTCAAATGACTAAGTTTAAAGATTAGAGACTAAGGATGAATGTCTTCCGTAGAAAGAAAGCTCACTACTCCAAAGTCGATGCACGAACCTCTTCGATTGTCTAATTGTCTAATCATTGTCCAGAAAAAGAAGATAATGCTCCATCCCCTATGTCAGGTAGGGACATAGCATCCCGAGAAGGTTAGCAATTAGAGTGCTAGCATGTAAATCAAGGATAAGGTTAAAATAGTACATTTTATCAATTCAAGTCAATACATCATATGCAATCATACTTACACAAATATAGGCATATATAAAGATATATGCATATCTAGTTACACCACGTGCCAAAACATAGAACAAGTTATAACATGCATTTTCAAACCATTCATTCATGAGACATAGGGTGATAAACTTTCAATCATCCACCCTACCAATTTTTCTAACCTTGAACTTCTTCGTTACATTAGTCTAAGGGATCCAAACACCAAACCAACTCAACTAATTTAACAATTTTAATTAGGTAAGAGACTCAAACCACAATCCATCACATTTGACTTGGAACTCAAACCACAAGTGATGGACTAAGGACTCAAACCACTAGTCATCTTATTAGACTAGGGACTCAAACCACTAGTTATCTCATCAGACTAGGGACTCGAACCACTAGTCATGGACTAGTCATTTTATTAGTCGGTGAAGTTGAACTACAAGCCATTTCATCGTTCTAGGGACTCGAACCACTAGACATCGGGCAGGGGACTTAAACCACAAGACATTTCATCAGGCAAGGGACTCAAAGCACAAGCCATTTTATTGGACTAGGGACTCTAGCCAATAGTTAATTCATTATTTTTATTAGAAGATATTTGATATCTTAACGATTAACTCGTATATTAACATTTATTCCATTCATTTCAATGTTTCAGGACTTGAACCACTTACTCACATCAACGCTATACATTACCATATAGTGCTCATGGGAGCCTTCATTTCTCAACCATTTTAATAGTCCAATGCCTTAACTCAATTCATCATACTATCCAATTTATGGTCATCAAGACATACATAAACTATTCACATTTCATTAGCAATCTTTTACCACATTTTTATTATACTTTGGTTCAACACACAATTCAAGTTCATCTTCGTATTTTGGGTCTTTACCCTCTCATTATCCATCAACTAACAAGGTTATCAATTCCAAAATAAATGGCTCACAATACTTTTAAAATAGTATTTATCAATCATTCACAACTATTGGTCCCATGCCCTAGATCAACACATCTCTAATAATTGACTAGGCAATTCACTTAAAAATGTTCACAAACACCTTATGTGTATAACTTTAACAAGGCTATTTTCATGGTAGAAATCATGAAAATTAGGGTAACTAATGACCTACATGTTAAACCATATATAACAAGAATTTACATGTACAAATCATAATCAATAACATGTTTCAACACAAGTCTAAGAAAGAATCATAATTATACAACATTATGAAACAAAACCCTTTTTATTTGATTGCAAAACCACCATGTACACTTACTAATCCAAGTGTAAAATACATGGGTTTAGAGTTAATTAAAAATGAAAAGAGTTACATGCCTTAAACATGAAGAACCATTAAGAATATTGACTCCTCTTTGCCTCTTGAAGACCACTCGTGAAACCCTAGTTTCCGATTCTTTAAAAATGAGTTTGAGAGAGTGTTTAAGGTGTTTGATTTATTAAAAATTGGTTTTTAGAAGGCTTAAAACACTTATTTAGTAAGAGGTATTAGGGTTTTAGACATCCCTTAGTTAAAAGTTGATAATTAAACTCATCCAGGGGTACGACTCACCATATGACTCACTTAAGTAGTCGTACCCTATGGTACGATTGTTCCCCTGAATCATACCCTATTATTCTCTTAGGTTACACACGCTGTTAAGGATATGACCATGCACCCATGAGTCATATCCAAAGTGTATGACTTACCTCTAATTCATATGCTCCACTAGTAACAAGTAAATCCACTCCAAGATAAGACCTCACACCATATGACTCACCTAGGTATGACTTGTACCCTTAGGTATGATTGAGCGGAAGGTAACTCATATCTATGATAGTGAGTGACCCTCACCACACTACTTAGTATATGAGAGGGGGGTAGAAGAAGGATATGACTGATATCCAAGGGGTACATCTCAACCCCGTAGTCATACCCACTGCAATGACACCAAAAGATGAATTTTCTCAATGTTTCTAAGTCTAAATATTTCACCAGCAAAGTCTATAACCTATTTTAGACCCTAAAAACTCATTTGAATCCCTATGAACACGATTTAACAGTGAATTTTAATTGTAATCATATTCCAAATCCAATGGAATAGAATAATTAAAACTTTTATCCTAGATTATTTTGACTAAATATGCGGCCTACAACTATAGTTCTATTTTTCACATAATCTGTCCAGTAGCCCAAAACGTGTTTGAAAGTCTCAGGACCTGAACCAAGTGTCCTCCTAGTCTACAATCAAGGTCTGAGAGCTGAAGGCACTTTTAGAATTCTCATCCAAGTTCATTTACAAGGACTTTTGGGATGAGATCAAATCCTAAACAACAGAAACTCCAAAATAGAGAAATAAGACTAAAATCCAAATGAACTACCTAATTACTAAACTAATAATTCTGACACGTCATAAATGATTTGTAACTATTATGGGAAAGATGAATATATTGGAAATGTGCACAATTAAGGAAATAACCTAGAGGGTCATTACAATAGTTGAGGCTAATAATCTTTTATTATAAGTCTTGTTACCTTACATGGTGGATACTGATGGTTTCCTAGATAGTGTTATGGTTACGTCAATTATTTGTTATTATTCCCAAGTCCATGAATATGATATCAGTTAGATTTCATTAAGTGATTTACTCTTATAAATAACATGGCCATAGTTTATCGACATTTAGATACTTATAATCATATTTTTTGGATACTGATAATGGCATATATAGGTTTCATAAAATTCATGCTCACTAAAAAGTAAATGGTACGATTCTAATAAGAAATGTGGTTTTACTGTTGTTCTCCTAAAAAGATATTTATTCCCACTTTTCACCTTCAAAATGGATTCTTTCACAATGGGAATCTTACTATCATAATGAATGACTTATGAGCCTTTAAGACTAAAAATAATGTTTTAATGATTTGATCGAGATATATTCTAGCCCATGATTTTATGACTGCAATTTACTTCAATCGAGAGAAACTCTGATCCTTTCTATACTTTTATGATGATGTAGTCTCAATGTTTACCCTGGGCAATGGATTTACAGACTTACACACTTTTAGACATGACTTGAGTTTATGTCTTATTATATATATGTATACATATCTTAGTAATAGATGGAGAAAATGATGATAATGGTTATTGTAAATCCTAGATTAGGACTAGGTTGGTGTATATGGGGTTCACTATGGGTACTTCTGAATCAACTAGTGACCTTTTATCCTTAAGGTATTATGTTGGAAGGAGTAGTTATCCTAGGTCCTACCTTTGTGAATCATCGAGCTAGAAGAGGTGTATACACTGGGTTACATAATGTTATTTATTTCAGTTATTGTAGTATAGATTATACTTTACATCATCCTTACATGGACATTTCCTATCACTAGTATGCGTCTAAATCTATCAGCCTTATTGGGGGTTACATAGGTATTAGTAATGTGTATTGCCTGTGGTGTGTTTTGTGTTGGTTGGACCTTTTAGGTTAATGGGCCCTATTTAGATATTATTTGTATAGGCTAGACAATTACTATATCGTGTTATTATTATAGTTATTTCATGAATGATTTATTACTAGAGTAGAATAGAGATTTGAGTTATGATTTTGATTCCTCTCTTTATGGTTGGTTTATTATGGATTATCTAATAGTTCAGCGTAAATATTAGATACCCTAATTATATTAGCACTAGTTTCTCCTATGATTAGGATTCCTTGAGTTACTAGTACGACTACTTTAGGTTTTGCTTTTGGGTTAGTCATGTTTTTTTGTGTGTATATATATATGTAGCTATTTGTATTATCATATATCCTTTTCTTTCTTTATTCATGATCGTATATCTATTCATTGTCCATGTATAATACTATATATCCTTGTTCTGCTCTATATTTGTATAATTTCCAAGGATATACGATATAGTACTTAGGTCCTAAAGTATGGCTAAAATAGAATAGTTTATCCTTATGGTCTCCTTAACTTTAATATCCTAATTTCCTTGATAATTGGGTATAGTTTACATTTTTTCTTGCATGTTATTTATATTTGCATTATCTTTGGAGCTTAGTTGGTAGTTTTCTACTGATTATCATGTGTTCGGTACTCATACTACAGTTCTGTAGCCTGCAAATTATAGTATGGGTTCTTGCCATTATTTTAGGCATCGTGTGGAGTAGCTATGGTTCAGAGATATAGGGTAAGCTCCTGGAGTTTAGAGTATTACTATTCTCCATCTTATGTACTAGACTAATCTTTATGTTGTATTTAGAGATGGGTTTATCAATATATTTATTTGGTACTTCATATTGTAGTCTCATTATATTAGAAGCTCTTGTATTGATTCCACCAGGTTTTTTGACTAGCTTGTATATTTTAGCACTTTTACTAGATTTATTTTCCATTTTTCCTTTATTTTTCTTTGTAGTCCATTACCAGTAGCTCAACTTTATGATTTGACTTACCTACTAGTGGGTTATAATAGGTTTCATTAGGACTTGAGAAATTGGATCGTAACAAATTGGTTTTAGAGCCTAGGTTTATCAATGTGTTGGTATAAGAGCTAAGTTCCTAGTAGAGTCTTGCAAATTAGTGTGGTTACATCTGCAACCTATCTTTTGGAGGCTACATGACATTCTTAGAAAATTTAGTTCTTGACTCCATGTCATGTGTCTGTATTTTTATGAGCCTTAAGTACATTCTTTAACTATATTTTATCCCATATGGATGAAGTGAAGGTGTCGATAGATCAGAATAGGACTTTACCATGTATTTCTAGAGCTTCATTGCAGCATTTGACAAGAAAATTAGGGATGAATGTCAAAGATCATAAGAGTTATTTTGAGAATTTAGGGATAACCCAGGCTCTGATGGAGCTCGTGACTGCTTTAGTCTTTCGAGATTAATCATTGGTGAAAACAAGTCTTTTTGTTGATATCACACACCAAGGGTGACATTCAATTCATCGAGAAGTTCTCAGGCTAAAGTTGGGTTTGTTAGTGTTCATTAGAGTTCCTTATAAGTTTCAATGTATGAGGCTAGTGTTTTTTAGTGGGTCAGTTATATTCCTATGCTATCTTCAAAACATTACATGGTGCATAGATTTATTAGATAATTAGCAATGCTACTCTTTTAGCATCAGAACACTTGATAATAGTTCGGTCTTCTTTATCTCTGGTTATTAATCACCCAAAAGCCATAAAGAGAGCGTGTATTGAGACTTATGAAGGTGGTGATAAGAGGTAATATAATTAGTAGAGTGCTACTAGTATTCTAATTGAAAGTGAGGATCCTTCCGGCTGAGGTCAGCTTTTATTCCAGCCAATCAATTCTATGTAGATAGCATCTCAGGCTATGGGTAGCTCTCAGATTAGTTGTCGTGATCACAGAGGGAATAGTTCTCATTGGACTTTGCTGAGTATTTCATACAGGTCTTTAGTTCATAGAGACCGTTCTTAATTACAAAAGAAAGCCTCTCTGGGTATTTTAGAAAATTATTTTAGTTGTGACGTGATAGGACATTAGTCTAGAAAATGCCTCAAAAATGAGTTAGTTGTTCAGATAAAGTTATCATATATTTCTTGCCAACCTAGATTTTCTGAGGTGTGTTATGATTGATGGGAGGATGGTTGTTTTAGTAGGGAGTGCCATCGCCCCAGTTGGTTAGCCAATTAGGGTCAACTCAGATTTCTCACAAGTTTAAGGCTTTAGAGGTTTGCTATGATAATAGAAAGATTGGTCACTGGTCTACAGAGTGTCCCCATTTTGGAATTATTAGTAAATAAGCTCATTAAGATCAGTCTCGTAGTGTTGTGGCACCTGAAGATAGAGATAGTGCACTTAATGTCAAAGTTGGTGATTAAAATGGTCCGTCTGAGTTTAGACCTATTTAGATTTGTTCTCCATTGGATCCGTCAGGCATGTGACTTTGGATTTCACCGTGATAGGTGTGCTTTAATTTCCTGCCTTTACATTTTTATTTATGTGTATTGGGTTTCTCATACCCATCGATGATTGTATGACTTGGCAGGTTTATATCAATTATTGTGTGTCTTGTCATAGAATTTATGATTATATGAATATCCTCGTGGATTATTTCCTTTAGTAATGGATGGAGTCGATCAGGTTTGAGATTTTCCGTATGGGATGTAGCATTTAGATTTGAGTCATATTTACTTTGGCATATTAGCCTTTTTATGGCCCTGGGTGGTACTTTTTATAGATTTTCATATTTGGGTACCACCTATCTTTTATAATAATATTTATATTAGTATTGTCATTGTTTGATGTTTATTGATCCTGGCTTGGTAGATGACTAGACCAACAGTATCTAGTTAGAATTTTCTTTCCTCGCGGTCACTATTCGTTGTCTTGGGCAACTAGCTTAGTGAGATGATTTCTCTCTTGTAGCAAGGTGAGGTTGTCATTTTCTTCTTTTGTTAACGGGCTCAATCAATTGTTAAGTTGGTTATGGCAGTGAAGGTAAGTTGGACTGTCGTTGCTCTTTTATGGTTCTAGAGATGGTAAGTGTCTATACTGTCTATTTTTGGGTTTGAAATTCATTGAATTACCTCCTGTGTTACCAAGGTTTTAGCATCACTTATCTCTCTCTATGTAACAAATTTCTGAGGGTTACCGATTTGGGGTTCATTTTCCCGATTTAACTGATTTATCACCCTATATTGGTTTTAATGCTTATGTCGAGAGGTTTTGGATTCAGTTTTTATGTTTTTTAGGTTCATCTCCTAGTGATGTTTTTCTCTTAGTAGTGGTATGGAGTTGGATACTCTGTTCTTTCCATGATGTGCTTCTTATCTTTGAAGAGTTAATTGAGTTGGAGATATGCAATCTTTCCTTTGACTTCCTGTTAAGAGGGTAGTCGAATACTCATTATTGAGGTGGAGTAATGGATTAACAAGTTTTTAGGTAAGGTTGCATTTGTTCGAGTCGATAAAGTTTTAGATTTGACTTGTATGGTTTGCTACCTTATTGAGTTCTTGAGTATGCTTTGGTGGTTCATGCTGTCTAGTGGATATTGAGTTGGTTTCTTGTGTTTTCAGCCAGTGATTTATCCTCTTTTGTAATTTCATTCTTAAGCTAAATTTTGGTTTTGGCTTCAACATGATCTAGTAAGAATATGTCTGATTTAGATACTAAGGTTGATTGGGTATTTATCCTTAGATCAGAGTCGTTATCTTATTTTCATATTTAACGCCTTGGAATAGTGGCTTAGACATTATTATAGATTTAGAGTGTGGATGCTTGCCCGTATGCATGGCAGTGTTGGATGGTTGTGATTGGGCTATTTACAATTGGTGTCGAGAATTTTGCTTTAAGTTGTAGAGCTTGGGTGCAACCTTCATTTTAGCTTTGTCTTAGGTGGGATTTCATCTATAGGTAGCGGATATAGTAATGACACTCCAGGTCATTTCCTCTATTTGTGTGCATTTTTTATGTTTCAAGCCTTCCCACAGTGGATAAAGATCATTTATGACATGCCAGAACTGTCGGTTTAGTTATCGGATAGTTTATTTGAATTTTTGGTTCATTTCCTTTTTGGATCTTTTGCTATTTAGGATTTGGTATCAGGCCAAAAAACCTAGTAGATCACCTTAGATGAAAATTTCGACAGTGTCATCAGCTCTGGAACGTTGATTTTAAGCTACAAGAACCTTGATTCAGGTCTTGATGCTTCCAGACTCGTTTTGGGCTATTGATCGGATTATATAATAAATGGAACTGTAGGTGTAGGCGACACATTTAGTCAAAACAATCTCGGATGAATGTTTTTATGATTCCATTTTGATCCGTAACGTGATTTAAAATTAATTTGCACTATTGGGTCATGTTCATAGGGTTTCAAATGACTTTTGGGGACCAAAATAAGTTTTTTAAATAGATGGTGTTAGAGTATTTGCAAAAAAAAAATTGACCGCATTTGTGATCATTTGACCAGGTCATGAAAGCAAACTTTCTAATGCATTCGCGACCATCTTTGATGGTTAAGAAAAAAATAAACTCTTTTCATTTTTTGACATTTTGGGAGCTACGAAGGTCTGATTATGATGATTTTCAATGCGTTTTTCTTGTGTAATAATTGTCTATCAATTTACATCTCTATTTTCCCCTTTTCCTAAGAACTTATACTTTATTTTTCATGATTTCCACCCAAGTTGAGAATTAAAGGGTCACGGGAGCTCGAATTTAGGCGATCCCAAAGGAGTTTTCAAGATTTATTCCATGGGTAAGATTTTTAATCTTTTAATTATCATTTTATCCTAAATTTAATCTTCAAAATAATTTCAAATTCTTAATTTCAAAATGTGTTTTGGGGTGCTTTTGTCGGTAAAGCCTGAATATTAGTGTTCATTGGTTTGTACCTCCTTTATAACTTGTTTTTGCATGGGTTTCGTGCTATAGACTTCTACGAGTATGGAGAACATTTTTCTAAAATAAAATTATTGTTTTACTTCTTTTATTTTTGAACCCATTTTTAAGGTCAATTTTTAGACCCATCTTGAATATAGAAAAATGGGACTCATTTTACTCCTAACAACGTGTAGATTACTATTTTGATAGCATGATGGAATTTTGGGATCTTGTAGAGAAGTCGAAATTTTTTTGAGCCATTAAAGAATTGTAGTTTGACTTTGAGGTAGTCTTCTATCTCTTCTCATGAGATAGTGTAATGTATATGTTGAATGCTAAATAAGGATGTTAGGATGTGATTGAGGGTAGGACACCATGACTTATCCTAATTTATGAGTCTAGGGATAGAAGGGTGTATCGATCCTCAAGGTGGATTACTTATTATGCTTCTAGGATATTATTGCCTTAGGTTGCTATCATGGTAGGAATAGTTGAGTCTAATAATCCCTTAATATATGGTTTATTACCTTACATGGTGGATGGTGATGGTTTTTTTGATGGTGATATGGTTATGTCAATTATTTATTGTTGGGCCCAAGGTCGTGATTATGATATTAGTCAGATTTCGGGAAGTGATATACCCTTGTAAATAACATCGATGTAGTTTATAGATATTTAGTGAAATTCAAGAGGGGGGAAGGTGAACTTAAATCTTTTCCCGAGTCGACAAATCAGCTTTATCTGTCAACTCTCCTGTAAGTTAGTATACTAAATAAAATAAAATGAAACTAAAAGCATAAATGAAAAGGAAATGAAGAACACATAATTTTATATTTGTTTGGATCTCCACTATGATGCCAATTCAAGTTATCTTGTGTTTCAAGGGTTTCCATTAGAGCTTAATATTTAGAAAGAGTTATAGTAAAGTTGAACAAGTTTTGAATCTCAATATTTTGTCATCTAGATCTTGTGACACTACCTCGACTAGTATAACTAATGACCTGACTCAATCTTTTTCTTTTTGTAACTATTGTAAATTGAGAGAATTATAAAGCTATGTTAAGACCAAAAGATGAGACAGGGTAATAGTTTCTGTGAAGTGTGCTCCTTTTCTTCTGTATTCAATGCCTTTATATAGTCCTCATCTTCTACTACTTCCTTGATCTAAAAAGGAACACCCAATTGATTTATTCATTGATTGAATATTTATATCATTAGTGCATCCATATCAGATAAGTGTCATGACCCAATTTATGAGTCATGATGGCACCTACTAAATCCTGCTAGTAGGTAAGCCAAACCATAAACTGGTGCTAATGCAACAAGTTAATTTTGTAGGAAATGCCCAACAAAGGCGAATTTTAAGAATATAATTTATAAATAAGAAAAGGTATTTAGATAGATAAATCAGTCAATAAAAAATACTATCCCACGACCTGGTAGAGCTAGTACAAGAGCATCTAAAAACAATAATACAACTCAAGTTCTAAGATATCCAATACATTTGTCTCGATACAAAAGGTTGAATATAAAATATATAGGTAAATGGGAATTTGGAACTCCAAGAGCTTACCCTATCTTAGAAAATATCAACACCGCACGATCAAAGATTAATGGAGACAACTAGTACTCGAATTTGCACTGAAAAGGTACTGAACTATAGTATGAGTATCAAAACAATGAGTACTCTGTAGGCATCATTGACCAACTGAGCTAAATCATAATATAAGGATGATAAATAACTAGATGAAATATTTAAGTCAAGGTACAATAACGAACCCGAATCTTCTCCAATACCGCTGTACATAATAAATAATTTAACCGGAATAACAATATAACCTAAGAAATCAACACTTGCAAATATCGTCATGCATAATAAGTAAATAATGTGGAATAATAACTTATCATAAAATATAAACACAACCCAACATAACTACAAAATTGACTCTCATACACCAATTTGTGCAAAAAAAGTAAATAACCTATGACAGACTGCCATACGTATGCAGGGTACACTCAAAGATAGAATAAAGTAATCAACCAATATTATAACTAACCTTCATTTTCATTTAGCCATCAGTCAATAATTATCATCATTCGGTAATTTACCAACAATTCACAATTTACCCATATTCCACAATTTTACCATCATTTAACAACCTTATCATTGTTACTCACCAACAACCATTTGTTAGCTAACCATCTCTTATTAAGTATTCCATCTATTTACTAGTCATTGTACAACCTCCATTCATTATTTAACAACTATCTATCACATATCTGTGAATCATCATTTAAAGATAACCATTATGTATCAGCTAAGATCATTTATTAACCAATCATCATTTACCAACTATTCCTCATTTATCAACTAGTCATTATTATCAACTTATAATCATTACCACTAGTCATCATTATCCCTCATTATAACAAACTATGTGCAAGTATATTTATACATACAATTTTCATACATAGGGCATATCTAGACTCAAATCGGTAGATATACACATAGGCATATCAATATGGTCATCCTCCAGCCTTGTCAGATATCAACGTATCATCATAACCATCCTTTGGCCTTGAAGGGTATATTTCACAATCATCCTCTGGCCTTTCTAGATAAATATTATAATCATCCTCTGGCCTTGCCGAGTATATATCATATTCATTCTTTGTCCTTATCGGGTATCAATATATTATTAAAATGTCATTCATCTTTGCAGGGTATATATCATAATTATCCTCCAACCTTGCCAGGTATCAACATATCATGAAAATATTCTTTGGTCGTGTCGAGTATCAAATATCATCATTATATCCTCTGGATTTTGTTTGGTATCAACATATCATCATAATATTCAGACTCAATCTGGTAGCTACATCATCATAGTCAGTGGAAAAATCAATAGCATAAGTGATCATACAATCAAAAATTTAAATTTTCAAGTACAATTAATAGCATAACTTCACTTACAATTAATATGCATAAATTCTAACATAATTCATGGCATAATTGCAAATATCATCAACAAGGAAGTTTTTTATGAACAATTATTTAGGATGATCATAATCATAAGCATCAGCAAAGGCAATAGCTTATTTGTAGCATGGTCAAAGGCTTACTATTAGCTTAATTGAAGGGTATACATAGGATAAGCAATAGCTTATCACAACAGGATCAATAACTCATCATAATATGATCGACAATCTAATCCATTAGCCATGAGCATTACTTCTAATGCCATGATTAACATAACCATCAAGTACCAACATTCCTCAATATTTTCTCAAGGGGAATACCCAAAGGATTCAATAAAAATATTAGGGTTTCAGGAGAACTAATAATCAATCTTGGCATAAGATGGGTCAAAGAGCCCACTTTTAAATCCTTAAAATACATTCCAAGTCAAACTCTACCTCAGATAAGGCTAAGGTATCTAAATCCATTCTTAGATATATAACAAGCTACAATTAGCGCTCAGGTAGATATTCTTATCTAGCACTTTAACTAAGTCCAGTGAAAACTAAGGCAACCTTTATTAGGGTAAGCAACTAAATCCAAATTTACCCTAAGCATGAGGGTCTAAAGAACTTTTACTTAATTTGAGTAATCTAAGGCATTCTCATGCTAAAAATGAGTAATGAAGTCTAACTCACCTAAGGAATAAAAAAATAAGTCAATTATTTTAACTCTATAATTCTACATTAGCCTAAACCATCCAACTAACCCAAGTCTTGTATTTCATAATCTCAACACCTAAAACTAATGGGCTATGGATTCATAGAACTTTCAATGCTTAAAATGATGAAAATATGTAAGTTTATCAGGTCTTTTTGTTAGATATAATGTATGTTTTGTTATGTTTTACAGGAAATGAGGTTTTTTATGCTAAACTGCAAAAAATAATGAAAATTTAAGTTTAGGTCTACTTACCTGGGCACGTTCAACCTGTATGTACAACTAATTGTTCATAGGTGGTATAGTAGGTGTCATAAAATTGTAGTCTAGAGGAGCAAAAGCTAAAAAAGATGACTTTGTCACTAATGAAGGGCACCTACGACCCATAGGTTCCCCCTACACCCATAGTGTGGTAGAGTAGGTTGTACAAGAGCTAAGTCTAGAGAATTTCCAGGAGCAGTTTGAGGCCAGGGCACCTACTGAGCACCATCTATGGTCCGTAGGTGCTACCTATGGCCCGTAGGTGGCCACCAACCTCAAATTTCCTTTTTTATTTGAGATTTAATTTTTAGGGCTACCTTGTATTTTGTAAATACCTTTTTGACATTTTTTTCGTTTGTTGATGCACTCTATATACTTATAAATATATATTTGATTCAAAGATTTGATTTTGATCTTGGGATTACTTTGTTCTTGATTTTTTTTTATAATTCAATTCGAGACTTTGGGTTTTATTCATTGATTATTGTAATGTTGTTTCAATATTTCAATAATGAATTACTTTGATTATTTCACACCAATGATTGGCGAAATCCCTTAGCTCAGGTTGTGGGAACCCTAGTAGATTGATGAAGTAGGGGAAGATATGGAGTTTTCTAAACTAATATTTTTACAAGTATTGTTTTTATCTTCAGTTTAATAGATTTCTTAGCGGTGGAAAAAATTAAGGTCCTACCTTTTATATCACTAATTACTTCACCAAAGGGGTAGGGATTAGGAAAAAATAATCACAATGTAAGTTGAAGATTAATTGTCGATCTAGGCTAATTAATATCATCTACTTAAGACGGTGGTCTTTCATCTAATAACTTGAGACTCAAAAAATAATAGTTAACTGGAATCTAGGTTAAGGGTTAGAAAAGTGACATTCTAAGACTCAAAAGGTAAAGGGTGAAATCAGTTAATGAGTCCACAAGACGGTTGATGGTACACAACTTATCAGATATTGTATTGATAATGCCAAAAATACTCCTCCAATTGAATGATAAAGCAGTTGTAGTCAAATATAGTAAGGCGTCATATTCATACATGTCCATATAAAATATGTCTATGTAGATAATATGATCCTTTTACTTATTTGATCGTCATGAGATCTTGTCTTGTTCTAATTTCTTCCTTTGATTACTCTACAAAATTTGCTCATCGTATCAATATATTTTAGTTCCATATCATTGGATAGTTCACGTTCGCTGGGGCTTTGATTTCATTCTCTTCATAATAGTACATGCTCTTTTTGTATTGCATGTCATCTCAAGATTTTCATGATTTGACTGTTTGCTCCCATCAAAGGATCTTCAATATTGGGTAATTCATGTTTATATTTTTTATTTGTCATTATTAAAACATTGAGTGATCATAGGAGGCTAACAATCTCCCACTTTTGATAATGGCAAATAAACATCAGTCAACTTTCCTAATTATAGATCTCCCTCTGACTAGTAGATGACTCTTTAGATGATGTTTCCCCTGGCTAGTAGTTGGATCTCCTTGCCACCATTATATTACCTAATACACTAATAGAAATATGTATTCCTCTTTAAACAGATAGACAAAATAAGCAAGTAATGGATGAAAATAATAAGAAAAATAAATAGAGTCCACAAAAATAATAATGAAATATCAGTTAGAGAGGAGTGAAGGAGAATGCCTATTACACAAACCCAAAATAAAAGAGCATGAAACATCCTGAGTTTGACCCCTAGAAATTTTCTAGATATTGAGCTTTATAAACATCATACGACTTACGATACTAGTCATATGGTGTGGGTGCGTGTTAGGTGACTCAACAATATGTTGTCCAGTGTTTGGTGATTGAGTTTTTGTTGTGGTTACGACTTGGTGGGTATGGGTCATATGGTTGGTGATGGGTCATTGGGTTAGTCCTTCACTTAATTTGAAATGTAATAACATGACTTGGATGTGAGTACGAGTGGCTCACTAAGAGATATAAGGATAGGGTACGAGTATTGGTGAGGAGTCGTATGTTGTCCAGTGTTGATTCCTTTAGACTCTATCCTGGGTACGGTTGGGACTATACAAGTTATATGGTAAAGGTAGGACTTGGGAAAATGAGTTGTAAGTTGGACAGAATATGGTGTCCAACTTTCTTTTTTGGGTAAGATTAGTTTGTACCACTCGTATGATATGGGTACGAGTGAGGTGTCCAAACCTTAACCACAAGTGGAAATTTTTACAACATAAGCTGGGGCTATTCTTGAAATTTCCACTAATAACATTTTTTTTAAACCATGACTTAAAACACTATTGGTACTTTATTTACCCTATTATTCTACATACTTTTGTTATTTGGGATATTGGTTTTAGTTATAGTCGGGGGCATGTCCGGATCAGATATTTTTTTTACTTTTGGATAGAGTCTTTGTGTGACTACTATGGGCATAGGTAGTGTCGGTATTTGTGTCAGCCTTGGCATTGGTATTAGTATTGGGGCTGACACCGTTTGGATGTATTTGATTTATGATTGTTCTATTCTATCTTGTTAAATGTTCGAAATTATTCCAACATAAGGTATAGGGCGATAATGGTTAGGTATAAGGGGTGGTCTCTGATCCTTGGTGGGGCTTGAGGCACCCAACACAACTAGGTCCTAGTTCAGGTCGTGTCAGATTGGTATCATAGCCTTAGGATCAGGGTAACATGGCATTCCACAAAGTCGTGTAGACTAGAGTTTCATTTAGGGATATGTGGCATGACACACACACATAAGGGAGAGTCTACGAGGCATTAATAAATGTTTCTCTTTCTTGTGTTCTATTTTCAAGATATAGAGTCTAAGGTCTTGAATTCTCCTCTAATCCTTGTTGTTTCGCTTTTCAGATCATGCCTCCTCGACGATCTAATGCTTACAGAAATTCCTCTGTCCCTCCTGTGGATAATGCTGATGGGACTCGTTCTACATATAGTGTCCAGACCTGGTCTAGGGGTCCAGCTCCTAATTTTTCAAAATTTCCACCATTACATGACCCAAACCGGGGCCTTGTCATAATGGGCAATCTCAAGTCCAACCGGGACAAGAGATGTCCCCTCATACCCAACCCAACAAACTAACATGTAGCCTGACTCAGATGAACTCCTTAAATATGACAACATAGTGTAATGCTGGATCCAAGACTTTGGGATAGGTCTATAAGCATAACCACCTAACCAATTCAAACCACCCAATAACAAAACAGTATAACCAAGCCAAAAACCATAAGACAAAACCAAGATCATAACCCCATGTGTATAAATACATATAATGTAATCAATGCATACCCAAATACATAGTTGTCCATACAATGCCTCTAAACTAAACCAAGTAGTACCTAGTCAAGACATGCCCTCGACTATAGCCAAATACCCATGTCTATGAGAAGACAAATATATGTAATGTAATCCATGACATGAAATAGATGTTTTTTGAAATATGGAAGCTCAACACTTCAATCAAACACCGAATGTTCTAGAATACTATCAATGAGAAGGAATAGTAGTATGGTTGGTTCCTGCATCGAGTGGGGATATAGCTACTCGAAGATGGGTTAACGGGTGACCTCTAGCATGAAATGAGGATAAGGATAAAATAAGGCTAACCTTGAAATCAAGTAAACCAATTACATGCACACAAACTATACATATATATATAATCCATTCCGGAAAAGGGAACCGGGTTTAGCATGCCTTTAAGACCATTAATCTGGGTATGTGTAGCATAACCTCCATAATCACCCAGGGCTATATGGGTACCGTGTAACCCGCTGAACAGGTCCCGATGCATGTAGCCACATGAATTAGAGATATCATAAGAGTAGGGGATTCCCGAGTACCCTTTTCTCTCCATGATACATACATACAGTGTACTTAGAGGATTCCTATGTACCTCATAGTTTCATATATGGTCTCAATGACCAAACCTCATGTGGGCAAACATGAGTTTCTAGTGTTCATCCATTGGACTCCCACCTTCACTGTTGGCTATCACACCGTGCCATTAATGCCAAATTAAAACCATTTCCATAAAACCAAGCCAATAATTTTATTATTATTAATTGAGGTTATTTTAAGTTGTATCATCATACCAAAAATAGCTTGCAAGAAAAGTCTTAAGCCAACCTTAGGGGATTCCCATGTACCCCATAAGTTATATTATTAAGTTTACTTGGGGGATTCTCATGTACCCCACAAGTACATCATTAATAAGCATACTTGGGGAATTCCCGTGTACCTCACAAGTATTTCATTATTAATCTTTGCTTGGGGGATTCCCCACAAGATATTCATCATTCAAACCATTTTCATTATCTCATTCACTTGGGGGATTCCCGTGAACGCTGCAAGATTTTAATTCAAATCAATTTAATACCCACCAAGGCCATACCATTTAACCATTCCAACCATTCACACAATTTTAAATCATTCAAAACATTTAAAACATTTATACTAGTCAAAAACAATGCAAAACCATCCAAATCCAGTTAAAGTTCCATTACCAAACCACACCATGCAATAGTTCCAATAAAAGTTCAATAATAGAGTAAAAATATTCTCTTAGGCATTTTATCAAACACGTTGAGAGAATACCTTTACCAAGAACAAAACCAAAGTATAATCTATCAAATTAAGTGTTACCTATGACCCATTTATTAAACCACAACGAACAAGCACCCAAATGCGCAAACCATCACCAAAATCCGGTGAAAACATAATTTAAACCAACATTAAACATTATGCATCAAAACCCGCAACACATATTTTCAAAACCACCATATATGATTTATAAGTCAACGTTTAAAACACATTAAATCATGACTTTAGTTGGAAGTAACAATTAAGGAAGGAGTACATGCCTTATACAAGAATATTCCAGAGAGAAACTTCACTCTTCAGCCCTTTGAAGAACACTTGTGGAAACCCTAGGCTCCAATCTCTAAGAGTGAGTTTGAGAGAGTATTTTGAAGTGTTTCTATTCTCTAAAGTTTGTTATGAGATTCCACTAAGAGTTATCTAATGTGAGGACATAAGGGTTTGAGGTGGGAAATGTCCGGACTACTCTCAGCTTTAAAGCTGAAAGCCAAGTACCAAGAGGGTAGGAGCCAACCCTATTAGCAGTACACTAGGGTACAAGTGGTACCATAACTCATACCTAAGACCCCTCTATGGTCCCCTATACTGACAACCATACGACCACCTAGGTCTAAGTTGTATGTTAGGGTCCAAAAAGTACCCACAAATCGTATCTTGGAAAAATTCAACTAGGCAAGCCAATAAGCATCATACGACTTGGAATCAAACTCCTCATATATTACCATATGACTAGTATCATATTGAGTCATACCTTGGGCATCATACTAATAACAACCCACTACCTAGTACATGAGAGAGGCATTGCAAATCGAATATTAGGGTACTCTTGGTACCCTTTTGTCGTACCGTCCCCAGAGTGTCCAAACCTCGTGAAATTTTGCGAGGGTTAAAGTTTAGGGTGTTTCATACTTCCCCACTAGGATCATTCGTCTTCAAATGATGGGTAAGGGGGAGAACAAGCACAAGATAACACATTTAAACCCTTCATGCCTTCTCCTCAACAAAAATAAAAAACTAAGACATAAACCAAGAGAAGAAGATCACCACATATCCCAAGCACGATTTACACCCCAACACCTCCATTCTAACCTCTAGCTAAGTTAGAAACCAAAGATGTAAGGGAAACCATTTCCTTCCCCAACCATGTCAGAAAACCAAGATGTGTCAAAGAACACATACCTTATGGATGAGTCTTCAAAATGAAGAACCAACACGGATGCTTTGGCTCCATGTACTCTTCCTCATCCACATTGGCTTACTCAGACTTTTAGTTCCACCATAGAACCTTCACCGAAGCCCACACCTAGTGTACAAAACTGGTGAACTTAGTAATCAAAGATCTTCATTAGGACCTCCTTAAAAAAGAATTTGAGATACCAATACCTCCCTAAGGAACCAACCAACGAAATACCTCTCACTCCTTACCCCAACACAAACACATAGAATACCAAATGAATGGAACTTATGCTAGAGAGTAGCTCTAATTCAACCTATAATCTCCCAAAGACACATCACCAAGGGAGCTTAAGTCTAGACATACACCACCCAATGTTCAAGTCTATCCAAAACTAAAAAGGAGTTAAGTTAGGCCACCAAGCTTTACTCTTTACATCTATCAAAAAACACTACTCCACTCCATCACCATTATAATATGAAAACCATAAGTAAAAGACATATGAAAACCATAACCAACCATTATAACCAAAAAACCCAACATATAGTTGAAAACCCAAAACAATAACAAAATTATGCCATGAAAATAATTTATAAATCATGCCTCCCCAAGCCTCTTAAGTACCAAAGACAACTATTGGTATATATCTACAAATCACAACATTCAAGCTTACCACATATATACTCGCGGTATGATTTATCCTTCCAAAGATCTAGCACCCCTTATAACTTTCACAAAGGTTTTCACCACCTATTCCTTTCGACCTTACTTCGCCTTCCAAAACCTTAACTCTAGTAGTCATCCTAGATTCTCCCCCACTTAGGGACTTCTACATTCCTTGTTTTCAAACGACACCATGTTTTCTAAACCACTACCATCCTAGCACAAAAAGGTTCATTTAAGGAACTGAATTATAAGAATTATCCATGCCATCCTAGGAAAGACCGATGAAACATGACATGACATAATAGGCACTAAGTACTCCATAGTAATAACCTAGACCATAATAAAGAACCATCCTGTCATAATCATACCATAAAATGAGTCCTTAGGACTGGACTCCAAAAGAAACACCACAGCATATACCATAGGTAATGTAATGTAAAGTCAAACTCATACCCAGGGAACAAGGAGAATGCAAAATGTGAAACTTAAGCATAAGCTCTATAAGAATGGACGCAACACTTGTAGAGTACTCTCTTAACCGAGATAGAAGAGAATCACTATAATATGCATCCCAACCTTCCCTTAAAGTCCATCGATAAAAGAAAATTTAAGATCAACCCCCGACCTTCATCCCATGACACCTATAAGCACCACACTCTACTCTAATGGGTATAACCAAGGATTTACACTAAGGATACTTGTTTCTCTTAAACCTAAAATCTCATTCATCCAAATACCACCTAGAGCCTAATATAGTAACACAATATCCATGCTCTAACCCAACCAATGACTAAACCTCCAACCATTTGTTCAACTTCAACCCCCAACCTAGATATCACCACTTCCTACTATTATATTTCTTGATCCATTAGCCTTACCCCTCCCGTACACCTCATCCAACCTACCAATTTACCTCTATCATTCTCATATTGTTACTACCGAGCTAACGTACTCCCGATAACAAGATCAAGCATCTAGGTTCAAGCCTAGTATCTATCAACCACCATGTAGTACCGCCAAAGTACACCATATAGAATATACACATATGGTCCACCCTACAATGAGGACACCCTAAAATTACCTATTCACACACCAACAACCTATTCATTCCTAGGGAATTTATTTCCCTTATGCTTCTTTAACTTAATACAAACCATTTTATAAAGAAGGAATAAAAATTGGACAAGTGTCCCAAACAAGACCAATCCAAAAATTAACCTCCCATAGGAAAGACACTACGAGGGTTATCAGAAAGAACCCCAAGAAATTTATGCATCACCAAAACTAAACGCAAAGAAAGTCCTTCCGAGTTAGAACCTTTAACCAAATCCAAATAAAAAGGACACCTCTTAGAGACTAATCTCTTAGTTCTAAGATATAATGAAACCATTCCCTTAATAGTTAGGGAATAAAACCATCCTCTATTTCCATAACTGACTCACCATGGAGTTTAATGAAAACATTACAGATCTGACAATATAATAATACATCGCACCAGTATAATAAATCCATCCCCCAAATTACATCAAAATCCATTATATCTTAGTTAAACAAGTCCACCCAGATGAACAGATACCACACACCCCCATAGACTCTTTTAGAAATTATGGAGTCACCTACTAGGTAGAAATAGAAAGAAAAAAAATGTAAAACAACCATGTGAATAAAACCAAAATATACAACCACAAGTGGGGTAACAAGAGAAAGGACCCCAAATTAAGCAAACTATACATAAATCATGAAAAAGAGTTTTTAACATACCAGTGTCAGCATCAGAAGATGTCTTAAACATATGAGGGATAGTGAAGTCACTGAGATGATCTCGACCAATGTCGGAGCTAAAAGCAACACCCTTTGGTGCAAGAACTAGAGAAGTGGTAACCAGTGTCCTATTTTTCTAAGCGATAATTATTATGGGACACTCTCATTGTATATGACCTAATTGACCATAATTAAAACAATAATTACTCCCTTCCTCATAATAACCATGATCCTACTGACCACAAAATCTAAAAGGAGGATAAGATGGTGTTTCTTGGGCCCCAATGACCTGAGATTGGGCACCTTGTGCACTAGAAGCATTATCAATCTAAAAATGTCTACCTCCCAATTGATTTGGGTAGGGAGTGCAATCTATAGAATAGGAGTTAGGACTTACCCAACTCTTACTTTTGGACCACTTACACCCATACTATTGGCCTTCTTTTTGTTTAGAAGACTGAGACCTCTTGACTTTACTATTTCTCAACCTTGCCTAATCTCTCTCCGTACTAATAGGACCAGATTGGCTTGATAGAGTTATCAGTATCTAGATCAATAGATTAATAGAATGATAAAACTTGGCATTAGTAACCTCTTATTGAGTTAACCGAGAATGAGTTCCACCTTTCAAAGTAGGGTAAACAGAGACTGACGAAACTCCATAGGGAAAATCAGAAACTATAATCCTTGACCGAGTGTATGCTCAATGAGCTGGACCAAATCCATCTATGTCATCCTCGAGTGGGATAGGTTATCCTCCACAAACTTTTGATCGTTGAGAGGATATTATTTGACAAGTGAACCAAAAGAATATTTTGGGTAGAGTTCAAGATCTTAGACTCCATAGCGCAAAAGTAGAACAATAAGAAAGTGAAACATTCCTAAATGACTTGTAGCCTACTGATTATATGTATGGTGCACTATATACCCATAAGCAATAATTTAAGGGACACAGCTTTTTGGACACCCCATGGCACTGAAACCTAGGCTCTGATATCAACTTGACACGACCCAAACTGAGGCCTTCTCGTAATGGAAAATCTCAAGTCCAATTGTGACCGAAAACCACCTTGATACCCAACCTAACCAACTAACATGTAGCCTGAGTCAGATGGACTCCATACATATGGTAAGATAGTGTAATGCCCGATCAAAATCTTTGGAATAGGTCTACAAACTGGACGATCTAAGCAAGTCAAACCACCCAATAACCAACCGTAAATCCAAGCCAAAAATAATAAGACAAAACCAAAACCAAAACCATAATCCCTTATGTATAAATACATATAGCATAATAAATCAATACCCAAATCCACTGTTGTCGATAGAAAGCCTCTAAACCAAATAAAAGAGTACCTAGTCAGGACATGCCCCCAACCATAGTCAAAAATCCGAGTCTATAAAAAGAAAAATATTGGTAAAGTAATCCATGATATGAAAATCGACTGTTCCCAAATCTGATCAATGAAAAGAATGAGTAGTATGGTCGCCTCCTGCATTGCATGGGGATATAACCGCCTGAAGATGGGGTCACGAGTGAATGTTATCATGAACTCGAGATGAGGATAAAAAAATGCAAAACTTGAAAACCAAGTAAACCTACCTTATGTATACACAACCATATATATATAATTCATGTTGGGAATGGGAATCGAGTTTTGCATGCCCTTAAAACCATTAACCTGAGTATGTGTACCTTAACCATCACAATCACCCATGGGCTATATGGGTCCAGTGTAACCCTCTTAATTAGCCCCGATGCGTATAGTCACATGAACTAGAGATATCATAAGAGTAGGGGAGCCGCAAGTACCCTTCTCTCTCCATGATACATATGTAAAATGTACTTAGACGATTCCAATGTACCTTATAGTATCATATATGATCTTTATGACCAACCCTCATGTAGGTAAACATGAGTTTCCAATGTTCGTCCATTAGAATCCTACCATGCCAATTCACTATCACACCTTACTATTAATGCCCAATTAAAACCATTTCTACACAATCAAGCCACCAATTTTAATATTATTAATCAGGCCTATTTTAAGTGGTATTGTCATACATACAATAGATTACAAGCAATGTATTTAGGCAACCTTAGGTGATTCCCATGTACTCCATAGGTTTCATTAGTAACTTTACTTGGGTGATACCCATGAACCAATCAAGTAAAATATTAATAAGCTTGCTTAGTGTATTCCTGTGTACCCCACTAGCATTTCATTATTAAAATTTTCTTGGGGGATTCCCGTGTACCCCGAAGATATTCATCATTCAAACGAATTTAATAATTTCATTCACTTGGTGGATTCCCCTATACCCCACAAGGTTTTCATTCAAATCAATTTCATAGACAATAAGTCCTTACCGTTTAACTATTCCAACCATTCACACCATTCATACCATTTTAAACCATTCCAACTATTTAAAACTTTTATACCATTCAAAAGCATTTAAACCAATGCAAAATCATCCAATTCCATTTATGGTTCCATTACAAACCATACCATGCAATAGTTACAATGAAAATTCAACAGTAGAGTAAATATATTCTCTTAGGCATTTTATCAAACACGTTGAGGGAATACCTTTACTAAGACCAAAAAAAGTTTAATCCATCAAATTAAGGGTTACCCCTGGCCTATTATTCTAAAACATAACCAACAAGTATCCACATGTGAAAACCATTACCAAAATCATGTGAAAACATAATTTAAACTAGCATTCAATAGTATGCATCAAAACTCTCAACATATGTTTTCAAAACAACTATTTTTTATTCATAAGTAAATGTTTAAAACATATTAAATCATGACTTTAGTTGTAAAGAACAATGAATAAAGGAGTACTTTCCTTATACAAGAAGATTCCAAAGAGAAACCTAACTTTTGAGCCCTTTGAAGGACACTTGTAGAAACCATAGCCTCCAATCTCCAAGAGTGTGTTTCAGAGAGTATTTTGAGTGTTTATATTCTTCAAAGTGTGTTATAAGTGGAGAAAAAGGGTTATATATTGTGGGAACATATGAGTTTGAGGTGTGAAATATCTAGACTACCCTCAGATTAAAAGATAAAAAACAAGTCTCGGGAGGGTTCAACCCAACCCCTTTAGCCGTACCCTAGGGTATGAGTGGTATCGTAACTCATACCCTAGAAACCACCATGGTCCCCTATAGTTAAAAATATACTACCACCTATGTCTAAATAATATCTTATTATACAAAATGAACCCATAAATGATATCTTTGATTGATTCAACTCGGCAAAATAATAAGCATCGTATGATTTGGCATCATACTCCTTGTCTCTTACAATACAACTAGTATTGTGTTGAGTCATACCTTGGGCAGAATCAAAACAAGAACCCACTTCTTAGTATATAATAGAGGCATCCCAAACCATATCTTATGTTATGATTTGTACCCTTGAGTCGTACCTCGCCCATAGTATCAAAACTCATGAAACTTTGTGAGAGTTAAAGTTTAGTGAGGTTCACAACTATTCCCTCTAGTCCTCCACTATTTCCATAGATCGATGTAATGAATACTTAGTTTCATCAGTCTATCCATATGTTGTCACAATTGGTAGCTTCTCAGGCTAAGCATGGTATACTTGTTACACCATCTTCTGAGGCCATAAGTGTTGGCCAGTTCATTAGGTTATGTTCTCCAACCTTTATATATGTTAAGGTAGAGGAGGATCCTCATGGTTTTCTAGATGAGATTTAAAAGATCTTCTATATTATGCATGCCACAAATATGGAGGACGCAAAGTTTGCCGCCTACCACCTGAAGGATGTGGCGTACCAATAGTACAAAGAATGGGATAAGTCAAGCGGTGACAGTGATGAGTCAATACTATAGGAGAATTTCTCTAATTCTTTCATAGATTCCTTATTTCCTTAAGATTTTAGGGAAGCAAAGGAGAAAGTATTTGTAAATCTGAGGCAATGCAAGATGTCTACTATGAAGTATGCCTTGAAGTTTCATCGATTATCTCAATATACTCCAGAGATAGTTTCTAATATAAGGGATAGAATAAGAAAGTTCACTTCTTGGTTTTCATATATTTGATATTGGATAGTAAGGTTTCCTTGTTAATCAGGGACATGGATATCCCCAGGTTTGTTGTGTACATGCAGTAGGTAGAGGAAGAGAGGAAAAAGCTAGCTAATATAAGTAATAGTCAGGGCAAAAAATTAGGTTTTTTGAGATGGGTTGTAACGACCCGAAATTGGCTCCCAAGTGTCACACAGTGCTTAAGGCTACAAGTAGCCCCAAGCTAACCCTCTAAGACGGTTTCTACTAATAACACTCATTTCAAGATGAAATAGCTCCAACACTAGCATATTCATATCATATAAAAGGAAACAAATAGAAAATACTCGGTCCATTAACCGAAAACCTCAACACAACCACAATCTGATGACTAGCCTGACAAAGCCTCTACTAGTCCATGAACTAGAGAGCCCTTGGGACAGGTCCCCAACTGACTCCAAATGAACTAAAAGTAATAACATAGTCTCTAAACTAGTGAAATTTCTGAGTATAGGCCCTCGAACCATGAGGACTCACCACTGTATGAATGTAGATAGAGGTACCCGGAAATCCCTGATGAGGCTGGGACTGAGCACCTGAACCTACATTATAAGACAATATAGCACATAGACATATATGTGGATCAGCACTTGGGATTAGACTGAATATATGTGGGTGAATGCATTTATATAAAATAGTATCAATCTTCTTCAATCAATTCATGCATTCAATATGGGATGATTCACATGGCTTGAAAAAGTATAAAATATAAAGCTCATATATCATGAAGGATGGAGCATGTAACACAAATCTCGTGAGTCATCATTCTTTAACCTTGAAATTAGAAATCCTTTCTTATTCTCAATACTCAAAAACTGCAGGAACATTAAACAATACTTTTAACTCATGCATATGTCTCATGAAGAGTAACTTCTTTAATACTCAAGAATTCGGAATCATATAACTCAGAAACATACATGAAGGCATTTTATTCACTTTAGGAAAATGTCTCATTTCAAGATTTAGGAAAATCATTCTATCTCAATGGAAAGATACTCTAGTTTAGGGAAATAATTTATCTTAAAGCTTTATGGAAAACACCATATCAAGGGAGGATACTTTCATTTAGGGAAATAACTTATATCAAGGAAATACTTTAGTTAGGGAACAATTTTGCAACTTTACCATTAGTAAATTAGCTAATAGCAAGGGAAAATATTTATTTTTCAAGGAAGTAACTGATCTCTGAGCTTAAGTGTCAAGGGAGGTTCTCTTAACTGACATAAACCATGAGAGCTACATGGAGTCCAACCTTTTGTCCTCCTAAGGAAGAGATCCCATGTTGGGGAGGAGCGCCATACTCTTTGACAGGGAGTATAATCTAGGTTCAGTGAGCACTAAACAAAAATCGGCCTCAGGCCCAATATCAACTCAGACTTTGGCCCAATAATGATAAACTCGACCTCAGGCCCAACCTATGGTGGCACGTAGTTATGGGGTAAGAAACCGTATTAACTTACCCGATCAGTGCTAAATACTACTCCATTTATATTATCTTCTCTCATCTCATAAAAACCCACTTTTAGATAATCTCATGGTTCACCAAGAATCTAATAATAAAATCTGTAATCTCATGTAGGAGAGTTGATTTCAAAGCTCTATGACTATTAGGTCAAATCATTTCTCAATAATCTCAAAATACTCAAATTATGGGTGCTTATAGCATAAGAGTTTATAAAATTTCAAGTCTCAAATAAGGATTACTAACCTGTAATTAAATCTAAAGTTAAAACTCATCAAAAGCATAATAGATAGCATATAGGTTCATAACTCATGTAGAAATCTCGAAGTTACAGAATTTATCTCAAAATGTCAATATACTCATATACTTTCAATATCTCAAACATTGTAAATATTAGCTTCTCAAGGATTAAAATCATGGGGTAAAGACCCAACTGTAATTTCTCAAGAAAACATGCAAAAATCATGCCATTTGACTCTCAATTCATGAAAAACATCAAAGTATTGCAATCAATAATAATGGGTGAAAACCCCAAGTTCAAATTCATGTAAAACCTCATAGATTTTAGGAAAATCATGATTTAAATAAGTCTTTGGGCACAAGGGTGAAAGGGTTATCCTTGTTCAAAACCCCACATACCTTAGATTATGAAATTGGATGAACAAGCTTTCTCTAAACTTCCTCTTCTTACTCCTGGTAGAGGGTTTTTGAAGCCTTTTAACTTGGGAAACTCAAATTTCAACTCAATTGTTTAATTTCTTGGAGAAGAGTTTTTGATTTGATTTGGAGGAGAAAACCCTAGCTCTCTTATGTTTTGGATAAGTAATGAAGCTAGATGCTTCATCTAAAATATATATGAGGGCTTACAAGAGTGGAAAAGACCAAAAAGCCTTTTTTAAAATGGGTTAAAAATTCTGCGCAGGACATGCGAGGTGGGGTGCCACGGTCTATCGGAGTCCCGATGGTCAATCTGTCCTGAATATCGAACATTATCCAAAAAGTGAGTTTTTGTCTCAATTATGATGGTGGGTGCCAGACGGTCCATCGAACCTCATCGTCACATCCTTCCAGTGAACTCATCTACTACCTCCATGCAATGGTGGAGTGTGACGGTCCGTCGAAGGCTGGATGAACCATTGGACCTCTCCATCGTACCTGACCAGTGAATCGACTCTCTACCTCTCTACGACGGTGGGGTTCAACGGTCCGTCGGAACATTCCTTCGCACCTGGGCAACTTCACTGCATTCTGGAAAAAGGCTCAATCTATCTACTCCGACATAAGATTTTGACTAAAAGGGTATCGTTGGAAAGATAACTCAATTTCCCACACCATAGCAAGTCATTTTTAGGAGAATTCAATAAGATTAAAACACTAAACACTTGGGAAGTCTTTTATCAATATTATAGGGTTGGAATTACACTTCATTCGACATGCTCTAAGGATTAGACTACGAGGGAATTTTGCGGTGTCTTACAATATCTCCCGCTTAGGAACATTCACCCTCGAATGTCGCTAGTTAGGCTAGGAATATAGCAAAACAGAGTACACATAGCTGAAACAATTGCTAAACGGCTCAAGATCTTTTTAAACTTATGAATACCCAGGATATTGCAAGAGCTCATACAAAGATAGATGCATAACTGAACTTTAGATTAGAAGGGATGAATTAAGGAAGAATAATACCTTCAGATTGATCTGAACTCACAAAAAATAGGTGCGGGTACTTGGCTCGCATGTATGCGTATGCCTCCCAAGTAGCACCCTCAACAGACTGGTTCCACCACAAAAATTTGATCAACGGAACTTATTTGTTCCTCAGTCTACGAATCTAAAAGTCTAGAATCTCAAGGGGAACCTCGCCGAATGAAACACTGTGCTGAATATCAACACTCTTTGAAGGATCATCCATAACAGAATCACCAACATGCTTCTTGAGTATGGAGACATGAAAAATAGGATGAACGGTGAACAACTCTGAGGGAAACTCAACCTCATATGCTACTCTACCAACACGGCTCAAGACTCTATACATGCCAACATAACGAGGACTCAGCTTTCCTTTCTTACCAAACCTCTTTACCCCTTTCATGGGTGAAATCTTCAAGTACACCAAATCACCTACCTCAAACTCAAGATCTCTTCTCCTTACATCAACATATGACTTTTGATAACTCTGGGATATCTTCGACCTTTCTCTAATCAACTTAACTTTCTCTATATCTTCAAACACTGCATCAGGCCGCATGGGGGTAGCTTCACCCACCTCAAACCAACCTATGGGTGATCTACACCTCCTACCATACAAGGCCTTAAACGGTGCCATCTCAATACTAGCATGGTAACTATTGTTATAGGCACACTCTATCAATGGAAAATGATCATCCCAACTACCTTTGAAATCAAGAGAATACGCCCTCAACATATCCTTTAGAGTTTGAATGCTTCTCTCAGCCTGAACATCTGTCTATGGGTGAAAGAAAAACTCAAAAGAACATGGGTACCAAGACCCTGCTGAAATGCCCTCCAAAACTGAGAAGTAAATTAAGTACCCCTATCCAAAATGATAGACAAGGGAACTCCATGTAGCCTGACCAACTCCCAGATATACAATCTAGCATAATCCTCAGTCGTATAAGATGTATGCACGGGAAAAAAATATGCGGACTTAGTCAGCCTATCCACAATAACCCAAATAGAATCATGATGACGACGTAAAAGAAGCAACCTAGTCACAAAGTCCCATATTCACCACCTCCCACTTCCAAGTGGGTATACCAAACTCCTGAATTACACCTCAATGTCTTTGGTGCTCTACCTTTATCACATTGCACACTTTCCTGTAAACTCGAAAACATTTTTCTTCATACCATTCCACCAATAGATTTCCCGTAAGTTGCGGTACATCTTTCAAGTGCCAGGATGAATGGAATACCGCGCGTTATGCTCTTTTTCCATAATCCTATGCCTCAGATCATCAACACACAGAACACATAATCTACCTCACAGCCTCAATACTCCATCTCCCCCTTGGGATAAAACCTTCACCTTTTGGTCCTCAATTGACTCCTTTAATCTAACCAAACTAAGATCCCAATCTAGCTTCTCCTTCACTTCCAAAACTAAAGAGGATTTAGAACTACTCTGCACCAACGTACTCCCCTCCGCTGAATCAAGCAACCTAACACTCAATCTAGCTAGATAATGCACATCACAAGCTAACTCTTTCTTACCTTTCTCTATATGAGCAACACTAACCATAGACAATCTACTAAGGGCATCCGAAACTACATTAGCCTTGCCTGAGTGATATAATACACTCATATCATAGTCTTTTAACAACTCCAAACACCTCTTCTGCCTAAGATTCAACTCCTTCTTGGTAAACACATACTGTAGGCTCTTATGATCGGTAAAAACATCAACATGGACACCATAAAGATAGTGTCTCCAAATTTTCAAAGCAAAGACTACAATAGCTAACTCAAGATCATGGGTTGGGTAGTTCTTTTCATGCATCTTTAACTATCTAGAGGCATAGGCTATAACCTTACCTCTTTGCATCAACACACAACCAAAACTAACTCTAGAGTCATCACAATACACCACAAAACCATCAGTATCATCAGACAAAGTCAACATAGGGGCTGAAGTGATTCGAGTTTTCAACTCCTAAAAACTCTTATTATAGGAATCTGACCACTGGAATTTAACCTTCTTTTGGGTCAATAAGGTCATGGGAGATGCAATGGAAGATAATCCCTCAATAAAATGATGATAATATCCCGCTAGACCCAAGAAACTCCTAATGTTAGACGAAGAGATAGGTCTAGGAAAATTTCTTACAACTTCTGTCTTTTGGGAATCAACTCTAATACCTTCGGCTAAAGCAATATGAACCAGAAAGGCTACAGACCTGTAACACCCCGATTTGCTGAACCTGAATGCTACACGGTGCTCATGACCCCGAAGGACCACAAGCTAACCCATGACTGATATTTGTGCCTGTATACTGCAAATCATAATATAATAATGCGGAATACATAGATTTGTAAGGCCATAAGGTTCAACTGAATACAATTATATGGGCAAAAATACACAAAACAACTAAATCTGAACGTAAATATGAAAGCCTCTAAACTATCTGAATAAGGAGTTGAAGGAACATGTCTCCAAATAACTCCATAAAACTAAACTGAAAAAACAGATAAATGAATCAAATCATATTGTCCTCGAATCAATAAGGACTCCCTGAGTCTCTGCGACTGGAATGTTGCCACTACTGCTGGGCTGGAGCTCATGTCTCGGAACCTATGGTGTAACATGAAAAGAAATCACCATAGCGCAAATGCGTCAGTACAACTGGAGTACTGAGTATACGAGAAAGGTAGGCTGAACATAAAGGGTTTTATGCATGGACAACACTGACTGACTAATATGAATGTGGGAGTGCAAACACACATATATAAAAACTGGGACCGTGAATACGTGATAGGATAACTTGTAAGCTAATACATGGTTTACTAATAACTGTCATGACTGATACTGAAACTGATAACATTGGCGACTGTATTTGACAGTCCTGTATATACTGGAATCTGAAGAACGCCCTGAGTTCTTTTACTGAGACTACTACTGAAATTGATAACATGGATGACTATATCTGACAGTCCTGTATATACTAAAATCTGAAGAACTATCTGAGTTCTTTTACTGAGACTGTTACTGATTTAACCGACATGCCCCATGTACGTCATTATGGCTAAGTTGGGGTCCAATCTCTGCCCCGACTGGAGGGGTATCAATACCGCGCCACTGGTAAGGACAGCTGTGAGTGACCCTTATCTGGCGGGTACTCAATGAGAATTGTGGGAACCTTAAACTGACGGGTTAAGCCACCTCATCAACCCTAATCTCATAGGTTAAGATATCTTAACCTACGCTGGCTATATAGCTCTGGACCATAAGGATGACTGCTAAGAATCATACCCTGAACTGGAAGGTAAGTTCCCATCCTTGGGTTCACTCGGTGCTAACTTCTACTCCCATCTGAAGGACACTGAACTGAATAACTAAGTTGAACTGAATAACTGAACTAAACTGATTAGCTGAACTGATACTGATTAACTGGACTGATACTAGTGGTATTGTTTAGCGCAGCTAAACTAAGTTTACTGGATTCCGATGACTGACGGAATGTACTGAGTTCTGAGGACTGGTTGAGAGTACTGAAGTTACTGAGATTGACTGTGAATACTAAGGTTGCTGAGGTTACTGAGCACTGAGATTACTGAGATTACTAGACTACTGAGATTTCTGAGTTTTCCTGAGTCACATTACTGACTGAATTCTATAGATCATGGATTGACTGAAAGTATCACGAAAACATGACATGGCTCTAGGCACACAACTATAATTTTTGGGTACAATTACCCCCAGGACTCGATGGAAGAAAACTGACACAACTTGAATTTCTTGAGTACACGACCATCAATAACAATCCATAATACATGAGTGGGGGATTTCATGAAGTACATGGTTATCATAATATCTATCATGAATAGGAATGCTTATAATCAAGTCATAAATCTCATATCCTAATATCATGGGCATTCCGACAATATATACTATTCATAGTAATGGCATGGAAACCATTCAAGCATAAGGGAACGACAACATGTAACATTTAGTTTGCATTGTAATGATTTGGGGATATTAAACTTCATGTATTTATTCAACATCTCAAAAATGGTAGGGAAAGCATGGATATAATTTGTGTACATAATTTATATCTCCATTATCATACATGTTTTATACCACAACAATAACAACACATAATTTGCATGGAAATTAATATTGGAGTGTATGGCTAACATGAACTTGTTATTTAGATATCATGAAATCATGTAACTATGAAGTTCTAACATACTAGGCATTTTATCGAACATCTTGCATGCATTTTTTAAGGCATAGGTGGATTTCATACTTGCATTATATCAATCCATCCAAAGATCATATTTTTCAACTAACAACATAACTTTCATGAGATATACAGTCACAATACTATTATATAGAAAAAAAAACAAGCATCAACATGGGTATGATCATATCACCACAACCAACCAAGCTTTTGTACTTTAAAGATTGATTCTTGAAATTCACGGACGAAAGGAATCCGTGGATGAACACTACGCATACTTTAGAAGGAAGATTCTTGATGATTGATGGAGGAATTTCCTTGAAATCGGATCTTCAGGCTTAATTATTCAACCCTAGTTGTTTTTCTCCTTTAGTGCTCTTGGATGATGAACTTTGAGATGAAAATAGGGTTGCAATAGGTTTAGAAGCTATATATTTCATAGGGTTAAGTTTAGAGACGTGTAAGGAGTATTTAAATACTTAATTACCTTTAAAATAACTCAAAACGGAGTGTTTTTGACACCTGGAATTGACTTACGCGGCGCCCAAGTGATCGCCTATGCTTGGGTTGGGCGGCGCCTAACCAATCGTCTATGCTTGGTTTAGGCGGCGCCTAACCAATCGCCTATGCTTACTGTCTCTTACGAAAATGGGCATAACTTTTCGCTCGGGTATTGGATTAAGGCGAAATTGGTATCATCGGAAAGCTAATTCGATTCTCTACAGTTTGGTGGGTCTAAATCAGCTAAAATAACACATTAACATCGAGTCATACTAGTTCAAAGATGACCCATCCAAAATCGAACACTAAAACTTGATGGATTCAAAAACTCTTAGCTTGCATTACCTTAAGTAACTCATTTGAACATGCTTAATGTATCATAAGCTATTCTATCACTAGGATATTCATTGTAAGTTATGTACTCAAGTATGAATCATAGGATTAGAAACATGCGGGGCATTACAATATCTCCCCCTTGGGAATATTTATCCTCAAATGAGAATTTACTGAGAAGAGATATAAGACAATAGAACCTAAATTGAACATGAAGAACTGAAACTTGATCTCATGACTGACATGCTAAGCATAATGAACTTGTGCATATCTGATGCACGGACAACTGATACATGAATGCATGACTGAGTATGAAATGGTTAATAGGTACCAAGTTTAAACTGGAGACATGAACATGAAACTTAATAAGCTTCAGGAGAACTGTTACCTTGAGCTTGATCTGAATTGGCGGGGAAGAGGTGAGGATACTGGTTACGCATATCTATTTCTTCTTCCCAAGTAGCTCCCTCATGAGATTGATTTTGCCAAAGAACCTTGACTAGAGGGACTTCTTTGTTCCTCAATCTACGAGTCTGATAATCTAAGATTTTGACTGGAATATCTTCATAAGAGAGGCTATTCTGAATGTCGATGCTTTGAATAGGGAAAACAACTGTTGGGTCACCTATGCACTTATTTAGAAAAGAGACATGGAAGACTGGATGGACTGAGGCTAGATATGAAGGCAACTCAAGATCATAAGCTACCTTGCCGAAGTTACAAAGAATTCTGAAGGGACCGATATACCGGGGACTGAGTTTTCCTTTCTTACCGAACCTCTTCACTCCCTTTATGGGAGAGATTTTAAGATAGACATAGTCATTGACCTCGAACTCGAGATCCTTTCTACGAACATCTGCATAGGACTTCTGTCGGCTCTGAGCAGCCCAGAGTCTCTCTCTGATCAATTGAACTTTCTTTAAGGCGTAGAATACTAAGTCAGGACCTATGACTGAGGCCTCACTAACTTTGAACCAACCAATCGGAGATCTACATCTCCTACCATAGAGAGCTTCAAATGGAGCCATCTGAATACTAGAATGATAGCTATTATTGTATACAAACTCAATCAAAGGTAAGTGGTCGTCCCAACAGGTGGGGGTTGCTCATCATTGTTTCCATGGACATTCTCTCTTTGGAGAGGAATTATCTAAAAATAGAAAAGAATGAATCAATAGATAGGAGGGACAACTGTAGGAACGATAGAACCTAAAATAAGAAACAACTTTTTTCCTAAATGTCTCGTAGCCTCATACTAATAAATGTGGCACGCTACACATCGATGATCAACAGTCTACTCAACGTGGCTTGTCAGACTCCCTAGGACATTTTAGAAACCTTAGGCTATGATACCAAGTTTGTAACGACCCAAAATTTTCTCCTGGGATTTCACACGGTGCTTAAGGCTACTACTAGTCCCAAGCTAACTCTTTGAGCCAATTTCTACTAATAACACTCATTTCAAGATGAAATAGCTCCAACACTAGCACATTCATATCATATAAAAGGAAATACATAGAAAATAGTTGGTCCAATGACCAAAAACCTCAACACAACCATAATTTGATAACTAGTCTGACAGGTCCCCAACTGACTCGAAATGAATTGAAAATAATAACATAGTCTCTCAACTACTGAAATGTATGAGTACAGGACCTCAAACCATGAGGACTCACCACTGTAGGAATATTGATAGAGGTACTCATAAATAACAGATGAGGCTGGGACAGAGCACCTGAACCTACATTATAAGACAATGTAGCACATAGACATATATGTGGATGGACACTTGAGAATGTACTGAGTATATGGGGGTGAATGCATTTGTATAAAATAGTATCAATCTTCTTTAATCAATTCATGTATGCAATATGGGATGACTCACATAGCTTGAACAAGTATAAAATGGAAAGCTCATAAATCATGAAGGATGGAGCATGTAACATAAATCTCGTGAGTCATCATTCTTTAACCTTGAAATAAGAAATCTTCACTTATTCTCAATACTCAAAGACTACAGGAACCTTAAACAATACTTTTAATTCATGCATATGTCTCATAAAGAGTAACTTCTTTAATGCTCAAGAACTCATAACTCTTTTGAAATCAAATACTTGGAATTCAGAATCATATAACTTGGAAAGATACTTGAATGCATTCCATTCACTTTAGGAAAATGTCTCATTTCAAGCTGTAGGGAAATAATTCTATCTCAATGGAAAGATAATCTAGTTTAGGGAAATAACTTATCTCAAAGCTTTATGAAAAATCCATATCAAGGGATGATACTTTAATTTAGGGAAATAACTCATATCAAGGAAATACTTTAGTCAGGGAACAATTTTGCAACTTTCCCATTAGGAAAATAGCTTATAGAAAGGGAAAATACGTTAGTGTTCAAGGAAGTAACTGATCTCAGAGCTTAAGTGTGAAGGGAGGTTCTCTTAACTGACATAAACCATGCGAGCTACATGGAGTCCAATGGCGTTTCCTCCTAAGAAAAAGACACCATGTTGGGGAGAAGCGTCATACTCTTTGCCAGGGAGTATAACCTAGGTTCAGTGATCACTAAACAAAAATCAGCCTCAGGGCTAATATCATCTTAGCCTTAGGCCTAATAATAATAAACTCAGCCTCAGGTCCAACCTACGGTGGTACATAGTTCTGGGGTAAGAAACCATAGTAACTTACCCGCTCGGTGCTAAATACTACACCATTTAGATTATCCGCGCTCATCTCATAAAAAACTATTTCTAGAATAATCTCATGGTTCACCAATAACTCAATAATCAAATCTATAATCTCATGTAGAAGAGTGGATTTTAAACCTCTATGACCATTAGGTCAAATCATGGGTGCTTATAGCACAAGAGTTCATAAAATTTCAAGTCTCAAGTAGGGCTTACTAACCCGTAATTCAATCTTAAGTTAAAACTCATCAAAAGCATAATAGATAGCATATAAGTTTATAACTCATGTAGAAATCTTGAAGTTACAGCAATTTATCTCAAAATCTCAATATACTCATATAGTTTCAATATCTCAAACATTGCAAATATTAGCTTTTCAAGGATTAAAATCATGGGGTATAGACCAAGTTGTAATTGCTCAAGAAAATATGCAGAAATCATGTCATTAGACTCTCAATTCATGACAAGCATCAAAGTATTGCAATCAATAAAATGGGTGAAAACCCCTAGTTCAAATTCATGTAAAACCTCATAGATTTCAGGAAAAACATGATTTAAATATGCCTTTGGGTAAAAGGATGAAAGGATTACCCTTGTTTAAAACCTCACATACCTTGGATTATGAAATTAGATAAACAAACTTGATATAAATTTCCTCTTCTTACTCTTGGGAGAGGGTTCTTAAAGCCTTTAAACTTGGAAAACTCAAATCTCAACTCAATTGTAGAATCTATGGTGAGCTCTTAAATTTCTTGGAGAAGAGTTAATGTTTGAATTGGAGGATAAAACTCTCGCTCTCTTATGTCATGGATCAGTAATGAAGCCAGTTGCTTCATCTAAAATATATATGAGGGATTAAAAGAGTGGAAAAGACAAAAAAGCCCTTTTTAAAATGGGTTAAAAATTTTGCGCATGATATGCGACAGCAGGGTGCGATGGTCCAAACCGTCAAACATCATCCAAAAAGTGAGTTTTTTTCTCAATTGTGATGGTCCGTTGGATCCCTGACAGTCCTTTAGACCGCATCATCGCATCCTTCCAGTGAACTAATCCACTGTCTTCCTGCGATGCTGGAGTACGATGGTCCTTCAGAGGCCCGACGACCCGTCGGCCCTCTCTATTGCACTTGGACAGTGAATCGACTCTCTGCCTCTCTACGACAGTGTGTTTTGATGGTCTTTTACCCATCCAACGGTCCATCAGAACCTTCCGTCGCACCTGGTCAACTTTACTACATTCTGGAAAAAGGCCCTATCTTTCTACTCCCATATTAGATTTTGAGAAAAAGGGTATCGTTAGAAAGATAACTCAATTTCCCACACCATAAGAAGTCATTTTCAGGAGAATACAACAAGATTAAAACACTAAACACTTGGGAAGCCTTTTCTTAATATTATAAGGCCGTAAAGACACTTCATTTGACATGCTCTAAGGCTCAGAATAAAATGGAATTTTATGGGGTCTTACATGGATGGTGTCAACTAACATAGTGGTGGGGCTGTAAGAAAGTATCCCAAGAAAAAATGGGGAAACTCTATGTCTTACTCGATGGCTAGTGCTCTCTACCTAAAGCTATTGGGTGACAGATATTTTCAAGGTGGTGACAACTTTAGAGCATAGGGTTCCTAATCTCAGGCTAGTAGGGCTCAGTCAGCTCTATCATATCCACCATGCAAGTTCTATGGTAGGTTTTCTAAGGATTTTTGTTAAGAAGGGAAGGATAACTGTTTCAGCTATTGTCAGCTAGGTAAAATGATTAAGAATTGTCTATTGTCCAAGGTTTCTTCAGGGGTGAACGAGGTTCTAGTTTTTTTATCATCATCTCCAGCACCTAAGAGTGCACCATTTAGTTCTGACACTAGTTGGAACTTTTTTATGCTCTCACCACCCAATAGGAGTTTGAGGCATTGCCTGATATCATGACTGGTACATTGAAACATATTTCTCATGATGTGTACTATTTAATTTATCCGAGGTCCACTCTCTATTATGTGACCCCATGTGTGGCTGTGCATTTTGGTTTTAATCCCAAGGTTATTTAAGACCATTTTTATGTATCTAACCTATTAGGTAACTCTGTGATTGCTAGAAGGGTCTATAGGGGGTGTTTTATCGATTAGTAAAGAAAATATTGTGGTGGATCTAATTGAGTTAGATATGGTGGATTTTGATCTTATACTGGGATGGGTTAGTTGCACTCATGTTACTCATCTCTATACTATCTAACCCATAAAGTCATCTTTAAATTCCCCAATGAGACAGTTGTTTAATGGGAGAGTGGTTCCGTTGTTCTTAATGAGAAGTTTATATCTTATATTATTTCTCAAAGGTTAATCTCCAAGGGGTGTCCCTATCATCTAGTCCATGTTAAATATTCTAACTTGGAGGGTCCTTGTTTGCATTTCATTCTAGTGGTAAATAAATTTCCTGAGGTCTTCCCTGATGACCTCACTGGTGTTCCTCCTGATAGGGAGATTAAGTTTGAGATTTATCTGGTTCCAGACACCCATCCAATTTCTATTCCCCTATATAGAATGGTTACACTTTATTTGAAGAATTTTTAGGAGCAACATAAGGATCGTTAGACAAGGGTTTCATCCATCCAAATTTGTCCCCATAGGGTACATAGGTGTTATTCATGCATAAGAAGGATGGTTCCATTCAGATGTGCATTCATTACCGACAATTGAATAAGGTGAAAGTGGAAAACAAGTATCCTCTTCAAAGGATATATAATTTTTTTGATCAGTTGCAAGGAGCTAAGTTTTTCTCCAAAATTAATCTTTAAACTGGTTATAATCAGCTTAAGATCAGGAAGGTGGATTTTCCTAAGACTGCCTTCCATTCTCGGTATGGGTACTTTGAGTTTTTGGTTATGTCCTTTGGGTTAACCAATGCCTGTGACATTCATGGATTTGATGAATATGATCTTCCGTCAGTTTCTAGACTTGTTTGTCATTGTCCTTATGTATGAGATCTTGGTGTATTCTAATAGCGAGATAGATTATGCCGATCCCCTCCATATTGTGTTATAGACCTTAGAGCAGCAGTTGTACACCATGTTATCGTAGTGTGAGTTTTAGTTGAACACTATAACTTTTCTAGGTCATATTATCTCTAGTGGAGGCATCATAGTGGATCCACTGAAGGTTGTAGTGGTAAAAAAGAGGCCTAGACCCATGACGCCAACTGATATTCAGAGCTTCTGGGTTTAGATAGCTATTATATGAGGTTTGTGGAAATTTTTTTGACTATAGTTTCCCATGTGACTAAGCTAAATTAGAATAAAGTAATGTTCTTATAGCCGGATGTGTGTGAGTGAAGTTTTGAAAAGATTAATGAGAAGATAACTTTGGATTCGGTTTTAACTTCTCCTGAAGGCACATATGGGTTCGTGGTCTACTATGATGTGTTTCGTATAGGACTTGGATATGTTCTGGTGTATCATGGGAAGGTGATAATTTATGCTTCTAGGAAGTTGAAGGTGCATGACAGAAACTATCTGAATCATGACTTAGAAAGTCTAGCGGTGATGTTTGCATTACAAATATGGCATCACTACTTGTATGGGGTGCATGTGGATATATTTTTTTATTATAAGAATCTGCAGTATGTGTTTACTAAGAATGATCTTAACCTCAGGAAAAAATATGGTTTAACGTTCTTAAGGATTATGACATGTGTCTTCACTATCACCCAGGTAAAGCTAACATGGTTGTTGGTGCTCTTAACAGGTTATCCATGGGGAATCTAGCTCATGTGGAAAAAGAGAAGCGTGATTTGATGAAGGAAATTCACCATTTAGCTACCCTTAGAGTTCATCTTCTAGACTCCGAGGATGGTGATGTGTTAATTCCAGTAGTGGTGCAATTGTCTCTTGGTGCTGACATCAAGGAGAAGAACATGTTAGATCCTATCTCGATAAGGATTAAGGGTGATGTAGGTGGGTAGAATGTGATGTCTTTTGAAGTTAGTGGTGATGGTAGCTTGTAGTAGAAAGGGATATTATGTGTCCCTTATGTGGATAGATTGTAATAAAGGATAGTGGCCGAGGTGCATGAGTCGTGCTATGTTGTTCATCATGATTCGAACCTTGAAACTGATCAAACAAATTATCTAGCCTTGGAAGAAGATACTTGTTCTTAACTGTCACATTATTCAATTGTTGGTAATTAGTGCATATCCGAAAGGAACCATTCTTTTTATGCACGAATAACATAGATGTACCCCACGGAGACATACTAGAACAAATGAAACCTTTATCTAAGAGATCCTTGGGTTGCTCCATAAGCTTCTTCAACTCAGCAGGAGCCATCCTATATGGAGGAATAGAAATTGGACGTGTGTCTGGAACAAGATAAATCCCAAACTCAATCTCGCTATCGGGAGGAACACCGAGAAGGTCATAAGGGAAGACCTCAGGAAATTTATTCACCGCCGGGAAGAATGCAAAGAAGGACCCTCCGAGTTAGAATCTTTAACCTAGACTAGATGATGGGGACACCCCTTGGAGATTAATCTCCAAGCTCTAACATATGATATGAACTTCCCCTTAGGAGCTAGGGAACCAACCCCCACTCAAAAAATGGCTCATTAGGGAATTTAAAGACAACCATATGAGTCTGATAATCTAGAGATACATAGCACGAGTGTAACCAATCAATCCCCAGAATAATATTTAAATCTACCATATCTAATTAAAAAATATCCACCATAGTTTTCTTAATACAAACAATTACCACACACCCCTTATAGCCTATTCTTGCAATAACAGAATAACCTACCAGATAAAAATAGAAAAGGGTCTAAAATAACCTCAAGACAAAAACTAAAATATAGAGCCACAAATGGGGTCACATAGGAATGAGAGGTGCCCAAATTAATTAAATAGTACACCTCACGGGAAAATAGTTTTAACGTACCCATCACAACATCGAGTAATGCCTCAAACTCCCATCGGGTGGCGATAGCATAAAGGCAGTTTTGACCAGTGTTAGAACTAGATGGTGCACCTTTTGGTGCTAGAGATGATGAAGAAGAAATTGAAACCCTATTCTCCTCCAAAGAAACCTTTGACACCGGATAGTTCCTAAACATATGCCCTGGTTGACCACAACTTAAGCACTTTTCCTTTCTTATTCAAAAAACCCCGATGCAATTTACTACAAAACCTGTAAGAAGAATATGGTGGAGTTGACTTGGCCCCATTAACCTGAGATTAAGCACCCTATACCATGAAGTTGTCTCCACCTTGAAAACGCCTGTCACCTGAAGGATTAGGGTAGAGATCACTAGCCATCGAAAAGACAAAGAGTTTCCCCACTTCTTCTTAGGCCACTTTCCTCCATCTCTTCCACTCGGTTGTTTGCCACCACCCTGCTCAGAGAACCTAAACTTCATGCCTTACCTTTTGCCTATTTTAGCTTGCTTTTTCTTTTTTTGTCTCTACTTTCTGCATGTATACAACCAAACTTAAAATATCCATGTCCTTGATCAGTAAGGCAACCTTACTCTCCAATATCAAATATCTGGGCAACCCAGAAGCTAACTTTCTCATTCTAGCCAATATATTAGAAACCATATCTAGAGCAGACCAAGATAACTGGTGAAACTCCAAGGCATACTCCTTGACAGACATCTTACCTTGCTTAAGATTTACAAACTCTTTCGCCATTGCTTCCTGATGTTTCGACTTTTGACGGAATATTTTGCATCTTTTTCTTAGAAAAATAACATGTTTTCAAGCAACCAAGGTTGTATTTAATACTTGGTTTTAGTGTTTCAGGATAAGGATCTAGCTGATGGAAAAGACTCAAAAAATTACCAGTAAAACACTTCTGACAATCAAAATAGTAGACCACCAGTCTCACAACGGACCACCAACTTAACCGTCTGGCCCAAACAGAATCCATGATTTCAGAAAACTAAGCGACAAACCATGTGGTGGACCACCTGTCTTACGATGGACCACTACTTTGGCCGTCAGCGCTAAGCAGAACCTAGCAACCTGAAACATCCAGCAATGGCTCATATGGTGGACTGTCAGTCTTGTGACGGACCACCACTTTGGCCGTTATTTCTAAGAAGAACCTGTCTTTCTAGGATAATCAGCGATGGCCCATATGGAGGACCGTCAGTTTTGCGATGGACCACCACTTTGGCCATCAGTGCTAAGCAGAACCTGCCTCTCCAGGATTATCAGCGACGACCCATATGGTAGATCGTCAGTCTTAGGTTTGGTTCGAACAAGTGTTGTTCTTGGGTTCTATATTGACAGCGCCCTCTTATATTTTCTAACGAGAGTTGTAATTTGGGCGTATCACTTCCCTCAACTACTTAGGAAAAAGCTGTCTAGGAAAGTATTAGAAATATACTCCGATAGATCTTACTTATTACCATCTCCCCGCGACTGATCCCATTCTTCGTACCATTTGTACGTCACATCTTTAAGCTGGTTGGCGGCAAACACCATTCCCTCAACATTCACGGCATGCATACTATGACATATCTTTTCCATTTTATCCTAAAAACTGTGACGATCCTTCTCCACCTTAACACAAGTAAAGGTTGGAGTGTTCAACCTCATGAACTGGACAACCCTTATGGACTCAGAAGATAGAGTAATAGGAATATCACACTCAGACTTAGTAGCTACCAATCGTGCCAACATATGAATGGACTGATGAAACTTAACATCTGTCACTTAATCCTGAGGAGTCTGAGATGGACTAGAGGGAATCGGTGGAACTCTAGGAGGACAATCAGGAACTAGACCCCTAGACCTTGTATGGATAACATGAGTAGAGTGTGTTCCATCAACATTGTCCCAAGTTGAAATAGAGGAGTTTTCATGAGCTTCATATCCTTGAGGCATGATCTGAAAAGAGAACAAATAAAAATTAAAGGAGAATTCTGGACCTTAAACTCTAAAACTTAAAAATACAAGACAAAAAAGAGAAACATTCCTAAATGTCTGGTAGCCTCTACCTCATGAGTGTGGCGCGCTTCACACCATTAAAAGAGACTCTATTTGACATGACTTTTTGGACTCCTATGTGACCATGAACCTAGGGCTCTAACACTAATATGACATAAACTGAACTAAGTCTTAGTCATGTCGGGTTCCTCAGGCCCGACCGAGGCCAGAGACCACCTCCAAGACCCAACCATAACCACCCTATACCATAATCTAGATGAATTCTAAATATATTTATATAGTAACAAAATTGAACAATCATAAATCAAATATAGTACAATGGTGTCTGCTCAAATACCAATACAATGCCAAGGATGACACCCATACCGCTACTACCCATCCCAACCGATAATAGTCACACAAAGCCTCTATCTAAAAGAAAAACAATATCCAACCAGGACATGCCCCCGACCATAGAAAAAAGCAAAGTCTATGAAATGACAAAAGTATGTAGAAGAATCCATTACATGAAATAGGGCCTTCTAGAGTATAGAAGTTCACCACTTCAATCCAACAAAATATTTCCCCAAATCCAATTATTGAGCAGAACAAGTAGTATGGCCAGTTCCTGCATCTTTTGGGGATATAGTGCTAGATGAAGGGTTAGTGGGTGAACGCTAGCATGCACTTAAGATTAGGATAAAATAATGCAAATATTTAAAATAAAGTAAATACAAAAATGCAATCACATTTATACATATTTATATATTCATGCTGGGAAAAGAAATCGGGTTTAGCATGTATTTAAAACTGTTAACCTGGGACTGTGTAGCTTTGCCGTCCTAAAATGCTCCATGGGCTATATGGGTTCAACATCCCATGCTGAAAGAGCCCCGACACATGTTAGTCGCTCAAACAAGAAAATAACCTAAGATGACTAGTACATCTCTAAAAAGATAAGTGTGTCATAATGGACATGGTTATCAAGACCACCTCACATCGGCAAATGTGAGTTTTTGGTTTTTGTACCCCTGGGACTGCCACCTTCTATTGCTTTTCGAAGACTTCCCACTTTAAGTTCATATTAAATCCATTTACACACTACCAAACAATTACCAAGGAGTATTATTTATTAGGAATTAATCGTCGGTATCTTCATTCCAACACTAGAGCTTGCAAGTCTAACCATTTATTCCATACTAAAACCATTAAACCAAATTAATTCCAAAGATTCCATCTAAACAATTATAATGGCCACAAAGGCCTTTCCAATCCATTTAAAATCCATTTACACCAATTTAAGTTCCATTACCTTTTATGCAATGCAAGGAGTTCAATAATTGTGAAAATATGTGATAAAAACATTTTCATAAGAATTTTAACAAATATGTTGAGGGCATAAGATTTCCAAAACCAAAACCAAGTACAAATTGATCATTCCCATACATATACAAGTCCAAACAATGAATATAAAAGGGAAAATTATAAATAACCCATGGGAAAACATTAACCAACCATTTATAACCAAAAGCCCCAACACATAGCTCAAGACCCAAAACAATATCACTATTATATCATAAAAACCATGAATAAATCATGCCTTTAGTTGGAACTAGCAATAAGGGAGGAGTATCATGCCTTAGATATTGAAGAAGATGGAGAGAAACCACCCCTTAGAGCCTTAGTTGACTACCTTGATGGAAACCCTAGACTTTGTATAACCCAAGATCTTGAGAGAGATTTGAGTGTGTTTATAGTGATTTTTATTTTGATTAATAGGATAAATAGTGTCCCAGGTTAAGAGGGGAAATGTCTAGAATACCCCCATCTTAAAATCTGAAAAATGAATGCAGGTGGGTACGATTTTGGCACACCACTCGTACCCCCATCATAAAAGTGGTACCCCTAACTCATACCCAAGACAACAACTTGGTCTCCACACTTACCAACATACGTCCATAAAGGTAAATTCATACCCAAGCATATGACAAGTATCCTAGATAGAATCCAAAGGAATCAACACTGGATAACATACGAATTCATGATACGACTTGCACCCTATCCTTACGGCTCTTAGTGAGCCACTCGTACTCAGAGCCAATTCAAGTTACTAAGTTCCTGATTAAGTGAAGGACCAATCAAATACAAGGACCCATCACTAACTATACGACTCATACCCACCAAGTAGCACCCTTACAAGAAACCACCCCAAACCACACTGATCATCATACGACATGAGCTACTAAGTCATACCCACATCATACGACTAGTAAGCCTTAGTCGTATAATGTCCAGAAAGCACAAAACCCAAGAAATTTCTAAACACTAAAACCTTACGTGTTTCTCCTACCTTGGTATCTTAAGACACCATCACCACCAATATAAAAAACCATCACTTTCTGCTGGCCCACATCACCTTAATCAACATCAAGATAGGATCCAAAACCTGCTTCTCTTTCACCATGACACAAAGAGATAGCTTCACCACCTCTTGCACTATCACACCTCTATACTCTATGTCCAAGAGAAAAACTCCAAGATGAGACAACTAAGGAATATCCTTTACTCCCGCTTCTCTTTGTCCTAACAGTATAATCTCTCCATAAATAACCATATAAGAGCATCAACAACCACATTAGCTTTACTTGGATGATAATGGAGAATCATATCAAAGTCCTTAAGCAACTCAATCCATCTCCTATGCTTGGGATTTAACTCCATATGGCTAAATACATATTGCAAGCTCTTATCATTTGAATATATATCAACATGAACCCCATACAAATAGTGACGCCAAATCATCAAAGCAAAGACCACAACTAATAATTCAATGTCGTGTTTAGGGTAATTCATCATATGAACTTTTAATTTTCTTGAAGTATAGGCCACAACCTTACCATGTGACATCAACACACAGTCCTGCCCAAATAGGATACATCATATTAAACCATAAAATCTTTAGTACCCTCACGAATAGTCAAAATTAGAGTCAAATTTAACCTATCCTTCAACTTCTTAAAACTATCATCAAAAGCATATGACCACAAGAACTTTACCTTTTTTTGAGACAACTTAGTCAACAGGGCAGCAATAGATGAGAAACTCTCTACAAACCTCCTATAATAACAAGCTAAACCCAAGAAACGCTTAATGTTAGTTGTAGTCGTGGGTCTAGGATACTTATTAACAGCCTCAACTTTCTGTGGATACACAATGATCCCCTCACTAGACACCACATGGCCCTGATAGGTCACACCAATCAAATAGAACACATACTTAGAGAATTTAGCATACAATTGATGATTCTCAAGTGTTTACAAAAATACACGGAGATGATCGACATGATTTGCCTCACTCTTAGAATAAACCAGGATGTCATCAATAAACATGAAAATTAAGTACAGAAACTAAAAAAATACCTAGTTCATAAGATCCATAAATGTTGCAGGCGCATTAGTTAAATAGAAGGACATCACCAAGGACAAAAATAACCATAACGAATTCAGAAAATAGTTTTGGGGATATCCACCTCCCTAATCATCAACTGATGATAACCCGACTAAAGGTCTATCTTAGAGAAGTACTTAGCACCCTGAAGATGATAAAAAATTCTATCAATCCTAAGAAGAGGATACTTATTCTTCACCTTCTCCTTATTTAGTGGAGGTAATCTATACACTTCTGAAGGGTCTCATCCTTCTTATGCATGAAGAGTACAGGAGCACCCTATAGGGAAACACTAGGATGAATAAAAAAACCTTATCCGAAAGGTCTTTAGACTAATTCTTATGTTCTTTCAGCTCTGCTAGATCCATTCTACAAAAAGTGATAGAGATAATACGAGTGTCTGGAAGAAGATGAATCCCAAAATAAATTATGATGACCCAAGTTGGAACCCTTGCCGTGACAAGCATCCCAAATAATAGAGGCCCGGGCGCCCTTCTATACCTGGTAATCATGCACATTACTCATAACATAATTATAAGATGCAAAATTAAAAATCGTTACAGAATCATGGTCATAATCTGAGTATTGTTTAACAGTATAGAAATAAGTAAATCAATAGCTTGACAACATCTGATTCAATCTGCAAAATCTTTACTACATATGAAACTAATAAACTTCTGAAATTGGGACGAGGCCTAGAGTGGACCTAAACCATAGTAAATAACAAAGGACTAAAAAGGACTAGGCCTTTCAGAATAAAGAAGGCTCACCAACTGCACACTTTGCTTATGTTTGAATAAATCTATGGCTTAGCAGGACCTCTAGACTGAGCCTCAGACCCTGAAATATAGGGGGTCAATACAATTATACTGGTCCATAGAGTAGTCCAAAATAACGCATTTATATATATATAAAATAGGTGAGAGCAGGTCATGAAACATCATGCATAATCTAATTTAAAATACATGGGAAAATCTTTGATAATCATAAAACAATTATATTAATGCTGTTCTATTCTTCATAATAATTTTGAGTTAGGTGGTATACCCAAAAATTATATGACCCATGGGCAATATTTAGTCTGCCCTTAACTCGGCGTCTAAGCCCCTAACTCAAGTTTGCCGTAAGAGTTAGAGTTTCTGATTCTGATTCTGATATGCCACAGGGCACTTGCCAGCGTATAATCCCTCTTAGGGACATAATAACCTGTATCAGCAAAACACAGTTTTAGGCAATGAGTTGTCTAAACTCATGCCTTCTTCAGGTAACCACCTAACATTCCTTTATGCTAATTTTTAACCTTTTTCGAACATGCATAATTTTAAGTTCAAAATTTGAAAATTTGAATGAACATCTGCATTCTGTTCTGTTCTGAAATACCATGGCATTATCTGTATTGATGATGTTACACCAAGACTTGCAAGTCGTATATCTATTCCATAAAGCGTCAGGTATGATTATTTCACTCTAATCAATGTTCAGGGCACTTGAACATGCATATATTATAAGAAAATTCATATTTCAAATCATAAGTCAAAATCATGCAAAGAATTTCCATTCATTCAATAATTTCAATAAGTGGTGGCTAATTTCTTAAAACATTCTTAAAATTCCTTCATATATTATTTTTAGTAATTAAATCAGAATAATATTCCTCTCTCTAATTCCTAATCATCATAAAATTCATGTAAGATAATGTGGCTCTTGACTCATTCTTTAAATCATGCAATTTAGGATTTCATAACTTTTAAATTAAGTAGTAACACAATGGGAGAGGGAAAAGATTCGATAAATCATCCTCTCAATTCATGTATCAAGGCTTCAACACAAACTTACATATATACTAGTCAAATCACTTTCAATGCAAAGGCCTAAAGATCAAAACAATATTATCGAGAGATTCAAAAGCATGATTATAAGTTGTAAATCCGAAACCGATTTTATAAGTTCATGATTTCTAAACCTTTAACATAATTAAGAAGAATTTAATAAAACCATATAGTTTTAGGAAACCCCACGTTCCTTAGATCACTTAGGAGGAAGAGTGGAATCCAAATATTGCTTAAGTTTCTTGAACTTCTTGACTTCAAAGATGAACTCTTGATCTCTGGAGGAGGGACTAGGGTTTTGATTTGAGAGAGAGAAGTAGTTTTCTCATATATTTTTCCCTAATGACACTTTAATTTCATGTTATGGTAGAGATAATGTGAGGAAAAAGACTATAATGCCCTCCCCAAGGCCTATTATTATTTTAAATCACGTAAACTAGGCATCGATGCGTTACCCGATATGATGCATCTACATCACACTGGGCGTCTATTTCATCGATGCGATCATCGACATGGCGCATCGACTTAGCGTTGGGCCACTGTTTCCAACATCTAAACACATCCCGCCCCTTATCCGAAAAATCCAAAACTTTTTTAAGACATCCCTTTCTCTTCCCCGAACATGAACCAGCTCTAAAATTCATATCTTAAGGTTGGCAAAATCAATTTAGAGATCACACAAGTTTAGGAGTTTAAAATATGACTAAGTCCTTTTGACACTTAGGAAATTTTTCAGATGATTAACCCCTTATATATGCTACGGAGTGAGGTATTAAATTAAGGATATCACTGGGTGTTACATTATCCCCCCTTGCGATCATTTATCCCCGAATGATGATTCAAAATACAAACAAACATGATTTAAACCATATAAGGGATAAGATAGAGAGTTGGATATAACTCGTACCATTAAGGTCGTCATCTATAGTCTCAAAGAGGGTTGGGTATCTGATCCGCATATCACCTTCTGATTCCCATGTAGCTTCCTTAGTTTTTTTATTCCTCCAAAGCACCTTACCTGAAGCTATTTACCTATCCCTTAGCTATCAAACTTGGTGGTCTAAGATAGCAACAGGTTCTCCTTCATATGAGAAGGAGTCTATCACCTAGATCTCCTCTATAGGCAACACTAAGGAATGATCTCCAATACATTTTTTCAACATAGATATAAGGAAAACTGGATGAATGGAAGCAAGACTTGCAGGCAATTCTAACTCATAAGAAACCCCACCTATCCTTCTCATAATCTAATATGGCCCAATATAGAGAGGACACAGCTTTTATTTCTTCCCGAATTGTATGAATCCCTTCATAGGGGAGACTTTGAAAAGCATCCAATCACCAACCTCAAATTCCAACTCCCTTCTCCTAACATTGTATAGGATTTCTGGTGACTCTGAGCTGTCTTAAGTCATTATCTAATGATTTTCACCTTCTTCATTGCCTGATGAATAAGATCAAGCCTAAAAACCTACGTCTCACCTACTTCATACCACCCAATCGGTGATCTACATCTTCTCCCATAAAGTGTTTCAAAAAGAGCCATCTTAATGCTGGCATGGTAGCTATTATTGTAGGCAAACTCTATCAACGGAAGATGATCTATCTAACTACACTTGAAGTCAATTACATAGGCCCTCAACATATTCTCTAGGGTCTGAATGGTGCACCCAGTTTGCCTATTGATCTAAGGGTGGAAAGCAGTACTTAGGTTCACTTGGGAACCTAGAACCCTCTGAAAAGATTGCCAAAACTATAAGAGAATTGTGTACCTCATCAGATATAATGGATATAGGTTCCCCATGAAAGTTAACTATTTCCTCAATGTATAGCTTGGAAAATTATCTCCCGAATAGTTAGTCCTCACAGGCAGAAAGTGAGCCGACTTGGTCATCTAATCCACAATTACCCAAATAGAATCATATTGGTTTTAGGACCTCGGAACTCCCGTGATGAAATCCATATTAATCATCTCCCACTTCCACATAGGCAAAACTATCTCTTGGGAAGAACCACCTGGTCTCAAATGTTCCACTTTAACTTGTTGCCAATTCAAACACTTGGAAACAAAATCCGCAACATCATGTTTCATATTATTCCACCAATATATATCTTTAAGATCATGGTACATTTTAGTAGTGCCTGGGTGAAAAACATACCTTTAAGTATGAACCTCATCAAGGATCCTCTCTCACAAACAATCTATATTCGGTGCACACTGCCCACCTTGGTACCTCAGAATACCACCACCACCAATTTTGAATGCCATCACCAATTGTTGACCCACAACTTTCTTAATATACATCAAGATGGGATCCTTGGCCTATTTCTCCTTAACTTACATGCATAAGGAAGATTTAGCTATTTCATGCACAACTACTCCTCCATCTTCAAAATCTAAAAGTTGTACCCCTAGATTTGCAAGTCGGTGAATATATTTCAACATATCCCTCTTTCCTTTCTCAACATAAGAAAGAATGCCCATAGATAATCTGCTGAGGGCGTTGGTCACCACATTTTCCTTGCCAAGATGATAGTACAGGCTCATATCTTAATCTTTCAATAGTTCCAACCACCTCATTTGCCTAAGATTCAGCTCTTTCTGTGAAAAGACATACTGCAAATTTTTATGGTTAGTGATAATATAAATATGTACCCCATATAGATAATGCCACCAGTTTTAAGTTCCAACACCATGGACGCTAACTCCAAGTCATAGGTAGGGTAATTTCGCTCATGCACTTTCAACTGCCTAGAAGGATAAGCTACCACTTTGCCATACTGCATAAGTACACCCCCAAGTCCCACCCGGGATGCCTCACAGTACACCACAAAACCCTCTGTACCTTCCAAAAGAGTCAAAATAGGTATAAAACTCAGCTTGTCTTTTAACTTCTCAAAACTATTCTCACAAAGGTCAGACTACACAAATTTACCCCTTTTCTGTGTCAACCTGGTAAGTGGAGCAGCTATGGAAGAAAAACTCTCTACAAATCTTCTATAATACCCTGCCAAACCCAAGAAGCTCTGAATGTCAGTAGGAGTCGTGGGTGTGGGCTATTTTTTCACTGCCTCAATCATTTGGGGATCAACCCTAATTCCTTCACTAGACACAATATGCCTTAAGAAAGAAATAGCGCTAAGCCAGAATTCACACTTGGAAATTTTTTCATACAACTTATGATCTTTAAGGGTCTAAAGAATAATTTGGAGGTGATTGGAATGATCCTTCTCACTCTTAAAATAAATCAAAATGTCGTCAATGAAAACTATGACAAACAAATCTAGAAACTGACAGAACACCCTATTCATTAGATCTATGAAAGCTGCACGGGTGTTAGTCAATCCGAAGGACATGACTAAGAATTTATAATGGCCATATCAGATTTGAAAAGTTGTTTTGGGGATATCAGCCTCCTTAACCTTCAACTGAAGATACCTCAAATGAAGGTCTATAGTTGAAAAACACCCAGCACCCTGAAGTTGGTCAAAGAGATCATCAATTCTAGGAAGGTGATATTTTCTTTTGATAGTGACCTTATTTAACTAACGCTAGTCTATACACACAGAGGGAACCATATTTCTTATGTACGAAGAGTATAGGTACAATCTAGGGAGAAACACTAGGACGGATAAAGCCTTTGTCAAGAAGGTCTGTTAGCTATTCTTTCAACATCTTTAATTCTGTAGAAGCTATTCTATAGGGCAGAATAAAAATAGGATGGGTGTCTGGAAATAAATCAATACAAAAATCTATCTCTCTATCAAGCGGTATTCCTGGGAGATCATTAGAAAGATTTTTGGAAATTCATTAACCACAGGGACAGACTAAAGAAAAGGACTTTCGGTATCTGAATCTTTAACCCGAATAAAATGATACAAATAACCTTTGGAAATAATCTTATGGGCTCTGAGGTAAGATATGAATTTCCCTCTAGGTTCTAAAGAGTACCCCTCCCATTCTATCACCCGTTCATTCAGAAAAAAGAAGGTAACCTTTCGGGTTCTACAGTTTAGCATGGCATAACACACATGAAGCCGGTCCATTCCTAAAATGGAATCAAAGTACACCATATCAATATCTATGAGATCATCCACTGTATCACATCTACAAATAGACACAACACAATTTTTATATATCTTCCTAGCCATAAAAGAATCACCTACAAGAATGGAAACAGAAAAAGGTTCTGCAATAATTTTGGGCTCAAACCCAAAACCGACTACCATATATGGGGTCACATAATACAAAGTATACCTGGGATTGAGTAACACATACACATCATGAGAGAGGATTTGTAACATACCTGTGACTACATCTGGTGAGGCCTCTGCCTCCTGGAAATTGGACAAGGCATATAACCGGGTACGACCTCTCCCAGTAGTTGAAGTAGCATATTTCGGAGGTGGTGAGGGGTACGGAGGAGTTTTCTTGGGACTTAGAACAACCGAACTTCCTTCTAGTAGAAGTAAAATCTCTCTAGAAATAGATCGACTGATCACATATATAGAATACCAACCTGGCCAGCTGGCACCTCCTTAGGTGATGCTTACCGCAGGTATCATGCCATGAAAAGGTCAGATATGGCTTAGCCACAATGCCCTGGCACTAGGTACCCTACACTCCGAATCCATAACTAGGCTAAAAATTTTAAGGTTGTTAATTAACTGGAGGTCTGGGCGCTGGAGCGCTGGCTGCAGACTGTGCATTGCCCTAAAACTTTATCTTCTGCCACCTGTTACCCCAATTACCACCCTGCGACTGACTATTGTTCTGGTTTGTTGTTCTGGCTCTCTTAGACTTTCTGTCCTTCTCCCTTGCTTTATCATCCTTCTTTTTCTGCTCCTCAACCTGCTTCTTGTGAATGGACAATCCAGAAAATTCCATAGATCTGTTAAGCATTTCCCCCTTGCACTTCAACACCAAGTCATCCGAGAGATTGGATGCAAACTTCTACATACGGGCCCTCATGTTTCCTGCTATTTTTGGGGCATAACGGGATAGCTGATTAAATTTCAGGGTGTACTCTTTGACGCTCATCTTCCCCTGCTTCAAATTCATGAACTCTTCGGCCTTGAACTCCTCTAACTCTTGGGGAAAGAATCGATCCAGGAAGGCTTCCACAAATGTTTCCCACATAGAAGGCCCAACATTATAACCCCTCAAATCTTTCCATTCGTGGTACCACTGATTTGCTACCTTTTTTCAGTTCGTAAGTCACTAGTTCAACCCCTTCCACTTCATCCACATGTATCACTCAAAAAATCTTTTCCATCTCATCCACAAACTCTTGTGGATCCTTCTCTACCTTTGTGCCCATGAACTTAGGCTGATTTAGTCTCATAAGTTGACCCACCCATGTAGTTTCAGATGCACCATATGTAGACCCAACATAATTCGACCGATGGGTCTATGAAGCCACCAACTGTAGAATCATATTTATTGATTGTCTGAACTCAGTATTTGATATTTCTCTCTAGGGAGGTTGGGTATGTTTATTCCCATTCTGGGGAGCCTTAGGTGACCTGGGTGGGCTGGCTGAATAGGAGGGACTCTCGGAGAAACAACAAATTCAAGAGTGTGAGCCCTACTACGTATCCTCATCCCGTGGGTAGGAAGAGCATCTTCAGTTTAGCATTCTATTCATTGGTGCGACGTGGAGGCATGATAGCTTTTCTGAAATACAAGAGACAATTAATTAGGGGATATTTTAGACTTTACATCACAAACTAAATCACAAAAAAGGGAGATATTCCTAAACGCTTAGTAGCCTCCTGCTTATAAGTGTGGTGCGCTACACACCCATAAACAAGACTCTACCCGATGGTATTTCTCAGACACCTTGATACCATGAATCATGATTTAATACCAAGTTTGTCATGACCCAAGTCGGTACTCTGGCCGTGACGAGCATCCCGAACCATAGAGGCTCGAGCACCCTTCTACATCTGGTAATTATGCACATTACTCATAAGATAATTATAAGATACGGAATTATAAACCTTTATGGAATAATGGTCATAATCTGAGTCTTGTTTAACAGTATGGAAATAAGTAAATCAACATCTAGACAATATTTGATTCAGTCTGCGAAATCTCTACTACATATGAAACTAATAAACTGTTTGAAACTGGCACAAGGCCCCAGTGGACCTAAACCATAGTAAATAAAAAATGATTGAAAAGGACTAGGCCTTTCGGAATAAATAAGGCTCACCAACTGCATACTTCACTTCTGTCTGAATAAATCAACGGCTTAGCAGGACCTCTAGACTAAGCCTCAGACCCTGAAATATAGAGGCTCAATACAATTATACTGGTATGCAGAGCAGTCCAAAATAATGCATTTATATATATATATATATATATATAATAGGTGAGAGAAGGTCATGAAACATCATGCATGATCTAATTTAAAATACATGGGCAAATCTTTGATAATCATAAAACAATCATGTCAATGTAGTTCTATTCTTCGTATTACATCTAAGTTAGGTGGTACACCCTAAAATTCTACAACCCCATGGGCTATATGGAGTCCACTCTTAACTCGACAACTAATCCCCCAACTCAAGTTTGCCTTAAGGGTTGGAGTTTCAGATTCTGATTCTGATACGCCATAGGACACTAGGCCAGCGTATAATCCCTCTTGGGGACATAATAACCCGTATCGACAAAACACAATTTTGGGAAATGAGTTCCCTGAACTCGTGCGTTATTTGGGTAACCACCTAACATCCCTTTATGCCCATTTTTAACCTTTTCTGAACATGCATAGTTCTATGTTCAAAATCTAAAAATCTTAATGAATATCTGCATTTTATTCTGTTCTGAATTACCATGGCATTATATGTATTGGTGTCATCACACCAAGACTTGCAAGTCATATATCTATGCCATATAGCATCAGGTGTGATTATTTCATTCTAAACAATATTGAGGCCATTTGAACACGCATATAGTATAAGAAAATTCATATTTCAAATCATAAGTCAAAATCATGCAAAGACTTTCCATTCATACAACAATTTCAATAAGTGGTGGGCAATTTCTCAAAAAATTCCTAAAATCCCTTCATATATCATTTCAGCATTTAAATCATAATAATATTCCTTTCTACAATTCTTAATCATCATAAAATTCATGTACGATAATGAGGCTCTTGAATCATTCTTTAAAACATGCAATTTAGGATTTCATAAATTGTAAATCAAGTAGTAACACAATGGGAGAGGGAAAAGATTCAATAAATCATGCTCTCAATTCATGTATCAAGGCTTTTAAATAAATGTACATATATACTAGTCAAATCACTTTCAATGGAAGGCCTAAAGACCAAAACAATATTATCGAGGGCTTCAAAAGCATGATTATAAGTTGTAAATCCGTAACTCTTTTTGTAAGTTCATGATTTCTAAACCTTTAACATAATTAAGAAGAATTTACTAAGCCCATGTAGTTTTAGGAAACCCTAGGAACCTTATACCACTTAGGAGGAAGAGTTGAAACAAAATATTGCTTATGTTTCTTGAACTTCTTGACTTCAAAGATGAACTCTTGATCTATGGGACAGGAACTAGAGTTTTTATTTGAGAGAGAGAAGTAATTTTCTTATGTATTTTGCCTTGATGACACATTAATTTCATGTTATGGCAGATATAGGGCGAGGAAAAAGACTATAATGCCCTCACCAAGGCCATTATTATTTTAAAACACGTGAACTGGGAATCGATGTGTTACCCGATGCGACGCATCGATATCGCGTCGGGTCACTATTTTCAACATCCAAACACGTCCTGCCCCATTTCCAAAAAATCCTAAACTTCTTCGAGACATCTCCTTCACTCCCCCGAACATGAATCAACTCTAAAATTCATATCATAAAGTTGAAAAAATTGATTTAGAGATCACACAAGTTTAGGAGTTTAAAATATGAATAAGTCCTTTTGAAACTTTAGGGAATTTTTTAGATGATTAACCCCTTGTACATGCTATGAAATGAGGTATTAAATTGAGTATTTCATGGGGTGTTACATAAATATTCCTATCGGGTGTAACACTAGAAATATCATTAGGGAACACTTTGGGAAACTCACCGACCATTGGGACTGATTACAATGATGGACCCTCTGAACTTGAATCTATTACATGAATAAAATGGTATAGACACCCATTGGATATCAACCTCCAAGATTTAAGTCACAAAATGAATCTTCCCTTAGGCACTAGGTAACTACCTTCCCACTCAATCACCGGTTAACTTGGGAATTAGAAACTGACCCTTCGAGTTCTACAATCAAGAGACGCATAGCACGAGTATAACCAATCCCCCCAAAATCATATCAAAGTCTAACATGACCAACTCAACCAAATCCAGTAATATCTCTCTACCATAAATCAATACTATACAACCTCTATTAACTCTTCTAGCCGTAATAGAGTCACTCATCGGTGTAGACACATAGAGGGATTTGAAATACACTAAGGACCAATCCCAAAGTGAATATCCACATAATGGATCACATAAGAAAGGGTAAAACCTGAATCAAGAAGATAATACATATCATGGGAAATGAGTTATAGTGTACCAGTGACAATATCTGTAGAAGATTTAGATTCTTGATGAGAGGAAAGAGAATAAAGGCAGTTTTGACCCATGTCTTATCCAAAAGTAGCTCCCTTTGGTATAAGAGCTGAAGATGTGGCCACCAAAACCTTATTAGCCCAGTAGAAACCCTTACTAATAGACAATCCCACTGTATGTGGCCGAACTGACCATACTTTAAACACTTATTCTTCCCCTCCTCCTAAAATCCATGGTGCACCTGCAAACAAAAATAACCAGGGGTATAATATGAGGCTAACTAAGCTCTACTAGCATAAAACTAGGCACCTTGTACCTTGAGACCATCACTATTCAAGAAATAGCAGTCACCTGATGGCTTAAGATATGGGTCACTATTCGAAGAATAGGAACCAGGATTCTCCCAGGACTTATTCTTAGACCACTACCTACCGTCGTCACCATTATTTTTCTTACCTCCACCCTGATCTAAGTATCAAGACTTCTTTCTCTACCTTTCTTTGATTTTTTCCTTCTTTTTATTCTCATCCTCCACTTATTGTATGTACTCCACCAATATGGAAATATCTATGTCATTATTCAACAAGGGGGTCTTCTATTCCAACACAAGTCACGAGACTACCTAGAAGAAAACTTCTTCATCCTCCCTTTCATGGAAGACACTAGCTAAAGAGAATAAAGGGACAACTAGTGAAACTTCTAGGAATACTCCTTAATAGTAATCCTGTCTTGCCTCAATTTCATAAACTCCTCCACCATCACTTCCCTTAATATTTTGGGAAAGAAATGGTCAAGTGAGGCATTAGAGAAATTATCCCATAAGTCCACCTCAGCATCATCAACTATATGATGATCCTACTCCTTATACCACTAGTATGAGACATCCTTCAACTAATATAGGAAAAACTCTATACCCTCAGAGTCAGAAGCATTCATAACTTAAAAGATATTTTCTATTTCATCTATAAATCCTTAAGGATCCTTCTCAACTTTATAGCTAGAAAGGTCAGAAGATTGAGCCTCACACACTGCCTGACTTATGTAAACTCAAAAGAACTCATAACATTACTAGTAGGACCCGACACATGATTGAGATGTCACCAACTAGACAAAAGATTAATAGATTAGTGAAACTCAACATTACAAATTTCTCCCTGCAGTGGTGAGGCCTGATCATCATTAGACTGAGAAGGACTGGTCAGGATCAGTTGAACTCCAAGAAGGAATCATGAGCTAGGGCCTTAAATCGGATCTAAACTCCACAAGTAGAAACTAATCCATCAATATTTTTCTTAGAAGTGATAAAAGAGTTTCCACGTGTATCAGATCTTTTTGGAGGTATGATCAGTAATGAGAATAAATGCAGATTAAAGAAGATTATAGACTTTAGACTCTATAGACTGAAGTAGAACAACAACAAAGAGAAATATTCCTAAAAGTCCTGTAGCTTCTCCGTTATAAGTATGGTGAGCTACATACCCATAATGGAGACTCTACTTGACATGGATTTATGGACACCAAATGACACAAAACCTAGGATCTTCTAACATCTTTGCCATGAAATCAACTTGGGCTTGGTCGTGATGGGTATCTTAAGTCCGTACCAAGGACCAGAGATCACCCCTTTGCCAAGTAAAAAAGGATATAACATGAGCAACATCCAAATTTCAAACATATAGTAAGACAACATGCTTAACAACTTAAAAGATATTTAATATTTATATAAAACTAATAACTGATAACCGGTAACCATAACAAATAATCAATACTTAAGTCAATAGTAATATACACAAAGCCTCTACTAAACTGAAAACAATCTAAGTTGGGACATACCATCGACCCTGACACAAATAATGGAATTAACATTATTAATGTGAAATCTTTAATTCCAGTTTATGAAAGAAAATAGATGGAATAATCAAGTCTTCTATATGATGGAAGAACACCACTTCACCGCAATGGCTGACGAACTAAGCTATTTCACCTAACATTACGCACAAATAATTTGATTAACTATGGAAACTATATCATATAGATACAATGTTCGGATACATTTAGTGGGTTGATCATTATTATGGAATTCACGGATAAGTATTAATTCATGATAACTCACAATCCAGTTAAACTCAATGTACATGTTCACATGCATGTGTGCATACATATATACTTATGTAAAAATATTAGAAAAGGGAACAAGGCTTAGCATGCAGTTTAAAACTTTAGCCTGGATTGTGTAGCATAATCACCATAATAATACCCAAAGGCTTTATGGGCCCCATCTCTAACCCCGTGGTCGGGCCTCAATGCATGTAGTTGCACGAATCAAAGAATAAACTCATATATATGCACAGAGGACTCAAACCTCCTAACTAGATAATAAGTTGAATTAAGCATCCAATTATGAAGTGTAGTATGAGGGAATTAGACCTCCCAATAATATAATAAGGTGGAATCAAACCACCCGGTCATAAGACATAGGATTACACCCCCACATCGGTAAATGCAGTTTCTAGTATTGGTCCCTCGAGACAACAACCTTCATGGCCTAGCCACAAACCTTCTTTTAAACCCCATTATACATTTATCGCACATTTCTATTCATCAAACCATAATATACATTCAAGAATACACTATTGCAATTCAATTTCATTAACTCAAGGGAACCACTCCTTTTGTTCATTAATACAAGGTGAGGGAAAACTGGATCCATTTGTTCATTAAACCAATCTACTATTTTCAAATACCTCTTTATATAATGCATTTGTTCCAAAAGTAGTTCAATGTAATTATACTCATATTCAAACTGCTTTCACAAAGTTATGATGGGGTTGTTCAATTGTCAATATTCACACAATGTGGGAAAATCACAATCCCTTAGTTTGTTCACTATACCAAAGCATTAAATTGATTTTAAAACCACCATTTAAGAAATAAACAATGCATATGTAAACATGAAACATTACATAAACAACAATCATTCAAAACCCCTAATCATGTTCCAAAACCAACATTAAAACCATATGGAGAATTATTTAAAATACATGTTTTCAAAATATAATTGTTGGAGAATAGTAACATGCCTAAAATATCAAGAGTTATGGAGAGAATATTACCTTGGGATCTTTATTTGATAAACATTTTAAAAACCCTTATTATTTTTCTTGTTTATATTTAGAGAGTTTTAGAGATTGCTTTGAGTGCTACAGTGTTAAAAATAACATCCCAAGGGGGTTCTATTGTCATGGCTATTAAGTTGGTAAAGATGGAAATGTCTATTATGCACTTAATTAAAAGATGAAAAATTATTACCAGTGATTACGAGCCACTACACGACTCATAAGGACTCACTACGGCTGGTCACCATGAGTCATAGTCTTGATAGTAGCCAAGGGACCCCATTATTTATAACCCTATGACTCACAACCTATGACTCATTATGAGACACTACAAGTCGTAGAGTCTAAGTCATAGTCAAGAAAAATACTTTGGGCATCAAACACTGGTTTGGCTATGGATGGGGCCATACTAATAATTTTGAGTCTTTACAACTCAGAACCCCTAGTCATAGTCTTTATGACTCAAAAATCCAAGACAACATACTGTCAAGGCTATGATTGGGTCCTTAAGACCTGTAATGACCCATGCTGACTCATAGGAAGGGTTGTCGTCTGGGTAGTAAGTCTAGAAACTCTTTAATTTTCAATGAACAAAATCTGAGGTGTTATAAAGATATTGGGTAGATTCTTGTGATTCACTTTGCCTAGGTTTCTGGTGAATTAGGCGAGGATGCTTATGAGTTCTTTATTGCTTTGATGATAGGCATTGTAATTTTGGCCTAGCTGAGACTATGGTATGGATTAGACTACGTTTTAGTTGGATTAGCTCAGAACTTGTGGGGAGGTCATCTTGATTCAAATATAGCTTGATCTCCCTTACTAACATAGGCTCAGTTCTCTGAGGTCTTTTTAGAGGTGTATATTTTTCTCCATCTTAGAGATTTTTTCAAGTATCTGTTCTCGATGAGGTTTGATCTAAGATTCATGACTATGCTGATTATGAGGCTTGATTTCATAAGTTAGATATGCATGTTATATCTATCTTGATGATCGAGTATGAGCTGGCCTAGCATTTTATTTGAGGGTTGAGACTTCATTGTTGTATGTCTACATAGAGCTTGGTTGTTATGGGTAGGACTTTTTCGATGGATTGTGATCATGCTTAAGTTATGAAGAAGATGCATTATGAGGCCTAACAGGGCATCAATTAGAGGCCACAATATCAACATAGTATCAGTGGGGCCCATAGTTTCTCATAGTTTGGAGGTAGTTGTTCTCAGGGTAGGTACCCTCTACATCAGTTGTATCACATTAGGGTCTTTCTAGTAGGCCTATTCATCCTTTAATTCAGATTGTTGATTGAGTCCATCATAGTTACCGTAATTATCCTGGATAGAGTAGTGTTCAACCCTTAAGGGGTTTTTCTTCTAGTCATTCTAGCCTTGATGGTTATTTTGGGTTAGTCAGATCTTCTAGTTTTGATACAATTCCTGGACATGTTATGGTTGTGGGGTCTTTAGCTATTCTCGAGAGATTGCCCAAGTCATGGAGTGATAGTTCCTTCAGCTCAGAGTCGTCCATCAATTTAGGTAGTTCTACCCCCAGCAAGAGGTGGTACATATGGTCGTCGAGGTGGTCCCCAGTGTGATCATAGAGTTCCTTTAATATGTAGAATAAGAGATTGGTTGGATTCCTATCTAATTTGAATGAGCTGTTAGTTATTTGTCATACCTGCTATACCTAAGTCTGAGTCTTCTAATGCTATTATAGCAGGTACGATTTAGATGTTCCATAAATTGGGTTTTTCTTTATTTAATCTAGGATCTACTTATTTCAATGGGTCTATTTATTTTGACCTACAGAAAGTGTTTTCTTGAGATTCATTATATGTTCCTCTATGTGTATCAACTCACGTGGGTGATTCTTTAGTAGTGGATTTTTTTTATAGATCATGTGATGTGTCTATTGATAGTTTGATATTGAGGCTTAATTTTATTATTTAATACGTGGTTGATTTTGATATAATTTTGGGCATGGACTGGTTATCACACTATCAAGAGGTCTCGAATTACTTTGTCAAGACTATTATCTTAGCCATGCTTGGCATACCCCAATTATGTGGCAATAAGCTATTAGACGAAAGCCGATGGGGATTATTTCCTATATTCAGGCTAAGAGACTTATTTTGAGGGTTTGTACATCTTATCATCATCATATTTGTAACATATTGTAGACAATTTGTCGTTTGACTTTGTTCCCATATTTTGTAAGTTTTCTGATGTTTTTCCTACAAACCTGTGTGATCTTCCTCTTTAACATTATATTGAGTTTGTTATTTATCTTGAGCTAGGAACCTGACCTACTTCAAGGGCTACATACCATTTGGAGAATACCAATCATAAGTAGCTGAATTCTCAACTTCATGATCTTTTGTGTAGGGGTTTAATTAAATTGAGTATGTCTCTATAGTGTGCTTATGTCTTTTTTGTGAAGAAGAAGGATGGTTCCTTACATATGTGTATTGACTAAAGATAGCTTAATGAGGTGACCATAAATAATAGGTATCCTATGACAAGAATTAATGATTTGTTTAACCAGCTTCAGGGAGAAGCGGTGTTCTAAATATTGACTTAAGGTTCTGTTACCATTAGGTGAGACTTCGGGCTGAGAATTTCCCAAATACATCCTTCAGGACCGGTTATGGCCATTATGAGTTTTTGGTGATGTCTTTTAGGATGACCAATAACACAGTTGCATTCATGGATTTAATGAATCGCATGTTCAGGCCTTATTTGAATTCCTTTGTGATTATGTTCAATAATGACTTCCTTGTGTATTCAATGAGTAGATGGAGCATATGCAACATTTGTGGATTATGCTCTAGACTTTGAGAAATCATCGTCCTTTTGCCAAATTTTATAAGTGTGCATTTTGGATTGAGTCGGTGACATTCCTAGAACCTATGGTATCTAAGGATGGGACAATGGTAGACCTAGCAAATATTGAGGCTATTCGTGATTAGGACAGACCTATATATCGGGTGGAGCTTTATAGCTTCTTTGTTTGGAAAGTCATGATAGATGGTTCATTGAGGATTTTGCTACTATTAAAACATCAATGACCCGATTGACTTGAAAGGAGGTTCATTTCCAGTGGTTAGAGGGATGTGAGTTGATTTTTCAAAAGCTAAATCAATTCCTCACTTCAGTACCTATTTGTCTCTTCTTGTTGAGGGTGAGGAATTAACTATATATTGTGATACTTTCATTGTTTGTTTGGGTTATGTGTTAATGCAGTAGGCTTGAGTTATTTATTATTCATCAAGGTAGCTGAAGGTGAACGAGCGCCACTGGCCAACTAATGAGTTGTATTTGGCAATGGTAGTTTTCATGCTTATTATTTGGAGTCATTATCTTTATGGCTTGCATTCTGAGATCTTCAAATATCACCGTAGTCTTTAGCATCTTATTACTAATGGATATGGATAGATTTGCTTAAGGATTATAACATCTCTATTTTATATCATCCAGGAAAGGCGAACATGGTATTGGATGCCTTATCCCGAAAAACGGTGAGTATGGGTAGCCTGGATTCTATCTTAGTTTCTTAGAGGTATTTTGCATAAGACTTGCAGTCTATATCTAATTTGATGGTGTGATTTAATAGTTTTTACCCCATGAATATTCTTTCTAGTGTTAGATGAGGTCTAGGCTATTTGAGCAGATTCAGAATATCTGTTTAAGGATATGAGACTTTGTACCATTCGTGAATAGGTGTTAAGTCGTTAGTCTAAAAGGGATACCATAGATTTTGAGGGTTTTCTAAGATTTGATAGCTACATTTATGTTTCTAGGGTTGGATCCTTAACTTAATAGCTTTTTCTTGAGGCTCACAACTCCAGATATTTGACTCACCTGAGCACGACTCAGATGTATAGAGACTAGATGAAGCATTATACGTGGAGTGGAACGAAGTGAGATATGGCAGACTTAGTAGCTCATTTCTATGTTGTCAGCAAGGGAAGACTAAGAATTAGAGACCTGTGGCTTGATTCAAAGAATGTTGATTCTGGAGTTGAAGTGGGACCGGAGCACCATGAACTTCGTTAGTGATTTTCTAAACACTTCCCATGGTTTTGATGGTATTTGTTTCATGGTGAATCAGTTGAACAATTCAGCACATTCTATTCCTATTTAGATGTCCTTTAGCATGGAGTGATTAGCCCATATCTACATTTGCAAGATAGTCTATTTGCATGGAATACCCTTATCTATAATTTTAGACCGAGTTCAGTATTCACTTCTATCTTTTAGAGAGATTTTCATGAAAAATTAGGTATTCAGGTTGATCTTAGTGCAACCTTCAACGCACAAATAGGCAGTTAGAGCAAAATATTTAGTTTATCAAAGATATCCTCTGAGCCTATGCTATGGATATTTCAGGTCAATCGGAGCAACACTTAGCTCTGGAAGAGTTTTTAGATAATAATAGCTACCATTTGATTATTGAGAAGGCATCCTTCAAGGATTTGTATGGTAGGAGATATTGTTATCCTTTTAGGTGGTTTGTGTCACCAACCGAACCTAAGTCTGTCTGTGACGGGTATTTAGAGTCTATCGAGGACTGGAGACAACACCATACCAGATATAAAACTTTTAGTAGAGTCTGTAATCTGAACATATAACTTGATAGAAAGGTAATAAAATCAATGACATCAAAGAAAGATAACAACAATACCCACTCCACAGTAACATCCTTAAACCTCTACGAATTTGAAAACAATCTAAGTCGAAACGTTCCCCCGACCTAACAATGACAATGACAATGATAATGATAATGTTAACGTGAACTCTTTAATTATAGTCTAGAAAAGGAAATCTATGGAATAATCAAGTATTTTGGAATATGGAAGCTTACCACTTCACTGCAAATGATCGATGATCCAAGCCGATTTACCTAGTAGTGCGCAGGTGTAATACCCCGATCGTTCCTTAAGACTAAATCTGTCTTTTGAGTGGATAGGGGTGGCTTCTAAAGTTATTGATGTTTATATTGTGTTGTATTTCTCTAATTTCTACTTTTTTTTCATGTAGAGCATTGAATAATCTTTCCATCGATACCAATTTCATCGAAATCTGATATCGGACGAGGAAGTTATGACCGTTTTACTAAGCAATGTCAGAATCGCCCAGGCCTGACGGTAGACTTGAAGGACCGCCAAGTCCTTGATGGACCGTCAACTGTACCATCAACCCAAGGAAGTAACCCCTTTTTCTGTCCATCATGCGACGGACAAAATGGTGGGCCGCCAAAAATTTGACGGACCGTCAAGTCGAGGCAGAATGTCCCATTTGTGGCCCCTGAGTGACGGACGATCTGGTGGACCATCAGTTCCTCTGACGGATCATCATTTCGACCGTCACAGACCCCGATCAGTAATTTTCAACTATTTTTAAAAGGGCATTTTGGTCTTTTCCGCCCATTTTAGTTTTATGTATATATATATATCCAAGTAGAGGAGAGAAGGTCATTTTTCTCTCATTTATCCTCCAAAATTCTCTAGAAACTAAGGTTTTTTCTAAAATCCTAAATCAAATCATCTCCAAGAAATTCAAGAATCTTCCAAAGATTTCACCAAGTTGTTCAAGAATTAAGTTTTCCAAGCCAAAGACATCAAGAAACTTAGCTCAAAAGTGTAAAGAAGAGTTTCCAATCAAGCTTGTTCATCTTAAAACTCATAATCCAAGGTATGTGGGGTTTTGAACAAGAACAATTCTTTCGCTCTTGTGTTCAAAGCTTTAATTTTTATAATGGATTTATATGATTTTGCAAGTGGGTTTATACCCAAATTACTTCATCATGATATTATGAGAATATAAATCGTTCAAGCTTTGTTATACATGATTATTTTACAATTTCCAAGTTATGACTTGATATTTAATATTGTGAATTTCAAGTTTCTACCGTGAGTTGGTATTTCAAGTGCTTTCAAGATATGTGTTAAGCTTTAAGCTTCCTTATAACAAATTGGATTATTGAGTATATTGATTCATGAGAATTGAGTTGTTACATTGAGTCTTGATATTTCCTCGAAGTTATTGATGTTGCCATGACTTAATGAATTGATGAATTTTGATATTGAGAAAGATTGATTTGATTTGAGTCGAGTTAGGAATCCACAAATTGATTATGATTTGATAAATGAGAAAAAGATGTGATTTGGTCTTCATGATAGACCCTTGTGATGTTTGTGGTGGATTTCCTAAGGCGTTCTGAGCTTGTGTATGGGAGTAGTATTTAGCACCGAGGGGGAAATGTGGTATTTCCCCCAAAGCTACGTGCCACCGTAGGATTGATGTTGATAATTGTGGGCCAGAGGCCGAGTATGAGATTGTGATCACTAAATTTAGGCTGTACTCCCTGGCAAGAGTACGACGCTCCTGTCAATATGGGGTTCTCTCCTTAGGAGGGCAAAATATTGGACTACATGTAGCTCATATGGTTATGTCGGTTATAAGAACCTCTCATGTCCATAAGAGTCAAGTTTCTTGAATTACAGAGTTACTCTAAGTCTTGAGTTGAAGAGTTGAGTTATTTATGATGATTTATGAGTTTTTTATCATAGATTTATTTACGATGAGATCTTGAAAAGTATGTTTCAATCTAACTCAAGCCAAGTGAGCCATCATTGCACATATGCATATTTTCATGAAATTGATGATGATATTTATATTGTACATGCACCCCCCACATATTTAGTACATTCCAAAGTGCTAACCCACATATTTTCCTATGGGCTACATTTTCTCATAATGTAGGCTCAGGTACTAAGCCGCGTTAGCGATATTTGGGTGCCTCTTTTCGTCTGCTCAGTGGTGAGTCCTCATGGATTGAGGATCGTGTTTATATTTTGTGATACCGTTTTGTTGTTAAGGCTTTCAGTACTATTTGAGTCAGTTGGGGGTTTGTCCCAATGTCTCCTTGATTTTGATGTATAGAGGCTTTGTCAGACTAAAGGGTTGGTATGTACAAAATTTCAGTATTTTGGATTGTACAGGCTAGTTTCTTATCTTATTACAATATGTTTATGATATGTCATTCTCTCTTATATTAGCACGACTATTTTCAAAGTGAGTTCTAGAAGTGATGGCAGGTTAAGAGGGTTAGCTTGAGGCCGCGTGTGGCCTTAAGCACCGTGTGACGTCTCGGGATGGGATCTTGTGGCGTTACAGTAGGAAAAGTAGTATTGCCTTCATACCCTATATCGTGTGGGGATACAACATCCAGAGAAGGTTAGTGGGTTGCGAAAATGCATGTAACTCAGGGATAAGGATAAAGTAATGAAAAATCAAAAATCAAGTTCAACTCAATGTACATGTTCATATACTTGTGCGCATACATACATACTTATATAAAATGGTGGGATAGGGAAGATTTCTTAGTATTCACTTTAAAACATTAGCCTGGATTCTGTAGCTTAACCATCATAATAGTAGTACCCACGGGCTATATGGTCCCCAACTCTCACCTCATGGTCGAGCCTCAGTGCGTGTAGCCACACGAATAGGAGAATAATCTTATATATACACATGGGGGCCTCAAACCTCCCAACCATATACTTAGGTCACTTAAGAATCCGATCATGTAATATATTATGGGGGACTCAAACATCCTAATCATATAATAAGGTGGACTCAAACCACCCGGTCATAAGCAAGGGGAGTCAAACCAAAGGTCGTTTAGACCCACACATTGGTTAACGCGGTTTCTAGTATTGGTACCTTGGGATTGCACTTTCACGTCCAAGCTACACAACCCTCTTTTACTCCACATTGAAATATTTATCGCACATTCCTATTCAATGAACCATAATACACATTTTGGCATACATTATTGGTATCGTCATGCTAACTACACTTGCAAGATAATATCGACATGCCATTTGAATTCCATTCACTCGAGATTACAACTCCCTTTGTTCATTACTACTTGGTGGGGGAACACTGACTCTCTTTATTCATTAAATCAAACCATCATGTTTCAAATAATCTCTTTATATCATGCAATTGTTTTGAAAATAGTTTAATGCACTTTTATGAGCACTCAAAACCATTTCCACAAAATAGGGTTTGGGTTAATACAAATTCAATTATTAATATTCACAAAATTTGGGGAAACCACAATCCCCTTATTTACTCACCATACCCATAATAAAATTGATTTCAAAACCACCACTTAAATCATAGAAAATGCATAAGTAAACTTGAAACAACACATAAACAATAATCATTCTATACCCTAAGCCCATGTTAAAAAACCAACATCCAAACCATATGGAGAACTATTTAAAACACATGTTTTCAAAAAGTAATAGTTGGGGAAGAGTAACATGAAAAATATACCAAGATTTTTGAGAGAAATTAACCCTTGAGCCCTTAGATGACCAACTTCTTTGAAACACTAAGTATCTAGACCTTGGAGAATTTAGAGAGTTTGAGGGAGTGTTTAGAGTGCTAAAGTATTGAAAATAACATCACAAGGGTGATTTATGATCGTGGGTATTAAGTGAGGGAATAGGGAAATGTCAAAAATACCCCTAACTTAAAAGATGAAAAATTATCACTAGTGACTATGGGTCACTATATGACTCGTAGGGACATGTTGCGGCTCGTTACCACAATTCCTAGTCAAGGAAGTAGTTGAAGAACCACCCCTCTATGTGGTAACTCAATGACTCATACCCTACGATTCATTAATAGACCCAAAAACTTATAGGGTCCAAGTTGTAGTCAAGATAAAATGCTTTGGTCATCACACCGTTTTTTTTACGGATGGGACTATCCAACTTGATTTGAGTCTTTATGACTCGTATCCCTTAGTCGTAGTCACAACAGAAAATCTAGGACAACATACATGATAGACTATGGTTTGATCTCTAAGAACCTTAATGATATGCTACAACTCGTTTGGAGAGTTGTTGTCTGGGCAATGAGTTTAAAAACTCAAGAATTTTCAAGGACCAAAAATTTGTAGTGCTACATTCTCCCCACTTAGGATCATTCATCCTCGAATGATTATCTAGGAATTCATAAGCGCAAAATGACTCCAAACACAACCACACTTAATTTTAACAATGACAAAAAATAAATATGCTAAAATTAACACATACCTTAAACTCGAGTATCTGGAACGGGAAACAAGAATGGGTATTTTGGACTTCAGGTCCTATTAATATTCCTAATTATCTTGTTTAAACTTTTGGTTCCTCTATATAAACTTCATTGAAGCCTCATCCCTAGTTTGGAACCAATGGACATGCTGATCGAAGATCTCAACTGAGAAATCCTCATATGACAAAGAGTCTGAAACACCAACACTTTCCAACATAACCACTAGGGAAGGATCACCCACACACTCTTAAAATATCAAAACATGAAAAATAGGGTGAACGAAACCCAAATAGGAAGGAAAATCTAACTCATAAGCTACATTACCCACTCTCTTTAAAATCAAATAAGGGCCCACATAAAGGGGACTAAGTTTTCCTTTCTTTCAAAACTGCATCACTCCCTTCATTGGAGAAACCTTCAAGAACATCCAATTGTGAACTTTAAATTCCATCTCCCTTCGCCTCATATTTGCATAGGACTTTTGGAAAATTTTGGTGGTCTTAAGTTTATCCCTAATCAGCTTCACCTTCTCCATAGACTGATGAACCATATCAGGTTTGAACAACCTATCATAGCAAAGATCAAACCACCCTATAGGAGAAAAACATCTCCTACCATATAAAGGCTCAAACGGAGAAATCCCAATGCTTGCGTGATATGTATTATTATACGTAAACTATATGAGAGGCAAAAAGTTAACCCAACTACTACCAAAATCATGTACAAATGACCTTAACATATCCTTCAAAGTCTGAATAGTCTTCTCCACCTTCCCGTCCATTTGGTAGTGGAAAGCGGTGCTAAGGTTCACCATAGTTCCTAAACCTCTCTGAAGAGAACACCAAATGTGATATGAGAACTAAGTACGTCAATCAGATATGATGAATACTAGAGCACCATGGAAATTTATAATATCCTGAAAGAAGTGCTTAGCATAATCTTCTGCATGTTAACTAGTCTTCACTGGTAAGAAATGAGCGAACATGGTCATCCTATCCACAATGACCAAAATTGAATCAAACTGCTGGTGAAACCTCGGAATACCAGTACTGAAACACATATTGATCACTTACCACTTCCATTTGGGAAACTCATTCTCTTTATACAACCCACCAGGTCTGAAGTGCTCCACCTTAACTTATTGACAAACCATACACGTAGCCACAAAAATGGCCACATCCCGCTTTATGTTATTCCACCAATAGATGTCTTTCCAATCATGGTACATCTTCATCAAATAAAAATGAACAATGTACCTCGATTCATAAGCCTTAGCCAAGATTCTCCCTTATAGCCCATCAATATTTGGGACACACAACCTACCTTGGCATCTCAATGTAACATCACCACCAATCTTAAAAACCATTACTTTGTGCTAGCCCACGTCACCCTTAATCTATATGAAGGTAGGGTCCAAAACCTGGTTCTCTTTCACCTCAGCACTAAGAGATGACTTCCCCAAATCTAGCACTATCACAACTCCATCTTTAGAGTCCAAGACACGAATAGTAGGGTTAGCCAACCAGTGAATATCCTTTAACAACTCTCTTTTATCTTCATTAACATGAGATAAGATTCCCATATATGACCTGCTAAGAGAATTAACAACTATGTTATCTTTACTTGGATGATAGTGAGAACTCATATCATCGTCCTTGAGAAACTCAAGTCCTATCCATTGCCTGAGACTCAAATCCTTCTCAATAAATGCGTATTACAATATCTTATGATATGAATAAATGTTAACATGAACATCATTTAGCTAATGGCGCCAAATCTTCAAAGTGAAGACCATAACCAACAATTTTAAGTTGTACATCGAGTAATTCTATTGATAAACTTTCAACTGGCTAGAAGAATATGCAATCACCTTGCCATGCTTCATCAAAACACAACCTAGTCCCATACAGAACGCATCACAATAAATAATAAAGCCATTAGTACCCTCGAGTAGGGTTAGAACTGGAGTCGAAGTAAACTTATCCTTGAATTCCTCGAAACTACCATCACAAACATCAGACCATAGGAACTTCACTTTTTATGAGTCAACTTAGTCAATAGGGCAGCAATAGAAGAGAAAATTTCCATAAACCTATTATAATATCCGGCTAAACCCAAGAAACTTCGAATTCCAGTTGGAGTCGTGGTTCTAGGTCACTTCTAAACCGCCACTACTTTTTATGGATCTACCAAGATCCCCTTACCAGATACAACATAACCCAGATAGGTCACAACATTCATCCAAAACTCACACATAGTGAATTCAGCATACAAGCGTTGATCCTTAAGGGTCTGCAACACTACTCAGAGATAATTGACATGATCTGCCTAGCTCTTAGAATAAACCAGGATGTTATCAATAAAAACGATAATGAATTATTCTGAAAATAGAAGAAATACTTGATTCATAAGATCCATTAATATTTATGAGGCATTAGTCAAACCAAAAGACATGACCAAGAACTCATCATGGAAATACTAGGTATGAAAAGCAGTCTTAGGGATATCCACCTCCCTAAGTTTCAGTTGATGATAGCCCAACAAAAGATCAATCTTAGAGAAGTACTTAGAACGTTAAATCTTGTCAAAAATGTCATCAATCCTAGGAAGAGGATACTTATTCTTCATTGTCACCTTATTTGATTAGTGGTAGTCTATACACATCTAAGGGATCCATCCTTTTTGCGCACGAAAAGCACAGAAGCATGCCATGGGGAAACACTAGGAGGAATAACCCTTATCAAGAAGATCTTACAACTTCTTCTTAAGTTCTTTCAACTCAGCTAGATCCATTCTATAGGGAGGAATGTAGATAGGACAAGTGTCCAATTGAAGATCAATCCCAAATTAAATTTCCCTGTTAGGAGAAACACTAGGAAGATCCTCGAGGAACACAATATGAAACTCATAGACAATTGGGATAAATTACAATGAAGGATCCTTGAAACTAGATTCTTTAACATGAACTAAATGAACCTTTATAGACATCCTGTGGAGATCAACCTCTAGGATCTAAGATATAAAATAAACATTCCCTTAGGCATAAAGGAACAATTTTCCACTCAATTTTTGGTTCATTAAGCAATTGGAAACTGAACCTTCGATTCATATAGTCAAGAGATGCATTGCATGAGTAGAACCAATCCATCCCCAAAATCACATCAAAGTCTACCATGTCAAACTCTATCAAATCCATTGACATCTCCCTACCTCGGATAGATTCCACACAAACACTACAGAATCTTTTAGACATAATTGAGTAACTAACTTGGGCAGACACGGAAAAGATATTTGAAATACACTCAGGACCAAAACCAAAACAATTTGCAACATAAGGGGTCATATAATTAATGGTAAGAACCCCAATCAAAAAGATAATACATCACGAGAAAAGAGTTTTAATGTACCAGGGATGAAATTCAGAGATGCATCAGATTCCTAGAAAGTGTAAAGAGCATAAAGATAATTTTGACCAGTGCCAAAGCCTGAGGCAACAACTCTTGGTGTAGGAGATAAAGACATGGCAACATGAACCTTATTAGCACCAGTAGAAACCCTGACCGATGGTCAATCCCATCATAGGTGACCCAGCTACTGATACTTAAAGTATTTATTTCTCATTTTCTCATAAAATCCATGATGCACCTGCCTACAAAATCTTCAAGAAGGATCAATCAAGGGTGACTGAGCTTCACTAGCCTGAGACTAGCACCCTATGCCCTAAATAAACTATTTCTCTAAAAATGAAGGTCATCAAATGACTTAGAATATATAGCACTAGCAATAGAATAAGAACCTAAATTGCCCCACTTCTTATTACACTATTTTCTAGCATCGCTACCTTACTGCAACTGACCTCCGCCCTAATCAGAATACCAAAACATCTTACTCTTCCTATCCCTAATTTCTGTCTGCTTCTAATTTTCCTCCACAACTTGTTGCTAATATACCACAAGTCAAGGGATATCCATATCCTTGTTCAATAAGGAACCCTTTCTCTCCAAGACCAGATTGTGGGATAACCCAGAAGTGAACTTCCTTATCCTCACTCTCATGAAACACACTAGCTTAGGACCATAACATGACTATTAAAACTTCTATGGTATACTTCTTAACAGTCATCTTGCGTTGCCTCAAATTCATAAACTCCTCAAATTTCATTTCCTTTAAATCTTGAGGAAAGAAATGATCCAAAAAAGTATTCAAGAATACATCCAATAGTGCCAACTCTGTATCATCACCCCTAGACTAATCCTAATCCTCATACCAGTGATATGCCATATCCATTAGATAATATACAACAAACTCTACACCTTCAGAGTCATAGGAATGAATAACTTAAAAGTTTCTCTACATTTTATCTATGAACCCTTGAGGATCTTCCTCAACCTTAGTGACACTAAAGGTATGAGGATAGAGCCTCATAAACTGCCCGGATTGAGTAACATAAGAAGAACTCACAACACTACCAGTAGGACCCGACTGTCATGACTGATATCACCAACTGGGTCAACAGATGAATAGATCAACAAAACTCAGCATTAAAAATATCTCTCAAGGGCGGGGGAGCATGATTACCATTAGCCCGAGGGGCCTAATGAGGATAGGCAAGGACTAGTGGAACTCCACGTGGGTCAGAACAATAAGGATCTAGAACCCTAGACCAGGTCTGAACTCCATGAGTAGAACGAGCTCCGTTGACATTGTCCTCAGATGGGATAGAAGGGTTCCAAGTGTATTATATCTTCTTGGAGGAATGATCTGAAATGTAAACAAATGAGGATTAGAGGAGATTCAAGACCTTAGACTCTATATCCCAAAATAGAACAATAAGAGGGAAACATTCCTAAACGTCTCATAACCTCTCCCTCGTAAATATAGCGTAATACATGCCCATATAAGAGACTCTACTTGTCACTAATTTTTGGATGCCCATTGAAACCAAATCTAGTCTTTGATACCATCTTTATCTCAACCCAAACCCAGTACTAGCCATGATAGGTATCTGAAGTCCACCGAGGACCGGACACCACCACCTTTTCCTAGCCAATCATGATATAACTCTCTTAGTAGCGGCTAAAATCCAAATATATAAAAGGATACAATGTTAATAAATCTAATTACATGTAAGAAAGTTAACGACAATACCCACTACATAGTAATATCCCCAAAGACTCTATAAATCCAAAAACACTCTAAGTCAGGACATGTCCTTAACCCTGACAATGACAATGTCAATGATAATGTTAATGTGAACTCTTTAATTCTAGTCTATAAAGATGTAATGATCAATTCTTCCATAAAATAAAAGTTCAACACTTCACTGCAAATGATCAAGGAATCGAGCTGATCCACCTGGCACTGCACAATAAAAGAGATTGCCTTCAAACCCGGTATTATGTAGGGATACAACATCCATAGTTGGTCAGTGGGTTGATTACTAACATGTAACTCAGGGATAAAGATAAGGTAATTAAAATAAAAAAATCCAGTTCAGCTCAATGTAGATGTTCACATACATGTATCCGTACATATATACTTATATAAAATACTGGGATAGAAAATAAGGCTTTGCATGTACTTTAAAACTTTAGCCTTTATTATGTAACTTAAGTGTCATAATAATAGTTCCCACGAGCTATATGGGACCCATATCTCACCCCTGTTAGAGCCCCAGTGCATGCAACCGCTAAAACATGAGAGTAATCTTATATTTATGAAAGAGGGACTCAAACCTTCAAACCATATACTGAGGTGACATAAGCATCTGATCATGTAAGGTATTAGGGGGACTCGAACTCCCCTATTATATAATAAGGTTGACTTGAACCACTAGGTCATAAGTAAGGGCAATCGTACCCCAAGACATTTAGACCCCCGCGCTAGCAAATGCAATTTCTAGTAATGGCCCATCGGGACTGCGACTTTAACGGACTAGCTAAACAACCCTAATTTAAGCCTTATTAAAACATTTATCACACATTACCATTCATTGAAGCATAATACATTCCAGATGCATCTCATGTATCCCTGAGTTATCCTTGCCCTAAAATTTTGTTGTTGTCCATCAAGTTTTCGTGTTTCTATGTTGTGACAACACATTCTAGATGCATCTCATGTACTCCGATGGGCGTCATGACTCGATTTATGAGTCATGATGGCACATACTCTATCCCCCCAGTAAGTAAGTCAAACCATAACCTGGAGCTAAACATAATAGGTTAACTTAGTGGAAAATGCCCAACATAAGCGGAAATCAACAAGTACAACTTATGAATATGCATTGTATTTGAATAGCTAAAGGTAGTCAACATAGATAATATTTGACAAACTAGTAGAGCCGATACAAGAATCTAGTAATAATAATAATAATAATAATACAACACATGTATCTAGAATATTTAATGCAATTTATCTCAAAACTGGCGATTGAATATAGAAATATTGAAGGAAATATATGACTCCGGCTCTAAGTGCTCACCAGATCTCCAGTTATCAACATAGCATGAAACATCAATTAATGACAGTAACTAGTACTTTAAATTGCATCAAAAAGGTACAAAAGTGTAGTATGAATACCAAAACCACGAGTACTCAGTATGCATCATCAACAGACTGAGCTAAATCATGATATAAGTATAGACAAACCTAAAGTAACTCCAACATCGTTGGGCATAAATATATAATAAGCAAAAATAATAGCATAACATAGAATATACCATCAACACATTCAATCATAACTACAAAATTGGCTCGCACATCCTAATTAGTGCGAAAAAGAAAATAACCCATCACAAGCCCCCATATGCCTGAAAGGTACAAATAAGATAGCATAACCCACCACCATCATTTATCAACACTCATAATACCGTTGGAATTCATCCAAGTCCTACCACACTATAGCCATCAATTATCCATATTCATTATTGGTCAATTTATCAACACTTATCAACTAACCATCATGTACCAACTAATCCTCATGTATCAATAAATCATCCTTTATCATCTAAACATTACTAACTAGTTAAACATTAATTATCAACTAATCAATGTTTATCAACTAATTATTATATCACCAGAATCTATTCATATCATACCACATTATATCTATTTCATCACTTTCATACTTAACTAGAATTACCATTGTCAATCTCATACCCCGATATCATCAAATAATAATAAGTATAATATCTTAGTATAATATGTGTATATACATCTATCCAAACATAAATTGGTGTAGATATTCAACAATATCCTTATATCATCCTCCGATCTTATTGGGCATATTTGTACATCATCATCATCATTCTCTGGTCTTGCTGGGGATATATGTATATCATATAAAGCATCTTTCGGCCTTGTCGTACATATATGCATATGATCATAATCATCCTCTAGCCTTGTCGGGCATATATGTATATCATTATAAATGTTATCATCTATATCATCAATATGATAGCCATCCTCCGTATATCTACTAGGTATAAATAATCAATATCATCATTATCATGGCAAATAGTGTAATCATTAGAATATTAAATAGCTTAATCATTAACATAGTTATTTAACATGACCAGTAATCATAATCAAAATCGTGAACTCTAGCGTTATAAATATTATGATTGTCAATATGATAGCTAAGCATGATCTTTAGCATAATCAACAACTTAATTCAATAAGAATCCTATTTAGCATAATCCATAACGTATTCACCAATATAGTCCATAAACCTGATCACTAACATAAACAATATGTATAATCAAATGCATAGGCAATAATCTATCAATAGATTATTTAATGTCTTATCATTAGCATAATAGATATCTTATCATTAGTTTGGACAATATCTAATCCATGACATAAATGATAGCTTATTCATATCATAATTTATGGCTTATCCAATATCATAATCAAGGGCGTATTCAATAATATATTTGGTATCCCAATCAATAGCCAAATCATTAACATATTCAATAAAAAATCATAAACTTAACCAATAATTAATAACCATTAAGCATTACTTCCAATGACTCCCATCATAACCTTTAAGTACACAACATCTCAGTAGTACCATAATAAGCATTTTTAGATATACACTAGTGTAGAAATATCTCCAATAGCTATTTTAAGTCTTGGCCTAAGGTAGGTCAAAGGGCCCACTTCAAAAATTCATCATTCAAAAAAAACTACTTTAGACTATGCTATGATATCTAAATCCACCATTAGATATTGAACAATCTATAACTAGCCATAAGGTATCAATTTCTCCTAATGATGAGCAACTAAGATGAGTCCACCAAAGATAAAGGCAACTAATGCAAGTTTTTTCCTATAATCAAGTGACTAAGGCTATCTCTCATTAGTTTTAAAAAAAGAATATTATACCTAAGCATAAGCCTACAAGGCCAACTTCACCTAAGATATGGTTAACTAGACTAATTATTCCCAAAGCAATATGCAAAATAGCCTAAATAATCAAAGCTAACCCCATGTATTTCAATTTATCACACAAACACCAATAAACCATCCCAAATCTTAAATAATAGCATAAACATACTATGAACTCAATCCAACAAGGGGTAAAACCTAGCCTTCCTATATGGCCATGAATGCTCAAAAGATCCGGTAAATCACTATTTTTCCAATTTAAGTAGTTTTCGCAAGATATTAAGCTATCAAAATCACATTCTACTTATTAGTATGAGAATAATGATACCCATAGTGCACCATTGTTCTTTGTGTCCAAAAGTCACACCAAAATCCTATGCAGGTACCATTTACAAAAAATCACATTTCAATACAAACCCAATATTCACATATGCTCAAGGAATCATTATCATAAAAATGGGTAAAATTTGAGCTAATTTAGGGATATAATCAAACATACAAGGATTTGGGAATTTGAATCAAGAAATGAGAAAAGTTACCATGAAAATAGAGGAAATACCTCAAATTTGAAGAAAAAATGCATAATCAATCAATATCTAAGCTCCCAAATCACCCACAAGAGTTACAATCAAGCTTTCTTACTATTAAGGGTTTTAGCTCTCTTGAAGTTGATGAAGAAGTTGAAAAATCAGGCAAAAGAGATCTATTCATACATATCCTAGGTCCTCGAGTATCGCTATCATGACCCGACAATAACAATCCCAATATAGGGCATTAGCAGTAGAAGTCACTATCACGATATTTTACTGTTACCATTGCGGAACTTGTGTTCATCCCAAGGATTCACTATCGTGGATAAATATGTCACAATCACTACACTTAATGGTTCTGCCGAATCACTATCTAAATCAAAGGCCCGCAATTGAGGTGCATAAGTTACAACTAAGACTTAGAATTTTCCAAGTATGCGTCGAGCCTTCAAGATTAATCTAGAATATCATATGTGAAAAAAAACTAAGTAAAAATACAAAATTTGACATTCCAAACTCAATGGTGCAGTCAAAATATCTGCCAGAGGTTGTTTCGATGAAGTATGGATCCTACACCGAATTCCAATTTCTTAACTTTATGAACAACAGGTCAAATTGAGCCTGAGTGCCTCCGAACTAAATTCAAGTGTCCTCCTAGACTAAAATTGATATTTCAAAGTTGCTAGAATAGTGAAAATTTACATTATAATTCTTTCAATTGATGTTTTTTCTCGGTGGCCTTTTGGAACTAGCAAAAACTTCAAAATATTCAATTGGCTCTAAAAAACAAACAAACTACCTGTTAATCAAACTGTGAGTTACAGCAAGTCAAAAATGACTTAGGAAATCTATACAAATGAACAAACGATGAAAATAAGAAGATATATGGAAAATAACCTTAAGGGTCATTATAGTGGGACTCAACTCAATTGGATAAGCAGTTGACCTTTGTGGAAGAACATGGATTCATATTAACCAGGGATTTCAGGTGGTAGTTGTGAACTGTAGAGGTTCCTATAGATAAGGTTTAGTATAGGCTCCGCCCCATAGAGAAGGTTAATTTGGAGATTGAGAGAGAAATGTAGGCCAAGTATCCTCATTTGTTTGAGGCTTCATGTATATCATAACCCTTTACTTTTGTGGACAAAAGTTGTTTAGTAGTGGATATTGTAATCACCCTCCAGGTCATTTTGTATTTTTTTTGTCAATTTCTCTATTTAGAGATTTCCTATAGATTTCCTAAGTCATTTATAACTTGATGGAGATGATAGTTTAGTTATCGAGAAGTTCGTTTGGATTTTAGAGAAAAATCCTTATTTTGAAATCTGTTGTATAGAATTGGCTATCGAGTGAAAACTTTATACAAATGACCTCGTATACAAATTTTAGCTAACCCAATTGCATTGAAATATTGATTTTAGGCTAGGTGGACATTTTTTTTTGGGTCTAAGGCTTTCAAACTCATCCAGTTTATTGGCTGGATCTTAAGAATAATGACACATGGGTGTGGAATACACTTTTCATCAAAATGACCTTGGATGAAAATTTTCATTGTGCCATTGAGTTGAGAACATTGAATTTGATAGGGTAGAATAGTTCATTAGTATATACCATATTCCCAATGAATTCGAAGGGGTCAGCGGAGAGTCAAAAAAAAATTCAAGTCTCTAGTTAGTTAACTCTATTGGTGCACCCACTTAAGCGCCCTTTGGGTCGCTTAAGCAAAGGGTCGTCAAAGTGGCCTGCTGGTCACTTAAATGACTAGTCTTTCCCATAGGTGGTCTGTTAAAATATATATCAAACATATTAGGTGAACTCCAACTAAGAGGCAAGAGGACCGCTAAGCAATGGGCATTCAGAAAGGGGTACTGCTAAAGTTGCACTTGGCCGCTAAATTAATGACCACTTTAAAAGTTTAGTATCCACTTAAGCAACACCTAGTTCGTATTAAATGTCCCTTTTTTTCTCCCATTTTCACTCAAGTTCAATAGTCAAACCCCTAGAACGTGTAGAAACTTAAGAGAAATATCAATAGGTGATTTTGAGGTGTTCGCACGCATGAGTTAATTCTAGCTATGTTTTCATCAGTTTCATGGTTAATTTTTCAATTATTTCCCAAATTAACTAGAATATTTATGGTTTTATTTTACCATAATTTGAGCTCAGAATTTTTGCATTCTTGAGGGTAAAATTATTTCTTGAGCATAGAGGGACGTGCTGTCGATGTTGAAAGTGTAATTTCGTAAGTGTGTACCACATTGGATTTTTATATAGTTTTTGACCCAAATAATGAAAATGAAATATGGGTACAATTTTTATCATATTGATTAATAGATTATTATTTTTCTAGCACCTCATATTTCGGAAGCTTCTCAAAAACAGGAATCATCGTTTTAACTAAATTCACCTGGCTATTCTTCAGCATGTAAGTAGGCTAGGTTTAACTTCCTTACAGATAAAGATAATTCATATCATATGTATGGTAATATTCTAGATATGGGTTGGGAATTATATCATGGAGATATAGTTAGTATTATATGGTTTATTTTGCCTATTAAGAAACCGTCAATAAGGCGTAATCTACTTACTTACAATTTTTTAGGTTGTATTGTTATATTAGTATTAAAAGTTTCTTATATAATATATACTAGTAGAATAAAATACCTTATCCTAGTCCAAGTTAAAAATTGCCTTAGAACAGATTTTGGGGATTAGAAGTTGGCCCATTCGACCCACCTTAGGCAAAACTCTTGTTAGCTCTTTGTAGACATTTATAATCATGTTGTACCCATTTAAATATATATTTTGGATTTTCATCATGCTATATACATGATACTTATGTAAGATTAGTACTTGTTAATTGATGATATTTTGATTCAAGTCTGGCGATTTATGATCTATGAGTTTCTATCAAGTCCGACAAATGATGATGATATTGAGCTTCTATTTGAGTCCAACATTGACTATTTTTTATGTATGTTGTGGTATCTATGGATTCATTATTATATATTTAGATATGGTTAATTTATGAAATTCTAGTTATCTAATTGTACACTTTAGGCTTATGGGGGCCCGTATTTGGTTATTTACTTTTCTATAATTATGGGCTTATGGGTGCCAGTCTAGTAGTGTAAGTTATGCTTTTTTCATATCAAATCTTTTATGATTATTTATTTATCGTGTTGGAGCATTATTCTAGGGTTGTCCTCTTACCTTGACTTACCTTAAATATCTTGGTTATTTATTTTACTTATATAATGATTTAGCTTAGTCGGTCAATGATGAATACTAAGTACCAATGGATTTGGTACTCATACTATACTTTTGTACCTTTTTGGTGTACATTTGAGTACTAGTGTCCGTCGTTTATGTTTCTATCATGTTGCTTTGAGTTTGGAGACAAGGTGAGCTCCCGGAGCCAAAGTTGCCCTTTTCTCTTTCTTCTACTTTTGCTTAGTCTTCCATTACTAGAGACTGATGTATATTGACTATTACAGTACTTATATTCTTTTTTCTACTGGCTCTTTTACCGATAGTACTAGGTCATGGGATGTTGTTGCAATTTTTTCTATCTTTCACATGATAATTAATACTTAAATTATTGTTGAAAGTCTTTACTTGCAAATTTCCAACTATTATGCCCCATATCCACCAAATTAGCACATTGTTTCTAGCTCCATGATATGATTGGATTACCTATTGGAGGGATAAAGTAGGTTCCATCATGACTTTTAAATTAGGTCGTGACACCACTTTTCACTAAAATAACCTTGGATGGAAATTTTGACCGCGGTATTGAGTTCAAAAGACCGACTTTGATTTGGTAGAATCGTTTATTTGCATATATGCAATTCAAAAATAAATCTCGAGGGTTGGTAGAGACTTGGATAAAGCTAGTACATCCGCTAAAGCAACCCTGAATTAAGAGGCCACTTTAGCTGATGCATCTTTAGCCACCAGCTAAGTTCTTAAGAGTTCCTGGCTTGCCCTAGTAAGCTGCTTTAGTGGAAATCTAGCCAGTAAAGCAGATGCTACTTTTGCACCGACTAGTCCACTTTTGCGATAAGCCAGACCCTCAAAGGGTACCAATTTAGGGATAATTGACCGCTTTAGCAGTGATCGCTTAAGCAGTCAAATGGATATTTAATCAGTCCTTGGAGGCCATTAAATGCCCCGTTATCCCAATTTCTCCTCTTTTGGCAATAAATCTAAAAAGTAAAACCCCCTGTTAGTGTCAAAAATTGGGATAAACATTATTAAGTGATTTTGGTTTGTTTGTGAGCTTGGATTTCTCATTTCTTCATCAAAATCTTTGTAAGATTCCATTGAATTCTTGTTTGATTCTTCAATTTGTTTCCAAAATCTCTAGATTTTGTTGGTTGGTTTTAGCACTATTTGATCTTAAAGTTTACCCCTTCATGACGGTAAATATTTCTTGAGCATAGAGGGATGTGTTGATAATTTTTAAAGTGCAATTTCGGAAGAAGGCCCCATATGGTATTCTTATGTGATTTTGGGCTTGAAGCATAAAAATGCAATATAGGTATCGTTGTTCTCATAATGATGAGTAGATTATCATTTTCCTAGCATGGTCCTAGTAAGATAGGTTTACCTTTCTCATAGATTGGGTAATATTGCAGTATATTTATTATGATGTGCTAGATTTGGGTTGGAAATTAGGATTTGGAGTTATATTTAGTGAAAATTGGATTATTTAGCTGATTAAGGAACTATAAATTAGGAATAATTGACTTAGCTACTCATTCTTTTGGTAGAAATGCTATCTCAGTACTTAATTATGGCTTATTTAATATCTAGTAGTGAAATTAGTTACCTCAGCCTATTTTGGGGTAGAATATAACTTTGAATGGATTTTGTGGATTAGAAGTAGGCCCATTTGGCCTATCATTGCCTAAGATTACTATTATCTCCTTACAAATTTTATGGGTGTGTTACATCATATAAATTTATTTTTTAATGCTTGAAGTGGTTTAGAGGCATGATGCATTATTTTAGATTGATGCTTTGATGATGATATTAGTTCCAATTCAAGTCTAAAGAATTATGAAATTAAGACTTGTTTGATTTTGGGATTATTCATGATATGAGTTCCAGTTCAAATTCTACAAATGTTAATATGAGTTTCGATTCAAGTCCAATAATGAGGGGTTGTTCAAAATGGTTATGGAACCAATTTTAATCCAGTGTCTATGATATGAAAGGATTTTAAATTATGATTTTGAGATACGACTGTTAAGTATAGTTTCAGTTATTAGTTCACTTAATTAAACCCTTCAATATTATGAGGGCCCGCTTTGGGTGATTTACTTTATTGCATTTACTAGCTTTTGGGGGCTAGTTTTATAGTGATTTTTGTTCTTCCTTTAATGTTATTTTTTGGTTTGTTTATAGTATTGGAGCATTATTCCAGGTTTTCACGCTTACCTTGACTTAATTTATTTATCTCATATTTTATTTTATTTATACTATGATTTTGCCTACTGAGTACTGGTGGCTTTGTTACTCATACAATACTTTTATACCTTTTTGTTGTAGATCCCAGTACTAGGGGTTGCCATTATTGCTGAGATTTATACTAGTTAGAGTTTTGAGACAGGGTGAGTTGTCAGAGCTGAAGTTTACCTTTTCTCATTCTTTTTATTTTTGATTAGTCTTTTGATTTTTGAGACAAATGTATATTTAACTATGATAGTACTCAAATGTTTTTTGTTTCATTTCTAATGTACCAACACTACTAGGACGTGGGATTGTTATTTTTTATTTATCTTTCATTTTATTATTATTTCATGGTTTATATTTTCTAAGTCTTTTACTTGTTTATTTTTGCCATATATATTATTTTCCACCAAACTAGCCTATTGCTTATTGCTTTGGCTTCAGTTTGGCCTACATACTAGTAGGATAAATTAGGTGCCATCATGACTCAAAATTTGAGTCATGATAAATTAGTATCAGAGCGTTAGGTTCACCAATATTGTTGAATCAAGAGCAATTGTCCGGTAGAGTCCTGCGGATCAGAATGATAATGTATGCTACTTATCTTCAGGATACTATAGGATATTCTTAAGACATCTTCTCTTATTTCACTCATTTCATGTTGAAGTCTGAGTTGGTTTATAAGGATTCATTTGGTTAAACTCTTTCAAAAATTTCCAGAATGTGTGCTGCCACTATACGAGATGTGGACCTTGAGTCTATGACTAGTATCATAAAATAGTTCGTGGATGAACTAGAGGTCAAGGAATACCAAGTGATTCAAACCCATCTAGAGACCAGGATAGGGGCGTTCACCAAGACCCATTACTACTCCAGCGCCAGATATTCTTGCACCCCAGCCAGTAGTAGACTAGGTAGTAGCAGCTGCACTGCAGTTTATTTCATCATTATTGTTTAGGAGGCATTGGTACAACTTTTGGTATTAGTTGGTCGTGTATTATTAGATGGTGTTTAGTCAATAGATTAGAGTGGTATTGAGGGAGGAATGCAACTTGTAGCTACGGCTCCCAAGGTTATGATTCCTCCAGCATTGGTAGTTTCTTAGTTTGAAGTTGCATATGTCTATTAAGGAGAAGAATATGTTGAATGGATTCTTGAGATTGATTTTACCTATGTATTTTGGTACACCAGGAGAGGATGCTTATGAGTTATTGGTTTCTTACAAAGTAGGCTCCATAATTTAGGCATAGTTATGATTCATGGTATGGATTACATTGCTTTTTTATTAGATTTGTTAGCTCAATATTAGTGGAGAGTTCATCTTGATTGTTGCCCAGTTGGATCCCTTCATTTAACATAAACTTAATTTTTTAAGGTTTTCTTAGTGAAGTATATGTCTCACAGTCGTAGAGATCGTCTGAGAGACATGTTCTCAGGATTGGAGTAGGTCTCCAAGACTGTTATGGAGTTTGAGGCTTAGTTTCATGAGGTGTCCAGACATATTGCATATATCTTACCAATCGAGTATGGGAGGTTTTGCTATTTTTTGGGTGGATTAAGGATTCTTCGTTGCATAGCTATGTAGGGTTTGGTTGTGGTGGGTAGATCCTTTGCTAAGGTTTGTGATCATGGTCAGGTTATTGAGGATCCACAACATGAGGCCCAAAGGAGAAGCTATAATAGGTTGTGATACCAGTGGTTCATAAGGTAGGTACCCTATAAACTAGCCTTATCTACATCAAGGTATTTCTTGTAGGCCTGTTTATGCAACACTCAAGTTTACAAATAGAGGTCAATCTAGATACAGTGATCATCTTGGACAAAGTAGTGGTCAGCCTCTGAGAGGTTTATCTTTTGGGTATTCTAGCCGAGTTTTTTTTCTAGAATAGCCAGATCTTCTAATTTTAGTACATCACCTAAGGCGTGTTATGATTGATGGTCCTTTGGCCATTTCACTAGAGCGTATCCCATGTTTGGGGCAGTTGTTCTATTAGCTCAAAAAGTTCTACCAATTACTACATTATATCTCACAGTTAAAGGTTTATGCATTGTCGTTTGGGTAGTGCCCAGGGTTCTCATGGAGGTCCTAAAGAAAGTAGGATAGGAGATAGATCAGGACCCTAGCCGAGTGGTGGGCGAGGTTAGTTTTATGCCGTACCTAACAGACATGAGGCCGAGACTTTAGATGTTGTTATTACAGGTACACTTTCAATTTGCTATCAGCTAAATTTTTTCTTATGATTTGGGATCCACTTATTTTTATATATCTTCTTATTATCATTATGGTTTGAGTTATACCTGAGATTCTTTATCTATGATATTATGTGTATCTACTTCTATGGGTGATTCTTTAGTTGTGGTTGGGTTTATAGATCATGTGTTATGACTGGTCAAGAGTTTTATACTCAAATTAATCTTATTATGTAAGATATGATGGATTTTGCTATGATTCTCGGCATGGACTAGTTATCCCTCTATCATGCATTCTTGATTGTTTGTCTAAGATTACTACCTTAGCCATTCCTAAAATACCCTAGTTGTATGGAAGGGATCTATTAGGTGCGAGTCGATGGGTATTATGTTTTATGTTTGTGCTAGGAGACTTATATTGAGGGGTTGCACGTCTTATCTTTATTTTATTCATGATGTTAGTGTGAAGAGTCCCTCACTTGACTCCGTGTCTATAGTTTGTGAGTTACCTAACCTATTTTAATGGTATCTTAACATATAGGTCCTAACGAGATTAAGGGGCTAAATTCCCATCTTCAAGATCTTCTAGATAATGGTTTTATTAGACATATTATGTCCTTAGGGTGCTCTTATTTTTTTAATGAAGAAGAAGGATTGTTCCTTAGGAATGTGTATTGATTATAAACATCTTAATAAGGTAATGGTAAGGAATAGGTATCCTATGCCTCGTATTGATGATATATTTGATCATCTTTAGGGAGAAAAAATGTTCTCTAAATTAACTTAAGGTCTATTACCATTAGTTAAGGAATCAGACTGAGGATATCCCATACACAACTTTAAGGACTCTTTATAGTCATTATATGTTATTGGTGGTCTTTTAGGTTAACCAATGCCCTAGTCATATATATGGATTTAATAAATCATGTGTTTAGGCTATATTTAGATTCCTTCGTCATTGTGTTCATTGATGACATCCTTATGTATCAGAGGAGTAGGGTAAACCATACACTGTATTTGAGTATTGTGCTTCAGACTTTGAGAGATCATAGGATTTTTGCTAAATTTTAAAAGTTAGGGTTTTGGGTTTAGTCTATGACATTGTGAGGAAATGTGGTTCCTACGTATAGAATTATGGTGGACTTTGCAAAGATTGAGGCTATTCGTGATTGGGCTGGGCCTATTTCTCTATCTAAAAGTTGTAGCTTTATTCATTTAGTTGGTTGCAACAAGAGGTTTGTTGAGGGTTTTGCTACGATTACAATATTGATGACCACATTGACCTGAAAAGAGGTTCATTTCTAGTGGTGTAAAGAGTGTAACTTGATATTTTGTAAGCTCAAGCTATTTCTAACTTTATCATATATGTTTGCTCTTTTTATTGAGAGTGAGAGATTCACCATATATTGTGATGCTTTCGGTGTTGGTTTGGGTTGTATGTTGATGGAACAGGATTGAGTTATTTTTTATGCATTGAGGTAGCTGAGGGTTCACAAGAACAACTATCATACTCATGATTTTGAGTTAGCGGAGGGAGTACTTTTACTTAATATCTTGAGGCATTAACTTTATGGCGGGCATTGGGACATCTAAATGGAGCATCATAGTCTTCAGTATCATATGACCTAGAGAGTGCTTAGGTTTTTGTAACATAAATGGATGGAGTTACTTAAGGACTATGACATATCTATTCTATACCATCCAGGCAAGGTGAATGTGGTAGTAGACACCTTGAGCCAAAAGCCTGTAAGTACGAGTAGTTTGGCTTTAATCTCAGTTTATCAAAGGTCGTTAGTGTGTGACGTCCAATCCTTAGCCAATTTGATGGTGAGACTTAATATTTCTGACCCTAAGAGGATACATGGTAGTGTTTAAGGTAGGTTTACCTTATTTTAGAAAATTCAGAGACGTCCGTTGGAGGATATGAGGCTATGCATCATTCGTGATCAAGTGTTGACCAGTAAGTCTAAGAGGGATGCCATTATTCAATGGATATTTTGAGATTTGTGGGTCTCATTTGTATTCATAGGGTTGGTGACTTGATTTAGTTGATATAGTAAGGCTCATAGCTTCAGATATTCTATTCACTATGGTACAATCAGATCTATAGATATTTGAGGTAGCAATATTAGTTGAGTGGCATGAGGAGAGATGTGGAAAACTTTTTATCTTAGTGTCTATGTTTATAGAAGATAATGGTCATGTATTTGAGGCCTTGTGTCCTGATTCAAAGCTTTCCCATTCCTGAGTTGAAGTAATAGCGGGTCACCATAGATTAAATTAGTGGTTTTCCTTACGCCTCTTATGGTTCTGATTGTACTTGGGTGATTATGGATCGGTTGACCAAATTGGTATTTTTCATTCCTATTCAAATATTCTTTAGTACTGAGAGGTTATCCAAAATCTATGTTCGTTATATAATTTTCCTATATGGAGTGCATATATCATTCATTTAAAATTTGGGCTCGATATTCACTTCTAGAATTTAGAGAGATTTTCAGGAGGAGTTGGGTACTCAGGTGGATCTTAGCAGATCCTTCCACCCTCAGAATGATAAAAAGTTAGAGTAGACTATTCAAATACTTGAGGATTTTGTTTGATCCTGTGTTAAGGATTTCGGAGGTCATTAGGAGTAGTACTTCTTTCCAGTGGAATTCACGTATAATAATTGCTACCATTTAAATATTGACATGGAAAAATTTGAGGAATTATATGGTAGATGTTGTCGATCTTTTATTTGGTGGTTTGAGATCTCCGAGATTAGAGTTCATGGTATAAACTTGTTGCTGGAGTTATTGGATAGTGTCAGGGTGATCTGGATGGGCTGAGGGCTTCTCAGAATAGGATTATGCAAATCTAGACTTCATGACTTGATATTTGGAGTTGGAGACCGAGTATTCCGTCGAGTATCTCCTATGAATGTTGTGATGAGGTTCAAAAGGAAGGAAAGCTTAGTCCGAGATAAAATGGACCTTTGGAGATCCTTCTCATAATTAGAGATGTAGCAGATGAGTTAACCTTGCCTTCAGATTTTGTTGTTGTTCACCTAGTTTTCTATATGTTTATGTTATGGAAAAAAATTCCTATTAAGTCTCATGTGCTTCAGTGGGACTCAATTTAGTTGGATGAGAGATTGATCTTCGTGGAGGAGCCGATGTTCATATTAGGCAGAGATGGCAGGAAGTTGCACTCTTGAGTGTCACCCCTAAAATCCTATTCGGGCGAAAAGGAACCTGTAATCTTAAAGGCCCGAGAGCACCAACCCATAACTTTCTTCTCGTAAATGTAACTATGATAAGCAAAGGTTCTGGAATACATGGATATAATGTATCAATGAGAAATAAACAGCAATCCCAAAATTATATATACATTTCTTGGTCGTTTAGTCCATAACATCTAGAACTATATATCATGCTTAACTTTACATTGGTCTGAAAAGCATCTAAAAGATACATAGACTTACTTAGGGTTGGGAAAACCCCCCGCCTTAATCTTAACAACCATACCATACCAAAAGATATATAATAGTCTCAGAAATCTCTAAATCGCCTTCGATCTCACCAATATCTGATGGATATCCTGGGCTCCTACTGAGAAGGTGTATTAGCCGAAGCACCTGTACCTACAGTATGAAATATAGGTCCATCGTGAGGGACGTCAGTATGAATATATGTACTGAATATATAGGGCTGAAAGTAACCGCACATGATACAAGATCTCAATGGAACTCATATACAAGTGCATAAATAGTGCTAGTAGACCACCTTTATATATACTTGTGGGATTAGGTAAATTACATTGTTTTATTCTTTTTAATCTTCTTACTTTATAATCTTTATGATCCATATGATACAAATGACCAGGTGATCAGTTTTAAATACTCAAATTAGGATTGGCCCATGTTAGTCTTAGTCCCCTAAGCTGCCACCGATGTATAACTAATTGTGATCGACCCATGCTAGGCATACGCCCCTGAGCTACTACCCGTTCAATTTAGATATGTGGTAATTAGTTTATTTAGCCTTTGAGATTGTTACATTGGTGGTCATTCATTATGTTTTTTTAGAAAAATAATATACTAGTAAGTTACATAGGAATAAACACTTAATGCAATAATAATAAAGTAGGGAGATGTTAGTACATAAAATAATAATTCGATTCTAGATGGTTGATACGAGGTTATCTGTATATGCAGATGAGACTATAGCCTCTACTTTTAGAGTTTTTATGCTACACCAAACTAGGAAATTAGATGTTAATATCATATATCTTCAACATTAGCTTGAGTATTTGGGGACAACCTAGGCTTTGGTACAGTTTGTGACCGCTTCAGCATTTCAAGATTAAACATTAGGGATTCCAAGAATTTTATATATACCTCATAGCCAGAGATAATGTCAATTTATCTTATAGTTTTTGAACTAGAGTTGGGTTTGTTGGTATTCAGCAAGGTTCAAACCCAACTTCTGGCGTTCAAACTAGGGCTAGGGCTGCAGTATCTAGCCATCCTCGTGGGGTTCAACCCACCAACCCTGATCATAAGAGTGGCATTACTCCTTGGTCTTTTCAAAGTGATGCTCCTAATGTAGAGTTCCATTGCTCGATAAACCTCTTAACTCAATTGGTGGCCTCTCAAGTGAAGCGTGGTTCCCGACTATCATTTCTTTTGAGGCCACAAGAATTGACCAATTTATGAGGTTGAGCCCTCCTATGTTCTCTGATCACAACATTGAGGAAGATCTTCAAGGCTTCATTGACAAAATGGAGAAAATTTTCTGAATCATGTACTTTGGAAATTAAGGGTGTTGAGCTTGCTTCCTACCAATTGAAAGATTATGCATACCAGTGGTACGAACGGTGAGAGTTTTCTACAGGTATTGATGCCAGTATAGCTTCTTGGGTAGATTTCTCTGAGGCCTTCCTTGACCATTTCTTTCCTCAATAGTTGAGGGAGGTAAAGATGAAAGAGTTCGTGAACTTGAAGCAAGGGAGAATTTCTGTTCAAGAGTATGCCTTGGAATTCCATTAATTGTCAAGGTATACTCCCAAGATGGTTTCTAGTATGAGGGCTAGAAGGTGCAAGTTTGTCTCAAGATTGTCCCATGAGTTAGTTATCGAAAGAAAAGCAACCTTGTTGATCGAGAACATGGATATCTCTAGGTTGATTGTGTATATGAAAAAAGTGGAAGACGATATAAAAAGTGAAGTTGAGCTTAGTGAGAATCAAGGAAGGAAGTTTAGGCCTTCCGAGAGTGGTTGTGGAAGTAATGGAAAGTGACCATGAAAGAAGTGGGGTAGTTTGAGTTTGTTCTCCTCAGCTACTATTCTCTCCCTTACCTAAAGTTCTCAGGTGGTCGTCGATCTCAGTACAGTTGTGGGTCCCAGGCACAAGGTGCCTAATTTCAGACTGGTAGGGCTAAGTCAGCTCTAACCATCCCTCCTTGCAGATTCTTTGGTCACAGTCATCATGGTGAGTGTGAGAAAAGAAGAGGAAAATGCATTCATTATGGTCAGCTTGGGCACATTCAGAGTGAGTGCCCCATTCTAGTAGCTTCTTGGGCCAGCAAGGCCTCTGTGGCTACTCCCTCTACTCCCGTACCAAAGAGTACTATGTCTACTGCTGCTTCTATCTCTTGCACCATCACTGGCAAAAATTGCTTGTATGCACTTGCTACTCTCCAGGATTCTGAGGCATCTCCCGATGTTGTCATGGGTACGTTGAGACTTTACTCCCATGATGTGTATTAATTGCTTGACCCAGGGTCTACTCTTTCTTATATGACCCATATGTAGCTGTTCATATTGATTGTGGACTCAAGAGTCTTTCCATTCCTTTTACTATTACTACCCAGTTTGAGACCCTATGATTGTTAGAAGGGTCTATAGGGGATATGTGATATCTATTGATGGCAGAGATACTCTTGTTGACTTTATAGAGTTAGACATGGTTGATTTTGATGTTATTCTGGGGATGGATTGGTTTTACTTTTGTTATGCTTCCTTAGATTGTCAAACCGGTAGGGTCATGTTTCAATTTCCTAGTAAGATGATCATTGTATGGGAAGGTGGTTCCTTAGTGTTGAAGGGAAGGTTTATTTCTTATCTTAAGGCCTAAAGGTTGATTTCAAAAGGGTGCTTGTATCATTTGGTCCGAGTTAAGGATTCCAACTTGGAAAAGCCACCTCTAGAATTCATTCCCATGGTAAATTAGTTTCCTGATGTATTTTCCAATGATCGTCCGATATTCATCTTGATAGGGAAATAGATTTTGGGATTGATCTAGTTTTGGACACTCGTATGATCTCTATTCCTCCTTATATAATGGCTCTGGCGGAGTTGAAAGAACTTAAGAAGAAATTAAAAGATCGTTTAGATAAAGGTTTCATTCAACCTAGTGTTTCTCCTTGGGGTGATCTCGTGTTGTTCGGGCGCAAGAAGTATGGTTCCCTTCGTATGTGTATTGATATCCGTCAGTTGAACAAAGTGACCATAAAGTATAAATACCCTCTTCCTAGGATTGATGATTTGTTTAATCAACTTTAGGGTGCGAAGTGTTTCTCTAAGTTTGATGTTAGATCTGGTGTAATACCCCGAGTTTGTACCCCAGACACCACACGGTGCTCATAATCTCTAAGGAACACAAGCTAACCCATGAATGGTACCTGCTGCATTAACTGAATAACAATGTTGTAATTAGGAGAAAATTAAGCAAAAATCTTCCATAAGGTTCAAATCTAAAATAAATACTGAGTACGGTATATCAATACCAAAACTGAACATCTGTCTACAAATACTCTAGTCTAAAAAGCCTCAACTATCTGAACAAGGAGTAAATGGGACAAGCGCCCAACTAACTTCGACTACTGGAATAATAAATTTATCCTTGAACAATAAGGGCTCACCACTAGTCTGCTGTTGATGGATCGGGCTGTTAAGTATGATCGGGGGCTCGTGCGTCTGAACCTATGATATAAGACATCATTGTGCAAAAGAAAGGTATGCGTCAGTACTTTGAATGTACTGGTATGCTAAGTGAGGTAGGATGAGATTCATGGGTTCATATGCATGAACAATACTAACTGAATAACATGTGTATAATTAAATGAGAGTACATGCATGAATACATAAACTGTAACTGAGATCATGATAACACTAGATACTAAATTCTAAATTACTGATTGATATCTGAGTTTACTGATACTATATTACTGTTAACTGAGTGACTGTATCTGACAGTCCTAATTCTGTGGAACTATTCTGAGTTCCGTACTGAACTCAGTGACTGCGTCTGAGAGTCCAAATTTCTGTAGACCTGAATTGAGTTCTAACTCTGTAGATTGAAACTGAGACTGTGGGAGGTAATCGTCTAACCGACATGCCCCTTTCTGAATGGATTTGTGTCCAACCCTTAACCACAGTTAGAAGGGTGTTAGTACCATGCCACGGGTAAAGATAAGCTGAGTCACCCTCATCTGGCAAGTGCTCTAAATGAGAACAGTAGTAACCTCAACTGGCAGGTATGACACATCATCAACCCTCAACTGGTAGGTATGACACATCATCAACCCTCAACTGGCAGGTTGATGTCTCAACCTACGCTGGCTACGTAGTTCTGGAAAACAAGGACTGCTTCTAGGGATCACACCCTCTGCTGGCAGGTGAGTCCCCATCCTTGGGTTCACTCGGTGCTGAATCCTACTCCAAACTTAATAGACTATGGACTAAATTCTAAACTATGCTAGGCTGGACTGATTTGTTACTGATTCATACTGTCTGATTGAACTGAACTGAGTTCGCTGGGTTCTGAACTGATTACTAAATGAGTTCTGAACTAATTACTGAACTACTAATTATGATATGACTGATACTATTCTGTAACTGGCATTGGCTCTAGATATATAGCTAAATTGTTGGGAATTAAATACCCCCATGACTCGATAGCTGAATTTTTCTAAGTCCGGGACCCCTTACTAGACATTACAGGACTGAATCAAGGATAGGATTTTGAGGGTTCTTACAATATCTCCTCGAATGAGACTGACTAAGCTGGGAATACTGATAGATTGAATTTAGATGCTAGATATGCACAACTGCAACATGATTTCATAACTGACACTACTGATATGCTGAAATTTCATGCTAAACATGCATATCTGACGCATGAGTACATAGCTGAACATGAATGCATGAATGGGATTGCTAATAAGTTGATTTTCTCATGCTAAACATGCATATATGATGTATGAAGTCACAACTGAATATGCAATGGTAACTGGTACCAAGTCTATATAGGAAAATCTGAGCATAGAACTGAGTAAGTTCAAGGAAAAACTGTTACCTTGGGTTGAGTTTGAGTTTACAGAGAAGAGGAGAGGATACTTGGTATATATATCTGCTTCTTCTTCCCAAGTAGCTCCATCAATGGACTAATTCCACTAAAGAACTTTTACTAAAGGGACCTTTTTGTTCCACAGTCTGTGAATCTGATAACCAAGGATTTTGACTGGAATCTCCTCATAAGAGAGATTGTTCTGAACGTCTATACTCCCTACAGGGAATACAACTGCTAGGTCACCTATGCATTTCTTTAGAAAAGAGACATGGAACACTGGGTGCACTGAAGCTAAATTTGATGCCAACTCAAGCTCGTAAGCTACCTTTTCGAAATGGTTCAGAATTCATCAAGGACCGACATATCGGGACTGAGTTTCCCTTCATACCAAACCTCTTCACTCCTTTCATAGGAGAGTTTTTTAAATATAAATAATCACTAATCTCGAACCTCAAGATCCTTTCTCCGCACATCTACGTATGATTTTTGTCGGCTTTGACCTATCTTAAGCTGCTCCCTGATCAGCTGAACCTTCTCTAAGGTGTCAAACACCATGTTAGGCCATACCACTGCGTCTTTTCCAACTTCAAACCAACCAATCGGAGACCTAAATCTCCTACCATAAAGCGCCTCAAATAGAGCCATCTGAATGCTAGAATGATAGTTGTTGTTATATGTAAACTCAATCAAAGGCAAGTGTTCATCCCAACTATCTTTAGAGTCTATCGCACATGCTCGCAGCATATCCTCTAAAGTCTGAATGGTCCTTTCTGCTTGACCATCTGTTTGAGGGTAATAGGTTGTACTGGGGTAAACTTGGGTACCAAGACCTTTTTGAAACACCTTTCGAAAATGAAAGGTGAACTGCGTAACTCTATCTAAGATAGTGGACAATGCAACTCCGTGTAATTTAACCAACTCTCTAACATAGAGATTGGCATAGTCCTCGGCTGAATAAGAGGTATGGACTGGTAGGAAATGAGCTGATTTGGTCATCTATCTATAATGACCCAAACTAAATCATGCTGACAATGAGTACGAGGCAAACTTATCACAAAATCTATGTTACTCTCTTCCCACTTCATAGTGGGAATACTGAACTTTTTCATAGAACCACTAGGTTTCTGGTGCTCATTCTTAACCTACTGGCATGTCGAGCACATAGCTAAAAACTTTGCAATGTCTTTCTTCATCCCACTCCACCAATAGATCTCCCCAAAATCACGGTACATCTTAGTGGCCCCTGGATGAATAGAGTAACGTGCACCATGCACTTCTATAAGAATCTGTTGTCTCTGGTGATCTATACCCAACACACATAGCCGACCCTGAGAACGCAATACACCATCTCCCCTTTGGGAGGAAGCCTCTATCTTCTGATTTCTGATTAATTCTTTTAACTTAATTAGGCTGGGATCCTTATTCTTCTTTTCCTTCACCTTGGAAACTAGGGATGATTCTGAACTACTCTGCACCCATACACTACCTTCTGCTAAATCGACTAAGCAGATACCTAGTCGGGAAAGCTGATGAACTTCCTGAGCTAATTTCTTCTTACCATTTTTCACATGAGCAACACTACCAATAGATATCCTACTAAGAGCATCAACCACTAGATTGGCCTTGCTTGAATAATACAAAACACTCATGTCATTGTCTTTCAACAACTCCAACCACCTTGTCTGATGAAGGTTTAGGTATTTCTAAGCATACTGCAGGATCTTATGGCTAGTGAACACGTCAATGTGCACACTATAAAAATAGTGCCTCCAAATCTTAAATGTAAATACTATTGCTGCGAACTAAAGATCATGAGTAGGATAGTTCTTTTCATGGGGTTTCAGCTGTCTAAAGGTATAGGCTATGACCTTACCTCTCTGCATCAAAACACACCCCAAACAGACCCTGGAAGCATCACAATATACCATAAATCCATCTGAACCATTTGGTAGAGTCAAAACTGAGGTTGTAGTTAGTCGAGTCTTTAACTCTTGAAAACTCTTCTCACAAGAATTTGACCACTGAAATTTATCCTTCTTCTGATTCAATTTGGACATAGGGTATGTAATAGACAGAAATCCCTCAACAAACCATCGGTAATCGCCAGCCAAACCCAAGAAACTCCAGATATCTGATAGAGAGATGGGTCTGGGCCTGTTTATCACTGCTTTAGTCTTTTAGGGATCAACTCTAATGTCTTCACCGGAAATAATATGGCCAAGGAAAGCTACTGACCTTAGCCAAAATTTGCACTTACTAAATTTGGAGAATAGTTGATGGTTTCTGAGAGTCTGCAGTACTACTCTGAGATGGTTTGCATGATCATGCTCACTGCAGGAGTAAACAAGGATATCATCTATGAAGACTATGATGAACAGGTCCAAGTACTTCTTGAACACGGGCTTCATCAAGTCCAAGAAATCTACTGGGGAATTGGTAAGACCAAATGACATGAATAGGAATTTGAAGTGACCATACCGAGTTTTGAAAGCTATCTTTGGAATATCACATTCTTTGACTCTAACCTGATGATAGCCTGATCTAAGGTCTATCTTGCAAAAGTAACTGGCACCCTAAAATTGGTTAAACAAGTCATCAATTCTGGGAACTGGATACTTGTTCTTGACTGTGACTTTATTTAGCTGACAGTAGTCTATACACATTCTGAGGGAACCATCTTTCTTACGCATGAATAAAACTGGTGTTCCCTACGAGGACACACTGGGTCTGATGAATCCCTTATCTAAGAGATCTTTCAGCAATTCTTTTAACTCCTTGAGTTCTATAGGTGCTATCCTCTATGATGGAATAGATATGGGCTGAGTATCTGGAAGAAGGTCTATTCCGAAGTTGATTTCCCTTTTGGGAAAAACATCAGGAAATACTTTTGGGCATTCACATGCTACTGATACTAACTCAAGAGTAGGGGTTTCTAATCTAGAGTCCTGGACTCGAACGATATGGTAGACACATCCCTTATTTATTATTTTTCTTGCCCTAAGGTAGGAAGCAAGCTGACCCCTAAGTGCTGAAGTACTACCCCTCCACTCTAGGATGGGTTCATTCAAAAACTAGAATTGGACAATTATATTTCTGCAGTCGACTGAGGTATAGTAGGAATGAAGCCAGTCCATGTCGAGAATGACATCAAAATCGGTAATCTCAAATTTGACTAAGTCTGCTGAAGTGACTTTCTGAGACACCATAACTGGACAGTTCCTGTATACCCGTCGAGCTATGATAGATTTACCCACTAGGGTAGAGACTGAGAAAGGCTCTACTAGAATTTCGGGACTGACTTCAAAGTCAACAGCTATATAGGGAGTTACAAAAGACAAAGAAGCTCCTGGATCTAGCAAAGCAGAAGCATGCAAATGATAAACTTGTAATGTACCAGTGACCATATCAGGAGTAATTTCCTAATCCTGTCTGGACTGAAGGGCCTAGAGACTATTTGGACGTTACCCACTAGTAGAACTGGAGGCGGCACCCTACTGATTCGAGCAACCAGACCGAGCTGAGGGATGGTTGTGCTGACCCTGGGAACCTGAATGAGGAAAATTTATGACTTTGTGACCTGGCTTGCCATACCCGAAAGACACATCACTGCCAGCCTTGTAGATACCCTAGTGGGTTCTGCCATATTTCTAGTAAAGGGGATTGGTTCGGGCGCTGCTGACACTACCCTATGTCTTAGGGCCTGGCATCCTATCTCTGTTGATATATCTAAATTTCAGCACTAGATCACTGGCTGACGATGGAGCTAGAACTAAGGATTTTGGGCAGAAATAAGAACGATCCCCACCCTCTGAATTAGGCTGCGTGAAGTTGAAACTTCCTATTCTCGAACTTTTGTTCTCCCCCTTCTTCTCCCTATTCTTATCCTCCTCTATCTGTTGAGCATAGACCATGAGCCTAGATATGTCCACCTCCTTATTCAACATTGCGGTCCTATACTCCTTGACCATACTGTTAGACACACCAGACATAAACTTACTCATCTTAGATCTGCTATATGCTACCACATAAGAAGCGTATTGAGAAAATTAAGTAAACATAAGAGAATACTCTTTCACTGTCATGTTTCCCTTCTTCGGGTTAATAAATTCTAGAACCTTTGCTTCCCTCAACTCCAACGGGAAGAACCAATCCAGAAAAGCAGTAGCAATCTCCTCCCACTCTATAGGACCTAAATCATTAGCCCTTTTTTCTTTCCACTATTTAAACCATGAGTGATCCAATCCTGCAACTAATATGCGGCCCACTCATCACTCTCAATAGGAATCACCCCCATAATATCTGTAACTTTCTGCACCTGATCAAGAAATTCCTGAGGATCCTCATCTGAATTAGACCCAGTAAAAAATAGAGGGTTCATTCAAGTAAAGTCCTGAATCCTGGGTACAAAAGAATTGGCCACTGGGTTAGCCAGAATAGTAGCTGGGCATTTATATTGGGATACAACAGTATGAGCTAGGGTGGTGAAAGCTACTCTAAATTTAGCCTGGGAGACATGTTCGTCCAGGGGATTTGGCTGGATGGGCTGAGGTGCTGGCTAGTCTCCCATTCCTCTTTCCTTAGTCCTCCTTAGAGGAATATTCTGTAAATAGAAGAATAACTTGCATTAGACAGAGAGTTTAATTTGAGCTTTTGCTCACCCGCACGACATAATAACAGAAAAAAGGGAAAATTTTCCTAAAACATCTAATAGCCTTCTTTTCATAAATGTGGCAGGCTACATACCCATGCACAAGACTCTACTAGACGTGGCTTTCAGACTTTCTAGGTCTTTGTTGAACCTTTGGCTCTAATACCAAGTTTGTAATGCCCCGAGTCTGTACCCCGAACGTTACACGGTGATCATAATCCCGAAGGACCACAAGCTAACCCATGACTGGTACCTACTGCATTAACTAAACTACAATGTTGTAATCATGTAAAAATTAAGCGGAAATCTTCTATAAGGTTCAAATCTAAAATAAATACTGAGTATGGTACATCAATACCAAAACTAAACATTTGTCTACAAAATACTAGTCTGAAAAGCCTCTACTATTTGAACAAGGAGTTGATGTGACAAGCCCCCAACTAACTTCGACTACTGAAATTAACTGAGTACTGAAATATTGGAATAATAAATCTATCCTCAAACAATGAAAACTCACCAATAGTCTGTTGTTGATGGTTCGGGATGCTAAGTATGATTGGGATCCCATGCATATGAACCTATGATATAAGACATCATAGCATAAAAGAAAGGTATGTGTTAGTACTTTAAATATACTGGTATGCTTAGTGAGGTAGGATGAGATGCATGGGTTCATATGAATAAACAATACTGACTGAATAACATGAGTATACCTGAATGAGAGTACATGTATAATTATGTATACTGTAACTGAGGTCGTGATAAATCTGGATAATGAGTTCTGAATTACTGATTTACTAATATCTGAGTTTACTAATACTGTATTACTGTTAACTGTATCTGACAGTCCTAATTCTATGGAACCATTCTGAGTTCCGTACTGAATTGAGTGACTATGTCTGACAGACCTGATTTCTGTAGAACTGAATTAAGTTCTATTCTAAAGAATGAAACTAAGACTGTGGGAAGTAATTATCTAACTAACATACCTCTTTCTAAATAGATTAGGGTCCAACCTGTAACCCTAGTTGGAAGGGTGTCAGTACCGTGCTATGGGTAAAGATAAGCTAAGTCGCCCTCATCTGGCAAGTGCTCTGAATGAGAACAGTGGTACACTCCACTGGCAGGTAGGACACCTTATTAATCCTCAACTGGTAGGTTGATGTCTCAACCTACACTGGCTACATAGTTTTGGAACACAAGGACTGCTTCTAGGGATCACACCCTCTACCGGTAAGTAAGTCCCCATCCTTGGGTTCACTCGGTGCTGAATCCTACTCCAAACTGAATAGACACTGGACTGAATACTAAACTGTACTAGGCTAGACTGATCTATTAGTGATTCATACAATCTGACTGAACTAAACTGAGTTCACTGGGTTCTGAACTGATTACTAACTTAGTTCTGAACTGATTACTAAAATACTGATCGTGATATGACTGATACTATTCTGTAACTTACACTGGCTATAGATATATAGCTAAATTGTCGGGTATTAAATACCCTCTGGACTCGATAGCATGAAAAGTATATCACTGTATGACTTTAATAGCATAATCGTACTATCTTGTTTATAATACATTCACTTAGATATTTTTGTCAAACACTTGATATACATAAGCTTGTGCATGATTGAAATCACACAATAACAAGTTATGTTTGGTATAGTCAAATCACATAAGCATGTTGATAAACACTTGGGGAGCATGGGTATTTCACATATCAATAAACATGTAGTAATATCATGGATTCTACATTCAACTTGCAAATTCAAGAGTTCGATATGTTTTTCTCAAAATTCAATTCATAATTAACTAGTTTGCATGAACTTGAGATAAATCATGGAATTAGATCACCATTAACATCATAATCATTAATACATTCAAGATCCAACATAAAATCCATAAAATCTATCATCTTTTATTTTAACAGAGTTTTTTGAACTTCAAGGGTGGAAGGAAACCCTTGGATGAACACTTCACATACCTTGGTATTCAAATTTTCAAAGAATGATAGAGTGTTTTTGAAGGCTGAATCTTGAATTGGAGATCCAAGGGTTTGCTTCTTGAGAAATTTTGAGAAAGATGAATTGATTTTTCCTCTAAAGGTGTTGAATCTCGTGTTTTGGGGCCTGAAATAAGGTGGGAAAATACCCAATTACACCTGAGGATACAACTTTTTAATGACTGAAAATTGATTTAGCGACGCACAAACCGACTCGCCACGTCATTGGCATCGATGTGATAGACAACGTGCTGCATCAAGTCTGCGTTGGTTCACTAGAATTTACACTGGGAGATAGGGAAAATACTCTTCGATGTAATGGGTGATGTGATGCATCGAGATCGCATCGATCCACTGATTTGAGTTTTCAAATGTGTCTCAAATGAAGTCTAAAAAATCCGAAAGTTGTCCAAGAACATCTACTGACATTTCTGATCATTAATTAACCTTATAATGTATTTTTAAAGGTCATAAGGGTCATGAAAAAGGATTTCCAACTGACGAAGAATAAAATAACTATAAGTATAAACACAACTAAATTTTTCTAAGTCTGGGACCCCTTACTAGCCTTTATAGAACTGAATCAAGCTTAGGATTTTGGGGGGTCTTACATCGGGTTACCATTAACTTAAACTTAGGGATGTGGATATCCCTAAGATTACCTTTAGAACTCGGTATGGTCACTCTGAGTTTCTTATCATGTTCTTTGGGTTGACCAATACCCCTGCCATAATCATGGATTTGATAAATAGGGTCTTTCATACATTCTTGGACATGTTTGTCATTGTCTTTGTTGACGATATCTTAGTCTATTATACGAATGTGGAAGATCATGTAGATAACCTCCGCATCGTGTTGCAAACTTTGAGGGATCATCATTCGTATGCCAAGTTCTCCAAGTGCAAGTTTTGGTTCAAAGTCATAGCTTTTATTAGTCTTGTCATCTCTAGTGAAAGGATCATGGTGGATCTCCAAAAGATTGTGATTGTTAAGAAGTGGCCTAGACCTACGACTCCAATAAAAATTCATAGCTTTTTTAGTCTAGGAAGTTATTATAGAAGGTTTGTGGAGAGTTTAATTATCTATAGCTTCCCCATTGACCAAATTGACCCAAAAGAAGGTCAAATTCTTATGGTCTGATGCGTGTGAGGGTAGTTTCAAGAAGTTGAAAGATAAATTGATGTCGGCTCTGGTGTTGACCTCGCCCAAAGGTAGAGATGGTTTTGTGGTATATTGTCATGCTTATCGAGTCTATCTTAGTTTCGTGATTATAAACATGGTAGGGTAGTAGCGTATGCTTCTAGGAAATTGAAAGGTCCTAATAAGAACTACCCCACACATAACTTAGAATTGTTAGCCATGATCTTTACTTTGAAATTTTTTAGGCATTATCTTTATAGTGTTTATTTGATATCTTTTTCGATCATAAAAGACTTCAATATATGCTTACACAAAAGGAGTAGAACCTCCAGAAAAGAAGGTGGTTGGAGATATTAAAAGACTATGATATGAGTCTTCATTACCATTCTGGTTAGGAAAAAGTAGTCGCTGATGCTATTAGTAGATTGTCTATGGTATATTTGGCCCATGTTGATGAGGACAAATAGGAATTGGTAAAAGATATTCACTGATTGGATAATCTTGGAGTTTAATTTGTGGACTCCAACGATAGTGGTGTGTTTGTTATTCGGTATCTCAATCATCTCTTATTGTTGAGATAAAGGAATAGAAAGTTATAGACATCAAATTGATGAAGATAAAGAGTAATATGGGCCAACATAAAGTTGCGGACTTTTTGATTGGCGGTGATGGTATCTTGAGGTACCAAGGTAGGATATGCATTCCCCACGTCAACAGATTGAGAGAAAGGGTCATGGCTGAGGCTTATGGAGCCCGTTATGCTGTTCATCTTGGTTCCATCAAGATGTATCATGAATTTAGAGAGTTCTATTGGTGTAATAATATAAAGTGTGATATTTTTAGCCATGTGGCTAAATGTATGGTGTGCCAACGAGTAAAGGTTGAGTACTTGAGGTCGGGTGGCCTATATCAGATATTGCATTGCCCGAGTAGAAGTACAAGTCAATTAATATGGATTTCATTAACAGTCTTCCTAGGTATTAGAATCAATATAATTCTATTTGGGTCATTATTGATAGAATGACCAAGTCCACCCATTTCTTGCCCGTGAGGACTAATTTCTCCGTGGAAGATTATGCTAAGTTGTACCTAGGGGAGATCGTGAATTTCCAAGGTAATCCAGTGTCTATTATATTCAATCATGGTGTCTATTTAGACCATGGATTAAAGTTCCCATCATGTGAATTCATTGGTGTATAGTTAGATCATGGATTAAAGTTCCTAATACTATTAATTGTATTGTGGCTTGTTGTGATGGGTATAAGTCTCTAATACTTTGAACTAGTTCTTTTCTTTGATAGATGATGGAATAAAGTCTCCAATTCATCTTAGAAAGTGGATGGGATGGAGTCCTAAGTTATGAAATGAGTAAGTGTTGGATAAGTGATGATTTATCCATCATTTAAATTATGATGATATCCTTGTTGTACTATATGACAAGTAGGGAGTTGAAATCCCTTAATATGGAGATAAACTTGAATAGTCTATTGAACCTAAGGATGGTAAGAATGTGGTAATAGATTGCTAATGAAATGTGAATAGCTTGTGTGGATCTTGATGACCATGAATGGAATTATGTAATTAAACTAAGTAAAGGGATTAGCCTATTGAGATGATTGATAAATGAAGGCTCCCATAATGGTCATGAGGTATTGTATTATTTTGAAATTAGTTAAATGGCTAAAGTCCCTAAATATTGTATTGAATGTGTGTTGATGCATGGACAGGAGGGTAAAGTCCTAAATATCAAACAATTATGGTTGTGATGGCTTGAAGGTAAAGTCCCTTTCCTTATGTGATGGCTCAAGGATAAAAACCCTTGCCCAATGAAAATACAAGGTAAAGTTCATTGCTTAAAAAGAGAATTTGAGGTCAAAGCACCTCTCCTAATGAAGAGGCTTGTGGTAAAGTCCACCTATGTCTTTATGGTTTGTGGTAAAGTCAACCTAACCTATGTGTGTAGGTAAAGTCCCCTGTTTGAATGACCTATATGTTTGGGTAGTGTCCTTTGTCGAATGATAATGTTTGTGTCTAAAGCCTTGATAAAGTGAATGTGTGTACATGGGTAAAGTACTCAGTTTAATGATAATATGATTTTGGTTAATGTCCTTTATGTATTAAGTAAAATAATCCGCAAGTGTGGTAGGTGGTAGTCCTGTACTCATCGTCTAATAAATAAATGTATGAGAATATTGAAAAAATCCTTATATCTAGGATGATATATGTTATTTGTATATGTATAGATAAATGTATGAATGTGATAAAATATGATATATTGATTTGTTTTTTATCGATGATGTTATCTTATCATTTATCCTTGAGTTACATGCTAGAGTTCCAACTGCTAACTGTATCCTGACGCTATGTCCCCACGCGACGTAGGTATGATGTTCCAACTTTTGACGGAACATTTTTCATCTTTTTCATGGTAAAATTGTATATTTTCAATCAACCAAGGTTGCATTTAATGATCGTTTTTAGTGTTTCAGGTTAAGGAGATAACTGAAGGAAAAGACTTAGAAAATTAGCAGAAAAAGACTTCTGACGGTCAAAATGATAGACCGTCAGTCTTGCGATGGACCACCAGTTCAACCGTCAGTGTTATACAGAACAAGGCATCATAAGACACTCAGCGATAACCTATGCGGTGGACCGTCAGTCTTTCGACGGATTACCAACTCAACCGTCAGGCCTGAATAGAATCCATGTCTTCAAATTACTCAGCGATAGCCCATATTATGGACCGTCAGTCTTTCAATGACCAAAATTTTTTCCTTCAGTTTCAAGCAGAACTGGGCTCTCCAGGACCATCAGCGATGGCCCATATAGTGGACAACCAGTCTTTCGACGGACTACCATTTTGGCCGTCAGTTTCAAGAATAACTGGGCTCACTAAGACCATCACCAATGGCCCATATCGTGGACCGTCAGACTTCCTACGGACCACCACTTTGGCTATCAGAACATAAGACGAATTGTGCTTTCTAGGACTATCAGCGATAGCTAATTTGGTGAACCGCCAGCCTTCCGACGGACCACCACTTTAGCCATCACTTTGGATGCAGATTTCATAATTTTGAATTTTAAATTCTTTTTTTTACCTGGGAACATATAAATACCCAGTCTTAGGTTTTATTAGGGATCTTTTGTCCATATCTTATATTTTATGAGGGTTTTTCCATACTTGAAACATATTGTAACATAGTTTTTCTCTAAGATTCATTGGAGATTTGTGGATCTAGATTCCTTTATCATATTTTCTATTGAAGATTGAAGAACAAAAATTGTGACTTTTGTAAGTAAACTTTGAATTAATTTATGATTAAAACATTGGTTTTTTCTCTTTCTTGGGTGGAAATGTGTGGCTAAGCCCCCATAACTAGGGTTATGGGAGCCTTGATATGAAAAGCTGATTTTGGGTTGTAAATCTAGCAGATTCCCATGAGTAATTGATATTGTATAAACTCTTCTTCACTTTAATGACTTTTCTTGGTTTCAAACATGAAAAGTTATCCCAAGAACAACACTTGTTCAAATAGAAAAGTGCTTGTTGGGAAAAAGAAGGATTTACATAAATCTAAAGGCTTTAACCTTTGTATAGAGGGTAGATGCCTTAATCGGATCAACCCATATGAGATTATTGTTCAATTAATACTATGTTCCTTAAGTTTGAAATAATTATGGGATAAGTTACTCATTTAGGTGTAGAAACTAATGGGTAAACCTTAGAATTCAATTACTCTTGCAATAAGAATTGTTCATTGGGAATCCAAAATAGTTTACCATCCTAGCTGCTTAAGTATCTTGGTAACCATAACTCTAGTGTGACTTTTCTTATTGAATTACTATTAGCGCTATACTTATAGTTGGAGTACTTACTTTGAAAAACATTGAAATATAATTGATAAATCAAAATCCCCCTCTACTCTGGAACCTTCGATCAATAGTTTAGTAACAACCATAATACTTAGTGAACACGGTATTCCCTGTGGGATTTGACACCTAACCCAGTTGGGTTCTATATTTGATAGTGACCTCTTACACTTTCTCACGAGAGTTGTAATTTGGGCATATCAAATTTTGGCGCCGTTGTCGGGGAATACCATTGTCAATTAAGTTTATGTTTGTTAATTAACCTTTGGTCAAGTTTCCCAAATTTTACTTTTATTTGTTGTTTTTGTTTTGTGCAGGGTAGTTGTTGTGTATGCCAAGTACATAGAGATCGAGTGCACCATTGTTACCAGTACATATGGAATCACAGTTAATTGGAAGAATGATAGACTGCCAAGATGCTGAAAGATTAACCACTCTGGCTAGAGCTCAACTTAATCAACAAAATGACGACTAACCAACACATTATCCTAATCCTGATGATAATTATTTGGGGGATGATGATTTGTTAGATCCTGTCAACCCAAGGCATCTAGAGAATGTGGTTGTACTTGTAAACCGCAATGTAAAAAGAAATCATCCCTTTAGGGCAAGGAAAGAGTGTCAACCAGTGCAGTGTGATCTGAATAACGATGAAGATAGAATATATTGAGTAGGTGCAACTGGATCTATCATTCCTCCACCTCTAGCACCTGGAGCTAAATTTAATATTACCAGTATGGTGATTTAACTCCTTCATCTTAAGAGGTTGTTCAGTGGTCTTCCCGGTGATGATCCTAATATGCATTTAGTGAACTTTGTCACTATTTAAAAATTGTTTGATAATCCAGGAGTGGGACTGAATGATATCCGACTACACTTGTTTCCATTGTCTCTGTCTTCAGAGGCAACACTATGGCTCAATAGACTGACTCCCAATTCTATAACGAACCGTAGGTAGTTGAAAGAGGCTTTCCTAGAAAGGTTCTTTCCACCTTCTAGGAGTGTACAATTGAGGTATGAAATCAGTAACTTCCGACAGCTTCCTACTAAAACTCTTCATGAGACCTGGGAGAGGTTTAAAAAGAAGATGATGCAATGCCCAAACCATAACATGACAGATGTTCATTTGATTGAGACTTTTTATCGGGCTTTGAACTTTATTACAAAGCCATTCGTGGATAATATTGCAGGAGGGTCATTTGTTGACCTTACTTTTCCAGAGGCTTCGGAGATGCTTGATTGAATGACCAAGCAGAGTAGAGCTTGTCATACCAGGGATTATATGGTCATAATCTTTAATGTGTTTAGCAGTATGAATGAACAACAATGTAAGAAGGAGAAAGAATGTGACCAGGACATGACACACTTGAAGACAGAGATAGATTTGCTGACTAAGCATCTATTGTATGAAAAAATAGAGTAGGTAAAAGATGTTGCATCCTGGGGAAGAGCTGACTTTGATTTTGAAGAAGAGTCAAATTATCTAAAAAATCAAGGGGGTTTCTGAGGCAATAGCTAAGGAAATCAAGGCCGGAACTATTATGACAAAGATGGTTACAAGGATAGAGATCAAGGGAACTGGAAGAGTAAAAATGATAAGAGTGGACTATATATACCTCCTGGAAGCAGAGATAACGCTGTAACTAGCTCTAAACAGATGTCCATAGAGGATATCATGGAGAAATTATTAAAGGGAGTTGAGGTTACCAAATCTGGGGTGACTACTATGAAGAATGATTTGTCTTCCATGATTCAGTTGGTAAACTCAAACTCTACTTCTATTAAAAAGTTGGAGTAGCAAATGAGCCAACTATCAGCAGCATTAAATCATAGGAAGAGCGGAACTCTATCAAGTGATACAGTTCAGAACCCTCAAAATGATGGTTCCTACATAGAAATTACTACACAGAGTGGTAAGGTATTACCAGCCCCGTCTGTGGGCAAAGCTATGATTGAAGACATGATTGATGAGGATATTGTGCATGGAGAAAGTCATCCAGTGGAGTCTGAAAAACTGGATGAGGTTATTGGTGATACATCATCCAACCATCATCAGGTTGATGAGTTAGAGTATGGTAAGGAAAAGGAGGCCGAAGTGTGGTTACTACTATCCCAAAACCACCACCTCCATTCCCCCATCTGTTGAAGAAAAGGGCTAATGACATAAAGTTTGGCAAGTTTATGGCCATGCTTAAGCTGTTGACGATTAATTTGCCATTAGTGGAAGCATTGGAGAAAATGCCTGGGTATGCAAAGTTCATAAAAGACCTTGTTACGAAGAGGCAAACAGTTAGCTATGAGCCGATGAACAATATACATCATTGTGGTTCTATCTATACAAGGTCTTTGGTATAGAAGAAGGCAAACCCGGGAGCATTTACTATCCCGTCCACTATTGGGCCTCTTGTTTCTCAAAAGTTCTATGTGATTTGGGAGCCAATATTAATTTAACGACGCTTGTTGTGTATAATAAATTGGGTTTGGGGGATCCGACTCCCACTAACATGAGATTAGTTATGGTGGACAGATCTATGAAGTGGCCTATGGGGATTCTATATAACGTATTAGTAAAGGTGTCCAATTTCATATTTCCACCTGATTTTATCATTCTCAATTGCGAGGTTGACTTTGAGGTGCCCATAATCTTAGGTAGACCTTTCCTCGCAATCGAGAGTGTACTTATTGATTTACTGGCAAATAAGCTACTATTCAGGTTGAATGATGAAGTAGTTTGATTCAATATATGTCAGTCCATGAAACAACATAAATACATAAATGTCTTTTCTATTGTGGATATTTATTATGAAGAGGAGAAGAAAGTGCCTATTGAATAAAAATTTGTTGTGGAGACTTTAGTTACTGTATTGATAAATTTCATCATGACAGTATTGAAGATTATGAGGAGACGGTGTGTTCCTTAATGGGCGTGGGGTCTTATTTATATGCTCCCAACAAGTTGGATTTGGACTTAAAAATCGCCCGGTCATTTAAGGTATGTTTTCCTAGGCAATGGGAATACAGTAATTGTTATTATTGTGGCTGCTCTGGGTGAACAAAAGGTGGAAGCCCTTATCTCTATTCTTAAGAGATATAAGAGCTCTATTGGTTGGAAAATTGCAGATATCATCAGTATCCCTCCTGGTATATATACACATAAGATTCAGCTAGAAGAGGATTGTGTTCCAACTATTGAGCATCAGCTTCGTCTGAACCCCCTATGCAAGAGGTGGTGAAGAAAGAAATCATTAAGGGGCTAAATACAGGAGTGGTGTACTCGATCTCAGATAGTAAATGGGCGAGTCCTGTTCAGTTTGTGCCCAAGAAAAGGGGCATGACACTGGTGGCTAATGGGAAGAATGAGTTGATTCCACTTAGGCCTGTTACTGGGTAGAGGGTTGTATAGATTAAAGAAAACTCAAATCGTGGACATTTAAAGAGCACTTCCCAATGCCTTTCATAGATCAGATGCTTGATCGATTGGTGGGAAAAGGTTGGTATTATTTCTTGGATGGTTATTCTGGTTACAATCAGATATCTATAGCCCCGAAGGATCAGGAGAAAATGACATTCACCTGCCCATATGGTACTTTCGCCTTCAAGAGGATGTCATTTGGATTGTGTAATTCACCCACTACCTTTCAATGGTGCATGATGTCTATTTTCTCATATATGGTTGAAGACACCTTGGAGGTATTTATGGATGATTTTTTGGTGGTAAGTGATTCGTTTGAGCTGTGTTTGGTAAATCTGAGTAGGGCTTTGCAGCTGTGTGAGGAGTTCAATCTTGTGCTTAATTGGGAGAAATGTCACTTCATAGTGAAGGAGGGCATTATTCTCAGACATAAAATTTTAGCAAAGGGGTTTGAAGTCGATTGAGATAAAGTTGAGGTTATAGAGAAGCTTCTACCTCCTATTTCAGTGAAGGGGGTACGTAATTTCCTTGGTCACGCTGGCTTCTATTGGAGATTTATAAATGACTTCTCAAATATTGCAAACCCCCTTTGCAAATGTTTGGAGAATGAAGTAAAATTCTCTTTTGATGATGATTGCTTGAAGGCATTTGAATTCCTTAAAGGGAAGCTGGTTGATGCTCCTATTATTGTTGCACCGGATTGGTCAAAACTATTTGAGATCATATGTGATGCAAGTGGTGTTACCCTTAGTGGTGTGCTGGGACAAAAGAAGGACAAATTGTTTCATCCAATCTAGTATGCCATCAAGGCGCTGAATGGAGCTCAAAAGAACTAAACCGTCATAGAATAGGAACTTCTTGCATTAGTCTATGCATTTGAGAAGTTTTGAGCTTATTTGCTAGGAACCAAGGTGGTGGTACATACTCATCACGCAGCCTTGAGATATTTGATAGCTAAAAAGGATGCAAAACCAAGGTTGATTAGATGGGTGCTACTGTTTCAAGAATTTGACTTCGAATTCAAGGATAAGGATGGTTGCGAAAACCAAGTGGTGGATCATCTATCTAGGCTGGAGGGCAAGCAAGTAGCTAGAGATTAATTTGAGATCAATGATGCATTTCCAGATGAGGAAATCTTGGATGTTGTTATGGAGAAAATACCTTGGTATGCTGATTTTGCAAATTATGTGGTGAGTGAGGTAAGCCCAAAGAATATTTCTTTTGATAAAAAAATGAAGTTTCTCCATGATGTGGCATATTATTTCTGGGATGAGCTGTATTTCTTTCAGCGATGTGCTACCAATATCATAAGGAGGTGTGTTCTAGAAGTAGATATGCTGAGTATCTTGGAAACATGTCATGCGTCTCCTGTTGGAGGTCATCATGCTGGTGACCGTATTGCTAGAAAGGTGCTACAAAGCAGCTATTATTGGCCGACTTTGTTCAAAAATGCTTATGAGTTCGCGAGAAGATGCGTCCAATGTCAGAGGAAGGGGTCAATCTCCAAGAACCATGAAATACCTTTGACAAAAATAATAGAGGTAGAACTATTCGGCGTCTGGGACATCGACCTCATGGGACCCTTCGTGAGCTTATACAGGATGAAATACATTCTAGTTGCTATTGATTATGTATCAAAATGGATTGAAGTCGTGTCTTTGGCCGACAATGAAGAGAAGAGAGTAGTTGTGTTCCTTTAAAAGGAATATTTTCTCTTAATTTGGGGTGCCACACACCATTATAAACGATGGTGGATCTTACTTTTGTAATCGTGTGTTTTGAGCTTCCTTACCAAAGTATGGTGTTAAGCAACATAAAGTAGCAACTCCATACCACCCAAAGACTAGTGGGCAAGTGGAGATTTCAAATAGAGATATCAAAGCCATACTTGCTAAAACAGTGAATGCTAGAAGACAAGATATGTCTAGGAAGTTTGATGACGCCTTATGGGCATATAGAACAAATTTCAAGACACCAATCAGCATGTCACCGTACCGGCTAGTTTATGTCAAGGAATGTCATCTACTAATTGAATTGGAGCATAAGATGCTGTAGGCACTTAGGAGGATAAATTTGAACTAGAATAAGGTAGCGCATTTGAGAATGGGGCAGCTGCTTGAGATGGATAAGTTCCATCTCGGGGCTATGAAAGAGCTGAACTTTATAAGGAGAGAATAAATAAGTATCAAGACCGCAGGATCGAAAAGCAGGATTTCCAAAAAGGTTACTTGGTGCTTCTGTTCAACTCCATATTCAAACTATTTCCAGGTAAGCTCAAATCCAATTGGTCCGGCCTATTCAAAGTGAATCAAGTCTAGATATCCGGAGTAGTGGAACTTAAGAATGAAGGTGAAAGTGTCTTCAAGGTAAATGGGAAACATGTAAAACTGTATATCAGTTCAATAGACTTGATAAGAAGTATTGCTACTACCTATTTGTATGAAGTCTGATTAATTGAGATAACTAAGTCATAACGTGATGATAAATCAGGCGCTAGTGGGAGGCAACCCACAGTGTGTTACTGTAAAGCATTAGTTAAATTATTTTGTTATTTCAGTGCATTTTTTATATGTTTTTGAAGTGTGCAGGAATAGTTAGAAAAAGGGTTAAAAATCTGAGCTACTGGAACAAAAGTAACGGTCAATTTGGTGGACCACCAATAACCTGACGGATCACCATTTCCACCGTTGTAATGATTATGAAAAAATTCATTCATTGGATTAAGTTGACGGTCAAAACTGTGGACCATCACAAATTTGGTGGACCGCCACACTAACCATCAAAATCAAGCTTAATTGCCCAGCTTATGGTAAGGCGTGACGACCAAAGTGGTGGACAATCACAAATTTGGTGGATAGCCAAATTAATCGTCAAAACCAAACTAAATATCCCAGGTTCTGGTAAGATGCAATGGCAAAAGTGGTGGATCGTCTCAAATTTGGTGGACCTCCATATTGACCATCATAGTCAGACTGAGGTGACCATGTTCTGGTAAGGAGCGACGACCCAAATGGTGGTCCGTCACATTTCTGATGGACCGTCATAGAATCTTTCACTATTAACCTAGCACTGGGTCGGGTCGAGTTAAAATTGAGAGTTATTTAAGTAACCCACATTTGGCTAATTTATTTTAAAGAGGTAAAAGAGAGGTTACGTACGTTGTAACTTTTTCAACTTCTTCAACTGACCAAATTCAATTGGATTCATGGAATCTGAGGGCATTTGATCTTCCTAGGACTCTCCATCTACTTCTTTTTTCCCTATTTAAGCAACCCCTTCTTGTTTATTTATCTTCATCTCAAAAATTCTAGAAAGCAATTGTAAAGTTTTAAGTTAAGTTGGTTTTTATTATTTGCAAGCAAGTAAACAACTAACTTCTGCAAAACCAAAATATGAGCACCTCCATGTCTTTTTTTTTTTAAACTGTTACAACATTAAATGAATAATTGGTTAGTTGATAAAAGTTCATCTTGTTTTCTTCTTTTTCTTTAACTTGTTTTGAGTCTGGAATTATAATATACTCTATGTGGGTGAGGTATGAGTAACCCGTATGCTTAAAAGTGTGAATTTGTGTGCATAAATATGAAGTTGGTGTCAATTCTTGCTAAAATAATTGGGAGTGGTTGCTAAATATTTGACAAAATTCCAAATTGAATCCTGAATCTGAAGAAGGGGGTGCAATGGTTGAACTGGTGGACCATCAATGATGTGACGGACCATCAAATGAACTGTCGCAAGAACCCCAGAAATGACATCCACTGGTTAAGATAAAACGGCCAAAGTGGTGGACTGTCAACTTTGCGACGGACCACCATATGGACCGTCGCAACTCTCTGAATTTTTAGGTCTTCTGGATAGGACCTGATAGCCCACCTAGTGGACCACCAGTTACCCAATAGACCACCAGTATGGCTGTCAAGTCTAAATTTTCACTGGTTAGGCTTTTTTTGCATTATAAACTAATTCCTTACTTCTATTTCAGGCAATATGCCTCATAAACTACAACTAAACAGAGGAGGAAGATCTTAAATTGGTAGAGGCGAACCTACAATCATTTACAATACCAGGCAACATAAAAGGGAAACTCAAACACTCTCCCAGTATGAAGAGGAGAGCAACAGTAGTACAAGTAGTACCATCTCAAGGCCAGACGAGACAACAGTTTCTATAACTCAACCCGAGCATACTGTGGGTGAAACTGAGGTTGCTAACATGGGAAAACAAATGGAAGAAACTGATATGGATACTGAACCTAAGGATGCTAACATTATCATGTGTAAGGATCCTCATGTTTCAGAGGAGATTAGATGGCAGATAGAGGGAGCACGAGAGAAATTCTATGATGGATTGACACCTATAGCAAGAGGGATAAAAAGGCCATTTACGGAGGAACATTAGATTGTGACAACGGATCTACATGAGTATCCTGAGTTGGAAAACCATTTCAACGAGTATGAACTAGCATGGATGAGTAGGCCACCAGGACCATATAAACCAAATTGGGTAAGAGAATTCCTTGTCAATTATCTTGCACTAGTAGAAAAGGACTGTCCAAAGGGGACTTCTGTTGCAAGATCTCTGAACAGAGAGTCCGTACCTGTTCGAGAAGTTACTATCGATATTTCAGCCTAAACAATTAATAGGAGCTATTTGGGCCAGAGTACGAGGCTCCACCTCCTATACCTGATCTAGAGTATAGGTTGAGGACTGCATCTACTTAGAGAACTTGGGTGGCTTCATTATTGACTGATGATGGTAACCCCTCTTGGTTGACTAATCCATGGAAACGTATTGCAAAATATTCAATTATCTTCAAGGCTAAGTTCAGGTGGGCTATTGTTTGCTTAAGGCTGTTGCCAACAAAAGGTGATGAAAACTTAGATAAACACAAAGCTGTTTTGGTGGCAAGCTTGGTTTCAGGGCTACAAGTTGTCTTCGGCCAGATTATTACGGATGAGATGTTTGTGAGGTCATATAAAACAAAAAGTGCATTGCTATTCCTATGCTTAATCACCGAGTTATGCAAATAGCCCAGTGTGCCCCTAATCCATAGAGTTAAAAATGAAATCCCAGCTACATATAGACAGGACATTGAGAAGTCGAAAGATGACTCGAAGTTGGAGATGCATGTCACCAAGCCTCCAACTTACCAGACTCAATCTGCACCAACTCCTGATGCTACAAAAATTCCAGAAGGTATGCTGTTGGCCATCTCCAGTTATCTGCCACCAGAGAATGTACCTCCAGATACTTGTACAGGGTCGGATTCTGTATAATCTAGGGGAGGATTATACTTTACCGAATACAGGTTAACATAGGAGAATTTTGCAAAATTAGTGAAGCTGCAAAAGAGGTTTCAGATATAGTTAGATAAATGAGCATCAAAATTTAAGCCCTTTGTTGATGAAATTTTAGCTAAGGCAATCTATCCATTCCTGACTATTCAAGATATGATGGAAAGCATGGAGCACCGCATCAACCAAAGGCCAGATGCACTGTCACTCCCTGATCTTGAAATACTCATGGCTGAATTTTAGAAGGCAAAGGCCGATATAGCGGAGTTAAAGAGAAGGCAACCACAACAGACTATTTTTGACCTAGACTTAGTGGGAAGTGAAGATTATGAGGGTATTATGGATCTGATGGGAAGGACCTTGAAAGATAAAGGAAAGCAGCAGATGGATGAGCGAGCTACAAGGAAAGAAGAAAAGAGGAGAAAAAGTAGCAATGACCCCAGAGAAATAAGAACAACATGATCTGAAGAGAGATCAAAATAATCAAGGAAAGATGAAGAAAAGAGAAAGAAAAGAGAAGAAGATGAAGCAGTAGGAGTATCTACCAGTGTTGCCCCAGTAAGGGGACAAAGTTCAGGCTCAGTCTGAGAGTTGATTCCTCTGATTCTGGAGGGGGAGGTTTTGAGTGTTCCTACCACCATAGGGGACAACATTGTGACAGGTGAGGATGCAGGATCCTCTCCACACTTCACAGATGCCTCAGATGAATAAGAGGAAATACAAGTATACCCATTCCTTTGTACTTTAATTTAATGCTTTGAGGACAATGCATGTATTTTTCTATGGGGGTGGTGTACTTGTACCATGGAGGGGCTGTGTTGCCGATATTTTGAACCCCTACCATGTGGTATCTAGGAGAATTAGCATGTGTAGGATCATGTTAAGTTTGTATATTTCTTTTTTAGGTTTAACATCAGATTTGCATTTTCTTCTTTTGAAATCTTGTTATGTTGTTGAGGTTGGTCCATGAAATAAAAGTGTTGTTGGTGTTAGTATCTTGTTGTAAATACGAATGATGAATGATGTTGGCATCAAACTATGACTATTTTCATTTGACTGTTTACCTTTGTCTCCTAGGATATATGAGCAACTGTTAGTGAATCTGTAGTTGGCATTAATCTATAAATATGAATGACATGGATGCACATCTTGAGAATAGTAGAATGAGGTTTACTCATTTTCCACTGTGTGTGCGAGTAATTATAGTAGTCCTTACATGGTACAGTACCTAGAATTTGCCTGGTTAAATTGATGTTGTTTTCTATTTGATGGGATAGGAAGTGATGGTAGTCCACCTTGTGCTTTTAGTCCAATTAGCCAAAATAATTTACCCCACCAAAAATAATTTTCCATTTTTTGAACCCTTCTTTGAGCCTTTGTTAATTTTTCTTCATCACCAAGCATTGTAGTTAACTCTCTTTCAGCTGTTGACTCCTAGCTCTGGCCCTGGCCTAGTAATGGGAAATGTGTACCTAAACTTTGGAAAAATACCTAAGTTGAGGGTGCCTATTGTAGGGATGTTAACTGCCTAAGGGAAAGTTGGTCTAGCATTTGAATGTGAGCATTTGGCCCTGGTCCAATTAAGACATTGTGCACCTTGACTTATGGCATCAGGCTAAGTTGAGGGTGGCTGATGCTTGTGTATATGAATATATATATATATATCTATATATCTATATATCTATATATATAAAAGGGGGAAAATAAAGAGGGAGTTATTGTGGTAAAGCTTGAATGAATGGAAAAAGGGGTATGTGAGCAAGCAAAACAACGGCCTTGGTAAGAAGAATTTGTAGTAAAAGACAGTTCAAGCATAGTTTTTAGTAACTTTTGCCCAAAATTCCATCCTGACCTAGCCTGATACCTCATTACTATCTTAGAAAAGACCTGCTTCATCTAGGAACTCAGTTATAAGGGGATATTGTATGATAAAGGCAAGATTATGGGTGCATGTTCTATGTTTGTAACTTCTTTGATGAGCGAGAGGGTTTTGATTTGTATCCAAAAAATATATTGAGTGGTGTATCTCCTTGACTGTGAGGGGAAATTGAGTTATACTTAATTTAGTTGATTTCTATAGATTCTTGTATCCATGTTTCAGTAGATTAATTGAATTTGAAACAATGTCGTTTATGGACTCTGATATGTTACACAATATGACGTGGATGAAAAGTGAATTGTTGTGTGAAAAATGGTTCAGTAGTAAATTTTTGTCAATATATTGTTCATATTTGCAATTTGGTGCTGAGTTTCTAGAAGACAAGCAATTATTTTAAGTTCAGGGTGTTGATGTTCCAGCTTTTGATGGAACATTTTTCATATTTTTCTTGGGTAAATCGCATGTTTTCAAGAAACCAAGGTTGCACTTAATGATGGTTTTTAATGATTCAGGGTAAGGAGCTAGCTGAAGGAAAAGATTCAGAAAATTAGCAGAAAAATACTTCTGACGGTCAAAATGGTGGAACGTCTGTCTTGCGACGGACCACCAGTTCAATCGTCAGTGTTATATAGAATAAGGCATCCTGAAACACTTAGTGACGACTCATGTGGTGGACCGTCAGTCTTGCGATGGACCACCAAGTCAACCGTCAGGCCTAAACAGAACCCATGTCTTCAGATGACTCAGGGATGGCCCATATAGTGGACCGTCAGTATTTTGATGGACCACTATTTTGTCCATTAGTTTTAAGAAGAACTGGTCTCTCTAAGACCATCAGTAATAGCCCATATGGTGGACCATCAGTCTTTCGACGGACTACCATTTTGGCCGTCAGTTTTAAACAAAACTAAGCTCTCTAAACCAACAGCGATGACCCATATGGTGGACCGTTATACTTTCGATGGACCACCACTTTTGCCATCAAAACTCAAGAAGAACTAGGGTTTCAAGGACCATCGGCAATGGAAAATTTGGCGAACCATTAGACTTCCGATGGACCACCACTTTAGCCATCACTTTGTACGTGGATTTTATAATTTTGAATTTTGAATTATTTTTTTTTTTATATAATTTTGAATTTTAAATTTTCTTTTTTTACCTGGGAACTTATAAATACCCAGTCTTAGGTCTTATTAGGGATCTTTTATCCATCTCTTATCTTTTATGAGGGTTTTTCCATACTTTAAACATATTGTTACATAGTTTTTTTCTAAGATTCATTGGAGATTTGTGAATCAAGATACCTTTATTATATTTTCTATTGAAGATTGAAGAACAACAATTGTGACTTTTATACGTAAACTTTGAATTAATTTATGAATAACACAATGGTTTTTTCTCTTTCCTGGGTGGAAATGTGTGGCTAAGCCCCCATAACTAGGGTTATGAGAGCCTTAAAAAGCTAATTTTGGGTTGTGAATCTGTAAGATTCCCATGAGTAAATGATATTGCATAAACTCTTCTTAACTTTAATGACTTTTCTTGGTTGGAAACATGAAAAGTGAGCCCAAGAACAACACTTGTTCAAATAGAAAAGTGCTTGTTGGAAAAAAAGGGTTTACAAAAATTTAAAGGCGTTAACCTTTGGCTAGAAAGTAGATGCCTTAACTAGATCAACCCATGTGAAATTATAGTTGAGTTAATTTAATACTATGTTCATTAAGTTTGAAAAATTTAAGGGATAAGTTACTCATTTAGGTTGAGAAACTAATAGGTAAACCTTAGAATTGAATTACTCTTGCAATAAGAATTGTTCATTGGGAATCCAATATAGTTCACAACCCTAGATGCTTAAGCATCTTGGCAACCATAACTCTAGTGTGACTTCTCTTATTAAATTACTATTAGCAATATACTTACAGTTGATTACTTACTGTGATAAATATTTGAATATAATTGATAAATCAAAATCCGCCTCTATTCTGGAACCTTCGATCAATAGTCTAGTAACAACCACAATACTTAGCGAACATGGTATTCCCTGTGGGATTTGACACCTAACCCAGTTGGGTTCTATATTTCACAGCGACCACTTACAATTTTTAATGAGAGTTGTAATTTGGGCGTATCAAGGTGACAGAGCATCTTCTTCTTTTCCCATGCAGTGACTTGTAGATCAAAGCTATTCATGAATTTACTTGAAGTGGTGAGCTTCCTTACCTCCAGAAGACATTTATCTCTTAGTCCTTATCTTCAAACTTAGTCTTTTTAAGACTTGGTTTGGATATAGTTAGGGGCTTATCCCGACATATACTTTTATTGACATTGGTCTTGTATAGAGGAGATGTAAACAATAGTAAACTTGGGCATAGTTCTTATAATGAATCTAATGTTGACTTATTTTATTATTTCAACTTTTATGATTTGTGAGTTGGATCTCCTACCACTTCTATGGTATGTTGAGATGATTAGGTTGGTTTATTGGGTCTACCTTTTGTTCATGTGAGCTTGAGGTGACCATATGACATGGTCTAAATTTTGGGTCATTTCAAGTTGGTATCAGAGCCTAGGTTCATGGTCAATTTTTTGTTCACTTTACTATGTCAAGTAGAGTCTCTTTTATGGGTGTGAAGCACACCACACTTATAAAAGAGAAGCTACGAGACATTTTAGGAAATATTTCCCGTTCTTGTGATTCAATCTCAAGCTATTAATTTTAAAGTCTTGGATTTCCTCTGAACCCATTGTCTATCTTTCAGATCATGCCTCAAAGGAGATCTGAGACTCAGGAATACACTGTAAAGGGTCCTATGGATGAAGCACGTCTAACTTTTGGAGTTTAGACCAGGGATAGGGATGTGGTATCTGGCCATCCTCATGGGGTTCCACCCACCAACCCTGCTTATGAGAGTGGAATTCCTCCTCGGTCTCCACAAAGGGATGCTACTAATGTAGAGTTTTGTTTCTCTATCAACCTCTTGACTCAATTGGTAGACTCTCAAGCGAAGCTTGGTGACTGACTACCATTTCTTCTGAGGCCATAAGAATTGGACAATTATAAAGTTAAGCCCTCGTATGTTCTGCAATACCAAGGTTGAAGAACATCCTCAATGCTTCGTTGATGAAATGGAGAAAATCTTCCGAATCATACATACTTCAAAAATTAAGGGTGTTGAGATTTCTTCCTACCAATTAAAAGATGTAGCATACCAGTAGTATGTAGGGTGGGAGTTGTCTAGGGGTATTGATGCCAGTCCGACTTCTTGGATTAATTTTTTTGAGGCCTTCTTTGATCATTTCTTTCCTCAAGATTTGAGGGAGGCAAAGGTAGAAGAGTTTTTGAACTTGAAGTAAGGGAGAACTTGAAGTAAGGGAGAATGTACGTTCAAGATTATGCCTTGAAATTCCATCAATTGTCAAGGTATTCTCCCGAGATGGTTTCTAGCATGAGGTCTAAAATATGCATATTTGTCTTAGAATTGTCCCGTGAGTTAGTTCTCAAAATCAAGGCGTACTTAATGATTGAGAACTTGGAAATCTCTAGGTTTATTATGTATACTCAACAAGTGAAAGACGAGATAAAAAATTAAGTTGACCTTAGTGAGAACAAGGAAGGAAGTTTAGGCCTTCTTAGAGTGGTGGTGTCATGGGTATGTTAAATCTTTTCTCTCGTGATGTGTATTTCTTGCTTGACCCAGGGTCTACTCTTCCTTATGTGACCCCGTATGTAGCTGTTCATCTTGATAGTGGACCCAAGAGTCTGTAGGTTCTTTTTTCTATTTCTACCCTAGTTGGAAACCCTGTGATTATTAGAAGGGTCTACAGGGTATGCGTGATATATGTTGGTGGTAGAGACACTCTTACTAACTTAATAGAGTTAGACATGGTTGATTTTGATGTATTCCAGGGATGTATTAGTTTCATTCTTATTATGCTTCCTTATATTATGGGACTCGTAGGGTAATGTTTTGATTTCCTAATGAGTCAGTTATTGTATGGGAAGGTGGTTCCTTAGTGCCGAAGTAAAGGTTTATTTCTTATATAAGGACCAAAGGTTGATTTTGAAGGGATGCTTATATAATTTCAACCGAGTTTAAGATTACAACTCGAAAGAGCCACCTCTAGAATCCATTCTCGTGTTAAATAAATTTCCCAATGATCTCTCTGGCGATACTTCCTATAAGGAAATTGATTTTGGGATTTATCTTGTTCTGGAAACTTGTCTGATCTCTATTCCTCCTTATAGAATGGCTCCGGTGGAGTTGAATGAACTTAAAGAGCAATTGAAAGATATCTTAGATAAATGTTTCATTCAGCCTGGTGTGTATCCTTGGGTTTCCCCATGTTGTTCGTTCGAAAAAATAATTATTTCCTTCGTATGTGCATTGATTATCATCAGTTGAACAAAGTAACCGTAAAGGATAAATATCCTCTTCCTAGTATCGATGATTTGTTTGATTAACTTCAGGGTACGAAGTGTTCTCTAAGATTGATCCTAGATCGGGTTATTATCAAATTAAAATTAGGGACGCAAAAATCCCTAAGACTGTCTTTAGAACCAGGTATGGTCACTATGAGTTTCTTGTCATGTCCTTTGGGTTGTCCAATGCCCCAGCCGCAATCATGGATTTGATGAATAGGGTCTTCTATCCATTCTTGGACAGTTAGTGTAACGCCTCGAGTGTATACCTCAGACACTGCAATAACTGAATAATAATACTGTAGTATGCAAAAATTAGGAGGAAAACATGCCATATAGTTCAATACTATAATAAAAGTGAATATGGTAGAACAAATACCAAATCTGATACTTCTGTATGAAAATACTCTAGTCTGAAAAAGCCTTTAAACTATCTGAAATTTGGAGTTGATGGGACAAGCCCCCAACTAACTCCAACTACAGAAATTGTACTTCTAAACTTAAATACTAAAGAAAATAATCATGTCCTCAAACTATGAGGACTCACCACTACCTCTGATTACTGAAAATCTGAACTGCTAAGGGTGCTCGGGAGCCCTTACGTCTAAACCTATGATATAAAAATCATAGCACAAGAGAAAAGTATGCGGCAGTACTTTGAATTTACTGGTATGCTAAGTGAGGTAGGATGAAATGCATGGGTTCATATGCATGAACAATACTGACTAAATGACATGAGTATAACTAGATGAGAGTACATGCATGAATACATAACTGTAACATAGATTGTGATAACATTGAATATTGAGTCTGAATAGTGATTAACTGATATCTGAGTATACTGATACTAAATTACTGATAACTGGATGACTATATCTGACAATTTTGATTCTATGAAATTATACTGAATTATGTACTAAGCTGAGTGACTGTGACTGACAATCCTGAATCTGTAGAACTGAATTGAGTTCTATACTGAGACTGAATCTGAAACTGAGACTGTAGGAAGTAATCATCTAATCGACATTCCCCTTTCTAAATAGATTGTGGTCTAACCTGTAACCCTAGTTAGAAGGGTGTCAATATTGTGCCATGGGTAAAGACAAGTTGTGAGGTAACCCTCTCTAATAGGAAGCTCTTTTATCAACTCTCGCTGGCAGAAAAACTCGAATGAGATGTATCAACCCTTATAATATCTGACAAAAAGATATATCAACCTATGCTGGATACGTAGTTCTGTAACATTAGGATTTATACTAAGGGTCAAACCCTCTGCTGGCAGGAATGCCCCCATCCCTGGGTTAACTCGATGTTGAATCCTACTCCTATTTGAATAGACACTAAACTAATTTCCCAGTTCATACTAGGATTGACTGGACTGTTACTGATTATACTATCTAACTGAACTTAACTGAGTTCACTGAGTTTTGTTGGCTGATTGAATACCACTAAATTCTATTAATTGACTGAATTTACTAAGGTTTGAACTTAATACTGAACTGTACTGGACTGATACAGAGTCTACTGAGTTTTCTTAAGTCCTGTAACTGACTGAGAGTACTAATGATCATGACATGACTAAGATTATTCTGTAGCTGACACTGGATCTAGGTAAACAACTAAATTGTCGGGTATTAAATACCCCCAAGACTCGATATCATGAAAAGTAAAGCATCACATGATCTTTCATAGCATAAAATGCACATTTGTTCATAATGTATCTATAGAGACATTTTATCAAACACTTGTATGACATAAATTGCACATAAGCTAGCATGACATGATTTCTTTCCCTTATTAGTTCACATGAACAATTCATCAAGAACTTGGTGAGAATAATATATGCACATAATAAGAGGGAATCATGATTCACTTCCAATTTCATAATATCAAGGGGTTTAACATGGATTCATATGAATCTACACACAGAATAACCAATATCAATGAAATGTATAATAAATCATGAAATAGAAATCTAATTCAAATAATAATCATGAATACACTTTAATTCCAATCATGGAAGTCATAAATTCCAACTACTTGAAGTTTAAAAGAGTTTCTTGGACTCCAAGGGTGAAAGAAACCCTTGGATTAACACTTTACATACCGTAGTTGGCGAATTCTTGAAGAATAATGGTGGAAACCTTAATTATTTGATCTTGAATTTGATGAACTAGGTTTTGTTCTTGATAAATTCTAGAGAGAATGGGAATATTTTGTCTCTTGGACAACTTAATGATATGTTTTAGGGGCTGTTATAAGGTGTAAAATGACCTATTTACCCCTCAGGATGCGGGTTTAAAAGACTAATGTTGAACCATAAACGCGCAGGCCGACGCGTTGCATCATTGGCATCTATGCACCACATTGAGTCCGCGTTGTTTCACTGGAAATTTCCATTGGAAGCCAAGGAAAATATTGATCGACGTGATGGTCGCCGTGCTGCGTCGAAATCACGTTGATACACTATTTTGGATTCCTAAATGTGGTTCAAACAAGGTCCAAAAAATCTAAAACTCATTTGGTAACACCTACTGACATTACTGATCATGAATCATTCTAATGGTTGACATTTAAAGGTCATAGAGGTCGTGAAATAGAGTTTCCAACTTACGAAGGCCAAAATAATACTAAGTTTAAATACTTAGCTAGAATTTTCTAAGTCTGGGACCCCTTAGCAAGATTTTAGGGACTGAGTTAAGCTTAGGATTTATTTGGGTCTTACATTATCTCCCCCTTGGGAACGTTCATCCTCGAATGAGACTGACTAAGTTGAGAATACTGATAGACTGGATTTAGACACTGAATATGCACAACTAAAGCATGATTTCATGACTGAGATTACTGATATACTAAATTATCATACTGAACATGCATATCTGATGCATGCATACATAGCTGAACATGATTCATGAATGCATGACTGGGATTACTGATAAGCTAAGTTTATATACTGAACATTCATATCTGATGCATGGGTACATGACTGATCTAATTTGTGAATGTATGAATGAGTATGCAACATTAATTGATACAAAGTTGGTAGCTATATCTGAACATGAGACTGGGTAAGTTTTAAGGAAAAAAACTGTTACCTTGGGCTGAGTCTGAGTTTGCGAAAAAGAGGTGAGGATAATTGGTTCGCATATGTGCTTCCTCTTCCCAAGTAGCTCCCTCAACGGACTGATTCTGCCAAAGAACTTTGACTAGACAGACTTCTTTGTTCCTCAGTCTGCGAATCTGATAATCAAGGATTTCGAATGGTATCTTTTCATAAGAGAGACTGTTCTGAATATCTATCTCCTCTATAGGAACTACGACTGATAGGTCTCCTATGCATTTCTTTAGCAAGGAGACATGGAACACTGGGTACACTGAAGCTAAGTCTAAAGGCAACTCAAGCTCGTAAGCTACCTTTCCAAAATGGTTGAGAATTCATTAAGGACCAACATATTGGGGACTGAGTTTCCCTTCTTGCCAAACCTCTTCACTCCCTTCATAGGAGAGATTTTCAAATACATAAAATCACCAATGTCAAACTCGAGATCCTTTCTACGTACATCTGTGTATGATTTCTATCAGCTCTGAGCTGTCTTAAGCCTTTTCTTGATCAATAGGACTTTCTCTAAGGTATCATATACCAAGTCAGTCCCTATCTCTACGGCCTCACCCACTTTAAACCAACTAATGGGAGACCTGCATCTCCTACCATAAAGCTTCTCAAACAGAACCATCAGAATGCTGGAATGATAATTGTTGTTATATATGAATTTAATCAAAGGCAAGTGGTCATCCCAACTACCTTTAAAGTTAATCGCACATGCTCGCAGCATATCTTCTAAAGTTTGAATGGTCCTTTCTTCTTGACCATCTATCTTAGGGTGAAAGGATGTACTGAGGTGAACTTGGGTACCAAGCCCCTTTTGGAATACCTTCTAGAAATGAGAGGTAAACTGGGTACCTCTATCTGAGATAATGGACAGCGGAACACAATACAATCTAACCAACTTTCTGATATAGAGTTTGGCATAATCCTCAACTGAATAAGAGGTATGGACTGGTAGAAAATGAGCTAATTTGGTCATCCTATCTACGATGACCCAAACTGAATTATACTGGTGATGAGTATGAGGTAAACCCATCAAAAAGGTCATGTTCACTTCTTCCCACTTCCAAGTAGGAATACTGAACTCCTGTATGGACCCACTAGGTTTCTAATGCTCAATTTTGACTTGCTGACATGTTGAGCACTTGGTCAAAAACTCTGTAATATCTCTCTTCATCCTACTCTACCAATAGATCTCCTACAAATCATGGTACATCTTAGTGGCCCCTGGATGAATAGATTAGCGCACGCCATATACCTCTGCAAGAATTCACTGCTTTAATTCATCTACACCTGGCACACATAGCCGACCCTAACAGCGCAATACACCATTTTACCCTTGGGAGAAAACCTCTACCTTTTGATATCTGATTGATTTCTTTAACATCACTAGATTGGGATCCCTATCCTGCTTTTTCTTTACCTCAAAAACTAGGGATGATTCTGAACTACTCTGTACCCATACTCTACCTTCTACTAAATTGACTAAGCGAACACCTAGTAGGGCAAGCTGATGAACTTCCTGAGCTAAATTCTTCTTACTATTCTCAACATAAGCAACACCCCCCATAGATATCCTACTAAGAGCATCAGCCAATACATTGGCTTTATCCAGATGATATAGGATGGTTATGTCGTAGTCCTTCAACAACTCCAACCACCTTCTCTGACGGAGGTTTAGACCTTTCTGAGAAAACAAATACTGTAGGCTCTTATGGTCAGTGAACACATCAACGTGCACCCAATACAAATAGTGCTTCCAAATATTTAAGGAAAACACTACTGCTGCTAACTTAAAATCATGAGTAGGATAGTTCTTTTCATGGGGCTTAAGTTGTCTAGAGGCGTACACTATGACATTAAATATTTGCATCAAAACACACCCCAAACTTACTCTGGAGGCATCATAATACACCATAAACTCATCTAAACCATCTAGTAGGGTCAAAACTGGAGTTGTAGTAAGTTGACTCTTTAACTCCTAAAAACTATTCTTACAAGAATCTGACCATAGGAATTTGACTATCTTCTGAGTCAATCTGGACATAGGGGATGAAATAAATGAAAATCCCTTAACAAACTATTGGTAATAGCTAACCAATACCAAGAAACTCCTGATATCTGATGGAGAGATGGGTCTAGGACAATTTCACACTGCTTTAGTCTTTTGGGGATCAACTTTAATGCCATCACCGGAAATGATATGGCCAAGGAAAGCTACTGGCCTTAGCCAAAATTCACACTAACTGAATTTAGCGAATAACAAATGGTTTCTAAGAGTATGCAACACTATTCTGAGATGGTTTGCATGATCATGTTCACTGCGGGAGTAGACAAAAATGTTATCTATGAAAGACTATGATGAATATGTCCAAGTACTACTTGAACACATGATTTATCAAGTCTGTGAAAGTTGCTGGGGTATTAGTAAGACCAAAGGACATGATTAATAATTCGAAGTGACCATACCAAGTTATGAAGGTTGTTTTTGGGATGTCACATTCTCTGACTTTGAGCTGATGATAGGCCAATCTGAGGTCTATTTGGAGAAGTAAATGGCACCCTGAAGTTGGTCTAACAAGTCATCAATTCTGGGAAGAGGGTACTTGTTTTTACCATAACCTTATTTAGCTGACAGTAATCAATACACATTTTGAGAGAACCATCTTTCTTACGCACGAATAAAACTGGTGTACCCCATGGGGACACACTGGGTTTGATGAATCCCTTATCTAAGATATCCTTTAACTGTTCTTTTAACTCCCTGAGTACTGCTGGGTCCATTCTGTATGGAGGAAAAGATATGGGATGAGTAGCTGGGAGAAGATCGATTCCAAAATCAATTTCCCTTTCAGGAGAAACTCCGGGAAGATCTTTGAGAAACACATCTAGGAATTCACATGCTACTGACACTGATTCAAGAGTATGGGTTTCTGAACTAGAGTCTCAAACTCGAATGAGATGGGAAACACATCCCTTAGATATCATATTTCTCGCCTGAAGGTAAGAAATAAGTTAACCCATAAGTGCTGAAGTACTACCCCTCCACTCTAGGATGGGTTCATTTGGAAACTAAAACTAGACAATTCTATTTCTACAGTCGATAAAGGTACAACAGAAATAAAGCCAATCCATGCCAAGAATGACATGGAAATCGATCATCTCTAATTTAACTAAGACTACTGAAGTAACTTTTTGAGATGTCATAACTAGGCAATTCCTGTATACCTACCTGGTTATGATGGATTTACCAATAGGGGTAGAGACTAAGAAAGGCTCTGCTATAATTTTGAGACTGACTCTGAAATCAACTGCTATGAATGGAGTAATAATGGACTAAGAAGCTCCTTGATCTAGTAAAGCATAGACATATAAATGGAAACCTTCTAACATACTAGTGACCATATCAGGAGAACTTTCTTGATCTTTTTTGGACTAAAGAGCATATAGTTTATTTGGGCGCTGCCCATTGGTGGCACTGGATGCAACACCCTACCGATTTGGGCGACCGGATTGAGATGGGAGATGGTTATACTAACTCTGAGAACCTACCTGAGGACACTGTCTGACCTTGTGACCTAGATTTCCACATCCGAAACACACATCACCGCCAGCTCTGCAGATACCCTGGTGGTTTCTGCCACACTTCTAACAAAGGGGATTAGTTTGGGCACTGCTATCATTACACTGGGGTTTAGGACCTGATGCCCTATCTCTATTGTTATCTCTAAATTTTGGTATAGGAGCACTGGCTGAGGACGGATCTAGAACTGAGGATTTCAGGTAGAACTTAGAATGATTCCTACCCTCTAACTTAGGTTGAGATAAATTAAAACTACCTATTCTTGCTTTCTTGTTCTCCCTCTCCATCTCTTTACTCTTAGCCTCCTCTATCTGCTGAGCATAGACCATGAGCCTGGATATGTCCATCTCCTTAATTAACATTGCGGTATTACACTCTTTGAACACACTTTTAGACACCCCAGACATAAACTAACTCATCTTTGCTCTGCTATCTGTAACTACATACGGGGCATATCTGGCTAACTGAGTAAACTTGAGAGAATACTTTTGTACTATCATATTGCCCTGCTTTAGGTTTATAAACTCCAAAAACTTTAATTCCCTCAATTCTAATGGGAAGAAGCTATCCAGAAATACAACATCAAACTCCTCCCATTCTATGGGCCTTGCATCTGCGACCCTTTCTAATTTCCACTGTTTAAACCATGAGTGTGTCATATCCCATAATTGATATGCGGCTAACTCAGTGCTTTCAACAGTATTTACCCCTATAATATCGGTAACTTTCTACACCTGATCAATAAATTCTTGATGGTCCTTATCTGACTTAGACCCTGTAAAAGATAAAGGATTTATTCGGATGAAGTCTCGAATCCTGGCAGTAGTAGTCTTGGCCACTGGGTTGGCTAAAACAATAGCTAGATGTTTATTTTGGGCTGCCACAGAATGAGCTAGGGTGGTGAAAACTACTCTAAACTCAGCGTGGGAGACGTGTTCATCCAGAGAAGATGGCTATATGGGCTGGGGTTCTGGATGGTCTCTCGTTCCTCTTCCCTTAGTCATCTTTGGAGGCATATTAAATAAATGAACAAAAACTTGGAATAGATAGGGTTTAACTGGTGCTCATGCTCACTTACATGACATGAATACTAAAAAAAGGGAAACTTTTCCTAAAACATCCCCTAGCCTCCTATCCATAAGTGTGGCATGCTACTAAGTTTGTAACGCCCCGAGTCTGTACCCCGGATACTACACGATGCTCATAATCCCAAAGGGCCACAAGCTAATCCATGACTGGTACTTGCTGCAATAACTGAATAAAAATACTGTAGTATACAAAAATTAGGCGAAACACATGCCATATGATTCAATACTATAGTAAAACTGAAAACGGTATGAGAAATACCAAATCTAATACATCTATCTAAAAATACTCTAGTCTGAAAAATCCTCTAAACTTTCTGAAAAATGGAATTGATGGGACAAGCCCCCAACTAACTCCAACTACTGAAACTATACTGCCAAACTAAAATACTGAAGAAAATAATCATGTCCTCAAACTATGAGGACTCACCACTAACTCTGACGGCTAAAAAGCTGAACTGCTAAGGGTGTTCGGGAGCCCGTGCATCTGAACCTATGATATAAAACATCATAGCACAAGAGAAAAGTATGCTTCAATATTTTGAATGTACTAGTATGCTAAGTAAGGTAGGATGAAATGCATGGGTTCATATGCATGAACAATACTGACTAAATGATATGAGTACAATTGGATGAGTGTACATGCATGAAAATGTAACTATAACTGAGATCATGATAACAATGACTATTAAGTCTGAATACTGATTAATTGATATCTGAGTATAGTGATACAAAATTACTGATAACTGAATGACTGTATCTTATAGTCCTAATTCTGTGGATCTATACTAAGTTTCGTACTGAGCTGAGTGACTGTGTCTGAAAGTCATGAATCTGTAGAATTGAATTGAGTTCTAAACTGTGATTGAATCTAAAACTGATACTGTGGGAGGTAATCATCTTATCGATATTCCCCTTTCTATATAGATTAGGGTCCAACTTGTAACCCTATTTAGAAGGCTGTCAGTACGGTGCCACACATAAAAACAAGCTGTGAGTTAACCCTCTCTGATAGGAAGATCTTTTGTCAACCCTCGCTGGCAAAAAAACTCGAATGAGATATATCAACCCTTATTATATCTAGCAGAAAGATATCTCAACCTACGCTAGCTATGTAGTTCTATAATGAAGGGATTGCTACTAAGGTTCAAACCCTCTACTAGCAGGATTTCCCCCATCCCTGGTTTAACTCAGTGTTGAATCCTACTCCTATCTGAATAAACACTAAACTGATTTCCAAGTTCATACTAGGCTTGACTGGACTGTTACTGATTATACTGTCTAACTGAATAGAACTGAGTTCACAGAGCTTCATTGACTGATGAAATACTACTGAATTCTATTAACTGACTGAATTTACTAAGGTCTGAACTGAATACTGAACTGGACTGGACTGATATAGCATTTACTGAGTTTTCCTGTGTCCTGTAACTGACTTAGAGTACTAGTGATCGTGACATAACTGAGATTGTTCTATATCTGACACTGGCTCTAGGTAAACAACTAAATTTTCAGGTATTAAATACCCCCAGGAATCAATAGCATAAAAAGTAAAGCATCATATGATCTTGCATAGCATAAAATGCACACTTGTTCATAATGTATATATAGAGAAATTTTATCAAACACTTGCATGGTATAACTTGCACATAAACTAGCATGACATGATTTCTTTCCCTTATTAGTTCACATATATAATTCATCAAGCACTTGGTGAGCATAATATATGCACATAATAAGAGGGCATCATGATTCACTTCCAATTTCACAATTTCAAGTGGTATAATAGGGATTCATACGAATATACATACATAATAACCAATTCCATATGAAACGTATAATAAATTATGAAATAGAAATCTAATTCAAATAATAATCATGAATACACTTTAATTCCAATCATGGAAGTCATAAATTCCAAATACTTGAAGTTTAAAAGTGTTTCTTGGACTCCAATGGTGGAAGGAACCCTTGGATGAGCACTTCACATACCTTAATTGGCGAATTCTTGAAGAAAACTGGTGGAAATTTTGAGTCTTGGATCTTAAATATGATGAACTAGGGTTGGTTCTTGATAAATTCTAGAGAGAATGAGTATATTTGGCCTCTTGGATGGCTTAATGATATGTTTTGGGGGCTGATATAAGGTGGGAAAAGACCTATTTATACCTATAGATGTGGGTTTAAAACACTAAAAGCTGAACCATTGATGTGCAGGCCGATGCATCGCATCGTTGGCATTGGCACGCTGCATCATTAGCATCAATGCGATGACCAATGCACTGCATTAGGTTTGCATCATACACTGGAAATTTCCATTGGAAGACAATGAAAATATTGATCGATGCGATGGCCGCCGGGCCGCACCGATATTGCATCGAAACACTATTTTCGATTCCCAAACATGGATTAAACGAGGTCCAAAAAATTTGAAACTCATCTGAGAACACCTACTGACATTCTTGATCATGAATCAACCTAAAGATTGACATTTTAAGGTCATAGAGGTAGTGAAATAGCATTTCCAACATACGAAAGCAAAAATAATACTGTCTAAATACTTAGCTAGAATTTTCTAAGTTTGGGACCCCTTAGCAAGATTTTAAGGACTAAGTTAAGCTTATTATTTTGTGCGGTCTTACATTTTTTCATTGTCTTTATTGATGATATCTTGGTCTATTCTATGAATGAGGCGGATCATGTCAATCACCTCTGTGTCGTGTTACAAACTTTGAGGGATCATTCTTTGTATGAAAAGTTCTCCAACTACGATCTTTGGTTGAAAATTATAGATTTTCTTGGTCATATTATATCTAGTGAAGGGATCATGGTGGATCCTCAAAATATTGCAGTGGCTAAGAAGTGGCCTTGACCTATGAATCCAACAGATATTCAAAGCTTCTTGGGTCTATCCAGTTATTATATAAGGTTTGTGGAGAGTTTTTTCACTATAGCTCCCCGTTGACTAAATTGACCCAAAAAAAGGTCAAATTCTTGTGGTCTGTTGCGTGTGATGGTAGTTTTGAGAAGTTGAAAGATAAATTGACTTTGGCTCTGGTGTTGACCTTTCCTAAGGATAGTGATGGTTTTATGGTTTATTGTGATGCTTCTCAAGTCAGTCTTGGTTGCGTGTTGATGAAACATGGTAGGGTGGTAGCCTATGTTTCTAGGAAACTGAAAGTTCATGAATAGAACTACCCCATTCATGACTTAGAATTATTAGCCGTGGTTTTGTTGGCATTATCATTATGGAATTCATGTTGATATCATTTCCGATCATAAGAGCCTTCTATATGTGTTACCCAAAAAGAGTTGAACCTCTGGAAACGTAGTTGCTGATGCTCTTAGTAGATTGTTTATGGGAAGTTTGGCCCATGTTGATGAGAAAAAATGGGAATTATTGAAATATATTCATCAATTGGATAATATTGGAGTTCGACCTGCGGACTCCAACGATGGTGGTGTGTTTGTGCATCGAGTATCTCAGTTATCTCTTGTTGTTAAGATAAAGAAAAAGCAAGTCATGGACCCCGAATCAATAAAGATCAATAGTAATATGGGTCAAAATAAAGATGCGGACTTTGTGATTGGTGGCGATGGTATCTTGAGGTACCAAGGTAGGATATGCATTCCCAACGTCGATGGACTGAGGGAAAGGGTTATGGACGAGGCTCATGGAGCTTGTTATGCTATTCATCATAAGTCCACCAAGATGTATCATGATCTTTGAGAGTTCTATTGGTGGAATAATATAAAGCATGATGTTTTTTGCCATGTTGCAAAATGTACGGTGTACCAACAAGTAAAGGTTGAGCACTTGATGCCCAGTGGCCTATACCAAGATATTGCGTTGCCTGAGTGGAAGTATGAGTCAATTTATATGGATTTTGTTACCGGTCTTCCTAGGTATCAGAATTAATGTGATTCTATTTGGGTCATTATTGATGTAATGACCAAGTTTGCCCATTTATTTCCCATGAGGACTATTGTTTTGGCACAAAATTATGCTAAGTTGTACCTTGCAAAGATCGTGAAGTTGCACGATGCTCTGACATCTATTATCTTGGATTATGGTCCTCCATTTTCATCCCACTTTTGTTAGTCGTTCCAAAAAGGTTTGGGAACTAAGGTGTTCCTTAGTACCACTTTCTACCTACAAATGGATTGTCAAGTGAAGAGGACTATCCAAACATTAGAGGATATGTTGCGGTCTTATGTAATTTATTTTGGTGGGAGTTGGTATGACCACTTGCCTTTGATTGAGTTTGCCTATAATAATAGTTACCACTCTAGTATTGGCATGGCGTCTTTTGAAGCATTGTATGGTAGGAAATGTCGATCTCCTATTAGGTGGTATGAAGTTTTCAAGGGTTAATTGCTTGGGCTCGATATAGTTGACCAAACCTTAGTGAAGGTGAAGGTCATTCATGATAGATTGAAAGCTTCTCAAAGACTCCAAAAGTCCTATGCGGATATGGGGCATAGGCACTTAAAGTGTACTATAGGCGATTTAGTATTCTTGAAAGTGTCTCCTATGAAGAGAGTGATGCAGTTTTGTAAAAAGGGGAATCTTAGTCCGTGATATGTTGGTCCTTACTTGATTGTGAAGAATGTTGGCAATGTTGCCTATGAGTTGGATTTTACTTCTAGTATGAACTCCATTCCCTCGGTTTTCCATATGTCTATGTTGCATAAGTATATGGGTGATACTTCCTTTGTTGTTCCCTATGAAGATGTTGGTATTTCAGACTCTTTATCCTCTGAGGAGATCCCGATGAGGATCTTAGATCGACAAGTTAGCCGGTTAAGAATGATAGATATGGCTTCGGTGAAGGTTCTATGGAAGAACCAAAAGTTTGAGGAAGCTACTTGTGTGGCAAAAGAGGACATGAAGTCTAAGTATCCGTATTTGTTACCCATTCCGGAAGCTTGTGATGGAGGTATGTTTCAATCTCCTTGTTTTCTATTGTGTCTCTATAAGACTATGAGTCTCCAATGATTGAAATTGATTAAAATCTTTGTTGGAGAATGGATTAAAGTTCCCAATGCGTGAATTGGTTGGTGTCTTGTTAGACCATGGATTAAAGTTCCTATTACTATTAAATGATGTGTGGCTTGTTGTGATAGGTCTAAGTCTCTAATACTTTGAACTGGTTCATGTCTTTGATAGATGATGAAGTAAAGTGTCTAATGTTTTGAGTTGCTTAATATCTTTGAAAGTGTATGGGATGGATTCCCTAAGTTATGAAATGAGTAAGTGTTGGATAAGTGATGGATTAGATTCCCACGATAAATGAAATTAAACGGTTGATTGATGACGATCACGATATGTGTTGTGTTTCATCATTATTGAGTGCTTGTTCTAACGCGTATAATGGTTGGTTAGATGCATGTTTATATGTTAACCTTTTTTTATGCTTACCTTACCCATCATTCGATGATGAATGATCCTAAGTGCGGGAGAATTAAACACCCGAGAATGTGACCTTGCAAAATTTTTAGTTGAATGGTAATGATCATGATATGTGTGTTCTATTGTGTCCTTGTTGTGTGTTGTTTCCAACTTTTGTATGGAATTATTATTTTAATATTGGGTTTTTAACTTTTATCTATACTTACCTATCCATGTGGGAAAGAATTGGAACACATAGACTTGAAAAGTTGAAGAAGACAAGAACCTCTTTGATGTCTCTGAAGTGGACACAGTTGGGGGTACTTGAGTAGTACCCTAGGTCACGACTCTTTCCCACAATGACCTCCCCTTTCATACCCTATACAGTATGTTAGGTTATTATACTATCCAATATACAAAAATGTCATCCCTTGGTCGTAACCAAGCTCACGAGTCATAAGATGCCCAACCGTATGAAGTGAAACCTAACCTAGAGTGGACTGTTTTGGTTATGGATGGTCTATATGAGTTAGGTCACAACTCGTACCCTTAGGATACAACTCAAGTATTCCTAGGCGTACCCTAACCAGTGTGGTTGACCTTGTGGAAGCCTTGGGTATGAGTTAGGGTACCACTAGAACCCTAGGTTACGATTGGCAAGTTAACCGTGAGGGGGAGTCATACCCCTGCACTTGTGTGTTTTCCAGCTTTTAAACTAGGGACTTTGGGAAATTTCCCTTACCTAAAATCCTAATTACTTGATCTATATAAGTCTTGGTAGCCTCCCAAGTCTTCATTTTCAAGACTTAAACACATCCTACCACTCTAAAGGCTCTTGGAAATAAGATTTGAGGCTAGGGTTTGAAGGTATTCATCTTGTGGAAAGGAAGAAGAGTGAAGATTATTGGTTATTCAAGATATTTTGGAATTTATCTCTTCCCCTCTTAATATAACTCTAAACCCATGTATTTCACACTTGAATTAGTAAGTGTACATGGTGGTTTTGAATCAAATGAAAAAGGGTTTTGACACCTAACAATGAATGATGATGGTTCTTCTTTATACTTCTGGTGATACATGTACTTGATAGTAGATTGAATATGTGGATTCTTATTGTATGTTTTTTAACACGAGGGCCTTGATTAACCCTAGTCTTGATAATTTCTACCATAAAAATGAATTTGATATAAGTATGCACAAAAGGTGTTTGTGAAAAATTCTATGTAAATTTTCTAGTTAATTTTGGATGATGTAAAGAACTAGGGAAATGGACTAATGTGTATGAATGTTTGATAAATGTTACGATATGAGTATGGTGAATCATTTAAGGTGTGATGATAACCTTGTTGTTCTAAATGCCAAATAGGGAGGTTAAGTCCCTTAATATGGAGATGAACTTGAATAGTCTATTAAACCTAAGGGTGGTAAGAATGTGGTAATAGATTTCTAATGAAATGTGAATGGCTTGTGTGGGTCTTGATGATCATGAATGGAAATATATAATTTAATTAAGTAAAAGCATTGGAATATTGAGATAATTGAGCAATAAAGGCTCCCATAATTTCCATGAGGTCTATTATAGTGTTGAAATGGGTTAAATGGCTAAAGTTCCTAAATATTTTATTAAATGTGTGTTGATGCATGGACAGAAGGGTGAAGTCCCAAATGTAAACAAATGATAGTTGTTATGGCTTAATGGTAAAGTCCCTTTTCTTATTTGATGGATCGATGGTTAATTCCCTTGCCCAATGAAAATGCAAGGTAAAGTCCGTTTCTTAAAAAAATCTCTTGATGTCAAAGAACCGCGCCTTATGAAGATGCTTGTGGTAAATTACACTTATTTATTATGGTAAATTCCACCTATGGCTTGATGGTTTGTTGTAAAGTCCACCTAACCCATGTGTCTAGGTAAAGTCCCTTGTTTGAAGGACCTATGTGTTTTGGTAATGTCCCTTATTGAATAATGATGTTTATGGATAAAACCTTGGTAAAATGATTGTGTGTACATGGTTTAACTCCCCGGTATTATGATAATGTGATTTTGGTTAAAGTTCTTGATCTATTAATCATGATAATCCATACGTGTGGGAGGTGATAGTCCTTGATGAATCTTGATATCTAGGTTGATATATAGTATATGTATATGTCTAGATAAGTGTATGAATGTGATAAACTATGATATATTGATTTTTTGTTATATCTGGAAGACATTCATCTATTAGTTCTTATCTTCAGACTTAGTCTCTCTTAGACTTGGTTTGGCTATAGTCGGGGGCTTGTCCAGACATATACTTTTGTTGACATTTGTCTTATATAGAGGGATTTTTAACAATTGCGAACTTGGGAGTAGTTATTACAATGAATCTAATGTTGACTTATGTTATTATATTCGCTATTATGATTTGTGAGTTGGATCTTCTCTAACTCCTATAGTATGTTGAGATGATTAGGTTAGGTTATCGGGGTAACCTCCGGTTCATGTGACCTTGAGGTGTCCATAAGACATGGTCTGAAGTTCAGGTTTATTCACAGGTAGCACCTTATGGGTTTATCCTCGTGCTCACCATTATGAACTTTGGTGGTTCATCTTTAGTTCTCCGAGTTTAGTGTGAAGGTCTTGCGCAGGCAGGGCTAAGATGACCATCTACTTGTTTTGGAGAGGATAGCAGGTTTGGAAAGGCAAAAAGAAGTTTTTTTTGTGTATTGGAGTGTATCTTATGCCTTGGATTGAATTAGGCGCTGATATGTTTTGATTGGATATGTTGATATCTCTGTCCTATCAGTGTGTTATGGTTATGATTTGCACACTTTAGCCTTTCTCAATTTAGTTAGGGGCTAGTTGGTTGTTAGGATCTAATTATGGCTATTTAGAAAGTGAAGAAATGAGGTTGGTTGAAAAAGGGATACCTATGGTAAAATCACTTGGAAGCGTTGTTTCTCAATAAAGGTTCTTTGTAAATCATTCTTAGAGCCTATGGGCCCAGTACCTCATCTCTGTGAGTTTTCATGCTCCTCATAACCAGTGATTTTGCGAACAAATTTTCTTTTTAGTAGTGGAAATTATAATGACTCTCCAATTCATTTCCATGATTTATGTACATTTTTGGTATTTTGAGCCTTCCCACAACTGCTATAGGTCATTAATGACTTGGTGGGACTGTCAATTTGGTTATTGGATCGTTCATTTAAATTTTAGGCTCATTTCTACATTTTGGAGATTTGTTGTTAAGAAATTGCTCTCAAACCAAAACACCTTGTTGGTGATCTCGGATGAGAATTCCAGCATTGCCATCATCTCCAAAACATTGATTTTAGGCTATGAGGACCCATAGTTCATATCCCGAGGATTCTATTTTGTGCTATTAGGTGGATTAGATGAAAAAATGAGGTATAGGTGTGGGGCCCACATTTAGTCAAAACGATCTCGGATGAAAATTTCAAAGGTTCCATTGAGATTGGAATGTCAAATTTGGTATGGTAGCATAGTCCATTTGCACACAAGAGGTTCCGAGCGAATCCTGAGCACCTGGTTGGAGTCCCTTTTTTTACTTAGCAAAATCTAATGCTTGGCACCATCTGGTGTAATCGCTTGAGACCTTTGGATGCTTAAGAAGTGGTTTAATGACCATATTTACCAGGTTATTAAGGCATCTACTATAACCCACCAGTAGGTAAGCCAACCTGCAGTCTATAACGACTAATAATGGACTACCTAGAGTAATAAAAGAAGAATGAAGAATAAATATAGTAAAAGGGCTAAATTACACAAGATATTGCTAAAACTTGTTGGAATCAATACAAGAGATTCTAATATAATTAGACTACCACATGAAGTACTAAAGTAATATACTGATACAACCCATCTCTAAGTACAATGTAGAAATTAGTCTAGTAAATAAGAGGCATAATAGTAATACTCCAAATGCCAGGATCTCACCTTATGTCTCTAAACTATAGTTACCCATCACGATGACACAACAACGATGAGAACCTGTACTACAATTTGTAGGCTGCAGAAGTGTAGTATGAGTACAAAACATATGGTACTTAGTAGGCTACTGCCGACTAAGCTCTAAAGATAATGAAAATATAAATAACATGCAAACAAGAATGTAAACTACAACAAAATATCTAGGAAACTAACATAGTAAAGCTAAGGAGACCATAAGGATAAACTATTTTATTCTATCCATACTCTAGGACCTAAGTACTATACTGAATATTGTTGGCCATTATACAAATGAAGAGCAAAGTATGTATGTATGTATGTATATATATATATATATATATATATATATATAGTACACAAGTCCAAGGAACAGATATACAATCAAGAATGAAGGAAGAGAGGGATATATGATAATGTCGTAGATGTATTTAAATATACACAAAAAATGCTAACTCAAAGGAAAAACCCAAAGTAGTGATACTAGCATCGTAAGGCCTCTTAATCATAGTAGGAACCAGTGCTAACATAATCAAGGTCTCTAATCATTTCATCTATACATGATATAACTATCCTTATAAAATAATCATAAAGAAAGGAAACAGAATCATACCTCAAATCTCTGTACCAGTCTAGCAATCAACCTATCACAAACTAACCATAATAATAACACAGTAAATTAACCTACTAGCTCAAACAAACAATTCCTAAATCGGGTTTCGTAACCTGGAAGGTAGAATCAACACACAATACACCATAAGCAATACTCATCACCTATAACTATAAAACCCAATAAGGTTGATACATTTAAGAGCATATTGGTGATAGGTAACGGACATGCAAGGATGAATGCAAATTATAAACTATGCTACCATAACTAAAATAAGTACTATAATGTAACCAAATGTTTACACGTTTTCCTGCTCGACGACTTACAAAATAAGGACCTACTATGACCTCTTTTTTTTGACACAATGGCTCAAGGACTAAGGGGCCCCTAGGTGGTTTAAGAGTACCCATATACATTGACCTATTCTGGATCTATGATTTCTAATAACCATAATTATCATCATCTACTCCATAAAGGAATGTATATGTGTATATCTATATATGTAATTATGCATAGACTAATGTCGTGGATAAAAAAGTATAAGTCCATAAATCCATTACCTGAGGGTAAACTTCATGATTAAATCATCATAAAAGTGTTGAAAGGGTTAGAGTTTCTCCCTATTGAAGTAAATATTAGTAGTAAAATCATGGACTGAAATATATCTCGTTCAAATCTTTAAAACACCATTTTTACTCTCAAAGGCTCAGAAATAATTCATCAAGATGGCATGACTCTCATTATGAAAGAATTCGTTTCGAAGGTGAAAAGTTTGAATAAATCCCTTTTTAGGAGAACAATAGTAAAACCATATTTTTAGCTGGAATCGTATCATTTACTATTTAGTGAGCATGAATTACACCAAATCTGTGAATTCCATCACCAGTATCCATACAATACAATTATAATCATCTAAATGTTAGCCTCCTATAATCACTCAACAGTAACAATAACAAACGCAGTGTATTCCCACACAGTGGAGTCTGGGGAGGGTAAGATGTATGCAGTCCATACCATTACCTCCTGAGAAGTAGCAAGGTTGTTTCTGATAGACCCTCATCTCAAGACTTCTATAATCACTCAATGTTTTATAATGATAAAGTAATAAAATTAACATACATGACCAATTCTGGAAGATCTTGTAACGGGACGAATCCAATCTGGAAGATCTTATGATGGGATACAACCTACAGAGATTATTGACACATGGAATGAATAAAATAAATCCCCATCAAAAATTAATTATCCAAAGATATGGAACAAGAAGATACTTACACATGGAGCATATTTCAAAGAGCGATATAAGGAAGAAATTAGTATAAGACCAGATCTCGTGATGATAAAATAAGAAAAAGGATCGTATTATTTTCATGGACACATTTGATATGGACATGTATGAATATGACTCCTCACTAAGGAAAAACGAAAAAGAATATCATAATGCACAAAAATATCTTATATGGAAGCTCTAATGAAATGAGTCCTTAATCAAGGAATCCATACAAATCCTTAATTAATGAAAATCACTCGATGTTCCTTTTTAAAGCAATGAAGCAACAAAAGATGAAATCCATATCAAGGTATTAAGGACCGAACAAAAGGGACACACCTTCACAAGAAACCATCACCCAGTCTCATCTTTTAGTCTTCACAAAGTTTTATAATTCTTTAAGTTTACAATAGTTACAAAAAAAGATCAAGTGAGTTCTTTAGTTTTACTAGACAAGGTTGTGTCACAAGATCTGGATAATAATAGATTTAGATTCAAAACTTGTTCAACTCTACTATAACTCTTACTCAATGTTACGCTAAATAGGAAAGCCTTGAAACCCAAAAAGACTAGCTTAGGCACCACACTAGTGATCTAATCAAGTATGGAATTCTATGTTCTTCATTACATTTTCATTTATGCATTTAATTTGATTATATTTTTTAAGTACACTGACTTGCTGGAGAGTTGACAAATAAAGTTGATCAGTCAACTCAGAAAAAAATTTCAATTCACCCCTTTCCCTCTCTTGAATTTCAATTGGTATAAGAGTAGGTCTCACTAAAGTGTTGCTTAACTACATGTGAGTAAAGACTAAATAGTCAACTATCATATTATAGGAGCACTGCTTTAAGATGAACACTCTTCAGTAATATTACCATACTTCAAAGGACAACACTACTCATATTGTAAGAACAAATTCATAATTTTCATGCAATCAACTGACTTATAGAATTGGGTGATCATTAGGAAGGGACCAAAACCTATAAAAGGGGTCAGGGACAAAACGAAGGAAAAAGAATCAAGCAACAAAGATATGGACGATTTTTAGAATTTTGAAATCACCAAAGAATAACAAGAGGCAATTAAAACTAATGGTAGAGTCATAGTTTCCTTTACTATGTTGTTAGTTGAGTAGAATGTGACAAAATACCTACCTACAAAACAGTTAAAAAAAGGAGGGATCAACTTGAAAAAACTTATGAAGGTACTACAAAAGTGTGGAAAGCTAGGGTTAGTGCTCTGGTGAATGAGCATGAGCTCTTAAAAATGGAAGAAAATGAGGGTATGGAGTCAATGTTCTCAAGATTCTGTAAATGTGCTTGTGATCTAAGATTTCTAGTGATAATCTGACCACATAGCCTGCAGATCAAGAAATTAGTAAGGAGCCTTCCAAAAGCATGGGAAACCAAGGTCACCATTCTAGAAGATGGAGAGTTTCATAACATGACATATGACAAACTGCGAGGTATTCTTCTTTCTTATGAACAAAATCATATAAATCGGTATTGCAAGGAAGAGAAAAAAACATTTAACATTTAGCATCATCATCTTAGGAGAGGATGAATATAGAGATTAAAATAACAATAAAGGAATGGCTCTTAAAATAGAGGGGTCAGGAAAATTCAAAGACAATGGCATTATAGACCCCAGGGTTTAAAGAAAAACAAGTTCATGAAAAATGATGATCGTTTTTATCATTGCAGGAAGCTGGGACATATAAAAAAAACTATCTAGAATTAAGAAGAAGCTAATCCAAGATAAATAAAAATTTTGGAGCCTGGTGATACATAGACAAAACTGAAGATTACAACAATAACAAAAACAACAGTAAACCCAGTATAATCCCACATAGTGGGGTCTGGGGAGGGTAAAATGTACGCAGTCCATACCACTACCTCCGAAGAAGTAGAAAACTGAATATTACAAAGAAACTTAAAACATGTACTTCGTGGCAATAGGTGTCACGACCCGATTTATAAGTCATAATGGAACACACTTTATCTCGCAAAGAGGTAACCCAAATTATATCCCAGAGCTATAGACAAGGGAATAACTAGGTGGAAAATTGTTTTAAAACTGAAAATTAACAACTAATGACTTAAAATTAAAATAAAATGATCTTAATACCTAATAAATAGATGAAAGGTAAATAATCATTCTAAGACTTAGTAACGTCGGCAGGATAGAAAATAGAAATAAACTATAAATATTGGATAGTCAAATACAATTCTGTCTCAAAAATGAAAAACTAGACATAGATAAGTAGATGAAAAAGGGGTAACTCTAACTCCAAGAGCTCACCAAATCTCCAAAATCAATCCTGCACTAGCATCATGTCAATGATGACATAAAAAAGGTATAAAAGTGTATTATGAGTACCAAAACCATAGGTACTCAGTAGGCATCATCGGTCCGACTAAATTAAATCATGAAATAAATACGATAGGATAAAAGATACAATAAGCTAAGTAAAGGTAATAAGACAAACCTAGAAATAAGCTCCAACACTGCTATGCATAAACAAATAGATAAATATTAAAATATAATGTAAATATCACAATTATAACTAGTAAATTAGACCTAATAAGTCAATATGTGTATAAAAGCAAATAACCCAATGAGGGCCCCCATAAGCCTAGAGGGTAGAACTAAGGGAAAGTAAATAACTGAGATCCCTAACCTTATCGAAAATCAGGTAAAACCATCAAACCATCCATATCGTATCATATCATAACTAACTCAAATGTCAGACTTGAACTAAAACTCATATTTTCAATATCATCATAACCTATTCAACTAAATAAACATCATAACTTTACTTACCAGACTTGAAAGGGAACTCATACTATCAATATCATCATAAATTGTCAAAAGTATCAACATCATAAAATCATTTTCCAAACATGAACCAGAACTTACATTATAAATAAATAGTATCAATGAATCACAACAATAAACTATATCAATATTGATATAAAATAACTTTGTCAATAAACCATACTAGTAACCATATCTATACACTGTACTAAAACTCATATCCATGAGTCATGCCAATTATAACCATATCCATTACTCATACGAATAAGCATAGCAATTACCATACCAATAATCATATCTATAAACCTTACCAATTGTCATATCTATAAATCCTACCTATAGTCATATCTATAAACCATCGAGTTTACCCAAACATAACGCTAACTCAATAATACCAACTACCATAAGCATTACATATTCAATCTCCTCAAAGTCCTAAAATATTTACAACTAAGGGTGCAACATGCATAAAAAGTTCTACAAAAGCTAACACACGTCTTGACCCAAGGAGGGCTAGAGGGGCCTAATTCTAATCCTCGAGATTTTTCTTTAGGAAGTTTCTACCCCAGACCAGGCTATGTTATCTAAATTCATTTCTAGATGTTAAATAAGCCATAAATAGCCTTAAGATAGAACTTCTTCCTAAAACATAAGCAGCTAAGTCAATTTCATCTAAAATGAGAATAACCAGGACCATTCTACCTAAATATGAGCAACTAAGGTGATTTCACCTAAACATGAACAACTAAGGCAATTTCACCTATATATGAACAACTAAGGCAATTTAATCTAAATTACAATTCCAAAGCCTAAATATTTTAGATAAGATGAATAATACCAAACATCATTTAAATAACTAAATTTCATCCCATATCTAGCATAATATTATAATTATACTATGAATTAGCTCAATTTATGGAAAAGAAAAACCTAGCCTACCTGGATGCAGATGAAAAGCTAAATGAATCCTGCTAAACCACTTATTTCCACTTTTAAGAAGCTTTTAAAAGATTCCATGCTATCAAAATCACAATCTTCTCATGAAAATAAGAACAATGATACCCATTCTACACTATTATGATTTGGGTCCAAAATAATATAAAAGTCCCATATGCGGCCCATTTACAAAGTTGCACTTTTTACACCAACACAACATCTCTCCGTTCTCAATGAACATTTACCCTAAAAAATGGGTGAATTTTAAGCTATAATGGTGCTATGATTAAGCCACCAAGCTTTTAGGGATTTTAGGGGAAAAAAGGAGAATTAACCAAGAAACTCATGGATGTTTACCACATATTCAATGGAGAAAATCATAAATTTAACTTCAGTAAAGCTCAAATATCACCCATAATAGATACTCCCAAGATTTCCCATTTCATAGGGTTCAATATCCTTTAGAATGGATGAAAATTGATGAAAATCTTGCTAAGTAGGGTTTTAATACCCTTCCCAGGTATGGGTATCTCTTAAGCAAACACTGGGTCTCTTAAGAGAACATTACTTAAGCGACCAAGTGTCACTTATGCTATACTTTCTGCCTCAGCATGTATTGCATAAGAGACCCTGATATACCTTAAGTGGTGTTTGCTTATTGGACACATACATTGTTTATGTGATACCAGTAGGTCAACCCCGGTCGCTTGAACGACCCACTGGTCGCATACGTGATGCTCCACCACCAAAAAATTCCAATCATCTATTAATGTCCCTAAGATGTATAGAGAGGTTGATGTCAAAATATAGTAACCCAAAAATGTTGGGGTCGAACCCACATGGAATAGGCCTTATATATCTCTAGAACTTGCTTAAATCACTAGGGATTACAAAAAAGTATATGGGGGGGGGGGGGGGGTTGTAGTAATCAGTAAAAGTAACAAAATTTGAATGGTTTTGATTGTAAATAATCTAAAATTAAAACTAGGCTTGTGTTCCCCCTTGCTTCTAACTCCATATGTTTATCATGCTCAATCCAACTATCTTACAACTAGGCATGTAGAATAAAGAAAGTTATGTATCACCAACCATTTATTGATACCCTTTGGTGAATCTCACTCATGGTATCTCGGTCTAAGAGTGGTGCATTACTAACCCTTGTATTGGATCCCAGATTAACTATCTCCACTCGATCTCAAGTTAATTAGATCAGGGTTGATAACCTCAAATTATTATTATGATCTTCTTTTCCCAATCTCAACCTCTCTCTCGTGTAAGTATCAAAAATAAGTGGGTTCCTAATGTTTGCAATCAAAGTAAAGAGAATCATATACATGCAACAAAAATGATCTAGAAGGATCTCACACTTTCCCTACTTCGTCATCCCACCAGGGTTCCCACAACCCTTGCTAAGGGAATTAGCCTGTCATAGTTGTAAAATAATCCATGGAATTCAATAAAGGAAGAATAGAATCATTTTAACAATAATAGACAAAGAAAATCCAAAGTCTCAGATCAATTAATCAACCAAAAACCAAGAACATAAGAATCCCAAGATCTTAGGTCAATCTTGGAATCAAAATATATTAGTGAATAGTATGAGTGCCTAAACTGTCTAAAAATAATCATAAGAGTATTTATAGATTTCATGAAAGCCTTAAAAATCTAAACCAAAATGATCAGTTGAACTTGGGTCGATGGCCACCTATAACGATGCTTACGAGTGATAGGTGGCACCTACGCCATGTAGGTGGCCCTACGAAGGTGATAGGAACTCTATACTTTGAAAATTTTCTAAACTTTGACCTTATGGAACAGGTACATGCACCTACAACGTCATAAATGGTACCTATGAGTACTAGGTGACCTTTCGTAGGTAGTAAGTCTGCACTTCAACTTCTGATTATCTGAATTTCAGCAGTCTCCTACTTACTTTTTCACTCCAAGTAGGTGGAACCTATGATAGGTAGGTGTCAATGTAGGTATCCCAAACATAATCTTTTAACTCTTTTTACTCTATTTAAATTCTAAAAATCTATTTCCCTACAAAATAGACACAAAAACACAAGGTATCTACAAAAACAAACCTATGTACTTGCATATTTTGTTTGTTTTAAGCATCAAAAGTGCCATGAAACTATGGCTCAATGATATACTCAACTTAGATGTTTGCATGTCCTAAGATGATAAAACACAACAAAACAACAAAATGAATCTTATCCAAGAGAAACCTAAGACACTTACGACAAACAATTATAATTTTTGCTCAAGAATATCACCCTCTCCAATTTTAATACTTCATAACTAACTCTATGACACAATGTAGACCAATTATGTGACACAAGAGGATCATTATCTGGCTTTACATTAGGAACAAACAATCATGCATATGCACTATTTATACCACCCAAACAAATTACCAGTTAGCAACACAACCCATGTACCCTCAAAACAAAGAAGTCACTCTCACTTAGATAAATCATGCATGTTAATGCTGGGACAATCATGATACACTCACACTAGCAAAGAAGTTCTAACAATGTGCACACAATATCATAGGCTTGCCCTTATTTTCATTACCTTAATTTTCAGACAGTCAAGTTAGGATCACTATAGGACTTTACTCGGCTTGTAACATAGGCTTAGGGGCAGGTATGGTACTTTTGGGAATTTAGTGACTAAGCCTTTTTGGCACTATATTATGTGAAGGGTTCTCTTATCAACTATTTTTTCTTTTATTCCACCATTTTTTCTCTCTTTTATTTCTCATTCGGGTTGGGTATGGTTTCTTATATTCTTTCTTTTTTGTTTTTCTTTTTTCATTTTTTTTTCTATTTCTTCTCTACCACACCCATCCCTACTTTCTTTTCTCCTATTTAAAACCTTCTTTATAGCCACTTATAATCATGCACCTCTATGATGGCTATTCTCAACTTAGGCTATTTTCCTGGGTTGAGGTGCACAATGTATAAGGAGAACTAGGGACAAAATAGGTTCATTGTAACTAAAATGGGAAGGTAAAAGGTGAAAATAAGAAAAACAGTCTATCACAAGGTTCAAGGGATACTTTTTCACATTTGAAAGGCCGTTCAAGCTAAAATTAGACTAATTTTAAAAACAGCCTATGATCCTTTCCTAACCAACTATCCTACAACCTAGGTAAGACTAATTGGGCAAGTTCTAGATTCATCACAAAAAGGGAAAACATAAGCGTCTCACAAACACACGGAACATGATTGCATCATAAACTACTACCTATCCAGTTTATTCTAACACTAACTATGATTATTTTATTCTTAATCCTAATTCCATAATGAAATTCACAATGGTAACATATATATACACATCACACGATTCAAAAATATTTTTTTAGAGGGGTACCATTTTACTCAAAAATTATTTAAGCACCATAAAATAAAACAAATCCACTGCCTTAGGTACTTATTTTTCTCCTAGTTAAACAAAAATGACACAATAAAAAAAACATAATACGTCCTGAACATACCGGTTCTACTAAGAACAAACTCCGAGGAAAGGAGACATGACAACAAAAACCTAAAAAGGACATCTAGACCCACAAATAGCACCACCCCCATCAAATAGACATGCATTATCCCCAATGCATTAGACTGCTATAATGGAAGAGAGTTAGGAACATAAATGTGGAACCTTAGGAGCACAGAACTAACATCAATCACACAAACATAAAGTAATATAAATGCAAAAAGTACCAAGATACCTTGGGTTTCCTCCCAAGCAGTGCCTTATTTACCACTATGGCACAACTTGGTTGCCTTGTCTACTCAGCATCTTCTAAGGGGTACCTTAAAAACTACCTTAACCTCATCAAAATTAACCAAAGAGAGCTTCACACACTTCCCCATCATAATGAATGGGGATTCAACATCTCTTTTAAGATTTATAGCACCATGAGGCAATAACCTAACCATGGTTAATGGTCCAAATCACCTAGACTTTAATTTGTCGGGAAATAAACCAAGTCTTAAATAATACAAGAATAAAAATCACAAGGTTCAAACACTATTTTATCGATTTTCTTTTCATGATACAACTTTACCTTTTCATAGCATAGAGAAGAACTCTTATAAACACATAGCTAAAATTCATCTAACTCATTCAGCTTGCTCAACCTCAATGTAGTTGCATTATGACTCTTAATAAATTGGATTTTTTTATGCTAATAGTTCCTTGTACTCAAGTTTGACCAGAAAGTGGCATACCCTTCTGTACATAAGATGATATTGTGAGAATCCTATAGGGATCTTAAAAGCTATCCGATAGGCGCAAAAAGCATCATCCAACTGAAATACTTATACTTAGAACTATTGAGACACTTCATCTTTTGGTGTCCCTAGGGTGGGTACGACTATGGTCTTAAGTTGTACATAATAAATGCAAGTCGTATCCTCTCTCACCTCTCATCTCTTTCCCTGAGGAACCTAGAACGTATAGCATTCTGTCTTCAATATGAGAGACCCCTACTTAATTGTACCCTAAGGGTATGAGAATTTCATAGGTGAGTCATATGAAGTGAGGTCTTATCTTGGAGTGGATTGGTTTTATTACGAGAGAAGCATACAATTAGGGGGTGACTCGTATCCTTTGTATACAACTCAAGGGTGCATGGTCGTACCCTTAATAGTGTGTGTCACCTAGGAGAGAACAAGGGTATGATTTAGGGTACCACTTGAACCCTATGGTACAACTACTTAAGTGAGTCGTAAGGTGTGTCATACCCTTGGACGGGTTCATTTTCAAACTTTTAACTAAAGGCCTTGTGGTTATTTACCATGCCTAAAGCCCTAAACCCTCTCACTATATAATTGTGTTTAGACTCATAAACATCAGTTTTTATGGATCAAACACCCTAAATACTCTATTAAACTCATCTTGAAAAATTAGAGGAAAAGGTGTCAATAGTGGTCTTCAAGAGGCAAAGGGGAGTCAATATTCTTTGAGATTCATGTTTTTAAGGCATTTAACTCTTCTCCTTTCTAACTAACTCTAAACCCTTGTATTTCACACTTGTATTAGTAAGTGTGCATAGTGGTTTTTGAATGAAATAAAAAGAGTTTTGATTCCTAATGATGAATAATGATGATTCATGATTAGACTTATATTTATACATGTTATTGATGGTAGTTTGCATATGTGATTTCTTGGTATGTGTGGTATAACATGCAGGTCTTGAGTAACCCTAGTATTGATGGTTTTTACCATGAAATTGGCCTTGTGAAAGGAATGTACATAAGCTGTTTGAGAAAATATCTAGTTACACGATAATAATGTTATGAACTAGGTAAATGACCCAAGATGTATGAATGCTTGATAAATGATATTGTGAAGATAAAGTGAGCCATGTAATGTGTAATTAATGGCCTTAATGGATTGATTAATAAGAAGGGGGCTAAATTCCCTAACATGTAAATGAAAGTGAATTATGTATGGGACTAACTTATGGTATAGAATTGCTAATGAAATATGAATGGCTTGTAAGAGTCTTGGAGACCATAGTTTGAATTGTATAATGAGTTTAATTAAGGCATTGGACTATTGAAATGGTTGTGAAATGAAGGCTTCCATGGGGACCATTTGGTCATGTGTGATGTTGAATTAGCTAAATAGGTTACAGTCCTTATGTATGTAATTGAATGTATGGGTTTTTATAGACAAAGGTTTAGAGTCTAATGTCGGCTAATGATAGTCGTGATGTCTTGAGGTTAAGTCCCTTGCGTAATGAAATCACTTTTGGTTAAACTCCCTTTCCTAATGAAATCCTTATGGTTAAAGTCCCTTGCATATTGAGATCTTATGGTCGAAGTGCCTCGCCAAATGAATTGGCTTGGGATTAGAGTCCCTTATCTAATGTGGCATGAGGTTAGAGTCCCTTACAAAATGTATGAATATGTGGTTAGAGTCCCTTTCTTGAATAAATATGTGTGAGTGATTACAATCCCTAACTTATATGAATATTTGTGAATGGTCAAAGTCCTTTAAATTGATGTGCATGTGGTTAGATTCCCTCACTTGGCTATTGTCGGGGGCTTTTCCCAACATATATATTTCTAAACTCTGGTTTTTAAAGTGGTATTATGGATAATTGTTGACTTTGATATATTGGTTAGATGTTGAATCTAATGAAGTGTTTAGACTTGTTTAAGTTAAGATTTGTAGTATGATTTCCGCTATCTTATTATATGGTCGAGATTCACCCGACAGATGTAATTGATGTGATGATTATGATGGGTTATCAGGCGACCTTCGGTTCATGTGGGCTTGAGGTGCCAATACAGCATGGCTGGATTTTGTGGCGTGTCACCAACTTTCTTGACCAATCAGCTGGCTTTCACAATCTTTGCCAATATGGACTTGATCTATCTATTGGTGACCCAACCTGTCCACTCATCTGAGGATGGTATGGTATTCCTACCTTATGCTTCAACCCATATTTTTCAAGTAAGGCCTTAAAAGACAATTACAGAAGTAAGACCCACCATCACTGATAATAGCACTTAAAAAGCCAAATCGAGAAAACATGTTGTTTTTCAAAAATACAGTGACACTTTAACCCTCATTGTTGGGAAGCACAACAGGCTCTGCCTAAATAAAAACATAGTCGACTTCCATAAGAAAATTATTCATCTCATAAGAGCTAGAAAATGGACCCATGAAGTTGATTCCCTATACATTAAATATTTCAGAATGAATGAAAGGTGTCATGAGGAGTTCATGCTTTTGTGAGATGTTGCCTAGTCATTTACACTGGTTAGAAGTTTGGCCATATTCATGAGCAACCTTGTAGATAGTTTGCCAATAAGACCCATACTACATAATTTTATAGGTTGTGCAGGTACCACCATGATGACCCCCAACTAGTGATGAATGACAAGCCTCAAGAATGCTCATCATATCCACCTCAGAAATTATCTACGGGTAAAACCATCTACATAAATCCAAAGACATAAGGATCATCCCAAAAAAAATTTCTCACCTTATGTATTAACCACTTTCTCTGCTAGAATGATAAAATTTTGAACAATATCACTAGCAAAAATATTGGCAAAATCTGTGAACCATAGGATTAAGCCTTTCTATACTACCAAGACCCTTCATCAAGAAAAGTATCATCTATGTCAAGCTTATCCCTTAACTTTTGCATTGCCTCCTCCACAAGGTGAGATAAGTGATCTACAATCTAGTTCTAAGTGCCTTTTGATCTTTCACCTCAAAATCTAATTCTTACAACAAGAAGAACCAACGTATCAAACTCAGTTTAGCTTCCATTTTCAATATTATAAACCCTCTTCTACTTGATCTATGTTAACTATGACTTTAGTCCCTTTAAAATAGGACCAAAACATCCCAAAGGCAAAAACCACCGCAAGCAACTCCTACTTAGTATTTGTATAGTTCTTCTGCGCGATGTTTAATTCCTTGCTAGAGTAATAGATTGGATGAAGTATTTTCACGTATTTAGCCTAGGAAATCACCCAAGGAAAATCTACTCACACTACATGTAACCACAAATGGTGAAGACAAATCAAGGGGCACAATAATAGGAGTTGAGATCAGCAGTCCTTAAGACATGTATCAACAAATACAAATTTCGTATCCTACTCTAAAAGCATGCATAGAGGATTAGCAATTTTAGAGAAGTCCTTTGTGAACCTCCTATAAAATCCAGCAAGACCCAAAAAAATTTGGATTCCGTTAATTGAGATTGGAGGAGAAAATTTTCAATTACCTCAATCTTTGCTCTATCCATCGCAAGACCCCTTTTTGAGATTTTATGACCGAGAATAATACCTTTATTTTCCATAACATGACACTCTTCCTAATTTAGAAATAGGTTAAACTCCTCACATCTTTGGAGTGCATTGGCCAAATAGGCCAAACAATCAACAAAAGAGTCCCTAACTACAAAAAATTCATCCATAAATACCTCTATAGTGTATTTCCCCATGTCAGAAAATATAGACATCATACATCACTGAAAAGTGGCAAGAGCATTACATAATCTAAATGACATCCTTTTGAAGTCAAAAGTCCTATAAGGGAAAGTAAAAGTCATATTTTTCTAATCCTCGGAAGCAATAGATATTTGATTATATAATGAGTGCCCATGAAGTAAATAATAACAACCCCTTCCTTCTAGTCGGTCAAGAATTCGATCCATGAAAGGCATAGGGAAATCATTTTTTTGAGTCCAAGTATTCAGCTTCCTATAATCCATGCATACTCACTATCCAGTAATTGGTCTAATGGATACCAATTAATACTTGTTGTTGGGGACCATAGTAATCCCACCTTTCTTAGGCACACATTGAACCGGGCTAACCCACTAGTTGTATACAATGGGTAAACCACTCCAACATCTAAACACTTGATTATTTTATTTGTTACTACCTATTTTATAGGATGATTCATCTTACATTGATGCTCAATGCTGGTTAGATAATTTGGCAAAATTTGTATCTTATGGGTGCAAATACCTAGTGGAGTCAAAATAATATCTACAATAATGCATCTTATAACCCTCTTGAATATCTAAAATACTGAGATCTATACTTCAACCGATGTCTCCAATAAGTCGGCAACAATAATAATCAACAAGGTATTGTAGGCCCCTAAAAATAAATAACGCATGTAAGATAGGAGGGCCTTCAATTCCAAGACTAGTGGCTCATCAATAAATGGTCGAGCTGGAGGAGTGGTTCTATTCTTCAGATAAAGATGCAACTTTTTTGAAGAATAACTATAAGAACCTCTACCATACAATACGCTCACCATATCAACATACTCATCAATGACATCTCTTTTAAAGTTCATGATTAGTGCTACTAACACCTAAACTTAAGTCTCTTTTCAGTGGGCACAGTCACTGAATCATCATCTATAGTTTCAATCATGGGAATTTCTCCCATAACCTTAGGTTGCTGCATAGAATAACACACATTAAAGGTGACTTAATTATCATTGAGTCAAAACTTTATCTGCCCCATCTCTATGTCAACCAATGCCCTACATGTAGCTAGGAAAGGTATCCCAAGATAATAGGGACTTCAAAGTCCACCTCACAATCAAGGATCAGGAAATAGGTATGGAATGTAATAAATGACACCCTTATTGAAACATCACATAAAATACCAATTGAATTTAGGATAGTCTAGTCAGGAAATAATAAGCTCATAGATATATGTTTTAGTACCCCCAATCCCAACTTCTTGTATACTACCAACGACATCAGATTTATACTAGCTCCCAAATTACCTAGATCTCGAGAAAAGTTAAAGTACCTAATGGTACATGGAATAGTAAATGATCTGAGTTCCTCCTTTGTCAAGAATCAAACCAGGGCCTAGCTATGAAGGGTATCTCAAGTCCTATATGGATGGTAGAACACCCAAATACCTAACGTAACCAATATATCAACAACAAGTGTCATATGAATCCCGAACATATAATAAGATATGAAAAATAAGACGAAACATTACTAATTAAATTTATAAACCATTCATCACCATGACAAACTAAATAAACACAACCAAGACAACAATTTCCACAAAGCCTCTACAATCCAAAGTTAATAAAATGTCAGGACATGCCCCCTACAATAGTAAAATTCCAAGTCTATCAAACTCTATGAGAAAGAGGAAAAAGACTATGAAATGAATGTCTTCCAAAGTTTGGAATCTCACCTCTTCAATATCAACTCACGAACAATTAGATTATCTGGTCACTGTAGAGGAAAAGAAGAAGAAACTTCGGTCCCCCTAACGTATGGGGGTACAACGTCCAAAAATGGTTAACAGATGGAACGCTAGCATGTAACTTAGGGATAGATGAATAAAATAATGACCTTACTTAAAACCAAATCAAATCATCATATGCAATAACAAGTATTCATACATATATATACACATCATGGTGGGATAGGGGAAAAGGCTTGGCATGAACTTGGGAAATAGTAAACTGGGTTATATAGCATAACCGTCCCATAGCAAGGCACCTATGGGCTATATGGGCCCAACTCTCCCCTAGAAGAAAGGGTCCTAGTGTGTGTAGCCACACAAAGAAGAGAATATCCTTATCCATATAATCCATTATAGGGGACTCAAACCTCCCAACACAATCAAGGTAACGTAGCACCAATGTATAAAATATAGGGGACTCGAACCTCCCAATATAATAAAGATGATGTAGCACCAATGTTTAAAACATAAGGGACTCAAAAATCCCATTCATATACCTATTCGGGGGACTCAAATCTCTCGATTATGTAGACACACACCAGCTTCCACGGTTTCCAGTGTTAGTGCATCGAACTTCACTTTCATGGCTTGACTGCACATCCCACTTAAAGATCAACTCAAAACATTCATTACACATGCGCACAACCATTAGTACAATTACTTCCTAAAAGCATCCTGTTGGTATCATCATACCAACCCTACTTTTAAGTGTACAATATACCATAACTATTATCATTAAACATTGGGACTTAAACCCATTGTCTATACAAAGACCTCAATTTAATTCAACATTTAGGGACTCAAACCCATTTAGCCATTTAAACCATCAAGGTTACAAATTAATTTATGACCCACAAGGTCTTCATGAAACCATTTACCCACTATTTACATTATTAAATAAAATGTCGTAGTTCAAATTACAATTCAATTCAAATTATGGTAATCAAGACCTTTACAGACCATTCATCCTTCATTAACATTCTTATGCAAAGAATTAGTTCAAAACATAAGTCATCATGTGATAAAATTCTTCTCATAGACATTTTCACAAACAGGTTGACAGTAGACTATTATCAAATCATTATTCAAGTCAAAAACTACCATGTTAGGTGACGAGTGGTGATTTTACATCTTATTCGCACAAACTATTTATGTGCACTACCATGTTTTGTAGAATTAAACATTGTGTAGGTATATAGTTGGTGAGATGGAAAGATGTGGGTTGGAGCTAAAAGAGTATCAAATGGAAGAAAACAAGTGTAGTTGAAGACATGGAGAAGTCACCATCCTTAATTACCGAGATCGCTGGCCATAGGCCGCAGTAATAGTTAGTCAAGATGGCTAGAAGAACGCGATCATCGAGAACAACTGCTTGGCTGTGATCACAGACATCCTCACGCGATCGCGACTAAGTGGGAATGTTGCTCAGGGTAGTTTTATAAATTCACATGGACGAATCCCAAACATTATATAGATAAAACCCCTTTCTTCTTTGCGGATTGCTTACTCATAGGCATTTTTGAATTTCAAGAAAAAAAACTAATTGGGAAAGATTGTAACTAGCTTTGGAGAATTAAATTCTTAGTGTTTAGTAAAGAATGAATGCTTTGGATAATACTTATGGTATATTTTTCTTTACTTTCTTCATGAGTAGCTAAGTAATTTAGTCTTGGGATTATGTTTAAATAAAGTTTATTTGTAAGTGGGTGTTGATGGGTTTGGATGCTTTTTAGTTGTTGACTATGGATTCCACCATTTCTTGAGATTAATAGTTGGAATTTAAGGGTGAAAACCCCAAAACTCCAAATGGGTTTGATGGGTGAAAACTCCAAACTCTAGAAACCCTTTACTATCCTTGAAAGAGGGATGAAGGTAAAGTTATGGGAACCCATAGCATCCTTGTAAGAGGGATATAAGGTGATAATATAATGATGGACAATCAAGCCTATGGTTTGTTACTACCTTTTGAAATCTTAGAAATAAGTATGACTAGAGTTAAATCATGTAAAGGGTATTTTCCTAGAAAGAGGGATGCCTGATGGTGGTTTTGGGTGACTATTAATTGCACACTTGTTAGGTTCTTGAAAGAGCCAATGGATAAAATCCTTGTGGTTTTGTTGAAAGGAAAACCACAAAGACTTTTGACCTAGCCTGTCTCTCAATAAAAAACTAAGTTTCATGTAAGACTATCAACAACCTACACCTATTTTAGCTTTAGATAGACATAATCCCAAGATCTTCTCAAATCTTATTTTTAAATCAAAAGTGCTATATTAGTGTGTTGTTAACCAATGTTTTTTAGAAACAAATTTCAATCAAATTCCCCTACTTTAATTTATATGTTATATTTGTTAGCATTCCAGGTGACCTTTTAGAAATTAGAACACCCATAGGATTTGAAATTTATACTTCGCTCCTTGTGGATTCAACCCCAACACAAGTTGGGTTATAGACAACGACCGCCTTTCCCCTCAAACATGGGAGTAAGTTAAGAATTATCAGATTGGCATTATTGCCGGGGAGTGTAATATATATTTCATTTGTGTGGTGTGATTCTTACTTTGTAATACCCAGGGTGGTGTAATTTACTTTATTTATTGTTTTTGGATATTTTGTAGGTGATCGAAGTGTTGAAGGAACAATGAGCGACAAAACGAGTAACATGGGTCACTTTGATGGTCCCCTTAATGATGAGAGCCAACAAAATGAAGCAGGAAAAACTAGTGCAATTAATATCCCACCAACTTGTGGGAATGGATTCTTCCATGAGACTAACATCATGCTACACATGCTGCAAATGAAAGGGTTGTATGAGGGTCAATCTTATGAGGACCCAAATTTCAATTTGAAGAATTTTGTGGAAGTGTGTGCGCCATTCAACATAACACACATTACTCAAGAATCCATCTGGTTTTTCTTTTTACCGTTCTCACTAATAACTGAGGCGGTTTATGGCTCCGCTCAAATCCACCCTGCTAAATTACATCTTAGGAAGAGCTTACCACCGTGTTTCTTAATAGATACTTCCCACCATCTAAAATTCTTCAAAAGTAGGATGAGATTGTGAATTTTCATCAAATGAATGGAGAACCGTTGTTTGAATTATTGGAAAGGTTTAATGGAAAATTAACCCAATGCCAAAATTATGAGGTACCGGAGAAGATGTTTCTCTAGATCTTCTACCATACCTTTCATCCATTAAACAAAATGGTGATGGATAATGCAGCGGGTGGCTCTATAGTAAAGATGCACCACTATTGGCCTTTATATTGATAGGAGAAGTGTCAAAGAAAAATCGTGGTTGGTATACCCGAGATACCAAAGCTCCTAAAATCCATTCTACTACTTTTATAGTTGATAATGAGAAAAGAAAGCAGAATGACGAAAAGAAGGATAACATGGAAAGAATGATGACCCAACTTGAACTCTTGACAAAGCATGTTATGGGTGCACCCGCGAAAGCAGTAAACGCCATAGCATCAAAATATTATGAAGATGATGAAGAAGCAAAGAAATTGGATGAGGATATCCGGTATTTGGATAACTACTTGGGGGTTCCCGCCTCGCCTATCAAAGGTAAGGTGGGAACCAAGGTTGGATTGATTATGAGCGGGATAGAGATTGGAGAGATAGAGAGCGTGATTATGATAGTTATGTTCCTCCTATTATTGAGCTAAGACCAAAGTGTCAAGCGCAATCGACTCTGGAAAATTTAAGACCAAGGATGTGTTAGCAAGAATCTTGAATAGAGTGGAAGGTATGGACAAAATGATCCATGAGTTTAAAGGTGACTTCTCTCAAATCTACCAAACCATAGTGTCTCACTCCTCCTCTATCAAGCAATTGGACAAACAAATTAGGCAAATCTCCATGCAATACAATGTTAGTCCTAGAGGTGGACTCCCTAGTGAAATGATTTCTAATCAAAAGAATGATTCTTAAGTTCTAGAAATTATCACAAGGAGTGGAATGACACTTGATGAGCACTTTAAAAGGGACTTGAGTGAGAAAGTGCCGAAGGATAAAGAAAAAAAGTGTTACCTCAAAGTTGAGAAGAAAATGTTGAGAATGAGACTGAGAAAAGTGATGAAGAAGTGATTGAGGTTAAAAAGCCACAAAGTGAAGCAAGTCCCACAATCCAAGTTCCTCTCCCATTCCCTCAACGATTGCATAAATAGAGGAGGGTGACAAATTGAGGAAGTTCATGGAAAAACTTAGCAATATATCGATAAACATCCCATTGCTTAAGGTGATCTAAGAGATTCCGGTATATGCTAAGTTAATGAAATAGTTAATGTCTAAAAAGAAGCTTATCAAAGGTGACTCCATTGAGGTTACACATGGGTATAGTGTTATCATGGATAGTAAGGTTGTAAAAATTAAAGATGACCCCAGAGCATTCACCATTCCTTGCACTATTGGGACGCATGAATATGCAAAAGCTCTATGTGACATTGGTGTGAGAATTTACTTAATGCCTTTTGTCATATACAAGAAGCTTAGATTAGATGCCCCTACACCAACCTCTATGCTTAATGGCAAACTGGTCTATCAAAAGACCACTGTGAATTTTTTTTATTTCCTTGTTAAAGTGGACAAGTTTATACTTCTGGCGGACTTTGTGGTATTAGATTGTCAAATGGACCAAGAGGTAACATCATACTTGGTTGTCCTTTATTTGAAAACGGAAGAGCCATTATCGATTTTGTGATGGGGGGAAATGAAATTTAGGGTGCAAGAGGATGCGGTGTCTCCCAAAATTTGCAAGACAAAGAAACAAACTGTGGAACTTCAAGTTGTGTTTGTGGTGGATGTTGAGAGCGAGAAGGTTAATGAGGACCCACCTTTATAATAGAATAATAAAGATGTCATTCCATGACGATAACTAAGGCTATAGGTGGGAGGCAACCCACAAATGCCATGAAATAGGCTTGTATCCTTTTTGTTATGTTTTTTGTAGCATAGATGTTAGTTATTTCATATGAATAAGTCATACATTTGTTGCACTATGGAGTGTATTGGATGATCTTAAAGAGGGGGAGGTGTGGAAATTTGCATTGAAAACTGAACAGGGGAAAAATCTGTAAAAATTAAGAAAAGAGCTGAATAGGGGAAAACAGAGGAGAAAAAATGCTCTCAATTATCACAATCACGGTTCCTAGGTGAAATCGCGGTCACCCGTATGTCCACAGTTGTGGTAACCTAACCGCAGTCGTGGTCACTTCAGCCATTTTAATCACTATTTTCCCTTATTTCCCTCAGACTACCTTTCAAGTTTTACTCTCTAATTGGACCAAATTTTGACCAAGTTTGTGAGACCTCCAACAGTATCTTTGCGTCTCACTTGCATTACAAACCCGATAGGTGTCATGAATCTATGCTGTTATTATTTAAAATAGTCCTTAGAATGCATGATTAAGGGAGGGCCTAAAGTTTTGATTATTATTCTTCCATGTTGTCATACTTGGTATTTGTATGGTGTTGGCTGCTTGAGTAAGGTGTGCACATAAGTGGGTAAATTTTGAGTACCGAACAATATGTGAAAATATAGACAAATGATGTGTGCACACCAAGTGTTTGATACATTGGCCAAATGAACTTTTAATATTGATTTTTGCATTTGCAAGGGCACATTCAAAAACCTATTAGAATTATTCAATTGGTCTTCATGAGAATCCATATTGCAAAGCATGCTAGTGGCCTAAAGATTTTTTTGAAGAAATTTAAATATGAAAAACTGGTACAAAACTAGCCTCAGGTATCGCGACTGCAGTCACAATCCGCGATCGCAGCAACGCGAATACATCCATGTCCTATAATAGCAATAATCGAGTTAAGTACCCGCCACCCAAAAAATCGTGCACTTCCAATTTTCAGCCAAGCCCCATCGAGCACCCATGCTAATGAGCTTTAGTGAACAATGTGCATAGTTTACATGTTAAATTCTCATTAATTGATATAATGTGTGCCTATTGCTTTTAGTACAACCTCGTGGATAAGTATGATCAGATCCGATTCATAGAACCCTAGTGCCACACTCACTACTTTAGTGCACTACTAAAGCTGCTCCCAAAAAGAGGAATTTTCTTGGAGAATGTGCTGAAGAATCTATCAGCATTTCACGACAAATTTGAATCCATTGGGTGGCGGTGCACTGAAAATCAACAATGGGTCCGTTAATTTTATGCCAACATCAGTGACATGTCTTTCTCGGACCCATTCAATGTGACTATTAAGATTTGAGGAAAATCGGTAAGAGTTAGGGCGAAGAAAATCAATGATATTTATAGGCTCAAATATGCAGACATGTGCAAGTTCAAAGCTAAGGGGTGTAAACCAGGGATTTGGTTGGCGCAACGGCTATGTCCCAGAAAGGAAGTCTCTTAGGAAAAGACTAAAAGTAACATCTCCATAAATTACTTCATTTTAGAGGCTTAGATATGGTTGGACATTATTTGTAGCCGAGTCTCTCCTTTTACCCATATGACAGCAGTACCAGATTTACATTCTTGGATGGTTGCTTACATTCTAGATGAAATCCCTTTAGATGTTTGTCAACTTGAGGTCAATGAAATGGATTATTTCAAGAATCAACATGGCACACATCTCTTCTTCCTGTCTTTGGTTACTAAGCTTTGTAGGAGAGCGGGGGTTTAAGAGTTTACTGGAGACACATGGGTGTGTCCTGGTGCTCCCATCTATGCATTGAGAATTTAAGAAGAGGGCACACCGGGAAAAGACAAGAAAAGAAAGGTCCACTTGGGAAAGTCGTCATGTATTGAGCCTGAATCTCATAGGCCATCCACTACAAGACCTCTTGAGAATATTGGAGTTTATATTACAGCCATCAACGAGCTTGTGTCTAGTTTTCCCTAGGGACCGAGAGATCCCTCCACTACACATCATTCATATGTTTCACATTCCAATTATAAGAAGTACATGGAGGAACAAAAAAATAGAAAGAATCTACCATTGCTAGTCCTGAGAAAGCCTACTCCTCTCTGGCAGAGTCACACAGTGACCTCCAGAGTGCGCATGAAAAGATGGTTAAAAGAAAGAAGAAGAGGGATGTGTTCTTCATCAAGATGTGGAAAGGGGTGAAGGGCCAGCCTATCTCTCACTCAACAAATAAGTTTCATGTTAAACTATCAACAATACACACATGTGTCAACTTTAGATAGACATAATCCCAAGATATTCTCAAATTATGTTGTTAAATCAAAAGTGCTATATTAGTGTGTTGTAAACCAAAAATTATTACAAACAAATTTAAAACCAATTCCCTCACTTTAATTTACATGTTGTGTTTGTTAGCATTCCAGGTACTTCTTAACAATTACAACACCCATAGGATTTGAAATTTATACTTTGCTCCTTGTGGATTCGACCTCAACGCGAGTTGGGTTTTTTACAAAGACCGCCTCACCCCTCAAACATTGGAGCGATTTGAGGGTTATAATTAGGGCTAACTATTACCCATTCAATAAATCACAATTTCCATGCACCCATATATGCAAAAAAATTATTAATATACACACAAGTCAAATCATACGAGAACAATATTCAACATTAGAAATTAAAACCATAAACCATGGATTTCGAACACACTATTTATGACCCGAGAACAATGTTTAAAATAAATGATTTTATGAACTAACAATGAATGAAGAGTCACATATCAGAGTTATGAAGATTCATGGAGAGATTTTGTCCCTTAATCCTCTATATGACCACCTTATTTAAACCCTATCTCAATCTCTTTGAAAGTTTTTGAGTGTGTTTTAATTTTTCCAAGTGAAAAATAAGGGACCAAATAGTGTTATAAGATGTAGGGTCCTAAGTGTTAGGATGGAAAATGTCTAAAATGCCCTCTGTTTTATAAGCTATAAAAGACTTGCAAGAGGGTATGATTTGCCCCTCCACTCATACCCACTAATACAAGTTGTACCTTCCACTCATACCTTGATCAGAATATTGGACACCACATTCTGTCCAACATACTAATCCTTAGCCTAAATTGTACCCTTCCATATGACTAGTACCCTTCAAGTCATACCCTAAGTAGAATGTCAAGGCTAGACACTGAACTACATATGATTTAACACTATACTTGACATATTATGTAAATATGAGTTGTATGATGACTTATCATACAAAGAACAAAATTTGGACAATGTAACACTGAACAATATACAAATAGGGTCCTTGACCGGTACTCATACAATACTAGTGGTATGGTGAGTCATATGATGTACGGAAGACTCAAGACTCAAAAAATTGCAAGGGCCAAAGTTTGGGATCTTTTAGTCTACCCTCTTTAGGATTATTCATCCTCGAATCATGGGATGGGTCACTACAAGCATGATTAAACCCCAAACATCTCTACTATTACCTTTAAGACAGAAAACAAACACTAGGAGATTCACAATATATTATCAACAAAGATATAAAAGAATGGGGGTTAAGAACAACACATTCCTAAAGCATGATTTTTTGAAATTAGGAATAACATTGGATACTTGTACTTTATGTCTTCCTCGGCATCCCAAGTAGCTTTCTTGAAATTATGGTTCCGCCATAGAACTTTCACCGAAGCAACATTTTTTCTTTGTAACCAATGAACTTGTTGATTCAAGATCCTCACTAAGCCCTCCTCATAGGATAAAGAATCTGAAATACCAAGGTCCTCCAAAGATACAACCAATGAAGGATCACCCACACACTTTTCAACATGGACACATGGAATACCGGATGAATGGAACTCATCCTAGAGGGAAATTCTAATTCATATGCAACACTACCAACCCTTATAAAAATTATATACGGGCCTATATATCAGACACTGAGCTTCCCCTTCTTCCCAAACAACATCACTTTCTTCATAGGAGATACCTTTAGGAACACCCAATATCCTACCCAAAACTCTAAGTCCCTTTGCCTCACATCCACACATGACTTTTGGAAACTTTGGGCGGTCTTAAGCCATCTTGAATTAACTTCATATTTTCCATATCTTGGTGAACCAAATCAAAGACAAAAAAATTTTCTTCACCAACCTTGAAGCATCCAATAAGAGACCTACACCTCCTACCAAATAATACCTTAAATGGGTCCATATTAATGCTAGAATAATAACTATTGTTATAAGCAAAGAGATGTAGAGTAGAGCTTGAAATGCTAAAAAAGGAGCAAAAAAAGTATAGATGAAGACCTGCAATGAAAGAACCTCAGTTAACACGGTCAAGGTCCATTGGTCGTGGTCGTGGTCGTGGTCAGTTAAGATGGTCAATCAACCGAGACCATAGAATTTAATCGCGGTTGCATAGCCACGGTTGAAGCTATACTTGCGCAACTGCGGCTTGGAAAAAATTTTCAGCCTAAGGGCAAAATTGTATTTGCACGAGCTCATCCCAATTTTAAGTAAAAGACACAAACACTAGTTTCATGTATCCTTCATTCTATCACATTCTTTCTCACCCAATTTTCTAGGTTTAGCTCTAGACTTTGTAGCCTCTATTTTTGATAGAAGACAATATTGTATAAATTTTGGGTGAGGAATATATTGGAGACTTTCTAAGTGGAAGATTTCCTCACTTTCATTATTGATATCGTGGGAGAGATAAGTTTGAAGTAACATTTACTTAAATCTTCAACAATTTATCTCAATGGAGACTATGAGTATAACTATGCTTACTTATCTTATGTGTAGATAAATCTCCCTCTAGGTATTATGTGTGAATAGGGGTTAAAGTGTGTGTGGGTTGTTATTGTTAGCATCTATTTAGTAGTTCATACTTGTGGGTTCTATTGTTGCTAAGCTAGTTTGGTTGGGATTTTATGGGTGAAATCTCAAAATACCCACATGGATTTGATGAGTGAAAGCTCTAAGTTCTAGAAAGTTCAAGGCCTTCTTTGAAAAAAAGGGTTTTGGGTGAACTTTAGGGAACCATATCATCCTCAAAAGAGGGATGTGGGGAAAAAAGTAATGATAGATAATTTTGCGTGCAGTTTGCTAAATTTTCACTATCTTAGACATAAAGGTAAATGTGAGGTTGACTATGCCATGGGTATTATCCTAGAAATAGGGATGCCTAGATTAAGGTTGTGGTTAAAAATTGTTCAATGCACCTATTAGGTATTCAAAAGAATCAATAGGTGAAAGTTTGGTGATTTTTAGAAAGACTAGCATAAAAATCTAAAACTAAGCCAACCCATATTTGACTTACTAAATTAATGTTTATTATAAACTCTCATATGTCACTCCCTTAGTAATGCATATTCCCAAGATACGTGCATAATATTTAAAACTCTAATTATTTGTAGCCCTAAATTTTTACTAGAAAACCCCAAAAAAATAAAACATTAGTGATAATACATATCTCCCCTATGTTAATCTTTTTGTACCATAAGTTTAGGTTTAGCTTGTATCTATCATTTCAAATTAATTTGATCGCCACTCACATTGTTCCTCATGGATTTGAGCCCAACTCCAATGTTGGGTAAATATATTGAAGACGAATGCTTTGCACTCAAATTAACATGTAAGTTGAGCGTTATCAAAAATGGCGCCATTGCCGGGGAATAATTTGGCGTATTAAGTTAGTTTGGAATTTTAAATTACTTTCTTGATTTTAAGCTTGTATATATGTGTTGGTGATTTTTCTTTATTAGTAGACTTTATTGTATTCTCATTTTTCTTGATGGCATCTTCTAACAAGTATAAGTTGGTTAATTGGAAGTCATATCGTGGCCCCCCATATTTGTATTATGCCGGACCATACTTCAGGAGAGATTGTAACTGTACTCCTCGAAGAGATATGTAATCACCATCCCAATAGTATTGAGAATATGGTTGTTATATGTGTGGACACCTACAAGGAAATTGGTACAAATGTCCAAAAAACCCCTCTCCCTATTATAATAACTGAGTAGCTAGTTTTCCTAATGAGCTTGACAGGTATTATGATGAAAAAAAGAAGGAGCAATATACCGAGTTCAATAGATGTAACCCAAGGTTACTTGCTATTTTGGAACAAGTTGAATAAATAGGGGATAACATCAAAGACTTGCATAAATCCCAGGAGGTGTTTCAATGGGCAAGTGTTAAGGCAAGGGAATCAGGTGAGGACATAATTCTTGCAAACCTCATAACCCTAATTGTTTCTCAAGAGGAGGTTTATCAAGAAAAAAACCAAGATATGATGATGAAATTGGTAATAAATATTCCTTGGTGGCTTCCTAATAATCCGATACACATGAGGAAGAAGAAACAAAAATAAAAGAAATAGTACTAGAGTCAAAACAAGGATCAGAGCAAACCCCTTATCAAGACTCTAGTCCATTTTGGGGTGATGATAATTCGGAGGAATATAACCCAAAATTAGGTGTTGGACCTCATTCAACCCAATTCCTAACATTTGCATAGAGTATGTAATGAAGATCTATCCCTTTGAACAAATGGATGATTGTAGGATGACAGAGTCCGACTCCAATATTTCAGAATTTGGCAATCCAACGGAATATATGATGCACACTCTTTTACCCAAGGCGCCAAGCTTCAAAATAGATGTAAAGTTGGGTAAAAGGTTCAAGTCTTCAATATGTCAAGCTCAAAGCTTATTTGCCACTTCCTCACATCTTCCAAGTTTTATCTTGGAAGATTTGTATTTTTGTCCCTATGCCTCTCAATGCATGATGAACGAAAGTTGGGATGAAGATTTAAATAATCTAAGTGGAGACATAAATGAAGTGGTGGAGGCATTGGTCTATGACGTTAAACTAGGCACTCAATGGGAGGCATCCCATCATGCCATGAAACGTGGCACGCATCCTTTCTATTTTATGCATGTTTGAGTAGAATAAATTTTTATGTTTGTGCAAACATAATCCATAGAATTTTTGTGCCAAGAGGAATTTTTATTGAATTTGGAAAGGGAACATGTGAAATTGGAAACTTGGATAAGTATGAAATATAGGAAACCCAGTTGTCTGGTCTCAGTTACTGCGATCTCATCCCATACCACTGCGATTGCGGAGCCTGTGTGATTGCGATCGCGGGGTTAGGACCGCGACCGCAGTCTAATCATCTTAAAATGACATCTGATTCCCACTTCCTCACAACTTTTCTCTCAAATTCTCTCTAATTTCTCTCTAACTTTTGTTTTTTTATGGCATCTCCAATTGTTATTTCAATCCATTTGTATCTCTATACGTGGTATGTAGTCCTTACCTTCTTTATATGAACATAATTGCATACATAGAGCCTTTAGTTTAGAATACGACCTTCAATAGTAATTTTAGTTACTATATACATGCTTAGCTTGAAATTGTACTGTGGTTACCTTTTCAAATTGGGGTACACACAAATTGGGGAAGTCTTAAGTACTTAAATTGTTCTTTAAGCTACTTAAATTGACGTGTACACTATGCGTTCGATTAAATGCCCCTACAAATTCCTTGATCAATTCCTTTGCATTTGGTGTTATGAGCACACAATCTAGGATTAAAATTACTATTTCAAATATTGTTATGCATATTTAGAATGAGGGATTGGGATTAAAATTTCAAATTCAAAAGTTTGTAGAGTTGGTCAAACTTGGTTTCGGGTACCACAATCAGGGTCCCAATGACTACGATTTCGTCACCACAACCACGGTCATAACTCCATGATAGCCATACCTGAGAGCATCCCCTAGCCAGAATAAAAAATTTTGCATATCCGTTGCTACCTCAACACCCTTCAATACCACTACCACATGAGTTTATGTGTTTGCTCTAGCATATTTTTGGTGTGATTGTACTAATATTGGTCTAAGATTTATTGCGTACGGGTTCTAAACCACTCAAAAATGGGAGATTTTGATGATACCCAACTTATGTCCACAGAATGCCAACACCAGTATCTTGCATACTTCCATAGATAAAGCTACTCCCTAAAAGGGCTATCAGCCTAGACAAGGTGGAAGACAAGTTTCCAGAATTTCATACCTGGCTCACTGCAAATCGGTGGACGTGTTTTTCCCCTAAAACCTTCTTAGCAAATTAACAATGGGTGCCTGAATTATAGGCATAGATCTATGTAGTTTAACTCTACAATGCAATAATAAAAATATTCAGTAAGCAGGTCAACATCGGAGCAGAGCAGATTAGTGCACTATACGGTCTCCCAAATACTGACATGGGGGAATTTAGTACCAAGGTATGCAAGCCAGATACTTGGATGGATGATGTCTTATGCCCTTGAAAAGAAGTCCCATGGGCCACCACTAAGCAAGATATTTTGATAAAGGACTTGAAGGTTGAAGCTAGGTTGTGGTTAAACATAATCTATAGCAGAGTCTTACCATGAACACATATGACTATTTTTACAAACCTGAGAGATAAAATGGTAGCTTAAATATTATCTAGTTTTTATTTGAATGTAGGCGAGATTTATCTCACCGAGTGAAGACACTTCAAGAACTAGGGAGGTACATATCTTCTCCTTACTTCCCTTATCTCTAAGCTATGCAGGAGGGAAGAAGTTGAGGCTTATAATACAGACACTTGGGTGTACCCTGTCTCCCTCATATATCCACTTAAATTTAGAGGTGAGGGCGCACCAGGTAAGTGTAAGAAGAGAATGATAGAATCAGGAAAGTTGATCCTAGTAGACACGAACTCTTGTAGACCGTCATTAGTGACTGCCTTCGATGACATATCGGTTCAGATGAAGGGGATAAGAGAAATATTGTCCATACTATCTCAAGGACCAGGAGAGTCCTCCACTACTCGTCACTCTTATGTGGCACTGTCAGATTATAATAAGTACATAGCGGAGTAGAAGAAGTAGGGTGACACAGTGGCCAACCGGGAGAGAGCTTATTCATCCTTATTTGAATCCCATAGGAACCTCAATGACTTACATAATGAGATGGTAAAGAGGGAGAAAAAGATAGATAAAGTTTTTATAAAGTTATAAAATGGGGTGAAAGGCATCATCAAGATGCTCAAACCCAACCAACCACTATCTTCACCAAGATTTGATAGTGAGGATAAGGTACCTGCAGAGTGGTCAGCTAATTATGCCGAGTCAGCAGAAGGAGATAGCTCATGATGCAGATATAGGGAGCACTTTTTTACTCTTGCCTTTTTGCACATGCAGTGCGAACACTGCATTTACTTAAGTAGGGGAGGCCCCAAATTTATATTGTCTTGGTGTTGTGTTATCGAATATTTCTCTTTATGATTTTTTTTGGGATGATATGTGGAAAATATTTTTATCTTTGTATTTTGAAATGCTACATTTTAGGGATACCCGGATGGTGCCCATGTTTTATGGATTATCATGTTTTTTTCTTAAGTTTTTAGTTTTTCTCTCAGTAGTTTAAATTTTTATTGAGGATATTAATGATTCCTGACTAGTATTTTAGTGTGAGTTATTGAGGAATAGTTGTAGGGGAATTCTGAGTACCCATAGCATAAAGGTCAAAGATGCAAGGGAAGTCTATGTAACTTTGGCACTTTATTTTGTAAAATTGGGATCACTTTAGACACCATTGGTGAAGTCTGTGTAGCCATATGATTAGATTTCCCATTTTTAGCCAAGAAGTGAGGCTAAGGCTTTGGTTTTATCCATAGTCTAGCCATTTGTGCATGGTGCTATTGCAAATCAAGAAACCCCCTCCGTCCAAAATTTCTAAAAAATCAAGGGCATGGACGTGAGAAATGTTAGAGCAAATCCTTTTTTCTTTTTCTGGTTCCATTAATTTTTGACTTATGAATAGTGATAAATACTCCAATTGTGTCTCTCGTAGGAGGGACATTTGAGATCCCTTGGAAAAATATTGCATGCTGTGTGTGGTGAGCTACTTGATATTCATCTCTTGTATACTTGTGTTATTGAGAACTTACCCCATTAGTCTTTCAAAACTATTTTTGATTGTACTTGGTTGGAAAAATGATCTTAGGCCCTCTTTGTAATTTTGGAACCCACTTTAGCCTTAAAAACCTTCCCATACATAATGGAAATCCCTAGTTACCCACTTTTCACTTTTGGAACTTTCTTTGTCAAACACATTACAAGCCATAAGACATTCTTTCATTCCTCTTTTGAACCATACCCTCCTTAAATGAGAAAATGCAATTTGTGGCTAAAAGAATAAGTTAGGGGTGGTAAAGATCTGTGGAAGTGAGTTTAGGGTAACGAACTATTAGTAAAGTGCCAAATGTGCCTAAATGTTGAAAATCAATGTTTAGAAAAAGAAATGATACCATAAAAGAATGAATTGCACAAAATTGCAAGGAAATAAAAGTAAAAGAATTGTGGGGAACAAAGGTAGTAAAAGATAGGCTTTTAAAAAAATAAGAATGGTCCTTGGTCGAAAGAAAAAGGTTGTAAAGCGTGAGGTAGATGTTCAAGGTATGGTATAACCTTGTTGTTCCTAAATGATACCCTACTCTAACCCGAACCTTCGTTACAACGTTAGAAAGTCGTTTGAGATCTCCGACCATTTTTTTTTTGTAGTGGTGATTGAAAATACGGGCAAGCCTATGGAATGAACCTTATTGCATTGAGATTTCTTTTGTGAGGGGAGAGTTTGTGCACTTAAAATTCATTCTTGTATACTCGGTAGTTTGGTGTGTGGAAATTTTCTTTCTTATGAGGACGGCATGTAAAAAAGTTGAGGTGAGTGACTTTTGTCACCTCTCGAACAATGAGGCAAGTGGATTATGGTTTAGTTGTAGTCAAAGTTGAGACACTTGTAGAGTATTAGGTTTTGTTGTTTGACTACTCCTTACAGTCTTATTCATCCTTGATATTGTATTTTATAATGAGGTGTTGAGAAATTAGCCTATCATATGTGTGATGAGCTACTTGTGGTTACAATTCAAGTTGAAGTTGGTATGTCCTTTAAGGCATAAAATTTAGGCATAAATGATTGTGTCTCATGGTAAGAGGTAGAGTTGCTTGAGGATAAGCAAATGCTTTAAGTTGGGGGTGTTGATGAGTGGTGATTTTACCACTCATTCACACTCATTATTAGTGCACATTACCTTATTTTAAATGAGTAAATGAGTCATAATTGGTATTAAATACACTAATATCCACTATTTGAAGGTATAAGAGTTGAAAAGACAAAGGGATGTAGAGTGGAGCTTGAAATGATCAAAAGAAGCAGAAAACGTATAGCTGGAGATCTGCAGTGAAAGAGCCTCAGTTACCGCGGCCGTGGTTAGTCAAGATTGTCAATGAACAATGACCGTAGAAGTTAATTATGGTCGCGTAGTTGTGATCATAGCTAGACTTGCACGATTATGGCTTGGAGGAAATGTTGAGTCCAAGGGAAAATCTATAATTGCACGAGTTGATCCCAATTTGAACAAAAAGACTCAAACCCTAGTTTCATGTATCATTCATTTTATCACATCCTTTCTCCCCCAATTTTCTAGGTTTAGCGCTAGACCTTGTAGCCTCCATTGTTGGGACATGACAATATTGTATAAATTTTGGGTGAATAATACATTGGAGACTTTTAAAGTGGAAGATTTGTTCACTTCCATTGTTGATATTTTGGGAGAGCCAAGTTTGAAGTAACATTCGCTTAAATCTTCAGCAATTTATCTCAATGGAGATTATGGGTATAACTATGTTTACTTATCTTATGTGTAGCTAAATCTCCCTATTGGAATTATGTGTGAATAGTGGTTAAAGTGTTTGTGGGTTGTTATTGTTAGCATCAATTTAGTAGTTCATATTTGTGGGTTCTATTGTTGCTAAGCTAGTTTGGTTGGGATTTGATGGGTGAAATCTCCAAATACCCACTTGGGTTTGATGAGTAAAATCTCAAAGCTCTAGAAAGTTCAAGGCCATCTTTGACAAAAGGGTTTTGGGTGAACTTTAGAAACAATATCATCCTCGAAAGAGTGATATGGGGACCAAAGAAATGATAGACAATTATGCGTGTAGTTTGCTAAATGTTCACTATCTTAGACATAAGGGTGAATCTTAGGTAAACTGTGCCATGGGTATCATCCTAGAAATAGGGATGCCTAGATTGAGGTTGTGGTTACAAATTGTTGAATGGACCTATTAGGTATTAAAAAGAATTAATAGGTGAAAGTTTGGTGTTTTGTCGAAAGACTAGCGTAAAAATCTAAAACCAAGCCTACCTATATTTGACTTTCTAAATTGATGTTGATTATTAAATCCCACATATCACTCCCTTAGTAATGCATAATCCTAAGATCAGCTCATAATAGTTAAAACTCTAATTATTCGTTGCCCTGAATTTATACTAGAAAAAACCAAAAAATAATAGAAACAATAGATTTAATACGTATCTCTCTATTTTTATCTTATTTTACCATTAGTTTGGGTTTAGCTTGTGTCTATCATTTAGAATTAATTTGATCGCCACTCACAATGTTCCTCATGGATTTGACCGCGACTCCAAAGTTGGGTATATTTATTGACTCCACCGCCTTGCAGTCAAGTTGATGTGTAAGTTAAACGTTATCAGTTTGCATGATTTTTAGTTTTTGCTTATGGAATCCGCCATTACTTGATCTTAATAGTTGGAATTTGTAGGTTAAAACCTCAAATCTCCAAATGGGCTTGATGAGTGAAAACTCGAAGCTCTATAAACCCTTCATCATCCTTGAAAGGGAGATGAAGGTTGATGTTATGGGAACTCATATCATCCTTGAAAGAGGGATATAGGGATACACGACAATGGTGGACAATCAAGCCTGTGGTTTACTATCTTTTGCAATCTTAGAAATAAGTATGACTGGAGTGTAAATCATGTCAAGGGAATCTTCCTGGAAATAGGGATGCGCAATTGAGGTTTTGGGTTTATATTAATTGCATACTGTTAAGGTGCTCGAAAGAGACAATGGGTGAAATCCTTATGTTTTTTTTTGAAAGTCTTACCACTAAGACCTTTGACCTAGCCTATCTCTGACTCAACAACTAAGTTTCATGTTAAACTATCAACAACCTACATATGTTTTATCTTTAGATAGACAAAATCCCAAAATCTTCTCAAATCTTTTTTTAATAAAAAGTTCTATATTAGTTTGTTGTTAACCAATGATTTTTACAAACAAATTTCAAACAAATTCCCCCACTTTAATTTACATGTTGTGTTTGTTATCATTCTGAGTGACCTTTTAGTAATTAGAACACCTATTGGATTTGAAATTTATACTTTGCTCCTTGTGGATTTGACCCCAACATAAACTGGGTTATTGGCAATGACCACCTCGCTTCTCAAATATAGGAGTGAGTTGAGCATTTTCAAATTAGCGTCATTGTTGGGGAATGGAATATAGATTTAACTTGTGTGGTTTGATTTTTACTTTTGAATACCCGGGTTGGTGTAATTTATGTTATTTTTTTTTTTTGGATCTTGGTAGGTGATCAAAGTGATGAAGGAACAATGAGAAACAACGCGAGTAATACGGGTCCCTTTGATGGTCTCCTTAATGATAAGGGCCAACTAACTTAAGTGGGCTAAACTATTGCAATTCGTATCCTACCAACCCAAGGGAACAGAGTCTCCCATGTGAATAGCATCGTGTTACCCATGTTGCAAATGAAAGGGTTGAACAGAGTTCAAGTGTATGAGGACCCAAATATCTATTTGAAGAATTTTATGGAAGTGTGTGCGCCATTCAACATAGAACACATTACTCAAGAATCCATCTGTCTTTTCATTTTTCTGTTCTTACTAATGGGTGAGGTGGTTTTATGGATCCACTCACTTCCACCCGGCTCAATTACATCTTGGGAAGAGCCTACCATCGTGTTTCTTCATAGTTACTTCCCACCATCTAAAATTTTTCAAAAGCAGGATGAGATTGTGAATTTTTGGCAAATGAATGGGGAGCTATTTTTGAAGCTTAGGATAGGTTTAATAGAAAATTAGATAAATTCCCAAATCATGAGGTCCTGGAGGAGATGCTTCTCGAGATCTTGTACTGGGACCTTGATAAAATAAAGAAAACGACGGTGGATAATGCAACGGGTTTCTCTATAGTTTAGATGCACCACTATGCATCCTTTTTATTAATAGGAGAAGTATCAAAGCAAAACCAAGGATGGCATACCCAAGAAACCGAACCTCCCATGATCCCTTCTACTACTTCTGTGATTGATAATGAGAAAAGAAAGCGAAATGAAGATAAGGAGGAGAACATGGAAAAAAATGATGACCTAACTTGAGCTCTTGACAAAGAATGTTATGGGTGCACCCGCAAAAGTGGTAATCACCGTAGAATTAAAATTGTATGAAGATGATGATGAAGTAAAAAAGTTGGATGAGAAAATCTAGTATTTGGCCAACAACTCTGGGGGTTCCCTCCCTGCCTATCAAAGGAAAGGTGGGAACAAAGGTTGGATGGATCGCAAATGGGAAAGATATTTGAGAAAAAGGGAGTGTGATTATGACTGTTATATTCCCCTTCATGATCGAGTTAAGAATTCAATTTAGTGGAATACCTAGAATGTATTAGAAAGAATTTTGAATAGAGTGGAAGGTATGAACAAAATGGTCTGCAAGTTGAAAGGTGTCTTCTCTCAACACTCTCAAACTATGGTGTCTCACTCTGCCTCTATCAAGTAATTGGAGACCCAAATTGGGCAAATATCTATGCAATTAAATACTAGACCTAGAGATAGACTCCCTAGTGACATAATTGCTAATCCATAAAATGATGCTCAAATCTAAGAAATTGTCCCGAGGAGTGGAAATATACTTGATGAGACCTTTAAAGGAGACTTGAGTGAGAAAATGCCGAAGGTTAAAGAAAAGGAGGTGTTACCTCAAAGTCGAGAAGAAAATAATGAGAAAGAGACTAAGAAAAGTGTCAAAAAAGTGTTTGAGGTTCAAAAGCCACAAAGTGAAGTAAGGCCCACAATCCAGGTTCCTCCCCCATTCCGATAATGATTTCATAAAAAAGAGTAGGGTGACAAATTAAGGAAGTTCATGGCAAAACATATCAATCTATCGATAAATATCCTATTGTTCGAGGTAATCCAAGAGATCCCGAGATATGCTAAGTTAATGAAAAAGTTGATGTAAAAAAAGAACAATGTCGAAGGTGAAACCATTTATGTAACTCATGAGTGTAGTGCTATCATGGATAGTAAGGTTGCGGAAAACAAAGATCACCCCAAAGCGTTCACCATTCCTTGCACCATCGGGATGAATGAGTTTACAAAAGCTCTACGTGAACTTGGTGCGATCATTAAATTAATGAAATTTGTCATCTATAATAAGAATGAATTGAATGTACCTATACCAACCTCTATACTACTCTTAATGGCAAACCTGTCTATCAAAAGGACAGTGGGAATTTTGTTTGATGTCCTTGTTAAAGTAGACAAGTTTATACTTTCGGCAGAACTGTTTGTATTATATTGTGAAATAGAACACAAGTTACCTATCATTCTTGGTCTTCCTTTATGGGACAACGAAAGATCCATTGTCGATTTAGAGATGATGGAAATGAATTTTAGTGTGCAAGAGGATGTGGTCTCTTTCAAAATTTGCAAGACAAAGAACCAAACTGCGAAACTTTAAGTTGTGTCTGTAGTGGTTGTTGAGAGTGATAAGGTTAATTAGGAGGGGCTTGAGGACCCACCTTTAGAATAAAAAATGGAAGGCATCGTTCCACGAGGATAACTAGCGCTCTAGGTGGGATGAAACCCACAAATGCCATGGCAATGGATCATATTTTGTTATGTTTTTGTAGCATAGATTTTAGTTATTGAATATGAATAACTAATACATTTGTGGCACTACAGTGTGCATCATATTAGATTAAAGAGAGGGAGGTGTGCAAATTTGCATTGAAAATAGAACAGGGGAAATATCTGTAAAAATTGATAAAAGTGCTGAATAAGGGAAAATAGAGAAGCAGAAATGCTCTCAGTTACCACGATCATAGTCCCAAAGAATGATAGCATTCACCCGTGTGTCTGCTGTCATGGTAACCTAACCATTTTTTAGGTCACTTCAGCCTTTTTAATCACTTATTTCCCCCCCCCCATTTCACTCACACTCCCTTTCAATTTTACTCTCAAATTGCACCAAATTCTGGTCTAGTTTGTGAGCTCTCCATCAACATCCTTGTATCCCTCTGTTATCATAAATCTAGTAGTTGTCATAAATCCATACTTTTATTTTTGAAATAGGCCTTAGAATGCACGATTAAGAGAAGGTCTTGTGTTTTGATTGTTATGCCTCCATGTTGTCATACTTGGTATTTTTGTGGTGTTGGTTGCTTGAGTAAAGTGTTCACACAAGAGGGAAAATCTTGAGTGCCCAAAAATATATGAAAAATGTAGTGTTCACACCAAGTGTTTGATACATTTCCCTAATGAACTCTCAATAATGATTTTTGCATCTGAAATGGCACATTCGAAAAACTATTAGGATTGTTCAATTGGTCTTCATATGACTCCATTTTGGGGAGCATGCTAGTGGCCTGAAAATTTGGAAGAGTTTTGAACATGAAAAGATGGTACAAAACCAGCCTCAGGTATCATGACTGTGGTCATGATCCGCGATCACGGCAATGCTAACGCAGTTTTAACCCGTGATCACAGTAACCGGAGCCAGTTTCCTGCCATGCCAAAAAGCCTGCACTTCCGATTCATAGCCAAGAACCACTGAGCACCTATTCCAATGATATTTAGTGAACAATGTGACATATTTTTCATGTTAAATAATCATGTATTGATAACATGTATGCCTAGTGCTTTCAGGACAGTATGGCAGTGCTTTACCCGGAGTTGAGCTTTGCAAATGAAAAGTGGGTTCGTGAAATTTATGCCAACATCAGTGAAGTTTCATTCTCGAACCCATTCAATATGAATATTCATATCCAAGGAAAATAATAAGAGTTGGGGCGGAGAAAATCAATGATATTTATAGGCTCCAACATGCAGACAAGGGCGAGTTCAAAGCTAGGGGTTATAAAACATGGAGTTAGTTAGCACAACGGCTATGTATCAGAAAGAAAGTTTATTCGGCAAATAATAAAAGTAATATCTCTTTGAAAAACATCACATTCGAGGCTTGGATATAGTTGGACATTATTTGTAGCCGAGTCTCTCCTTGCACCCATATAACAGCAGTCCCAAATTTGTGTTCTCGAATGATTACTTGCATTCTATGCAGTATCCCTTTGGTTGTTTGTCAGCTCATGGTCAATGAAATGGATCATTTCAAGAATCAAGGTTGTACGCATCTATTATTTTCCTATTTGATTACCTAGCTGGAGACACATGGGTGCATCCTGGTGCTCCCATTTATCCTTTGAGAATTCAAGGAGAGGGCACACCGGGAAAAGGTAAAAGGAGATAGATTGACTTGCAAAAGTTGGCATGTATTGAGCCTCAGTCTCATAGGAAATCCACTATATGACCTCTTAAGGATATTCGAATGGATATTGCAACCTTCGAGAAACTTGTGTCTAGTTTTCCCTAGGGATAAGGAGATCCCTCCAGCATACATCATTCATATGCGTCACAGGACGATTATGACAATTATAGGTTGGACCGAATTAAGCAAGAAACTTCCATTGCTAGTCTTTAGAATGCCTACTCCTCTTTTGTAGAGTTACATCATAACCTACCAGAATATTCATGAAAAAATGGTCATAAGAGAGAAGAAGAGTAATGAGTTCTTCATCAAGATGTGGAAAAGGGTGAAGGGACGATGGAATGTCTTAAAATCCTAAGATCAACTTTCTTCCTCTTGGGTGGAGAGTGATTATGAGTCCCCTACTGAGTGGTTTGGACTTTCGGAGAATAATGATGATGCTGAGTCGGAGAGTGATAGCATCCCTTGATGTGGGTTTAGGGAGACCCATTATCTCTTTTGTCCTTGCTTATTTATGCTGAGGGGAAACTACTACTTTTTTAATTGGGGGTTCCTTCATATTTATTTAATTTGGGCCTCTATTATTTATATTCCTACATATTTCTCTGCTCCTTTGGATGATTCTTATTTGATTTCTTTTGGGGTTGTAATATTCGGGAGCTCTTATGGTGCCCACTTTTGCATGGATTAGTTATTTTGTTTGTTATTTGTTATATTATTTTAATTCTATTTAATGATTTTTCCCTATGATAGACTGAGTGACAACATTCTTAAGGGTAAAGTGTTATAAATGGGTTTTTAGCCATGGATTGCAGGGGAAGTTTAAGTACCTGTGGCTTCATAGTCAATGCAAGAGAAGTCTAAGTATCTGTGTCATGATGATTTTGGATTGCATTTATACCTATTGGTGATGTCTGAGTAGCTATATGGGAAGTATTCCCATAATAGAGCCACACTGTAAAGACAATGCTTGGGTTGTTTCCATGATTAGCAAATTATGTGTGGTGGATGCAAAGAAAACACCCCCCTCCGTACAAAATCTTTTGCAAAATTCTAGTGCATGGACGTGAGCAACCTTGTGACAAAACTTCTCCTCTTTCTGTGACTCCAAAAATTGACTTTGGTAAAATAGTTAGAACTCCATTTTTGGCTTGAGCGGGAGGAACAATTGAACCCCCTTGATGATATTTGCATGTCATATGTGAGAGCCTATTTGTCTACATCTCTTGTGTACTTATACCATCTAGACTCTCCCCATTAGTCTCTCAAGGCTAAATTTTTATTGTACTTGGTTGGTAAAATGATCATAGGCCATCTTGTAACATGGAAATCCCACTTTAGCCTAAATATCCTACCAATACATAGGAGTTACCCCTAGTCACCCTCTTTGAACCTTTGTACCTTTTATTGGAAAACACATTACAATCCGTGAACCTTCTATTTGTTTTGTCTTGAACCCTATCCTCCTTTAACTTAATAATACAAATTGAGGCTATAATTCTAAGTTAGGGTTGGTGGAAATTAAAAAATCTATAGTTGAGACACAAATTCCTAAGAAAGTTACTACGTGCCTAAGAAAATGAAGCATATTGATTAGAACAAAGGAAAATCCATTAAAGAAAAGAAATGCATGAAATCTTTTTCTAAGAAACTGGGGGGAAAAGAGAAAAAAATGAGGTGAAAAGAAAGTGGATAAAGCAATAAAGAATTAAGTTGGAAATAATAAAAACAGAGAAGTGTCCTAGTAGCAAAAGTGAAATGAGCGTGATGTAAAAGTTCAAGGACGTTTTAGCCTAGTTATCCTAAGTTACTATCCTACCCTACCCTAAACCTACATTATAACCTCATAAAGTCCTTTGTGATTCCCAACCAAGTGTGTTCATTGACAATTTCTTTAGAGAGAGAGTGTTTGCACTGAAGCTCCTTGTTTCATGATTGGTAACTAGGTGTGTAAAATTTTCTTTCTTGTGAGGAGGCATGTGAACAAATTGAGGTGGGTGACTTTGTGACCTTCCAAAGAATGAGATAATAAGAGGTATAATATAGTTGAGTTAAACAAGTGAGTCATTTATAGAGTGAGTAGTAGTTGTCGCATGGTTGCTCCTCAAAGTTTATCATGTCCTCCATTATTCCATTTTATGTTGAGAGGCATCGATGAAAATCATTTTTCCCATGTTTGAAGAGATTTTTATAGTAGTAGTCAAGTTGGAGTCATCATGATCATTGGGAAATGAAATGTGGGCATACATGTGAAATTATCTCATAGTAAAGGGTGGTGTTTCTTGAGGACAAACAAGGGTTTAAGTTAGGGGTGTTGATGTGTGGTGATTTTACCAATCATTTACACTAACTATTTATGTGCACTACCATTTTTTGTAGAATTAAATGAGATATAATTGTTATTTAATACCCTAGTCTCCATATTGTGTAGATATATAGTTTGTGAGATGGAAAGATGTTGATTGGAGCTAAAAAGGGATCTAATAGAAGTAAAGAACGTCAGCTGAAAACGTGGAGCAGTCACCAACCTCAGTTACCATGATTTCCGGCCATAGGCAGCGGTAGTGGTCAGTCAATATGGTCAGAAGAATATGATCTCTTACCACAACCACGTCCACGTTGTCCGCAATCGCGGACATCCTTACTCGATCGCGGCAAAGTGGGAATGTTGCCCAGGTAGTTTTGTAAATTTACATGGATGAATCCCAAACCTTATATAGACAAAAACCATTTCTTCTTTGAGGATTGCTTACCGCATGGACATTTATGAATTTCAAGCAAGAACCATAATTAGGCAAGATTGTAACTAACTTTGGAGTATTAAATTCTTTGTGTTTTGTGAAGAATGAACGCTTTGGATAATTTTTATTGTATATCTTTCTTTACTTTCTTCATGAGTAGCTATGTAATTTAGTTTTGGGGTTATGTTGAATTAAAGTTTATTTGTGTGTGGATGTTGATGGTTTGCATGATTTTTAGTTGTTTATTATGGATTCCACCATTGCATGAGCTTAATAGTTGGAATTTGTAGGTGAAACCCCCCCCCAAATCTCCAAATGGGTTTGATGTGTCAATACTCCAAACTCTAGAAACTCTCATTATCCTTGCAAAAGGGATGAAGGATATAGTGTGAAAAGGTAATGGTGGATAATCAAGCCTATGGTTTACTACCTTTTTAAATCTTAGATATAAGTGTGATTGGGGTGTAAATCATGTCAAGGGAATCTTCCTAGAAATAGGGATGCCTATTGAGGTTTCGGGTGACTATTAATTGCACACTTGTTAGGTGCTCGAAGAAACCAATGAGTGAAATCCTTGTGGTTTTGTTGAAAGGATAACCACAAATACTTTAGACCTATCCTATCTCTCACTCAACAACTAAGTTTCATGTTAAACAATAAACAACCTGATCATGTTTAACCATTAGATAGACATAATCCCCTGATCTTCTCAAATCTTGTTTTTAAGTCAAAAGTGCTATATTAGTGTGTTGTTAACCAAAGATTATTACAACCAAATTTCAAACCAATTCCCCCACTTTAATTTAGATGTTGTGTTTTCTAGCATTTCGGGTAACCTTATAGTAATTAGAACACCTATAGGATTTGAAGTTTATATTTTGCTCCTTATGGGTTAGACCTCAATGCGAGTTGGGTTATTTACAACAGTCGCCTCACCCCTAAAACAAGGGAGTGAGTTGAGCGTTATCACAACATATAATCCATGCTGCATCAACACATAGCCCAAAAAAATTTGGGATGCATCACAATAAACAACAAAAGCCTCGGTACCCTCAGGTAGAGTCAGGATTAGAGCTAAAGTCAACTTGTCCTTTAGCTTCTCAAAATTACCTTTAGAAGCATAAAACCACAGGAACTTTACTTTCTTTAGAGTCAATTTGGTGAAGGGAGCAGCAATAGAACAAAAACACTTTACAATCATCCTATAGTAAATGACTAGTCCTAAGAAGCTCCGAATATCGATTGGAGTCCTGGTTCTAGACCACTTCCTAACCATAACCACCTTTTGAGGATTCAACATAATCCCCTCACTAGATACAACATGACCTAGGAAAGTTATGACATTCAACCATAATTCAAATTTTCAGAACTTAGCATAAAACTTCTAACCTTTCAAGGTCTGCAACACAAGAAGGATGTGATCAACATAATCCTCCTCATTCTTAGAGTATACTAAGATGTCATCAATGAAGACAATGATGAAAAAATACAGAAACTGATGGAAAATCCTATTCATATAATCCATGTATTCTGTCGAGGCATTGGTCAATCCAAAAGACATAAGTAGAAACTCAAAACTGAAAATGGAAGGCAGTCTTAGGTATATCCATTTCCTTAATCCTTAATTGATGATACCTGAATAGAAGATCGATCTTACAAATGAATTTGGCACCCATGAGCTTATCAAAGAGATCATCAATCCTTGAAAGGGTATACTTATTGTTTACTGTCACTATATTTAGCTGCCGATAATCAATACACATCCAAAGGGAACCATCATTTCTATGCACGAAAAACACTGGTGCACCCCATGGGGACCCACTAGGATGTATGAAACCCTTTTCTAAAAGATCCTTTAGTTTCTCCTTGAGTTCTTTCAACTCAGCCAAAGCCATTATATATGTGGGAATAGAAATTAGACGAGTGTCCAAAACAAGGTCAATACCAAAATCAATCTCCCTATTGGGAGGGACATCAACAAATTTATCAGGAAACTCATTCACCATCGGGACAGAATGAAAAGAAGGACATTTCAAGTTAGAATCTTTAACCCACACTAGATGATAGAGACAACCTTTGGAAATTAACTTCCAAGCTCTAAGATATCATATAATCTTCACCTTAGGATCTAGGGAACCACCCACCCACTCAACAATTTGCTCATTAGGGAATTTAAATACGATTGTATGGGTCTGACAAGCTATGAAAGCCTAGCATGAGTACAACCAATCCATTCCGAAAATAACATCATTATAAACCATATCTAACTCTATCAAGTCTACTAGAGTTTTTCAATTACCAATTGCTACCACACATACCCTATAGACTCGTTTGACGACCATAGAGTCTCCTATAGTGGTAAAGATAGAAAAAAGGTTCTAACAGGCACTCCGGACTAAAACCAAAATGCACAACCATAAATGGGATCACATAAAAGAGAGAGAACTGCAAATCAAGTAAACAATACACATCACAGGAAAAGAGTTTGAAAATAACAGTAATGACTTCTGAGATGTCTCAGACTCTTGATGAGTAGTGAGAGATTAACGTCGATTCCGACCAGTAATGGAGACAGAGGTGGCACTCTTTGGTGCATGAGATAATGAAGAGTAAATAGGAACCTTGTTTGCCTTAGAGAAAATTCTAGAGGGATAATCCTATTGCATATGAGCAATACGACCACCCATAATACATCTGTTCCTTCCATTATCACCCTCAGTATGATAATGTTGACCATAGAATCTGCAAGGAGGGTAGGATGGTGTGTACCCACTATATTAAGAATGGGAACTTGGCACCCTTAAAGCATCACCACCCTGAAAATATTTATCTCCTAATAACTTTGGGTAGGGAGCACTAGATGTAGAATATTAGTTAGGACTCCCCCAACACTTCTTCTTAGGCCACTTTACACTCTGTTGTTGTCCCCCATTCTATTCTAAAAACCAAGATCTATTACTTTGCCTCTCACTAATCTTAACCTATTTCTTTTTCCTTTCTACGACCTATTATATATCCATAACAAATTGGGAGATGTCCATGTACTTGATCGACAAGAAAGCCTTACTCTAAAGAACTAACTCACGAAATAATCTCGAAGTAAACTTTCTCATTTGGACCCTTCTATTTGACACCAATTCAGGAGCATACCAGGACAACTAAGTGGCCTTCCACTTTTGCCTCCCTCAACTCCTAAAAAAAGAAGTGGTCTAGAAATGCATTAGAAAAATCATTCCATACGGCAGAACTAGCATCCTCACCTTTTGAGAGTTCCCACTCTTTATACCACTGGTACGCCATATCCTTCAATTAGTAGGTAGCAAATTCTATGCCTTCAACCTCCAAAGTATGCATAACCTGAAAGATTTACTATATATCATCAATGAATCTTTGAGGGTCCTCCTTAACATTTATACCAGTAAGCATTGGTGGATGCAACCTCATGAATTGGCCAACTCAATAGGCTTCAGATGAACCCATAGCAGAACCAGCAGAACCATACTATTGTGATTGAGATTTCACTAACTGAGTCCATAGAGTAATGGAGCGATGAAACTCAACATTTAAAACCTCCCCGAGAGGCAACTAAGAATGAGTGACACCCTCAGGAATAGGATATATGGGGGCAAGTAGAACCCGATGAGGACTTCCAGATGTAGTGACCATTTACTAAGTTTGTACCCCAAAAGTTAGATGAACCCTATCCATATTGTCCTTAGATAGGATAGAAGAGTTTTCATGAACATCAGATCTTCATGGATTCATAATCTGAAAGATGATCTAACAAAAATAAAATAAATAAAAGATGCTAGACTCAATAGCTTGAACTTAACACAACAAGAAAGGGAAACATTCCTAAATGTCTCATAGCCTCTCTCTTATAAGTGTGGTATGCTACATACCTTTCAAAGAGACTCTACTTGACACGGCTTTGTGGACACCCAACTGACCATGAATCTAGGCTTTAATACAAATGTTTCATAAACCAAACCAGGGCATGGTCGTGACCGATATCTCAAGTCCCAGTTAGACCAGAGATCACTTCTTTCACCTAACCTAACCAACGTATCAACCACAAGTGTTGGATGATTCCCGAACATATAACAAGATATGCAAAATAAGACAAACAATAGATTATCAAATGTCTAAACCATTCATCACCACAATACACTAAACCAACATACCAAATTCCATAGTAATTCACCAAGCCTCTACTATCCAAAGTCAATAAAAGGTCAGGACATGACCTCGACAACAGCCAAAATCCAAGTTTATCAAAGTCTATTACAAATAGTAAAAATACCATAAAATGAATGCCTTCTGAAGTATGGAATCTTACAACTTCAATGTCAACTAACGAACAACTAAATCACCTGGTCACTGTAAAAGAAAAGAAGAAAAATCTCCAGTCAATGTATCGTATAGGGATACAATATTTGGATATGTTAACGGTTGGAGTGCTAGCATGTAACTCAGGGATAGGTAAATAAATTAACAGCATTACTTAAAACTAAAATCATCATATAAAATCATAAGTATACATCATGCCGGGATAAGGGACAAGGCTTAGCATGAACTTTAAAAACCTTATCATAGGCTGTTTAGAATAATCTTCCTATAATAAAGCACCCACAGTCTATATGGTCCATGCTCTCTCCTGGATGGAAGGGCCAAGTGCAGATAGCCGCATGAACCAGAGAATATACATATTCCTATATGCCATTATGAGGGGCTTGAACCTCCCAGCACTAATAAGGTGATATAGCATCAATGTATACAATATGGGGAGCTCGAACCTCCCATTTATATATCTATTTGGGGGACTTGAGCCTCCCAGTCATGTAGACACCTACACCGGCTAGCGCAGTTTGCAGTGTTAGTCCTTTGGACTCCACGTTCACGAACTAGCTACACTTCTTACTTTAAAGCTAGTTTAAAACATTCTTTACACATACACACAACTATTAGTCCAATTACTTCCCAAAGGCATCCCATTGGTATATTCATACTAACCTCACTTGAAAGCGAACAACATGCCATAACCATTATTATTCAACATTAGGACTCAAACCCATTTTCTATAAAAAGACCTCAATTCAATTTAATATTTAGGGACTCAAACCCATTTAGATATTCAAACCACCAAGGTTACACTTCATATTAATTTATGACCCATAAAGACTTCATGAAATAATTAGCCAATCAATTTATTAAGCCAAATTCCTTAGTTAAGATCACAATTCAATTCAATTTTTGGTCATCAAGAACTTTAAAACCCATTCATCCTTCATTGACATTCTTATTCCAAGCATTATTTCAAAACACAACTCATCATGTGACAAAATTCTTCTCAAATACATTTTCATAAATAGTTTGAGGGTATACTATTATTAAACAATTATTCAAGCAAAAAAACATCATGTTAGGGTTAAATATGATCTATTTATTAAACTAAAATTCCCATGCAACAACATGTGCAAAATAATTGTCAAAAACATATATAAAAACAAGTGGATTCATAAGAGAACAATACTCAACATTAGACATTCAAACTCTCAACAATGGATTTGAAAACCACCATTTATGATCCAATAAAAATAATTAAAACATATGATTTTTATGAACTAAAAATGAAGAAAGCATCAAATTCCTTAGTTAGGAAGATTCACAAACAGATTTTGATCCTTAAGGTATAGATGACCTCCTTGATAAAACCCTAGACAAATCTTCTTGAGAGGTTTTTTGAGAGTTTTTTAGAGTGTTTTAATCTTACAAAGTGAAGAATGGGGGACCAAATAGTGTTATAAGATGTGGGGTCGTAAGTTCTTGTGGTGGAAAATTTCTAAAATTTCCTCAACTTAAATTCTATAAAATACTCGCAAGAGGGTACGATTTGACCCTTCCACTCGTACCCACATCAAGCGAGTTTTACCTTCCACTCGTACCTTGATCAAAATATTTGACACCACATTTTATCCAACATATGAATCGTTACCCTAAATAATACCCTAGCATATATGATACAAGCATAAATAGTACAAGGTTTACACGGTCTTGTACTTTTCTTTCTCTTGTTTCTTCTTCAACCTCTAAGGAAAATATTAGGGAGGTCATGGAACAGTTATCACTACCAGATCATCTTCCTTCTATTTACCCTTATCTTTTACATCTCTATGATCACCACCTATTTATTTTTGTGATGACTAAGCATAAGTCAATAACTTTTCTAACTCATCTTAAGGTGTCTCATCAACATCAATCCTATCATTCCTTGGCTCATCATCTGCAGGCATATTGGGTTTATAGTGTCCTTACCACTTTTAGTGGTGATAGATAGATAGTGACCGTCATTCTAAGGATTCTACATTTTATTGCTTGGAAGGGTGCCAAAATTCCACTGATTTAAGGTTGCTGATGTTTTACAAAATTACTACTCCACTTGCTTGATCGCAGTATCATGTTATTCTACCTTCTGGGTCAACCCTAAAATGTCTTCCTTAATCTCCATAAGGAAATTTTCTTGACTTTTCTGACCCTTTTGCCAGCTTTGACAACATTGCCTTCATCCTTGATTAACTGTCAAGGCTTCTTAGTGGAACATATGAACCTCCCTTCTCCGTATAATCATACTTACATCTCCAGTCTCTGTCTTTTTCTCTACAATGCTCCATGTACCTATCCCTATAGTAGTTTTGACCTTGGTTTCTTTCATTGAGTTCCAACTGTCTTTAGTTGACGATTGGCCCTTGGCTCTAAAATTAGCTAACTCTCTATCAAGATATTTTTAATGTTTATCCGTATCTAAATAATATGATCTATAGGAACTACCATGAGTAACAAGATCATTCACCTTCTAATAATTCATCATCATAGATAGATTTGTCAGTAACCCAACCTTTGTCCGTAGCTGATTAATGTCCTGCGTTATTTTGTCACTTGCAATTCTCTTCTCATTGGAAGACCCAATAACATAAGTACCAACACCTTTCTCTACTTCTTAAATATGCCACCCTTAGTTGGTAAGAGAGATCAAATCTAATATCTCTTAGGCTACCTTCGAATGAAAGCGCATGAATGCTCTACCAGTAATAATATATTTCATAGCTTTGTAACTGGTATTAAGGTCTCAATAAAATATTTCAAGTAAGTTGCTTCCGATAATTTTATGATTATTCACCATCATCAACTTCTTATTAAACCAAAATCATGCCTTATACAATGATTTAGAATGCAACTTCTTGAAATTATATATCTCATTCTTTAACTATAGCAATTTGGATGGAGGGAAAAAATGATATAAAAATTTCTTACACAACTCGTTCCATGTAATAATGGACTGAGGAAGTAGTTCCACTAACCATACCATCGCTTCACCAGCAAGAGTTAATGGGAACAATCTGAGTCTCAGAGCTTGTTAATCTACCCCAGGTATAGTTTATGACATGCAAATTATAATAAAATTAATGAGGTATATATTTGCGTTAATGGATATCAAGTCAAAACACACACCTTTCATGTTTAACAATTGGACCATAGAAATAGTAATGTCAAACTTCACACCTAGTGACAATGTAGGAGTAATGATAGTTCCTATCTCGGTAGGACCAATATATCCGAAGTCCTCCTTTGAATCATCATATGGTGGAAAGTACTAATAGGATGGGAGTACTTATGATGTACCCCTTTGAACTCTATCTTGGTTTCAATTGATTTTTACTCGATAATCTGCTCCTTGTATCTGCCTCTTCAGCTATTTGATAGGCATCCATATCTCTCCTTGCATTAGTAGCATTTTCTTTAGCTAATAATTGATCAGTGGTTTGATCGATCGTCTTCTGAATCATAGCAGGAAAAGGAGTAGACAAGTTAGTGGGATTATGTTGAAGCTCCTCAAGATTACCATCACGTTTGTGCTCTGACATTTTATGAGTATGTTGTATAATTCTCTCAGGATCAGGATCATATAAGAGTTAGAGTTTTCCTTGACTCCTAGTGATAGGCATACACCAGTCAATGCCCAAGAAAAAAAAAATATAAGAGCCAACTTCTGATTGCCTTGACGCATTTGCCTTGACGTTCTAGAACTTGTATTAGCTCCTACGACATCGTAGGTGGAAATTATGGGTCGTAGATGACACTTTCTAGGCATTATGGTCTCAACTTCAACTTCTAATTCTCTAAATTTCAGTAGTCTACTACTTACTCTGTCACTTACGCCAGGTAGATACAAACATAAGTGGCTTAAACTTCTGATTTTAAGCTGTCACTTAAGCCAGGTAGGGAAAAACATAAGTAGCCCAAACATCAATTTTTAACTTTTTTTTCTTATACTTACCTTCCAAAAACCTAGTTCCCTAAAAAATAGAAACAAAATACATCATATCTACAAAAACAAACCTAAGTACTTGCATATTTCTCGGTTTTAAGCATTTAAAGTTCCATGAAATCATGGTATATCATCCGCCAACCCCTTGGGATTCATAAAAAATTTCATATACACAACCAAACTATTCTACCCTATAAAATTTTACATTACAAACTCAATGATATTGTAGAAATTTCCATCCGGGGTCATTTAAATGAAAAGTGGGTGCCACCCTCATGTGCCATTTTTCAAAAGTTTCAACCAACATCCCAAAATGTGTCCTAAAGTTTCGAGACCCAAACAAAATATTCACCTAGCCTAAAATCAATGTTTTAGATCTGTTGGAACTGTTCAATTTGGCATATGAGGTTGCTTGACTGATTTTTTTACCCGATATATGATCTAAATCATCAAAGGCTTCAAAATAGAGAATTAACTCTAAAAAAACAAAAAAACTACTCTTTAACAAAATGGTAAGTTCCAACAAGTCATAAATGACTTGGGGTGGCTCTAAGAAAGTTATAAAAGGTGAAAATAATTGGAAATACAAAAAATAACCTGGAGGGTCATTATAATAGGTGAATCTAGTGAGGTTGATTATCAAGACTGGCATCTTTTTCAAACAAATGTTGATATGATTACTTATGACCTTCAAAATTTTATTGATGAGCATACAGAAAGAACGGTCTAATTCAACTTGAAGCAAGCCAAATAAAAGTAAACTTTTTTAAAGCGGACCTTGATGATGTAAGAATACAATTAAATAGCATTAGAAAATCACCAAGTGATAGTTCCATCAAATCAAATATTTCTAAAGCTAAATCAACTACTTCATCAGATTCTTTCAGTTGTACTAAAACCTCTTTCTCATTGAAAGGAATTGTCTGCTACACCTACGGAAAAAGGGGACACAAATTACATTACTACGGATAATAGTCTAAAGTAGTGTGGATTTGGAGGCCCAAAGAAAGAACATCTAACACTTAAGGACCCAAGATCACTTCTGTACCTAAACAAAATTAATCTCTTATTTTATAGTAATATGTCCACAAAAACTATAGAAATGGGATGTGGGTAATAGATAGTGGATGTTCTAGACACATGACCGAAAGTAAATAAAACTTTTTTTTCATAAAGGAAATTCAAAGGTGGATCTTTCGGGTTTAGCAATAATTCCAAAATAGAAGTCATGGTAGTAGGCCCTGTGCATTCAGCTCTTCCTATAAGCTCATTAAAGATTCTCTCATGGATGAACTCAAACACAATCTATTGAGCATCAGTCAGCTGTGTAATGTAAGATTCGATATATCTGTCAATGCTAATAATTTTCCATCAAGCATTAAAAAGAAAAATCACACTCATTAAGGATCATGTTGAATATATATATATATTGAATAATATTGATTTGATACTCTAACATGTCTCACTTCTTAGACCAGTGACATTGGACGTGGCATAGAAAACTTGGGCATGTCACCATGCATGCCACTGAAAAGATTTCGAGACTTGAATTGGTGAATGGTCTGCCAAAATAAAAGTTTGAAAAGGATCACATTTATGATGCTTACCAATTGGTAAATACACTCTAATATTATTCAAGTCAAATACATTGTCAGTACTACCAAACCTTTGTAAATAATCCCCATGGATTTGTTTGGCCCCACCAAAACTGCAAACATTGGTGGGAAAAGGCATGTTTTTGTTATAGTTGATGATAATTCTCATTTTACCTAGGTGATTTTTCTTGCACATAATAATGAAGCCTTTACTAATTTTGACGTCTTTTGTATAAAAGTAGGGTATTTTATCACTTATGTTCATCGCTATCATAGAGGAGAATTTAAAAACAAAGCCTTGAAGATTACTATGCTTAAAATGGTTACTCTTGTAACTTCTCCTCTCTCTGATCTCCTCACCAAAATATTATTATCGAGCATAATAAAGACTTTTTCAACATCCAATGGGTCATTCACTAAAGAACGATAGCCAACCCCAGATCCCTCTAACTGCATAAACCATTCTACTTGAACAAAACCTGCCTGATCATTTCTCAACAGAGGCAGTGAGTACGACATGTCACATTCTCTATAGATATCTCATCAAACATATTCTTAATAAAACCCTCTACGAGTTGTAGTGAGGAAAAAAGCCAAACATCATTTATTTTTATATCTTTGGATGCAAATGCTTGATCAATAATCTTTGTAAGAATAATTTGAGAAATTTGATCCACAAAGTGAAGGTATTTTTCTTGGTTACTCTCCCACTAGTCGTGCCTATAGAGATTTTAATAAAAAAACTCTGTGTGCTGAAGAATATATACAAATAGGCTGTGATAAATTTAATCCCAGTGTTGCGAGTTTGAGTTTTTATGAGGAACAAGTGTATAACTCTCTGCACAATTCATCTTCTAAGAAATAACTAAAGCTAGTCAACACTAAGTCGATTGATACTCGACTAAAGTTAGCTCTAACCCCTGACATATCAAAAATAAACATTCCGAGAGAGTTGAGACACAATACAAGTTTTCCTGATCAATTCATTATTATAAATCTAAATGATCAGATGCATACAAGATCCTCCCAAATAAGGAACCATTAGTGGCCTTTATATCTCAAATTGAACCTAAAAAGGTTGATGAGGCCCTAAAATATGAATCATGGGTATTTTCCATGAAGGAATAGATGGCTCAATTTGAACAAAATCAAGTATGAAATCTAGTTGAAAGGCCAAAAAATTGCTTAGTTGTTGGAACTAGATGGGTCTATATAAATAAAGTGAATGAAGAAGGTAAGGTCATAAAAAAATTGGCCAGGTTGGTAGTTGTAGGCTACCCCCAGTAAAAAGGCACTGATTATAATAAAATATTTTCTCCTGTAGAAAGGTAGGATTCAATTCAAATTCTTTTAGCATTTGCTACTTTTAAATTTTCAAATTGTATTAAATATATGCTAAAAATATTTTCTCAAAGGTTTTATCAATAAATAGGTTTTTGTCAACAAAATTTTTGTCTTCAAAATCCTTTCATATATGAATTATGTTTTCAAACTCTCTAAAGTACTCTATGGCCTCAAACAAGCCTCAAAAGCTTAGTATGAGAGATTGAGTACTTTTTAGAATAATAACTTTTAGAGAGGAAGAAAAAGATACTACTTTATTTTTAAAAAAATTAAACTCCATCAGGCTTATTGTACAAATCTGCGTGGATGCTATTTTCTTAGAAAGCCCTAACACTTCTTTGAACGAGAATTTTGCAAATCTTATGAAGAAAGAATTTGAAATGAGTCTCATGGGTGAACCCATTTTTTTCTTGGGGATGCAAATCAAGCAATCTTCCAAAGAAACCTTTATCAACCAAACTAAGTACACAAAAGAGATCGTCAAAAAGTTTGGCCGGGAGAAGGGAAAAAACTTTGAAATACCTATGATTCCTTCGATAAATCTTCATTCAAAAGCATGAGGAAAATATATTAATGATAAGACCTACAGAGGAATGATATGATCGCTGCTCTACTTAACCAAAAGTTTACCCGACATTATCCTCAGCATGTGTAAATGTGCAAGATTCCAGTCTGCTATTAAAGAGTCACACTTGACTCTAATCAGGTGAATTATTAGATATATCACTCAAGAGTTTGGATTATGGTACCTCTACTCCTGAAACTTTGATCTAATTGGTTATTTAGATGCTAAATTTTTAGGTGATAGAAATTATCAAAAAAGTACTAGTATCACCTGTTAAATTATTAGGGATGCCCATGTCTTCTGACATAACAAAAAACAAAATTTAGTTGTATTATCAAGTACTAAAGTTCAATACATAGCCATTGAAAATTGTGGTACTCAAATATTATGGATAATGCATTAATTACTTGATTTTGATTTATATTTGGAATCTATACTAATTATATGTAGTAATGCTAGTGCACTCAGCTTGTCTAAAAGCTTTGTGCATCATTCTAGAGCTAAGCATCATTTTATTCATGATCATGTTGAGAATGGTGATTTTGTGTTAAATTTGGTTGATGCAGAAAATCAACTTGCTGATATTCTTACAAAACCCTTTCTTGAAGATCTTTTTTGCTTTCTCCGAAGAAGACCAAAATTATGTTCATTAATGCTATTTAAATGGTGTGTACTATTATTACAAAATATTTTATTTTAGGTCAAATATTGTTTTGTGTGTACTACTCTTGGAAATTTTTTTATCTTGGGTCATTTTTTAAACTTATTTACACTTTTCAACTGCATTATTACCCCCTATATAACTAGTTGTAGATACACCGTCTCCACTCATTTGTGTGTTCTAATCCCCATTGCCTTTTTATCTTCCCAAAGTTTGTGTCTTTTTTTTCCATCCCATCATTTCTTCTATCATTATTTTATCTTCTTCGATCACTTGTTAAAGCCCCCTCTTTCATGAACTTTCCTCACTCTTCTTCTAATGCTTAAAACTAGATCCATGGATCATCTTAATAATTTTCTTGCTGATTGCCATTCTGAAAACCAGGAAACAGTTCTCATTGCTAGTTTCTCAGAAGAAGACTCTACCCAACTGCTCCATTCTTCGAATCCTAAAAAATGTGCCTCATCCTAGTCTAATACCTCTTGTGAAAAAACTCACTCAAAATCTCAAGAATATCTTCCTCCAGAAGACATGCATAAGTATTGGATCATTTCCCATTGTCAGAAGTTTATCACATTTATGAGCCTTTCAATTATTCCTGGAAGGGTGATAAATCTCCTACAACTGAAAGAGTCTCAGTGTAATGTAAGTCATCCATTCAAAGAATAGGATTTATCATTATTTTTCATCTTTGAGGATCAAAAATCTTTTATGATCTAGCCGAATATTTTATACAAGACTTCGCACCTCTAAAAATAGTAGAGAACTTGACACCTTAGTGTTGGGAACAAGAATTATTATTAATAATATTTTGTTTGAGAAGGTTTTTGACACAAAGTTATTGGGCATGGTACCTTTTATGAATAAAACCTAGCCTATCAATTTTGAAGTCAAATTAAGAAAGCTAAAGTTTTAGTTTCCAAATTTGAAGTAAATCTATTGAATTTTGGGCCCCATTCTCTATATTTTAATAATAGAATTTTGCATCACATCATTGTCACCAATTTGACTACTTAGAAGGGCTCTCTGAATAATGTTACCACTCGAGATGTATTTCTTAGGTATTACATGATGAAAAGATACAATATCAGTTGGGCCCTGTGGTTTCGTTAGCTTATGCTTGAAAGTGACACTGACACTCATGCTTCAACAAGTTTTCCATATGGTTTGTTTATTACTCATATTTTCACTTTTATTCAATTGATCTTTTAAGATTTCCACTGTTTAAATCTCTGCCACCTATGACTCCAAAACCTTTACTAACATAGGCTATGCTCTTGTTGGTAGTGAATGCTTTAATAAGGATTCTATAAAAGCTAATTTAAATCTCCCTAAAGTAAGTAAGGTTATTGATAATACTATTTATGTAGTGTTAAAAGAAACGGAGGAAGTTAAGGAGCATCTGCAACATCTCAAGCAAGAACTGGTGAGTTTTGACGAGTAAGCTTCTAAACTAGTGTAGCTAGGGTAAGACACTAGAAAACGTGTAGGGAAGGTTCATGTTGTTCTTTACAATTTCAAAAACAAAGGATTTAAAATATTTTACAAGTTATTAAAGGGAGTTGACTCCATCAATAGAGAATCCAACTCTTCACATAATGAACTCGCAATCTCTGTGCAGAACTCCTATGCAAATTTCTCTAAGAATATGGAATGCTTCTGTGAAAGATTATGTCACAATATGCATAACACCCTCAAATATTTTCTCAATAACAGCTTATATAGTTCCTAAGACAACATCGTTTTATTCAAAGGGGGCCTACCCTATGACACGACCCGATCCAAGGCCTAGTCATGTCGGGTGCCTCAAGCCCCACCCAAGATTGGAGACCACCCCAAATCCCAACCATTACCTCCCTACACCTTATGTTGGATGAATTTTGAACATATAAAAATATAGAATAGAACAATCGTAAATCAAATACATCAAATTGTGTCAGCCCTAATACAAATACCAATCCCAAGGTTGACACCAATATCGATACTGCCATGCTAATAGTAGTTATACAAAGCCTCTATTCAAAAGTAAAATAATATTCAATCGGGATATGCCCCCGACCATAGCAAAAATCAATATCAGGAAATAACAAAATTATGTAAAGAAATTCATAACATGAAATAGATCATTCTAGAGTATGGGAGATTACCACTTCAAACTGACAAAAGCTGTCGCCGAATCCAGTCAATGAGAAAGAGGAGAAACATGGCTGATTTTTGCATCACGTGGGGATACAACACCTGAAGATAGGTTAGAAGGTGAACGCTAATATGAATGCAGGAGTAAGGATAAAATAATGCAAACCTTTAAAACCAAGTAAATAACCAAATGCATTCGCATTTATACATATCTACGTATATACATATCATGCTAAGAAAGAGAACCAGGTTTAGCATGAATTTAAAACCTTTAACTTAGAATTATGTAGCTTGGCCATCCTAAAACCACCCATAGGCTATATGGGTTCAGCTCCCCCTACTGAAATGTCTCTGACACGTGTTAGCCGCAAAAGTAGGATAAAAAAACCTGAGATGACTAGTACATCTCCCAAACTAAAAGTGTGACATGATGCACATAGTCACTAATACCAACAACACATTGGTAAACCTTAGATTCCAGTTTTGGTCCCCCCTAAGACCACCACCTTCCACGACTCTGCTAACACATCCCCCTTTAATACCATATTAAAACCATTCATACACAATCAAAAAATTACCAAGGACTCTTGTTTATTAAGCATTAATTGTTGGTATCATCACACTAATACTAGATCTTGAAAGTCTATCCATCTATGCCATACCAAAGCTATTAAACTAGATTAACTACAAAGATTCCAATTAAACCAATATCATAGCCACAAAGTCCTTTCCAATACATGTAAAACCATTTAAACCAATTTAGTTTCCATTACCTTTTTTGCAATGCAAGGATTTCAATAATAGTCAAACTATGTGATAAAAGCATTCTAATTGTTATTTTAACAAACAAGTTGAGGGCATAGTTTTCTAAACCAAAACCAAGTATCAATTAACCATTCCCATGCAACGACATATTCTAACTATAATTATAATATGTAAACTATAATAAAAACATGGGAAAACATCATCAAACAAAGAACTAAGGATGTCCAAAGATGCCAAAATTCCTACGTGGATGTGAGATGAAGGGATTTATAGTTTGTGGTTAGGGATAGGGTTTTCCTAAAGGTGTCTCCTATGAATAGAAAGATTTTATTTAGGAAGAAGGATAAGCTTAGTCCTTGATATGTGGGTCCTTATGTGATAGTGGGGAGTTTAAAGTGTGGCATTTAAGTTGGATTTGCCATCTAGTTTGAGTTCCACTCACTAGGTATTCCATGTCTCTATGTTGAGGTAGTGTATTGGTGATCTGTCACAAGTTGTGTATACCAAGGATATTGGTATCTCATATTCTTTATCATATGAGGATATTCCGGTAGTGATCTTAGACTGTCAGCTTCATTTGTTGTGGACCAAGGATGTGACCTCGGTAAAGGTTCTATGGAGGAACCACACAGTGGAAGAGGCTACATGGGAAGCTGGAGAGGGTATGAGGTTCAAGTATCCATTCCTATTTTCTTCTCCAAAAATTTATGCAAAAGGTCTGTATTCTTTGCAACATCTTTGTTTTCTAACATAGTTAAAGGAAAGATTGATTTCTTTCCATCCTTATTTTCTGTCTTAAAGGTAAGATTAAGAGATGTGTAGGTATATAAATCATGCATGTGCCGGCATGTTCAATATTCTAGGGATGAATGATCTAAGTGGTGAAGAATTGAAACACCCTCAGTTTCACCCCTAGAAATTTCCTGGATTTTGAGCTTTTCGGACATCATACAACTTACCATACAAGTAGTATCGTGTGGGTACGGGTCATGTGACTAGTCGTATGTTATCTAGTGTTTGGTAATTGAGTTTCTAGTGTGTTTACGACTTGGTGAGTACAAGTCATATGGTTGGTGGCGGGTCATTAGGTTGGTCCTTCACTTAATATTAAACTTATCAACTAGACTTGTCTTTGAGCACGAGTGGCTCACTAAAAGCCATAAGGATAGGGTATGATTCATGGTGAGGAGTTGTATGTTGTCTAGTTTTGATTCCTTTGAATTCTATATTGGTTTTGGTTGAGACCAAACAAGTAGTATGGTCATGGTATGATTTGGGGCAATGAGTCGTATGTTGGACAGAATGTGGTGTCCAACTTTCTATTATGGGCACAAATGGATGGTACCACTCGTATTATGTTGATATGAGTGAGCGGTCCAAACCGTACCTACCTGTGGGAATTTTTTCAACTTAAGTTGGGGTAATTCTTGACATTTCCCCTGATAACTTCTTTTGGCCCTTTCTTTTGACCCCACGACTTAAAATACTATTTGGACTTCATTTACCCTATTATTCTCAATAAAAAATACTTTAAACATTCTTGAATATCTCTCAAGCTTTTGGTTTAAGAAATAGGAAAGAATTTTCTTCAAACAATCATTTTAGGCTCTAAGTAGTGGTTTCTCTCCGTCTTCTTCATTTTCTAAGGCGTGTTACTCCTCCCTCATTATTAATTCAACTTAAAGCATGTTTTCATGAATGATTTTCGAGGAATTATTGTGGTATTATTTTGGGTTTTGAAATATTTGGAGGGGTGTTTTGGTTGTTCTTGGTAACCGTGGTACACAGGTTTCATATCACTTTTGGTAGTCATTTCTAAAAGGGTTGGGGAGTAAGGTGAGTTTGAGTGTTTCTTTTCACCCGAAGACGGATAGGAAAGTGTAAAGGAATAGTAAGGCATTGGAGGATATGCTTGATGCACGTGTGACTGACTATGGAGGTAGTTAGGTTGAGCACTTACCTCTTGTAGAGTTTTCTTACAATAATAACTACCACTCTCGCATTGGGATTGCTCCGTTTGAGGTTCTGCATGGTAGGATATGTAGGTATCCAACTGTGTGGTTTGAGTTTGGTGAAGCATATATGTTTGGATTGGATTTGGTTCACCAAGCTATGGAAAAGGTGAAGGTTATTTGGGATAGGCAGAGATTATAAAAATAGGTACCCCATGCTACTTTACAATCTCTTAGAGGTATAACCTTGCATAATCACAAACAAGAAATTACTCCTCACTGGAAAGAAGTGAGCCAACTTTTTCACCCTATCCACGATGACCCAAAATGAATAAAATTGATTTCGAGACCAAGGAAGACCTGTAATGGAATCCAAGTTGATTACTTCCTACTTCCATTTAGGAAGTTCAATTTCTTGATATAATCCCCCAGGCCCCATGTGCTCAACTTTCACTTGTTGGCACAACATACACTTGGCTACAAAGTTAGCTACATCCTATCTTTATATTTTTCCACCAATACATCTCCTTGAGGTCATAAAATGTATATTTGATCCGAGTATCATCAACTTAATATTAGAGAGGTGGATATCCCTAAGACTGCCTTTTGTACCCTTTATGGGAACTTTGAGATTTTAGATATGTCTTCCGGGTTGGCCATTTCCCCTATGACATTCATAGATTTGATGAATAGGGTCGTTTGTTAGTTTTTGGATCTATTTGTTATTGTTTTCATCGATGACATTCTAGTGTATTCTAGGAGTGAGGTAGATCAGTCCGATCACCTCCATTTTATATTGCAGACCTTAAATGAGAAATAGTTGTATGCCAAGTTCTCAAAGTATGAGTTTTGGTTAAATGTTGTCACTTTTGAGGGTCATATTATTTCTAGTGAAGGGATCATGGTGTATCCGTAGAAGGTTGTAGTGGTGAAGAAGTGGCCTAGACCTACAACTCTAATCGACATTCAAAGGTTCTTGGGTTTAGATGGATACTAAAGGAGGTTTGTATAGAGCTTTTGTCTATAGCTTCCCTGTTGACTAAGTTGACTCAAAATAAAGCAAAGTTTTTATTGTCGGATGCATGTGTGGGTAGTTTTGAAAAGCTGAAGGATAAGTTAACTTTAGCTCCGATATTGAGTTTGCCTGAAGGCACTGATGGGTTTGTGGTCTACTATGATTCATCTTGTGTGGGACTTGGTTGTGTTCGTATGCAACATGGAAAGGTGATAGCTTATTTTTTCAAACAATTAAAGGTGCATGAAAGAAATTATGTGAATCATGACTTGAAATTTTTGGTTATGGTATTTGAAATGAAAATCTGGCGTCACTGTTTGTATGGGATGCATGTGGACATGTTCTCTGATAATAAGAGCCTTCAGTAGGTGTTTACTCGAAAGGAGCTTAACCTCAGGCAAAGGAGATGTCTTGAGCTTCTCATGGATTATGACATGAGTCTTCACTACCACCTTGGTAAAGCTACCATTGTTGTTGATGCTATAAGAAAGTTATAATGGGAAGTCTAGAACATGTAGATAAGGAGAAATGGGTGTTTCTGAAGGACATTCACCATTTAGATAATCTTGTAGTTCATCTTTTAGAATCCGAGAATGGTGGTGTGTTTTTTGAAAGATGTGGCATGATCGTCCCTTAGTGATGAGATAAAGGAGAAGCAGATGCTAGGTCCTGTCTTGATTAGGATCAAGGGTGATTAAGGTGGGAAAAAAGTAATGGCCTTCAAAGTCAGTGGTAATAGTACGATGCGGTACCATGGGAGATTATGTATCCCTGATATAGATGGTTTGCATGAGTGGATCTTGTTGGAGGTGCATGAGTCGCGCTATATTGTTCATCCTGGTTCATCAAAAATGTATCATGAGTTTAAGGAGATGTATTGGTAGAACAATATGAAGAGGGATGTGGGAAATTTAGTTGTTAAGTGCATAGTATGCCAATAAGTGAAGGTTGAGCACATGAGGCCTCAAGGATTGTATCAAGAAATTGAGTTGCCTGAATATAAGTAGGAACTGATCAACATGGCTTCCATTAACGATCTTCCTTGGTCTCAAAACTAATTTGATTTATTTTAGGACATCGTGGATAGGATGACAATGTCGGTTCACTTTTGGTAGTGAGGACTAACTTCATGAATGAGGATTATGTAAGATTGTACCTCTAAGAGATTGTGAAGTTGCATAGGGTGCCTCTTTCTATCATCTCTAACCATGGTATGCAGTTTTCATTTAACTTTTGGTGGTCATTTCAGAAATGGGTAGGGACTAAGGTTAGTCTGAGTACTGCCTCATTTGCAAAATGGATGGGCAAGCAAAAAGGGCTATTTAGACATTGGAGGATATGTTTCGTGGTTGCATGATTGACAGTGGCGGTAGTGTGTTGAGCGCTTACCTCTTGTAGAGTTTGATTATAACTATAGCTACCACTCTAGCATAGGGATGGCTCCTTTTGAGGCGTTGTATGTTATGAGGTGTAGCTCTCTGATTGGATGGTTTGAGGTTTTTGAGGTGGATATATTCGACTGGGATTTGGTTCACCGATCTATAGAGACGGTGAAGGTGATTAAAGATAGGCTTAAGTTTGTACAAAGATGCCAAAAGTACTATGCGTATGTGAGGCGAAGGGATTTGGAGTTTAAGGCCAGGGACAGGATGTTCTGGAAGGTATCGGGTAAAAGGGGAAGCTCAGTCCCCGATATGTGGGTACTTATGTGATTTTGAGGATAGTTGGAAATGTAGTGTATGAGTAGGACTGGCCTTCTAGTTTGATCCCCATTTAGCAGGTATTCCACGTTTCTATGTTAATGAAGTATATTCATGAATAGTCGCAAGCAACGCTTATCAAGGATATTGGTATCTCAAATTCTCTGTCGTATGAGGAGATCCCGGTTGAGATCTTGGATTGTCATATTCGTCGTTTGTGGACAAATAATTTGGTCTTGGTAAATTTTCTATGGAGGAACCATAAGATAGATAAGGCGACATGAGAAGCTGAAGAGGACATGAATTCCAAGTATCCCCTATTTTTTTCTCCAAAAATTCGTGCAAAGGTATGTGTTCTTTATAACATCTTTGTTTTATAACTTAGTTAAAGGAAAGGATTGATTTCCTTGCATCTTTGTTTTTTATCTTAAAGGTATGATTAGAGGCATCTAGGGGTGTGAATCGTGTATATACTTCCTTGTTCCATCATTCGTGGACGAACAATCCAAGTAGGGGAAAATTGAAACACCCAAGGTTTTAGTCCTTAGAAATTTCTAGGGTTTTATGCTTTCTGGACATCATATAACTCAGGCTTACCAGTCATAAGATGTGGATACAACTTAGTAGCCCAAGTTTTATGATGATCAATGTGGTTTTGCGTAGTTTCTAGTGTGGGTATGACTTGTTAGGTACGAGTCGTATGGTTAGTGGAGGATTGCTGGGTTGGATTGGTCCTTCACTTAATCTGAAACTTAGTAACTTGACTTGGTTATGAGTACGAGTAGCTCACTAAGAGCCGTAAGGATAGGGTACGAGTCGTATCAATAAGTCGCATGCTGTCCATTGTTGATTCGTTTGGATTCTGTGTTGGATACGGTTCTAGGGTACTTGTCGTAATCTTGGGTACGAGTTAACCTTTGTGGTCTTATGTTGGTTAGTGTGGATACCAAGTTGCTGCCTAGGGTATGAGTTTGGGTACCTCTTGTATGATGGGGTGTGAGTGGGGTGCCCAAAATGTACCCACCTGCATTCATTTTTCAGCTTTTAAGTTGGGGGCATTCTGGAAATTTCGTCTCTTAACCCCTTATGTCCGCATGACTAAAAAAACTTTAGGACACCATTTATCCTATTATTCTAAATCAAACATAGTAGAAACACTCTCAAATGTCTCTTAAGCTCTTGGATTAAACAAAGACTAGGATTTCCATCAAGGTGGTCAATTAAGGCTCTAAAGGGTGGTTTCTCTCTGTCTTCTTTATTATCTAAGGCATGTTACTCCTCCCTCATTATTAGTTCCAAATAAATGCATGATTTATGAAAGGTTTTCATGATAGAATTGTGATATTGTTTTGGATTTTGAACTATGGGTGTGTTTGGTATGATGGAAAATATTTTTCATGGAAAATAAGTTGGTTTTCTACTTATTTTCTCATGTTTGGTTGGTAAGTGGAAAATATTTTTCAAAAAATATTTTATGGTGTTTGGTTGGTAAGTAGAGAATATTTTTTAGAAAAATATTTTCTAGTGTTTGATTGGTGAATGAAAAAATATTTTTTAGAAAACACTACTAACTATTAACTAGTATATCAATGCCTTGAACAACTCAACAATTTGTAAGAAATAATTTAAGCATAACAAATAATATCAATATCGATACTAAAATACTACAATCACTAAATTTAAGCAACTATTTATTAGCAAATATAGGAGACACTATTCAACATTTTGTCAGGAGAATCTCAAGATACTACAATCAATAGAAATATAACGGAACGACAAGTTTATTCAACCTCATGAAATGAGTTACATCGATGACAAGATGAAATATGCAATTAGCAAAAGTAACATAGTTAAGTCTTTCTCTATGAATATAAATATAACAATACATTCAACGAACATTGGAAATGAAAAAAATTCGGGTTTCACTATTTCTTATTTCAAGCAATGAAAAATTGAAGCAGAGCACAGTGAAAAATATTTTTGAGTAATGTAATTTTTTGAGAAATGTGAATTTTCTTAGTCATGTGAATATGAGTGTTGTTGGGGTGAGAAAGAGGGGTGGGTGTGGGGTCATAAGTTACATTTGTCATTTTCTGGAAAATGACTTCCCTTGGCCCATGAGGGAAGTCATTTTCCATCAAATTGAGGAAAATAAGTTGTTGTGGAAAATATTTTTCCAATATTTCATTACAACCAAACAAGGAAAAGTTGAAAAACATTTTCCATCATACCAAACACACCTTATGTGTTAGTGGTTTTGGTTATAAATGGTTGGTTAATATTTTCCCATGGTTTATTAATAGTTTTTCATCTTATGTATTATATATTATATATTTCTATATATTATAAACCACAGTTGGGGTTTTGTTGGGGCATTTTATCTGTGCCATTACGTGAAGCTAGTCTATTGGGTGATTTTTTAGTAGTAAATAACATATATTGACTGTGTTTTGTGACTATTCAAGAGTATGACACTGGGGTTGATGTTATTATGCTTAATACAGTGATTTCAATGTGATTCGGGGATAAATTGGTTATCCTATTATCACAAAGTCTTGGATTGCTTTAGAAAACTTGTTACTGAAGCCATTCCTGGCATACACCTGGTTGTGTTGCAGGGTTCTTGTAGTCGTGCATTGATGGAGATTATTTCTTACATTGGGCTTGTAAAGTGATATTAAGGTATTATAATTCCTTTCTTAATTTTAGGATTTTAGTGTTGATAGTGCCTATCTTGACTTTTTTCCTATTATTCATGAATTCTTAATTTTTTTTCTATCGACCTACCCGGCCTTCCTCCTGAGCATAATATAGAGTTTGAGATTAACTCGAGCTCAGACCCAACCGATTTTATAGCTCCTTATTATATGGATCCATCTTACTGAGCTTATTCATCGATATATTCTACTTCAAGATCATTAGGTTTACTTAGATTGAGTGTATCATCTTAAGGTGCTCTATTTCCATTTGTGAAGAAAAATGATGGTTCTATGCATATGTGTATCGACTACAGACTGTTGAATAAATTGATTATAAAGAACAAGTATCCTATTGTAATGACCCAGGACTACCCCCGAGTCGCCACACGGTGCTTAAGACCCCGAAGGACCACAAGCTAACCCATGAATGATATTTGTTGTAAGCACTGAATAATAATACTGTAATTAATGTGGAAAAATGGGCTGAAGTGCCATAAAGTTCAAAACATCTGAAATACTGATAAAATATAACATTTGTAAAACTGAATACTGTCTGAAAATCTAGTCTGAAAAGTCTCTAACTGAACCTGTCTGAAAAGTGGAGTTGATGGGACAAGCCCCCAACTAACTCCGACTACTGAGCTACTGCCAAACTGAAATACTGAAATAAAAGCATATCCTCGATAGATGAGGACTCACTGCTAAATCTGCTACTGCTGGCTGAATCTGGCTAAACACGGTCAGGAACCTGAGCATTCGAACCTATGATATGAAACATCATAGTGCAAGAAATGGGTATGTGATCAGTACGCGGGAATGTACTGATTTGTTAAATGAGGTAAGGCTGAATGCAAGGGTTCATATGCATGAACAATAACTGACTAAATGATATAGAGTAACTGAATATAAGAGTATGTGTATACTATAACTAAGCTTTTCTGAAGCTAAGTACTGAGTTCTGATAACTGTATAACTGGTAGTTGAAGTTACTAATAACTTATTTACAGGTACTGATTGACTGTGTCTGACAGTCTTGAACCTGTAGAACTGAACTGAGTTCTAGACTGAAGACTAATTTACTAGCTTAAGCTAGGTGTGTGTCTAGTTGATCTCGGTGGATTCTATTATTTTTAATTTATTTCAAATATTTTAATGGTTTAATTATGTGTGGAATAACTTGTTTGTAATGTGCAAAATTTACTTTGACTAAGTCAAGAGTCGAAATAATAAGTGGAAGATCATTGAGAATTTTTCTTATCTTAGCTTGTGTTTTGATTTGTTGTTGAGAATAGTGTGTTGTTTTGACTTTTAATATGTGGTGTGTGATATTGTGGAGGCTTTTTGAATTAAATACGGTGATATGTTGATGATTTACAGGCCAAAAATTCATTGAAAATATACTACAAAAGGCATGAGCAAAGGATAAGATGTTCAACACTTAACCAAAATTTTGAAAGTAAATTCTAGTGAGTCAACGTGAAGTCAACACGTCGCGTCGAGGGATACACAGTTTACACTTAGAAAAAAAATTTAGTGTTAATTTCAGTACAGCGAGGCAAAGACGACGCGTCACGCTGCTCGGTTCAGCCACGGCAAAACAGTGTTTATTTAAAAGGCGGCTGAGGAAATTGTTGGTGAACAATAAGGGACCCACGTGATAGCTTCCCAAATCCCACTACAACTTGGAGTATTTTATTATTCTCTGGACAGCTGGTCACTATATATTATTATTATTATTATTATTATTATTATTATTATTATTATTATTATTATTAAACTTGAATTCTTGGACAATTATAAATACGTGGACATGGAATACTTGGACGTTTGGACACAGTTTTGGACAAAAAGCGGAGGAGCTGCTACCCGGTTTATTAGATTTTAATTTTATTTTTAGTCTTTAATTTTTCATATCATGTATTTAATTATTTGGATCGTGATTATGAATATTAGTGGCTAAAAACTCTCCTTTTGGAGTCAAAGACAAGAACATGATTACTACTATTTTGGATTAGTTTCGATTAATTTTTGCTTATCATATTTGGTTGTTTGTTTATTCTTGTTTTAATTATTTTAAGGATTCATGGCCCTTAGAATACATATATTGTCAACCTTTTGATCTCGGGAGAGGAAATAGGGAGATAGAACATGGGAATAAACAAAGTTTGGGTTTTTATTCTTTTATAAAATAAAGAATTAAACTTAGCGTTTAGGACAAGGATGTACTTAGATGCCTTACTTGATTCAAACGTAGGATGATCGCTTTAATTAACTTAATTGGATTATTACATCCCCACTCAACGATGTAGTTGTAAGTTCCATAATATGTAAAAGATTAGAGGTTGGGAAACCATGATCATGCAATTAACCATACGAATCAACAACCAAGATAAGCAAGTTGACGAATAAAATTCAATAACATAATATGACTGTTCGGAGTGCTTTAACCCTGGATTTTTCTTCATTGATTGTTCCAAGAATTTATTTTTACGCATTATTTATTTTATTTTTAATTTATAAAATTAAAAACTCTCTTCTTATTTATTTTTTCTCAATTAGTTAGACTAAAATTAGATAGGCGGCTAACGCAAGTCCCTAAGTGATCGATACTTGGGGCTTCCTTGAAGCCACTATATTACTTGATAAGATCACGTACACTTGCGTGTGCACTTGGGCGCTATCAATAGTGTGATGGTATTTTGAGGATTGTAAAGTGAAGACGAACATATGGTGCATGAAGTGAGGTTTTGTGGTTTGACCTTGAGATAGGATTCTGTCCACTTTTCTTCATAAATGATGTGTGATATATTTTGTGTGTGAACATGGATATTAGGCTTGATTATAAGTAGGATAACTTGGCCTTAATTGTTATTGTTTGGGAATTAGATGAGGATTTTTGATCTGTAAGATGGCATGTTTATAGCTCTTTTATATCCTATTGACTTTCCTCTTTAGTTTAGATAAGTTATAGCATGTATATGATATAATGCTATATTTGTAATATGGTTTTAGAATTTGAAGCATAATTTGTATATTTAACCTTATTGGGATAGTGTGGTAGTCTAGAAATCATAAGTTGGGTAGAGTTGACTTGAGTACCCTTATTTCTAATCAAAGTTGATATCTTAGGCTTGAATATAGCTTACTTGACATCTAGAAGATGAACTAGATACCTTGTCCGAATTTGGAGCATAGTGTGCCTAATTATGGAAATTATGAATTAGAAATGGGATCGTTCGACCCACTTAGAACTAAGCTTGTGTTCAGTCTTGTGGACTTAGTGGAATATGTTAGACATAGATGAGGCTAGTAAACCTTAGAATAAGATTACTTCGTAGCTTGGTAACTTGAATTGATGTTCCCGGATTGAGGTTTTTAGTTATGGTTATGATGCTCTTTGCAGAAGTGATATTGGACAATTAGAGATGATATTCCACCAAGATACATTATGTGGCCTATAGATAAGCTATTTCCTCTTAGACTTTATGATTGACCTATAGTGATGTCATTTCCTCTTACACTTGATGATTGGCCTATAGTAATGTTATTTCCTCTTAGACTTGATGATTGGAGTATAGTGATGCTATTTCCTCTTAGGCTTGATGATTGGCCTATAGAGTTGTTATTTCCTTTAGTCATGATTGTTGGACCTATAGAGACAATATTCCTCTTGGATATGTAAATTGGCCTAAAGAAGTGATATTTCTCGTAGTCATGATGTATGACCTATTGATATAAGATATCCTATAGAAGATTACATGCCTATATATATTATGCCTCCTAGATGTGAGATGCCTCTTGAGTGAGAGATGATTACATGCCTATATATATTATGCCTCCTAGATGTGAGATACCTCTTGTATGATAGATGATTACATGCTTATTGATATTATGCCTCTTATATATAAGATGTCTCATATATGTTAGATGATTAGAGATATGCTACGGCTTATAAATATGATTATTGATTTGAGTCCCGGATATGTGTAATGGCCTAACCGTAATTATGATGTTGTGATTATTTCAGAAAAATTAATAGGCGAAGGGTCGTGTTATGATACTGATTGAATAGCCAGGAAGTTTTAATCATTATAAACGATGTGATTATAGTTTATGAATATGAATATGTATATGTTTGTATACACATCTCTCCGGTATGGGACGGAGGAAGATGTGGTATGATGCTTATTATTCAACTGATTAAATACAGGTGATGGCATGCATAGAATTGGTAGGTTCATGATTATTTACCATTATAAATGATGTGATTATAGCTGAAATGTGATCTTATGACTGCTCTTCTTGTTATACAGTTAAGCTATGTGGTAACTACTTGTCTATTAGGGGACTATAGCACTTGATGGCTAGGAATCTAATGTATTAGTTAATGAATCTTGCTTAGTTGAAACATGGTAGCTAATGATGGTTAGTTAATGAATGGTGTCAGTTAATAAAGGAGGGTTAGGTGACAAGTAGTAATGTGTTGTCTAGTAATGATTAACGTATATAGAATGATTAGTTGATAATAATTAATGGTGGATAAATGGCGATTTTGGTCTAGTAATGAACCTTGACTAGTTTATAGATATTGTCTATTTAATAACTAGTGGTTAGTTTCTATCCCATGAGTAAGGATTATGTGAAGGATAATGTTTAGGCTAATAACTAGAGGTTATGCGATAACTAGTGAACTAGTGATTCAATTATAAAGAGTGTTGGTTAATTAATGAGTATTTTGGAAGTATTGACTAGATAGTATTCTATGTGTATGTTTATGAGTATTTTAGTGTTTCTTATTCGGTAATGGTAATTGTGATGATATTGATACCTGGAAAGGCCGAAGGATACTATTGTGATGATATTGATACCCAACAAGGCCAGAGAATACTATTGCGGTGATATTGATTTCCAGCAAGGCCAGAGGATAATATTGTAATGATATTGATACCCGGCAAGGTTAAAGGATACTATTATGATGATGTTGATACCCGGCAAGGTCGGAGGATATTATTATGATATATTAAAACCCGACAAGACCGGAGGGTAGTGTAGTGATGATGTTGATACCAGGCAAGGCCGGAGGATATATTGATGATATGTTGATACCAGGCAAGTGATACGCCCAAATTACAACTCTCGTTAGAAAGTGTAAGCGGTCGCTGTCAAATATAGAACCCAACTGGGTTGGGTGTCGAATCCCACAGGGAATACTCTGGTCACTAAGTGTTGCAATTATTAGTAGACTGTTGGTCGAAAATTCCAAGGAAAAAGGGGGGTTTGGCTTAGGCGTGAACTAATATTATCAAAGTAACGATGGAACGATTTGCGTAGTAAGATTTAATCACAGAGATTGATAAGTTAGGGTTATGTCCACCTTATAAGTTCTACTTCTCTATTAACTATGAGTAACGCGGAATTTAGACATGCATGCACTTATAGAGAATCGTATTCTAATTCTAAATCCAAGTGTTTCTCAACCATCAAGGATTTATTTTGCTTTACCTCTCTCGAGCCTAAAGTGTATAACAAATGGTACAAATTCTCCAAGAAGTTAATCTGGTTAAGGCATTAACGTGTAAATAGAGGTTGGAAACCCTATTTCCTTGTCATACTCTCTTTTCCAAACATGTCACTTTTCTCTCGAACAAGTTAATGCTATAATGGCGTATTCTCTATGTTTGCAACCATAAGAATTCAATCAAAACGAAGAGAGTAATGATATAAGTAGCATAACACATCAAGAATTCACAAACTCATAGTAATAGATAGTATCTTACAAGGTTTTCATAACCCTAACAGATAAGTTTAGCTACTCATGAATACAACGAAAATCAAAGTAGACATCATCATCATACCAAAACTTAGAGAAATCTCGGCTATGGAGATAAAACGTGTTTTTTTTCTCCATTGCTCAAGTGAGCCATTTTCTGTTCTCAAAACTCGTAAAAAAATCTTCAACGTGAATAATGAATAATCGAATGATAATCATAATAATGCTGAGAAAATTCAGCAATAAGCTTTTTAATAGCATCCTTGTCTAATAAGTTGCTACTGCATCCTTAAGTATTTAAAAATACTGGGTTTGCCCGGGAAAAAGTTCCCATGCATCACATTCAGTCCAAAAGCTGCCTTCCCTCTTATGTGAAGTTTTCCTTTGCTGCCCACAGGTCCACAAAGTGCTGAAATCTTCATCATTAGTACCTGAAAAACATGCTAATCACATAGGTCAGCTCACTTAAAGGAAAATGGACTAAAAGTGCAAGAATTATATATTTTATCCTCAAAACTTAGCTGAAACATAGGTAAATTATGGTGCTTAGGCGTGTAAATACGCCAAACATCACCACCCAACACTTAAAGCTTTGTTTGTCCTCAAACAAAGTATTACATCCATGCAAACACCTAACTAGAATTTCACAATATCAACACAAAATTTTCAACAAGACATGCACAACAATCATTAACAAAGAGTAGGTTTCTCGATCACTACTAGAAACAACTCAACCTCCAACATAGACTCATTAGGATGGTTAATTCGTATACACAAGTTAAGCCACAAAGAAACATATAAAACTACCCAACAACCATCAACCATGTGTGCTCACACAAGATATCACCCATAATCACTCATAGTTTTGCATTTTTCGAAACATGGGTATAAGACTCTCCTTGCTCTCGCTCTCCCAAAGAATTCTTATATTGCAACTGATGACCATAGGCTTTCCCTTAGTGTAATGCTCTACTAATATCATACTGCTAAGTTTAGGATCAACTAGGTCTTTACAGGTTGTAATGTAGGCTAAGGGACAGGTAGGACCATTTTGGCCAGAAATAGTGACTATGTTCCCTAAGCGCTTTAATACACTACAATATGCCATTTACACTATCTTTTAACATCCACTCTACCTCTCTTTCATCTACCAACCCCTTTTCACCCATTTTGTTATTCAATCATAAACAAAACTATCTTTTTGTTTTACTAAATTTTTTATTTTATTTTATATATTTTTTTCTTTTTTTTTCTTTTTTTTTTATATTAAGCAAGCATCCCTATAATAGACACTCTTTTTCACAATAATTTCAAGTACCAATACACCCTGAGGCATCACTTTCACCATTCTTCTTTTATTTTTCCACATGATTCTACAATTTTAAAGCGCTTAGGAGTTTGGATCAAATTATGGTCTTGAAAAAAAAAATGGATTAGGCTACATATGAGGCTGCCAAAGAAAATAGCTAAATACGCCCAAATTACAACTCTCGTTAGAAAGTGTAAGCGGTCGCTGTCAAATATAGAACCCAACTGGGTTGGGTGTCGAATCCCACAGGGAATACTCTGGTCACTAAGTGTTGCAATTATTAGTAGACTGTTGGTCGAAAATTCCAAGGAAAAAGGGGGATTTGGTTTAGGCGTGAACTAATATTATCAAAGTAACAATGGAATGATTTGCGTAGTAAGATTTAATCACAGAGATTGATAAGTTAGGGTTATGTCCACCTTATAAGTTCTACTTCTCTATTAACTATGAGTAACGCGGAATTTAGACATGCATGCACTTATAGAGAATCGTATTCTAATTCTAAATCCAAGTGTTTCTCAACCATCAAGGATTTATTTTGCTTTATCTCTCTCGAGCCAAAAGTGTATAACAAATGGTACAAATTATCCAAGAAGTTAATCCAGTTAAGGCATTAACGTGTAAATAGAGGTTGGAAACCCTATTTCCTTGTCACACTCTCTTTTCCAAACATGTAACTTTTCTCTCGAACAAGTTAATGTTATAATGGCATATTCTCTATGTTTGCAACCATAAGAATTCAATCAAAACGAAGAGAGTAATGATATAAGTAGCATAACACATCAAGAATTCACAAACTCATAGTAATAGATAGTATCTTACAAGGTTTTCATAACCCTAACAGATAAGTTTAGCTACTCATGAATACAACAGAAATCAAAGTAGACATCATCATCATACCAAAACTTAGAGAAATCTAGGCTATGGAGATGAAACGTGTTTTCTTTCTCCGTTGCTCAAGTGAGCCATTTTCTCTTCTCAAAACTCGTAAAAAAATCTTCAACGTGAATAATGAATAATCGAATGATAATCATAATAATGCTAAGAAAATTTAGCAATAAGGTTTTTAATAGAATCCTTGTCTAATAAGTTGCTACTGCATCCTTAAGTATTTAAAAATACTGGGTTTGCCCGGAAAAAACTTCTCATGCATCACATTCAGTCCAAAAGTTGCCTTCCCTCTTATGTGAAGTTTTCCTTTGCTGCCCACAGGTCCACAAAGTGCTGAAATCTTCATCATTAGTACCTGAAAAACATGCTAATCACATAGGTCAGCTCACTTAAAGGAAAATGGACTAAAAGTGCAAGAATTATATATTTTATCCTCAAAACTTAGCTGAAACATGGGTAAATTATGGTGCTTAGGCGTGTAAATACGCCCAACATCAGCAAGCCAGAGGTTGATTACGATGATGATAGTCCCGATGAGGATAATTATGATGATTTATGATATTGATTGTATACTTTGCATTCATTCCTGCATGCGCATTTCCTATCACCAGTATGCACCTATGTCTATCAGCCGGTATGGGCGGTTGCATAGATATGGGTGAAGAATTTGTCTTGTGTTGTTGTTTGTTGATTGAAACTTTTTGATATTAGGTAACTGGGGGTACGCATAGGCTCGGCTAGCTATTTGGTTGTTCGGAGTAGCCGGTTATTTACGTTGTTATTGATATTGTTGTTAGCATTGTTATGATCATCATTATGGCTTGCTTATGATAAATTGGTTTTTGATCTGATATCGGTATTTGATGTATGTCTTCGGCCTCTCCTATCTTATGATTGCATTATTATGCAATATTATTTCGTGTCTAGCCATGTGGATTAGAAACCCCGAGTATGATAGTATTTAAATCCTTATTCTATTATAATGAGATCTCAAAATGAGAATATGATGATATAGGTTATGCTTTGAGATGACCTCGTATTTATATGTATATATACCTATATATATCGGTAATACCTCGTATGTTTTTAGTTCAGTTCAGCTCATAGTGCTTGCATAAGAGACTTAGAACCTGAAAATAAAACTAAGTGTTGGGAATTTAGTCTCATTTTGACCTCTTAACTTCGAGGATTCATTTTAGTCAAACTTCTGGACTCCAAGACGATAGTTTTTGAGTTAATTCATGTTCAGGGGTGTAAGGATCATGTCTCGGGGAAGTTTTGGATTTTTTGGATGAGGATTGGCTCGTGTTTGGATTTTATTTCCAGTAGCTCAATGCGATTTTACTGCGTCGCGCCGTGTATAGCGATGAACATGTCATCGCGTTGGGATGGCCTTCAAAATGGCATTCCATTTGCTACTTTTATCTCCAGAGGGGAAATTAGGTCATTTACCATCACCCCAAGTTGTAAAAACATAAGATTAAACGTTGGATTAAGCATTATACACCCATTCTCCATCAATTTTCTCTCCAAGAAACCCTAAACTAATTCCAAGAACTCCAAAACTCCATTACATCTTATTCAAGACAATGAAAAATTTAAGGTTCCTAATCCAAGAACTCCAAGAAAAAGCCTTCAAGAACATCTCCAAGAGTTCATAGTCAAGCTTCTACATCAAATCAAGCCTAATAAGGTATGTGGGGTTATGAACAAGGGTATTTTTTTCACCCTTGTGCCTATACACCCATTCTCCATCAATTTTCTCTCCAAGAAACCCTAAACTAATTTCAAGAACTCCAAAACTCCATTACATCTTATTCAAGACAATGAAAAATTTAAGGTTCCTAATCCAAGAACTCCAAGAAAAAGCCTTCAAGAACAACTCCAAGAGTTCATAGTCAAGTTTCTACATCAAATCAAGCCTAATAAGGTATGTGGGGTTATGAACAAAGGTATTTTTTTCACCTTTGTGCCTAAATTGCATGATTTTATTTAATTGTTTTGGAGTAGGGTTCATGTCCAAGTATGTATATTCTTGAAGCATGTGATTTTCATGAGATTTAAAGCTTTAAGTATATCAAGAAGTGCTTATGTTTATGTTTTTAACTTACATGATTTATACTATGAATGATATTGCACTATCTTGATTCAATATTGTTGAAGTATTTCAATATTGTCATTGAGCATGAAGTGTTGTTATGAATCACCATAATTGTTTTAGCATGAATTTCAAGACCTAAGTTTAAGTGTTGAGATTTCAAGAGAATTATATTCTTAAGTTCTTCTTTGATAATATTTTATCAAACTTTAAAGAAAGAATTGATCTCTTGATCCTAATCTAAGATAAGGAATCCACAATTGTTCATTATGATCATAGTTTAAAACAAAGAAAAGTAAAACTGGTTTTCATTATTAAACCTTTATGTTATTTTAAAGAGGATTTCCTAAAGTATGATCATATAAGTATTAAGGGAGCAGTATTTAGCATCAAGTTGGGTAGGAGTCCAAGGTCACATGCCCCAGAACTATGAGCCGACGTAGGTTTAAAGTCCTAATATGGGTTAAGTATAGTGATATCTTAAGTTAAGGTCCTATTCCGATGGCAGGGGTAGGATAACTTTCCCCAACGTGAGCTCTCCCCACCATGGGTAAGATGTTGGACTCCATGATAGCTCAAATGGTGTATGTCTATCATAAGAACCTCCTTAATAATGAATAAAAGTAAATCTTTTTAGAAACTAAGTGTTTGTAACAACCCGAGACTACCCCCTAGTCTTCACACGGTGCTTAAGACCACAAGTGATCCCAAGCTAACCCTTTCTACTGGCATAACTCATGAGTAACTAAAATAAATACATAAGTCTAAAAGAATAATACAGAAGATAAATCTTTTCTGAATATGATCAATACAAATCTATATTAAAGTAATACATCTCTGATTATACAAAGCAAAACTTGAATCAACCACATCAACTCCACTGACTGTCTATGAAGCCTCTACTATACTCACTATAGATAGCTGAAAGTGACTCCAACTACCACTAATCAATACATATGAGTAAGAAAGTAAAGTACATAAATAACGTCTAATTGAATTCCCCAAAGTAGGAGGACTCATCCCCTGCTGGCTAGAATCTGTAACTGTCTGATTAAAATATGTATGCTACAACTGGTACCGACATCATTAAACAATGTAGCACATAGACGTATATGTGGATCAGTACTTTTGGAATGTAATAAGCATGTGGGGTTGAATGCATAAGTAAAATAATAATGAACTATTCATACAACTGTCAAAAACTGCATGCTAAGTTTAAGTGACTCACCTTGGCTTGAGTAGTCAAAACTGTAAAATCACAAATCATGAGAAGTAAAGCATAAAGGTAATTCTGTGAGCCACCACACTTAGTTCTAAAAAGTCGTAGCCTTATTCTTTTTTCAAATCATACTAGCAAAGTGTAAAAATGGACTCACCTTTATCATATGAGAACTAAAAACTAAAATATGATAACTGAAGACTTGTGTAAGACAATATCTGAGTAAATTTGTGAGCCTTTACACTTAGTTTCTAAAATTTGTTCAGTCATTCTGTCTTAGAAATTAGGCACTTTGGGAGGTACTCTAACCGACATAAACCATGTGAGTTATCATGGATTCTAACATCTTACCCACGTTGCGGAGAGTTGTTCTACCCTTGCCATGGGAATAAAACCTTAATTAAAGTGATTACTATCTTAGTCCATTATGGACAAATCATAAACCTACAGTGGCACGTAGTTCTGGGGCATGATATCTTTGGAATCATACCCAACTGGGTTCCAAATAATACTCCCATAATTATTGCTCAGAACTTTAGAAAATCCACCTTAAAACCGCATAAGGGTTTGTAATCAAAACCAATTATGCTTCTCTTTCTTTAAATTTCAAACTGTATGAACAATGTGGATTCCTTATCTTAGATTAGGATCAAAAGATCAACATTCTTTCTTAAATCTTGGTAAACAATTCATAAAAGGGGCTTAAAATCATAATCTTCTTGAAATATCAGTACTTAGACTTAGGGCGTAAAACCCCATGTTTTAAACTCATGCGAGTTCATAGTAAAACATCATGCTCAATATATTTCTTGAAATACTTCAACAACATCCAAAGTAATGAAATAAAACTATATCATGCTTAAAAACTTAATTGAAAAGCTGAAAAATCATATCACACGCATAAAGAAGTGAAAATAGACATGCAATTCAACATATAAGTCACTTGTAACATCATAATCTTCAAATAATGATAGTTGGGTATGAACCCTAATTTTCAAAATATGAAATCTTAAATAAAGATCATGGTTTGGGAACAAGGATGAAAGGGTATCCTTGTTCATAAATCCTTCATACCTTAATGATGATGAAATTGCGAAAAGATTGGACCATTAAGCTTGATTGAAAGAATCCTTGTAGAGAACTTTGAATTTGGAGCTTAACTTCTTGATTTTTGAGAGATGACACTTGGATTTTGTCTTTAGGAATAGGGGAAGGGTTTTGGATTGTAACTTGACTGATTTGGCACTTATGGGTTGTAGATAATACGTGTAAAAACCCCTTATAACGATTTGGAGTGATTAGGGATGGTATAGGGGTGTGAAATGACTTCAACACCCTTGATATAAGTCAAAACGGAGTATTTTTGGAACTTGGCAATGACTTAGGCGATGACCAATCAATATGCCAAGCTAGGATTTGTGTCACATTGCCCATCGTCCATGTTTGGTTGGGCGGCGCATTGCCCATCGCACACCCTTACTGCCTCTCACAAAAATAGGCATAATTTTTCGCTCGGGTATCGGATTAAGGTAAAATTGGTATTGTTGGAAAGATAATTCAAATATATATAATTTGGATGGTATTGATATGAAAAATTATAAATACATCAAAATTTATAGAAATTCAAAGATGACCCTTGAAGAATCAAACACCAAACTTTGGACGAATTTAAGGTTCTTAGCTCAACTTGGCTCTAAGTGATTTCTATGAACATTCTTCACCTACTAGACATTTCATACATTAGAATAATTATCATGAAACTTATATTCACATGGTAATTATTTATATTAGGGCGTATACATATAAGAACAACGGTTAGAATTTTAGTGCAAAAATAGGGGGTGTTACAGTGTTATGACTCACAAAGACTAATTTTATGCTTTAATACTCACGTTTACTATTTCATAGTACTTGTGTTATTCAAGCCAAGGTGAGTCATTTACACTTAGCATGCATTCTTTACAAGTTTATTTGAACATTGAGTTGTTATTTTACTTATGCATTCACCTCTATATGCTCAGTACATTCCAAAAGTACTGACCCACATATATGACTATGTGCTACATTGTCTCATAATATAGGTACCAGTTGTAGCCCACACATCATAATCAGACAGTGTGCAGCTTCTAGTCAGCTGGTGATGAGTCCTTTTGATTCGATGGCTCGAGTCAATCATAGTTCGAGTAGCATCTTGTTTTCTTTATTCAGTCATATTGATTCGGAATAACTGGGGTCATATCCCAGCTACCTATAGTCAATATTACTAGAGGCTTCATAGACAGTCAGTAAAGTTGATGGATTTAATTTCGATGTTGTTTGTAATTACTAGAGTTGTAATTATTTTAATAGTTTTATTTTTTGAAGATGTTCAGCTAAAGACTTCTTTTCCGCATGTTACTTCCAATTCTACGTATTTTAATCAGTAGCTCAAGCATTATGCCAGTATAGAGTTATCTTGGGATTAGTATTGATCCTAAGAACCATGTTACGACTAGGGGGACGTCTCGGGTCGTTACAAATTTAGTATCAGAGAACAGAGTTCAAGTGTCCTAGGGAGTAACGCCCTTAGTCTGTATCCCGAACGCTACATGGTGCTTACGACTCCGAAGGACCATAAGCTAACCCATGACTTATATCTGCTATGAGTACTAAATGTTAATACTATAATAAATACAAAAAATAGTCTAAAATGACATAAGGTTCAAAATCTGAAATACTGATAAAGAATATCAACTGTAATAAAAACCTGCAAAACTAAATAATGTCTGAAAGTCTAGTCTGAAAAACCGCTAACTGAATTGTCTGAAGGTGGAGTTAATGGAACAAGCCCCAAACTAACTCCAACTACTGAACTACTAGTAAACTAAAATACAAAAATAAAAGCATGACCTCGATAGATGAGGACACACTACTGAAACGATAGCTGATAATTTGATCTATCTATGCACGGTCAAGAACCTGGCCGTCCGAGCCTATGATATGAGACATCATAGCACAAAGAAAGAGTATGCATCAGTACGTGGAATATACTGGTATGCTAGATGAGGTAAGGCTGAATGCAAGGGTTTATATGCATGAACAATAACTGACTGAATGATATAAAGTAACTGAATAAAAAAGTACATGGATAACTAAAATTATTGTAAATACTGTGTATGCAATACTGTGCAAATGCGTGAATACTGCAACTAAGCTTTTACTAAAGTTGAGTTTTAAGTTTTAATAACTGAGTAACTGATATTTGAGATTACTGATAGCTGAGTTACTAAAACTGATTGATTGTATCTGTCAGTCCTGATTCTGTAGAACTAAAATGACTTCTATCCTGAGACTGAAACTGAGACTGTGGGAAGTAATCATCTAACCAACATGCCCTTTTTCAGCTCGAAGGGTGTTAGTACCGTGCCACAGGAAAAGACATTGAAGAGTTACCCTCATCTTGTAGGTACTCTAATGAGATCAGTAGAACCCTCAACTGGCAAGTTAAAACACCTCATCAACCCTCAATAGGTAGGTTAAGGTTTCAACCTACGCTAGCTACGTAGTTCTGGAATGCAAGGATTGTTTCTAAGGATAACACCCTCTGCTGGCAGGTGAGCCCCCATCCTTGGGTTCACTCAGTGCTAAATCCTACTCCCAACTGAAAGACACTGATCTGAGTATATTGAACTGGACTAAACTGATACTGAGTTTACTAAATTTTCCTGAGTTTTGTAACTGACCGAGTTCTACTAAGTTCTGTAGCTGACTGAATTATACAGATCGTGACATGACTAATACTATTCGGTAACTAACACTTACTCTAGGTAAACAACTAGATTATCAGGTATTAAATACCCCTAGGACTCGATAGCATGAAAATAAATCATAGCATAATCTTGAAAGACATAACAATAATTACTTATCCATAATTCATTCATAAAGACATTTTATCAAACACTTGTAGGGCATAAGCTTGTACATATACTAGTATGTCACGATTGCATCATTTAATTTACATGGACATTCTATCAAACACTTAGGGAGCATAATTTAAAGCACATAATCATGGATAGTATATAAACATTGCAACTAAAATGCCCAAACTTCCAAATTCATGGGTTCAACATGCAATTTATACAATTCCCCATAAATAATATTCTATTTTCATGAATCTTATTATAATCATGGATTGAAAACCAAATTAACATCATAGATATGCGTACAATCAATTTCAAGCATTTGAAATCACGAATCTATAACTTATAATTTAAAAAGAGGTTCTTGGGCTTCATGGGTGAAAGGGACCCATGAATGAACACCTAACATACCTGAATTGATGAGTTCTTGGAGTTCTTAGTGAGTTTCTTGAGCATTGTTCTTGATTTCTTGAGAGATAAGGTTTGCTAATTGAGAGAGAATAATTTCTTTCTTGAAATAAGTGAGAAATTAATGAGATATTAGGCTATTTAGGGCTTTAATCCCATATTTAGGCTGACTGGAATGAGGTAAAAAGACCTAAAAGCCCTTGGAATTTAAAACTCAAAATTAACTGAAAATCCTGATTTGGCATGTTGGCGCGACGCAACGTTATTGCGTCGTGTCACTGGAATTTGACAACTGCAACCTGGAAGCTTGGCGCGACACGGTGGAATTGCGTTGCTTCACTGCATGGGAATCTGGCCCTTAGCGCGATGCGCCATGATCGCGGAGCAACACTGGAAATTAACAATTAGAAAGTTGGTTGGCGGTGCGACATGGTGGTATCATATTGGATTATTGAAAAATGACAATTGCCATTTGGACTGCCTCTGCAACGTGCTGAAGTACCAAGTGGTACATTATTTCACTAAAATGGCTCTAACTTTTCGCCCGGGTATCGAATTTGGGCGAATTTTATATCTTTGGAAAGCAAACTGAATTTCCTACGCAGTGGAAGGCTCTAAACTGAAAATTACTAAGTATTTTAAAATTTTATATAGGATAACCCATGGACTAAGATTTAATTTAAGCTAGGAAAATGCGGGGTATTGCATAGGGTGTTTATGAAATCGTGTCTAGTAGAGTCTTGTGAAATGGTACAATAATGTCTGTACTTTTCTTTGAGAGGCTATAGGGAATTTGAGAAATGTCTCATTTTTTTCATATCCAGATCGTGCAGTAAAGTTGTTCTTTCAGAAACTTCGACTTGTGTGTTACTCCATAATTCTCCATCTATGACTTACAAGATAACATGAGTACTAGATTCCAATTTCTCACAAAATGATGCTCTTAAATTTACTATCAGTAACTTCAGTAGTCACACAAGGGTCTTGAGGGGAGCTCACTAGTGTGTTATAAGTCCCTTACGTTGAAAACTTATGTCCTCATCCATATGAGTTATGCAATTAAGATAGAATATGTTATATATTACGATTCTTTATTAACCCCTTTTATTCAGATAGTGCTCATAAGAGGAGATATATGAACCCAGATTATTAAATAATGTTCACATTCGAGGGATATTATGACCTGGAGTGTTATGATTCATAAGTGTAGAACCTTCTTATAGTTGGATTCATGGGTATATAAGTGTAGTGACAAGAAAGGTGGTTATGGAGATTGATTGAATGTACATAGATGAACTTTTACGTATAATCGAGTTAGTAGTGAGGTGATATGTCCTTGTGTGTTAGTTTAGTGGAAGGTAGAGATGGAGTTATTAGTTAAGGTGAATTGTTGTTTGCTTAAAGTAGGAAAGGAGTTATTAATGTTATTTATTGTGCTAGAAAAGTATAGGTTATTAATGAAAGTATTTGGTGGTTGAGTATTGTTAATATAGGCTTCCCCGCGTGGATGTGAAAAAGAAGGAGGATAAGTGATATGTAGTGATATGTAGAAGGAGGATGTGCTAATGGATTATAATAAGATAGGTCATTCAATCAAATGATGAATTATTGTTATCATGAGGTTCAAGTACACTAGTGTTTCTTGATGTTTTATTTTATAACTTCCAACTGAGAATAGCATGTGAGGCTGGGTTGTTAATCATGTCTACTAGACACTAATTTTGAACCGTGGATGATCATCAAGGTGGACATAATGATTACTTGGTTAGTGATACTAGTTATATGGAAGTGCTCTAGTAAGCTTAAATAGTATATGCAAGAGTTTAAGTTTATTTATTTTCAATTGAGTATGATGTTGTAGGCATGATTTATATGTGTACCCAAGGTGATATGGGGGTTGCATTATTTTCTAAGATTATTAAAGAGTGTGTGTGGTTAGTAGTACCCTTGAGTTGCTAAACGGGAGGAAGTCTAGTTATATAGTATATGGTGTTCTTAATAGCTAAGTTAAAGAGTGATGGATAAATGATGTTGAGCCTTTTTGGTATGATCTTGATTCTATGGTTTAGGGAAAAAAATATAAGTTTAGAGATGTGATATTAGTAGGCTACGACGGAAGTAGTATGGTTCATTAAAGGTTTAGGGGTATCCATGTTAAGTGTTAGAATCTAAGTTTGTATCTTTGAAAATTGAGCTAATAAAAATAAGAGTTGAAGATCTAGATAGTGTGAACTCCGGGGTATGGTTATGCTCACAAAGATTCTAAGTTAGTAAGTGTTCAAGTTATTATATGATGACTATTGGGGCTACAGAAACATAGAGTTATATCTCAGAAGAAAGTGTAAGTAGTGGGTTATACACTTTCAGTTGTAGTCTTTCAGGGTAAGTTTATCATTGACATGTATTGTTATATCCAAGAATCTAGAGTACAGTGATTGTAGTCCAGTTTAGAGTTTAGTAAAGGGTTCCATAGACTTAGAATGATGGCTTAAAGCTAAGGGGGAGATGATAGAACAAGTAACCAGGTCAAGCTCTCAGATTCTTATAGGGATGTCAATATGTCGTAGAATAGCAGTAAGGGAGGATGATGCCCAACCCATTCTTATTTCAGTATTTGTACTTCAGTTATCCCGATATCTACTCATGACTTATATGTCAGTTCCATGATCATAGCTTATAATCACACACTTTCCATAGAATCATGTAAGCTTCCAGTTCTTAGCATAAGGAGTTCCAGTTCACTCAGCAGTACGAATCATGTACCATGAAATCATAAACTCCAAACTTAGGTCATGCAGCTCATGACTCATGCACTCATGCTTTGCACTATGCCCAGTTCCCATAACTCATGCTACACTCTTAACGACCAGCAAAATTCAGATTTTTGTCATACATATCCTCAGTTTTGATCTCTGTAATGAATCTGTATCGTGGATACTCTATTCCTCAGGCCTCAGTTAAGTGTCCAAGTTATGTATAGTATTGTATTCCTTCATGCTTCAAGTTCTCATGTCCTAACCTTTTTGTGACCTCTTCTTATTTCAAGATAGTGATGATGAACAGTTGTATAGATAGGAGACAGTAAATGTTTCATATTGGGAAAGATTGTTGTATGCTTATTTTATGTAAGTCTATAAATTTGAAGGAATATTGAGGTGAAGCTTTTGGTGTATGTCTTGGTTAGTTGAAATTTTTTTATTAATATTATATGTGTCTTCCTAAGAATAGTGCATGGAAGTTATTATTGATAGAGGTCTTAGAGAATATGAGAAAGATTCTTTTATGGGTGTTTGTTTAGAAATGCATATGTGGTTATGAAGATAGGATTGAATGTCATATTGGCATATATGAGTGGATGGGTGCATTGTACGTTAGTGAATTCCTAGTAAGAGGTTGAATTTATTTGTTAGAGTGGTAAGAATAATTATTCTTAAGATGAGAACTATGAAAACACATGGGGTATTGAATTCATGGTCGGACTAGTGTTATGGTGTTATGTGTAGTACCTTGGGATTTCGAGTTAGTCTTGAACACATCTCTGACTCTCTATGATGTTGCGCTGAAACTTTGGAAAGGCACGTCGAAGTCACCTCTGCATCAGTCGACAACGTCGCCCATCTTGCATCATTCATTAAGGATAGAATAGAGTTAAAGAATATGTTCGAGGTTCATGGAAATATGGACACATGATAAGGATTAAAGAAGTAAATTTCCTAAAATATCCTTAGAGCCTCCCAAAGATAGGTTACGGCCGTCTCCGCAAAAATTCACAGAACTCTACTAAATACTTAGCTCCTGTACTAACACACCGGTGAAACCTACGCTGTGATACCAATTTGTCACGACCCAATTGCTCAGGTCATGATGGCGCCTAGTATAACCCACTAGTAGGTAAGCCAAACTCATAGTCCAGAATGGCAAGTAACGGACTACTCAATTATATAAAGAAAAGAATTATGAAATAGATGAAATAAAAAAGAACTTACATAATATAATCCCAAAACTTGGTGTTATCATTACAAGATTTACTAATAATACACGAGTACAAAGTGAAGTTCAACTGAATACATTGATATAACTTATCTTCGAACACAACATAGAGACCAATATAATACATAAGAGGGAGGTAAGTAATACTCCAAACGTCAGGAGCTCACTCTAAGTCTCTGAACCATGGCTACTCCACATGATGTACACATCGATGGAGATAACCCATACTATAAGTTGCAGGCCGCAGAAGTGTAGTATGAGTACCAAACGAATGGTACTTAGTAGGCAACTACCAACTGAGCCCCAAAGATAAAGCAGATATACATAACATAAAAATATAATGGAAAACTACACCCAAAAGTCTAGTAACCATATAACAACGCCTATAGGGAAATAAGGATATTTTATCCTATTCATGTACAAAGACTAACATACTAAGGCTAAAAGAATATCAAGGATGAACTATCCTATTCTATCCATACTTGGAATTCTCAACACTATACCATATATCACTGGCCAATATACAATGTAAAAGTGGAATGAAGACATATATAAAGTATGCAAGGCCAAGGAATGAATATACAATCTAAATCAATGAAAGAAATGCATGTATGGAAATACCATATCTATATGCAACTAGGTATGTATATTTATAAGTATATAACTAAGGTCTACTCGAAGTACAACCTGGATCATCAAACTAGCTATTTAAGACCTTATAATCATAGTAGGAGATAGTGCTAGAATACTGAGGGTTCTGATTCATATACCTAGTCATCAAATAGTCATGCATAATAATATAATCATAATATAAACAGGTTAAAAGTGTACCTCAATTCTCGATACAGAAACAATTACCAATCTATCATAGACTAGCCATAACAATGATCATAACAATAATAATAATAATGATAATAACAATGTTAATAACAACTCGAGTAACTAGCTACTTCAGACTTCCAAATACCTAATCGAGCCTATGTGTACCCCCACCATCCTAGGCTTAGAAGGTTCAATCAGCATACATCACAAGGCATAGTTATCACCTATATCTAAGAAGTTATCCCTTACCAGCTGATAGACAAAGGTGCATTCTAGTGATAGGCGATGCGTATACAAGAATGAATGCATGGTACATAATCAATATAAAAACCTCATCATCAGAACCATATCCATCATAACTGTCATCATCATGACCATCACAATTATCATAATCAACCTCTAGCCTTGCTAGGTATATATATATATATATATATATATATATATATATATGAAAATCATCATCAAAACATCCTTCGGCCTTATTGGGTATCATTATATCATCACAATATCTCCTGGCCTTATCGGGCATCATCACATCATCATAATATCCTTCAGCTTTACCGAGTATCATCATAATATCTAAATCAATATCTATAATAGAGAGTGATCCCCATGAGGGCTAAAGTAAAATACATGCCCTGCGAGGGCTAAAGTAAACAATCATAAAAAGAGAAACAAGATAGAGTATAATTTCATAAATCATCATTTGTCATCAATATCACATATTTAATAAGGATATATATAATAGGTGCACAGACTCAAGTCGTGGATAAAAAGACTGTAAGTTCATAAGTTCATCGCTCGGAGTGATCTTTGAGACTAAAACATTATGAAGTGTAGAAAGAGGTCGGAATCTTTAATGACCGAAGTAATTAGTAGCATCAAATCATAGAATGAAACTTATCTCAGTCAAGTTTTTAAAATATCATTATTAACCCATTTTACCTATAAGTTATTCATTAAAGATTGGCATTGATTATTATAAAAAATCCATTATTAAGGTAGAAAGTGGACTTTAACCCTTAGTTAGTGGCGACCATAATAATATTATAATCTAATTAGAATCGTATCAACCATCAATGCAACGATCATGAATGTATCAAATCTATGCATGCCATCACCAGTATCCAAACATTGGAATCATAAACATCATACCGCATCTTTCTCAGTCCCATACCAAAGAGATGTGCATAAATACACAGACATAAAAATATATTTATAAACTACAACCATATCATTTATAAAGATAATTACTTCCCGGATAGTCAACTCATATCATAACACAGCCTTGGGCTCAATAATATGTCCGGAATGATCATTACTTCATAATCATGGACTTAGGCCCACATATGTATCTGGACCTCTTGGCAATACTCACATTAGTAAGACATCTCATATTCAAAAGTCATAGCCTAACTACAAGTTTTAACATATTTACAGACCGTAAAGCATAATTGTAATCGTCTAATATCTAGGAGGCATATCATAAGTAAGGCATCTCATATCTAAGAGATATAACATATCTCTAGGTCATAACTCATAACTATGAGGCATATCATATTTATAAGACATCTCATATCTATAGTTCATGCATCAGGACTAAGAGGAACATCATCCCTATAGGCCAATTATCATATTTAAGAGGAATAACATCTCTAATGTCCTAATATCGTATATAAGAAGAGATAGCATCTCTAAATGCCTGTTATCATTTCTATAAGGAATATTATGTCCATAATCCATTATTCATAATCCGGAGGAGGTCATCATATTTCCCAAGCCATGAAGTAAAATTATTCTAAGGTCTCAATAGTCCTAACTATGCCTAGCATCCGCAACTAAGTCCACAAGAAAAAACACAAGTCTTGTCCTAAGTGGGTTCGAGAACCCACTTTTAATCCTAAATTTCCATATTTAGGCAACTTACGTCCCAAACTAGGCTAAGGTATCTAGTTCAACTTTTAGATGTCAAGTAACCAACAACCAATACTAAGATAGGAATTTTGTCTAGATATATGGGCATTTAAGTCAATTCTATCCAAATTAGGGTTTCAAGGTCAATGGACTAGCCCAACTAAGGTTAAACACACTAACCATGATTTTAATAATTACACAACATCACAAACCTAGCATTATATCATATCCATGCTACAAACTAGTCTAATCTAGGGAGAGGGGGAAAGGGGGTTCTAAAAGGTACTAAGCATTTAAATTTACATGTCTAAAACCCTCATTAAATACCCAACTTCAATTCCCAAGACTAAGTTATTATACTCATGATCAAACTTAACATTCACATTCATACGCTATATATATCACATATTATCTTACTAAGAAGAGTTTACAGAAGCCTACCTCAAAGCCGAATCGCAAAAGCTTACATCATTCACCAATGTCCATCTTTACTTCACAATCCAAAATGTCGTCACACTATCAAAATCATAGCCTACTCATCATACAAAAATAATGATATCCATATTGCACCATTATGCTTTGGGTCTAAAAATGACACCAAGAAGTTCCACTGATAAAAAATGCATTTTAAAGGTTAACCCAACATTCTTCATGAACAAGGAATCATAACCCTCAACAAATGGGTGAAAACAATGCTAATTTGAGGCTAAAATTACGTCTAAGCTATATTGGGGTTTTGGGTAGAAAAAAACAAAAATTCAGTAATAAAGTGATGAAATCTTACTATAATTCAGATGATAACCATGATAAAATATGTTTAGAAGGATCCCAAGTCACCTACACGACTCTATTTTAAGTTACCACACTCATTTAGGATCTTTAGGTCTCAATGATGAAGAGGAAATAGAAAAATAGCGACGTAAGGGCCTATTTATAGCCCCTTCAGGCATGGAGATGTTGATATCTCCATCAAATAGACCACGATTTCCATGCTGCAATCACCATGGGAATTTTTACGATCTCCATGACACCAGAACCAGCAAAGCCAAAACTTTCTTTTGACCCTCGAAACTCATTCGGGGCCCGATTTTTGCAAATTAACTATGTAACCTCACTAAATTTGATGTTTTAGATGCGCTGGTGAAGTCAGATTTTTTATCTAAGGTCTTTAGACCAAATGTAGTCCCCACACCCATATCTTTTAATTTTCCAACTTTTCGACCAATGGGTCAAAATGAGCTCAAGTGCATTGGGACCTGAACCAAAGGTCTACCTAGCCTAAAATTGATATTTTGGAGCAGTTGGCATAATCAAAATTTTCATCTGAGGTTTTTACTAATGTTTTCACTAGGTGGCCATTTGGAACCAACGAAGACTTATAAATAGAAAATTGGTTCTAAAAAATAAATGAATTGTCCGATAATCGAACGGTCAGTCCCAGCAAGGCATAAATGACTTGAGAAAGCTATGGTGAAAACCTAACAGTGAAGATAAGTGGAACTATGATAAATAATCAAAAGTTTCATTACAATTTGACTCTTTTCAAGACCTTAGCCATCATATTTTCCATCCTTTAATCCCTAAATCATTACTAGTTTGATCATTATTTATGGGAGAAACATATAGACCACTTTTATTATTCTTGATCTTCTAGTTCCCTTGATCTATGTCTTTATAACTATATTTTTCATAATAATTATCCTTAAGATACTTCTGACATTGGTTTCCTTAGGTGTTGGCATTAAAACCCCTGGTTTGATTATTTAGATAATTAGCATCTTCCTAAGAATTTGACTCAATTGATTTACCTTATGATCCTATGACATTTTCCCTGTCAGAACTACTTTCTAACAAATGTTTCATGAGAAAGTCCATTTTTGTTCTCATATGGGCCATGTATTGATCATGATCCTCCTCTCTTTAATGTTGTTAAGGAAATACCCACTGGGTACGTATCTGTAACAGCCCACAAAGTTCTCTTCTAGTCTGAGCCTTAAAGCATATTCAGTGAAGCATAAATCCGGTCCCAAAAGTTTTAGAAGTATCTTCCCAAGTGTGAAATATTTTGAACCGTGTGGAATTCCCAAAACACAGTGAGACCCAGTACTGGTTCTGTGCGATGGAGTGGTCCGACGAACCGTCGGACGTGCGATGGACCATGGCACCCCACCGGCACATGTCCTGGTCGGTAATTTTAAGACATTTTTAAAAGGGTTTTTTTCTCTTTTCCCACTCTTTTTCAGCCCCTATTTATACCCGATAAAGGCTCACAACCTTATTTTTCCTCTTTAACATCAAAAACTAGTATTTCTACAAAATCAAAACCCTTATTTATTCTTCAAACAAAATCAAGAGAGATCAAGAGACATCAAGAAATCAAGAATCTCTCCAAGAGCTTTCAAGAAAAGAGTTTCCCCAAGGTATGCAGATGTTGATTCGTGGATCCCTTTCACCAAGAAGCTCAAGTACCCTTTTCTAAATCTCAAAGATTTTATGTTTATGAGTTGTTCATGATTCATGTAAGTTGAAATTAATGTTCAAGATATTATTGAGTTTTGATTCATGTTTGTTTACAAGGTTTTCAAGTTTTGACCCTAGTATGTGAAATTCATGTGATATTTATGATAAACTTCTTCAAATTTCTTGTTAGATAATGTTTCATGTCAATTAAGTGTAGAAATGGTTGAATAAGCAAAGCATACTCCCCATATATTTGATAAAATGCTTATGTGAAGGGATTGGGGCCATTATAGTATGTTGACTAGAAAATCCCCAATTGTGTGCAAGCTCATGCATGCTAAGTATTTGTTGAAAAGCTTTAATAAATGAATTGAGATGTCATAGAATGAAATTCCCTAATTATATGCTCTTTGGTACATGTTAAGACTATAATACACACTAAGTGGTTGACGCAAGACCTCGTTGAATGGAGTATGAGCCAATAACATGTCTCCCTATATTATCATATGTTTATGATTCCTAAATGCTTGAAGAGATGCCTTAGTGATTGTGATGGTGAATGTAAATTTATGATCCCAAAATGCTTGAAGAGATGCCTTAGTAATTGTGATGGTGAATAGATGTCTATGGTCTTGATTATTCAAGAATGGTTATTTTTACTTTTATGTTATCGAGTCCTGGGTTTATTTATACCCGACAATTTAGCTGCTGTGTAGAGCCCATGTCAGTTTTCACGATAATCCCAGTTGAGCCAAGACTCTCAGAACTCAGTAAGTTTTAGAACTTTGTATTCTCAAACAGATATGGAACTTAAGAAAATCCCATTAATCTCTGTAATATTAGTATCGGTAGTAATTTAGCCTCAGTTCTGTACTCAGCTCAGATCTACTAGTATTCGAGTGTTCTAGTTCTGACTTCTGGCATAATCGATTACTCTATTCAAATGCTCTGTATCATTCAGTCAGATAACGTGATTCAGTAAAATTCTGTCAGATACTGACCCAAGTGAATTCAGCTTAACTCAATAAGATCATTAGAAAAACATAATCAGTATCATATTTAGCTCAGTTTGCATTCAGTTGAGAATTAGTTTAGAGTCTTTCAGTTAGGAGTTGAAGCTAGCACCGAGCGAGGACAGGGATGATGGCTCCCCATCAGAGAAAGAGTCAGAGTTGTTAGGAGAAATCCTTGTCCTCCAGAACTGCATATCTAGCGCAGGATGCAGGAGTCACCCATCAGAAGAGGTTGTCACCCATAGAGAGAGGTTTGACTATTATATTGCCTTAGGCTGACTTTCTACGAGGGTCACCCATTAGAGAGGCTTGACCAGAGAGTTCTTTACCCGTGGCATGGTATTGACACCCTTCCAGTTGGGGTTATAGATTGGACCCCACCAGTTGAGATTCTAGGCATGTCAGTTAAGTAACTACTTCCCACAATTGCAGTTTCAGTATCAATATTCTAAAATTAAGATTGTCAGATACAGTCATCGATCTCAGTAAGAAACTCAGATAGTTCCATTAATTCATGGACCACCCATCAAATAGGTTGGGTCTCATATACAGTTATTCAGTATCATATCTACAGATCATCCGTCAGATAGGCTTGATCTCAGTTTTAGAATCAGTTGAGTAATGTCATTATCAGATCTAGAGATCACCCGTTAGATAGGCTTCATCTCAATCTCAGATTTAGTTGAGTATTCTTGTTATCATATATATAGATCATCCGTCAGGTAGGATTGATCTTAGCCTTAGATTCAGTTGAGTATTCTTGTTATCATATCTAGAGATCACCCATCAGGTAGGATTAATATCTGCCTCAAATTTTGTTGAGTAATTTTGTTATCAGATACGTACATGATCATTTTTTATCATTGATATTAGATTCTGGAATCACCTATTAGAGAGGTTAATCTCTGATTCAGTCAGTCGAGAGCAGTGAGCTCGGTATTCAGTCATTGATGTGAGTATATTCAGTTAATCATTTTCAGTATCCTCAGATTTTGAGATCACTCGCTAGATAAGACTAATCTCAACTCCAGTATTCAGTTATCAGTATCAGATGATTTGGTTATTCAGTATCTCAATATTAGTAGTGAGTTTAGATGGTAGTAAAGTAGTATCTGAGTTTCAGTATTTAGAGTCGTGATGATTGTAGTTATGGTTTGTGCATTCATGCATGTATTATCATTCGGTACTCTCATGACTATTCAGTTAAGTAATTGTGTATGCATAAGCCCTTATATTTATCCTTACCTTAGCTGCATAGTCAGTATATTCCCACGTACTGACATATTTGTGATATGGTGTTTTATTTGACATCATAGGTTCAGAGGCACGAGATCCAGAGTACCCTCAGCAGTTCAGTCCCGGTCAGCAGTAGTAGACGTAGCAGTGAGTCCTCTTTATTCGGGGATGATCCTTTTTCATTATTGCATCATATTTTGTCTATTTTAGTAGATGGAGTTAGTTGGGGACATGTCCCATCAACTCCATAGTACAGACAGTTTAGAGGCTTTTTCGGACAGATATATCAGTATTCAGTTTTAAATTTTGAGTATTTTTAGATGTTTTGAACCTTATGGCCAGTTTTCATATTTATTTCAGATATTATGCAGGGTTCAGGTACAGATATCAACAGAGGGTTAGCTTGTGGTCCCTCGAGGTCACAAGAACCGCGTGACGTTCCAATTCCAGAAAATTGGGTTGTTACAAACATGGCATCAGAGCCTAAGGTTAAATAGTGTCCTAGGAAGTCTGAAAAACCGCATCTAGTAGAGTTTTATGCATGGGTGTGTTGCGCACCACATTTATGTACAAGAGGCTACAAGGTGTTTCTAGGAGCAGTTTTCCCTTCTTTCGGTGTTCATGTCGTGCGAGTGAGCATGAGCTTAAGTTGATCCTCAGTATAATCCACTTCTTTCTTCCATTTATAGAGTATTCCTCCTCGCAGAGATGATGCCTCTAGGGTTAATGACTAGACACCTCAGCCAGTAGATCCTAAGAATGAAAATGTATCACATGCCGAGTTTTGGGTAGCTTTTCAGGCGCTAGCCTAAGTTGTGACTAATGTTCAGAGCAAACGTTAGGCGGTAGCCCCACCTCAGCAAGATGGAGGTTCAGCCGCAGCCAGAATTAGAGATTTCATGAGAATGAACCCGCCAAAATTCTTTGGGTCAGTAGTAGATGAGGACCCATAGCTTTATCTAGAGGAGGTGAGGAAGATTACCCAGATTATGAATGTTTCTGAGGAGAAGAGTGTTGAGTTAGCATCCTATAGGTTAAAGAATATTTCTCATGATTGGGTAGTGATATGAAAGGAGGGTAGAGGGGAGGATGCATCTCCCGTGACTTGGCAAGAGTTTTAGGGTGCCTTTCTAGATATGTTTTTCCAACTAGAGATGAGAGAGACTAAGGTAGAAGAGTTCATGAACCTAAGGCAAGGATCCATGAAAGTGAAAGAGTATTTTCTTAAGTTCAACCAGTTATCTAAGTATGCTCCTGACTTGATAGTTTACCCTAGAGCGAGTATGAGTAAGTTTATGACTGGTGTGTCCGGGTTGGTGATGAAAGAGTGTAGGACTACTATGCTCAATAGAGATATGGGCCTTGCTAGACTAATGATGCATGCACAGAAGATGGAGGTAGATAAGATAAAGGAAAGAGAGAGAGTGAGCAAGAGATCTAGGATAAGTAGCCGTGGTTTCTCTCAGGTAGGGTCCCAGGGTGGTAGCCGATCTCAGCACAGTCAGAGATTTTCAGTCCCAGCTCCATCCTCAGCTAGTGTACCCGTGCCAGAGTTCGAGGGTGTCAGTTATGATGGGGTGCCAGGTTTCAAAGCCCAGAGTAGTGCTAGTGGTGTTCGTACCTATCCGCTTTGTAGAGCGTATGGCAAGAGCCACCAAGGTGTGTGTAGAGTTGGTAGGGATGTGTGCTTTGGGTGTGGTCAGCCAGGCCATAGAATGCGAGACTGTAGAGTGCTAGATTAGAGGGGTAGAGAGTTTTTTCAATAGGGTACACCTTCCGGTGCCAGTAATAGTCGGCGTCAAAGCAGACTCTATGCGTTTCAGGTTCTCCTAGATCGGTAAAAATTCCCTAAAATAGACTCAAGTATGTTATTAGTCCTTCATCTTTGTGATATGCATTATTAGATCCTTTGCTTAAATTTTGAGCATATATGTCAGCATGAGCCATGCATGAGTTTTAGATCTAAGTCGGTCAATCATGACCTTGTTTGTAGGTACCCCGTGCACCACCCCAGTATTTTAGTGAAGTATTTGTAGAGGGACATTGAGTCCCCAGAGGGAGATACCCCATGATATTGCAATGCATTCATGTCCTTAGACTTTACGAAGTTAACATCAGTTATCATTGCATAGCCATTCATGCTTTCGAGAGTCAGTTCAGTCAGACATTCATGCATTAGACATGCACATTCGGTAGAAAGAGTTCAGCTTTTCAGTGTATTCATCCATGTATTCATGAGATCTATTCAGTTATGAGTCCATGCATCAGATATGCATGTGTATTATGAAAATTCAGCTTATAAGTAGCTTCAGACAAGTAATTCCATGTGTATTATGAGAATTCATCTTAAGAGTAGCTTCAGACGAGTAATTCCATGCATCAGAAATGCATGTCCTGTATGATAACTCGGAGTATCAGTGGTTCCAATTGCGTAGTCATATTTCAGATGTTCTTATTCCTTGACTAAGTTCAGTTGATCAGTATTCATAGCCTATCTAGCGGCATTCGAGGACAACTATTCCCAAGGAGGATATATTGTAACACCCCGCAAAATTCTCACCTAGTCTGAACCTTAGAGCATGTTCGGCGAAGTGTAAATCCATTCCCAAAAGTTTAAAAAGTGTCTTCCCAAGTAAGAAATATTTTGAACCATGTGGAATTTCCATAATATCGAATTTTTATCATGAATAGCATTGAATAAGCTTTCCATTGATACTAATTTCATCAAAATCCGACATCAGACGAGGAAGTTATGGCTGTTTCACTGAAAACAGTTTGATTCAGAATTTCCCAGGTATGATGAAGTGGTCCGACGGACCATCGAGCATGCGACGGACCATAGACCTCCACCGTCAAAATGTAATAGTGATCCCATTCTCTGGAAGTGTGCGACGGAGTGGTCCGACGGACCGTCGACCCACCGTCGCACCAAGACAGTGAGACCCAATTCTAGTTCTGTGCGACAGAGTGGTCCGACGGACCATCGCACCCCACCATCGTATGTCCCAATCGATAATTTTAAGATTTTTTTAAAAGGTCTTTTGGGTCTTTTTCCACTCCTTTTCAGCCCCTATTTATACCCGATAAAGGCTCACGGCCTCATTTCTCCACTTCAACATCAAAAACTAGGGTTTCTACAAAATCAAAACCCTTATTTCTTATTCAAGAAAAATCAAGAGAGATCAAGAGACATCAAGAAATCAAGAATCTCCCCAAGAGCTTTAAATAAAAGAGTTTCCCCAAGGTATGCAAATGTTGATTCTTGGATCCCTTTCATCCAAGAAGCTCAAGTACCCTTTTCTAAATCTCAAAGATTTTATGTTTATGAGTTGCTCATGATTCATGTGAGTTGAAATTTATGTTCAAGATATTATTGAGATTCATGTTTGTTTACAAGTTTTTCCAACTTTGACCCTAGTATGTGAAATTCATGTGATGTTCATGATAAACCTCTTCAAATTGTTTGTTAGATGATGTGTTCTGTCAATTAAGTGTAGAAATGGTTGAATAAGAAAAGCATGCTCCCCATATGTTTGATAAAATACTTATGTGTAGGGATTAGGGCCATTATAGCATGTTGACTAGAAAATCCCCAATTGTGTGCAAGCCCATGCATGCTAAGTGTTTGTTGAAAAGCCTTAGTGAATGAATTGAGACGTCATAGCATGAAATTCCCTAATTATGTGCTCTTTGGTACATGTTAAGACTTTAATACATGCTAAGTGGTTTGACGCAAGGCCTCGTTGAATGGAGTATGATCTAATAGCATGTCTCCCTATATTATCATATGTTTATGATTTCTAAATGCTTGAAGAGATGCCTTAGTGATTGTGATGGTGAATGTATGTTTATGATCCCTAAATGCTTGAAGAGATGCCTTAGTGATTGTGATGGTGAATGGATGTCCATGGTCTTGATTATTCAAGAATGGTTATGTTTTACTTTTATGTTATCGAGTCCTAGGGGTATTTATACCCGATAATTTAGCTATTGTCTAGAGCCCATGTCAGTTTTCATGATAATCCCAGTGGAGCCATGACTCTCAGAACTCAGTAAGTTATAGAACTTTGTATTCTCAAACAGATACAGAACTTAAGAAAATCTCAGTAATCTCCGTAATCTCAATAACACTAGTAATTTATCCTCAGTTCTGTACTCAGCTCAGATCTAGTAGTATTCGAGTGTTCAGTTCTGACTTCTATAGTAATCGAGTACTCTATTCAAATGCTTTGTATCATTCAGTTAGATAACGTGATTCAATAGTATTCCGTCAGATACGGTACCAAGTAAATTCAGCTTAACTCAATTAGATCATTTGAGAAACATGATCAGTATCAGATTTAGCTTAGTTTGTGTTCAGTTGAGAATCTGTTCAGAGTCTTTCAGTTGGGAGTAGAAGCTAGCACCGAGCAAGGACAGGGATGGAGGATCCCTGTCAGAGAGAGAGGCAGAGTCTTTAGGAGCAATCTTTGACCTCCAAAACTGCGTAGCCAGTGCAGGATATAGGAGTCACCCATCAGAAGAGGTTGTCACCCATAGAAAGAGGTTTGACTATTATATTGCCTTCCTGCGAGGGTCACCCATTAGAGAGGCTTGACCAGAGAGGTATTTACCCGTGGCACGGTATTGACACCCTTCTAGCTGGGGTTATAGGTTGGACCCCACCAGTTGAGATTCGGGGCATGTCGATTATGTAACTACTTCCTATAGTTGCAGTTTCAGTATCAATCTTCAGAAATCAGGATTGTCAAATACAGTGATCGATCCCAGTGAGGAACTCAGATAGTTCCATTAATTCATGGACCACCCGTCAGATAGGCTAGGTCTCATATATAGTTATTCAGTATCATATCTAGAGATCATATGTCAGATAGACTTGATCTCAGCTTCAGAATCAGTTGAGTAATGTCATTATCAGATCCAGCGATCACCCATTAGATAGGCTTGATCTCAGTCTCAGATTCATTTGAGTATTCTTCTTATCATATCTAGAGATCACGAGTCAGGTAGGATTGATCTCAGCCTCATATTCAGTTGAGTATTCTTGTTATCATATCTAAAGATCACCCATCAGGTAGGATTGATCTCAGTGTCAGATTCAGTTGAGTAATCTTGTTATCAGATTCGAACATGATCATTTCTTATCATTGATAATAGATTTCGGAATCACCCATTAGAGAGGTTGATCTCTGATTCAGTCAGTCGAGAGCAGTGAGCTCAAAATTCAGTCATTGATGTGAGTATATTTAGTTAATCAGTTTTAGTATCCTCTGATTTTGATATCACTCGCTAGATAAGACTGATCTCAACTCTAGTATTAAGTTATCAGTATCAGATGATTCAGTTGTTCAGTATCTCCGTATTAGTAGTGAGTTCAGATGGTAGTAAAGTAGTATCCGAGTTTCAGTATTCAGAGTTGTGATGATTATAGTTATGGTTTGTGCATTCATGCTTGTATTATCATTCGGTACTCTCATGACTATTCAGTTAAGTAATTGTGCATGCATAAGCCCTTGCATTTAGCCTTACCTCATCTGCATACTCAGTAAATTCCCACGTATTGATGCATTTGTGCTATGGTGTTTTATTTGACACCATAGGTTCAGAGGAACGAGATCCAGAGTACCCTCAACAGTTCAGTCCCAGTCAACAGCAGTAGACGTAGCAGTGAGTCCTCTTTATTCGAGGATGATCCTTTTTCATTATTACATCAGATTTTGTCTATTTTCAGTAGACGGAGTTAGTTGGGGACATGTCCCATCAACTCCACAGTATAGATAGTTTAGAGGTTTTTTTGGACAGATGTATCAGTATTCAGTTTTAAATTTTGAGTATTTTTAGATATTTTGAACCTTATGTCCAGTTTTTATATTTATTTCAGATATTATGTAGCGTTCGGGTACAGATATCAGTAGAGGGTTAGCTTGTGGTCCCTTGGGGTCACAAGCATCGTGTGACATTCCGATTCCAGAAAATCAGGTCGTTACAGTATCACCTGTAACCTCATAGTCTCTAGTATGCCAATATCTAATAGTTTTTGTGAGATAATCTAAGATCACAACTGCATCTGCATAAGTTTGGAGATAAAGGATCCCCAGTGGCATTTTCAATGATCGACTTAGTTACTATATTCAAAGATCTATAGAAAGTCCAAATCAAATATTCATCCATCATCTTATCATTGGGTATTGTTTCAGTTTTTTCTTGAACTAGAACCATGCTTGATTTAATGCCTCTCTAGGAATCTACCTGAAATTACTAATCTCATCCCTTAGCTGTAATATTCTAGAGAGTTGAAAGAACCTTTATAGAAATGCTCCTTTTAACTCCCTCCAATTTGTGATGGAATCGTGTCGTAGCTCCGTCAACTATAAAGTTTCTTCTCCAGATAATGATAATTGGAATATCCCTAAAGGATGGCATTTTAACTAACTCCTGGCAACTTATAATACTTTCAAATTCTGATGAAGTTCATTAAGTATAGGTTTGGGTCATCATTAGTCATATCTCTGAATAAAAAAAGGGCAGCCCGGTGCACTAAATCTACCGCTATGCGCGGTGTCTGGGGAAGGGTCCCACCACAAGGGTGTATCATAGGCAGCCTTACCTTGCATTTCTTCCAGAGGATGTTTCCAAGGCTTGAACCCGTGACCTCCTGGTCACATGGCAGCAACTTTACCAGTTACTCCAAGGCTCCCCTTCTCTGAATAAACCCTTCAAATTAAATAATTAGATGATAGTACTAATAATATTGAACTTTTCTTCAGGAGTTATTGGTGAAGGGATGTTGGCCCCAGTGACACCAATCACATCCAACTTAGACTTATCTCTATCATACTCATCAAAGGGCATACTCTATTACTATTCTAGCTCTTTATTATTGATGTGGATTGGAAGGGACAACATTGTCAATATTATACCCATGGATATCATCACCAAAAATTTATCATCCTCATTATTGGGGGAATTCTTACTGTTGACCCTAACCTAAGCCTCAGCAAGCTAGTGCTACCTAACTCCTTCATACTCTTGTGTATTCATCACCCTCCTAAGATTACTCTTAAGATTAGGGTTGTGAGGAAGTAATGGTTCACCTCAACTTTAAGTTTTAGGAATGCACTGACCTGTACACTATATAAAATAAAAATGACAAATAAAAGTAAAATTAGGAAATAAAACTAAGAGTCAAATAAACACGCTTGACTTAATCTTCAACTGTATTCCCTGTCAATAATGACAAAATTAGATACGCTCAAATTATAAATCTATTCAAAACTATAAAGCGATTGTTGTCAAATATAGATCCCAACTATATTGGAGTCGAATCCCAAAGGGAACAAGGTTAAACTAAGTCATCTGTTATATTGACTACTAGTCGATAATTTTCATAAGAATGGGAGTTTTTAAAAAGTGTTTGTTATTCAAGTACCAATTATTATCAAGTAAAGATAGTGAAATTTCAGTAAATGTAATCATTTAATAGAGAGAAATAGAACACAATAGGGTAGCTACTGATAGTAGATTCTTCTAGTGCAAAACGTGCAAGGTTATCAATTAATTCAATACATATAAAAGTTTCACAACCTACATAGTGATTTTCACTCCATATTTCTCAAATTAAGAGTGATGAAAGTGTAAAACTCGATAATATCCCCAAGTTGGTTAATATTATTACATCATTAATCATTAGACAGTGGTTGGAAAGCCCAAATCCTTATTATTAATTCTTTTCCCTACACTAAAACATTTTAGTCTTTCGGCCACACTAAATCTGGACCACACTTGTAAAGTGTGGCCTATACAATTAAAGACCACGCTTTTAAAGTGTAGCCTTAGTTTTTAGCTTTTTTCCACACTAATTTTGGCAATGCTTTGAAAGTGTGGTCACACTTTACAAGCGTTGATAAATATTGATTTAATTAGCAACATTTATTCATATATACAACAACACTTATAAATGTGGTATTAGTATAATTTAAAAGACAATACTTTTAAAATGTGGCCTAAAACTTTTCCTTAAAATATTTCACTATCCTTAAAATATTTCACTCCCCCTCCAATTTATAATTGGCCAAAAATAATTAAGAAATGTAAGGATTTACACTTCAGAAATATAACTCTCTCACAAATTCCTTCCAAATATATCTATTCTCTATCTCGCACATAACCCTATGCCCAAATTTCTTCGAATTCATCGTATCCATATATAGAGTTCTTAAATTCTTGAAGCTTGTTCGTAGTAAGTTTTGGGTGAGTTTGGTTGATTTTCAGGTGGGGTCATTTTGGGATGGGTTTCGTTGTTTTTAATGGGTTTTCGGCGAGGGATTCCACTATTGGAACACTAACAGCGACAGTGGGGATGTTGAGTCAGTGATTTTTTAAGGTTTTCGATGAGGGGAAGGTTTTGGGATTTTAGAGCGGCAATCGTCTCTGGCTAGGCATCCCGGTGGGGTGGTTTATGTAATTTCTGGAGAAGCTGGTTTGGGCATTATTCGCTAGAGTCGTATCACAGTGAATACTATGTAAATAAAAAAACTATGATAAGAGGTTGAATAGGGTACTTTAGTGTGTTCAAACACTTCAAAATTTGAACATTTTCTTATGGTTTTTGCTCTTGATGTTTCCTTGTTTCTTCTTCCTTATGTAGTTACTATATAGAGTTTGTATGAAAGAAACACCTTTTTAGTTGATTGTTGTTTTCTAGTGTAAACTTGTGTTTTTCTGGTGGCTTGGAGTGTTCTTCTTTTGGCTCTTTTTCTTAGTATATTGAGATCATAAGTTGCTGCTAATTTAGAGGGCAATTGTAAACTGCTTTACCAGTTTATTTTTATTTGTGAAAACATTGCTTGTTCAACTTAGTTTCTTAATCTATAATAATAAACAATGAGAAAAAAAGGGAGAGAAGCAATTTAGGTGGTCAAAACCAATGAAAAATTTGATGTTGGAGATCCTAGCTAATGAAGTGAAGAAGGGAAATAAATGAACTAATCAGTTTAAGTCCAGCACATTTAATCGTGTTTTAAATTCCATTAACAAACAACTAGGAACGAATTGTTCACCTAAGCATGTGGAGAATCATCTTAAAATACCAATAAATACATGGAATATTGTGCAAACTCTACTAAACAAGAGTGGTTATGTATGGGATGACAACTTAATGATGATTACGGCTTGTCCAAGAGTCTATGCGTTGCATATTCAGGTAAAATCTATTGATTATTTATCCTTAGTGTTGATTTAAATAGAATTGTAGATATTTTTTTTTGGAAGCATGCTGGCCTACTACGATTTTAATATGGATGTCGTAGTGCCATAAGTAAAACATTATAGAAATTGTATGGCTGACAATATTGGACTACTTACAAGTTCCACCTTACTAGTTCAAATAGGGGGACAACTGTATATTTGGATTATTCAATAGCTACTGTATTTTATAGCAATCACAACCACCATATCTGAAATATTCTAACTGTCTTTCCTTTTTTCAGTTGGGTGTTGGCAGAAGCAATATGAGGCAGTGCGAAGCTTACTAGTTTGTGAACTCAGGCTGAGATCGCTTCTTGGATTGGGTTGTTCTACTCTGCAGAACCATATATATTTATGGGGATAATTTCATTGGTAGCTCAAGTACAGTTTATAAATGATTTACTAATGCTACACATATTTTCTTGTTTTACTTTTCTGAGATTAGACAGGGTATATAAAGGTGATTGTTCTACAAGGAAAGTGTATAAGGGAGGAACAAAGGAGATTTCTCTTTTTGTTGTCAGCGGAATCAACTGTGAGTGTACCAGTCATATGCTTCTCATATTTTGTTGTAGATTTATTATTCATTTGATACTGTTATGACTACCTAAACATATTATGCAGTAACTATCTTTGCGTATGGGCAAACAAGAAGTGGTAATACATAGAGTTTATAGTCACAGACATATATGATTATATGCAAAAAGTAATTTATAGAGAAGTTCAGCTGATACAGTCTTTATCCTTCTAATACTTTTCTGTTCTTCTATTTTAGGAAATTGAAAGTTCAGCTCGTGAGTTTATAGGGAAGGACAACAAAACAACTCTTTCTGCTAGTGTGGTATGCATCAATTAGCTCACTGTAGGGGTCTATCGTCATTCTTGACATGGACACATGAATGCTGATGTCAAATTTATGACTTTTGAATGCAAAATTTTGTTGATCTGGATGGAAGTGAACATGCATCTCAGGAGTTATCAGTTGGACAAAGACTGAAAGAAGGTTGTCATATTAATCGTAGTTTGTTGACTTTGGGAACGGTTATTCACAAGCTTAGGTTAATTATTTGTTTCTTACATCATCTTTCTAAAATATTTGGATTTACTACAGCTTATTTACATGTCTGAATGGTCTTTAAACATCAATTCAGTTTTACTGTCCATATAGCAAGTTGGGGATTTTTTTTTCTTTTTCATTCGTCTAATTAGCGAAGATAAACTTTATGGTGTTGAATAGTGTTGCAATGTGAATTGTGTCTATGTTTAACAGTACATGAAATGATGTTAATCACTTTGCGGACTTCCATCACACCCTTTGGCTGTTTATATATACATGTCTGTGCATTCAATTCATCTTTTCCACTACCTTATTGTTGAAGCTTCACTGCATATAACACTTACCTTAATTGCAGCAAGGGAATACATGGGCATGTCAATTATCGAGATTCTAAGATAACTCGTATCCTTCAACTTGCTTTGGGGGTCAATGCCAGAATTTCCATAATCCTTACCTTGAGTACTGCCCGAAGCCATGTAGAGCAATCTCAAAATACACTTTTATTTGCCTGTTGTGCCAAAGAAGTGACCACTAATGCATAAGTCAATGTTGTAATGTCTGACAAGGCATTGGTGAAGCATTTGCAGAAAGAATTGGCCAGACTAGAGAGTGAATTAAAAACCCCCACAACTACTTATGATCATGTGGTATTGCTGAGAAAGAAAGACCAGCAGATTGAAAAGGCGAGTACACTTTCCTATTGAAACTTAGCAGCTACTAGCTTTTGGATTGGTTAGCACGAGCAATTGAATTAATGAAATAAACCAATTATCAATCTATTCCCCACAAAGGCTTTTATCTGACTACTGATTTCACATATTGTTCACTCAGTTATTTGCATTTAATTTGTCAAAGCGTCCTTGCTTCATGTTACAGTAAAAAATTCTCGAGGGTTATATAAATTGAAAGTTTTTTTAATTCGCAATTTTATCTGTCCATCTGAGAAATTGTTGGTTACACAGTTGTATTAACTTGAGAATAGTTGTTGTTGACCTTTGAAAATGCTAATCTTGTAAGCAGGTAGTAAAATTTGCAGAGAAAAATTGTAGGTGAACTTAACATTAGTCTTGTAGAGATTAACTGATATCACATGATAATTTAATTTTTAGGTTTTCAGGTATTGATCCTGGCTGTGGAACAACTAGTTGAAAATAAATCTCCTCAAAAGATGACTTTGAATCAGCTTACATGGTTATATTCAATCATGTTAACTGCAGTAGTGGTAAAACTCGCCCTGTGGCTTTACTGCAAAAGCTCAGGGAATGACATTGTTCGCGCCTATGCAAAGGTATGTTTTTATTATCCTTTACCATCTAGTTTCCATGTCTTCTTCTGATGATCGATTTACCTAAATTGTCGATGTATTTGTCTGGATTTCTATTTCGATGTGGTTACTCATGTAGTCAGGTTGATAGCATCAGTAATTGTCCATATTTCATTACTATGCTGTTATCTGTACTATGAGACAATGAAATATGAAAAAGAAAAAAAATTAAAAAAAGAAAAAGACCAGCCATCGGGCGAAGGCTGAATACTGGTAGGGAAGGAAGCGAAAACATAGTAATGAAGCAAAAGTTACTGAGGGAAGTTATGAATAAAAGATTGATAACAGATGGGTAACAATGCCTATACAGTGTTGAAAAGACAGAACAAAAAGCGAGTATAATATTAGTAAACAACCTTATAACCTTAACGACCACCGTTTAACCTTATAACCTTAACAAGATGTTTTCTCAAAGTTTTTTTCTTTTTAAAACTGTTATGTGAAGAAATGTTTTTGTACCCAGGGACAATACTTTGAAGGAGGTTGTTATGGTACCTCTTTAAATCATTAATTGTAATAGTTAATATATCCCTATTTAGTAAGGTCTGGTTGTATGGGGAGCTGGTATGTGGATAAAACAGTGGTCTTTTCCATTGTAATACCTTGAACAGAGAATAACTTTAGAGTTATTGTGAAAAAAAAGTGGTCGATTCACTAGCATTGTTGTTATTGTGTTCATCTCTTTTCTTGCTCAAAACTAAATCTAGAGTCTAGTGAAGCCGTGTGGGGCTATTTAGATTCACTAGCATTTTGTTGTTGTGTTCATCTCTTTTCTTGCTCAAAACTAAATCTAAAGTCTAGTGAAGCCATGAGTGGCCTATTTCGATTCACTAGCACCTTGTTGTTCATCTTGTTTCTCTTGTGTTGGCTTGTATTTCCTGATACACACTTAGTCTTGTATCAATATGTTATTAATTTGTAGAACTTAATTTGATAGTTGTAGTAAGTTAGCAAAAACATCTAGATGCTCCATCTTTGTTGTTTGGCTTTCCCTTAAGTATCCTGAAATTCATTCACGCTGTGTAACCATAATTGATCCCGCACAACCACTTTCTTAATAAGAGTAAAACTTAATGTCCACCGTTAAGTAAATAACCTTATAACCTTAGCCTTAACGGCCACCGTTTAAAGCCTAATCTATACATAAAACTTAACGGACACCATTTAATAAACAACCTTATAACCTTAACGGCCACCGTTTAACCTTATAACCTTATATTAGGAAACAACCTTATAAGCTTAACGTCCACCATTTAACCTCATAACCTTATATAAAGAAACAACATTATAACCTTATAACCTTAACGGCCACTGTTTAACCTTATAACCTTTTATCAGGAAATAAACTTATAACCTTTTATCAGGAAACAAACTTATAACCTTATAACCTTAATGGCCACCGTTAAGTAAACTACCTTATAACCTTAGCCTTAACGTCCACAGTTTAAAGCCTAATCTATACATAAAACTAAACGGCCACCATTTAATAAACAACCTTATAACTTTAACGGCCACCGTTTAACCTTATAACCTTATATTAGGAAACAACCTTATAACCTTAGCCTTAACGGCCACCTTTTAAATCCTAATCTATACATAAAACTTAACGGACATCGTTTAATAAAAAACCTTATAACCTTAACGGCTACCGGTTAACCTTAAAACCTTATATTAGGAAACAACCTTATAACCTTATAACCTTAACGGCCACCGTTTAACCTTATAACCTTATATTAGGAAACAACCTTATAATCTTATAACCTTATCCTTAACGGCTACCGTTTAAAGCCTAATCTATACATAAAACATAACGGACATCGTTTAATAAACAACCTAATAACCTTAACGGCCACCGGTTAACCTTAAAACCTTATATTAGGAAACAACCTTATAACCTTAACGGCCACCATTTAACCTTATAACCTTATATTAGGAAACAACCTTATAACCTTAACGGCCACCGTTAAGTAAACAACGTTATAACCTTAGCCTTAACGGCCACCGTTTAAAGCCTAAGCTATACATAAAACTTAACGTCCACTGTTTAATAACCAACCTTATAACCTTGATGTCCACCGTTTAACCTTATAACCTTGTAACCTTAATGGCCACCGTTTAAACTTATAACCTTAAAGGGCCACCATTTAACCTTATAACCTTGTAATTATGCCCTTCTGTATGACCTTAGTATTTGGACTAGGCATAAAATCACTCCATTTTCCCATAAGATGGGTGAAATTTGACGACAACATGGTGATGAATACTATTAACCTATAAACACAAGTAACCTATAGCAGCTGGTTTTGAAAGCTTGAATCATGTTTCTTTGGAAATTGAAGTAGTTTGCATATTTCAAATCACAAGAGTAATGCAAGTCATAAGAGGTCTATTGTGGCCATCTTGGTAAAGGGTGTGCTCATTCTTGAACGTGACATTGAAGATCAATCTATCTTTGGTGCCATTTTCAAATACAAATCTCCCAACTACTACTGTCACTCAACTACACAACAATCAGAATCAACCAAAGTATGTAATCGTCTTTCAAGGTACAAAACCAAAAGGAGATAGCTTATGCAGATACATGAAGGTTAACGGTCGATTCATTGTAGACCATCTCTAAAACACCTCTCGAGTCCATATGGGTTTGAAAGATGTACAAAATATCATTCAAAATGACAAGACTTAGATACCTTGCTTGCAGGGCATTCTTTAGGTTTTGCAATTTCCTCAATGATTGGAAGGTATATGGATAAAATGTAGATGATATTGATCTACTAAATGTAAGATTTGACGGTCCATTTGTTTAAGGACCAGGGTTCAACAATTTCTTTTTCTCAAAAGCAGAAAGGGTTCAACTTAAAGAAAATTGGCTTTGATTTGATAATGCTTCTAAGTTAGGGATGAGGTAGTGATATGCTTGTTTCTGTACGTATTATATCAACTGAGTAAGGCTTATCTTAGACAAAAATCATTCTAGAAAGAAGTAACCAAATAAAATATAGAGTAAAGGAAAAGACACCATGACTAACTTTTGATATTTCATGTGATGCTTGCCTGCTCTCGTGGTCTATAATTTCATTCCATTATCTTCACCTCTTTATCTCGTATTACTTGCAGGGTTTGTCATTCTCTGATCTTATGTATGCAACAAAAAAATATGGCAACTGATGTTTCAAATCCACATTTGGAGAATGTCTCAGAGACTCTTGCTGTGAGTTTACACCTGTGCTTTCTCTTAGTTATTTCTCTGCAATCTTCACACATGGTAGCCTTGCCATGCATTAAGTTATAAGTTGCTCATTTTCGGTTCTTACTTACAATTCCTTTTCTGCTATCTATTGTATAACTTCTTGTTAATTCCATCATTTTATATGTTCTGTTTTGTCCTTTGATTAGGCTACTGTCATAGTTTATTTTTTAGTGTTACTGCTCATTGTCTGTCTATATGCATGTCGTGGTTTGTATTTCTTTTCATTTCATAACATTTCATAGAATATCAGTAACATTTGTAATTTCACTTGCATTTGACTTCACTAATATTGGTACAGGGCCTTAAAGAACTTGTCAACTCGTTACCGGAAGTAAACAACAACAGATTTATTACATATGCCATTACTCAAGATGGTATATACAACAACATAGTATGTTATTCAACTAGAGAGGATCATAGTTCAACTCACAAATCAGCAAAGATATGAATAATAATGTATATTATGATCGAGGATGTCGCAAAGCCTAGATTAAGCATGGAGTCAGTCTATTTCTCGAAGGGAACATGATGAAAATTTGTGTGTACTATAATTTTTGAGTTACTCTTATCTAACATAGTGTTTTGATACAATCTAAATAGAATAATGATGTATAATATGACTAGTGGATGTATCAGAATATAATTGTATTTTTCAATCAAAATTTATAGTAAATATTAATCGTATAAACTAGACAAGAATGCTAAATTTTAAACGTGTGGTCATTGGGAGCAGGGATATATATTGTGCGACTTATTTAGATGTGTATTTCCAATTAGAAGAGGCAACACTTTGTAAATATTGCTTTAGAGAAGGTATTAATGGCTACACTTCAAAAGTGTGGCCTTAAGAAAGTAAAGACCACGCTTTTTAAATGTTGTTATAGAGATTCTACAAAAGGCTATGCTTCTGAAGTGTGCCCAATAGTAAACCAAAGACAACATTTTTTATGTGTTGTTGTAGAGGTGCTACAAAAGGCAACGTTTGTGAAGTGTGCCCAATACCAAAACAAAGGCAACATTTGTAAGTGTAGCTTTATCAAATAAAAGTGTTGCCAATGACAAGCTACAAAGCGTGGCCTTTATACCTTAATGGCCACGCTTTTTAAGTGTAGCTGATATGGCAACAATTGAAAAGCGTGACCTTTGATCAAAGGTTACGCCTCTTTAGGCCACCCCCTAAAAAGTGTTGCCTAAAGTCCAAAAATGTAGCCTTTGATCAAAGGCCACACTTTATGCTATTTTAGGTCACATTTTACCAGGGTGGTCGTAGGCCAAAAATGTTGTAGTGCTAGTTTTAACCTATTTACTCAAGCAAGTTAAACCTAAGACAGTTTTGATATTTTCAACTTCTACAAATTGATTAAGATGAAGGAAGTAATAACATGAATAATTGCACTATATTAATCGACACCGGATTGACTTTGGGGCTTAGCCACTCATAGCCTTTGACGCAAACATAGCATTCAGAAGATAAGGAACAAACCTCCCCAAACAAAATCCAAACTTCAACTATATTCAAAATCCAAGTTTTATATCTCAAATCTCCAAAGTAATGTAAGAGTAATGTGAGTTTTCTCTCTGATACAATGAATAATGAAATTAACCCTAATAGTAGCTATGTATATTATAGGAGTTTAAAAAACAAATTAAAATAAAAAAAATCCTGCCCCGTATCTCACGGTCAAGTCGATGGAACATCAACTGGGTGAAGGTCTGTCACTTTCCCCATTGCTGCTAATCAGTAAAGTTTTCTAGGAAACTAATTTAAGATACATGGTTTGGGTGATGGTTCATTGAATGGCTGATGATCCACAAGTTTTTCCATCACTTAAAGTTTTGCACTGAGTCATTCTATTTAAGGGCGATGGCTTGGGCGACAGTTCATTGAGAGGCTGATGAATCATCAACCTAGCCATTGACTAGACAACACCTGCACCTCATTCTGCTTTAGCTACATGATTGACGCAACGGTCCATAATATAGGAGACGGCCTATCAGATTTGACTCCAATTCCTTCTTTTTAGCATAATTCACCTTTTTCCTTATATTATCGTATTTTCCTACAAATGAGACAACAACACAATCGAATCTAACTAGAACTTGCACTTATTCTTTGGCTAAAAGCATCAATTGTTCTATCAAATATCGGCATATCAAACACACCTTCTTACAGTGATCTTTTGCATATAAGATCTGGCAACTTTTTCTACAACAAGACATTATATGCCTTTTTTCAGTTGATTTTACACTCAGTAGATGATGGAAAGCTGAATGTAATATCAAGTTGAGGATTATCATCTGAGCCATACTAGCCTTCATATTATGGTAAATTGGAAGATAAGGAATGCCATAGTTTATACATGAGATATATGCATTGCTAAAGTGATTCTTGAAATCAATAAAAGCGTCCATATTATGGATAACCATTGCTATCCTTGGTTATAGAACACTACTAAATAATGGCAAGAGTTGGTATATCTTCTGAATAGTTATACTTCTCAGATAACATGCACGACTGTATATTGGAAGAAACCTAGGTTGGGATACTACTAGTGTTATATTGATGGAGCATCTAAAGTAAATCCTGGACCTAGTATAATTGCATTTTTTGTGAATAATTATGATGGATAATTAATTCAAGATGAGGCGAAAAAATTTAAAATAGTAGCAGTCTAATTGCAGAGGCTAAAGCTATTATGGCGGGTATGTAGTATTGTGTATCTGACCAAATACTACTTATAGTTATTGAGAAAGATTTTTTGATGATGAAGCATGATCCATATAGGATTTAGGAAGTTCCATGGTGCATAACCTAGGAGGTAAAAAGGATTCTAAATTTGAAAAGTATTGGAGGAATCACAATAGAGCATGTGCTCAGAGAAGGGAATTAGCTTGCTGATTTTTTCTACTAACATTGCTTTAGATTTTGCAGGTACAAGAGTATATTCATCTTTTTAGAAACTTCCATCAAGAGCTAAACAAATACTGATCATGGACAAGTAACAAATTCCAATCTTAAGGTTTCAAAAACATCAAAATTCTAATTTTCAACAAAAGATACAGGCATGAACAATAATACAACATACAAGACAAACTGTTACATAAGAGATTACAGTCACCGTCACTACGTATTCATTCCAAATTCAAGTATGTCATTATTTAACCTTTGTTTTGGTTGTGTACTCTATATAGTGGTAGCTTCTAGATAGAATTTCATTGTAACACTAAATTAGCCCAACTTTGTTAAATTACATTAAATGACTGATATGCCATTAAATCTTCCATGGTTTGAGTTGAAGATTATTGGTGCCCACCAAAGTTGTGACGAAATACTATCGTTGGAGCTCTAGTTTGTTGATTCAAACGGAGTAGCGATGATGGTCTTTTTGTCTCGGCGTGGTCACTGGCTGCGCTTCAATTAATTGAGAGCTTTGCCGGAGTTCAGTAGTTTGTTGTGAGGGAGAAGGCGGAGGGTGGAAGTTACTGTTTGGATGGTGGTGTGGTGAAGTTTTGGCGGTTGTTTTGATAGAAAAGGGAGGTGAATTGGCTGAGAAAAGGGAGAGCGGTGGTTATTTGTTTTCCCAGAGCTTGGTCGAAAAAAATAAGGGAAGTGGAGTGGATTAACAAAGATGGAACTCCACACCACCAGTATCTTTACATGTGGAATATATGAGGTGACTATCTTAGTTTGTCAATCATATAATTTTTTTGCTCGCTGGCAGTCGTGGTGGGTTCTCACCGAATTTCGACACGGGTGGTGGCCGATAGAGATATAGAGAAATCTGTAAAAAAAAATTGGAGAGAGTAGAGAAAAGGTTTTTTTTTTTTTGGATATATCACATAATTATTTATATAATATTGATACATGTTTATACATCATTTATACAACATCTTTATATATTTATATACAATTTATATAATATTAATACGTATTTATACATCATTTATACAATATCGATACATTACATAACTTTATATAATATGATACATTATATATACATGCATCTTCTTTTTTATAAATTTTTTCTTGTGGCTAGCTTTTTTTTTTTTTTTTTTTTAAATTAGCTATATTTCTATAAACTAATTACTTTATCATATATATTTGAAATTATCCTTTTATTTTTTGTCCTTTGCCCGTTTGGGCATGTTCTTTGACTGGGCTTTGCAGCCAACTTTGTGTTTTTCCAGTTTCTTTTATAATAAGGCCATCATCAGTCATGGGCATGTTTCTTTGACTGGGCTTTGTACCCAGCTCTGTGTTTTTCTTTTATAATAAGGCCATCGGGTCATTGGCTTTTTTAATTAAAAACAAAAACAAAAACAAAAAATCTTGCAATTTTACAAACAGATCTTCAGATAAATGATTTATGACTAAAAGTTGAAGAAAATTAATAAAAAGAGAAAGGTATAATAATGAAAAGAGAAATGAAAGGCATATTAGATGCTACCTAAAGATGAAAAATGGGGGCCATTACAAAAAAAAAAGAAAAATGGGGGGCGTATTGCCGGCTAAATATGCTGCAGTGCTGATTTTAGGTTATGAGATACTCTCTTCGTTTCATTTTATTCGTTTCAAATTTTTTAATTTAATATTTTATTTTACTTATTTTTTTACTTATCAAGACAAAATAACTTTTTTTTATATTTTATCCTTTGCATTAATTAATTTATTTTTTAAATTAATTATAAATGTTATTTAACAGAAATACTATAATAAATTAACTATATTATTTATTATTTTTTTAAATAATTATGTCATTTTAGTTTGGTACGAATAAAATGAAACAAAGTGAGTAAAATCATGAGACTTAAAAGTCAAGATTTTGTGTTTCTGGTCGCTACTATCGAGATACTCAAAAAGTACCAACTTGTGGAACATCATCATTTTGTGCCTGAATTTCGCTATTACCAACTGTACTTTTTCCCTGTTGGACATTTATTCATAATTCTGACTAACAACTAATGTTTAGTCATTGTCTCTGTAGAACATGGCTAAAACTCAAGAGTTAATTTCTTGCCCCTCAACGAACAATTTTTATTTTAAAAGTCACTCATGTACTTCGATCGATTTGATTCAATTTTATGTGATATTGATTTAATTTATCATTTTTTAATTTTTAAATGCGCAAAATTAATAATTAATGAATAATATATTTTTTATCAATTTATCAATTTTTGTTCCTTAACGATTTGATTTTCACTTTAACTAATAAGAAAATACACATAAAATGAAAATAGTAATAACTAACATAAAAAAATGAAATCTTAGTTGCCGCCAAAATCATACGCAATGCGTTATAGTTTACAAGAATCTTCAAAGGTGAACTGAATGTTAGTTTAGAAAAAAACTAAATCCTAATTGTTGGAAGCTACTAAATGCTTTAAGCTTTTCAATACGACAATATCTGTCCTTGTATTGTGCCTTTGTTTCCCTGAATAGGCTAATACTTTGTGAATCTCTCTCTTTCTCTCTCTTTATATATATATATATATATATACACACACTTTAGTCCGTGCCAGCACGAACCCAATATATGTTATTTGCGTTATTTTAATTTATGTAGCACAAATAGCATTTAAAGTGTCAATCAAATTTTTATTAATATAAATTTTTAAATAATTTAAGTTATTAGTCATTGTGATTTATAGTACCTTTTACGTAATTATCAAACAATTTATGTTACTCGCTTTGTCCCAATTTTAGAAGGTAGAGAGTCAACCAAATTTTTACTAATATATTTTTTAAATATTTTAAGTTGTTAAATATTGTGATTTATAATATCTTTTAATGTAATTTCAGATAATTTATGTTACTTAATTTATCGCAACTTATGTGACACTATTAAAATTTCAAAAGTCAATCATATTTTTTACTATATGTTTTTAAAATATTATAAGATGTTAATATTACGACTTATAATTATTTATTTTTTGCATAATTATTAAATATATAATATTTTACCAAAATAAAATGAATAAATCAAAATAAATAAAGTATTAAATTTTCAAAACATGTTAAATTCGAAAACATCATTTGGATCAACAAATTATTAAATCAAAACATTAAAAATGCAAACTATAAAATGCCAAAACTACCCCTATAGCATTGTGAATTTGGGATCGCACTTATGCCATTGGCAAAGTCTGAGTAGCCATATGGTTGGTTTGCCTCTATTGAGCCAAATGTTAAAACAAAGGTTTCGGTTGTTGCCATAAGTTAGCAAGTTGTGCATGGTGCGAACGCAAAACAAACAACCCCCACCCTACCCCCGGTCCAAAAAAAATTCAAAAAAAATCAAGGGCATGGACATAAGCAACCTTGTAACAAAACTTTGTCTCTTTTTATGACTCCAAAATTTTTTACTTGTACATACTGATAGATTTTCCATTTTTGTCTCTAATGTGAGAGGCAATTGAGCCTCCTTGGCAAGTCCACATGCCATATGCGGTGAGTTTATTTTTTTAAATCTCATGTATACTTGTGTCATCTAGAACTTGCTCCATTGGTTTTTCAACGCTAAATTTTTATTGTATTTGGTTGGAAAAATAATCTTAGGCCATCTTTGTGACTTTTGGAAGCCCACTTTAGCCTAAAAAGCCTACCCGTGCATAAATGGTATCCCTAGTCACCCTTTTTGAGCCTTTAGCACTTTCTTTGGCAAACACTTTACAAATCATGAGTCATTCAATTTTAATCCCTCTTTTGAACCATACCTTCCTTGAACTTAGAAATGCAACTTGAGGCTAAAGCCTAAGTTGAGGGTGGTGAAGATTAAAGGAAGAAACTTTAGGCCACAAAGTGTTAGTGAATGCCTACATACTTAAGCATTGAAACAAATGAATAAGAAAATGAAAGGACCCAACAAAGGAAGGAATTGCATGAAATTTGCAATAAAAAGAAATGAAAGAAAATGGGTGAAACAGGAAAGCAATAATAGGCACTTATGTAATCAAAAGAATGAAAACAAAGAGAAGTGGGCCATAGTCAAAGGATTGATCAAATAGTATGATGTAGATGTTCAAGGAGGGTGTAACCATGTTGTTCCTAAATGATATCCTACCATAACCCGAACCTACGTTATAAGCTCAATAAAACCTTCAAGATCTCCAACCATTTGCTTTCATTGTATTGGTGATTGAAAATAGGAGCAATCCTATGGTATAACACTTGTTAGCATAGAGAATTCTTGTGAGAGAGAGATTTTTTCACTTAAAATTCCTTGTTGCATACTTGGTAGCTTGGTGTGTGAAATTTTTCTTCTTATAAGAAAGCATGTGAACAAGTTAAGGTGGGTGATTTTGTCACCTTCCAAGAAATGAGGCAAAAAGAGTATAGCTCATGAGTCACTTCTTGAGTATTAGTTGTTGTTGCATTTTTCTCTTTGAAGTCTTTTGCGTCCTTAGATATTGCTTTTTATGTTGAGGGGTGAAGTGAGAATAGCTTGGCCCATGTGCAAAGAGCTACTTGTGGTGGTGACTAAGCTTAAAGTCAATGTGATCATTGGGCCATCTATTTTGGACATAAATGTGCATTATCTCATGTTAAGAGGTGGTGTTGCTTGAGGATAGGAAAATCTTTAAGTTGGGGGTGTTGATGAGTGGTGAATCTACCACTCAATTATACTCCACCTTCGTGCATATTACCACGCTTTGAATGAATAAGTGAGACATAATTTGTGATTAAATGCCCTAATATTTACATTTTGGAGGCACCAAGATGATAAGATGGAAAAGATATGGATTAGAGCTAAAAAGGGAACAAAAGGGAGCAAAGAAGTCCAGCTGAAGTCCTGGAATAGAACATGGCCTCAATTACCGCGATCCTCAAACTACGTTCACGGTCAGTCAAGATGGTCAAGATACCACGATCCTGTGGCATTAACCACGGTCGCGGTAGGCACGATCGCTTCAAAACTAGTGCAATCGTAGCCTAGCAGAAAATCAGCCCAAGGGCAAAGATGTAAATGCACACGGCTGTTCCTAAACTTTCCCTATAGAATACTCAAACCCTATCATTCCATGATACATTCTACATTTTCCAATTATTGAACATTGTTCTAGTTCTTAGCCTCCACACTTGGAGAAGAAAACATTGTATTAGTTTTGGGTGAAGAATACATTGGAGTAGGTTCCAAATGAAGGATTAGCTAACTCCCATTGAAGATTTGTGGATATTCAAAGTTTGAAGTAACATTCACTTAGTCTTTTATAGATATAATCAATGGATGTTATTTGGTATATCTTACTTACTATTTCTATGTTTAGCTAGTTCTTCCTCTTGGGATTATGCTAGATTAGGGTGTAAATATGTGTGGGACGTGATTTGTTTATGTATTTACTAGTTTGTGATGTTGGGTTCTACTATTGCTTGAGTACATTGATTGGAATTTGTAGGTGAAAGCCCCAAATACCCACATAGATTTGATGGATGAAAATTCCAAGCTCTTAAAAGCCCAAACCATCCTTGAAAGAGGGGTTTGGGTGAACTATAGGAACCCTCGTCGTCCTTGAAAGAGGGATGTGGGAACCAAGGCAATAGTAGACAATTATTGGGTTTAGTTTGCTAATTTTCACTATCTTAGGCATAAGGGTGATTATGAAGTGACTATACTTAGGACATCATCCTAGAAATAGGGGTGTCTAATTGAGATATTAGGTGGTTTTGATTGAAGCACTCATTAGGTACTCGAAAGGATCAATGAGTAACACCCTTGAGGTTGTGTTGACAAACTAGCCTCAAGGATTTCCAATCTAGCCTACTACATCACCAACATTTAGAATTTGCATCAAGTCATCACTAGCCCATGCATAAGTTGCCCCTAGGAAAGCATAATTCCAAGATCCGTGCCTAATTGATTAGACTCTAATTATTCGGTGCCCCAAATTAATACTTGGAAACCCCAAAAAGAAATATTAGTTGTCCAAACCCCCCATTTTTATCTTTTTGTATTCTAGGTTTGAATTTAGCAAGTATCCATTATTCTGGGCTAATTTGATAGCCACTCACATTGTTCCTAGTGGATTCGACCGTGACTCAAAAATTGGGTAAATATATTGACGACGACCGCCTTTCTCTTAAATTAATGTGTAAGTTGAGCGTTATCACTCCCCCTCCCCAAAAAAGTTTTTTTTTTAATTTTTTTTTATTACTCCACCTACCCTGAGCTCCTACCCGACTAAAAAAAATTACGTTTTTATTTTATTAAAAGAAAAAAAAATTAATTCTTTTTTGACCATTCCCCTTTGCCCAGCCCCCAAAAAACACTTTAAATTTTTTATTTTATCCATTTTTTTTAATCTTTTTTCCTACCCCTAACCCGAACTCCCACCTACATCCACTATCTCACCTAGCCAAGCCCCTTACGCCACCTCGAGCACCACAATTCACTATCCTCCCTCTTCATCATAATATCCCTCACTCTATTCTTAACCATATGTTATTATTTTGTCACGACCCAGTTTCTCAGGTCATAATGGTGCTTACTATAAACCACCAGTAGGAAAGCCAAATCCGTTGTCCAAAACGGCTAGTAACAGACTACCAAATATATGTAAAAAAAATGCAGAATAGTTGTAACAAAATATCAAATACATAAATGAATCCCAAAACCTAGTGGTATCAGTACAAGATCTTCTACATAAAAAGAATCCAAAGTGAGGTATAAATGAATATACTGATATAACTTATCTCCGAATACAATATAGAGACTAGTCTAATAGATAAGAGAGAGATAAGTAATACTCTAAATGTTAGGAGCTCACTCTAAGTCTCCGAATCATGGCTGCTCCGTACGACGCACATATCAACGACGATAACCCATACTATGATATGCAGTCTAAAGAAGTATAGTATGAGTACCAAACAAATAGTACTCAGTAGGCGACTGCCAACTGAGCTCTAAAGATAAAGCAGATATATATAACATATAAACAAAATAGAAACTACACTCAATATTCATCAACAATATAGGACAACCAATGAGATAATGAGGATAAACTATCCGATTCATATTTAAGAGACTAGCATACCAAGGCCAAGAAAATATCAAGGATGAACTATCCTATTCTATCCATACTTAGAAATCTTTACATTATATCATGTATCCCTAGATAATATATGAATAAAGGATGAAAGAAAATTATAGAGCAATATATAAGGCCAAGGAATGAATATACAATATGAATAAATGAAGGAAGGGATATATGGTAATGTCATAGCTCTCTCTCTCTCTCTCTCTATATATATATATATATAAATATATATATATAAACATAAGGTCAACTCGAAGCATAACTCAAATTATCATGTCTTCATTTTAAGGCCTTATTATAATCCTATTAGGATTTATTTCATGTCTAAACATGAAATAAATATGCATAATAATGCAATCGTAAGATAGAAGAGGCCGAAACCATACCTCAAATCTCGATACCGAATCAATAACCAATCTGTCATAAACTAGCCATAATAATGATCATAACAATGATAATATAATTAAAAATAACACTTTCAATAACAACGTGAGTAACCGTTTATTTTGGACAACCAAATACCTAGCCAATCCTATGTGTGCCCCCACCGCCCCAGGATCGAAAGGACCAATTAGCATACAACAACACAAGGAAAAGTCATCACCTATATCTATACAGTCGTCCTATACTAGCTGATAGACATAGGTGCATACTGGTGATAGACGATGTGCATGCAAGAATGAATGCAAGGTACACAATCAATATAATCATCCTCCGACCTTTTCGGCCTTGGCAGGTATCAATATCATCATTATAACATCCTTAGACTTTTTCGGGCATCATCACATCGTCCTAGTATCCTTCGTCCTTATCGGGCATCATCACATCATCATAATATCCTCTGACCTTGCCAGGCATCATCACATTATCATAATATCCTCTGGCCTTGTCAGGCATCATCACATTAGCATAATATCCTCCGTCCTTATCGGGCATCATCATATCATCATAATATCCAAATAAATATCAATAATAATCCCCACGAGGTCGAAAGAAAAGTGCAATCCCCATAAGGGATAAAGTAAATAATAATCCCCATGAGGGCTATAGTAAAGAACCAGCCCCATGACAGTTGAAGTAAAGAAGAAGCCCCACGAGGGCTAAAGTAAATAATCATGAAAAGAGATGCCAGGTAGATTATATTTCCATTATTTATTGCTCTTCATCAATATCACATTATCCATAAGTATATATAATAGGTGCACAAACTCAAGTCGTGGCTAAAAGAGTGTTGGTTCATAAATCTATTGTCCGGAGTGATTTTAAAACTAAATCGTTATGAAGTGTAGAAAGGGGAGAAATGTCTCATGATCGGAGTAAATAATAGTATCGAATCATGGATTGGAACCTGTCTTGGTCAAATATTTAAAATATCAATTATTAACCTCTTTTATGTATAAGTTATCCACTAAGTTAGAAAATTACTATTGTAGAGAACTCCATTTTAAAGGTGAAAAGTGGGTTTTAACCTTATTTAGGGAAAACAGTGATAAGGTCATATTTTAACTAGGATCACACCAATTACCAATATGATAATCATGAATATACTAAATCTATGCATGTCATCACCAAAATTCAATTAATCGAATTATAAGCATCATATTGCATCTTCTACTGTCCCATACCGGAGAGATGGGTGTATCAACATATATATATTTATAAACTTGTAACTCCCCGAGATCCCATCCCGAGATGTCACACGGTGCTTGTGACCCCGAAGGATCACAAGCTAACCCTTTACTGATATTTGTATCTGTACACTGCATAATATCTGGAATAAATGCAGAAACTGGACATAAGGTTCAACACATCTATAAATACTCAAAATATAAAACGGAATACTATACAATACATCCGTCTGAAAAGCCTCTAATCTGATTGAGCTGTGGAGTTGATGGGACAAGTCCCCAACTAACTCCGTTAACTAAAAGTAAATAAAATTTTGATTACAATAATAGAAAACTGAAACTCATCCTCGAAAGAAGAGGACTCACTGCTACTGATGCTGTCTGGGACTGATCTGCTGGTGATACTCTGGGTCCTGTGCCTCTAAACCTATGGTGTCAAATGAGACACCATAGCGCAAATGCGTCAGCACAAAATGTACCGAGTATATAGACGGGGTAAGTCTAAATGCAAGGGCTCATACATGCAAAATATGTATAACCTAAATGATCATGAGAATACCGCACGAAAACAAGCACACATACAAGAATGCATAAATCATACTCATAATCATCACAACTCTAGAGACTTGACCTTGGGTACCGCTTTATTGCGAGCTAAACTCACTACCATCACTGAGGTACTGAACTATTAACTCATCTGTTACTGATAATTGAGGATCTGAGTATACTTAAATCAAAGACTGAGTTCTGAGGTTACCGCTTTCAACCGACAGAATTAGAGATTCAACTTTTCAACAGATAACTTCGGGATCTTTTATCAATGATAAGAAAATAGGATTATATCTGAATCCGACAACAAGAATACTCAACAAATTCTGAGAAGAAGACCAAGCCTATCTGACGGGAGATCTTTAAATATGATAATTAGAATATTCAACATGATCTGAGACTGAGATCCAGCCTCTCTGATGGGAGATCTTTAAATATGATAGTAAGCATCTGTATATGAGGCCAAGCCTATCTGACGAGATGGTCCATGAATCAATGGAACTATCTGAGTCCCTTACTGAGATAGACAACTGTACCACACGGTCTTGACTTCTGAAGATTGATACTGAAACTGCAACTGTAGGAAGTAGTCACTTAACCGACATGCCCCAAACTACCACAGGTGGGGTCCAACCTGTAACCCCAGCTGGAAGGGCGTAAATACCGTGCCACGGGTAAAGACTCACTCTCAGGTCAAGCCTCTCTGATGGGATGACCCTTGCAGGAAGTCGACCTGAGGCAATATAATAGTCAACCTCTCTGACGGTGACAACCTCTACTGATGGGGACTCCTGTATCCTGTGCTGGCTACGCAGTTCTGGAGTTTAGGGATTGCTACTAACGACTCCGGCCTCTCTCTCTGACGGGAGGAATCGCCATCCCTTCCCTCGCTCGATGCTAGTTTCTACTCCCAACTGAAAGACTCTCAATGAATCCTTAGAATGAACACAATAAAGCTGAATCTGTTTACATGATCATGTTTCTCAAATGATCTTTCTTAAATACGCTGAGATCACTTAGTTCTGTATCCGATAGAAGCAATATCGAATCATGGTATCTGACTGACGATACATAGCTTGATTAGATTATTCGAATCATTTCTGAGATTAGAATTGAATCACTTGAGTTCTATTAGGACTGGGCTGAGTACAGGTCTGAGGATAGATTACTAGCAATACAGAGATTACAGAGATAACTGAGATTACTGAGCTTTATTAAGCTTCGCACTTGTCTGAGGATACAGAGTTCTAAAGTTCACTGAGTTTTGAAAATCATGGCTCGGTTGGAATTATCAAGAAACTAACACGGGCTCTAGAAACCAGCTCTATTTTCGGGTATAAATACCCCCAGGACTCGATAAAATAGATGTAAAGCATCATCATTCATTCAAGCATCACAAGCACCCATGCATCATTACCATTATTCAGGCATATTCACAAGAAACTCAAAAATCATGCCATATATTCAATTTCACAATCATTAGAACATCACCTCAAGCCTCCAAGGATTCACAAATGTCTACTCATCATCACAACTACCAAGGGGTCACTCTAAGAATTTCATAATCATAACATACTTTCTCCCTCGCAAATCTTACAACATCGCATCTATCATTTAGGAAATATAAACTTCTATTTACCATCATGATTACCAAAGGATCGCTCCCAACATTTAGGGGGGTCATCAATATCAATTCATCGTCACAAAATACCTTAAGGAAGATATGCTATTAAATTATACCCCATTCAACGAAGTCTTGCATCAAATACTTCACACCTATATTGGTCTCGACATATATCTAGATATCACGAGATTTTGGAAAAACTTCACACTATCATGTCATTACTCTCTTGCTAACCACTTAGTATGTATCAAAACTTAAAATAAATCAAAGAGTATTCACTTGGGATATTTACCACTATTTCATCTCCACTTACTCCCTATGGTCTTTCGACAACCACTAGACATGTCCGGTTCTACACCTACTCGGGGATTCCATTTATTATTATGACTCATTCCGCTCACTAAGGTATTTTATCAAACACTAGGTGTGCATGGACTAGCCCAACTTTGGGTTTCCCCTTTAACATACTGCAATACCCCTCTATGCTTCACCTCAGCCTTTCATCCAACCTATGGGGTACATACTCAGCTTATTCAACCATCTCTATACCCTAATATCATGAACACCTCACATAGACACCAACTTCAAAAGGGATCATCACAACATCACACAAATTCCACATACTAGGATCAAAGACCATAAATTTTGCAAACAATCATGAATCCAAAATCAACAACACAAGTAACAGCAACTTCAACTCATACAAATCATGGAATATCACAAAACATAAAATCCTTAAGTTTAAAAAAAAGGGTACTTGATCTTCTTGGATGAAAGGGACCCAAGAATCAACATCTACATACCTGGGAATTTCTTTTCTTGAAGGCTCTTAAAAGGAGTTCTTGATTTCTCTAGATCCTTCTTGATCTCTCTTGAATTTTATGAAAGGAGAAGAGAGTATTTTGATTTTGGAAACCCTAATTTATGGGTGAAAGAGAAAAAAAAAATGAAGTTGAAGGCCCTTGGCCCGGTATTTATAGAGCTGGGGGAGGATGTGGAAAAGACCAAAATGCCCCTTTAAAATTTTCCTAGAAAATTCCGATCGGGGTCTGTGACGGTCGACCTGACGGTCCATCAGAGGGACTGACGGTCCACCAAGTCGTCCTTTACTCAAGTGACAAAACTGGGATGTTCTGTCTCGGAGTGACGGTCGAAGTGAAGGTCCATCAGAAATCGACGGTCCACCAGATCATCTGTCACTCGGGGTCCAGGAATGGGATATTCTGCCTCGGTCTGACGTGCCCCTTGACGGTCCGTCCACTTTCTGACGGTCCACCACTTTGGCTTTCACATGATGACCGAAAAAAGGAAGCCACTACCTTGGTCTGAAGGGACACTTGACGGTCCACCAAGGACTTGGCGGTCCGTCAGATCGACCGTCAAACCTGCGATTCCGACAATGCTCAGTAAAATGGCCATAACTTCTTCGTTCGATGTTGGATTTTGATGAAATTGGTATCAATGGAAAGCTTGTTCAATGCTCTACATGACTAAAAGTAGAAATTAGGGAAATTACACACGATTCAAAGTGTTTCATACTTGGGAAGATACTTCTGATACTTTTAGACTCAGATTTTTTGCTTTGCTGGATACGCTTTAAGGCTCAGACTAGAAGAGAACTTTTCAGGGATTAAAAAACTACAATCACATCCTTTACAAGGATAATTACTTTTCGGATATCCAACACATATAATAACAAGACCTTTGGCCAAATAGTGCATCTGGAATAATCATAACATCATAATCACGACCTTAGGCCCATATACATATCCGAAACTCATATCCATAATCATATTTATAAGTCGTAGCATATCCATAATCATCTCATAAATAGGAGGCATCTCACATCTATAGGTCATACATCATGACTAAGAGGAATATCACCTCTCTAGGCCAATTATCATATCTAAGAGGAATATCTTCTCTATAGGCCAAATGACATATCTAAGAGGTATAACATCTCTAAAGTCCCAAAATCATATCTAAGGGAAAATAACACCTCTATAGGACCAATATCATAGCTAAGAGGAAATAATATTTCTATAGGCCCAATATCATATCTAAGAGGAAATAACATCTCTATAGGCCCAATATCATATCTAAGAGGAAATAACATCTCTATAGGCCTAATATCATGGCCATAAGCCATTAGTCACTATCCAGGAAAAAATACATCATTATCCATTAATTCACCAAGAAAATCTCATAAATAAGGCTCATTAGTAACAACTAGGTCTATCATCCGCAACTAAGTCCACAATGGCTAATACAACTCTTGGCCTAAGTGGGTTGGACGAACCCACTTCTAATCTTCAATTTTCATATTTAGGCAATCTATGCCCCAAACTAGGCTAAGGCATCTAGTTTAACTTCTAGATGTCAAAAACTCCATTACCAATCCTAAGATAGGAACTTTGTCTAGAAACAAGGGCATTTAAGTCAATTCTACCCAAACTACGATTCCAAGATCACCACACAAGCCCAATAAGATAAAATATACTAATCTTGTTTCCAACGCTTAAAGCCACATCCCAAACATAGTATTATATCATATCTATTCTATGAATTAGTTTAATCAAGTTAGGAGGCTATAGGATCCTAAACGGGTATTAAGCATTCAACTTACGAGTCAAATCCTAAAAAGGTATTAAGTATTTCAAATTACGAATCAAAACCCTCATCTAATCCAAACATCAATATTCAATACTAAGCTATCCAATCCATAATGAAACTTAACATTTACATTCACATACAATATATATCACACATCATCTATGAAGAATAGTAGACAGAATCCTACCTCAGAGCCGAACTACAAAACCTTACATTATACACTACACGTCCATATTCACTTCACAATCCCCAAAATGCCATCACATTATCAAAATAGTAATCTACTCGTCAATACGAGTCTAATGATACTCATATTCCAGTATTGTGCTTCGGGTCTAAAATAGCCAAAATGCGGACTATAGGGTCCTTATATACCCATACCAGGTATGGGGATATCGCTATCGCAATCCTAGGGACCATGATCTCACTATAGCGATCGCAATAGGCCCTTTGCGATTGCAATGCACCAGCACCAGTAAAGTCAAAACTTATTTTTGACCCTCTGAACTCATTCAAACTCCATTTTTGCAAATGAACTATGTAACCCCACTAAATTCAACATTTCGGATGCGTTGGTGAAGTCGGATTTTCCATCCAAGATTGTTTAGACCAATTATGGGACCCATACCAGTATCTACCAAATTTTCCACTTTCTACCCAACAGAACAAATGAGTTTGGGTGCATTGGGACCTGAACAAAAGGTCTACCTTGCCTAAAATTGATATTACAGATCTGTTGGCTGTTGGAATCTACATCCGAGATCGTCTTACTGAAGTTTTCACCCGGTGGCCATTTGGAACCAGTGAAGACTTCAAAACAGAAAATTAACTCTAAAAAACAAATGACTGTCCGGTAACCAAACCGTCAGTCCTAGCAAATCATAAATGACTTGAGGTAGCTATGGAGAAGCTCAAATAGCGAAAATAAGTAGGAATATGAAAAATAACCAGAAGGTTAATCAAAATATCCACTTCTAAAAGGACTTTCGTCCCTAAAAGTCTACAAATCGAAAGAATCTCAAAAGTATGAGGTACTAGGCCCGGATGCTCCAAGCATGACTTCCCAGATAACTTAAACGAAGAGAAAATGCTTCTAAGGGATTTTGCCACAGGTATGTTTTTTTCCAATGAGCATCTCTTACTCCACTTCTACTAGGCAAAACTCAACTTTAATCACAACTGGTATTCAACTAAATCGAAAAAGGCTGATGCAAGAAAATCTTAACCACAACACGCTGATACCATCTCTAAACTTGTACAAATCAATAAAGGCTCATCTAAGCCAAAAATAAACTAAGACTTGTGTCACGCAACCGACTCCAAATCTGAATATACACTTCCCTTATAAAATCATACTTGTTATCTACTCCGAACTAGGAGGAAAATAACCAGAATATTATCCGCATAATCTTATCATAAATAACTCAAAGAACTGAATCTGACATGCTGAAGTCCATATGAAAAACATGAGAATAAGCTCATAAGGCACTGTCTGGGCACAAAAATGGAGGTAATCAAGGAATGCAATCTATGCCAATGTTGTAACTAGCCCGAGTGGCAATCAAAACTGGAGTCCAAAAGATTTAGGCATAACTACTTGATGAGTAAGGAGTTTACCATTCATTTGTAATCATTATTCGTGCACATTACCTTGTTTTAAATGAATAAATAGGACAAAATCAATGGTTAGATGTACTAATGTCCACTCTTTGCAGGTATAAAGTTGAGGATACCAAAGGATGTGGATTGGAGTTGAAATGATTAAAAAGGAGCAAAGAAGAGTGCAGCTGAAGACCTTGACTACATCAGCCTCGATTACCGTAATCGCGATATCCTACCCGCAGTCGTGGTCAGTCATCCCATGATCGTGGATAGTCATGATGGTTATCACAATATGGTCGCAGCACACAACCGCGGTCATGTGGTCGCAGTCGCGGATAGCCATGCGCGATCGTCGTTCAGCGGGAATATGACCAGGGGCAGATCTGTAAAACACTTAGTCACTCCCCAAGATATATTTAAGCAAAAACCTTTTCCTCTCTAGGGTAGCTTAGCTCACAAGATATTTTAGAACTCAAGACTTGAAACCCTAATTTGGGCAAGTGTGTAATTGACTTTGGAGGCTAAATCTCTTAGGATTTTGTGAAGAATGAATGCTTTGGATAATCTTCATGGTATATCTTGCTTTACTTTCTTCATAAGTAGATAAGTAATTTAGTCTTGGGATTACATTGAACTAGAGTGTAATTTGTGTGTGGGTATTGTTGTGTTTGCATGATTGTTATTTGTTGAGTAAGGATTTCACCTTTGATTGAGCTTATGAGTTGGCATTTGATGGGTGAAAACCTCAAATCTTCAAATGGGTTTGATGGGTGAAAGCCCCAAACTCTAGGAACCCTTTATCATCCCCGAAAGAGGGATGAAGGTGAATATGAGGTAACCCATAACATCCTTGAAAGAGGGTTATAGGGGGACAAGGCAATGGTGGACAATTAAGCCTATGGTTTTCTCCCTTTTGGCAATCTTAGAAATAAGTGTACTAGGGGTGTAAATCATGTTAAGAGCATCATCCTAGAAATAGGGATGCTTGATCGAGGTATTGGGTGATTACGAATTTCACACTTGTTACGTGCTCGAAAGAGCCAATGGGTGAAATCGTTGTGGTTTTATAAAAAGATTAATCACAATGACCTTTGAACTAGCCTATCCTTTAGTCAACAACTAAATTTCATGTTAAACCATCAATAACCCGCATACTTTAACCTTTAGGTAGACATAATCCCAAGATTTCCCCCAATATTATTGCTTAAAACAAAAGTGTCATCTCTTGATCATTTGCTAAAGATTGTGTTAAAAGTTTCCATACAAATACCCCCAATTTATTTTACATGTTGCTTTTGTTAGCATTCTGGGTAACCTCGAAGTAATTTAAACACCCATAAGGTTTGAAGTCTATAATTCACTCCTTGAGATTCGACTCCAATTCAAATTGGGTTACTTGACAATGACCACCTCACCCCTCAATTATGGGAGTGAGTTGAGCGTTATCACTACTCATCACTGGACGATCTGCTCTAAGATATCCCATTAACCAGGAATGGAGCCATGCTAAATCCAACTCAAGTACATTACTCCCACTAAGTATATCATCCAAAATTCTCGAAGGTTAAAGACCCGAGGTCAAAACTGAAAGGACCAATACCGGGTGCATAGGCTATCATCTGAACACTTATCAACTACAATCTATCCAAAGTTTAACCGATCCGCAAAGGTTGTCGTAGAGTAGGATCAACCAGCCTATAAATAAAATCTGAATTGAGACAAATTAGAAAATAAAGGTTGCACTCAGATCCACAACTTTAAGCTGAAATCTCCACCCCAAGGCTGAATAGCTCGATCTTAAGTACCCCAACCAAACTCGAAGACAGGTATGCATTAATACTCCAATTCCATCATGACTCCCAAACAACCATTTCAAGGTGCCAAATCGGAAACTATGCCAATGAATCCAAACGAATGTCATATACATAAATAATCCATACTATCTGAATCAGACATAGTTGCACCAAATCATGTTGAGCTGATTGAAACATAGCCGAAGAAGAAAATCGTAATAGGGGATAATTCACCGGCTAAAAACACAGGACATTCACTCCATATCTGTTGGAGGTCATGAACTATCAAAACATACTCAGGAATTTCCCAAGGCTGCAAATCATACTAGTAAAGGCGAGAGCTTTAGCAACTCAAAGAAATGTAACTTAAGCCAAAAGCACTACATCTCGGCAAGAATAGCCATAAGCATATATCATCAAGGAGAAACACTCCATCAAGCCTCATTAGGCTGAATAACTCTAAAATAGGGATTTTCTAAATCCACCTAAGTAGGACAATCATAACTCAAACAAACCAAACAACTCAGGATAAAGAATTTCATCATTGTCAGCTCAAGAAGCGATCACAGGAAAGGCCACATGTCTCTAACTTTCTAACTACACTAGACAATATTATAACACAGTAAGAAAGGAGCATCCAACCTCCATACTAATAACAATGGAAACCCATCACAAGGAAATGTACCCAACAAACCTATAAGATGAATCCACAACATCTCAATCTCAATATCAAAACCACTGTCGGGCAAAGAAATGACAACAATGAACAACGAACCCAAAATTGGTCAATCTCATAAATAGGCTATGTAGAAAGGGATAGACATGATGAAGGCATATGCAACCCAGAAAGCAAGTCTAAGGATCCCAAGCTCAATAAATGAGCGTTACAACTTAGATACAACTTAGTCATAGACTCTAGAATCATAATAGAACTGCAGAAGGTCAACTTACCTTCGATACCATAATACATTCCCGAATCAATCTAACACTACTAACCAAGTGGGAAACAATCAATCTCGCTGCACTAGCGGAAAGAAATCATCAAATTAGGCTATATATACTCAAGCCACCGAATAAGATCACAAAGAAATTTAATTCTAACTATATAATACTAGTCTATACAGCTACCCAACGAGGATCAATTACATTAATTAATGATATTAAATAATATTAATAACCTCAATCTGTGATAGCAATAGCAACAACAATGTCAATATCAATATACTGAACAGGAGGTAAATAAACATCAATATCATATACCACTCAAGGGACACAACAAAGACAACATGCCAAGATAAATGGGATTCAAACCCAAAAGTTAAACCCATAGGGGAAAATATTAATACAAAACTACTTCATCCACTACTAAAAGAAATAAACCACGGAGTATTAACATAATTATGAATTCAATAATAAGGCACATAATAACCAATGTCTATTCATCAAGGCATATAATCATCAATAGGTATGAAAACCCCAATACACATCATAAAAAAATAAATGCAGGAACAAAAGCACACCTACCATAGTGAAATCTACAATCACATGCCTAATGGGCATAGGGATAATAAATCTGAATGGGTCCAAACTTGGATCGATCGACTAAATCATCAACTGAGGTGCCAAGTGCACTATATCTAACTGAATATGCCACAATATCATAGGGCTAATCTGAATGAGCTAAATGACTAAAAATCCCATGTCGGGGAAACTTTCTAGTCTAGTAACCAATCTTTTTGTCATAGCAACAACTCCTTAAGCTCTAATCCTAGAAGGCAACACAACAAACCCTAAATAGCTAGCCAACTAACACGAAGAGAAATCTCTACTATAATGGTCATCCTTCTCGCAATCATAGCCTATCTTAAGAACTCTAGGATGGCATGGAATACATGCTAACTCTTTCTGATCAACTATCTCATATCTGGGTTAATCTATGAGCTAGTGTCTTATCATGACACAATAAAAACAAGATCCTAGGATACTTTGTGATACTACCTCTCATGGTCTAGAATGGCCGCCATGGCCTGATGACCCATACCAAAACTCCATAAGGTCTGATGGAAACTCTGCCCACTACAATTATCATGGCTAATCTGAGAACTACTCATAGTCTGGAATAATACCCATGTAGAGATGACGGGATATAGGTGAAGCTGAACTATACGAAAAGGATCCTCACTCTCTGGTAAAATACTAATAGTACTATACTTATGGCATGCCTCTTGCTTCTATTTCTATAAGTCTCGATACACGTGTTCTCTATGGTCCTGTCATAATCAACAACTTGAGAAAAGGAAGACTTAGTTGCTATCAAGTGCTCTGATGCAAAATAGAGCGACAATACTAGTCCTCTAACACATCCATGGACCAATATCCTGATCAAAAGGATGTAGCATAGGAATAAGTCTGGCCCAGTTAAGAAATCTAATCACGAACTAAAAAGCTGATAAAGAACTCTGATGAGCACCAATAGACCCCACTTTAGTCTAAGAATCACTTGATGAATCAAATATCATCCATAGTTTTGAGGGATCTGCCATAAACTCGGGATCCTCAATGCTAAACCTTAGAGGGGTGAAGTATCCACGACTTCAACTGGAGCCTAAGCTGTCCCCAAATCCTTTTGGCTGACGCTAAAGGTCTTCAACATCCATATTTGTCTCTCTTGTTCAACGTTGCACTGAAACTCTGGAAACACATGCTGAATTCTCATCTGCATCGATCGACAATGTTGTATCATCCTTCGAGGATAGAATAGAGTCAAAGAAAGTGTCCGAGGTTCATAGCAATGTGTACACACGGCAAGGAGTCAAGAAGTAAATTTCCTAAAATGTCATAGTAGCCTCCCGAGTATAGGTTACGAACATCTTAGCACCGATCCGCAGGACTCTACTAACACTTTGTTCTTGTACTAATACATCGATGAAATCTAGGCTCAGATACTAATTTATCACGATCTAATTTCTCAAGTTATGATGGCACCTAGTATAAAACACCAGTAGGCAAGCCAAACCCATAGTTTGGAATGGCTAGTAACAGACTAACTAATATATATAAAAAAATGTGGAATATATGTAACAAAAGATTAAATATATAAATGAATCCCAAAACCTGTTGGTATCGGTACAAGTGCTTCTGCATAACAAGAATCCAAAGTAAAGTACAAATGAATACACTTATATAACTTATCTCTGAATACAATATAGAGACTAGTCTAATACATAAGAGAGAGATATGTAATACTCCAAACGTCAGGAGCTCACTCTAAGTCTCCAAACCATGGCTACTCCACATGATGCACACATCAACGGTGATAACCCGTAGTATGATCTTCAGGTTATAAAAGTGTAGTATGAGTGTCAAACGATTGGTACTCAGTAGATGACAGCCAACTAAGCTCCAAATATAAAGCAGATATATATAACATATAAACAAAATAGAAACTACACTCAATGTTCAACAAGAATATAGGACAACCAATGAGATAATGAGGATAAACTATTCTATTTATATATAAAAGACTAACATACTAAGGCTAAGAAAATATCAAGGATGAATTATCCTATTCTAGCCATACTTAGAAAACTCAACATTATACCATCTATCCCTGGCCCATATACGAATAAAGGACGAAAGAAGATTATATAGCAATATACAAGAAAAAGGATTAAATATACAATTTGAATAAAAGAAGAAAGGGATACATAGTAATATCATACCTAGACAAACATATATATATATATATAAAAATATAAGGTCAACTTAAAGCATAACCTAAATTATCATGTCTTCATTTCAAGGCCTCATTATAATCCTATTAGGATTTAGTACTATCATATTCAAGGTTTTTAATCCATACGCCTAATCATGAAATAAATATGCATAATAATGCAATCGTAAGATAGAAGAGGCCAGAAACATACCTCAAATCTCGATACCGAATCAATGAGCAATCTATCATAAACTTGCCATAATAATGATCATAACAATGATAATATCAATAAGAATAACAATGTAAAAAACAACACGAGTAACCAGCTATTTCGGACAACCAAATACCTAGTCGAGCCTATGTGTTCCCCCACCTCCCCAAGCTTGGATATGTCAATTTGCATACAACAACACAAGGAAAAGTCATCACCCATATCTATGCAGCCGTCCCGTACCAGCTGATAGACATAGGCGCATACTAATGATAGGTGATACACATGCAAGAATGAATGCAAGGTACACAATCAAAATAATTATCCTCTAGCCTTGTCGGGTATCAATATCATCATCATAACATCCTCTGACCTATCCAGGCATCATCACATCATCATAAAATACTCCGACCTTGCCAGGCATCATCACATCATCATAATATCCTTTGGCCTTATTGGGCATCATTACATACTCATAATATCCTCCGGCCTTGTGGGCATCATCAAATCATCATAATATCCTTCGTCCTTGCCGAGCATCATCATGTCATCATAATATCCAAATAAATATCAATAAGAGAGTGAGCTGCTAGAAGTCCAAAGTAAAGTTTAAGCCCCACGAGGGCTAAAGTAAAGTTTAAGCCCCACGAGGGCTAAAGTAAAGAAGAAGCCCCACGAGGGTTAAAGTAAGGAATAAGCCCTATGAGGTCTAAAGTAAATACAAATGAAAAGAGAAGCAAGTTAGATTATATTTCCATGATTCATAGATCATCATCAATATCATATTATCCATATGTATATATAATAAGTTCATGAACTCAAGTAGTGACTAAAAGAGTGTAGGTTTGTAAATCTATTGCCTGAAGTGATTTTGGGAATAAATTTTTATAAATTGTAGAAAGGGGAGAAATGTCTCATGATCGGAGTAAATAGTAGTATCAAATCATGGATCAAAACTCATCTCGGTCAAATCTATAAAACATAAATTATTAACCTTTTTTATATATAAGTTATCCATTAAGTTAGGCAATTATTATTATAGAGAATTCATTTTAAAGGTGAAAAATGGATTTTAATCTTATTTTGGAAAAATAGTGATAAGGTCGTATTTCAGCCAGGATCACACCAATTACTAATGTAATAATCATGAATATACCGAATCTATGCATGCAATCACTAGTATTCAATCAATGGAATCATAAGCGTCATACTGCATCTTCCTCTGTCCCATACCAGAGAGACAGGTATATAAACATATATATATATTCATAAACTACAACCACATCCCTTACAAGGATAATTACTTCTTGGATATACAATTCATATCATAACATGGCCTTTGGCCCAACAATGTGTCTGGAATAATTACAACATCATAATCATGGCCTTAGGCCCATATACATATCCGAAACTCATATCCATAATCATATTTCCAAGTCGTAGATATCTATATTCATCTTATATATAAGAGGAATCTCACATCTAGGAGGCATCTCATATCTATTGGTCATGCATCATGACTATGAGGAATATTACCTCTCTAGTCCAATTATCACATCTAAGAGGAATATCATCTCAATATTCCATATATCACATCTAAGAGGAATATCATCTCTATAGGCTAAACAACATATCTAAGAGGTATAACATCTCCAAAGGTCCAATATCATATCTAAGGGGAAATAACACCACTATAGTCCCAATATCATATCTAAGAGGGAAAAACATCTTTATAGGCCCAATATCATATCTAAGAAAAATAACATCTCTATAGGCCCAATTTCAGGGCCATAAGCCATTAGTAACTATCCAGGGGAAAAATACATCATTATCCGTCAATTCACCAAGAAAATCTTATAAATAAGGATCATTAGTCTCAACTAGGTCTAACATCCGCGACTAAGTCCACAATGGCCAACACAAGTCTTGGCCTAAGCGGGCCGGACGAACCCACTTCTAATCCTAAATTTCCATATTTAGGAAATCTATGCCCCAAACTAGGCTATGGTATCTAATTAAACTTCTAAAAGTCAAGAAAGTCTTGACCAATCCTCAGATAGGAACTTCATCTAGAAATAAGGGCATTACAATTAACTCTAACCAAACTACGGTTCCAAGATCACCAAACTAGTCCAATAAGATAAATTATACTAATCATGTTTCCAACCCTTAAATCCCCATCCCAAACATAGCATTCTACCATATCTAATCTATGAATTGGTTCAATCAATGTAGGAGGCCATAAGATCCTAAAGGGGTATTGAAACACCCCCGATTTTGACCCTTGGGAATTTCTTGACCCGACCTAAACCAGGGCCTAGTTGTGCCGGGTATCTCAAGTCCAACTAGGACCGGATACCACCCCTAATACCCAACTATTAACCATCCTACACCCTATGTCAGATGAATTCTGAACATATAAGAAGTTAAACAATAATAATATAAAGACAGTAATAAAGTTTATAATTGTGACCAAAACAGTAACAACCAAATATCCAACCAATACAAATCCCAATACTATTACCGACATCGTCCATGCCCATAGTAGTCCGACAAATCCTCTAACCAAAATCTAAGAACATCTGGTCGTGACATGCCCCGACCATATCCAAAACCAAAATTCAAGAAATAACAATAATGAAAGGAAATCCATAGCATGAAATGGATTCTCCCAAAGTACGGAAGCTCATCACTTCCGCCTGACTAAAAGTTGTCCCCAAATCTAAGTCACTGAGCAGGATGAATGGTAGTACGGACGGTTCCAGAATGGTGTAGGAATACAATGACTGAAGACGGTTAACGGAGTAAAGCCTAGCATGTAACTCAGGGATAAAGATAAAATAATTCCATCATTCAAAACCAAGTCAAATAACCATATGCAATCACATATATACATATATATCGTGCCGGGATAGGTAACAAATTTTGGAATGCATTTAAAACCTCAACCTAGGTCGTGTATCTCAACCATCCTAAATGTCTACCCACGGGCTATATGGGTTTAACTCCTCCTATGGAAAGGACCCTAAAGTGTGTTAGCCAAATGAACCGGAGGTATCAAGGAAGACCAGGGAATGCCCCGACCCCACGTCAACCAAGATACAAATATATATATATCAATGGTGTGAACCATGCACACAGGTCATTAAGTTTTCAGTATTGGCCCCCGGGGCCTCCACTTTTCACAGCTTTGCTACGCAACCCCCTTTAAGACCATATTAAAATCATTCACACATTTCCAACCATTTATCAAGGAGCATTTTATTTAAGCATTAACCATTGGTATCGTCATACCAAAATTAGGGCTTCCAAGTCTATTCCAATTATGTTATATGAAGCCATTAAACCAAGATTAGACTCCACCGTTTCTAATCAAATCAATACCATGGCCACCAAGGCCCATCCAAACCATTTAAAATCAAACCATACCAATTTAGGTTCCATTTCCATTTATGCAATGCAAGAATTCCAAGACTAGTCAAACTATATGACAAAATCATACTCATTGGCATTTTCACAAACAGGTTGTGGGCACATAAGTTTCAAAACCATGACCAAGTAATTTAGGGATTTCATAGCAACCCAAGATCCATTTACTATTACCATGCATCCCACAATTTCAAAATCATACTAAAAGCATGAGAAAAAACATAATTAAACCATGAGAAAACATTATTCAACCATGAACATCCAAAAACCCCAACCCCTGCTTCAAAGCCATACAATACCATGTAAACCATATATTAAAACATATGCTTTTTGTAAAATAACAATGAGGGAGGAGTAACATATCTTAGACAACAAGAAGCACAAAGAGAATCACTCTTAAAAGTCCCTAATTGATTAGCTTGATGAAACCCTAGCTTTTGCTAGAACAAAGAGTTTGAGAGGGATTTTAAGAGTGTTTGATTGGAAATAATATGTAATGAAGTTCCAAAAAGTGTTTTAAGTCATTATATCAAAGGGATTTTAAAGGGGAAATATCCAGAATGCCCCCAACTTAAAACTGTAAAAAAAAACTGCAGGTGGTTATGAGTCGCCCCATGACTCGTGACCACAACATACTAATCATATCATTGAGTTGTCACCAAGACAGTAAGTTGGACACCGATAAACTGTCAACCATACGATTCCATGACCCCACTCGTGACCATACCATACGACTCTTATGGCCTAGTCATACCCAAGGGATTGGACACTGGACAACATATGACTAAACCCTACCACTCATATCCTATCCTTAATAGCTCTTAGTGAGCCACTCGTACTCAAATCCAAGTCAAGTTACTAAGTTTCTAATTTGCTAAAGGATCGACCTAATGACTCGTCACCACCAACAATGACTCATCGCCACTAACCTGTAACCAAAAAAAAAAACCCAACCACCATACACTGGACACCTAATGATTTGGGTCACCTACCCCGTACCCACACGATACGTTACTAGGATAGTGAGCTCAAAGATCAGGAAATTTCCAAGAGGCAGAATCCAGGGTGTTTCAATTCTCCCCTACTTGGATCATTCGTACTCGAATGATAGGAAAAGGAAGTAACTAGAACGATTAAGCCCTCAAACATCTTTACTCTGACCTTTAAGATAGAAAATAGATTTCACAATCTACCTTTAACAAAGACAGAAAACAAAGATATTAAGAACAACACATACCTTAAGCATTTTCAGAACGGGAAATAGGAATGGATACTTGGACTTCATGTCCTTTTCCTCTTCCTAAGTAGCCTCTTTAACCTTGTGGTTCCTCCATAGAATATTTACCAAGGCTACAACCAATGTACCTGTTGATCCAAAATTTCAACTGGTACCTCCTCATAAGATAAGGAATCTGAAATACCCACTACCTCAAAAGGAACAACCATGGATGAATCACCCAAGCACTTACTCAATATCGATATGTGGAACACCAGATGAATGGAGCTCAAACTAGAAAGCAACTTGATTTAGGGCGTATTTATACCCCTAAGAACCATAATTTACCCATATTTTAGCTAAGTTTTGAGGATAAAATATATAATTCCTGCACTTTTAGTCCATTTTCCTTTAAGTGAGCTAACCTATGTGATTAACATGTTTTCAGGTATTAATGATGAAGATTTCAGCACTTTGTGGACCTTTGGGCAGCAAAGGAAAACTTCATATAAGAGGGAAGGCAGCTTTTGGAAGCTGTTGGACTGAATGTGACGCATGGAGAATTTGTCCCGGGCAAAATTAGTATTTCTAAATACTTAGGGATGCAGTAGTAACTTAGTAGACAAGGATATTATAAAAACCCTATTGCTGAATTTTTCAGCAGCATTGATCAATTATCATTAGTCATTATTCAGTTTACAGATTCTGTAAGTTTTGGACAGAGAAACACGGCTCACACTTGGAAACGGCTAGAGAAAAAACGTTACTCTCTTTGTGACGCTAAGATCACTTCCATCGCCAAGATTGTTCTAGGTTGTGGTATGATGATTATGTCTATTTTGATTTCCGTCGTATCCATGAGTAGCTAAACTTCTTTGTTAGGGTTATGGAAACCTTGTAAGATACTATTTGTTGCTATGAGTTTGTGAATTCTTGATGTGTATGCAACTTATATCATTACTCTCTTCGTTTTAATTAAATTCTCATGGTTGCAAACATAGAGAACATGCCATTATAGCATTAACTTGTTCGGGAGAAAAGTTACATGTTTGGAAAAGAGAGTGTGATAAGGAAATAGGGCTTCTAACCTTTATTTACACTTTAATGCCTTAACCAGATTAACTTCTTGGAGAATTTGTACCATTTGTTATACACTTTAGGCTCGGGAGAGCTAAAGTGAAATAAATCCTTGATGGTTAGGAAACACTTGGATTTAGAATTAGAATACGATTCTCTATAAGTGCATGCATGTCTAAATTCCGCGTTACTCATAGTTAATAGAGAAGTAGAAACTAGAAGGTGGACATAACCCTAACTTATTATTCTCTGTGATTAACCTTTACTAAACAAATCATTCATTCGTTACTTTGATATTATTAATTCACGCCCAAATCCAAACCCCCCTTTTCCGTGGAATTTTCGACCAACAGTCTACTAACAATTGCAACACTTAGTGACTAAGTATTCCCTGTGGGATTCGACACCCAACCCAGTTGGGTTCTATATTTGACAGCGACCGCTTACACTTTCTAACGAGGGATGTAATTTGGGCGTTATCAAATTTTGGCGCCGTTGCCGGGGAATACGGTTGTCAACTAAGTTTGTGATAGTTACTAGACCCTTTGGTCAAAGATTCTTGAATTTTACTTTTTGTTTGTTGTTTTTGTTTTGTTCAGGTTTGGTAGAGTGCATGCCAAATACACGAAGATCTGGTCAGCCATTATTACCCATAAATCCTGAACCACAACTTATTGGCAGAATGGATGCACAACGTGACATTGAAAGAAGGGTTGCTCAACAGGAGCAGGCTAGGTTAGCTGCGTTGGCAGTTGCTCAAGTGCATCAATAGAATATTGATAACCCAGGTCGTGAAACAAATCCTGATGATGAGGACCTGGGTGATGATGAGTTACTTAATCCACGGTGTGCAGATGAGGTGGCAACACCTGTGAACAGGAGAGATCGTCAAGCTAGAATGAGACTTGAACGCCGAGCTGTGCAGGCTCCTTTTGATAATGATAATGACGATTTGGATGGAGCTGGTGCCACAGGGGCTATTATTCCTCCGCCCTTGGCACCCGGAGCCAAGTTTAATATCACTAGCACCATGATCCAGCTGTTGTAACTCAAAGGGTTATTTGGTGGACTTGCAGGCGATGATCCGAATATGTATCTGATCAACTTTATCTCAACATGCAAGTCGTTTGACAATCCAGGAGTTGGACAGAATGCAATTCAACTGCGCTTATTTCCATTGTCTCTATATGGAGAGGAAACTCTATGGTTGAACAGGCTAACTCCTGATTCTATTACTAATTGGAGGCAACTGAAAGACGCTTTCCTAGAAAGATTCTTTCCGCCATCCAAAAGAGCACAATTAAGAGATGAGATCAGCAATTTTCGACAGCTTCCAACTGAAGCTCTCCACGAAACATGGGAGAGGTTCAAGAAGAAGCTTATGCGGTGCCCAAACCATCATATGACCAATATCCACTTGATGGAGATATCATACAGGTCTTTGAATTCGGTGACTAAGCCAGTGGTTGATAATGCTGCAGGTGGGTCATTCATGGATCTTACTTTTATTGAGGCAAGTGATATGCTAGATCATATGAAAAAGCAGAGTAGAGCTTGGCATACCAGGGATTCTGAGGTAGCAAGCTCTAATGTATTTATTGGCTTGACGGCAGAACAAAGGCGAAGAGAAGAGGAACGTGACCAGAATATGGCTCACATGAAAACACAGATGGATCTTCTTACCAAGCATTTATTATCAGGGAAGACCGAAAAGGTTAAGGCCGTTGTATCACAAGGAAGAGATGAATCCGATTCTGAGGAGGAAGCAAATTATTTGAATAATCAGGGGGGTTTCTGAGGCAATGCCCAAGGAAACCAAGGTCGGAACTATTATGATAAATATGGATACAAGAATAAGACTGATAGGAGTGGTTTGTATGTTCCTCCTGGAAATTGTGAGGCCGCGGCATCTGGCTCTGGGAAGATGTCCATGGAAGATATGATGGCTAAGCTGTTGAAAAGAGTGGAGGCAACCAACACGGGAGTAACGGAGTTAAAAAATGATTTGTCCTCAATAAATCAATTGGTTGATTCTCATTCCACTTCAATAAAACAGTTGGAACAACAATTGAGTCAACTATCAGCGGCACTCAATCAAAGAAAAGCTGGCACCCTACCTAGCGACACCGTGCAAAATCCATGGAATGATGGATCATGTATGGCTATTACTACCAGGAGTGGTAAGGTGTTGGAAAATCCATCCAAAGGCAAGCAGGTGGTTGATAATACAGAAGAGAATGTGATTGAAGCAGATTGTGATGATTCTGTAGAAGCTGAAAGTCAGAACGTTCATGACACTACACTTAGACGTCACCAGCCTGAAAAGATTGATAATCTGAAGCAAGATAAAAAGGAAGTGGTGGAGAAAACTATTCCCCTTCCACCACCACCTTTTCCTCAAAGACTGAAGAAGAAAGCTGATGACACCAGGTTCAGTAAATTCATGACTATGTTGAAGCAGCTGACTATTAATGTTCCTCTGGTGGAGGCGCTGGAACAGATGCCTGGGTACGCTAAATTCATGAAGGACCTTTTGACAAAGAAGCGGACAGCAAGATATGAGCTGGCAGATAATGTTTATCATTGCAGTGTAATCGCTACAAGATCATTAGTTCAGAAGAAGGCAGATCCTGGTGCTTTCACAATTCCTTGCACGGTTGGATCTTTGGATTTTGCTAAGGCGTTGTGCGATTTGGGTGCTAGCATCAATTTGATGCCGCTATCTATTTACAGAAAGTTGGGGTTGGGCGATCCTTGACCAACCAATATGCGGCTCGTGATGGCTGATAGGTCGGTAAAACGACCTGTTGGTATCTTATATGATGTATTGGTGAAGGTTTCTACCTTCATTTTTCCTGCAAACTTTGTTATTTTGGATTGCGAGGCAGATTCTGAAGTACCCATAATCTTGGGTCGTCCTTTTCTTGCAACAAGAAGTGTGCTTATTGATTTACGAGCCAATGAGATTTTATTTCGGATGAATGACGAAGTGGTTCGTTTTGATGTATGCAAATCAATGAAGCAGCCAAATGATATGAATGTGTTTTCTATAGCTGATGTTTATCATGAGGATGCGAAGGAACTATCGTTAGAAAAGTAGCCTACTGTTGAACCATTATCTGCTGAGCGTTTGAATTTTGAGCGTGAGGATGTAGAAGATTATGAAGAAACTATTTGTGCTCTAACAGGAATAGGGTCCTATTCTCATACTCCTAAGAAGCTGGACCTTGATCTTAAGAATCGATCCTCGCCACCAGCAAAACCATCCATTGAAGAGCCACCAGTGCTAGAATTGGAAGATCTACCCAATCACCTAAAGTATGCATTTTTGGGAAGTGGTGATACACTTCCGGTTATTGTTGCGGATGATTTAGGTGAACAACAAGTAGAGGCTCTTATTTCTGTTCTGAAGAGGTACAAGAGAGATATTGATTGGACTATTGATGATATAATTGGTATCCCTCCTGGGATATATATGCACAAGATTCATCTCGAAGAAGATTGCGTGCCCACAATTAAGCATCAGTATCGTCTGAATCCATTCAGAAAATGATGCACCATATATCTCGATGAAGTCTAAGTAATCGAGATGACTATGTCGTGCCACGACAATAAATCAAGCGCTACATGGGAGGCAACCCATTGTTTTAATCATTTTGTTTTACTAGGAGTTTGTTTTTGTTAAATTAAAATCTAAAAAGAAGAGTCGAGCCACGACCAAAACTAAGGCGCTTGGTGGGAGGCAACCCATCCTTCTAATTGTGTTTGTTGTTTTTGATTACGTGTAGGTGCAAGACGTACAAAGGAGGGGATTAGTCCTAAAATTTTGATTTGAAAGTGAGCCATGCTAAGGGTGGTAAGCTAGGAATGATGGAGCAAATGTTATTGGTTAGGCATTGCTTATGCTAATCTAGGCAATGGACAAGGCAAGGCCTATGCTAATCTAGGCAATGGACAAGGAAAGGCCTATGCTAATCTAGGCAATGGACAAGGCAAGGCCTATACCATTGCCTATGCTTACTGCCTCACATAGGCAACGGACAAGGCATTGCCTATGCAAATCTAGGCAATACCATAGGCGCCGCCTATGAAAATCTAGGCAATACCATAGGCGCCGCCTATGCCATTGCCTATGCTCACTGTTTCAACTAGGCATTGACAAAGGCGCCGCCTATGCCCAACTAAGCATTGACAAAGGCGCCGCCTATGCCCAACTAGGCATTGACAAAGGCGCCGCCTATGCTAAGCATAGGCAAAGCATTAGGCGCCGCCTACTTATACCTTTTTGTCTCCTAACCCGATTTTACATGGATCAAACCCTACCCATGGCTTAGGCTATAAATAGATCTTCACCCTTAGAACAAAATGTAATTGTTTGCTCCATATAGGCGCCGCCCAAGCTTCCTCATTCTCTCAAAAATTTTCTTTTTTCTCATCTAATCTTGCAAGCTCATCTTCCGAATCCATCATCACGTAAGTTATTCTTTTATATTCCGTAGTTGTTGAAATGCTACGTTTATAATGATTTATTAGATTTTGAAGTGGTGTGGTGATTAGAATGTGGTTGTTTTGTTATGATACATCTAGTTGAGTGAAAGAATACGTGTGGGTGTTCTTGACTTTGTTCTGACTTGTTTTTGATTGTTATACACTGTCATAGTTTTATGAAGTCAAAATTGTGAAGTTAATACATAATCTTGTAAGTTGAAAGCTTGAATGTTTGAATGACTCGTTCATCGAGATAAAGATCATGATTGACCACAAGCATGAGACGTGGTGATTATTTCTATGCATTAACTTGATACAATCTCTATGTGGTAGTCTTGTTCAAAAAGTGCGTTAATCCAATGAAATAACGTTGGAAAGGATAGTCAAGATTACATGAGAATATGACTGTGCTAAACATGTTGTTGGAACATATCGCCTAAATGTATGTCGATGAAGTCTGAGTAATCGACATCACTCACTTAATTAGTCTTGGCAAACAAATTAAGTGTGGGGTGGTGCCATTACTGTTTGTCTTTCGATTGAATCTTCTGAGATAAAGCTAACATGACTCTATTGTTATCTCAGGTATAATGGCACCGAAAGAACGACAAGGAAAAGAAAAAAGTGTCCACCTCGCAGAAAGGTCAGAAAAGGGGAAGAAAAGATCAAGCTGAGTCCTCCTCTCTACAAATACCTCGATGCACTTTCGGGATAAAGTGGGTCCTAGAGGAGGAAGGAAAAGAGTGGTACAAGAACAACAAAGTGAAAAAATGTGTTCACGTGGATTTGATGCAAAAGGAGAGTCTAGCAAAGAGAGAGCCCCGCATTTTGGCTAAAATCATGGCGTTAAATCTTGATTTCGTTTTTTGAGATATGGGGGAATGCAATCTTGATCTAACGCGAGAGTTCTATGCCAATTGGTCCCCAAAGACTACCGAAAGTGAAGTGAAGATTCGGGGCCAAGTCTTGCAACTGAATGCGGAGTTTTTCAACTCTTTTCTGGGTCTTCCATCTGTGGATCCATCACCGCTCAAGGAGCTTTATCACAGACCTCCCTACAGGGCAATCAGACACACACTGTGCGGAACAAGGTCAATGGCACGGTGGATTCATCACAAGGATAACGGTCGGCACAATACCTTCCCGTATACTTTCTTGAACAGAGAAGCTTGTATATGGTTGAGGATAGTCAACTCTTGCCTAATTCTTGGGACACAGTACACAAAGATCACACGTCATAGAGTATGCTTGGTGTACGCGCTGATGACGAATATTCCCATCAACATTGGTGCGGTTATACGATCGTCAATGCGTAAGGCTAGGCTGCACAAAAGGTCCCATTTCAGCTTTCGCAATTTGTTGACTGCGATCTTATGGAAGGAGAACATTGAAGAGGAACCTGCAGATCATAAACTTCCACACAACCCGAAGAAGGTTGATCTTACGAAATTTAAAGAGCCTGAAACTGGTCATGGCATCAACCTTACCACTGCAGAGCGGCATGCTCGAGATAAAAGCTTCTTTCGCCATCTATATGGCATGACGAGGTTTACCATGATGAGTGGGGGTCGTATTCCGACTGATGCAGAGCTCCAGCAGTTGGACTATAACTACCCGATGAATGAGCATGTGCGGGCTATGTGTGGAGTAGGGGTACATTTTAAGGAACCTCTCGATGATGACGTTCCGACTGACGATGATCGCCGACTGCCAGACTCAGATGTGGAGGACAACTCTGATAACGACGACTCTGATGATGATTCCGACGCAGGGGGTATGACCCCAGACATAGTGGAGGAGTTCGACTAATCAGGTTTTCCTTATTTATTTTCCACTGAGGGCAGTGTGTCCCGTCTAAGTGTGGGGTGCTGGTATTTGTATGATGTATTGTACTTCTTTGCCTACAATTTATTCTTGTTCTTGTTTGTTAATTAGTCGTAATTAGTTATTAAATTCTAGATTTTTTTTAGATTTTGCATGAAATTGTTCTGATAGACGGCATAGTAGTATAACAAGAGTTTGTGCTAAATCATTACTATTGAGACATTTAGGCTCTACGTGTGACTCACTGTGTGATAATTGTGTGGTTTAATTCATTCATCTGTTGGGTCAAGAGTCTATACTGCTTCCAATAAAGTTGACCATGTGCCTTGTGTGTGTGAGGATATAGTATATTCTGTGTTGTGACTGATGCTAGAACTTGCCTGGTGTGTGTGTAAAGCGAAATAAAGAGTGTGAGTTTAGGAGATGATTTAGGCATTTCTTTGGCAGCCTGTAATTGTTTACCTTCTTTTTACCTACCTTTGTACATTATCCTAGTTAACCCCCTTTGAGCCTTTTGCTATTTTCTTTGACAGCCTCATATGTAGCCTAATCCATTTTTTTTTCAAGACCATAATTTGATCCAAATTCCTAGGCGCTTTAAATTGTAGAGTCATGTGACAAAATAAGAGGAAATTGGGTGAGAGTGATGCCTCAAAGTGTATTGGTACTTGAAATTGTTGTGAAAAAAAGTGGCTATCATATAGGTGTTTTATAAAAAAAAAATAGAAAAATAAAAAGATAGTTGTGTTTATAATTGAATAACAAAATAGGTGAAAAGGGGTGGTAGATGAAAGAAAAGTAGAGGGGTTGTTTAAAAGAGAGTGTTAATGACATAACGTAGTGTATTAAAGCGCTTAGGGAACATAGTCACTATTTCTGGCCAAAATAGTCCTACATGTCCCTTAGCCTACATTACGACCTGTAAAGACCTATTTGATCCTAAGCTTAGCATTCCGATATTAGTAGAGCATTACACTAAGGGCAAGCCTATGGTCATCATTTGCAATATAAGAATTCTTTGTGAGAGTGAGAGCAAGGAGAGTCTTATACCCATGTCTCGAATAATGCAAAACTTTTGAGTGATTATGGGTGATATCTTGTGTGAGACACACATGGTTGATGATATTTGGGTAGTGTTATATGATTATTTGTGGCTTAACTTTTGGATACGAATTAACCATCCTCACGAGTCTATGTTGGAGGTTGAATTGTTTCTAGGAGTGATCAAGAAACCTACTCTTTGTTAATGATTGTCGTGCATGCCTTGTTGAACATTTTGTGTTGCTACTGTGAAATTCTAGTTAGATGTTTGCATGGACGTAATATTTTGTTCGAGGACGAACAAAGCTTTAAGTGTGGGGTGGTGATGTTGGGCGTATTTATACCCCTAAGAACCATAATTTACCCATATTTTAGCTAAGTTTTGAGGATAAAATATATAATTCCTGCACTTTTAGTCCATTTTCCTTTAAGTGAGCTAACCTATGTGATTAGCATGTTTTCAGGTATTAATGATGAAGATTTCAGCACTTTGTGGACCTTTGGGCAACAAAGGAAAACTTCATATAAGAGGGAAGGCAGCTTTTTGAAGCTGTTGGACTGAATGTGACGCATGGAGAATTTGTCCCCGGCAAAATTAGTATTTCTAAATACTTAGGGATGCAGCAGTAACTTAGTAGGCTAGGATATTATAAAAACCCTATTGCTGAATTTTTCAGCAGCACTGATCAATTATCATTAGTCATTATTCAGTTTACAGATTCTGTAAGTTTTGGACAGAGAAACACGGCTCACACTTGGAAACGGCTAGAGAAAAAACGTTACTCTCTTTGTGACGCTAAGATCACTTCCATCGCCAAGATTGTTCTAGGTTGTGGTATGATGATTATGCCTATTTTGATTTCCGTCGTATCCATGAGTAGCTAAACTTCTTTGTTAGGGTTATAGAAACCTTGTAAGATACTATTTGTTGCTATGAGTTTGTGAATTCTTGATGTGTATTCTACTTATATCATTACTCTCTTCGTTTTATTTAAATTCTCATGGTTGCAAACATAGAGAACATGCCATTATAGCATTAACTTGTTCGGGAGAAAAGTTACATGTTTAGAAAAGAGAGTGTGACAAGGAAATAGGGCTTCTAACCTTTATTTACACGTTAATGCCTTAACTGGATTAACTTCTTGGAGAATTTGTACCATTTGTTATACACTTTAGGCTCGGGAGAGCTAAAGTGAAATAAATCCTTGATGGTTGGGAAACACTTGGATTTAGAATTAGAATACGATTCTCTATAAGTGCATGCATGTCTAAATTCCGCGTTACTCATAGTTAATAGAGAAGTAGAAACTACAAGGTGGACATAACCCTAACTTATTATTCTCTGTGATTAACCTTTACTAAACAAATCATTCATTCGTTACTTTGATATTATTAATTCACGCCTAAATCAAAACCCCCCTTTTCCGTGGAATTTTCGACCAACAGTCTACTAACAATTGCAACACTTAGTGACCAAGTATTCCCTGTGGGATTCGACACCCAACCCAGTTGGGTTCTATATTTGACAGCGACCGCTTACACTTTCTAACGAGAGCTATAATTTGGGCGTTATCATAACTCCAACTCATATGCAACATTGCCAACCCTTCTCAAAATCAAGTACGGACCAATATACCGGGGTCTGAGCTTTCCTTTCTTCCCAAACCACATCACTCCCTTCATGGGATATACCTTCAAGAACACCCTATCCCTAACCTCAAACTCTAACTTTCTACGCCTCATGTCTGCATAGGACTTGGCGACTATGGGCAGCCTTAAGCCTATCTCGAATCACCTTTACCTTTTCTATGTCTTGGTGAACCAAGTTCGACCCAAACACTTCTGCCTCACCAACCTCGAATCACCCAATAGGAGACCTACACCTCCTACCATACAAAGCTTAAAACAGAGCCATTTCATTGCTGGAGTGGTAGCTAGTATTATAGACAAACCCTATAAGAGGTAAATGCTTAACCCAACTACCACCATAGTCAATCATATAAGATCGAAGCATATCCTCCAACGTCTGAATCATCTTTTCGACTTGCCCATCCGACTGTAGTTGGAAAGCAGTACTAAGACTCACCTTGGTCCCCAAACCTTTCTGAAACGACCGCCAAAAGTTAGATAACAATAGTGTACCACTATCTGACATGATAGAAACAAGTATCCCATGCAATGTTACATTCTCTTGAAGGTAAAACCTTGCCTAATCCTCAGTCGAGAAATCAGTCCTCAATTACAAAAAGTGAGCAAACTTTATCATCCTATCCACGATGACCCAAACTGAATCAATCTAATTCCACGACTGAGGAAAATTAGTAACGAAATTTATATTGATCACTTCCCTTTTCCACATAGGCAACTCAATTTTGTGATACAACCTCTTGGGTCTCATGTATTCAACCTTCACTTCCTGGCACACCATGCACTTAGCTACAAAACTAGACACATCTCACTTCATATTGTTCTACCAATACCTCTCCTTAAGGTCATTATACATTTTTGTTGAACCTGGATAAATGGCATAACACGACTAAGGCACCTTAGCCAAGATTCTTTCTCACAACCTATCTATATCAGGAACACATAACCTTCCTTAGTACCACAAGGTACCATCACCACTAATCTCTAAGTACATCACTTTTTGACCACATATCTCACCCTTGATCCTCGTTAAAACGGGATCTAATATTTGTTTCTCCTTTATTTCAGAACTAAGAGATAACTGTGCCACCTTCTTCACAGATACGCCACCATCCTCAGAGTCCAAGAGACGAACTCCAAGGTTAGCCAGACGGTGAATATCCTTCACCAACTCCCGATTATCCTAATCTACATGATCCATATTTTTCATGGATAACCTGCTAAGTGCATCAGCAACCATGTTAGCTTTACCTTGAAGGTAGTAAAGACCCATGTCATAATCCTTAAGCAGCTCAAGCCATCTCTTTTGTCTGAGGTTAAGAACTTTTAAGTAAACACATATTGTAAGCTCTCATGATCAGAAAAGATATCCACTTGCACTCTATACAAATAGTGATGCTAGATTTTCAACGCGAACGCCACAACTAACAATTCCAAGTCATAAGCTGGATAATTCTTCTCATGAACCATTAACTTTCTAAAGGCATAAGATATCACCTTTCCATACTACATCAGAACGCACCCAAGACCCATACGGGATGCATCATAATAGACCAAAAATCCATCAGTGCCTTCAGATATAGTTAATACCGAAGCCAAAGTCAGCTTACCTTCAGCTTTGTAAAAATACCCTCACAAGCATCCGACCATAAGAACTTTACCTTCTTATAAGTTAGCTTAGTCAATGAGGCAGCTATAGTTGAAAAACTTTCCACGAACCTCCTATAGTAACCAGCTAAACCCCAAAATCTCTAAATATCAGTTGGAGTCATAGTCTAGGCCACTTCTTAACCACTACAACTTTCTGTGGATCCATCATGATCTCTTCATAAGAAATGACATAACTTAGAAAAGTGACAGCATTCAACTAGAATTCACATTTTAAAAATTTGTCATACAACTTCTACTCTTTCAGGGTCAGCAATACATTGCGGAAGTGATCGTCGTGATCTACCTTGCTCTTAGAGTACACTAGAATATCATCAATGAACACAATGATGAAAAAATCCAGAAACTACTAAAAGACTCTGTTCATCAAGTCTATGAATGTCGTCGGGGCATTGGTCAACCAAAAATTTAGAAATAAACTCAAAATGTCCATATGGGGTATGGAAGGCAGTCTAAGGGATATCCACCTCCCTAATATTCAACTGGTGATTCCAAGATCAAATATCAATCTTGGAGAAAAACTTAGCACCCTAAAGCTAATAGAACAAATCATCAATCCTTGGAAGAGGGTACTTATTCTGTACCGACACCATATTCAACTGCCAATAATCAATACACATCTGAAGGGAAACATCCTTCTCACAGACGGATAAAATAGGTGCACCCTATGGAGGCATACTAGGATGGATGAAACCCTTGTCCAAAATATTTTTTAGTTTTTCCTTAAGCTTCTTCACCTCAACTGGAGCCATTCTATACAGGGGAAGAGAAATTGGACGAGTGTCTGAAACAAGATCAATCCCAAAATCAATCTCCCTATTGGGAGGGACACTAGGAAGGTCATCAAGGAAAACCTCAAGAAATTTATTCACCATTGGGATGAAATGTAAAGAAGGACACTCCGAGTTAGTATCTTTACTCAAACCTAATGATAGAGATACCCCTTGGAGATTAATCTCCAAGCTAAAAAAGATCATATAAACCTCCCCTTAGGAGCTATGGAACTGCCCTCCAACTCAATAATTAGTTCATTGACGAAGTTAAAGACGACCTTATGGGCTCGACAGTCTAGAAAAGCATAGAACAAGTACAATAAATCCATCCCTAATATGACATTGAAATTAACCATGTCTAATTCAAATAGATCTACCAAAGTCTCCTAACTACCAGCAAATACCACACAACCCCTATAGACTCTTCTAGCCACCACAAAGTCACCCACAGGGTAGAAATAGAAAAAGGGTCTGAAATATACTCGTGACCAAAACCAGATGCACAGCCACAAATAGGGTCACATATAAAAGAGTGGACCCCAGATCAAGTAAATAGTACACATCATGGGAAAAGAGATTCAACATACCAGTAATGACATTAGGTGATACCTCAAATTCCAAGCGGGTAGTGAAAGCATAGAGATAATTCTAACCAGTGCCGAAGCCAGATGGTGCACCTTTTGGTACCACAGCTGATGAAGAGGCAACAGAAACCTTATTTGCCCTAGAAGAAACCTTGGCTACTGGATAGTTTCTAATCATATGCCCCAGCTGACCACAGCTGAAGAACTTTTCCTTTCCTTTATTATAGTAATCCTGATGTAATCAACCACAAAATCTGCAAAAAAGATATGATGGAGTTGATTGGGCCCTACTAGCCCGAGATTTGTCACTCTGTGCCCTATAATTATCGCCACCTTACGCCTGTCATTTGATGACTTTGGGTAGGGAGCACTAGCCATCGAGAAGACCCAAGATCGCCCCACTTCTTTCTTGGCCACTTTCCACCATTCCTACCACTCTGCTGTTAGCTACCACCCTGCTCATAAATTTTAAACTTCTTAATATACCTCTCTCCTATCTCAACCTACTTTTTCTTCTCCTCCTCATCCCGCTGCATGTACATAAATAACTTGTAGATATCTATGTTCATGTTCGACAAGGCAACCTTACTCTCTAAAATCAAGTCTCAGGATAACCCAAAAGCAAACTTTCTCATTCTATCCCCCATGCTAGAAACTAACTCTGGAGCATACCGAGATAACTGGTGAAACTTCAAGACATACTCCTTGATTGACATCTTGCCTTACTTCAAATTAACAAAATCTTTTGCATTTGCTTCCCTTAATTCTTGGGGAAAGAAGCGGTCCAGGAAAGTATTAGAAAAGTCATTCTACAGGGCTGACTCAACATCGTCACCCCTTGAATGGTCCCATACTTTGTACCACTGGTACACCATATCTTTCAGCTGGTAGGCTACAAACTCCATGCCCTCTACATAAGTGGCATGCCAACAAAGAAGATCTTTTCTATCTCATCCATAAAAATATGAGGATCTTTCTAAACTTTAACTCCAATAAAGGTCAAAGGGTTCAACCTCATAAACTGGCCAACCCTTATGGCCTGAGGAGATGGGGTAACAAAAACACCTCGCTCAACGTGAGAAGCTAACAACTATGCCAATATATGGATAGACTGACAAATCTCAGCATTCATCACATCAGCCTGAGGAGCTCGAGAAGGACTAGGGGGACTAGTGGAACTCCAGAAGGGCAATAAAAAACTGGACCCCTAGACCAGGTCTGGACCCCAAAAGTAGAACGTGTTCCATCAACATTGTCCTCGGGTAGGATAGAGAAGTTCCTGTAAGCTTTAGATCATTTGGGAGGTATGATCTAAAAGGCGAACAAATGGGAATTAGAGGAGAATTCAGGACCCTAGACTCTACAGCCCAAAAATAGAACACAAGAAAGAGAAACTTTCCAAAATACCTTGTAGCCTCTGCAATATGAGTGTAGCGCGCTACATACACTTAAAAGAGACTCTACTTGACACGACTTTGTGGACTCCCAAGTGACCATGACATAGGGTTCTAATACCATTCTGACACGAAACAAACTAGCACCTAGTCATGTCGGGTATCTCAAGTCCAACTAGGATCGGAGACTACCACCAATACCCAACCATTAATCGCCCTACACCGCATGTCCGATGAATTTCGAATATATTACAAGTTAAAATAATAATCTAAAAATAGTAATAAAGTGTATAACCGTGACCAGACAGTCACAAGTAAATATCCAACCAATACCAAGGCTGACACCAATACCGACACCGTCCATGCCCATAGTAGTCCAGTAAAGCCTCTAACTAGAATCTAAGAACATTCAGTCGATACATGCCCTCAACCATATCCAAAACCAAAATTCAAGAAATAAAATAATGAAAGGAAGTCCATAGCATGAAATGGAGTCTTCTGGAGTATAAAAGCTCACTACTTCAGCCTGGCTAAAAGTTGTCCCCAAATCTAAGTCACTCAGCAGGAGGAATTGTAGTATGGCCGCTTCCTGCATCGCGTGGGGATACAACGTCCAAAGATGGTTAGCGGAGTGAACACTAGCATTAACTCAAGGATGAAGATAAAATATTTCATCATTCAAAACCAAGTCAAATAACCATATGCAATCACATATATACATATATACCGTTCTGAGAAAGGTAACAAGGTTTAGCATGTTTTTAAAACCTTAACTTAGGCTATGTATCTCTGCCGTCCTAAATGTCCACCCACGGTCTATAAAGGTTCTGCTCCCCCTGCTGAAAGGGCCTCGATACGTGTTAGCCACATGAATCGGAGGTATCAAGAAAGACCAGGGAATGCCCCAACCCCACGTCAACAAAGATATATATATATATATATATATATACACATATATCAATGGTATGAACCATGAACACAGGTCATCAAGACCAAACCTCACATCGGTAAACATGAGTTTACAGTATTGGTCCCCCAAGGACCTCCACCTTTCACGGATTTTCTACGCAACCCACTTTAAGCACATATTAAAATCATTCACATATCACCAACTATTTACCAAGGAGTCTTTTATTTAAGCATTAACCATTAGTATCATTATACCAAAATTAGAGCATGCAAGTCTATTCCAATTATGCCATATGAAACCATTAAATAAAGATTAGACTTCACCGTTTCCAATTAAACCAAGACCATGGCCACCAAGGACTTTCCAATAAATTTAAAATCAAACCAGACCAATTCAGGTTGCATTACCATTTATGCAATGCACGAATTCCAAGACTAGACAAACTATGTGACAAAATCATACTCATTGGCATTTTCACAAACAAGTTATGGGCACATAAGTTTTAAAACGATGACCAAGTAATTTCAGGAATTCAAAGCACCCCAAAATCCATTTACTATTGCCATGCATCCCACAATGTCAAAATCATACTAAAAGCATGAGAAAAACTTAATTAAACCATGAGAAAACATTATTCAACCATGAACATCCCAAACCCCTAACCTTGCTTCAAACTATATCAATACCATGTAAAATACATACTTTTTGTAAAATAATAATGAGGGAGGAGTTACATGACTTAGACACCAAGAAGCACGAAAGAATCACTCTTGAAAGCCCCTAATTTATTGGCTTGATGAAACACTAGATTTTTCTTGAACAAAGAGTTTGAGAGAGATTTTTAGAGTATTTGATTGGGAATAATAAGTTAATAAAGTCTCAAAAGGTGTTTTAATTCTTGGTATCAAATGGAATTAAAAGGGGAAATATCCGGAATACCCCCAACTTAAAATTGTAAAAAAAGACCACAGGTGGTTACGAGTCGACCCCGTGACTCGTGACCATAACAAATGACTCATACCATTAATTCACCACCAAGATAGTGAGTTGGACACCCATACACTATCCACCATACGACTCCATGACCCTACTCATGACCAGACCATACGACTCGCACAGACTAGTCTTACACAAGACAAAACTCAAAGGATTAGACATTAGACAACATACGACTCAACCCTACCACTCGTACCCTACACTTACGTCTCTTAGTTATCCACTCATACTTAGAGTCAATTCAAGTTGCTATGTTTCTGATTTAATGAAGAATTGACCTAATGACTCGTCACCACCACCAATGATTCATCACCACTAACTTGAAACCACAATAGAAATGCAACTACCATACACTGGAAACCTAATGATTTAGGTTACCTAACTCGTACCCATACCATACGACTCATAGAATGAGTTGTTACTAGGACAGTGAGCTCAAAGCTTCAAAAATTTCTAAGGGCCTGAATCCAGGGGTTTTTATTTCTTGAGCTTTGAGCTCACTACCTTGTTTATGACTTAACAATATGAGTCGTATGGGGTCTTAATGTGTTAGGTGACCCTAGACATAAGGTTTCCATTGGATGGTGGTTGGGTTTTTGTTATGGTGATGACTTGGGGATACGAGTCGTTAAGGGTGGTGACGGGTCGTTAGGACAAACCTTAACCAAATTAGTAACATAGTGGCTTGGCTTTTCTCTAAGTACGAGTGTCTCACTAAGATCCTTGAGGATAGGTTACAAGTGGTAGGGTTTAGTCGTATGTTGTCCAGTGTCTAATCCCTTTGGGTTTTGTCTTCGATAAGACTGGACCATACAAGTCGTATAGTCAGGTTATGAGTTGGATCATGGAGTCGTAAGGTGGATAGTGTATGGGTTTCCAACTCACTGTTTAAGATATTACTCAAGGCTACGAGTCGTATGGTGGTGATGAGTCAATGGGTTGACTCGTCACCAAAGATGGATTTTAACAATTTTTAAGTTGAGGGCATTTTGGACATTTCCCACTTTAAGTCCCTTTGATACCATGACTTAAAACATCCTTGGGACTTTATTAACATATCTTTCCCAATAAAAACACTCTTAAATTCTCTATCAAACTCTCTGTTCAAACTAAAGCTAGGGTCTCTTCAAGCTAATCAATTAGGGTTTTCAATGGTGCAATCTCTTCCAAACTTCTGGGTGCTTAAGGCACATTACTGCTCCTTCATTGTTAATTTACTAAAAGCACATGTTTTAAGTTATGGATTTTATGGTATTGTTATGGTTTTGAAATAAGGGTTAGGGGTTTTGAATGCATATTGTTGGTATGTCTTTTCTTATGGTTTAATTATAGTTTTTCATGTTTTAAACATAATTTTGAACATGTGGTTGTATGGGTATGGTGGTTGAACTTAATAATGGTAAATTACTTTAAAATTATGACTCTTTAAGCGCTTATGACCCCAACCCTGTATTATGAAATTGGCTAGTAGATGTGACAAAGGTGGGATTTTGAACTAGGGGTACAATGGAATCCCTAAATTATTTGGTTTGAATTATTTCTTAAAACTAATAAATTGTATAATTGGATAAAATGGTTATCGATGGTTTTGAAAATATTGTGGGGTACACAAGAATCCCCTAAGTGATTTTAATAATGGAGTCTACAGGGTACACGGGAATCCCATAAGTGTTGGCTGGTGAAATTGTTTGCAAGCTATAGTCAGTATGACGATACCACTTTATAATGCCTTTGTAACGCCCCGAAATTGGGTCCCGAGATGTCACACGGTGCTTAGGGTCACAAGTGTCCCCAAGCTAATCCTTCTACTGGCATAACTCATAAGAAACTGAATAAAAATACAAATCCATATAAATCAGCAAAAATTAACTCTTTTCTGAATCTGATCAATATAAAAATGGAATTTTACAGGATTACAATTCTGCCTTTACAACCAAAATTGAAACAAAATACATCAACTTCTACTGACTGTCTATGAAGCCTCTACTAGTACTAACTGTAGGTAGCCGGGTCATGACTCCCGACTACCCCAACTCAATACGACTGAATAAAGAAAATACAACACTATAAACTCTGCATAACTAACCCAAGCCCTTGAATCAAAAGGACTCATCACCTGCTGACTGGATACCACGAACTGACTGGATCCAAAGGTGCAACTATACCTTGTACCTACATTCCGAGAAAATGTAGCCCACATACGAATATGTGGGTCAGTACCAAGGAAAGATACCGAGCATATGGGGGTGCAATGTATATATAAAATAATATCTTAATATCATCACATTATATAAAATTATGCATACTGATATAGATGACTCGCTTAGCTCGAATTAAATCATCAAAATCATGGATGAATAATACATGTAAAGTAAAACAAGTGAGTCATTACAATACGTTCTTAATTCACTTTCATCTCAATTTCAAATCATCAAAACAATCAAATCTCATGTCAATTCTCATTAGAATATATTCCTTAAATCTTTTAAGAATAATGACTTTCTCAAACTCAGCCTTTTAAGCAAATATGTTTTCATCTCAGATAGAAGAGTACACACACACACACATTGGGAGATTCTATAACCGACATAAACCATGTGAGCTACATGGAGTCCAACGTACAACCCACGTTGGGGAGAGTCGTCCTATCCTTGCTATCGGAGTAGGACTATCGATATCAAATCCACACAAACTAGTGATCACTATATAAATCAGCCTCAGGCTCACTCCTATGGGTCACTTTATACCTCCCACTCGGTGTTAAAGATTACTCCCGGACTTAGCTCAGAAATTTAAATCATCCTCAAGCTCACATTAAAGAAAATCCACAATAAACACTTCAACAATTTTTATCGGGAGCCAATTTGCTACCCCTTTATCATAATCAATAAAAAGGTGGATTTCTTTCACAGTCGAGTTCAAAATAACTCATTCACGATCAAAAGGTCAAATCATTCAAAACATCTCAAATATTCAACATCAACGTGCATATAGCACACATTTTCTCAAAGACACAATTTCAAATGGGGTTAAAGACCCAAATATCAAAATCATAGTAAATTTCTTTCAAGCATCATGCTTTAAGTCATAATTTCATATAAATTCGACTTTTCAAAGTCATAAACATCATAATCTCAAGATAAACAAGATAGAATATAAGTTCATGCTCCAAAATCATAATAAACATATAAAAATCATATCTTCGTAAAGAAAATTATTTTTGGGCACAAGAACGAAAGAGAGTTCTTGTTGAAAAACCCCACATACCTTGAATGATGAACTTTAGATCGATACTCATTTTTGAGATGTTAACCGTGCCTTTTAATGATGGTTCTTGGAGTTCTTGAACTAGGAACTTGGAATCTTGAATAAATTTGCAGAATTAATGGTGAACTTTGGATGTTCTTGAAGTTGGATGTAGGAGCTTAGGGTTTTCTTTTTGAGGGAATTTGATGAAATATAACATATAATGCTTCTAATAGGCTTTAATATAGGGTTTGGACAGATTTTGGGTGAGGGGGAATGACCAAAACTCCCCTAAAAATCAAATAATTCTCGAATCTGTCCTTTGGTGGACTGTTTTGATAGTCTAAAGTAGATCAACCATAACGTTTTACTCTGATATCCAAATTGGATGAAACCAATTTCATTAGAAAGAGGACTCTCATATATTTCCATCGATATATAGTATACCACCCATATCATTGTGTACGAGGATTTATGATCGGTTGAAGTTGACCCAAAAATTCACTTTTGATAGGCTGAAGTAGATCGACCATAACCTTTTGCTCCGATAGACAAATTAGATGAAACCAATTTCATTAGAAAGAGGACTCGCAGAGCTTTCCGTTGATATATAGTAGATCACCCATATCATTATTTACAAGGATTTATGATCATTTAAAGTTGGAGCAAAACTACGCCAGGCCTCAGTACTTTTTTTTTCCTGCACGTTTTACTGTTCACTACTATTCACGGTTCGATCAGAATGTTCATAACTCGTCCCTCGGGTGTCCGCTTTGGATGATCCACATATCGTTGGAAATATTATTAGATACTCTACGCAATGGTGGGTCATAATCTAAGACATTATGTACGAAAAATTTATAATTTATTCTAGAAGATAGAACCCAACATGTTTACGCATAAAATTTCAACGAAAAATTTCCCGGGGTATTACATCATCTCCCCCTTGGATACATTCATCCTCGAATGTCGATGAATAAGTACAGAATACCATGGAAATGAGGACAAAAGGATGGGATAACGAAATCAATCCACTTATTTCACTCCAAACTTTCGAATACTTCATAGAACATGCGATTCATAATGAGAATGGTCACATAGTTGGATCTTAAACAAAGGAGACTGATTTTAAGGAATCGATATCTTTGGTTTATTCAGAGACTGAGAATCAAAGGCCTCGAAGGAGATCTTATCAAAGAAGGACCACTTGCGCCCAAATGAAATGTCCCTAAACCCTCCCTCCAAAAGATTCAAATGACATTGTTCGGGGAGAAAATAAACCATAATTTGATACAATCCTATCGTATGGGAACCAGGACCCATATGGCATAAATTAAGATAGGAATTTCTAGGTCTTGGGAAACATAACTCCTTGCTTCCAAACTTAGCAACACTTCCCAACTACTCTCTCGACTATGTTCAAGCCTAACTCCAAGTACTCATGAGATATGCCACATAACACTTTAATATTAATCTATATCATGAACCTCAATACACACTGAGCCTCACAACTCCTCACAACTCCTCACTTCAAACATAACTCTTATTGCTACTCCAACAACCACATACAATCTTATACAAGGGATACGCTAACTTGCGGTGCATTCTTTTAGATATACAACCATAACATTCAACCTATACTCATAACCACATACACACTTTGCACATGCACCTCTAAACGAACACTCATAAAGCATCTTCCTTACTTTCTCTAAGATTCCATCAACTACATCATTCACACATACTGGTCAATTCTTTAAACGACACACATAACATTTTCTCAACCAATTGAACTATACACAAAAACTCTGTATTACTATTCCTACAACCTCATAGAAGTGCATAAAACCAACGCACAACAATCTTTCCAAATAAAAATTTAAAACTTCAACTAACCACGACATGTATCAAGGACTTAGCCTCAATCTAACTTCACTTCACCGCCGTAAGCACACCACCTTCTATCATAGATAAGGAAGTATCTTCTCTCCCTTCTAGACAACTGCTCAACACCATTAGCTTGACTTAATGAAAAGGTCACAAAATTTTAAAACATGAAGACCTGAAACATGAAGGGATAATGTAAATAACTTGACTCTCTCTATTGAGGCCTTAGGAATAAAATATCAAATACAATGGGTTCATTAAGGTATCAAAACTGAAGACACCCATAACGGAAACTGAATCTCACTGATCAATAAGAGTATTGCCTGAGTACCGGAACTGAACATACTGTAAAACTTGAGTATATGAGTCATGGGCGGCATGCCCTGAATTTAGAGCTCATAACTTATGGAATGTGATTCCAACTGCTAGAAGAACTGGAATTTCTCATTTTTGGAAACTAGAAGAGTATGTAATTCTCCATCACGTATATGAACATGAATTAAGATCATGGAACTGAAATGTAAAGCATGAGTAGGTTTTGGGACAACTGAAAATACTGAAATAACATTGGGTCAAGCACCGATCTTTCTCACAACAAATTTACAACTTACTGGTACTTCTACTAAAATGTAAAAGCTTGACTTGACTACTTGTTCTATCATCTCCCCCTTAGCTTTAAGCCACCACTCAAATTCTCAAATGCTTACTAATTTCGAATCTCCACGAACATCTCTATCGCCGGAATGTACACCATCTAGTGCTTCAACTCTTTTTTCTATTAGCTCAACTTGAATACTTTCTAACCTTTTGATAGACCATGCTACTTCTGTCTTCTCCCTCTAATACCATGCCTATGAACTTATGTCTCTAACCCATAAGAATCAAAATCACACTTAAGAGGCTCAATATTTCCAATCATACGCCTCGCCTTAACTTAGCCATCAAAACATCATCCATCATCTAACTAGTATTTATCCATCTAACAATCCCATGGCACGACTCACTACACCACTTACATTAATCCTCGAAATTAAAGCAGTCCCATAATATCTTGGGTGAACTTTCTCATCATAATATAATATTAAACTTAATTACAAGTCAACTACACTTAAACTCTTGTGTACACTGTTCAAGCCTATTAGGTCACTTCCGGCAACTAATACCATTAATACGGAAACCGTCACATTCGGCTTCATGATCACCAATCGTTCAAACTTAAGGTCTCACACTTCACATAATTTACAACTTCATCTCACGCATAACTCCCACGTGAAGATTATAAAACAACACATCCATGAACACTAGCCCACTTAAACTTCATAACAATAATAATTGCTCCTAATCATGTAGCCTGTCTTATTCACAATCCATTAACACATCCTTCTTTCACCCGTCACTACTATCTTCCTTCATACACAACTTAACATAGTTCATAGCTCTCTACGTCTTAACTTAACTTCCTCTTGCAATCTGGAGAGCGCCTAGATTAACAACACTTACCCAACAAGTACTTTCATCAATAACCTATACTTTTCTAACACCACAAATAACATCAATAACTCTTTCCTTACCCTAAGTAAACAACAATCCACCTTAACTAATAACTCCTCCTCTAACTTTCACTAAACTAACAAACAAGGGTATATCACTTAATTACTAATTCAATCATAAGCAAAAATTCAGATATACATATTTAATAAATCGTCCATACCACCTTTCTTGTCACTACACTTCTAAACCCACACTTTCAACTAACACAGGAACGACAAGATAAATAACAAGTTGCTAGTGAATCGAAATAGGCCTCACACGGCTTCACTAGACTTTGGTTTTGTGTTTTGATCAAGAAAGTTATATGAATAACAAAGTAACTATGCTAGTGGATCAAAATAGGCCCCACACGGCTTCACTAGACTTTGGTTTGTATTTTGAACAAGAAAATGAGATGAATAACAAAGAAGCTATGCTAGTGAATCGAAAGAGCCCCACACGGCTTCACTAGACTTTGATTTTTCACAAACATAATGATAACAAGATTACATAATACAAGAGATAGAAACTTGACACACAACATTCAATGATCTAAGAATACACCTTACTCTGTCTTAATTAAATAACTCATAAGAATGAAGCATAACTTTCAACTTAAAGAACTTAACACACTAGAGAGCTCCTCTCAAGCCCTTTGTGTAACTTTTAAAATTTCTTCTAGAAAATATAGAAGCATTACCTGGGGAAGAACTGGAGCTTGCGAATCATGTTATCGCAAAAATAATACATAGAAGGAGAATTATAGATTAACATTGTAGATTCTGAGGAGGAATCTGAAAGCACATCTAACCTAGGCTTAGTTCATTTCTTTTATGAACATGAATAAAGTACTTCAATCTTTGGAACTCAAAAGCACTGATAGGATACTTTCTAGCTCTCTTACAATTCCATAACTATCTATGGAGAATTAAGCTTAACTGTTTCTGATACCTTAAAAATGAGTCAGAGTTGGCCAGAATAGAGTAAGATAAGAATCTATATAAGCTTCTTGGAGAACCTTTTTATAGCACGATCTTAGACTTAAAAAAGGGGAAACATTTCCTAAATGCCCTATAGCCTCTCAAAGAAAAGTACAGACGTCTCCGTACCATTCCGCAAGAATCTACTAGACACGACTTCATAGACACCCTAGGACACTTGAACTCTGTGCTCTGATACAAAGATTGTAACGCCCCGAAATCGGGTCCCGAGATGTCACACGGTGCTTAGGGTCACAAGTGACCCCAAGCTAACCCTTCTACTGGTATAACTCATAAGCAACTGAATAAAAATACAAATCAGCTGAAATTAACTCTTTTCTGAATCTGATCGATATAAAAATAGAATTTTACAGGATTACAATTCTGCCTTTACAACCAAAATTAAAACAAAATACATCAACTTCTACTGACTGTCTATGAAGCCTCTACTAGTACTGACTGTAGGTAGCCGGGTTATGACTCCCGACTACCCTAACTCAATACGACTGAATAAAGAAAATACAACACTATAAACTCTGCATAACTAACCCAATCCCTTGAATCAAAAAGACTCATCACCTGCTGACTGGATACCACGAACTGACTGGATTCGAAGGTGCAACTATACCTTGTACCTACATTCTGAGAAAATGTAGCCCACATACGAATATGTGGGTCAGTACCATGGAAAGATATCGAGCATATGGGGGTGCAATGCATATATAAAATAATATCTTAATATCATCACAGTTTATAAAATTATGCATGCTGATATATATGACTCGCTTAGCTCGAATTAAATCATCAAAATCATGGATGAATAATACATGTAAAGTAAAACAAGTGAGTCATTACAATACGTTCTCAATTCACTTTCATTTCAATTTCAAATCATCAAAACAATCAAATCTCATGTCAATTCTCATTAGAATATATTCCTTAAATCTTTTAAGAATAATGACTTTCTCAAACTCAGCCTTTTAAGCAAATATGTTTTCATCTCAGATAGAAGAGTACACACACACATACATTGGGAGATCCTATAACCAACATAAAACATGTGAGCTACATGGAGTCCAACATACAACCCATGTTGGGGAGAGCCATCCTATCCTTGCCATCGGAGTAGGACTATCGATATCAAATCCACACAAACTAGTGATCACTATATAAATCAGCCTCAGGCTCACTCCTACGGGGGCATATAGTTCTAGGGAAGTAAGGTCACTTTATACCTCTCACTCGGTGCTAAAGATTACTCCCGGACTTAGCTCAGAAATTTAAATCAGCCTCAGGCTCACATTAAAGAAAATCCACAATAAACACTTCAATAATTTTTATCAGGAGCCAATTTGCTACCCCTTTATCATAATCAATAAAAACGTGGATTTCTTTCACAGTTGAGTTCAAAATAACTCATTCACGACCAAAAGGTCAAATCATTCAAAACATCTCAAATATTCAACATCAACGTGCATATAGCACACATTTTCTCAAAGACACAATTTCAAATGGGGTTAAAGACCCAAATATCAAAATCATAGTAAATTTCTTTCAAGCATCATGCTTTAAGTCATAATTTCATATAAATTCGACTTTTCAAAGTCATAAACATCATAATCTCAATATAACCAAGATAGAATATAAGTTCATGCTCCAAAATCATAATAAACATATAAAAATCATATCTTCGTAAAGAAAATTACTTTTGGGCACAAGAACGAAAGAGAGTTCTTGTTGAAAACCCCCACATACCTTGAATGATGATCCACATATCGTTGGAAAGCTTATTTGATACTCTACGCAATGGTGGGTCATAATCTAAGATATTCTTCACGAAAAATTTATAATTCATTCTAGAAGATAGAACCCAACACGTTTACGCATAAAATTTCAACGAAAAATTTCCCGGGGTATTACAGCCTTAATAATTGACTCCTAGAATTGGTGGTTTGGATATGTGCTAAATATTTTTAATTGTGCAATAATGAGGGTTATGATAGCTAGCCGTGGAGGTGTGAGCTCGAAGGACAGACACTGAAAACTTATGTTTACCGATATGTGGGTTGGTCTTGGTTCCATATCCTTGTGGGGTAAATGAGAATCCCCCAAATCTATACTTGTATATATGTATCATGGAGCATGAAGGGTACAAGGGAATCCTCGAACTTCTATGACATCTCCTGTTTGTGCGACTATACGTACTGGGCCTGTTCAGGGGGTAACACTGGACCAATACAGCATGTGGGTAGACTTATAAAGGTAAAGCTACAAAATCCAGGTTAAGGTTTTAAATGCATGCTAAACCTTGTACCTTATCCCGGTATGATATATATATGTAACATTGCATATGGTCATTTGATTTGGTCTTGAAGAATGGCATTATTTTATATTTATCCCTGAGTTACATGCTAGTGTTCACTCTGCTAACCGTCATCGGGCGATGTATCCCCACGCAATGCAGGAATCAGCTATACTACCATTCCTCCTACTTAGTGACTTAGATTCAAGGACAACTCTTAAGTAAGACTAAAGTGGTGATGTTTCATACTCCAGAAGACACCATTTCATGCTATGGACTTCTTTATTTGTTATTTTTATTTCCTTGTTTTTGGTTTTGACTATGGTCGGGGGAATATCCTGACTGGATATTCTTTGATTCTGGTTAGAGTCTTTCTTGGACTTCTATGGGCATAGGCGGTGTTGGTATTAGTGTTAGCACTAGCATTGGGATTGGCATTGGATGGTTAATTGGTTGTGGAATTCGATTTCAATTTGACTTGTTATCATGTCTTTAGATTAATATTGTTTTATCTGTTTATATGTTCAAAATTTATTCAATACGGGGAATAAGGTGGCTAATGGTTTGGGGTATCGGGAGTGGTCTTCGATCCTGGTTGGACTTGAGATACCCGACACGACTAAGACCTGGTTTTGTTTGTGTTAGATTGGTATCAGAGCCCTAGGTCCATGATCAATTGGGAGTCCACAAAGTCGTATCGAATAGAGTCTCTTTTAAGAGTATGTAGTGCACCACACTCATAAAGAAGAGGCTATGAGGAATTTAGGAATGCTTCTCTTTCTTATGTTGTATTTTTGAGCTATAGAGTTTAAGGTCCTGAAACCTTCTCTAATTCCTGTTTGTTCGCTTTTAAGAACATGCCTCCCAGATGATCTAAATTTCATGAAAATTCCTCTTTCCTACCCAAGGACAATGTTGATGGGACAAGTCCTATTTATGAGGTCCAGATCCGATCTAGGGATCTAATTCCTGATTGCCCTTTTAGAGTTCCTCAAGCTGAGGTGAAGAATGCTAAGTTTTGTTAGTATATTAATATGTTGGCACAGTTGGTAGCTTCTCAGTTTGAACGTGGTGCTTCTGTTACTCCATATTCTGAGGCCACAAGAGTTTGCCAGTTTATGAGGTTGAACCCTCTGACCTTTACTAGTGTTAAAGTTGAGGAGGATCCTTACGATTTCCTTGATAAGATGGAAAATATCTTTTGTGCGATGCATGCCACTTATATGGAGAGCGTGGAGTTTTTCACCTACCAATTGAAGGATGTGGCATATTAGTGGTATAAGAAATGGGATCAATCAAGGGGTGACGATGCTGAGTCAGCCTTGTGGGATAATTTTTCTAATGCTTTCCTAGATGTCTTATTTTCTCAGGAGTAGAGGGAGGCAAAGGAAGAAGATTTTGTTAACCTAAAGCAAGGCAAGATGTCATTCAAGGAGTATTCCTTGAAGTTTCACCAGTTATCTCAGTATGCTCCGGAGTTAGTTTCTAGCATGAGGGATAGAATAAGAAAGTTTGCTTCTGGGTTATCCTGAGACTTGATTTTGGAAAGTAAGGTTTCCTTGTCGAACAAGGACATGGACATATACAGGTTGGTTGTGTACATATAGTATGTTAAGAAATAAAAGAAGAAGCAGGCAGATAAAGGGAAAGGCAGATCAAGAAGTTTAGATTTTCTAAGCAGGGTAGTGTCCAACAACAGAGTGGCAGGGATGGTGAAAAGTGGTCTAAGAAGAGGTAGGACAATTCTGGGTCTTACTTGACGACTAGTGCTCCCTACCCAAAGCCATCTGGTGATTGGCGTTTACAGGGTGGCGATAATTATAGGGCACAGGGTGCCTAATCTCAATCTAGTGGGGCCCAATCAGCTCCATCATATCCTCCTTGCATATTTTGTGGCCGATTGCATCGGGGTTTCTGTGATGAGAGAAAGGACAAGTGTTTTAACTATAATCATCTAGGGCATACACTTAGAAACTGTCCTATTGGTAAGGTTGTCTCTGGGGCAAACAAGGTTCTTGTTGCCTCTACATCAGCTCTAACACCAATGGGTGCCCCATCTAGCTCCGACACTGGTCGTAACTGACTCTATGCTCTTACCACTCATCAGGAATCTGAGGCAACGCCTGGTGTCATTACTGGTATGTTGAAACTTTTTTCCCGTGATGTGTACTGTTTACTTAATTTGGGGTCCACTCTTTCGTATGTGACCCTATTGTGTTGTGCATTTTGGTTTTGGTCCCGAGTGTATTTCGGACCCTTTTTTTATTTCTACCCCAACGGGTGACTCTGTAGTGGCTAAAAGAGTCTATAGGGGTTGAGTGGTATCTGTGGGTGGTTGGGAGACTTTGGTAGATCTATTTTAATTAGGCGTAGTTGATTTCATTGTTATATTGGGGATGGATTGGTTGTACTCGTGCTATGCTTCTCTAGACTTCAGACCCATAAGGTCATTTTTAAATTCTCTAATGAGCCGATTATTGAATGGGAGGGTGATTCCCTAGCTCCTAAGTAAAGGTTCATATCAAATCTTAGAGCTCGGATATTAATCTCCAAGGGGTGTCATATCATCTAGTTCGAGTTAAAGATTCTTACTCGAATGGTCCATCTTTGCATTTCATTCCGGTGGTGAATAAATTTCCTGAGGTCTTCCCTGATGACCTTCCTAGTGTTCCTCCGGATAGGGAGATTGATTTTGGGATTTATCTTGTTTTGGACACTCATCCTATTTCTACTCCCCCATATAGAATGGGTCCAGTTGAGTTAAAGGATCTTTAAGAAGCAACTAAATGGTCTTTTAGACAAGGGTTTCATCTAACCTAGTTTGTCTCTGTGGGGTGCATCGATTTTATTCGTGCGCAAGAAGGATGGTTCCCTTTGGATATGTATTGATTATCGACAGTTGAATAAAGTGACGATAAATAATAAGTACCCTCTTCCAAGGATAAATGACTTGTTTGATCAGCTTTAGGGTGCTAAGTTTTTTATCAAAATTTATCTTTGATCCAAGTATCATCAGCTTAAGATTAGGGAGGTGGATATCCCTAAGACTGTCTTTCGTAACAAATATGGGCATTTTGATTTCTTAGTCATGTCTTTTAGGTTGACTAATGCCCCAGCGGAATTCATCGACGATATTATGGTATACTCTAAGTTCGAGGGGGATCATGTCGATCACCTCTTCATTGCATTGCAAACCCTGAAAGATCAGAAGTTGTATGCCAAATTCTTAAAATATAAATTTTAGTTAAGCACTGTCACTTTTTTGGGACATGTCATTTCTAGTGAAGGGATCATGGTGGATTCACAAAAAGTTAAAGTGGCTAAGAAATGTCCTAGACCCATAACTCCAACTGATATTCAGAGCTTCTTGGATTTAGCTAGTTATTACAGGAGTTTCGTAGAAAGTTTCTCAACTATAGCTGCCCTAGTGGCTCAAAAGAAGGTAAAGTTCCTGTGGTCTGATGCTTGTGAGAGTAGTTTTAAGAAGATGAAGGATAAGCTGACTTCGGCTCAAGTCTTGACCTTAACTGAAGGCACTAATGGATTTGTGGTCTATTGTGATGCGTCCTATGTGAGGCTTGGTTGCATCTTGATACAACATGGAAAAGTGACAGTTTATGCCTCTAGACAGTTAAAGGTGCATGAGAGGAATTATCCAACTCATACTTGGAATTATTGGCTGTAGTATTTGCATTGAAAATCTGGCGTCACTATTTGAATGGAGTCCATGTGGATATCTTTTTCGATCATAAGAGCCTTCAATATGTGCTTACTCAGAAAGAGTTAAACCTTAGACAAAAGAGATGGCTTGAGTTGCTCAAGGATTATGAAATGAGTCTTCACTAATATCCAGGTAAAGCTAACATGGTTGTTGATGCTCTTAGGAGGTTACCCATGGGGAGTCTAGCTCATGTGGATGAAGGGAAGCGAGAGTTGGTGAAAGATATTCACCGTTTGGCTAACCTTGGAGTTCGTCTCTAGGACGAAGGATGGTGGTGTGTGTGTGCAGAAGGTGGCGTAGTCGTCTGTTGGTTTTAAAATAAAGGAGAAGTGAGTGTTGGATCCTATCTTGATGAGGATCAACGGTAATGTAGGTGGCCAAAAGGTGATGGCCTTCGAGATTAGTGGTGATGGAACCTTGCAGTACAAAGAGATATTATGTGTTCCTGACATAGATAGGTTGTGATAGAGAATCTTAGCTGAGTCGCATGAGTCGCATTAAGCTATTCATCCTGGTTTGACAAAAATATATCATGACCTTAAGAAGATGTATTGGTGGAGCAATATGAAGTGGGATGTATCAAGTTTTGTGGCTAAGTGCATGGTGTGTCGCAAGTGAAAGTTGAGCACATGAGGCCCGAAGGATTGTATCAAGAAATTGAGTTGCTTATGGGAAAGTGGGAAGTGAACAATATGGATGTCGTTACCGGTATTCCTCGATCTCGAAATCAGTTTGATTAGGTTTAAGTCATCGTGGATAGGATGACAAAGTCTGCTCACTTTTTGCTAGTGAAGACTAATTTCTCGACAGAGGATTATGCAAGGTTGTACCTCCAAGAGATTGTAAAGTTGCATGGGGTACCTATTTCTATCATCTCGGATCGCGGTATGCAGTTTTCATCGTGATTTTGGAGGTTGTTTCAGAAAGCTTTGGGGACTAAGGTGAGTTGTAGGACGGTATTCCACCCGCAGTCATATAGGCAAGTAGAAAGGACTATTCAGACATTGGAGGATATGTTTCGCGCTTGCGTGATTAAATATGGTGGTATTTGTGTTGAGCATTTGCCTCTTATAGAGTTTGTGTATAATAAGATCAACCACTTTAGCATTGGTATAGCTCCATTTGAAGCTTTGTATGGTAAGAGGTGTAGGTCTCCTATTGGGTGGTTCGAGGTAGGTGAGGCAGATATATTTGGCCCAAATTTGGTTCACCAAGCCATGGATAGGGTGAAGTTAATTCAGTACAGACTTAAAGCCACCCAAATACGCCAAAAGTGTATGCTGATGTGAGGCGTAGGAAGTTAGAGTTTAAAGTTGAGGATAGGGTGTTCTTGAAGGTATCTCCCATAAAAGAAGTGATGCAGTTTTGGAAGAAGGGGAAGCTCATTCCCCGGTATATTGGTTTGTACTTGGTTTTAAGAAGGGTTGGCAATGTTGCGTATGAGTTGGAGTTGCCTTCTAGATTGAACACACCCGGTGTTCTACATTTCCATGTTGAGCAAGTGTGTGGGTGATCCGTCGTAAATTATGACTATCAAGAATAGTGGTATTTCAGATTTTTGGTCTCATAAGGAGGTCCCGATTGAAATCATAGATCGACGGGTTCATCGATTATGGACCAAGGACGTAGCTTCGGTAAAGGTTCTATGGAGGAACCACAAGGTCGAAGAGGCTACTTGGTAAGCTGAAGAGGACATGAAGTCCAAGTATCCATTCCTATTCCCCGTTCTGGAAAATCGTGCTTAAGGTATGTATTGTTCTTACCATCTTTGTTTTCAATCTTTGTTAAAGGCAAATTGTAAATTCCTTGGTAGTTTGTTTTTGGTCTTAAAGGTAAGAGTAGATGTTTGGGGGTTAAATCATGCTAGTTAATGCCTTGTCCCATCATTCGAGGAAGAATGATCCAAAAGGGGGTGTATTGGAACACCCCAAATTTTAACCCTTAGGAATTTCTTGATCTTTGAGCTCACTGCCTTGTTTACGACTTAACCATACGAGTTGTATAGTTTTTTGACGGATCAGGTGACCCTATTCATAAGCTGTCCAGTGGATGGTGGTTGAGTTTCTGTCATGGTTACACTTGGGGATACGAGTCCTTAAGGGTGGTGACAAGTCGTTAGGATGAACTTAAGCAAATCAATAACTTAGTGGCTTGACTCTACTCTGAGTACGAGTTTCTCACTAAGAGCCGTGAGGATAGGTTACGAGTGGTAGGGTTGATTCGTATGTTGTCTAGTGTCTAATCCATATGGGTTATGTCTTGGATACGACTAGACCATACGAGTCGTATGGTTAGCGAGTGGGATCATGGAGTCGTAAGGTGGATAGTGTATAGGTGTCCAACTCACTGTTTAGGATACAATTCAAGGCTACGAGTTATATGATGTTGTGACGAGTCAATGGGTTGACTCATAACCAAAAATGACTTTTTACAGTTTTTAAGTTAAGGGCGTTCTAGACATTTCCCACTTTAAGTCCGTTTGATACCATAACTTAAAACATCCTTGGGACTTCATTAACACATCTTTCCCAAAAGAAAACCTCTCAAACTCTTTGTTCAAGCTAAAGCTAGGGTTTCATCAAGTTAATCAATTAGAGCTTTCAAGAGTGCCATCTCTTCCAAACTTCATGGTGTTTAAGGCATGTTTCTCTTCCCTCATTGTTATTTTACTAAAATCACATGTTTTAAGTTATGGCTTTCATGGTATTTTTATGGTTTTGAAACAAGGGTTGGGGGTTTTGAATTGATATTGTTGATATGTGTTTTCTCATGGTTTAATTATGGTTTTCATATCTTAAATATGGTTTTGAACCTGTGGTTGCATGGGTATGGTGGTTTAACTTAATAATTATAAATTGCTTTCAACTTATGACACTTAAAGTGGTTATAACCCCAACCCTGTATTGTGAAATTAGCTAGTAGTTATGACAAAGTTGGGATTTTGAACTAGGGGTACAATGAAATCCTCAAATTGTTTGGTTTGACTTATTTCTTGAAACTAATGCATGGTAAAACTAGTTAAAATGGTTATGGATGGTTTTGAAAACCTTGTGGGGCACAAGAGAATCTCCCAAGTGATTTTAATAATGGTGTATGCGGGATACACGGGAATCCCCTAAGTAGGGGTGTGCAAAAATCGAACCGATCGATAAATTGAACCGATAAAAATGTTATTGGTTTATTCTTATTGGGCTAAAAGTTTTAAAATGATTTTATAAAAAAAATTATTGGGTTATTGGTTCGTTTCGATTTTTTCTTAATGAGTTTTTGGGTAAACTAATTTCTCTTTAATTTCTAGAAATTAACAAACCCTATTATTTCAATTATACAAACTCTTAATTTCTCCTAACAACATTCAGTTCAAACTTGAAGATTCTTGTAAATTAAAACACATCATGTAGGATTTTTGGTTGCAACTAAGATTCGATTTTTTCATGTTAGTTACTACTATTTCAATTTTATTAGTATTTTCATATCGGTTAAATCGAAAAATGAACCGTTAAGGACTAAAAACCAATAAACTGAAAACCGATAAAAATATCTTATTACTTTGGTTATTGGTTTAGAATTTTTAAAAAAACAAAAACTGATAAACCGAATTGATAATATATAAAATCGAACTGATCGATACACACCCCTACCTCTAAGTGTTGGTTAGTGACACTGCTTGCAAGCTATAGTCTGTATGACGATACCATTTTATAATGCCTTAATAATTGACTCCTGGAATTTGTGGTTTGTTTATGTGCAATAATAGGAATTGGTGGTTTGGTTATGTGCAATAATGAGTATATATAAGAGAAGCTAAGTATAGAGCTCCATTCCAATTAAAATTTCTTTTGAATTTAAATTCAAATATGATATTAATTTGTTAAAAAGAAGATTAGTTTGTTATTTTTTCTTATCCTTATTTTTTTCCAATATAATGTACATTATCTAATAAACTAAATATTTGAGCTGTAACAAATATTTAAAATCAATAAGATAATAATAATACTTCTATTAATTGTTATTATTATCATCTATTTTTTTTGGTTTCCCAAGGTATCCCCACAGCCGGCAGCTGTGAGACTAATCTTTCATTCCTCGGTCAGCGCATTTTGCGGTAGGAAACTGGCCACAGAGTTTGCTCCATTCGGCAAAGACGGGAATCGAACCCCCGACCTCTTGCTTAAGGGACATAGCGCTGAACCACTATGCTAACTCTGTTGGTTTTATTATCATCTATTATTACTACGTGTGTACTACTACTATTAATATTGTTTATTTTATTTTTATTTTTACTACTACTAATAATAATAATAATAAGTTTATTACTACTACGTTCTTTTAAAATTACGAGTACTACTACTACATGTGTATCACTATTACTCCTATTGTTTTTTTTTGTTTAATGGAGATAGTTCAATTGCAAATTAAGTAGAGTGACATGATGAGTTTGGTAGCGGAGGTGTAGCTCCATATAGAGTAGTACTAGAAATACCATTGGCCACAGCCCGTCCAACTAGGTAAAAAATAATTTGGTTTACAGATCTTTTAAAGGTAGTTCCCTTTTTGTCTGATTCTACAAAGGCCAAAACATTATCCGTTAGAGTCGACAAAATAGTTGGTACGCCAATTTTCTCCTGCTTGCTACTCTCTTAAGACAAAGCATCTGCCACCTTATTTTGCTTCTTATAGATGTGGCTGCCTCCTATTGCTTCGAGCTCCTGCAAAAGGGACCTGCACTCATGAATGGTGTTAGTGTATATATTGTGTCCATGAGTCATTGCTTTCATAAGCTCGAGTGAATCTGAGCATATACACAGGGGCTTGATTTGTAGGGATTGTGCCACTTTTAACCCTTGCAGTAATGCCTTAAATTCAGCATGCAGAGGGGTTGTAGGAGGAGATCCTTGGGTGTATCCAGCAATCCAGTCCCCTTTGTGGTCTTTATCACACCACCAAAAAACCCCTGCGCAGCTTGGGATGAATGGCAGTGTCAGTGTTGAGTATGAACGACCCTTCCCCATGAGGCTCCCATCTTATGTGGATGGTTTTAGTATCCTTGGCACTGTTGTCATTGCGTTGCACCATCATGGAGAATTTCATGGCCATGTTGGTAGTATGTTTCTAGTTGATAGAGTTTTTTTTACTATTGAAGAGGTTGTCATTCCTGGTTAGCCAAATAGTCCACAGCATCTGAAGGAGTAGGTGATTCCAATCAATGTAGGTATTGTATTTAGTTTCCTTGATGTTTTTCCAGCACATGAGGGCCTGGTTAACAGTATGATAGTTCCAAGTAGAACTCTGAGGGATAGGACTATGGTTAATGAGGTTAGGACTATGGTTAATGAGGTTGTTCCAGGAAGTAAAGGCATTGGGATAGTGGATGAAGATGTGGTCAATGTTTTCAGAGGGATGGTCACAAAAGAAGCAATTGGAATCAGCAGCGATTCCCAGTCTTTGGAGATAGTGCTTGATAGGAAGTCTGCCATGGCTTAAGAGCCACATAAAGGTTTTGATTTTATTAGGGGCAGGCAGCTTCTAGATCCAGGAGAAACTGAAGTTCGTATCTGAAGCATCCTCAGCTATAAGCTTGTAGGCACTTCCAGTAGAGAATTTCCCATTGGGAGTTTTGTTCCAGTACATGATATCCTCTGTGTTGGGTTTTACATGATTGAAGGTATCAGTAATGCAGCATAGCAGCTGCTGGGGAAGGTCAAAGGGGATGTTGGAGAGGCTCTAGCCTGTAGAACTAAGCATAGTATCCACAGTGAGGTGTTCTCCATTATTAGGAAGGGGTCCTTGGATAAGGTCCCTTAGAGGCTCCATGTGGGGAATCCATCTATCAGAGAGGATTTTTACCTTATTCCCCTTATTGATATGCCAAATTATTCCTTTCGAGCAATCTTTCCAGCCTTGTTGTATATTCCTCTAAGTTCTAGAGACAACCCTGTTAGTCCAGGTGGTATTGGAAGATCTTTGGTATTTGGTAGTGAGGATTCTAGCCCAAAGGGAGAAAGGGTTGTTGGCTAGCCTCCATGCTAGGCTGGCATGAAGTGTCTTATTCCTAATAGCAGCCTTGTGCAGGACAAGGCCTCCATTTTGCTTTTCTTTGATAATTGTGTCCCAACTAAGCATGTGCATCTTTTTCTTACCATCTTCAGTACCCCAGATAAAATCTCTTTGGATTTTTTCAATTGTGCTGATGACCTTGGTAGGAATTTTAATATATTGTATTATATGGGTGGGCATGCTTCTCGGGGTGGCTTTAGCAAGGATAGTTCTGCCAGTCATATTCAGCATTTTGGTTTTCCAACCAGCCAGCCTACTAGCCATATTGTCAATAATAGGCTGAAAGTCGGCATTAGTAAGGGCTTTGTGGAAGATAGGGAAACTAAGGTACTTGCCAAACTGAGTGCTCCTACTGATACCCAGGGCATTGGAGCAGTTGATGGCATTGTGAATCTGGGTGTTATTTGAGAAGATGATTCTAGACTTAGCTTTGTTGATTTTTTATCCAGAGAGGGCACTAAACTTGGATAGGGTAGTCAGGATAGTATCACAATTGGCAGTGTCAGCTCTAGCAAACAGGGTTAGGTCATCAACAAAGAACAAGTGGGATAATTTTGGACCTCCAGTGGTGATAGATATGGGGATCTAAGATTTGTTGGCTACTTGGCTGTCAATGTCCCTAGCCAGTCTTTCCATACACAAGATGAAAAGGTAGGAGGATATGGGGTCACCCTGTCTAATGCCCCTGGAGGGAGTGAAGGTAGGGGTGTTGCTGCCCTTAATGAGGATGGAAAAAGAGTTGGTAGTGATACAAGACATGATCAACTTGGTGAGGTTAGGAGGGAAGTTGAAGAAGAAGAGGGTGTCATGGATAAAAGACCATTCCAACCTATCAAAGGCCTTCTCTAGGTCAATTTTAAGAATCATGTTGTGATGAATGCCCTCATTTTTTTAAAATAGGAGATGTATTCTTGGACAATGATGGCATTGTCAGCAGCTCTTTTGTTACCTAGGAAGCTAGCTTGGGTAGGCCCTATGAGGATTCCCAGGATGGGCTTAATCATGTTAACAATGATTTTAGTGATGAGCTTATAGGGGGTGTTACAAAGACTGATAGGCCTAAAATTCTTGATAGTGGAAGCATTAGGGCATATATGGATAAGGCAGATGAGGGTGTGATTGATCCCTTCAGGAATTTTAAGGTCCTCAAAGACCTTGTAATAGAAATCTTTGGTGCTCTCTCCCACAATGCCCTAATACTTCTGATAAAAGAGAGGGAACAGACTATCAGGTCCAGGAGCTTTTAGGGATGTAAATTGCTTCAGAGCCAAGATTATTTCAGTTTCTCTAAGGAGAGAACCAAGAGTGGCACTCACAGAAGAGGAAATAATATTGGGGCTATTCCAATTATGGTTTGCATGGATGGGACTACTGGTGTGCTCAGTAGTATAGAAGGTATGGTAGAAGTTGGAGATATGGTGAGTGATCTCCTCCTTATCAGTGATGGTGTTTCTAGCCTCATCTTTGAGGTAGGTTATCTTGTTCTTCCTTCTTCTAACCATGGTGGAAGTATGGAAGAACTTGGTCTTGGCATCTCTCTGGCTCATCCAGTTTATCCTAGATCTTACCATCCAGAAGTCCTTTTCTGACTGGAGAAGTGATACAAGCATGAGGAGCACCAAGAGCACAAGATGTTTTCCAAGGTTCAAGCTTCAGAATTGGTAAGCAATTAAAGTCCTTTTTGGAGCATTTTGAAGTCTTTTTCAAGAGAAGAAAAGAGGAGAACTTATACACTCAATAGGCGCCTCAAGTGAAGGGCATTGAAGACATTTTGAAATACAAAATAACACTCAAGAGGCGCCCTAAGTTAGGGCTATTATGGTTCTTTAAGACTTTATTTTTACACTCTAAAGGAGCACCCTTCATTAAGGGTATTTTAGTCTTTATTTTGTAATAGTATAAATAGGCACGTTAGCTCTTATTTTTCTAAGTTTTGACATAATGAATTGAGTGAATTTTCAGATTGTAATATTAGTGTTAGCTTGTAGTATTCTCCTTCTCCTTAAGAGAGAGAAACCGAATTAGGGTTAGCACAATTGATGGATTTCACTTGTGTTGACAAATTGGCAAGAAAGGTGGGTTTCGAGGAGTGTGAATTCCCTTGGTCCACCTAAGAAGAAGGTTTGAGCTTCTATTGGTGAGGTGTGATTGATTGTTTGATACGCCATCTTTTGTTAATCACTTGGTAGAAGTAAGGGTCTTTCTATCTATTCTTTAATTTCAAGCATTCTTCTTCTTCATCCCCTTTCTTTGTGTTGTTTTTCAATTTATGTGCTTGCTGGTTTTTTGGTTCTTCATCCCAATTTTGTGTGTTCTTAGTCTAGATCTTGTATTATTTAGTATCAAAGCCTTGTTTAGGGTTGTTCCAACATCCCTAAATCTTGGTTTTAGTTTTCTTATTAAGAAAATCTCATCAAAAAAAAGTCAAATCCGAAAATTTAAAAAAAAAAAAAAAAGGTATCTAGTGTTGTCTTGTGGTAGATCCGAAATTTAATCCTTAGATCTACACATTTTTACTTTGTTTTTGAAGTTTCTTATGTTAGATTTTTGTTCTCTAACAGCTAGGGAATCTAGATCTACACTTGGAACAAGATTTGGTTGAGGTTGAGCTAAGAACCTCCATGGATATGATGTTTTTTGAAGCTTTTAAGCTAGATCCAAAATTGGCCTTGCGATTTGGACGAGTTTTGTGGCTGATTTTTACATATTTGAGCTCACCTTGGCCTAAGGAACCTAGATCTACAAAAAAATCTAGATTTGGAGTTCATTTGGTTAGAGGTCAAACTTTGTTCAACTCTTAAATATTCATCTTGTTCTTCCATATTCATCAAGTCTTGCTAAGGAAGAATATTCAAAGAGTGTGTTTGATCCAAAAAAAGGAGAATAAAAAAGGAGTACTTGGTGTTTGAGAAAGAATATTCCTTGGCATATTCATTGTCATCCAAAAGAAAGAAGAGACAAAGGGAATAATCAAGTACAGTTGAAAGTACAAGGGGGGGACCAATCCATTTTGAATTCATTTGAAGCTCCAAAAGGGCTCCAAACCTTTAATTTTTCCCTCCCAAACAAAAATTCTTCTTCTACAAGGGTGTTCTAGGCCGAGACTTGAAAATTTTGGGTGAAAGTTTTGAAAACTCAACGTCCAACCATTGAATGCCATATCATCATAGCTCAACGGCCAAATTAAGTTCTTAGTTAGATTTTCTAGTTTCTAATTGTTGTTTCTAGTTTCAATTTTGTTTATTCTATCACTAATTAGCAAACTAGTAAGTACCTACTAGGTTGATAATTAGTTTAGAGTCTGTTTGTTTCGTGTCTACGAGTTTTTTGTGCTTTTCTTGTTTTAAGTCGTAGTAGTTTTTTTGGTTCAAGTCCATGCATCATTTTATTTGAGTCTTATCAAACAAAAATCGATTCTGGACCAAGGCATATTCACCACTCAACTTATTTACCAAGTATTGCCAAGTATTCAGCACTTGTGAGACCAAGTGTAAGGTGAGATCCGAGTGTGAGTGTGTAAGGTTATTTGAACTAACTTATTTGTTCGTTTTGTAGGTTTTTGACTTTGCTGGTTTTTTTTCTCTTTTTTAGGTACCTTGACAATGGAAGGAACAACATCATCCACTCCGGATAGTTATAGTATTTATACTACCTCGGATCCTTTTGAAAATTTCCATCGGCACCTTGAAAGTCTACGCCAATTGATGATTGAAGCATGCCATCTAAGCCGAATCACCACTAACCAAGATACTAGCATTTTGCCTAGTATCAATTCTCCTTGTGTGCAGGTTCAAGATAATATACTTCCACCGGAGGATTCAAGGAGAGTTCCTCAAGAACACATGGTTGTTGATCAAATGAAGCTCTTGGCTAAGAATTCTAACTTTGGGAAAAATGACAAAGAGATGATGCGAGAAGGAATTCTTGACAAACTCCCTTGTAATGAGAGCTTCCCAAAGAAACAAAAGGGCTACCATGATCCAAACCTAGGTGAAGGCCATACCTCATGTGAGCTAAAAGGTAACAATGCTATCTCCTACACTTCTATAAACTTAGAATGTTGTGATGTGACTAGTTGTATCCAAATGGATGTAGTTGATGGTTTTCTTGGAGGAGAATCGGATGAGTCTTCCCTTTGTGATACTCTTGGTATTGTTAGATTGCATGAAGACCAAATTCTTGATGTAAGTTTGCAAGCACTAGTTGATCCTAAAGATGACAAAATTGATTCTTTTCATAGGAATGATTTGTGTCCATCTAGTGCTAGCACTTATAACTTGAATAAGGTTCCATTACCAAGTGATAAGATTATTCACACACTAGTTGACCCTTGTGAAAACCAAGGTGAGTCTACGTTGGAATGTGAGTTGCCAACAACTAGTGAGGTTGTTAATGATGATCAACCTACTCACGAATGTAGTCCACTACTTGAGCATATGTGTGGTGTGTTTGATAAGTTTCAAGTTAGTAATGATGTTGATGGAGTTGATCATGTGTATGAAGAGATTGTGGATACTGAAATGTATGTTGTTAAGGGAGGCCTACTAAGCCGTAGGTCCTTATCCTTGTGCGCTAGTCTTCCCTTAAGAACAAATGCTTTAAGTGAGTATGATACCCTAGTAAATGGAATGAGTAGCTTCAGATTATTCCCTTGGCCACTTCACCCATTTGATATCGGTGTACCAGTAGGGTGGGGAAGGGATTGTTTTGGCTTGTGTTTATTTTCCCTTGATGTTTACCTTAGCCCTATCCTTTGTGATGCATATACAAATTGTTCATGGACAAAACAAGGGATTGCTAGTTGTATGTCATATATGTAACCCCTTGGCATGATAATCTAGTGCAAGGGATGCTTAACCACGGCCTAGACCCTTGTTTACTATTTCACTTTGACCCCAGAATACTCTTGAGAGGTGAAAGTTATAGTTTCGGGTCATGCTTACTTATTTTTTATATTGATGCTATTTATGTCTTTGGTATCCTTTATGCTAAGCTTTTTATTTCAAATACCAAGGATATGTGGGTATATGTCAAATGTGAGCAACCATTGGTTGATGATATGAGTGTGGTACTAATACTAACCCTCCTCCCAAGAGGATTGTGTGTTTGTTTTGCTCTCTCTTTGGTTTTGCAAGATCTGAATTTGAGGACAAATTCCTTTCAAGTTGGATAGGATGATACAAGCATGAGGAGCAACAAGAGCACAAGGTGTTGTCCAAGGTTCAAGCTTCGGAATTGGCAAACAATTGAAGTCCTTTTTGGAGCATTTTGAAGCCTTGTTCAAGTGAAGAAAAGAGGAGAACTTATACACTCAATAGGCGCCTCAAGTGAAGGGCATTGAAGATATTTTGAAATCCAAAATAACACTCAAGAGGCGCCCTAAGTTAGGGCTATTATGGTCCTTTAAGACTTTCTTTTTACACTCCAAAGGAGCACCCTTCATTAAGGGTATTTTAGTCTTTGTTTTGTAATAGTATAAATAGGTACCTTAGCTCATATTTTTCTAAGTTTTGACATAATTAATGGAGTGAATTTTTAGATTGTAATATTAGTGTTAGCTTGTAGTATTCTCCTTCTCCTTAAGAGAGAGAAACCGAATTAGGGTTAGCACAATTGATGGATTTCACTTGTGTTGACAAATTGGCAAGAAAGGTGGGTTTTGAGGAGTGTGAATTCCCTTGGTCCACCTAAGAGGATGGTTTGAGCTTCTATTGGTGAGGTGTGATTGATTGTTTGATACACCATCTTTTGTTAATCACTTGGTAGAAGTAAGGGTCTTTCTATCTATCCTTTAATTTCAAACATTCTTCTTCTTCATCTCCTTTCTTTGTGTTGTTTTTCAATTTATGTGCTTGCTGTTTTTTTTGTTCTTCATCCCAATTTCGTGTGTTCTTAGTCTAGATCTTGTATCAAGAAGTCTGTTATAGTCAGTAAGGAGTTCATTTTCCAGGTGTTGGAGGTAGAAATTAGCGAAATAGTGATTGAAATTTTGAATACCATCTAGCCTAGCCAAAATCCTCTTGTTTTGTAGAAGATGTTTCCAAAAGTAGTCCTATTCCAAGAAGTAACCTCCTGTTGGAAGTTTTGGATAGAGTTGGTAAGGGTAGTATTGGAATTGAAGATGGTTCTGATGATGTTTTGAAGGGTAGGGTGGGAACATCAAATGGGTTCAAACCTAAAGGTTTTGTTAGTGGTGCATGGGGGTTATTGGTGAGAGTGAAGAGTATTGGGCAATGGTCAGACTTTGTTCGAGGAAGATGGGTGACAGATGCCTCTGGGAATTGGTTTAACTAAGAGGTATTAGCAGTGCACCTGTCTAGTCTTTCAAGAATAAGACTTTCCCTGTGCTTGTACCTCTTATTGGTCCAAGTGTATTTGCAACCTTTAAACCCTAGGTCTAACATACCATAGTTATCAAGACAATCTTTAAAAAAGGAGGTTCTAGTGTTGCTAATACTCAAACCACCAAGCTTTTCCTTAGTTAGAAGGACTTCATTGAATACTCATATTGTTATCTGTTGTAGTTGTTGTTGTTATATTATATAATATTTAAGTATATTTTAAAATATGAGTCAATTCCTCATATTGTCACTCAACTTAGAAAAGTATTCCACTGAAGTCATTTTTCTTTTTTCTATTTCAATAATGGCATTCAACTTTGTACATTTTTCTTACAAATTATTAATTACTAAAATAGTCCTTATTCTTTAAAAGAAAAATAATCAAAATAATCCCTTAAGTTTATTTGAATTGGAATGATCCATAATCTTTAACAATATGAAATACTAATAACATTTTAACTATAAAAAATAGTGTGTATAATTTTTAATTCAACTTCTAGTTGTAATATTAAAATATTGTAGTCCACCAAAAAAAATGTGATTGATACTTAGGATTTTAATGATAAAATAATATTTTATATTTATTATTTTATGATTAATTTTTATTTTTTGATAAAATAGTTTAAATTTATTTGTTAGTTTCTTCTAAAAATAATTGTCAGAAAATACATAATTCATATAGAAGACGGTAAATTCCTTCAACCTTTCGGCTCTCTAGCTAGTAGAAAAACAATCATATATAAATATTTTAAAGAATTTCTGTAATAAATTAAAATATTGATGAAGGACATCATGATAATATCATAAATCAATCAACATCAAATAAAATTAGAAAAATTCATATAACCATTGTGTAATTTAACAATATTAAAATTTCTATATTTTGTGAATCTTGTAATATTATTTGGGAAAAAACTATATTACCTCTTCAACTTGACTTAAAAAACTAAATACATCTCTCAATTTCTATTTTTATTTTTATTTTCTTTTTAATATTATGATATGTCTTTTTAAATTTCATTACTCCCTCCGTCCCATTTTAGTTTGTAGTCTTACTAAAATTTGACTCGATCATATTAGTTGATCACTTACTAGATCAAAATAGAATTAATTAATTTTTTTCCTGATACCCCTACAATTCATAGTATACATTAAAATATGAATAATTTCAATTTCAATATTCATTTCTATGCCCATATCATTAATATTGCTAAAGGGTAAAATAATAAAACTCTCATTCAATTTATGATTTTTTTAATCACTGTATAAAATGAAATGTGCCCAACTAAAAAGGGATAGAGGGAGTATGTAATGAAGTAAAAATTTTAAATATAGTTGGATGCTTATTAATATTTCAAATAAAAGAATAAAGACTATTTAAATTCATGGTATAACTTAAAAGATTATTTTGCTCATTTTTCTTACAAAGAATAAGGACAATTTTAGCATTTGTTAGTTTGTAAGGAAAATATACAAAGTTGAATGACATTATTGAAATAAAAAAAGATAAGTGACTTTAGTAGGATATTTTCGTAAGCTGGTTGACAATATGAGGAATTGACTCTTTAAAATATCGAAAGGGATTAGTTTATGAATAGTAATAGTTTATTTAGTAACCAAGTTTGATTGGCCTAGTGGTTAGCTCACTAGGTCGCTTAAGCAAGTGTCGGGGGTTCGATTCCCGCCTTGTGCATGCAGCAACCAATTGGCCAGCGGCAAATCCTTAAATGGAGCTCAGATCCGCGGATGATTAGTCTTTGGCCTGTCGGGCTAGGGGATACCTTGGGAAACCAAAAAAAATAAAATAAAATAAAATAAATAGTTTATTTAGTACTCTTAGGGGTCGTTTGGTTTAAGGTATAAGTAATTCAACGGATAAGTAATCCCGAGATAAAATATAAAGATCAGTTGAACGAGTGTTTGGTTGGAGGGACTAATCAATGGTGGGATAACTTATCCCACCATTTACACCATAGTGATGGAATAACTTATCCCATATACATGATGGGATAAGTTATTCCGGAATAACTAATTCCGGTATTAGTTATCTCGGGATAACAAATTCCCAACCAAACGACCCCTTAAATGTTATGTTCCTAGTTTCAAACTAATGATAATTTTTTTTTTTTTTAAAAAGCCTAATATTTTAAATACAAATATCTCTAATCTTTTAATTCTATTCCTGTTCAAATTTTATTTAAAATCAAATTTGAATATCTTATCAATTTGTAAATTTATTTTTTTAAAAAAAGCCTAATTTTTAAATGCAACTATTTCTAATCATTTAATTCTATTTCATTTCAAATTTTATTTAAATTCAAATTTAAATATCTTATCAATTTGCTAAAAGAAGAAAAGTTTATTATTCTTCCTTCTCTTTACTTTTTTCAAGTACCATGCATATTATCCTATATAATCTATAACTTTCAATTGAGAGAAAATTTTAAATCTATCCAAATATTTTTTATATAAATAATAACAAACAAAAGAAGCCTAACTTGTTAGTATTCTTTATCCTTAATACTTTATTGGTTGTATTAGTTATATATAGGTTAAAAATGTATCAAATAAAGTATTAGTAATACACAAAATTAATGTATGCATTATTCTTTTTAACACACTCTACGCCTAAGTGTATGTAATGTATAAGCAAAAAATCGAAAAAAGAGAAAAAAAGAAAACATAAAACAAGAAAATATCATGAGAAAGGTCAGGTAAGATAGCACCGAGATAATGATGAGGATGTCACCCTCATCATGAGAATGAGGGCAACAAAGCCCTGGTCAAGGAGGAATCCTAAAGATGCCATTCGGCTGAGAATTACCAGTTTTTGCAGCCTTTGGCTTGAAGCTGGTTGACTCATTACTCCAATCATACATGCTAAAAGTTTCAAGGAAACCTGCATACATAGAAATTAAGAAAAATAGTTATTAACTTTAAACGCACAACAAATAAGTGATGAAAAATGAAGAGCTAGAAAATGATGTGAAATAATGTACAGGAAGAAAAAAGAAGTGATTAATTACTTGCTTTTGAAGGAAATTTAAGGTTGGGAATTGGAGTAAAATTATCGAAAGATAGGTGGCAGAATAAAGATAAAAGAAAGTTGGGATACCTCGTGGAGATTTCAGTGTTGATTTCTGCACTGCAATACTTTCTCTCAAACCCATAAAAAGTGCACAAACTAAAGAAAGAGAGGAGTGAACAGAATTAGGAATGAGGGGAGTGAAAAACAAAGGTATAGAATGGGCTTATAAGGAAGTGGAAAGCTCAAAAGGCCCACAGAGAATGTAAAGGATATGAGACCCTCTTTTTCCTTCTTCAACTCAACAGTCCACGGCATAAGGACTAATACATCAATATTTCGATATTGATTTTTTTACTTTTGGAATTAAAACTTACACATTTATAAATGGCCAAACATATGGACAAACTCCTCAATTTAGCTCGATGCCTCGATTTTTTATTTTGACATTTAAAATAGATGTTATTTATTTTAAGGACCTAAACTAACTATCAACTGTGTCATTTTGACACTTGTTTTATAATCAACTACTATTACAAAGTGTGTAATACACATGTCGATGACATAGCATAACAATCAATTAAAAAGGACACATGACATTCTTGTGTAATTATGATTTAAAATAAATTATAATTAAAAACCCAATAATTTTTTATTTTATTTTTTAAATATACCTCTTTCTTTTTCCCTTTTTTACGGTTTTCATTTTTTGACTCCAACGCCATTACAACCCCCGTCCTCTCTCCAATTTCTTTTTTTCCTTTCGTTTTGATTAATTTAATCGAAGGGGAAAATATCAAAATTGTTTTAAACAACGACGAAGCACTGGTGGACGAAGTTTACGATATATATATAATACGAGCAAATTGAAAGAACAAATCAATAAGATAACACTTCTTTTATTGACCCCATCTTTAACGTGTTCATTTAATACCCTCTAATTATATTTAATTTACTTTTTTCATTTTTGAAGGAAACATTTCTCTTCTTTCGTTTCCCATCAATTTTATTCTTGAATCTTGCAAAAGATAAGTACAAATTGTTGAAGGGTTTCTTGTGTTTGAATATTTTATTGTCCTTATACAAAATATCCAAGAAATTGCTTATGGTCAGCACATGATTAATGTGAGATTATATGGAACACGAGGTCATTTCAACAAAAAAAAAATAAAAAAATAAAAAAATTCTTGGGATGTTACAATCAAGTTAAACAATTTGTGAAACTTCGGCGACGTATTCTTGAAAATTTTCAAGAACCCATTAAAGAGTTTCAGTAATTGCTTGAAGTTCTTACTTCTCATTTCTTGAAATTTGGAAATTTGCAGAGTTTGGCCGAGGAAGAATTTCGATGGGGGAGTGAAGAAAATAGTGATACCGATAAATTTATGTAAATGAGGTTAAACAATTTATACCATCAATGGTGATGATGATTTCGGCGAATTTATGGTGTGAGGAGACCAAAAAAGGAAAAAGTCATTATTTTCATCTTAAACTATACCAGAAAAGTTGAAGACATGCCTAAACTATTGAGGTGACCTAATACACACATGTACTACTTAAAAGTGATTTAGTACCACCTCGAGACTTATAACACCACTCTTACAATAAGTGGTCTGTTACATTCACCGCCATGTCAACGCCACGTTTCACCACGTCAGAAAATTATAATTTTCATATTTTTTGCTTTATTCATTAACTTTTCTTTTTTTAATTATATTTTACACTCATTAAATCATAATTAGGCATTAAATCCTTCAATAACTATATCTTCTTCATCACTAAACCTCACCCACTGCATCTCTTATCTCACCGAAAAACTCATATCCAATGATCATTATCATCATTTCTTTGCTCTTCACCACCACCATATCACCTTCAAATCTTTTTCTTCTCGTCACCCATCACCAACTATCACCACCGGACTTTGGTATTATTGCTCGTTCGACTTTATGGTGGCTAATGATACAATTTCAGAGAAAAATGAAGGTGACACAACAGTAAATAAAACAATCCAAAATCATGAAAAAAAAATTATCAAGCATTATTCTCTAATTAACTTATCCTTCTTTGATCAAGAAGAAAAAATCAGTACACGAACTTTACCTTAATGCATTGTTCAGCGTCTCCAGAAGGTTTGAAAGTGGGTTTGAATTTGAAGTTTTTAGTTAAATCAATTTGTTAATTTCATAACAATATCAACATATAGGTTAGGATGAAAGATATGAATATGATTCAAGTTTGATCGAAAAAAATGAAGCCGTTGAAAAAATGTAAACTCACCAAAAAAATAAAAGCTCGTCGAAAATAATAGTTCTCACCGGAATTAACTATTTCTATTAATAGATTCAATAATTTTAAATTAAAATATTACTTTTAAGTAAAAAAGTTGAACAAACTAGTATAATTTATCCTAATTTGTAACTGAAAAGGGTGAAAGAGAGCCACCAATTGTGCAGATTAATCTGCTAGGAAGAGGAAAGGGATGAGGCTTTAAGAAAGAAGAAGGAAAAAAAGAAAGAAATATTAAATATGGAAAGAGACCCAACTAACTTAATAAAAATATAAATGGCCAATTTAAAAATGACACGTGGCTAATTTAGTTAGTTTTAAATATTTTATTTTTCTTCACTCGCTTTTATGAAAATATTAATTTTGTCTTTGACATATCATTTATCAGGGTTTAAAAGGGGTAAATAAATTTAGTTTTAAGTAGTATAGGTGTGTAGTAGATCGCCACAATAGTTTAGTTGTGTTAACTTTCGGATATAGTTTAAGGTAGTTTTGATGACTTTCCCGATCAAAAAATGATAATGAAAAAAAAGGCCAAAAAAATGAAAAAGAAGCATAATTTTTAATTTTTATCAGATAAATAAAAAGTTTCACGCGCTGTCAGTGAAAAGTATCAAAATGACACAGTTGATGGCTGATTTAAGTGTTTAAAATAAATACAATCAATTTAAGATACCGAAATGAACACGTAACTCCTAATTTGTTATGGAATATTGTGGACAGCCATGTGTCCATTGTGGAGACCATCTGGAATCTCCTTAGTTTGGCTTATGCCAACTAATGCTCCATCTCTTAAAATAGGACCTATCCATATATTGGCTATAAAACCCATGTTATTATGTTGAAAAATGTAAGGGGAAAAGGATTAATATATCAAAACTCTCCCTTGTTTTTATGTACCTTGAGTTACATTTTACTTTAAATTTATGACATGTTATCAGCACGAGTCTCTATCATTTCGAGCAAATACAGGTAATAAAGGTAAGTATTTTTTTCAAAAATAATGTCAAATATATCCAAACGCGAATTTGTTACCTTAGATATATCGGGCAAAACTTACATGTCTTGGTACTGGATGCCGAAATACATTTAGATGCGATGGGTCTGGCATACACCATTAAAAATGAAAATCAGGCATCAAATCAAGACAGAGCTAAAGCCATGATATTTTTCTGTCATCATCTTGACTAAGGTCTGAAAATGGAATATCTCACAATTAAAGATCCCCTTATGTGGAATAATTTAAAAGAAAGACGTGACCACCTGAAGATGGTGGTCCTTCCACAGGCACATTATGGGTGGACTTATTTGAGGTTACAAGACTTTAAAAATATAACTGATTATAATTCTGCAATGTTTAGAATTAAATCGCAGTTAAATTTATTCAGAGAAAATATAACTGATCACAACATGTTAAAGAAAACATTCTCTACTTTCCCCATCTCGAGTATGCTCTTGCAGCAGCAGTATCGAGAAATGGGATTTAAAAAGTATTCTGAATTGATTGCTTATCTTCTTGTTGCTGACCAACATAATGAGCTTTTAATCAGAAATCATGAAAGTCACCTCCTGATACTGCTTCATTCCCTGAAGTGAATGTTGCACTTTTCACCAAACCAGGCATGAAAGAAGCCCTGACCCCAGTCGTGGTCATGGTCATGGTCATGGTCGTGAAATAGGTAGATATTTTAATCAGGGTGATCGTCTTGCACTAAACAATGACCCTCAATACCAACAGTGTAAAAAGAAGGTTAAAACTCCTAAAGCAACGCCAAGGATGAACACTGAAAATAAATATTATCGATGTGGAGCAAAGGGACACTGGTCGCGTATCTGTCGTATGCCAAAGCATCTGGTAAAGCTCTATCAGGCATCACTTAAGAAAATAGATAAGGACGTTGAGGCAAACTTTATATCTGAAGAGAATGTTAAGCCCATGAATTTAGATGCCTCAGATTTCTTTACAATCCCCGAATGATATGTTAATCATCATGTAGATGATGAATATGAAACAGTCTAATTGTTTTTACTTTCTTGTAAATCAGTTTATATTTCTATTAATAGTATCTCACTAATCTTGTAAATTGATAAAGTTTGTGTAATACGTTATGTGCTAGTAATACTGTAATATTTACTTTGTTTATATTTTCATCTTGAAGAATATATGAATACTTCTGAAGTAGAAAATCAGAAATTTACTCCTGAAGTTGTAAATCTAAAATTAAAGATATGATAGAGAAAATTCTCTACAACTATATTATAATACCCCGTATTTCCCTAGCCTAAATTAACTCTTAGTTCATGAGTTATCTAATATAATTTTTTTGAACTATCCAATATTTTTTAGTTTAGATCCTGCCATTGCATAGGAAATTCAATTAGCTTTCCAACGATATAAAATTCATCTAAATTCGATAACCGGGTAAGAAGTTATGGATATTTTAAGTTTCAGTCGTTAAACACCATCATTCAGGCCAGTAACGTGTCGCGGAGTATGTCAAAATGGCAATTGTCAGTTTTCAGTGAGGTACCACGATATCGGCGCATCGTGTTAAAGCTTATTTTCATATTTGTCAATTTCCAGTGTACCAACATGATCCCACCGCATCGCGATGAGTCCAAATTTCAAAATTAAAGGGGCACCACGATTTCACCGCATCGCGCCAAGCCCTTAGTTCTCAATTGTATATTTCCAGTGGCCCGACGCGATCACGACGCTTCGCGCCAGGGGCCCAATTTAGAAAAAATTAACAAAAATTAAATGTTTCGTTCAGGGTTAAAACAGTTTTTTCCCATTATTTTATTCTGCCCTGATGTAAGTTTAAAGTCCTAAAAACGTTTTAAATCATCTGTTTATTAACTTCTTCCCCAAAATCAAAGCATTCTCTCTCAAGGAAATAAACCCTAGCTTCAAAAATCAATGTCAAAACTCAAGAATTTCTTCAAAAACCTTCAAGAATTAACTTTCCAATGTATTTTAGGCGTTCATTCATGGGTTCCTTTCACCCATGAAGACCAAGAACCCTTTTCAAACTTACAAGATCTCAGATTTATGATTTTTATGTTTGAATTGAATTGAATTCATGTTCATGTTATTGTTGGGTTTTAGTTCATGATTAAATTACAAGATTTTATGAAATTACTCATTTTATGTGTTGAATCATATGATCTTCATGATAAACCCTTCAATTTGCAAGTTATGTAGCCATGATAACTATGCGTGTTGATTATTGTATGATCTAAGCATACTTCTCGGGTGTTTGATAAAATGCCTATGTGAATGAAATAGTGCCATTATAACATGATAGAATGTATTCTCCATTTATGTATGAGTGAATGCATTATAAGTGTTTGCTAAAATGTCTCAATGAGTGGATTGTGATCAAGTAGCCATTATTATGTTTTCAAGATTATGATATGCTTTACTTTTCATGTTATCGAGTCCTGGGGTGTTTAATACCCGATAATTTAGCTATTTATCTAGATCCAGTGTAAGTTACAGAATAGTATCAGTCGTGTCACTATCAGTAGTATTCTCAGTCAGTTACAGAACTCAATAGAACTCAGTCAGCTACAGAACTCAGGAAAACTCAGTAAAATCAGTCTCGGTCCAGTCCAGTTCAGAATACTTAGTTCAATGTCTTTCAATTGGGAGTAGGATTCAACACTGAGCGAACCCAAGTATAGGGGCTCACCTGCCAGTAGAGAGTGTGACCCTTAGAAGCAATCCTGGCATTCCAGAACTACATAGCCAGCGTAGGTTGAGACATTAACTTGCCAGTTGAGGGTTGATGAGGTGTTGTAACCTGCCAAATGAGGGTTTCACCATTCTCTTTAGAGTACCTTCCATATGAGGGTAACTCTCAGCTTGTCTTTACCCATGGCACGGTACTGGCACCCTTCCAATTGGGGTTACTGATTAGACCCCAACTCAGTTATCTTATCTTATTTGGGGCATGTCGGTTAGATGATTACCTCCCATAGTTTTAGTTTAAGTCTTCAAAATAGAAATTAATTCAGTTCTATAGAATCAGGACTGTCAGATACAGTTAATCAGTATCAGTAGCTCAGTTATCAAAAATCTCAGATTATCAGTTACTCTGTATCAGAACTCATGACTTAGCTTCAAAAAAACTCAGTTATAGTATATATATATGCACAATATTGCATGTTAAGTATTTAAAGTAGTTTAGATTATCCACTTACTCTCATGTTCAGTTTTTCTATATCATTCAATCAGTTATTGTTTATACATATGAACCCTTGCATTTAGCCTTACCTCATCTAGCATACCAGTTCATTCTACGTACTGATGCATACTCTTTTTTTACGCTATGATGTCTCATATTATAGGTTCGGATGCTCAGGTTCCCGACCGTGCATAGACTGATTTTGATTCAGCCAGCATATCAGATTTAGTAGTGAGTCCTCATCATTCGAAGATATTTTTTTATTTTTTTATTTTAGTAGACTTAGTATTTTAGTAGATGGAGTTAGTTGGGGGATTGTCCCATCAACTCCACTTTTAGGAAGTTTCAAATTAGAGGCTTTTCAGACTAAAGTTCAGATAGTATTCAGTTTTACAGATTGTTATTTCAGTTGATACACTTTATCAGTATTTACAAATTTTGAACCTTATGGCATTTCAGCCTATTATTCCATATTTATTACATTATCATGTTTCATTGCTCACAACAGATATCAGTCATGGGTTAGCTTGTGGTTCTTTGGGGTCGTAAGCATCTTCTAGCATTCAGAGTACAGACTCGGGGCATTACAAACTTAGTATCAGAGGCTAAGGTTCAAAAGTATCTTAGAAAGTCTAAAAACTGCAACTAGTAGAGTCCTGTACATGGGTGTTTAGCGTGCCATACTTATGGACAGGAGGCTATGAGATGTTTTTGGAAAAGTTTCCCTTCTTTCAGTAGTCATGTCATTCGAGTGAGTATGATTTCTAGTTAAACTCTCACTCTAATATAATTTTTCCTTTTATTTACAAAACATGCCTCCCAAAAAGACTAACAAAAGAAGAACCGAGAATCAGTCAGCACCTCAGCCCGTTCAAGCAGATCCCCTGGACGAGCATGTCTCTCATGCAGAATTCAGAGATGTATTCACGACTCTAGATAATTCAGTAGTAGCTCAGAATGAACGTCCAACTGTTATTTCATCCAACCCAGTGGCCAATACTGCTGCAGCCAGGATTAGGGATTTCACCTGAATCAATCCTCCTCTATTCTCAGGATTTAAGTCAGAAGAGGATCCACATGAGTTCCTCGATCAGGTTCAGAAAGTCATAGATATCATGGGAGTGACTTTCAGTGAGAGTGCTAAGTTAGCTGACTATCAGCTACAAGATATAGCTCATACATTATTTAAGCAGTGGAAGGTAGACAGGGGCACAGATGCAAAGCCCTTAGAGTGGGAAGAGTTTGCTACTGCCTTCCTAGATAGATTCTTTCTCTTAGATCTGAGAGAAGCTAAGGTGTTAGAGTTCATCAACCTCAGGCAAGGCAGTATGATATTGAAAGAGTATTCTCTCAAGTTTACTCAGTTAGCCAAGTATGCTCCACATGCAGTAGCAAATAGTAGGTCCAAAATAAGCAAGTTCGTATCTAGGGTATCAGATAGTGTGGTTAAGAAGTGCAGAACAATAATGTTGATTAAGGAGATTGATATATCCAAGATCATGGTCCATGCTCAGCAGATAGAAGAGACTAAGATCAAAGAGAGAGAGGCAGAACAAGAGAGCTAGAATAGATAGCTTTAATTTTAATCAGCCAAAGTCAGAGGGCGGTAACCGTTCCCAGTTTTTCCCAAATTCTTCAGTTCCAGCTCCGTTCTCAGTCAGTGCTCCAGTACCTAAGTTCAGAAATAGTAATAAAGATAGGGCGCCAAGCTCTAAATCTCAGGGTAGTGTCAGCAGTGCTCGAACAAATCCTCTGTCTCAGCAATGTGGCAGAAACCACCAGGGTGTCTGCAGAGCTGGCAGTGATGTTTGTTTCAGGTGTGGAAAGATAGGCCACAGAGTCAAGAGTTGTCCTCAGTCAGGTTGTCAGGGTCAACATAATTGTCTTTCAGCTCAGTTTGGTCGCCCAAATTAGCAAGGTGCCGCTTCTAGTGCCACCAGTGGGCAACGCCCAAATAGTCTCTATGCACTTCAGTACAGACAAGATCAGGAAATTTCTCCTGACGTGGTCACTATTACATTACCGATTTTTTATTTACATATTTATGCCTTATTAGACCAGGAGCTTCTCTGTCTTTCATAACTCCTTACATAGCAGTCGACTTTAAAGTTAAAAACCAGAAGTCTTAACAGAACCATTCTCAGTCTATACCCCAGTGGGTCAGTCTATCATAGCCCAGCAGGTATACAGGAACTATCCGGTTATGATATCTCTGAAAGTCACTTCAACAGACTTGGTAGAATTAAAGATAACAGATTTCAACGTCATTCTCGGCATGGATTGGCTCCATTCATGCAATGCCTCAGTTGATTGTAGAAGCAGAATTATTCATTTTTAGTTTCCAAATGAACCAATTCTTGAATAGAGGGGTAGTACTACAACGCTTAAGGGTCAGTTGATTTCATACCTTAGAGCGATAAAATTATATCCGAGGAGTGTGTCTATCATCTTGTATGAGTCAAGGACTCTAATGCATAAACTCCTAGTCTTGATTCATTTACAGTAGTAAATGAATTCTCAGATGTGTTTCTCAAAGATCTTCCTGGAGTTCCTCCCGAAAGGGAAATAGACTTTGGAATAGACCTTCTACCAGATACTCAGCTCATATCTATTCATCCATATAGAATGGCCCCAGTAGAACTCATAGAGTTAAAGAAATAGTTAAAGGATCTCCTAGATAAGAGATTTATCAGGACCAGTGTTTTCCCGTGGGAATCACCAGTTTTATTCATGCGTAAGAAAGACGATTCTCTCAGAATGTGTATAGACTACCGTCAGTTTAACAAAGTCATAGTTTGACCAACTTCAAGGTGCTAGTTATTTTTCTAAGATATACCTTAGATCAGGCTATCATCAGCTCAGGGTCAGAGAATGTGATATTCTAAAAACAGCTTTCCTAACCCGGTATGGTCACTTTGAGTTTCTAGTCATGTCATTTGGTCTTAATAATGCCCCAACAACTTTCATGGACTTCATGAATTGTGTGTTCAATAAGTACTTATACATGTTCATTATAGTCTTCATCGATGACATTTTTGTCTATTCTCATAGCGAGAATAATCACGCAGACCACCTCAGAATCATACTTCATACTCTCATAACTCATCAATTGTTCGCCAAATTTAGTAAGTGCGAATTTTGGATAAGGTCAGTAGCATTTCTTGGTCATATTATTTCCAGTGATGGCATTAGAGTTGATTCTCAAAAGATCGAAGCGGTGAGACTAGACAAATCTCTCCATCAGATATCAAGAGTTTCCTGGGTTTAGCTGGCTATTACCATTGGTTTATTGAAGGATTTTTATCTATTGAATCTCCTATTTCTAGATTGACTCAGAAGAAAGTCCAGCTTCAGTGGTTAGATTCTTGCGAGAAGAGTTTTCAGGAGCTGAAAACTCGACTCACCTCAGCCTCTGTTTTGACTCTACCAGATAGTTCAGATGGGTTTGTTGTGTACTGTGATGTATCAAAAGTAGGTTTGGGTTGTGTCCCCATACAGAGAGGTAAGGTCATACATATCCTATGCCTCTATACAGCTTAAGCCTTATGAGAAGAATTATTTGACTCATGATCTTGAGTTAGCAGCTGTAGTGTTTGCCTTTAAGATTTGGAGGCACTATTTGTATGGGGTGCATATAGATGTGTTCAAAGATCACAAGAGCTTGTAGTATGTCTTTTCTCAGAAAGATTTAAATTTGCGTCAGAGAAGATGGTTAGAGTTATTGAAAAATTATTACATGAGTATGGTTTATCATCCGGGCAAGGCCAATGTAGTGGCTAATGCTCTCAGTAGACTGTTTATGGGTAGTGTTACTGTAAGACCCCACAAAATTTCCTCAAAGTCTAAGCCTTAGAGCGTGTCGAGTGAAGTGTAATTCCGGCCCTAAAAGTTTAAGCAATGATTTCTAAAGTGATTGGTGTTTTAAGTTTGTTGAATTCTCCTAAAAATGACTTTTTATAGTGTGAAAATTGAATTATCTTTCCAACGATATCTATTTTGCTAAAATCTGATGTCGAAGTGAGAAGATATAGCCTTTTTCCAAAAAGCAGGAGAATCACCCAGGTGCGACGGAGAGGGCCAACGGACCATCGGACTAGCGACAGACCATCGCCCAGACCATCGAACTGAGGCAAAAGGCTGACTCACTGGCCAAGTGCGACGGAGAGTTTCGATGGACCGTCGGACTAGCAACGGACCATCGCACCACACCATCACAATCGAGATAAAAAGTGAGATTCTGGCCTAGGTACAATAGCCAGGACCGATGGACCGTCGGGCCTCCGACGGACCGTTGCACCCCGCCGTCGCATATCCCGTTTGGTATTTTTAAGTCTTTTTTAAAAAGGGCTTTATGTTCTTTTCCCACCCTTTTTACACCCTGATATGTTCAAGACGAAGCAGATGGCTTTATTCTTCATCCAAACATAAGAGAGCTAGGGTTTCTCCCTCAAGAATAAATCCAAAACCCTTCTCCAAGAAATTTAAGAACTTACCATAGATTCTACAAATTGAGTTAAGATTCGAGTTCCCCAAGTCAAAGGCTTTAAGAACCCTCTCTCACGAGTAAGAAAAAGAGTCTCAAGCAAGTTTGTTCATCTAAGTAACAATCTAAAGTATGTGAGATTTTGAGCAAAGGTAATCCTTTCACCCTTATGCCCAAAGGTTTATTTTAAACTACAAGTTTCTACAATTTATGAGATTTTGCATGAAATTGAATTAGGGTTTTTCACCCATTGTTATTGGTTGCAAGCTTTTGATGTTTCCCATGAATTGAAAGTCAAATAGCATGATTTTGTATGTTTGCTTAAGAAATTAAAGCAGGGTTTATACCCTATGTTGTTACTCCTTGAGAATTTTATAGTTTCAATGCTCTAGAAATTGAAGTACATGAGTATGTTGAGATTTTAAAGCAAATTGTTGTAAATTCCAGATTTCTATATGATTTATGAATTCATATGATGTCTATTATGCATTGATGAGTCTTAATTTGAGAATGAATTATGGGTCATTGAGCCCTAATTGAGATTTTAATTTTTATGAGTATTTGTGCTATAAGCACCCCTGATTTGAGTATTTCGAGATTATTGAGAAAGTTTTTACCTAATGGTCATAGTAGCTTTGAAATCCACTTTACTACATGAGATTACAGATTTTACAGTTGGGTTCTTATTGAACAATGAGACTATTTTTAAAAGTGGATTTCCAATGAGATGAGAGAGATAAACTAAAGGGAGTAGTATTTAGCACTGAGTTGGGTATGTTACTACGGTTTCTTACCCCAAAACTACGTGCCATCATAGGATTGAGACTTTGGGCCTGAGGCCGAGATAAGTGGGCCCGAGGCCGAGATAAGTGATCACTGAGTTGAGGTTATACTCCCTGGAAAGAGTATAACGCCTCTCCCCAATGTGAGGTTTCTTTCATAGGAGGACAAGACGTTGGACTCCATGTAGCTCGCATGTTTTATGTCGGTTAAGAGAACCTTCCTTGATATGAGATATTTCCTAAAGTAAATAAATAACTTTTGAGTATTTTCCAAAAAAGAAAGTAGTTTTCTCTACTAGTAAGAGTTGATCATCAATTTTTGAACCAAATTTATATAATTCTGAGTTTCAAGTGTTTTGAGTCTAAAAGAGTTCTAAGTTCTTGAGCATTAAATAAGTTTTACTCTCCATGAGATATACGCATGAGTTTAAAAGTATTGTTTAAAGTTTTCTTCAGTCTATGAGTAATGAGAATAAGAGGAGAGTACATATTTTAAAGCTAAAGTATAATGACTCACGAGATTTGTGTTACATACTTTATTCTACATGATTTATGAGCTTTACATTTTAAACTTATTCAAGCTATGTGAGTCATTCCTAATTGCATGCACGATTTGATTAAAGAGTACTAATATTGTTTTATGTAAATGCATAAACCCCCATATACTCAGTACATTCCCAAGTGTTGATCTACATATACGTCTATGTGCTACATTGTCTTATAATGTAGGTTCAGGTGCTCAGTCCCAGCCTCGTCAGTGATTTTTGAGTACCTTTGTCTACATCTCTACAGTGGTGATTCCTCATGGTTCGAGGACCTATCTTCAGATATCTCAGTACTTTAGTAGATATGTTATTGCTTTCAGTTCAGTCTGAGTCAGTTAGGGATCTATCCCAATGGCTCTCTAGTTCATGGAGTAGTAGAGATTTTGTCAGACTAGTTATCAGCTTGTTTTTATGTTGAGATTTCTAGTATTGTGGTTGTTTGGGCCGAGTATTATCTTCTTATTTCCTTTTATTTGATATGACAGTGCCAGTATTTTGTTTATTCTATCTTAAAATGAGTTATTATAAGCAGTAACAGGCTCAAAGGGTTAGCTTAGGGATACTTGTAGCCTTAAGCACCGTGTGATGTCCCGGGAGGTGATTTCGGGTCGTTACAGTTACTCATGTTGAGGATGATGAGAAGAAGTTAGTTCAGGAAGTTCATCAGCTTGCCCGACTAGGTGTCTGCTTAGTTGATTTAGCAGAAGGTAGTGTATGGGTGCAGAACAGTTCTGAATCCTTTCTAGTTTCGGAGTTGAAGGAAAAATAGGATAGAGATCCTAGTCTTGTTAAGCTGAAAGAGTCAGTCAAAGATCAGAAAGTAGAGGTTTTCTCCCAAGGGGGAGATGGTGTTTTGCGTTGCCAGGGTCGGCTATGTGTGCCAGGTGTAGACGGCTTGAGGCAACGAATTCCTGCAGAAGTGCATAGTGAGCATTACTCTATTCATCCAGGGGCCACTAAGATGTACCATGATTTGTGGGAGATCTATTGGTGGAGCGGGATGAAGAAGGATATTGCAGAATTTATAGCTAAATGCTCTACATGTCAGCAAGTTAGATTGAGCTCCAGAAGCCTAGTTGGTCCATACAAGAGTTTAGTATTCCCACATGGAAATGGGAAGAAGTGAACATGGACTTTTTGATGGGTTTACCTCGTACTCATCATCAGCATGATTCTATATGGGTTATCATAGACAGGATGACCAAATTAGTTTATTTTTTTCCAGTTCATATCTCCTATTCAGCCAAGGACTATGTCAAACTCTATATCAAAGAGTTGGTCAGGTTACACAGAGTCTCAGTATCTATTATCTCAGATAGAGATACCCAGTTTACCTCTTATTTCTAGAAAGTATTCCAAAAGGGTCTTGGTACCCAAGTTCATCTCAATACAGCCTTTCACCCTCAGACAGATGGTCAAGAAGAAAGGACCATTCAGACTCTAGAATACATGCTGAGAGCATGCGTTGTTGATTTTAAGGGTAGTTGGGATGACCATTTTTCTTTGATCGAGTTTGGATATAATAACAGTATCATTCCAGTATTCAGATGACTCCGTTTGAGGCTCTTTATGGTAGGAGAAAGAAATCTCTAATGGGTTGTTTCGAGGTAGGTGAGGCCGCAGTAGTAAGGCCTGACCTAGTATTTGATGCTTTAGAAAAAGTTCAGTTGATTAGAGAAAGACTTAAGGCTGCCCAGAGCTGACAGAAATCGTAAGCAGATGTGAGGATAAAGGATCTCGAGTTTGAGATCGGTGATTTTGTGTACTTAAAAATCTCTCCCTTGAAAGGAGTAAATAGGTTCGGCAAGAAGGAAAAGTTTAGTCCCTGATATGTCGGTCCTTACAAGATTTTCAGTCATTTCGGAAAGGTAGCTTATGAGCTTGAGTTTCTATAAGATCCCGCAAAGTTCCCTCGTAGTCTGAGCCTTAGAGTGTGTCAAGTGAAGTGTATTGTATTGTATTGTATTGTATTGTATTGTATTGTATTTCTGGCCCTAAAAGATTGAAAAGTGACTTCCTAAGTGATTAGCGTTTAAACCTTATTGAATTTTCCTAAAAATGACTTTCTATCGTGTGGGGAATTGAATTATCTTTCCAACGATACCCATTTCGTCAAAATCTGATGTCGGAGTGAGAAGATATAGCCAAATTACAGAAGGCAGTCTGAACCGCCCAGCTGCGATGGAACGGGCCGACGGACCGTCGGACAAGCGACAGACCGTCACCCAGACTATCGCAACAAGGAAGAAGACCGACTCACTGGCCAAGTACGACGGAGAGGGCCGACGGACTGTCGGGCTAGCGACAGACCGTCGCACCCCACCGTCGCATATCCCGATCAGTAATTTTAAGTTGTTTTAAAAAGGGCTTTACAGTATTTTTCCACCCTTTTAACACCTTGATATACCCTATACGAACCAGATAACTCCATTATCTCTCAAAACATCCAAAGGCTAGGGTTTATTCCTCAAGAACAAAACCCAAAATCCTTCTCCAAGAAATTCAAGAGTTCACCATAGATTTTACAAATTGAGTTAAGATTCAAGTTCCCTAAGTCAAAGGCTTCAAGAACCCCCTCTCAAAGAGTAAGAAGAAGAGTCTCAAGCAAGTTTGTTCTTCTAAGTTACAATCTAAGATATGTGGGGTTTGAACAAGGACACTTCTTTCATCCTTGTGCCCAAAAAGTGTTTTAATTACAAAAATATATGATTTTCCATGTCTTATTATGAAATTGAAGTATGGGTTTATACCCTATGTTGTTATTCCTTGAGATTTTAATAGTTTCAATGTTCTAGAAATTGAAGTATGTGAATATGTTGAGATTTTAAGACAATTGTTGAAAATTTCAGATTTCTATATGATTTATGAATCCATATGATATCTAGCATGCATTTTGATGAGTCTTAACTTAAGATTGAATTATGGGTCATTAAGCCCTACTTGAGATTTTAGTTTTTATGAACTTTTGTGCTATGATCACCCCTTATTTGAGTATTTTGAGATTATTGAGAAAGTTTTGACCTTAATAGTCATAGTAGCTTTGAAATCCACTTTACTAAATGAGATTTCAGATTTTATAGTTGGGTTCCTCATGAACCATGAGATTATTTTAAAGTAAATTTCAATGAGATGAGCGTAGCTAACTAAAGGGAGTATTTAGTACCAAGTTGGGTAAGTTACTATGGTTTCATACCCCAGAACTATGTGCCACCATAGGATTGAGATTTATGGGCCTGAGGTCGAGATAAGTGATCACTGAGTTGAGATTATACTCCCTAGCAAAAGTATGACGCCTCTCCCCAACGTGAGGTTTATTTCTTAGGAGGAAAAGACATTGGACTCCATGTAGCTCGCATGGTTTATGTCGGTTAAGAGAACCTCCCTGCTAGTAAAAAGTAAATAAATAGCTTTTGAGTATTTTTCCCCAAGAGTAAGATTTTCAGAATAGTTTCTTGAAGTAAAATTTTCCCAAGAAGAAAGTAGTTTTTTTTTATAGTGAGAGTAAATAATCAGTTTTTAAACCAAAGTTATATAACTCCGAGTTCTAACTGTGTTGAGTCGAAAGGAGTCCTAAGTTCTTGAGTTTTAAAGAAGATTTACTCTTCATGAGATAAAAATATGAGTTTGACAGTATTGTCTAAAGCTTCCCTTAGTCTATGAGTATTGAGAATAAGAGGAGAGTAGATATTTTAAAGCTAAAGTATAATGACTCATGAGATTTGTGTTACATGCTTCATTATACATGATTTATGATCTTTACATTTCAGACTTGTTGAAGCTATGTGAGTCATTCCTAACTGCATGCATGATTTGATTAAAGAGTATTGATATTGTTTTATGTAAAGGCATAAACCCCCATATACTAGTACATTCCTACGTGCTGATCCACATATATGTCTATGTGCTACATTGTCTTATAATGTAGGTTCAGGTGCTCAGTCCCAGCCTCGTCAGTGATTTCCGAGTACCTTTGTCTGCATCTCCACGGTGGTGAGTCCTCATGGTTAGAGGACCTATCTTCAGACATTTCAGTATTTTAGTAGATTTATTATTGATTTTTGTTCAGTTTGATTCAGTTGGGGACCTGTCTCAATGGCTCTTTAATTCATAGAGTAGTAGAACTTTGTCAGACTACTTATCAGATGGTTAGTATGTTGAGATTTCCAGTAGTATAGTCGTTTGGACAGAGTATTTTCTTTGTATTTCCTATCATTTGATATGATAATACCAGTGTTTGTTTATTTCACCTAGAAATAAGTTATTATATGTAGTCACAGGCTCAAAGGTTATATTAGGGCTACTTGTAGCCTTAAGCACCATGTGACGTCCCGGGAGGAGATTTTGGGTCGTTACAATTACCTTCGGATCTAGCTTCAGTACATCCAGTATTCCATATCTCCTTGCTAAGGAAATGCATTGGTGACCCAGCAGTTATAGTCCCCTTAGAGGATGTAAATATTCAGAATGATCTCTCTTTCGAAGAGGTTTCAATTCAGATCCTCGATCATCAGATTCGCAAACTGAGGAACAAAGAAGTTCCCTTAGTCAAAAATTTTTAGCGGAATCAGTCCGTAGAGGGAGCTACTTGGAAAGCAAAAACAGATATGCAGATCAAGTATCCTCACCTCTTCTCCGCAACCTCAGATCCAGCTTAAGGTAATAATCTTTCTTAGATTTACTTAATTCTATGTTCAGCTATAATTATAACTTGGTATCCATTACCATTGTATATTCATCTGTGCATCCATAAATCAATTCAGTCATGTACTCATGCATCAGATATGCATGTTCAGTATGAAAACCCAGCTTATCGGTAGCTTCAGTCATGTATTCCATGCATCAGATATGCATGTTCAGTGTAAGAGCTTAGTTTGTCACTAGTTTAGTCATGTAGTCATCATCAGATATGCAGGTTCAGTGTGTCAACTCAGTCTATCGGTGTTTCTCAGCTTAATCAGTTTCATTCGAGGATGAATGTTCGCAAGGGGGAGATATTGTAATACTCCATATTTTCCTAGCCAAAATTAACTCTCAGTCCATGAGTTATCTAATATACAAATTTTAAAATACCCAGTATTTTTCAGTTTAGAGCCTGCCATTGCGTAGGAAATTAAATTAGCTTTTCTACGATATAAAATTCGCTTAAATTCGATAATCGGGTAAGAAGTTATGGCTATTTTAAGTTTTAGTCGTTAAACACCGTTATTCAGGCCAATAGCGCATCACGGAGTTTGTCAAAATGGAAATTGTCAGTTTCTAGTGGGGTACCGCTATACCGACGTATCGCGCCAAATCTTATTTTTACATTTATCAATTTCCAGTGTACCAATGCGATCCCACTGCGTCGCGATGAGTCCAAATTTCAGAATTAAAGGGGCACCGCGATTCCACCATGTCTCGCCAAGCCCTCAGTTCCCAATTGTCTATTTACAGTGGACCGACATGATCATGGTGCGTCGCTCCAGGAGCCCAGTACAGAAAATTTGACGAAAATTAAATATTGCGTTCAGGGTTAAAACTGTATTTTCCCATGATTTTATTCCACCCAGGTGTGAGATTAAAGCCCTAAAAATGTATTAAATCATTTGTTTATTAACTTTTCACCAAAATCAAAGCATTCTCTCTCAAGAAAACAAACCCTAGCTTCAAGAATCAAGGTCAAAACTCTAGTTTAAGAATTAACTTTCCAAGGTACGTTAGGTGTTCATTCATGGGTTTCTTTCACCCATGAGGTCCAAGAACCCTTTTCAAACTTACAAGATCTCATATTTATGATTTCTACGTTTGAATTTAATTGAATTCATGTTCATGCTATTGTTGGGTTTTAGTTTATGATTAAATTACAAGATTTTATGAAATTAATCATTTTATGTATTGAATCACACGATCTTCATGATAAACCCTTCAATTTGCAAGTTGATTTATGTAGCCATGATAACTATGTGTGTTGATTATTGTATGATCTAAGCATGCTCCCCGGGTGTTTGATAAAATGCCTATGTGAATGAAATAGTGTAGTTATAACATGATAGCATGTATTCTCCATTCATGTATGAGTAAATGCATTACAAGTGTTTGCTAAAATGTCTCAATGAGTGGATTATGATCAAGTAGCCATTATTATGTTTTCAAGATTATGCTATGCTTTACTTTTTATGCTATCGAGTCCTGGGGGTGTTTAATACCCAAAAATTTAGCTGTTTATCTAGAGCCAGTATCAGTTGCAGAATAGTATCAGTCATGTCTCGATCAGTAGTATTCTCAATCAGTTATAGAACTTAGTAGAACTCAGTTAGTTATAGAACTTAGGAGAACTCAGTAAACTCAATCTCGGTCCAGTCCAGTTCAGAATACTTAGTTCAATGTCTTTCAGTTAGGAGTAGGATTTAGCACCGAGCGAACCCAAGGATGGGGGTTCACCTGCCAGTAGAGGGTGTAACCCTAAGAAGCAATCCTGGCATTCTAGAACTACGTAGCCACCGTAGATTGAGACATCAACCTGCCAATTGAGGGTTGATGAGGTGTTGTAACCTGCCAGATGAGGGTAACTCTCAGCTTGTCTTTACCCGTAGCATGGTACTAACACCCTTCCAATTGGGGTTCCAGATTGGACCCCAACTCAGTTATCTTATATTATTTGGGGCATGTTGGTGAGATGATTACCTCCCACAGTTTTAATTTCAGTCTTCAGAATAGAACTCAGTTCAGTTCTACAGAATCAGGACTGTCAGATATAGTCAATCAGTATCAGTAGCTCAGTTATCAAAAATCTCAAATTATTAATTACTCTATATCAAAACTCAGTACTTACCTTCAAAAAAACTTAGTTGCAGTACATATATATATATATGCACAGTATTGCATGCTCAGTATTTATAGTAGTTCAGATTATCCACATACTCTCATGTTCAGTTTCTCTATAACATTCAGTCAGTTATTGTTCATACATATGAACCCTTGCATTCAGCCTTACCTCATCTAGCATAACAGTACATTGTACATACTGACACATACTCTTTATTTGTGCTATAATGTCTCATATCATAGGTTCAGACGCTCAGGTTCTCGACCGCGCATAGACAGATTCAGATTCATCCAACATATCATATTTAGTAGTTATTCCTCATCATTTAAGGATATTCTTTTATTTCTTTATTTTAGTAGACTCAGTATTTCAGTAGATGGAGTTAGTTGGGGGATTGTCCCATCAACTCCACTTTCAGAAAGTTTTAGATTAGAGATTTTTCAGACTAGAGTTTAGATAGTATTCAGTTTTACAGAATGTTATTTCAGTTACATTTTATTAGTATTTACAGATTTTGAACCTTATGGAATTTCAGCCTATTATTCCGCATTTATTATAGTATCATGTTTCAGTGCTCACAACAGATATCAGTCATGGGTTAGCTTGTGGTTCTTCAGGATCAAAAGCACCGTGTAGCATTTGGGGTACAGAATCGGGGCGTTACATATATGTATACCTCAATTTGCTTCTGAAGTTGCAAAATACTAACAGAAGTCCTAAGGTATCATAGTTTGATATGCTTAAGGCATGTTGTAATAATATTTCATTCTCGAAGAATGAAATGTTTTGATAAATTATTAAGTATCTTTCATTATCAAGGAATGAGAATTTTTTATTAATGTTATAATTACAGATCCATTCCTTGAGGTGAATGCGATATTTATCAAGGTATTTAAATATGCACTTGATTGTGAAAACCACATTCAAAAGGAGTAAAAAGAATTATTCTGAAATTTACTCCCGAAGTAGTAAGTCTGGAACTTATCTTAAATCTACCCCTGAAATAATAAAACCTTAAAATTTACTCCTGGAGCAGTAAATTTGATATTTACTCCTGAAGTAGTAAGATTGTGCAATAGTAAAATCTTTTAAACTACTCTCGAAGTAGTAGACCTTTTACTCTAGTTAATAACTCATTCCATGATAAATTTGGAGTTTACTAGTTCTATTCATTAGGTGAATGATTTTGTCATCCTGAAGATGAGCATATTGAGTTTTAGACATATAATGAAGAACAAGAAGATTTTTTAAGAACTATTACTTGTTCTCATGATAAATTAATTGAACCAGCTAATGTTGGGACTGAATTCCCTTAAGTCTGAAAAATATAAAAGGTGATTAAGGGCCCATTCACCCATCATTTGATATGATGCATCCATAAGATGGTCACATGTACGTTTATTGTCAACCTGCAGCTTGACATTCATAAAGTTGCCTTCTTAATTAAATAGAGTCAAGAGCATAATTTTCAGATAATGTAGTCAAGACAATTGATCTTGATAATCCTGGTTATATTCAAGTTGGTTTAGCATTGAATGCCTCATATAAATAACTAAACCATTGCTTATGAGAACAAAGATAAAAAAGTGTTGGTCTGAAATATATATTGCATACAATAGAACTTGTGTGCATTATACCAATAAATTATGATCAATTCTTCCCTCTCAATTGGTTCAGGGTCAGGAATCATATATTTTCCATCTAATAGTTTTTTGACATGCAGTATGTAATTAATAGATATACCATAATTCATAAAGATAGATTCTCCAAAGTAGATTGGAGTATATGTTAGTTTTCCTAACATAAGGGGGAGATAATAAGAATCTAAGAAATATGTTGTGAATTATCGTTAGTACAATCCTCATTTAAAAGATAATTTTAGTCAAATGCAGAAGCATTTGATGACCCAAAATTGATTTTATATTTAGCTACAAATGCTCCTACTATGTGTCCCTGAAGGATAGAGTCTATATCATGCATGAAGCATGGTAGATCAATCGGTTCGAAATAAAATAATTCTTGAAAAGAAAATGGAGCAAATGATCATAATAAAGAGGCAATATGCTCTTGAAGAGCGATGACAGAACACTTTGTGAAACCTCCAGAAGAGGTTTAGGTACCTGAAAATAATGATGTGATGAGATCTCAATAAGTTATGTCGTAATGTGAATCGACAAATAATATCTCATCGACGATATCTTTAGTACAACATCGTGCAATATTGTATAATATTATGAGGATCTGAATTCTACCTTTATTCAAGCATGTTGATGTAGAAATAATTATTAAGTGGAATATGATTCTTGGTAAGCATAAGGTTTATTTGGCCTGCAGTTCGGACACTAGAAGATGCCATGTACTTACTATTGAATGGTACACTTGATAATGAAGTTTAGATGAGAACCCCAGAAGGATTAAAGATGCCTGAAGCATATAGTTCAAAGTCATGAAAATTATTTTCAATCAGATTACGAAGATCGTTATACGGTCTAAAACAATCAGGGCGTATGTGGTATAATCATCTTAGTGAGTACTTGATAAACAAATATTACATAAATGATGGCATTTGTCCTTATATCATCATTAAGAAAATGACATCAGAGTTTGTTATACTCGCTATTTATGTGGATGATATAACTCATTGGAACTCCAGAAGAGGTCCAAAAGGCAATTGAAACTCTAAAGAAAGAAATTGAAATGAAAGATCTTCGAAAGACAAAGTTTTATCTTGGTTTGCATATTGAACATTTAGCAGACGGGATCTTCTTCCACCAATCTGCCTACACTGAGAATGTCTTGAAATAATTTTACTCAAATAAAGCATATTCATTAAATAATCTAATGATTGTTCAATCACTTGAAGTGAGTAAAGATTCATTCCAACCTCCAGAAGAGGGTGAAGAGATTTTTGGTCCTGAAGTACTATATCTCAATACTATTGGTACACTTATGTATTTTGCCAATAACATAAGGCTTCATATAGACAATTCTGTTAATTTACTATCTAGGTACAGTTCTACTCTTTCGTGTAGACATTGATATAGAGGTAAGCATATATTGCGATATCTAAAGGGGCCAATTGATATGAGTTTATTTTATACTAACAAAGATAGTTTAGATCTTGTTAGTCATGCAGCTGCAGGTTATTTATCTGAACCACATAAAATCAAGGTCTCAAATAGGTTATGTGTTTATATATGAAGGTACTTCTATGTCATGGTGATCTACAAATCAGTCTATCGTTGTTACTTCTTAAGATCATGCTGAGATAATAGTTATTCATGAGACAAGTAGAGAATGCATATGGCTGAGATCAGTGACACATTCCATCAAAGAGAGATGCGGCCTGAAGCTCAATATGAAGGTTCCACGGTCATATTTGAAGATAATGCAGCATACATAGCTCGATTAAAAAGAGGCTTTATAAAGAGAGATAAAATAAAGAACATTTTTCCAAAGTTATTCTTTACGCATGATCTCTAAAAGAATGGTGATATTGATGTACAACAAATACGTTCAAGTGACAATCCAGCAGATTTGTTCACCAAGCCTTAACCAACTTTAACTTTTGTGAAGATGATACACTAGATTGGAATGCGAAGACTAAACTGGTTAAATTGAGGTCTTCATCAGGGGAAGTAAGAATACGCCTTGTACTTTTTTTTTCCTTAACCAAGGTTTTTTATCCCACTGAATTTTTTGTGGTAAGGATTTTAATGAGGCAGCACTCAAATGTGTATTCAGTAAATCTTTCTTTACATGGATATCCAAGGGGGGGGGGTGTTATGGAATATTGTGGACATCCATGTGTTCATTGTGAAGGCCATATGGTATCTCCTTAGTTTGGCTTATGCCAACTAAGGCCCCACCTCTTAAAATAGGACTTATCCATATATTGGCTATAAAAGCCATGTTATTATGTTGAAAAATGTAAGGGGAAAAGGATTAATATATCAAAACTCTACCTTGTTTTTATGTACTTTGAGTTACATTTTACTTTAATTTTATAACATAATTCCTATTTTAAATAGTCCAATAAACAAACTAATTATTTTTCACATTCTCTTTTTCAATTAATATGATTCATTGTACAAAAAAACATGTAATTATTAAAAGCAGAAAAGTACTTTATTATTAGGTACTAGATATACCAATATATGTTTTTTTTATCCAATTTATGTGACATGGATAGAATTTAGATAATTAATCATATTTTTAATTTGTTTTAGATATTTTAAACTGATGACTATTGTAATTTATAATATTATGTAATTTTCAAACAATATATGCTACTCTCCTTTTCCAAACATTTATGGCATTGATAGTCAATTATATTTTAAAAATAATTTAAGTTTTTAATTATCGTGATTTATAATACTTTTTCTTCTATTCCAATTTAAGTGGCACTGATGTAACTTCGAGAGTCAACCAAATATTTTATATCTTTAATTTTTGTAAGTTGTTGAGCATTGTGATTTACAATATTTTTTATGTATTTTATAGAAATATATAATAGATTAATTTTTTTTAGATTTTAAGTTGTTAACTATTGTAATTTATAACACATTTTATGTAATTTTCAAATAATATATATTACTCTCCTTATCCAACCTTTTGTGGTATTGATAGTCAATTATATTTTAAAAATATTTTATGTTTTTAATTATTGTGATTTATAATCTTATATTTTTCTATTCCAATTAATGTGGCACAATAGTTAGATGGCCAAAATAATTAATTAGGAGTGATATAGTAAAATCACGATTGAAGCAACAGACATGTCTTAAATGACTTATAATAACTAATTGGAAATGATATAAAGAAATTACTATAAAAAATACTTGTAAAAAAATTCAAGTGCGCCTCATATAAGATGTCAAGTTAATTTAAAAAATTAAGAGTTAATAAAATTTTTGTACCTTTTTATTAAATATTATTAATTTTTTAATACATAAATGACTTATAATAATTAATTAGGGATAATATAGTAAAATAACGATTGATGTTGCTGAAGAAGTTAATTTATCATTTATGTATATTTTTACCTTTTTAAATTAAATATTATTTCTTTTTTTAATATTTAGATGACCTATAATAATTAATTATGAATGATATAATAAAATCACTATTGCAACATATAAAGTAGACATGTGAGAAATGTTTATTTAACTTTTTTATTAAATATTATTAATTCTTTAATACGTAAATGACGTATAATAATTAATTAGGATTGATATGGTAAAATTACAACAGAAGCAGCTGAAGCGGGCAGCACAAGCAGGCATGTCGACCTGCTGCCTGCTTATCCATACTTATTATTAGTTAGAATAAATAGAAAGGAAAAAAATAAAACATTGATTTGGTGGGCATCGGGGTCAACGAGAAGCGACCAATTTCAAAAAGGTCGTAACCGCCCGAAGAGGCAGACCGCATTGCCCGGCCGATCGTAGTAAAATAATTGGCAAGATAATAAATACTCCCTCATCTAGCAGATAACTAGTGGTGATAGCACGAGCACAAGATGCTAAGATTAAATTTCTTAAATTATTATGAAAGTAGTGAAATAAATCGTTAGAATTAAGTATTGATATATTTATATATAATATGAATGTATTTTAGAAATTTAATCATAGTTTATATTCTCCTGATAATTTTACTACCTGTACTTTAGATCTTTCATTAAGTGGTAAGGAAATATATTTATGCATAAAGTGACGTAAAAAATTAAATGTTTTAAATAGTTTAAGTTTTAAATTATTCTGATTTATAATACTTTTCTTCTATTCTAATTTAAGTGATACTGATATAATTTCGAGAGTCAAACAAATACCACGATTTAAGTAGCGAAATAGATATGTCTTAAATGACTCATAATAACTAATAAAAAGTGATATAGCAAAATTGTTATAAAAATTACTTGTGAAAATAATTTAAGTGACCTCATATAAGATATCAAATTAATTTAAAACATCAAGAGTTAATTTATGATTTATGTCTATTTTACCTTTTTTATTAAATATTATTTTTTGATACTTAGGTGACTTATAATAATTAATTTGAAGTGATATAATAAAATTGAGGTTGAAGTAGTTGAAGCAAACATGTCATAAATATCTATTTAACTTTTTTAATTAAATATTATTAATTTTTAATACGTAAATGATATATAATAATTAATTAGGGTTATATAATAAATCACGGAGCAAGCAGTGGTCGGCAAGCATGTCGACCATCGAAACAAAAAAGTAGTTAAAAAAATTAAAAGTTAATTTTCTTGTTTATGCATTTTATGTTTCATTTAGTAGTACCCAATAAAAATAAATATTTTGATTATTCAGATCTTAGCTCGTAACTATATATTCAACTTTTTGTTTGAATCTAATCATTTAGATCTTAGTAGCTGCACTACTTTTATACTTTATTTTTGACACAGATATTATTATTGCAAAGTACTTCATCCAACCATTTTTAATTTTTAATTTTTTATCTATTTTTTTCTTGTTATTAAATATTATTTATAATTTAATACTTAAATGACTTATAATAACTATTTAAAAGAGATATAAAATAAATTACGATAAAAAACACTTGCGATTTTTTTTAAGTGGACCTCATATATGTCGTCAAGTTAATTTAAAACATCAATGGTTAACTAATTAGAAGCGATATAGTAGAATTACTATAAAAAGTACCTGTGAAAAAAATTTAAGTGAACCTCATATAACTCGTCAAGTTAATTTAAAACATCAAGAATAAATTTATAATTCTGTGTCTGTTTTACCTTTTCTGTATGAAATATTATTAATTTTCTAATGCTTATATGATGTATAATAATTAATTAGGGATGCCATATAAAACCACAATTAAAGCAATTGAAGCAGACATGTCATAAATGTCTAATTTACTTTTTTAAATTAAATATTATTAATTTTCTAATATGTAAATGACTTATAATAATTAATTAGGGATGATATAATAAAATCACGATTGAAGCAGTTGAAGCAGGCATTTCATAAATATCTATTTTATATTTTTAATTAAATATTATTAATTTTTTGATACGTAAATGACTTATAATAATTAATTAGAAATGATATAGTAAAATCACAGTTGAAACAGCTGAAGCAAACATGTCATACATGTCTATCCACATCCATCTTCTCAAACTCCGATGGAGAACCAGCGTCGCAGTCGATGCACCAAGCCAACACCGGAGTTCCATGGGTGAACATTAGTTTTCGGCAAGTGACGTCGGCTTCCGACAAGTATTTTGGTTTTTTTCTCTTGTCTTTAAAACTCCTTTTCAGTTACTACAACTCAAGATCCGGTACTTCAGGTGGCGACATCAAGATTCCAACAACCAATGCATTTTCCGACGACTAGCACATTCTCCGGCGACCAATTACAGGGATGCGACACCAACAATAGGGTAAAGGCAGTGGCAGCTAATTTCTGCGACCAATTTTGGCACTAATTTGTCGGAATTTGACAAAAAGATAAAGAAACTGACCTTTACTGCGTCTTCTCCCAGTAACAGGTGCACTCATTTCACTCTTATCTAGTTTATTCCTCCCTAGTTAATTTGGTATCAACTTCTTGTCTCTCTTTTTGTCTTGATATCTGATACACCCAAATCACAACTTTCTTTAGAAAGTGTAAGAGGTCTTTGTCAAATATAAAATCCAACTAGGTTGGGGTCAAATCCCATAGTGAATAAGGAGTTAACTAAGTGTATGACTATTAATAGACTATTGGTCAAAGATTTCTGGAAGTGAGGGGGGTTTGTTTGTTAACTGAGTTTGTTGATAGAATCAAGTTGTATTTCAACTAGTGAGTATTTTGTGCAAGCTTAATTCAATGAGAATAAGTAAACTAGGATTATGTTCACCAAGGTGTTCATGCAGTCAGGGTTGTGAGCTATTCCAAATTCCTAATTACCAATCTTATTTGCAAGGCTAATTGAACTCTTAAATTCTATCTATTTGTTTCTCAACTTTAATACATAGCTACTCTTTAATTCTTTTGAACTTATAGAACGTTGTGTAATACTCAATTAACTCCTCAAGTGGGTTGATCCTATTAAGGCATCAACTCATAACCCAAAGGCTAAATCCTTTAAATTTCTTGTAAGTCTCCTCTTTTCCCAACACACTTTTCTACTCAAACAAGTGGTGTTCATGGGCACACCCTTCAAGTTTCAACCAAGAAAGATCATTATTATGAAGAGAAGATTACACAATTTCAATTAGTTATAGAATTTAGGCATTCTCACAACCCTAAGAAACAATTCACGCCAAGGCTCTCATATGGGAGCCTTAGCCACACATCATAAAAGAAGAAAATTCCATGGTATTTATCATAAATAATTTTAGAAAATCACTTACAAAGATCTAACGGATTGTTCTTGAATGAATAATGAATAAAATTATAAGATCCTAGTAAAAAGCTTGTTTCTCAGAGAAATTTAGGTTTCAAAAGTACTCAGTAGTCAAAAGATACTTATTCTAACCCTAACTGGGTATTTATAGGTTTCCAGGTAATGGGGATTTAAAATTTGAACTGCAGATTGCTGCATCATGGTTTACGGTTAAGGTGATGGTCCGTCACTGGCCTGACGGTTGCTTGGGCCATCACTTGGATTCTCAGATTTCAGCATACTGTTTAAGCTCCGACGGCCGATTTTACGGCCCTTCAAAGGTCTGACGGTCCATCGTCTAGACTGTCATTTCCATACTTGGTGGATTACATTCTATTTGGGTCTAACGGCCAAGGTGACGACCCATCAGTGGACTGACGGTCTCCGTCACTTGAATCGTCACTCGGGTACTCTAAGCCTTCCTTTCTGTTTAGCACTGGCAGGCACTAAGATGATCCGTCACAAGGTTGATGGACCGTCAGTTAGACCGTCAATAGCCTTTAGTTCCTGCTTTTCCAAGTTATTTCATATTGTTAGTCATTTACCTGAAAACAAGTTAAACTCAACACCAAATACCTCAATAGTTGTTTAAAAACACACAATTATTCCTTGTAAAAGATGTAAAATATTCTGTCAAAGGTTGGAACATCAACACCCTCAACTTAATATAATTACTTATCCTCAAGAAAATCAACATGATATCACATGCATGACCAAGAACATTGATGGGAATTCAACCATTGAACTATGCAATTTCACGACCACTTAATTGTCACCTTACTCATGTAGTTTCAACACATAAGGATCCACAATTGGAACTATTATACAATTTGTTACATGCATGTTCATGGACAGAACATCCCAAAGAACTAAGTAATGACAAGTATAGCTCAGATTGCCCTCATAGTCAAAGAAGTCTATCACACTTTTTCTCATTTATCCTGTGACCTATCAACTAAGATTCTCACTCTCATGAAAGAAGTTACAAACACAACACATATACCTATAAGCTTTCCCTTATCATATAATGCCTCCTATGGTTGATTTGCAAAGATCAAATAGGACTTTCTATGGCTTATAATAAGGTTTTGGTGATAGGTGAGGAACGATTTTGGGAAAGTGACTTCAAGTTAAGATTTCACCCTCTTTTCCCTTAATTGCTACTCACTATGACTAATTCTTTTCTACTTCCCTTACAATCCATATTACTCATCCAGCATCTTCAAAATACTATTTTAAGGGTTTACATCAGCCACCCTCAACTTATGTTGATGTTGTCAACTGAGGTGCACATTATCTAACCAGATCAGGGCCAGATGAGACATTTTATTACAACTCAAACTACTTTGGTCAAGTTGCCAACTTCCCAATGGTAGTCACCCTCAACTTAGGTATTTTTCCTAAGTTAAGGTGTACAATATCCAATACTGGACCAGGGCCAAAATCAGGTGTTAACATCCTTAAGAGAGTGCATCTGAATTATTTGGGCTGAATAAATAATAACAAAAGCTCAAAAAGGGTTCAAAAGAAAAAGAAAAAAATTACATCTTTTTGGTAGGGTTTTTATGGCCAAGTGGACTAATAATTGAAGGAGGACTGTTATTTTATCCTATTAAATCAACCACAAAGTAACACAAAGGAACTGAGCAAGTTCTAGTTATACACACCATGCAAAAACTGTATCAAAATATTCACATGCACATGCAATAAACTCATACTTATCCTACAGATTCTTGAACTTGCATCACATGACTATGCTTTCTCTATCTTAACACTCTAATGCCAATCACAGATTCATAATGGTGGATCAACACATATGAATTGACAAGAAAGTATTATCATAAGCAAACACGTTCACAATTTTCGTCCACATTCATCATTCTTCCATACATATGAAAAGTGCTAAAAATAAAGAAACATATTTATAATCACGAAACAAGATTTACATCACGATGAAAAATAGAAAATTAAATAACAACCTAAACATGTTGTTTCTACTAGATAGCGCACAAAGGAAAAGAACACAGGCAACAAAAACCCCCGTGGTGACCAATACACAACAAGCACCCACCCCCACTAAACAAATATGTTTTGTACACAAATACATTATCAATAGAGTACGAGGGAGTAGAATACTTGTAAAGACCCTTAGGCTTGTGAATCGGTCGAATTTGGTGAGGCTTCTTTAGCCTCGGGTGTAACATTAGTGACCCCTTTAGTGGTCGGGGTACTCAAAAAAGCTTTCTCCTCAATGAGAGGTATCTCAATCGAAACTGGATCTAGAATAGGCCCCATTATGGGGGCTAAACTTGTAGAAACTCATGCTACCTCATCGGCGACCTTTTTCCTCCTCTTCTCCTTATCACTTTTTGACCATTTCAGCATTTTTCTCATATTTTTTTCTTCTGGCATCTCATCCCTGTGCCTATATCTTCTTTCATATTTTGGTTCCCTACTTTCATCAACTTGATTACCTTTATCTTTTAGTAGCCTACCCATGAGATCAACAAAGCCTTCTTCTTCATCACTTATCACTAATGAAGGATCAAATATCGGTGGTGGTGGTGGTTGTCTTTTTATCTCAACAATGTCATTTTGTGTCTATTTAAACTCTGCCATAAATTTTGCAAAGTTTGGAATTGATAACTTATTAAACCGGTTTTTCATACGTTCCTCCATGTCATCTATTCTGGCATAAATATTTTCATAAGGCTTGAGGGCTTCAGTAACAATCCGGTTAACAAATGGTTTGAACTATTTTGCCCCTTAGGCTTGTGAATCTATTGAATTTGGTGAGTCTTCTTTGGCCTCGGGTGCAATATCAGTGACCCCTTCAGTGGTCGAGATAGTCAAAATAGCTTCCTCTTCAATGGGAGGTATCTCGATTGAAACTGGATCAGGCATGGGCCTCCTTGCTGTGGCTGAACTCATAAAAAATTCCGTTGCCTCATCAATGGGCTTTTCCTCCTCTTCTCCTCATCTTTTTTGAATTTTTCAGCTCTTTACTCACATTTCCTTCTTCCAGCGTCTCATCCCTACGCCTCTTTCTTATTTCTAATTTTGGTTCCTACTTTTATCAACTTACTTCCCCTTATCTTTCAGTGACCTACCATAAGATAAATGAGGCCTTAATCTTCATCAGTTATCACCAATACAGGATAAAAAGTCGATAGTGGTGGTTATCTTTTCAGCTCGGCAATATCATCTTGTGCCTGTTTAAACTCTGTCACGAACTTTGCAAAGTCTAGAATTAATAACTCATTCAACCAATTATTCTCACGTTCCTCCATGTCATCCATTCTGGCATAAATATTTTATCAGGCTTGAGGGCTTCAGCAACAATCCGGTCAACAAATGGTTTGAACTCTTTCGCCCAAGCATTTAACTATCTCTCAAACTTCTTTTTGGATTTTATAGTTTTGGCAAAGTTTTCTTGTGTCAGCCTGTATACCAAATACCTTGGTGGGACAGACGCAGTGTCTGAAGTCTCTCCCATCAGGGTATCAATGCTGAACATACAGAAGTACCTGGTAGCACATAATCTGGTGGAATATAAATAGCAAGTGGCAATGGCATACCTGGGGGCATCCCCAAAGTTTCTGGTGCTGGTGCGGATTATGTCTCATAGGCAGGTGGCTTATGGACTCGCATCTCATACTTTTAATCACCCCTCGTCTGCTCAATGTCCTGCCTCCTGCTTGCTTAGATATCATTATCAACTTACCTAAGTAAAGTCACATTATCTTTCCTACATATTTCTATGATCAAGTATGGGAATGGCAAGGCGCTCCCCGTCTTGTGACGCAGACAAATAGCTCATCAGCAATGATATGGCCGAAGTTAATTTTTAGCCCCTCAATCATAGCAGCTACTAATACCGCCCTTTGGTTGTCAAGGTTTGCATCTTCTCTAGTAAACATCAATAGTAATCTGACAATAGCCCACCAAAATTTTCCCTTAAAGCTGAGGGATGATTTAGCAATCCACCCTTTGGTATGTGCCTTTGATGGGTTACCTTTATCAGTGAGAAGTTTAGACAACCAAGACCTTTAGTTGGAAGCTAACAACATGCGGTGCTTAAGCTTCGGTATAGCAGCTGGCGCTTCATAATCAGGACCAAATAGCATTTTGTTCAGCATACGCTCAGAAATATCAATCGTTACCCCTCTAACTGAAACCTCTGTTCTGTTCTTTATATTTGCTACTTTGGTACCCTTTGGACAATTCTTTTCTAGGAACGCTAAGTAATTAGCAAAGAACTCCTGCACAAGATTAGGGTAGTACGATCTAGGAGGTTTGCTCAACTAGGCCAACTCGTACTCCTTAAATTTCCTTTCAAGCTCTAGATACTCGTGAAGCTTAGAAGTGACTATCTGCTATACTTCTAAGATGGGCCTCTTTATTGGTCGATTTTGCATTGGATCAAGCCCATCATAGAAGTGCTTCTGTGTACCCTCAATCTGCCACCGAATAGATTTCTGTACTTATGAGTCTTTTCTTTTGATAGCATTAGCCTCGTCAGGTTTTGATGCCTCAACTTGGTCGAGGTTTGATATGTTAACCCCTTCCTCATCGGGGATGGAACTAGTACTACTTCTACTCTCGCTCTCACTCTCGTCATCGGATTGGGAGAGCACTTGAGTTCTTTTATCTCGTTGACATGTGTTAAAGGCAGGCACCTCTTCACCCCGTTCCTGTTATTCTCTTCCTCATGAATGTTGAGACCTAACACCACCTCTACGTGAGGGTAATTTTTGCATCATTATACCTAAACAAAGGTCAAACCACCAACTACCTATTAGAAGATGTGTACAGTTGATAAAAAAAGAAGTTTGGTTACTATTTTAGTCTGACGGACTTATTGATGGTTCGTCGGGTGAATAACGGTCCGTCGCTTTGTCCGTCGTAGCTTATCTAGAGAACCAACAACACAGTGACTAAGTGATGGTCAATTTGATGTTTCGTCAGCTAGCTGACAATTTGTTGCTTCATCCATCACTTCTTAAATAGAAAGTATGCCAGGAGGATTTATGATAATGGTTATGTTGACGGCCCATCAATGCACTGACGGTCCATCGCATTTACCGTCGGCTATGCTTTTCATTTCCAACTTTCTTTAGGCATTTTTCCAAACACCTGGTATACACAGATTTTTTCAATTGCAGCATTCATGCAAAAAACTCAACATTTAAGTAATATTTTTGACATTATTGGACTTTGGGTTACTCAGACTTCACCCAGATATATTACACTAGTGTTTGCTTTCAACAACATAGTCAGACTACTCGCTACTTTAAAAAGTACTCAAATCTCCATTGCATCATGCTTCAGTAATTCAACCAAAAAGTAATAGTTTATATCATACCTTATTTTTGATGCACTCTGCACTCTTCTGAAATTTCAAACACAACCTAACTAGATCTCAAACACAAAACTATTGCTTGCTTTCAAAAGTGAAAATTTGACTTATGAAGTCGATGAGAAAGAAAATGATGGGGTTGTTTAAATAAAAGAGAAAAGAAGATGTAGGGTCCTGATAGGAGATGAACATGATCTAAGACAATTAATGCAGAAGAATTTAAACAGTTACATTAGTTAAAAGATGTAGGAATGTGCATGTAACTGCTTCCACTTATCCATTTAATAAGCCTTTGGGTCAGTTCAAAATAACCCATTTAGCTTTAAATTTGCCCGACCCGAGTTTTTGAAAATTAGGGTTTTGTTGATGGTGAAGCTGACGATCCATCAGGAGACTGATAGTCCGTTAGCTACTCCGTCGGATCTTACAAGAACCTTAGTCATTTGCCTCATCTTGACGGAAGGGATGACGTTCCATCAAATAGTTGATGGTTCATCAAAAATTCTGTCACCTCTTATCCAGTAAGTCGGGTTGGTACCTTCATGTTGATGGTAAAGGTGACTGCCCATCGAGGCTGTGATGGTTCATTGCTTTTGCTTTCAGGACTTATCAAAAATGGCATATGTTTACTCATGGCCATGATGGCTTCAGTGATGGCCCGTCAGACTACTGATGGTTTGTCAATATTCTCATCTCAATGCTTTATCCTGTTCACTTCCCATTTCCCTAAATTATTATCTCTGCATACTTCACAACCACATCAAATTGCACCAAAAAAATAAATAATTCTAATTATAATTACAACAACACAATATAGGTTGCCTCCCACAAGCGCCTGATTTAGAGTCGCGGCACAACTCAGTTTACTTGATTACTCAAACTTTATCAAGATAAATTGTGCTTAAGCATTTCACCGAATCCATTAGACCATTGTATTGCTTGACTCATTGCACATTAACTTTAAAGAGACTACCATCTTTGTTTTCCATTTCAACTACTCCAGATGAGTAGACTTGTGTATCCTTAAATGGGACAGACCATTTAGATTTGAGTTTACCTGGGAAGAGCTTAATTTTGGAGTTGAAGATCAATACCCAATTGCCTATCTAAAAATCTCGCTTCTTAATTATACGATCATGGTACTTCTTCATTCTCTCTTTATACAAGTCAGCTCTCTCATATGCACCAAGATAAAATTCATTTATCTAATTCAGTTGTCCTATCCTCAATTTTGTTGCTTCCTTTCAGTCCATGTTCAACCGCTTGAGCGCCCACAAAGCTTTGTGTTTCAGCTCAATTGAAAGATAACATGCTTTTTCATAAACCAGTTGGTACGATGACATCCTAATAGGTGTCTTGAGAGCTATCCGATAAGCCCACAAGGCATCATCGAGCTTTCGAGACTAGTCGTTTATGCTCGCATTCACTGTCTTAGCTAAGATTGCTTTGATTTCCCGATTTGGGACCTCAATTTTCCCACTACTTTGTAGGTGGTATGGGGTAGCCACCTTATGTTTTTTCACACCGCATTTCATCAATGTTGCCCGAAACATCCTGTTGCAAAAATGAGATCCCCCGTCACTTATGATTGTTTGTGGCATACCAAAATAGGAAAAGATGTTCCTGTTTAGGAAAGGAACCACTCTTTTGCCTTTATTGTCATCCAAAGCTATGCCCTCCACCCAATTGGACACATAGTCCACAGCTACTAAAATATACTTCATCCCACAGGAGCTCACAAACGGCCCCATAAAGTCAATACCCCAGATGTCAAATAATTCAACCTCCATCATCTTTGTTGTTGCCATCTCATGATGTTTTGAGATTGAACCTTGACTTTGGCATTGGCCGCATTTCCTTACAAACTTGTAAGCATCCTTAAATAGTGTTCGCCAATAATAACCACTTTACAACACCTTTCTCACCGTACGATCACCTGCATGATGTCCCCCAACTGGGGAAGTATGGAAGGCTTCCAAAATACTCAACATATCAACTTTTGTGATGCACCTTCTAATAATATTACCAGTAAAACACTTGAATAAGTACGACTCATCCTTGAAGTATCTCATTGCATCTTGGAGAAACTTCTTTTTTTGATGGAAAGAAATATTCTCTAGAATAATATCACTCACAACAAAGTTAGCGAAGTCCACATACCAAGGCATCATTTCAAGTGCAGCCGCTAGGATTTGTCCATCCGAAAAAGCATCATCAATATCAAGTTTTTCTGTAATGAACTGATCTCTCTTTAGCCTGGATAGGTGGTCTACGACTTAGTTTTCACACTTTTTTAGTTTGACCTCAAAGTCAAATTCCTGCAAAAGTAACACCCATCTGATCAGCCTTGGTTTGGCATCCTTATTTGCCATTAAGTATCTCAAAGCATCGTGGTCTGTATGAATCACCACCTTGGTTTCCAACATGTATGCCCGAAACATCTCAAATACATAAACAACAGCTATGAGCTCCTTCTCAGTGACCGTACAATTATTTTTTGCCCCATTCATTGCTTTGCTCGCATGATAAATGGGGTGAAATAGTTTCTCCTTTTTCTAACAAGGACTGCCCCAAGTACCACTCCACTCATATCGCACATTATTTTGAATAGCCTAGACCAATCTGGAGCAAAACTAATCGAGGAAGCCACCAAATTTTCCTTAAGGCATTGGAACACCTTTATACAATCATCATCAAATACAAACTTGGCCTTCTTCTCCAAAAATTTGCAAAGTGGATTTGCAACCTTGGAGAAGTCCTTTATAAATCGACGGTAGAATCCTGTATGACCCAGAAAACTATAAATTCCTTTCACAAAGATAGGAGGGGGTAGTTTCTCTATAACCTTGACTTTAGGACGGTCAAGCTCAATCCTCTTTGCTGAAATCTGTTGTCCAAGCATTATGCCTTCCTTCACCATGAAGTGGCATTCTCCCAGTTCAGTACGAGATTGAATTCTTCACATCTCTGTAGTGCTCTACTCAAGTTCACTAAGTATAATTCAAATGAATAACCCACTATAGAGAAATCATCTATGAACACTTCTAAAGTGTCCTCCAACATGTCGGAGAAAATTGATATTTTGCACCTTTGGAATGTGGCCAGTGCATTACATAATCTGAACGACATTTGCTTGAATGCAAACATTCTGTATGTGCATATAAATGTTGTTTTCTTGTGATCTTTCAGGAAAATCAAGATCTGATTGTATCTCTAATACCCATTAAAAAAGCAATACCAACCCCTTCCTACCAAGCGATTAAGCATTTGATCCATGAAGGGCATTGGAAAGTGATCTTTCAATATCCACGCGCTCAGCTTATGGTAGTCCATGCAAACTCGCCACCTAGTCACTGTCCTAAGCGGAATCAACTCATTCTTTTCATTAGCAACCACAATTATGCCTCCTTTCTTAGGTACACTACACTGTACTCTCCCACTTGCTATTAGAGATTAGGTATACTACCCCTGCATCGAGCCACTTTATAATCTTTTTTTCACTACTTCTTGCATAGGTGGGTTTAATCTGCGCTGATTCTCAATGGTCGGTATGCATTCTTTCTCTAGCTAGATTTTGCGTGTGCAGATGCCCGATGGAACACCAATAATATCTGTAATTGTCCATCTAATAGCCCTCTTGTATCTCCTAAGTATAGAAATAAGGGCCTCAGCCTGTTGTTCTACCAAGTCTGCTGCAATAATGACCAGTAAGGTATTTCTATTGCCCAGAAACACATACCGCAAATATCACGGCAGCTCCGTCAGTTCCAACACTGGTGTATCCTCAATAGAAGGTTTGTCCTGTAGTGTTGGGCAATTTTTAAGGTCCAAGTCCAGCTTTTTGGGGGCATAAGATACGACCTCATTCCTATCAGTGCACACACAGTCTCATCATATTCTTTGATCCCATCACTATCAAAGTTCATCAATACATAAGACAATGTTTCCACACCAAATCTCTTTTCACCCGGTACCTCTTTCTCATCTTCATAATATACATCAACAATTGAGAAGATACTGTAATATCCGTACTTTTCCTAGCTTGAAAATTCCCCCCAAAGATGTTAGAATCTTTCTTTCAAATATGAATCCACTTTTGTACACATTTTATTTCCAAGATTTTCACTTTTTTTCATGTGGAAAATTGAATAAGCTTTTCATCGATACCAATTTCATCAAAATCTGACATCGGATGAGAAAGATATGGCCGAAATACAGAAGGCAGCAAAACCACCCACGTGCGACGGTACAGGCCGATGGACCGTCGAACTAGCGACAGAACGTCGACCACGACCGTCGCATCGAGGAAGTGAGCCATACCTTTGAAGGAGTATGACGGCAATTTCTGATGGACCGTCGACCAGCGACGGACCGTTATACCCCTCCGTCGCACAATGGTAGTAGGTCCCAGTCTGTCTCAATCCAAAAGAGAGGTTCGATGGACCGTCGACCCAGTGATGGACCGTCACACCCCATCATCGGATATCCCGCGCAATTATTTTAAGTCTTTTTAACAGGGGTATTTTGGTCTTTTACCACCCTCCTATATATACCCAGTTATACCCGATCTCAACTCATTTATTCATTATTCCACAACAACAAGCATTAGGGTTTCTCTCAAGGATTAATCCCCAAGAACAAAAAACCCTAGGTGCTTAATTCCAAGCCAAGAATTTAAGTTTTCTTCCACAGATCTTCAAGGACACTCAACCCAGGTATGCATAGTGTTTATTCATGGACTCCTTTCGTCCATGAAACCCAAAAATCTCTCTTCTAAATTCAAGTTTATGGATTTCTTTATGAATTTCATGTTGGGTTTGTTTTGTTTATGTTGGGTTTGTTTTGTTTATGTTGAGAATGATCAATTGAATTCAAATCCATGTTGGGTGATCAATGTTATGTGAAATTGGTTTCTATAGATATATATTCATGTGAACCTATGATTAAACCCTAGGATGATGAAATTAGAGTTGAATTATGATGTTTAATTGTTGTATAATGATGTTTATATGTACCATGCCTACCATGTGTTTGATTAAATGTCTATATGAAGGAAAAGTGCCCAACTAGTATGATATCATGAAATTCCCAATTATGTACAAGTTTATGCATATCATATGTTTGATGAAGTGCTTCAGTATATGAATTATGGACTATGATGTTAGTCATGTGTTCAAGTAAGTCATACTATTTCAGTTTTTTTTCATCGAGTCATGGGGGTACTTGTACCCGAAACATTAGTTGTGTTCCTAGAGCCATGTTATGTTTTCACGATACTCTCAGTCAAGCCATGATCCATAGAACTCAGTCAGTCATGTGACTCAGGAAAACCCAGGAATCTCAGAAATCTCAGTAATGTCAGTAGTTCAGAAATCTCATTGATCTCAGTACTTAGTAATCTCAATAACCTCAGTATTCCCAGTCAAACTCAGTAACTTTAATATTCTCAGCCAGCCCTCAGAACTCAGTACATTTCGTTAGTCAACGGAACTCAGTAAATTTAGTTTATCCCCGCTAGACAATACCATTAGTTAATCAGTTCAGTTAATAAACTGAGTTCAGTCATTCAGTTCAGTGTCTTTCAGATGGGAGTAGGATTCAACACCGAGCAAACTTAGGGATGGGGGCTCACCCGCTAGATAGGACTGAGATCTCTAGAAGCAATCCCTAAGTTCCAGAACTACATAGCCAGTGTAGGTACGAGATGTCACCCGATAAATAGGACTAACAATTCAGGGATCACCCGTTAGCATATTTAAATGTATAGGACTGATCCCAGGGGTCACCCGCTAGATTAGGACTGACTCCACAACAGTTATCTTTACCAGTGGCACGGTACTGACACCCTTCCAACTTGGGTTACAGGTTGGACCCCAGTTATCTTAGTATGGGGCATGTCGATTAGATGAATATATCCCATAATTTCAGTTACAAAATCAGGACTGCCAGACACAGTCAATTCAGCTCAGTAATACAGATTTAGGACTGTCAGATACAGTCAATCCTTGTCATTATAAATAGACTTCGGGATTACCTATTAGATAGGACTAATCTCAACTATGGTCAATCAGTAGCAGCATAATCAGATTCAGAGATCACCCGCTAGTTAGGATCAATCTCAAATAAAGTTAAATCATCTTTATTATCAGTATATTCAGAGATCACCCACTAGATATGACTGATCTTAGATTTAGACATTCAGATACAGAATAGAACTCAGCTAGTTCTATCAGATTCAGGACTGTCAGATACAGTCACTTATGTTACCAGTTATATAAGTTATCAAAACTCATGTAATCAGTCTTCAGCTTCAGAACTGTCAGATATAGTCAACCAGACTAGTTCTTCATAATCAGAGATGTCAGACACAATTATTCATGTATCAGTAGCATAGTATTAGTCCCTCAGTATTCAGTAATATAGTGTTCAGTCCCAATACGATCTCAGTTACAGTTACGTAGTCATGCATGTATTCCCATATTCATGTTAGCCAATCAGTTATTATTATTGTTCACGCATATAAACCCCATGCATTTAGCCTACCTCACATGCATACCAGTACATTTATTCGTACTGATACATTCATGCTATGGTGTCTTATACCATAGGTTTAGAGGTATGAACTCCAGATCAGCTGTAGATTCCAGTCTCAGCAGTCAGAGTTAGAAGTGAGTTCTCATATTTCGAGGACATAATGATTATATTACTATTTTAGTTTTCATTTTATTTTAGTAGATGGAGTTAGTTGGGTACATGTCCTATCAACCCCTTATTTCAATAGTTTAGAGGCTTTTAGACTATAGCATGTCAGACACTTACTTCAGTTGTTTTGGTATTGTTATACCATATCTTCAGTTATGTATTAGTATTGAACCTTATGGCCTTTCAGTTCATGTTTCCGCATTTATGATAGTATTATTATTATTCAGTGCTCAGTTATAGATATCAGTCATGGGTTAGATTATGGTCCTTCGGGGTCATGGGCATCGTGTAGCGTTCCAGGTACCAGATTCGGGGCGTTACAGATACTCATCTCTTTTTTATACTTCATTGATTAGTAAATATAAGAGATTACCTCTTCATCATTGAGACTAAATTTTAGCTTGTTGGTCTGCAAGTTAATCAACACACTTTCGGTTGCTAAAAAAGGTCATCCCAAGATATGGGTACCTCAAAGTCCACCTCACAATCTAGGATTACAAAGTACGCCGGGAATATAAAATTGGCTAATTTTATAAGAACATCATAAAGTATTCCAACCCCCATATTCATTGATCTATCTTCCATTAAAAGCCGCATATTGGTGGGTGTAGGATCCCCTAACCCCATCTTTTTTAAAACCTCTAATGGCATCAGGTTAATACTTTCCCCAATATTACAAAGGGCCTTTGAAAAATAAAATGATCCAATAGTAGATGAGACAGTGAATGCTCTCAGATCAGCTTTCTTTTGCACCAACGATCTCGTAGCTATAGCACTACAATGATGAAGATTGTCCACCAGCTCGTAGCTCACGGTCCGCTTCTTAGTCACAAGATCCTTCATGAATTTAGCATAGCCCGACATTTGTCTAGCATTTCAACCAAAGGAATATTTACTGTTAGCTGCTTTAGCATGGACATGAACTTGCTAAATTTTATGTCATCTTCCTTCTTCTGCAATCTGTATGGGAACGGTGGAGGTAGTTTTGGAATTCTTGTAGCTACTGTCTCTCCTTCCTTCTCCTTGCCTTTCTCTAACTTATCGACCTATTTTTTATTAGATAGAACCTTATTATTCTTCAGCTTCTCAGTCTTTACTGGATATTCTTCTTTTGCTTCCGCGTCTAACTCCACCATACCATTTATAATAGATTTTCCCAGACAAGGGCCAGGTAACACTTTACCACTTCTGGTGGTAATATCCATGCATGAGTTGTCTTTCTCAAATTCTGCATAGTATTACTCGGCAATGTTCAACTCTTTCACTAATTGAATGCATCTGAAAGTTGATTCATCTGCTGCTCTAATTGTTTGATAGAAGTCAATTATGAGTCAACTAAGTGACTCATAGATGAAAGATCAGTCTTCATGTTTCTCACTCCAGCATCAGTCGACTCTACCTCTTTAATAGCTTAGCTATCATGTCCTCCATAGATATCTTATCTATAGTGTTACCTTCCCAGACAGAGACAATGGGAATAGCCGCAGACGAATTGCATTCTTCCCTACTCACGGATTATCAAAAGACTTGCAGATAGTGATGAAGTTAACTAGATCCATATTCGAATCATCCCCAGGAAGTCCACCAAACAGCCCCTTGAGATGAAGCAACTGAATCATAGTACTCATAATATTGAATTCACTCCCAGTGCCAATGGTGGTGCAATAATTGCTTCGGTAGTGCCAGCTTCATCTAGATCAGCCTCGTCATCATCATCAAGATCAAACTTCACAGTGTGGTGGTTCGGTCTCCCTTTAGGTGGTTGATTTCAATTCACTAATGCATCCCCATCCTCTGCACGTATCTCAAGTCATCTTCCCCCAGGTCCTCATCATCCGCATTAGCTACTCGACCTAGGTTATCCGTATTATATTGATTAAGTTGTGCATTAGCCAAATCAGCTAGTCTTTCGGCTTCTTAATTGAGCATCCATTCTTCCAATTAGTTAAGGTTCTAGGTGGATAGGTAATAGTGGTTCTCCTGACCTCCTCATTCATGGCATAAAAGAAAAAATCCTGGAATGAACAAAAACAACAAATAAAAGTGAAATTAGGAAATCTGACCGAAGGTTAATTAGTTCTCATAAACTTAATTGACAATCGTATTCCCCGACAACGACGCAAAAATTTGATACGCCCAAATTGCAACTTTCTTTAGAAAGTGTAAGCGATCTTTGTCAAATATAAAATCCAACTAGGTTAGGGTCAAATCCCATAGTGAATAAGACGTTAACTAAGTGTATGACTATTAATGGACTATTGATCAAAGATTTCTGGAAGTGAGGAGGGTTTGTTTGTTAACTGAGTTTGTTGATAGAATCAAGTTGTATTCCAACTAGTGAGTATTTTTTGCAATGTTCATTCAATAAGAATAAGTAAACTAGGATTATGTTCACCAAGGTGTTCATGCAGTCAGGGTTGTGATCTATTCCAAATTCCTAATTAACAATCTCATTTGCAAGGCTAATTGAACTCTTAAATTCTATCTATTTATTTCTCAACTTTAATAGATATCTACCTCTTAATTCTTTTGAACTTATAGAGCACTGTGTAATTCTCAATTAACTCCTCAAATGGGTTGATCCTGTTAAGGCATCAACCTATAACCCAAAGGTTAAAGCTCTTAAATTTATTGTAAATATCCTCTTTTCCCAACACACACTTTTCTACTCAAACAAGTAGTGCTCATGGGCACACACTTCAAGTTTTCAACCAAGAAAGATCATTATTATGAAGAGAATATTACACGATTTCAATTAGTTACAAATTTAGGCATTCTCACAACCCTAAGCAACAATTCACACCAAGGCTCCCATAACCCTAGTTATGGGAGCTTTATCTACGCATCATAAAAGAAGAAGATTCCATGGTATTTATCAATAATTTTAGAAAATCACTTACAAAGATCCAAAGAATTGTTCTTGATCTTGAATGAATAATGAATAAAATGATAAGATCCCAGTAAAAAGCTTGTTTATCAGAGAAATTTAGGTTACAAAAGTACTCAGTAGTCAAAAGATACCTAATCTAACCTTAAACTGGGTATTTATAGGTTTCCAGGTAATGGAGATTTAAAATTCAAACTGCAGATTACCGCATCATGGTTGACGGTCATGGTGACAGTCCGTCACTTGGCCTGTCACTTGGACTCTCATATTTCAACATACTGTTTAAGCTCCGATAACTGAGTTAATGTCCCATCAAGGGTCTAACAGTCCTCCACCTGGACTGTCATTTCCATACTTGATGGATTGCATTATATTTGGGTCTGACGGACAAGGTGATAGCCCATCAGTGGCCTAACGGTCCTTTACTTGGACTGCCACTCGGGTCCTCCAAGCCTTTCTTTTCGTTTAGCATTGACGGGCATATGACAGTCTGTCACAAGGTTGACGGCCCATCAATTAGACCTTCAATAGCCTTTAGTTCTTACTTTTCCAAGTTATTCATATTCTCAGTTATTTACCTAAAAACAAGTAAAACCTAGGATCAAATATCTCAATAGTTTCTCAAAAACACACAATTATCCCTTGTAAAAGATGTAAAAAATTTCGTCAAAGGTCAGAACATCAATATCTTGTGTGGTTTTTTTGATTGTTCCTGTGGAATTACTGGTTTTAGTTTCTCCATAACTTAGTAGGTATTTTTTATTAGCATACCTATACTATCTGTTGGTTGTGAGTATCAAGCCTACTTGCTGATTTTTGTTTGCTAATTTAGCTGTTCTAGTCATACCCTTTTGCTTGTTATGGTTTTTGTCTTGTTTTCTTTATTTTCATCTATTGTATCCTTATGAGTGGTGGATGGGGTGATAGATGGTGGACTAGGGTTATGTTATAGGTTGGGGGTGGGGCTAGGTTTAAGGATAGGGTTGGGGGCAAGGGAGAGTAGGGCTAGGTGGGATAAGGGTGCTTCTAGGTTGAGAGTTGGATCCTAGAACATAGGGACACTCTAAGGTAAGTCTATAAAGCAAGTGAATATTCTTAGAAAGATGAGGTTTAGTATAGAGTGTGTGTCTAGGAAACTAAATGGGTAGGCACTAAGGCGAGAGATATGGATAGATATAAGTTGTAGTACTAGGGTAGCGTGAGACATAGAAATGGGATAGGCATCTTTATAGTTGAAGCTCTTAGGAAGCATGTGGTGGAGGTTAAGAGAGTCAGTGATAGGTTGATATACATTAAGTTGGTCATTGGAGGGTCTTCGGTGAATGTTATTAGTGCTTATGCTTCGCAAGTAGGTTTGGACATAGGGGAGAAAAGGGGTTTTTAGTAGGTTTTGGATGATGTAGTGAGGGGAGTTCCGAGCACCGAGAAGCTTTTTGTGAAAGGATATTTCAATAGGCATATTGGGTCTTTGTCAAGAGGTTATGATGACGTGCATGGCGGTTTCGATTTTGGGAGAGGAATAAAGGATGAGCTTTACTTTTAGATTTTTTAGGGATTTTTTGTTGTGGATAGAAAATTTGAGCTTCCCTAAGAAGGGAGGTCACCTTATTATTTTTCATAGTTCAGTGGCCAAGACTCAGATAGACTTTTTTCTCTTTAGGAAGGGTCATAGAGCGCTATGTAAATATTCTAAAGTCATTCCAAGCAAAAATATTTTTTCTCAACATAGGTTGTTGGTGATGGACTTGGTTATTAATAAGGGCAAAAAAAAAAGGAGTATGGATGCTAGGTCCAGGATTAGGTAGTGTAGCTTGACTGTGGCTAGTACTTTGGAAATGGAGAAGAAGTTGAAGAAGAAGAAGGCTAAGGAGAGTAGAGGGGATGTAGATAGTATGTGGGAGACGACTGGCATTTGTATTAGGGAGACCACTAAAAAGGTGTTGGGTGTCTCGAGAGGTTGATCTAGTAAGCATCGAAGGGACTAGTGGTGGAACGAAGAAGTTAAGAGAAAGGTGGAGTCTAAGAAGGTAGCTTATGCTAAATTGGTTAAGAGCAAGGATGAGGATGAGAGGCATAAATAGAGGGGAGTATAATATAGCTAGAAGAGAGGCTAAGTTAGCAGTTATGGCGGCTAAGACAACAACTTTTGAGAGCTTGTATGAGGCTTTAGAGAAGAAATGTGGGGATAAGAAGTTATATAGGCTCGCCAAGGCTAGAGAGTGGAGGGCTCATAACCTTAGCCAAGTGAAGTGCATCAAGAGAGAGGATGGTATAGTATTAGTTGAGGATGTCCTTATTAGGAAGAGGTAGTAGTCCTATTTTTATAAGTTCTTGAACGACGAGGGGGACAATGGTTTCGTGTTGGGGGACTTGGAGAAATCGGAGGAGTGTCGTGATTATGGTTATTGTAGGTGTGTTAAGGTTGAGGAGGTCAAGGGGGATATTCACAAGATACTATGGGGCCAGACGAGATTCCAGTGGATTTTTGGAAGAGCACTAGCGGGGCAGGTTTCAAATGGTTGGCAAGGTTGTTTAACATTATTTTTAGGGTAGCGAAGATACCTGAAGTGTGGAGGTAGAGTACGATAATTCCTTTGTACAAGAACAATAGGGACATCAAGAGTTGCAATAACTATAGAGGTATAAAGTTGTTGAGTAATACTAAGAAGGTTTGGGAAAGAGTGGTAGAGTTGAGGCTGAGAAGGGCCATGACTATCTTTGAAAATCAATTTGGTTTCATGCCAGTTTGCTCAACTACAAAGGACATTTACCTTGTGAGGAGACTAGCTGAACAGTTTTAGGAGAGGAAGAAGGACTTGCACATGGTGTTTATTGATCTGGAGAAGGCATATGACAGAGTTCCCTGGAAGATTCTGTGGAGGTTCTTGGAGTCTAGAGGGGCAGCCATAGCATAGATTAGGTCGATTCAGAACATGTATGATAGAGCAAAGACTTGTGTGAGGATGGTAGAGGAGATTCAGAGAACTTTTCAATTTTGATAGGGTTTTATTAGGGATCGACTCTTAGCCCTTTTTTATTTGCCTTGGTGATGGATGTTTTGACGCATCATATTCAAGGGGAAGTGCCTTGGTGTATGTTATTTTTTGATGATGTGGTATTGATTGACGATACTCGGGGAGGAGTTAATGATAATTTGGAGATTTAAAAATAGACCCTTGAGTTCAAAGGATTTCGGTTGAGCAGGACCAAGCTGGAGTACTTGGAGTATAAGTTTAGTGATGTGTCGCAGGAGGCCGGTATGGTTATGAAGGTGGTTTCTTAGGCTATTTAGAAGAGGGAGAGTTTCAAGTATCTGTGGTCCATGATTCAGGGCAATGGTGAGATTGACGAGGATATCACGCGTTGTATTGGGGGAGGGTGGCTAAAATGGAGGCTCACTTCAAGAGTTTTATGTGATAAGAAGGTGACCCCAAAGCTTAATGGTAAGTTATACAGAGTGGCAGTTCGACCAGCTATATTGTATGGAGCGGAGTGTTGGCCAGTTAATAACTCCCACATCTAAAAGTTAAAGGTGGCGGAGATGAAGATGTTGCGATGGATGTGTGGCCATACCAGGAGAGATGAGGTGAGGAATGAGATTATTTTAGAGAAGGTGGGAGTGGCTTCGATGAAGGATAAGATGAGAGAAGTGACGTTACGTTGGTTCAGGCACGTGATGAGGAGGGTCTCTGATACTCTGGTGCGGAGATGTGAGACACTTGCTATGGATGGTTTTAGGCGGGATAGAGGTAGGCTGAAAAAATATTAGAGGGAGGTGATTAGGCATGATATGGAGCAGTTACAGCTTACAGATGACATAACCCTTGATAGGAAGGTGTGGAGGATGCGGATTAGGGTAGAGGGTTAAGGGGTGGGAGTGCGTCGGTAATAGTAGGAGTGTTCTTTATTTGTGTTTGAAGTTTCTTGTTTGTGGTGTTGAGTGATGTCTATGGTTTCGAATAGATAGTTTTTAGTATTATCTTGTGGCTAGCGGTGTTAATTTATTTTGCATACTGTACAAGTTTATATGCATTTATATTTTGTATTTGTTATATTGTTATTGGTCCTAAGCTGGGGGTCTATTGGAAACAGCCTATCTACTTCACATGAGGTAGTGGTATGGTCTGCGTACACTCTACCCTCCCCAGACCCCACTATGTGGGAATACACTGGGTATGTTGTTGTTGTTGTATATTATTTTTTTTTACGTAAATGACTTATAATAATTAATTAGGGATGATATAGTAAAATTACGGTTGAAGCAGCTGAAGCAGGCATGTCGTTCACAAGTTGTCTGCTTCAGCAGCTTCATTGCCGCTTATATCTATTACTATAAAAGGAACAAAGCTGAAATTAAAAGAGCCAAAACACCTTTTGGGTCCACGTAATGTACTAAGAGGTGATTTGGTAGGGTGTATCTATATCTATATCGATATCTATCTATACTATATTATAAGTGTGAAGGGCTTTAAAAATATTGTTTGAACTTTTTGCCTTTTATTAGAAGTCTCCGCTTTAGACAAAATCATTTTTCACTATTTTCCTAATATTTAAGAGTTGAAAAATAATTAAATATTTATAGTAAAATATTTTTTATTAAAAGTCACTAAAATTAACAAATAATATATTTTTCATTTGAAAATTCTAGAAATAAATATGAAAACATTAGAATAAGAAAAATATAAGAAGTATCAAATTTTTAAAAAATTTAAGTAAGCAATCAAAGATTTTCAAAAGATTTAACTTTAAAAATAAGAAAAGATTTTGAGAAGTGATTTGAACTTTTTGCACTTAATTAAAAATCTTTGCAATATAAAAATAATTTTAAAAATCAAAGATTACACGTGTGAGGCACGTGCGATTAAACTAGTTATAAGAAATAGTCCATGTATTAAGTGTGATATTATTTAATACTATGTTAGATAGAATTTTGGATCAATATATAATTAAGATATGTATTAGTTATACATTCTACATGGTATTATAGGGTGTATAACTAATACATCCCATTTGGTGGTAATAGTAATACATAGATTTTAATACCATGATACTAATATGTGTAAAGAGAAAAATATTTCTCAAATTTATTTAAGCATTTTTTTATTTTCTTAATTTTTTAAATATTTATACTAATAAATTTATTTAAATAAATTAGTTTAAACATTTTATTATTTAGAGAGAGTTGTTCATTGCTAAATAAAATTCAATATCAATCGATACAATATTTGAAATATGAGCTGTTAGATTCTTTCTTTTTTGACCGGGGGGGGGGGGTTACTATCAACTTTTATTTCATCACCAAAAGTGAAAATTACAAGGTTGTACGGTTAACAGAACCAACTTAAATTAGGAGGGATCACTCCATGAAACTCTATCTAATAACTCTATCGACTCTTACTTTAAACTGAAATTTGATGTTTTGTGAGTGAATCAATTTATTAAGATGACAATTACTTACCCTCAAATAATTTAAGTGAGGATATAAAAAAAATATTTTTAAGAATAAATAATAGAGCTTTGGAAAAAAATACACAAAGGTATAGAATGTGGAGGGTATATAGTGCTATCAAGAATCTTCATAGTGGAACATCACACTAATAAATTTTTAATCATATTTTAATTTTAACTTGCCAAATATAATGAAATAGAAAATCTCACAAAAATTCAAGGGTATAATTTTAAAGGAGATTTTTTTAGCATTTTAAATCAAAAATAATGCATGGTATTTCTAGTTGTAATAAAATGAACCGAACACTTGAAAAAAATAATTCAAGCACTACAATGCCTGCATTATTAATCCCTACATTGCTAATCCCTGCATTACTTGTCGTCGTACCAAACGACCCCTAAGGATTCAATTTGGATATGGGATAAGATCAAAGTTAATATACGAATAATTTTGTTATTAATGTAATAATTCTATATAATATTTGGTTTGTAAATAGGATAGTAAAAGTTATTTACATATTAATTTTATATAATGTCTGATCGGTAAGTTTCAAATGTTGTATAAAAGTTATTTATGTATTAAATTTATACGGTGTTTGATTGTGTTTTAGTAAAAAAGTTATCTATGTATTAAATTTATACGATGTTTGGTTGTGTTTTAGTAATCCTACATAATTAATACTCACCAACTTATGAAAATATCTATATATAATTTTATGCAGGTCGAAGGTGGAATAAGTTATGTGGGTACTAGATACATAAATTAAATAACAAAATTACATATCTACCCATATCAATTCACTTTTAATTTTTTTATTATGTATAGTTAACATGATTTAAAATGACAAAAAAATATATACAATCAAACCTTTCTATAGTGTCAACATTTGTTCAAAAATTTCATGACTTCTAGTTCTTTTTGTTAGGGTTTTGCCTTAATTTTCTTACCAAATTTAAGTATTAATTTTCTATTAAAGGAAAATAAAAGTAATATAGATAATTTTATGTGGGTAGAAGGTGAAATAAGTTATGTGGGTACTAGTTATACATGAATTAAATAGCAAAATTACATATCTACCCATATCAGTTCACTTTTAATTCTTTTATTATGTATATTTAACGTGATTGAAAAAGACAAACAAATATATACAATCAAACCTCTCTATAGTGTCAACGTTTGTTCTGAAATTTCATGACTGCTATAGAGAAGTACTCTTTGTTAGGATTTTACCCTGATTTTCTTACCAAATTTGAGTATGAGTTTTCTATTAAAGAAGAATAAAAGTAATATCATAATTACTTTTATTGAAGTTTATTACTTTTATTGAAGGAAAATAAAAGTAATACTATAATTACTTTTACTTTTTTTTAAAAGGAAAAGATAAAATTCTTCCATATTTGACGAAGCTCTTTCTTGGAGGAAAGATTTTGGACATCTATAAATAGAAGACTCATCTTCTCATACAACAATGCAATAACATCCACAATATAATTATTTAAAAAGTCTTATTTAGGGAGAGATATTCTCTTAATAGATTTATGTTTTTTCAATATTATTTTTAATACGTAGATCGTTTGACCAAATAATATTAATAATATGTGTTTTAGTATGTTTTTCTTTTTGTTTGAATTATCGCCTACATAGTTTGAAACTATAAACTTCCTCATGACACCCTAGTGATTTCGAACCCAACACTCTCATGTATGTCTACTGACATTTAACTTTCAAATCTCATTTAGTTGTTATAAATAAAAGTATTCAAAATTTGAAAGAGCAAGAATATAAAAAAAGGAAAATATTAGTAGATTTTTTTATTAAAATAACCAATGTGTGCCATTAAAATATAATTTTTTCCTTTAGATTAGATATTTGTACTTGATATTTACTGTGTGCATGACATTAATGATGATTACCATAAATATTTTGATATTTTATTTTGTTATAAAATATTAGTACATAATATTTGAGTATATGATTATAGAGAGGTAATTTTACAAAAAGTGTACCCCTATAATAAATGTCATTGTTGTTATAGATAAAATGTCACTATATAGAAGTAAAGTATAACATGAAAAATTAATTTCGAAAAAAATCAAACCGCTATAATGAATTTCTTTTATAATAAAGTTATTGTAAATAAGTTATTTCTTTTGTGGATGTTCGCATACTACACATTCTAGACATACTACACATACTATTGTAGTACTATTGTAGCATGTAAAGAAGTTATTTCTTTGTTGAATGTATTTTCACATACTACACATATTACACATACTATTGCCTATAAAGGCATTGCATACTACATCATAAAAATAGCAACGTACCCCTATAATAAATGTCATTGCTGCTATAGATAAAATGTCATTATATAGAAGTAAAATATAACATAAAAAATTAATTTCGAAAAAAATCAAACCGTTATAAGAATTGCTTTTATAATAAAGTTATTGTAAATAAGTTATTTCTTTTGTGGATGTTCACATACTAGACATACTACACAGACTATTGTAGCATGTAAAGAAGTTATTTCTTTGTTGAATGTATTTTCACATACTGCACATATTACACATACTATTGCCTATAAAAGGCATTGCATACTACATTGTAAAAACAACAATCTCCCCCCCCCCCCCCCGCGCTTTGTTTTAATGTATTTATTTTCAACATATTATCAGCACAAGATCCCTTATAAGGTACGTATTTATTATGTAATTAATTGTTTTCAGATTCTAAATACCCACAAAAAAAAAATTACTAAAGTAAATCAACTTTTGATAATAATCTATTAACAATATATGATTTCATTTAAATTTATTTGAGATGATTATTTTATTTGAAAATATCATTATATCTAATTTATTAATCTTTTTATGATAGTTTCACTATGTCAAATTTATCGAAAGTTGAGTTTGTGGCACTAGACATTACCGAAAAGAATTATTTATCATAGGTCCTTGACACTGAATTCACCTTAATGCTAGAGGTCTTGGGGATACTATTAAATAAGAAAATAATACATCTAGTCAAGATAAGGCAAAAGCTATGATTTTTCTTCGTCATCACCTCCACGAAAGATTAAAAAATAAATATTTAATTGTGAAAGATCCACTCGAATTATGGAACAACTTGAAGGACCGATATCACCACCTAAAATTGATGGTATTACCAAAACCTAAATATGACTGGATACATCTCGGATTCAAGATTTTAAGACCGTAGTTGAGTATAATTCTGCTATTCATAAAGTAAGTTCAATATTAAGATTATGTGGAGAAATCATCACTGATGAGGACTTACTAGAGAAAACTTTTTTTAGTTTTCATATTTCTAATATATTGTTGCAACAGCAATATCGTAAAAAAGGATTTAAAAAATATTCTGAATTGATTACATGCCTACTTGTGGCAGAGCAGAATAATACGTTGTTAATGAAAAATCATGAAGCTCGTTGCACTGATCTTCTCTATTCCTTGAAGCGAATGTTGTAGCAGCGTATGATCAGCCTAAAATAAGGCAAAATTATTATCGCGGTCGTGGTCGAGACCATGATCATGGACGTGGGTGAGGATGTGGCAGAGGAAAAAATAATTATCATCATAACGGTGGAAATAAACAAGAGAATAATAAAGGTTCTCAAAATAATCCTTCAAAGGGTAAGTTAATATTTGTCACTGATGTGGTATGAAAGTTCATTGGGCACGTGTTTGTCATATGTCTGATCATTTTGTCAAACTTTATCAAGCTTTCTTGAAAAGAAAAGAAAATGATGTGGAAGTGCACTTGATTTTTTGAGATGATGATGATGAAGCAACTCCATCAAATACATATAATGATATTGAGGCAAATCTTGCTTACAAAAATGATGACTTTAAAGGTCTCTCAAATATTACCCATTAGAGAGCTGAAGATTTCTATGAGAATATTGATTGAAGAAGTGATCACCTTATTGGAAAATAAATTATAAAAAAAGTTATTGTTTTCTTTTGTTTGCAATTATGTTTTCTGTTTTATTAAAGTATTATGTATTTCTAATTTCTAATTTCTACATTTCTAATGCAATTTGTTATGTTAGTTTTTCAAATTTCTTACAGTATGCTTTTTTTTTAAGAATATGAAAATTCCACAATCATCAATTGGATCTAAAATTAGTTACGATGATATATGGCTTATAGCTAGTGCTACCACACATACTGTTTTAAAAGATAACAAATATTTCTCTTATTTGGTGATGAAAGAAGCCAATGGTAATACTATATCTGGTAGTACAAGTTTAATTGAAGGCTTCAAAAAAACTAACTTATTACTTTTCGGAGGAACAAATTTGTTAATTGATGAAGTGTTATATTGTAGTAAGTCTCAAAGAAATTTATTAAGTTTCAAAGACATTCGCCAAAATGGCTATCATATTGAGATTACAAATGATTGAAAGATTGAATATCTTTATATTACTAAAATAATGTCGGGTAACAAATATATATTTGAAAATTTTCCCTCTCTTTCTTCCAGTTTATACTACACAAGTATTAGCACTGTTGAAACACATGTCATAGTAAATTAGAAGTTTACTAATTCAAATACTTTTATTATTTGGCATGACTGGTTGGGCCATCCCAATTCTAATATGATGCACAAAATAATTGAGAATTCATATGGACACTCATTGAAGAACCAACAGATTATTCAATTTAAAAAATTCTCTTATGCTGCATGTTCCCAAGGCAAATTAATTACTAGACCATCAACAATTAAAGTGGAAATTGAATCCCCTATATTTTTGAAACATATACAGGGTGATATATGTGGGCCCATTCACCCTCCATATGGACCATTTAAGTATTATATGATTTTAATAGATATATCTACAAGATTATCACACGTGTCTTTATTATAAACTTGTAATTTGACATTTGCGAGATTACTTGCTTAAATAAAAAAGTTAAGAGCACAATTTCCAGATTATACAATAAAGACAATTCGTCTTGATAATGCTGGTGAATTTACATCCCAGAATTTTAATGGTTATTGTATATCAACTGGAATAATAGTTAAGCATCTGATTGCCCACGTTCATACTCAAAATGGTCTAGAAGAATCATTGATTAAACTCCTCCAATTAATCGCTAGACCAATGCTTATGAGAATAAAACTTCCCATTTCGATATGAGGTCATGCTATTTTGCATGCAGCAGCTCTTGTGCGGAAAAGGCCTACAAGTTATCATAAAGTCTCCCCATTACAATTAATTTTTGGTCAAGAGCTAAATATTTCTCATCTAAGAATTTTTGAATGTGTGGTATATGTTCCAATTTCTCCACCACAACACACAAAAATGGGTCCTCAAAGAAGGCTGGAGATATAAATTGTGTATGAATCTCCTTCTATTTTAAAATATTTGGAGACTATCACTGGAGATTTATTTACATCAAGATTTGTTGATTATCATTTTGATGAAACAATATATCCAACATTTGAGAGAGAAAATAGGTAGTTGAAAAAGAAAATAGACTAGAATGCATTATCATTATCTCACTTAGATCCTTGTACAAATAAATGTAAACTAGAAGTTTGAAAGATAATTCATTTGTAAAATATTAAAAATCATCTGTCAGATGCATTCACTGACCTATCAAGATTTACAAAATCTCACATTCCAGCTGCTAATGCTCCCATTTGAGTTGATGTCCCGACAGGACAATTGACTAATGTAAATAAGTCAAAACCACACTTAAAACATGGTAGATCAATCTATTCCAAAGATAAAAGTCCTTGAAAAAGAAAAGGAGCAAATGATCAAAATAATCGTAATATGGAGGAAGCTACTCATGAATAGCCTCAAGCCATAACAATAAATAAAACCTCAGAAGAGGTTCAGGTACCTGAAAATGATATAATTGTCGACAATATTCTTGCTTATAATGTTGCTAATGAAATAATGCAACAAGATGAGGATCTTGAACCAAAATTTGTCGAAGAATGTAGACAGAGAAATGATTGGCCAAAATGGAAAGATGCAATCAAAATTGAATTGGCTTCGCTTGGAAAATGCAAAGTTTTTGGACCTATAGTCCAAACACCTGAAGGTATAAAGCCAGTGGGGTACAAATGAGTTTTTTTGAGAAAACGAAATGAGAAAAATAAAGTCGTAAGATATAAAGCACGACTCGTGGCACTGGAACTTTTACAAAGACCTGCCATTGATTTTATGGAAACGTATTTTCGATGGTGTATGCAATCATCTTCAGGTATCTTATTAATTTGGCAGTTTATGAAAAACTTGATATGCATCTGATGGATGTTGTCATAGCCTACTTATATATCTCATTAGACAGTGATATTTATAAAAAAATCCCAAAGGATTCAAAATGTATGATGTGTATAAAAATTCTCTAGAAAATTATTCAATCAAGCTTCAGAAATCCTTATACAGATTAAAACAATCAGGTTGCATGTGGTATAATCTCCTTAGAGAATACCTATTAAAAGAAGGGTATAAAAATGACGCAATCTGTGAGTGTGGCTTTATTAAAAGGTCTGGATCTGAATTGTCATAATAGTTGTATATGTTGATGAATTAAATATCATTGAAACTCCTGAAGAGCTTCCAAAGATAGTAGAATGCTTGAAAAAGGAATTTGAAATTAAAGACCTCGGAAAGACAACAATTTTTCTTATTCTATAAATTGAATATTTTACAAATGGAATCTTTGTCCATCAATCCACATATACTGAAAATATTTTAAAGAGATTTTATATGGATAAAGCACATTCATTAAGTACCCCGATGGTTGTGAGATCACTTGATGTTAATAAAGATTTATTTCGACCTCATGAAAATTATGAAAAACTTGTTGGTGCTGAAATACCAAATCTTAGTACAATTGGCGCATTAATGTATCTTGCTAGTAATTCACGACCAAATATATCTTTTGCTGTAAATTTATTAGCAAGATTTAGTTCTTCCCCAACACGAAGACATTGGAATAGCATTAAGCATATATTTAGACATCTCCGAGGAACTATTGATATAGGACTATTTTACTCAAATAAGTACGATTCACAATTAATTAGTTATGCAGATATAGGATATTTGTCTAACCCACATAAAGGTCGATCTAAGACAGGTTATTTGTATACATATGGATGTACAATTATATTATGGCGTTCAACAAAACAAACCATGATTGCTACATCTTCACATCTTGCGGATATAATAGACATTTATGAAGCAAGTCGAGAATGCGTCTGGCTGAGGTCAATAACTAAGCACATTCAGAAAATATGTGGTCTTACTTTGAAAAAGAATGTTCCAACAATATTGTATGGAGACAATACCACATGCATAGCTCAAATAAGAGGAGGATACATCAAAGGAGACAGAACAAAACACATTAGACCAAAATTATTCTTTACTCATGATCTTCAAAAGACAGGTGAAATAGATGTTGAACAAGTTCATTTAAGCGATAATCTAGCAGACATGTTCACTAAAGCATTGCCAACATCAAACTTTGAGAATTTGAGATACAAGATTGGAATGCGTCGTCTCCTAGATATTAAGTGTTGTTTTTATCAGGGAGAGTAAATACGCGTTGCACTCTTTTTCCTTAACCAAGGTTTTATCCCACTGGATTTTCCTGATAAGGTTTTTAATGAGGCAACAAATAATGCATATTACAAACCACTATATACATCTTATTTCCCTTAGAATTTTTTTTACATGAACATCCAAAGGGGAGTATTGTAAATAATTTATTTCTTTTATGGATGTTCACATACTACACATACTTCACATACTACACATACTATTGTAGCATGTAAAGAAGTTATTTCTTTTATGAATGTATTTTCACATACTACACATATTACAAATACTATTGCCTATAAAAGACATTGCATACTACATTGTAAAAACACACCAAAAAGAAAACAAAGTCATTTTCTTATATCTATAGGTCTCCCTCCCTCCCTTTTATTTTAGTGTATCTATTTTCAATAAAATTGACATTATAGAAAGATCGGACTATATAATTTTGAGTTTAAGTTTGGTGCACCGTCAGTGCACTTTTTTTACACCACCTAATTTTTACCAGTTGTAACAGTATTTTTATTTTTTTTAAAAGAAATTAAAAAATGAAAAAAGACTTTTAGCTTTACCCTATTTCTCTTTCCTTCCTCTACATCGGTGTTTTACCTTATCTCTCTTTTCTCTGTCTACATTATTATCTCTCTAATTTATCTTTCTCTGATTCTTCTATCTCATAAACTTTTAATTCTCTTTCAATTTTTCTGGACTAAGAAACAGGAGAATAAAGTGGTGTAACACCTCGTATTTTTGAGCTAGAAATTGAACCATCGTTCCTATATGTGTAAGATAATAATTCCATGATTATATTTTAATTCATGTGTCATGATCATTATCATAGTGTGTGAAGTTCTTTAGAGGTGAAAAATGTTCATAGTAATCACTTAGAACAAAGTTGAGCTAAGAGCCTTTGACTCGTCCAAAGTTTGATATTCGATTCTACAAGGGTCTATTTTGAACATATATAAATTTTGATTTATGTGGAATTTTTTATCTCAAGACCTACCAAATTGTATATAATTGTTTTATCTTTCCAACGATACCAATTTTGCCTTAATCCAAAACTCGAGCAAAAAATTATGACTTTTTTCGTGAGAGGCAGTGAGTGTAGGCGATATGCCCGTGCTGCCTGGGTTATTGCACTAGGATAGAGGGAGCATCGTGGACTATACTTCTCTGGGCTAATGGTCACGACACCTTGCTCATTCCCACGATGTTTTAACTTCTTAAGGGTCAATGGGCACTTTGGTCCTTTTCCCTCAACCCCAAACGTCTAAGGGACGATTTATAGCATCTAAAAGGGCATTATTTTCCCATCTTCCTCAAAATCACTCATGTAAAAAACTCTCCCATTTACCCCATGAACAAAGTTCAAGGCTTTCTCTCAAGATCATAAAGAATTCAAGATTCCAATCTCAAGAAACCTCAAGAAATTCCCAAGAATCTTCAAGAAATCATCTATTAAGGTATGTGGGAGTTCAACCATGGGTCCCCTTTCACCCATGAAGCCCAAAACCCCTTTCTTTCAATTAAAGAATGAATTTTTCGATCATTATGTTATTTTAGATGTTCAAGAAAGATTGAATTTCATGTTTTCATGGTTTTTTTAATTCAATTCAGTCCGTGTGTGATTCCATGCAAGATTTTGAATTTCTCATGCCATGAATTTGAGTTTCCTATGCTTTATTCAAGTGAATTCCATGATAGATCCTAAATTCATGATTTTTAGCAACATTCTCATGTTTTAAATTAGAGAAAATACATAAAGACCCCCTGATCTTGTCCGAGTTTTTCAAAAAGACACCTAAACTTTACTTTCAACCTATTACCTCATGAATCTTAATTAAGTCATTACAAATACACCATTTTTTGCTGAATCACAGTCATAAGAAAAAGAGTGAATGCACGCACCAATCAGATGCTGCCATGTGTTAAATATATTTACTTTCATAATTTATTTATATTTTTTAATAAAATTTTCCTATTTATTTTATTTATCACCCCCACCCCCTCTTCCCCCCTCACCCCCTACCTCCATCCAATAACTCCCCCACCCCCGTACAGTAGCTTCCCTCCATCCCCACCCCCATCCAATATCTCCCCCCACCGCACCTCCACCCCATCAGCATCTCCCCTAACCCCCCAAACCTCTCACTCCGTCAGAATCTCCTCGTCTATTTTTTTTTGTTCAAACCACTTCAAAAAATAGTTTTATGATTGAATTGAGTTTTAAAGATAGTTAAATGATATGATTTAACTACAAAAGATAGTTACATGATTATTTCTTTTAAAAGAGCTTCAATGGAGCATTAATGGAGAAGCTTTAATGGTGTTAAAGAAGACTTTTTTTTTGTTCAAACCACTTCAAAAAATAGTTTTATGATTGAATTGAGTTTTAAAGATAGTTAAATGATATGATTTAACTACAAAAGATAGTTAAATAATTATTTAAAAAAAACTTCAATACTGGTGTTGAAGAAGACATTATGTTGAAGAAGAAATGGAGGGTGTGTGGGGAGGAGAGGGGGGCACGAGGTAATTTTAAAAATAAAATAAATATTATTTAAAAAAAAAAGAATATAAATTATATATCAAATTATTTACACGTGGAAGCTTTTAATTGGTCAAAAAGTCAAATTTGAGCCCTTTCACGCACCTGTTGCGCGTGTATACACACAAGGGGTCAAAATGGTGTATTTACAATGGATTTAAGAAGAATCGTGTGGTAATAGGTCAAAAATAAAGTTTAAGTGTCTTTCTGAAAAAGTCGGACAAGATTAGGGGGTCTTTATGCATTTACTCTTTAAATTATTTCTTTCCACATGTTTGATGAAATTCCCATATCATGTTCAATTAATTTCAGGATGAACCCCAAGTTATGAATCTAGCCATGTTATCCTATTATTTTCCCATGTTTAAGATATTCCCATGTTCAAGTTCATGATCCCCATGTGTTCGATGAATTTCCCCATGTTAAAGTCTTAATCTTCATGTGTTTGATGAAATACCCAAGTGATGGGTTTCTTTGAATAATGCTTTTATATTATGTTTCTGAAGCTTTAGTATGATCCTATGGTTATTTCTATGGAGTCCTGGGGGTTATGAATACCCGAAACTTAGCTATTTACTTAGTCTCAGTATTGTCAGTATGGATTCAGATATGTATTATCATTATCAGTTTAGTCAGTTATCATAATCAGTTAAACTTAAATCAGTTCAGTATTCTGAGTCAGTTCAGTTGGGAGTAGGATTTAACACCGAGCGAATGTAGGACGACGACTTCCCCGTCTGTTAGGCGAAATTGTTAGTAGAAGTCCCCAGAACTATGTAGCCAGTGTGGGTTATGAGGAGTAACCCATTAATTTAGGCTTGACTACCTCCTAGGGGTCACCCATCAGTTTAGGCTTGACTCCGCACAGGTGCCACCCGTCAGTTTAGGCTTGACATCCTGGTTCTTCAGCAACTTAGTGGATCCACACAACCATTGTTAGTACCCGTGGAACGGTACTGACACCCTTCTAACTGGGTTACAATTTGGACCCCAATCAGTTCAGAGCGGGGCATATCAGTTAGATGATACCTCCTACAGTCTCAGTACAGTACTCAGTGTCTCTTCAGTTCAAGTTTTCTTGACTAAGTGTACAGACTTTCAGATATTTAGTTTAATAATTTTGTCTTTCAAATTACAGATTATCTCAGTACCATATAAGATATACACTTAGTCTTGCATTCTTAGATTATATAGTTTTCATGCGTTCATGTTCAGTTATCTCATGTTGTTCTGTTAGTCCTTACCTCATATGCATAGTACTCCACAGTTTCAGTCTAGTTGTTAAGACTAAGTACAATTTAGTCTTACATGACCAGTATTCAGCTATAAGTCATTCAGTTAATCGGATAAGCTTAGTATATTTTATGCTTAGTTTTGTATGTTTATGCTGCATTCATGCTCAGTATAATTGTATATTCAGATTCTCGAGTTATGTCAGTCTCCATCACGTAGTTTCAGACCTAGTATTCATACAGTACCCATGTTTTACTATTTTCCAGCTTTAGTTCTACTTACATTATAAAAAGTAAAGTTTTAAGAAACTAAGTGTAGTGATTCACCAGCTTATCAGATTATGTTTGCTACTCATGTTTTAAGATATTTCGTCTTTCAGTCTATTTTAGTCTCTTGGTGAGTTTACTTATACTTAGTCATGCATGTTTTAACATTACATATGAAATCAGTTTTACTTATTACATTCACCCCTCTTATTCAGTACATTCCAGAAGTACTGATCCACATATACGTCTGTGTGGCTACATTTTTTCATAATGTAGGTATCAGTTGTAGCCCACACATCATGACCAGAAAGTTCCAGTTTCCAGCTAGCAGGTGATGAGTTCTCCTATTTTGGGGACTCCAGTCAGATATTATTTATGTACTTTATTTTTATCATTCTTATGTATTGATTAGTGGTAGTTGGAGGCATGTCCCAGCTATCTATAGTCATGTAAGACCCCGCTAAAATTCTAAGCTTAACTCAGTCCTTTAAAGCAGGAAAGAGAGGTCCCAGACTTAGAAATTTCAGTTGAGTATTTACACTTAGAATTATTATTAGCCTTCATAAGGTGGTGATCTTATTTCATGACCCATATGACCTTAAAATATCGATCCTTGGATTGAATCATGATTAGGTATGGCAATAGGTCATTCCGGGTGAGTTATGGATTTTTTAGACCTCGTTTGAATCAAGTTTTGATGACCAAAATAGTGGGTCGATGTGATCTCGATGCGCCGCATTGCCCATAGCGTCGACAAATATTTTCCTAGCCTCAGAGTGCAGATTCCAATGAACTAATACAAATTTTACGAGATGCGTTGGTCATCACATTGATGTCATCGTTGCAGCATGTCGATCTGTGCGTCACTGGGCATGATTTTTGCTCTTTTAATTCCACATCCAGAGGGGTAAATGGGTCTTTTCCCACCTTATATAAGCCCCCAAAACACGATATTAAGCCTCTCTAAAGGCAAAATCCCTCATTATTTCTCAAAGTTTCTCAAGAACAAACCTTAGGGGAATTCAATTTCAAATCAAGCTTCAAGAACACACCATCAATCCTCGTGAATTTAACTACCAAGGTATGTTAGGTGTTCATCTATGGGTTCCTTTTACCCATAGATTCCAAGAATCTCTTTTTAAAACTGCAAGTTCATGATTTCATGATTAACATGTTAGAATTGAATTGTGTTCATGTATAAATTGATGTTTGGGTTTCAATTCCATAATTTATTACAAGTTTCATGAAAACTAGATATTGTGGATTCAATTACGTGATCTTCATGTTGAACTCTTGAACTACAAGTTGAATATAGTAGCCATGATATAATTACATATTTATTGTTATATGAAACAACCATGCTCCCCAAGTATTTGTTAAAAAGCTTAGGTGAATTGACTAGTGAAAGCATGACATGCTATTATGTGATTCTATTTATGCACAAGTTTATGCCTTAAAAGTGTTTGATAGAATGTCTCTATGAAAGAATTATGGACAAGTGAACATTGTTATGTTTTCAAGATCATGTTATGCTCTACTTTTCTTATTATCGAGTCCTGGGGGTATTCAATACCTGAATATCTAGTTGTTAACCTCTAGATACAGTATTTATAGAATAGTCTCAAAAATATCACGATCAGTAGTATTCAGTATGTACAGAACTCAGTGTATTCAGTCAGACATCAGAACTCAGTGAACTCAGTCCAGTTCAGTCAGTTAACACGATCAGTAATAGTTCAGTACAACCTAGTACAGTTTAGAAATCTGTTCAATAACTATTCAGTTGAGAGTAGGATTCAGTATCGAGTGAACCCAAGGATGAGGACTCACCAGCCAGTAGAGGGTGTGATCCTTAAAAAAAGTCCTTGTGTTCCAGAACTACGTAGCCAGCATAGGTTGAGACATCAACCTGCCAGATTAAAGGTTGATAAGGTGTTTTACCTTCCATATTGAGGGTATGATACAATATGGGTGAAGTGGCCAAGGGACTAAACTGAAGCTACTCATTCCATATACTAGGGTATCACACTCACCTAAAGCATTTGTTCTTAAGGAAAGACTAGCACACAAGGATAAGGACCTACGACTTAGTAGGCTTCCCTTAACAACATACACCTCATCATCCGCAATCTCTCCATACACATGATCACCAAGAACACAATTAATAGCAAAGATCTCACCACATAAGATGTTCAAGATACCATATTCATTATCAAGATCAAAATTATATACATTAACACTAACTTGAGGCTCATCAAGCACGTCATACATAAACTCAAGTAGTGGGCTACATTCGTGAGTAAATTCATCATCATTCACATCCTCACTAGTTGTTGGTAACTCACATACCAACGTAGACTCACCTTGGTTTTTACAAGGGTCAACTAGTGTGTGAATACTCTTGTCACTTAGTAATGGAACCTTATTCAAGTCATGAGTGCTAGCACTAGATGGACACAAATCATTCTTACAAAAAGAATTAATTTTGTCATCTTTAGGATCAACTAGTGTTTGCAAACTTACATCAAGCATTTGGTCTTCATGCAATCTAACAATACCAAGAGTATCACAAAGGGAAGACTCATGCGATTCTCCTCCAAGCAAACCATCAATTACATCCATTTGGCTACTACTAGCCACATCACGATATTCTAAGTTTATAAGAGTGTAGGAGATAGCATTGTTACCTTTTAGCTCACATAAGGTATGACCTTCACCTAGGTTTGTATCATGGCAGCCCATTTGTTCCTTTGGGAAGCTCTCATTACAAAGGAGTTTGTCAAGAATTCTTCCTTGCATCACCTCTTTGTCATTTTTCCCAAAGTTGAAATTCTTAGCCAAGAGCTCCATTTGATCAACAACCATGTGTTCTTGAGGAAATCTCCTTGAATCCTCCGATGGAAGTATATTATCTTGAACCTGCATACAAGGAGAATTGATACTAGGCAAAATGCTAGTATCTTGGTTAGTGGTGATTCGTCTTAGATGGCATGCTTCAATCATCAATTGGCGTAGACTTTCAAGGTGCCGATGGAAATTTTCAAAAGGAACCAAGGTAGTATAAATACTATAACTATCTAGAGTGGATGATGTTGCTCCTTCCATTGTCAAGGTACCTACAAAGAGCAAAAAAATAGCAAAGGCAAAAACCTACAAAATGAACAAATAAGTTAGTTCAAATAACCTCACACACTCACACTCAGATCTCACCTCACACTTGGTCTCACAAGTGTTGAATACTTGGCAATACTTAGTAAGTCAATTGAGTGGGTGAATATGTCTTGGTACGGAATTAATTTTTGTTTGATAAGACTCAAATAAAATGATGCATGGACTTAAACCAACAAACTACTATGACTCAAAAACAAGAAAAGCACACAAAAAGCGAAGACACGAACAAAACGGACTCAATACTAATTATCAACCTAGTAGGTACTTACTAGTTTGCTAATTAGTGATAAAATCAACACAAAAGCAACTAGAAACAACAAGTAGAAACTTAGAAATCTAATTTAGAACTCAATTTGGTTGTTTATAAAGTGATGACATGGCAACTTGTGGTTGGACGTCACTTTTCAAAATTTTCAATTCCAAATCTCTTGTTTCGGCCAAACACTCCTTTAGGGAAGAAGAATTTTGGTTTTAGGGGGGGGAAATGAAGGTTTGAAGCCTTTTTTGGATCTTCAAATGAATTCAAAATGGATTGGTCCCCTCAAGTGTACTTTCAATTGTACTTGTTTGTCCCCTTGTCCCCTCTTTCTTTTTGGAAGACTGGTATTTCTATCTATATTTACATTTATGCAATCCTCTTATTTATCCCCTCTCTTTTGTGTTGTTTTTGCTTGCTGATTTTTGCATCTTGTGTGTCCATTTCATGAATTTCTAGTCTTCTCTTGTATCAGGGTACCACCGTTCTCATTCAGAGCACCTGCCAGATTGAGGGTGACTCTTCATCTTGTCTTTACTCATGGTGCGGTACTGACACCCTTTCAGCTGGGGTTATAGGTTGGACCCCAATCAGTTCAGAGAGGGGCACATCAGTTAGATGATTACCTCCCACAGTTTCAGTTTTAGTTTCAGTATAGAACTCAGTTCAGTTCTATAAAATCAGGACTGTCAAAAATAGTCTTCCAGTTATCAGTAATTCAGTTATTAGTAATCTCAGATATCAGTTACTCAGTTATCAGAACTCAGTACTCAAAATTAAAAAAAACTCAAATACAGTATACTATACACGCATATGCGTGGTATTGCATCCTCAGTATTTACAGCAGATTCAGTTATCCATGTGCTCGCATATTCAGTTACTTTATATCATTCAGTTAGTTACTGTTCATGCATGTGAACCCATGCATTCAGCCTTACCTCATCTAGCATACAAGTACATTCCACGTACTGATGCATACTTTTTCTTTGTGCTATGATGTCTCATATCATAGGTTCGGATGCTTAAGTTCCTGACCGCGCCAGACCCAGTCAGCAGTACCATATTACATTAGTGAGTCCTCATCTATCGAGGATATGCTTAAGTTTCAATTTTTCAGTTTATTAATATTTCAGTAGTTAGAGTTAGTTGGGGGCTTGTCCCATTAACTCCACCTCCAGACAGTTCAGATAGAGGCTTTTCAGACTAGATTTTTAGATAATATTCAGTTTTGCAGACTATTATTATTATTACAGTTGGTATTCTTATCAGTATTTTAGATTTTGAACCTTATGGTATTACAGTTTATATTTCTGCATTATTTCAGAGTTATTATTCAGTAATCACAGTAGGTACCAGTCATGAGTTTGCTTGTGGTCCTTCGGGATTATGGGCACCGTGTGGCATCTGGGGTGCAGACTCGGGGCGTTACAAGTCAGTATAGTAGAAGCTTCATAGATGTCAGTCAGAGTCAGTCATGTAATTTGAGTTTTTTTCCCTTTTATCAAATTGTAAACTTTATCAGTATTGTATTTATCAAAATTATGCCAGGATTATGTTTCCGCACAGTAAACTCAGCTATTTTATACATATTAGACCAGACGCTCAACAGTATGCTAGTTCATGGGTTAGCTTTGGATCACTTGTAGTTCTGAGCACCGTGTGGCGTCCAGGGTGTATTTTTGGGGCGTTACAAGTAGATGGAGTGAATAGATTTTTAATTACATCATAAGTATATTCTCCACATAGCTATTATTTTCGGTCTCAAGCTTGAGGTAAAAATAATATAGAAGTTCATCAAAGTTAGTATTAAAAAAAGAAAATCTTAAAAGGCCACTATGTACCAATCTTATCTATGGGTGTAAATGTTTAATGTATCATCAATCTGGCCATACTATGAAAATCAATAAAGAGAAAATAGTTATTAAATTAAGGAATCGTGTGTTGAAAATGTCAGAATTGAAGCATTGTTTAATGGCATAAATGCTCCATTTTCTACGAGAAAAAAATTTCTTTATCTCTATCTAACATTGTTTAATGGCATAAAGTTCGTGACTTTAATTTTGAATCAATATTTAGAAGAGGTATAATAGACTTTGTAAACTATCCAATATTTATAATTGTGTTTCGCAGGATTCATGGAAAACTCAAACTTAAATGAGAAAAATACAGGAGTTGAAGTTCCATTAGAGAAAATTGACATGGATGAAAATGGACAGATTATTTCCTATATAGATGTTGAAAATTTGCGAGACCCCTACATCGGTAAGGAGTTTCAGTTACTTGATGATTCATTTAAGTTTTATCTTGATTATGCTCATCGTAGTGATTTTAGTATCCGTCGAGATCATATGAAAAGATCAAGAAAAGATAAGTCAATAATTGGTCAAGAGTTTGTCTGTTCAAAGTAAGGATTTTGGTCAAAGAAAAATTTAGAAAGCAATAAACCACGAGATAAAATCAGAGAAAGATGCAAAGTATTATTATATATATTGAAGAAAGAAGAAGGTATATGGGTTGTTTCTAGGCTTGTCACTAATCACAATTATGAGCTTACATCTCCAAATATTCAAAAATTCTTACGATAAAAAATAAAAAAGTCTGAGGCCCAAAAAAATCTTATTGATTTGCTTGATAACTCTAGAGTCCGCCCAAGTAACATAGCGTCAGTTTTGATAACTCAAGTTGGGGGTGTAGATCAGCTTAATTTAACAGGTCAAGATATTCAAAATTATTTGCGAACTAGAAGACAAAAAGATCTCGAAAAAAGAAGATGCAGAACTAATGCTTCAATATTTTCAAAAGCATCAATCAGAGAATCCGAGTTTCTTTTACGCTATACAAATTGATGTTGATGGTCGTTTAGATAATTGTTTTTGGGTTGATGCTAGATCTAGGATTGCCTATAAGAATTTTGGAGAAGTGGTTGTTTCTTATCCGACGTATTTAATAATTAAATACAAGATGCCTTTTTTCATTTATCGGGGTTAACAATCATCTTCAATCTATTTTGTTTGGTTGTGCTCTACTTTGGGATGAAACTCAAGAAACTTTTGAGTGGTTACCTCGTACATGGCAAGAGGCAATGTTTGGAGTGACATCTCGTATAATTATAACTGATCAGGATGGTGCCACAACAAATGCAGTTGCAAGGATATTTCCTAAAAATGCACATCACTTTTGCATATGGAACATAATAAAGAACATTCCAGAACATCTAAGTCATGTTTATCATCAGTATGCGATTTCAGTAGCATGTTTAGTTGGTGTATTCATGGTACGACCACCCCAAAGGAATTTGAGATAATGTGGAGTGAAATAATGAAAATGTATGATTTAGGAGAAAATAGTTGGTTGCAGAGAATATATGCAATTCATGAAAAATGGATACCTGCATATGTGCGTACTACTTTTTATGCAGGCATGTCAACAAGACAAAGAAGTAGTAGTATGAATAAATTTTTTAAAGATTATTTTAATTCTAGTACTCCTGTAAGTGTATTTGTAGTGCAATATAATAAAGCTATAAACACTCGATATGATAAAGTAAGAGAGAAGAATTACAAGACTAAATACTCAAGGCCTATCTTTAAAACTTTGTATCCTACGGAGGATGAAGCGGCGAAAAAATACACTAGAAAAATATTTCAGATTTTTCAAGAAAAACTAGTTCGGTCTCAAAAATTTATCTCTAAAAAGTTTGAGGTTAAGGATCGAATAAACGTCTATAAAGTGCATCAACTTCAAAGGCAAAAACCGACATATATAGTCAGTTTAAATCTTGCATTGAAAAAAGTTGTTTGTTAGTGCCATAAATTTGAGTTCATGGGAATTCTATGTAGACATGTGCTAATGGTATTCATAAAGAAATAATTCACTCGCTTCCAACACATTATTTGTTAAATCGATGGACTAGAAATGCAACCAAAGAAAAATCTATTGATCATCCTAGTAAAATAACTAATGTGAAGCCTTCTACTTTGTGGTTCAATAACATCATGATGCATTCTTTGGGGCTAGCTGGACAAGTTACAAGGTCTGAAAAACATTATCAATATGCACATGAAAGATTATTGCAACTGTGTAGAGAGCTTGATGAACTTTCTTATGAATCTGAGGAAGATTGTGTACCGAATGATCAAGTTGGTGCGAAAGATTGCGAAATGAATGATATTGGTGAAAAGGATTTTGAAATGAACTCATGTGAACAAAGTCAGGATGTTACTCTGTTTGACCCTCCAGTAGTGCTAGCTAAAGAATGTTCGGAATCTTTGAGAAAGAAATATGATCTAGAAATTGATTAGAAGGCCAAAAAAGTTTTCTCTCAAAAGATCAAAAAAGTTTGTTCTCATAAAACAAAAAACAAATTCTCTCAAAAGCCAAAAAGGCAAACAAAAAATATGAAACTTAAGAAAAGGAGACGAGGTAATTTCCATTACACACTGCATATTATTTTTATTTCACATTACTTCTGTAATAACTTCTAAATTTCATATGTAGTTTAAACTCTAATGTCAAAGTCAAACAGAAAAGTACAACAACATCTAATGAAGCTACTGCAATGGTAACAAACTTATAATATCTTTTTATTAGTTGAATTATTTTCGTGTACCTTTTTCTCCAACTAATTTGTCATTTGATTTGTAAGCAATTCCAACAATATCCAAAATTTTATCAAGGGTATATTGAGAGTACGTATTATGCTTATGCCACCTCATTTACGGTAAAGAACTTCCCTTACCGTGATCCTATCGTTTATACGTTGTTTATATGTTGTGGTATGTACTTAAGAATTTTAAATTCTCTTTTGGCATTTGATGAAAGTTGCTTCATCTCTGTACCAACAATATCATCTTAGTTCATAAGTAAGAAGATAAGAGGATCTAGAGTTTTAGAATACAAATAAATGAAGAAGAAACATCTCTTTAGACTCTAAACTATTAGTTTTTCTCTGTTTTTGAATTATGAATAGTCCTTTTCATCACATATTTTGTTATATATTTTGTGTCAAAGAAATTTTATTTCATATTATGTGTGAACATGAATGAGCTTTGTGTTATTTGAAAGTGAACATGATGATATAAAGATTTATCTACAACTTAAATTGTGTTAATTTACATTCTGACTTTGTATTTTCAAGCACCATCCACATCTAATTACGAGATAAACTGATATATGTGATCTTTGCATATGTCTGCATATATTGTCTCTCAAGAGTAATATTGCATCAATTATCAATTTTTTTTTTGTTCTTATGGGTTTTCCATGAAACAACCATAGTAGTGGACTGGTTATAATTACCAGTCAAATAGTTGTTCTTTATTCAAAGCCTCTTATTCATTTTGCTCTAGTTAGTGGTATGCGATCTGGGACTGCTCTTTGATGTTATTCACCTGGAAACATAGATAAAGAGTTCTTCCATCACTCCTCAGTTACCGTCTAAAGTATTCGCCATCACCACGCAAAGCATCTTGTACCCTAAAATGCAAAAAAAAAGTACGTTGTATCTTTAGCAGTGAAGGGAGCTTGAAACTGAAGTAAGATGAATTCCTTGTTAGGTGTTTTGCTGAATTTTTCTAGTCTGGGTTAAATAGTGAACTTAGTGGCTATGTTAATATGAATTTTGTTGCACATAGCTGAAATTAACTACTTACGGTTTTGTCCAAGTTAGAACATTTTAGATAGTAGAAAAGTAGACCAGGAAATGTTTCATTTATTTGTGGTCAACTAAAATTTTTGTATTTGTGTTTGTCTTCCCAAAAATATTAAATTTGTTGGCAGCTGGTCATCTTACTATCTTATATTATCCTTGATGTTATAGTAGATGTTGTTGACATAGTAATTTATTGTCCTCTGTTAGCTGTTAATTATGTCTTTAGCTATTAGTAAAAGGGTGTGTCATAATTGAAATAATTGGTCATTGCTGCTGAAAATTTCAAATGTTGAAACATATTGTAAATTACTTGGAATCATCGGTATTTCAAGTTTTGCTAGAGTTGCTCGCCAAAATTAATAGATCAGACATATATCTTATGTCTGCTAGTTTCTTGGTTGCCAAATGACTTCTCATTATCTATTATCGTGTAAGTTATTCATAATATGTCATTCCACCCAACCACTCACCCCTCTCAGATGTATTGAAAATGGCAAAACAAAAGACATGTGATCAAAGATGAGATAATGGATTAAAACTGCATAAACAATAAGTTTTATTGATAAACAGTTACAAAATTGAACCATAAGAAGTACAGAGATCTGGATATATGTTACATTACATACTTAGATTCTTCATACAATAATACAAATTTTGAATGCATTTATAATCCTCCATTCCAAAATATTACTATGCGGGCCATTAGGTCCAAATTTGTATACCACTGTAACTACCAGCTCTCATTTTGGTTGCATCTATGAGTTTTACTTCAGCTAGTGACTTCTCTACAACCTGTGATTTGATCAAAGAATAGGTAAGTAGGATTTATAATCACTCTATTCGGTGCAGATCTTGTTTTTATATCTTTTGATAGGAATAAAAAGCTAGACATTGATTAGTTTTATATGTTCTCACCTCTTTTATTAAAGCAGGAGGTCGACCTTTAATGCTGACAAAAAGATACGGGTGTTCTTGACCTGACAATACATCCCTAATAATATCAAACTATAAAATGACAAAAATGAATGATTCATCGAAACACAATATTGCTAGTGTAGAATCTTAGTTCCATGAAAAATCTGAAAATAGAAACATATAAAGATAAAAAATGGTCACCTGGGGACAAACACCTATCATTATTCGAATGTTTGACATGCCCGTGGAACTTCTTATGGACTGACAGTAAACTAGTATTGTTAAAAGAAGATTAGTGTTATACATAAGTAATTTGCAATGAAAACACTGAATGTTAGAAAACTATATTACCACCCCCTGCAGTAACAGGTGTAATCCCTGTCGAACAATTAATATCAGTAGTTTTTCCAGTTCTATTTGGCCCAAGAAGACAAAATAGTTGATCCTTTGCAAGTTTCACCTATAAGCACTGCAGTATTGACTCCAATTAATGAGATGCAGATGCAACAAGGGTAAAGCTGTAGGATCTCCAGAGTCTTATTAAATACCGATGCTAGTTTCTTTTAACTTTTATCTTTTGAAATATGGACTTCTCATTTCCTATATGTTATTCTTACATGGGTCAAACTAGACTTCATGATTGATTCCTATCTAAAAATAAAGTGTTTTTCTTTTCTCTTCAGACTTAGGTTTGCACAGAGAAAACAGTTAATGTTAGTTTCTCATTGACCAATAAATAAAATACCTTTAGCGCATGATAAGGAGATTTTCTTTGGCATTTAAAACAGCCCAACTTTGTTATTCCAGGAAATGTCTTTACAAGGTCATGTAGTTGAAATGCAACATTGGGATCAACTTTACCTTGCATGGCTAGTCATTTAACAATGTTTTCTTATTCAAGAACATCTTCATCATCTGGTGTAATACTATCCATGGCTGGCACTGAACCCGTGCAGCTAAAGATATTACCCTGTGAAAATAAAATGGATAGCCTTAAAGCTTTGTCACGGTATGATCAATATTCATTATTAAGGTACTAACAAATTTTGGTTACCTGTCACCTTAGTTCCACCTTTGCCTGTCCAGTAGCCAGGAGTTAAAAAGTAGAACATCGACTTTCTCTCATCAAAAAATATTCGGAAGTATGTTATCCAAGTAAATAGCAAGAACAAACGACAGAAAGAATGTTGACACGGGCCATATGTAAATATCATTCTGTTAAGAGAAACAACAGATAATGGATCAATGTGAGATGCAAGATGACTGTATGAGACTGCAACATTGTAATGCTTTAGAAAAAAATGAGATTTTCCGAGATAGCCTTTAATCTAATACTTTTTTTTAATACTTTGCTCAGTTTGTAAAGAAGATGTGATCCTTGTTTCATGAAATAATTTTTATAAAGAAGTACAGTAGTGATTGGATAGATAAGGTCTTCGACCAACATTTATAAAGCTCATGAAGATATGTGTGTATGTTTATAAGAAATAAGAATGAATGAAGTCATAGTTTCTGCAGAATTTTATTCCTCTCAGCAATTACAAAAACTAACATTATCAAAGACCTAAAATTTTCATTCGCTCCACTCTCATTCAAAGTCACGGAGTTGTAATAGTGATGAGAAGTGATCAAAAAGTACCTACTGAAATCATATACAAACAAGCAAAGTCCTCAGTATCAAAATGTTGCACCTCATCCCCAAAATCAAGAAAACTGAAAACTAAATGAGAAAATCCCTAGTTGCATCTTACCATAGTTACTACACATTCTGTATCATTAAAAACACATTTTGTCCTCCCACATTTACACCACTAGATAAGATTTGTACATAGCGGCCTTTTAAGATTTTCATTTTTTAATACTAATTTTGATGAACTTCTATATTGTTTTATCTCAAGCTTAAGATCGAAAATAATAATTATGTGGAGAAGATACTTACGATGTAATTGAAAATCTATTCACTCCAGCCACTCTATTCTCCCGTTTCTTAGTCCAGAAAGATTGAAAGAGAATTAAAAATTTATGGGGTAGAAGATTCAGAGAAAGAGAAATTAGAGAGACAATAACGCAAAGAGAAGAAAGAGAGATAAGGTAAAGCACCGATGTAGTGGGAGGAAAGAAAAATAGGGTAAAGTTTAAAGTCTTTTTAAATTTTATAATTTTTTTTAAAAAAATGAAAATACTGCTACAGCTGGAAAAAATTAGGTGATGGCGTAAAAAGAAAGTGCACGAACGATGTACCAAATTTAAACTCTATAATTTTATCAAGTTTTACAAACAATAATTGGCTGTGTTTTTTTACGCAAACAAATTCAATAAGCAATAATCGTGAACGAAAAAAAAATCAAATTGTGATAACTGAACGAAAAATCAAGCGTTCACAGTATTCTTTTTCTTCAAATTATGCAAACAAAAGTCAATCTTCAGATATCAAATTTGTTTAAATTTTACTTTTACTAAAGTAATTTATAACAATCAAAATTCAATAAGAAATGATTCATGTATTATAATTTTTACATAACTTTGTACCAACATAATTAATATATACATAATTGGTCCCTTCATAATTAATGCCCGCATAACTAATTTTTTACATAATTTTTTCATTTGCTTTTACTTACCGCTAAATTTTAGTTGAATTTTACTTACTAGTCATTTTTGACATATCAAAAGAAGACAACTTCTTTTTCCTATTTTAACCCTTATTTTTTTTTCATATTAATTTCAAGACACAATGTAAACATCATTTAATAAGGATATCACAACAAACTAGACATGTTATTAATTGTTTTCTTAATGGGTGTTTCAAGTCTGCATAACTAATACTCCCTCCATTCGAATTTACTTGTCACTATTTTTTTAATTTAACTATTATTTTTACTTGTCATTTTTGACAAATTAAGAAAAGACAAAAAATATTTTTCATATTTTACCCTTAGCATTAATTATCTTTTTCTAAATTAATTTCAAGATACAATAATAAACATCACTTAATAAGAATATTATGATAAAATAACGATCTCCCTAATTATTTTTCTCAATAAGCAAATTAAATTGAGTACTTACATTACTGTAACCAATAACCAAACTGCTCTAAGAGGCTGATAGCCCAAAAATCCCAAACTCAAATTACAGAATTTTAGCGTGCTGTCTAGCAAACTAGCACCCTAATCTAAGAATATTGAATAATTAATCTTTGGAAGCTGCAATTTGAGCATAAAGCTGTGGTCAGAGAATGGGTAGAAAAATGCAAAATGTGTCTTATCCCTCAAGGGCGGCGGATCTAGAGGCTTAAGTGGGAGTTCATGGAAATCTAGTAATTTTCGTGTCAATTTATTAGTTATATAAAGAAATCTAGTAAATATATAAAATTTATAAGTTAGGAATCATAAAGAAAGTATACTATTGATCTAGTGAAGTAGAAGGACTTATAAAAATTTCGTTGACCTTTTAGTTGAGGGTTCTAATCCCCTTATTTACTATTTGATCTATTTCATCTAGAGTTAATAACTAAAATGATCACTCAGCTCTATACTTTTATCCTAAAAAGTCACTCAACCTTAAACTTTTATCTCAAAAAGTCTAAATATTTTACTCAAAAAGTCACTCAATTCATTTTATTATTTTCTTAAACTAAATTTTGTTTATGTCAAATTTTTTTAATAACAAATTTCTAAAATATACAAAATATCCACTTAATGATCCTTTTATCCTTTCCTTCATTTACCTAAATTAACTTTATCACCTCTTTCTCACATTTTGCTACTCCTATTGTTGAACGTACCAAGTGTTTCAACTATTTTTATTCCATATACACACTTATTCAAAATATTTACTCATGTATTTATAATTTTATTCATCACTTGAAAAAAAATAGTTCATAAATAACCATTTAAAAAATGTCACTGAATAAGCAACATTCTTTAATAAAAAAATAATAAGATAACACATGCAACTAATGAGTAGAGATGATAAGCACACAAGTTTTAATAAAATAAACAAAATCATGTGATTTAACTTTTGTATTTTGTACTAGTACTTGTATGTTATTCTTATTGTTTTCAATGTTGAAATTTGAGATTATTTCAAGTTGAAGGGAATCAATTTCATTATTATTATACACCTCAGGTCAGAGATATGAGACTAATTCAATGCTTTATTTGCGTCTTGAATTGAGCGACGGAAAACATTGAGAACACATGAGTAGATTAAATTTCTTTTGTATTCTGCTATGAAAATATAACGACATAGTAATATTCCCTGTCGTCTTAAAATACACAATTATTAATGAAATAATTGTTATTGAACCACATGATTTTATTTAACATCTATAAATATTTATATAATTATGTGATTTGCCTTCTGTATTTTATCTAGAATTAGTATATTTTATCGTCCTCCACCTTATCAATCATATTACTTTGAACAACTCCTAATACATTATCACTTAAATTTAGAACATTACCATCCTGAACTTCTTCAGCTAGCACCATACCCCAAAAAAGCTATTTATGAGTCAATACTTTGGATAAGGTGTATACAGAATAAAACTAGATGACATAGTTGTTATATTCAGCTAGCGAGAAGGAGAAACAAAATGTGAGAACAAGGTGATAAAGATAATTTAGGGGAATGAAAGAAAGGATAAAAGGATCATAAAGTGGATATTTTGTATTTTCAGAATTTTGTTAATAAAAAAATTTCACATAAGCACAATTTAGTTTAGAAAATAATAAAATGAATTAAGTAACTTTTTGAGTAAAATATCTAAAGTTGAGTGATTTTCTGAATACATTTCAAAGTTAAGTGACTTTTTAGGATAAAAATTAAAAGTTAAGTAATCATTTAAATTATTAACTCATTTCATCTAACCATGAAGGCTTAATAATCAAGAAATGCTAAAGTTAACTCAAATCACGTCTCTCAAGAAATGTAATTGATATTTAAACATGTTCAATAGACAATCACATTGATCGACACAATTTTTTTATTAAATAATTTTAGAAAAACTACGAAAAATTTTATTAAGGGAAGGCACAATCAACAAAAATTGTGTGACCCTTCAATAATTTATTAACACATGGATAGTGGAGAAAATTGAAGGAAAGGTGTCTTTTAAGTCTTAAATGAAGAATTGGTGACAATGACCAACAGATAGGGTCAAACACCATTAGAAAACTTGATTAAGTTAATTGTGGACTTGATTAATATTTTCAAAACTTTCTAATCTTTTCAAAAATACAAATCAATCCAACACACACCTCTCTTCAATCCAAATCAATCACTCTCTCCTCTCTCTCGACAACTTCTCCCAACTAACAGTTCTGCAAAATTTCTCCCTTCAACCCCCAGTGACTTCTACCTCTAGCGAAAAATAGTTGGGCTTCGAGTTTCCCTCTTCAATTCAAATCAACTTGTCTTTCATCCCTCTCTCGACAGTTTCTCTCAACTCTCTCCCAACCAACTGTTCTGCAAATTTCTCATTTCAATCCTCGGCGACTTCAACATCCGACTAAAAATAGTTGAGCTTCGAGTTCCTTTTCGACTTCAACCTTCAATCGACGTGACAGCCTTGCTCTCTGGCCACAACAGCTTCGAATTCTTCATCGTTTCTTTTCTTCTTTCACATGTAAAAATTTATGGCCTTTTTAGTTTTGAAGAAAAACGAGGAACTTGAGCCAACTTCTCTTATAGTATTGGTTAACAATTTTAATATTTGTTGCATTAATTTGAAATACAGTCTGAATAAAACTCTATTTTCTGGTATTTCTTCTCTTCTCTTTTCGAAGTGAATTATGATATTTTGTTGTTAGCTGTATTTTTTTGAAGTTTGATTTTTATTGTTTGTGTTTATAAAAACAAAACAACAATTTGGGTTGATTTGTTCTGTTCTTGTTCTTGGTAAAAATAGTGAAATTGTTATTTTTTTGTTGAACAAAATCGTGCTACTATTTTTTGTTTCCTCCGACAGATTACTCATCTGGTGCAACATATTAATCATCTGATGCAACAGATTTATCATATGATGCAACAGATCAACCATCTGATACACCAGAGAAACCATCAGATTATAATTCTGATGCAACAGATTAATCATCTGATGCAACATATTAACTATCTGATGCACAAATTTACCATATATTGCAACAGATTAAGCATCGAATAAAAAATCTGATATAACTAATTAACCATTTGGTGCAACGGAAGAACCATCAGATTAATGATCCGATACAACAGATGAACCTCATGTTGGATAAAATCCTATCAACTCTTACAACAGGAAATGTCCAATACTTGATTTTTCCAACTGATCATTCATCTACCTCGATAGACGATCCTATGTTGGAAAAAATCTAAATAATATTGACCGTTGATAACTGTTCCAACAGATCACTCATGTGTTGCAACAGATGTGTGACCTGTTGCACAGACCATTCATCTTTCTCAATAGATGAGTGATATATTTTGTATTATCTCAATAGATTACTCAGTTGTTGCTGCAGGTTAGTCAACTGCTCTAACAGATCACTCATATGTTACAATAGATATATGATCTGTTGCACAAACAATTCATCTTTCTTAACAGATGAGTGATATATTTTATATTGTCGCAACAGATTACTCAACCGTTGCTATGGATTATTTAACTGTTCTAATAAATCACTCATATGTTGCAACAGATGACGCCACAACAGATGTGTGATCTGTTGCATAGACCATTCATCTTTCTCAACAGATGAGTGGTATGTTTTGTATTATCACAACAGATTATTCAGTCGTTGCTACAAATTATTTAATTGTTCCAACAGATCACTCATATATTACAACAGATGATGTTGCGATAGATGTGTGATCTGTTGCACAGACCATTCATTTTTCTCAACAGATGAGTGATTTGTTTTGTATTGTCGCAACAGATTACTCATCCGTTGCAACAGGTTATTTAATTGTCCCAACGGATCACTCATATATCGTAACAATATATGATCTGTTGCACAAACTATTCATCTATCTTAAAAGATGAGTGATATATTTTGTATTATAGCAACAAATTATTCATTAGCTGTAACAGTTTGGTTATATGCCGCAACAGATATACTACCTAGTGCAACAGATCGCTGATCTGTTGTAACTATTATTTTACTGTTTTACTTGTTTGATTTACTGTTATCCTTTTTTAATGATGCATTAATCAACTATAATATATTTTTGTATGTTCCTGTTAATTTTAGATAATATGATTCCCAAAAGAATAAAAACCGAATCAAGTTCAAGTAAAGGAACAAGTGAAGCAGCTAGGCTACATCCACCACTCTATGATCTTGCTTTACAAGCGTTATCTCAATCGGGAGCAGAATATGCTGAACACGAGGAGGAGGAATGTTTCAAAAGAGATGATGCAAATGCTAATAGCCCTTCCACCGAAGAGTTGGTCAAAGCCTTCAGCATTGATCGTTATCCTATGAGAATGCAGTGCGATGGTGCCGCAGATTTAACAGATGATTTCGTGGCTAAGTCAGCCATGGGAAAATCTTTCTATGCCTTTAAAAAAATACTTCAAAAACAAAAATTGGATGCTTATTTCAGGGACAGTTGCTCTGAGAAATATCTTGATTTGCCAGAGGACAACAATGTTCGTTTCCAAATGAAAATGGTATATGAACTTCTCAAGCGTAGGTTTATGTATCAAAACAAAGATAAGATGGATGAGGTATGGATAAATTACTGTGGCATGCCTGTTTGTTATGGTTGGAAGGAGTTTGCCATAGTTACTGGACTAAAATGTTATCCTCCTTCTCAAGTTATACCTATTCTAACCCACAAAAAAACACCGCGCACACCCAAAAAAGGCAAAGGCAAGTCATGTGATCGTGATGACCTGGCGTCCATTGTTGGTCTAAGCTTCAAAAACAAAAATTTGGTAGAAGCATTGAAAGGTAAAGGACTTTCAAAGAAGTACAAGCAGTCATTGTGGTTGATTTGGTTTGTACATAATATTCTTTGGGCGAGAGACGTTAACAACAACATAAGCCTCGATTTAATAAAGATCTCCGAGGATCTTGAGGCGTTTAACAGCTATCCTTGGGGCTGTGAAAGCTTCAAAATGACTGTCAAATATTTGTTGACTTCTTTAGCGCCAAAGACAGTCAACTTATATGGCTTTCTATAGGCTTTCATGGTAAATATTTCTTTCTTCTATTATGATATCATTCATTTTTTCACTCAATAATGGTTTTAATTTATTGGCATTATTTTATAGGCTTGAGCGTTTGAAGCCATTCCTTATTTGAGACAACAAGTGAACTACTAGGAAGGAGTTTCCTGTCCATGAATCTTGAGATGGTTGTCAGCCAAAACTGATAAAAATGTAAAATTTCCTGATCTCTTCAACCCCCCAAAGGATGCAGTAAGTATAATTATAATTAATTTTTTCTTTTAATTAATTATTTTTTTTGAATGATCTAATCATCATTCTAATATATGTAACGATTTATGTTAGATTGTGCATCTGTCTCTAATTCCGAACAATCGAGAGTTGAAGATGTCATTTTTTCTTACTTTACGATCTGTGCAAACTTTATCGGACCCTAAGGTCATCGACAAAATAAAAATAGAATTATTTGAAGCAGCAACCATTACAAGAAAAATAATTTTGGAGGGTGGGCTTGTTGTTGATGATGGTCTTAAAGTATTTAAAGCAAACCATTATGAGTATGATCATACTAGTTATACAGATTTTATCTCTCCCAGCGAATGTTCTGCATGCAAATGTCAAGACTACAGGGCGAAACATGATGTAGTGATTAATGCTATTAATACATTAACTACTTCTGTAAAGGAATTGACATCTAAGAGGGGTCTCATTCCATCAAAGAGGATTTTAGTTTCATCCTCTCCATTAGAGATTAGGGCTAAGAGGAGAAGGTGAGTGATTTCCAGGGCATTATCAAGCATCCAAAAAAGCAAAATTGCAACTTCTCTGTCTGTGTGTTGCACTGAGCAATGTATAATGTCCAAAAGAGAGCAACACGAGCTGAAGAAGGTGAATATATATGTCTTCCAACTAAAAAAAATAAACAGACACATATCTATTTCAACAGATGACACATCTGCTGAAAATTATCAAACAGATATATACATCTGTTGCAACAGTTGGCTAACTTATTGCACCAGATAAAGTATCTGGTGTAACATATGTCTCATCTATTTTAGTAAATCAAACAACTTTTCATACCGCTTTTATTTGTTCTAACAGACGACCTATCTGCTGCAACAAATGATTCATATATTGCAACAGATGGTTCATCCGTTGGAAATTATCATACAGGGTCTTCCTCATGTAGAAATTTGTCCCAACAGTTGATTCATTATTGCAATAGAAATATTATCTGTTTGGGATAATTTAAAATAGGAGAAAGACCTATTTGATTTGCTAGAAGAGATGAGTTATCCTTTTCCATTTTATTGTATCTCTGTGATTACCATTGACCAATTCTGGATTTCCAGGTGGATATAGAAGAAGCTATTGCTGAACAACATTGACAATATGCTACTCTTTTTATGGAAATACGGAGAACAGAAAGCGCAGAAACCATACGTAATCGGTAATAAAGATCCACGATGAGCAAAGCCGAATTCCATAGCACCGGATGAAGAAAAACTTGTCCATACTGAGTAGATCTTCATAACTTGAGCCTGTCAAAGTAATCCTTGGCAGTATACTTAAATTGTTGTTGATGTATTTGTTTAGATCTGTACCCATAACAATTTTTTTTCATTTCATTTATTCGTTGACTTATTTCAGCTAATTTATGAAGGCTTCGATTTATTTTATTTTGTCTATGAATTTTATTTATTCCTTAGATTTGAACTTATTAATTGAAAAGAAATACTAGATTCAAATATTGCAACAGATAATGAATCTGTTGCAACAGACGTCATATCTAATTGAAAAATCAAACAGATTTAGACATATGTTGCAACAGGTAGGTAATCTGTTGGAATTTATCAACCAGGTCTTCCCACTGTTGCAACAGATGGACTTAGATAGAAACATTGAGATAATGAAACAGATGACCAACCTATTGCAACAGATAAACTATATGTCAGAACAGGTAGAATAACTGTTACAACAGATGGAGAATCTATTGCATTATAAAAATTCAACTTTCGTTTGACATAAAAAAATTGACACTACGTGTAAAAAGGTTAAAGTGAATTGAATTAAAATAAAAAAGGCGGAACCCATCGACGGTGTTCAGTTCAAACACCTAAAATAAAATAGGCATTAAGTAGACAGTGTTCATTTTAAACACGTAAAATAAAATAGGCATCAAATGTGTCAGTCTGGTACATTTTGCTGACTTGCCTTCACTTGGCCCCCAACGGTCATTCCCCCCCATTGTCTTGTCTTATATATTCATCTTCCTCCTAAAATTTAACCCTAAATTCCCAAATCTTCTTCTTCATCGTCATCTTCTTTTATCTATCCAAATTCTTCAAATTATTTCTTTCATTTTTCCAACTGAGCTTGACAATGTCGAGCGTATCTTCCACTATTTTTTGTGATAAAGATTTTTTATATTGTAAGTGCGGTCATGAAGCTATGTTAAAGATTTCTTGGACTCAACAAAATTCGGGTTATAGGTTTTTTACTTGTAAAATTTCAAAGGTAATATTTTTTATATTTAATTAGTTGATTAATTATTGACTTGTAATTATTTTATAATTGTGTTCTTTTTTTTATAGAAATTGGGTGGATGCGATTACTTTGATTGGTATGAGGAACGACACCCTTCACAAGCAAATCATGTAATCTGGGGTTTGTTGAACAAAGTCAGGGCTTCTGAAGAGAAACAAAATCGAGCAAGAAGATACTACATTGTTGTCATTATTTCTACTGGTTTGGTGTTGTTGGGCACATGGATATTCAAGCCTAATTGCTGAAATTTTCATGGTGGTGTGTGTATTTGCTACTGATTTGGTGTTGTCGAGCACATGGATATTCAAGAGTAACTATTAGAAAATATCAAAAAGATTTAGGCATATGCTATAAAATTTAGGTCATCTGTTGGAAATTATCAAACAGGTCTTTCCACTGTTGCAACAGATTAGACTTAGATTATTAGATTATTCATAGAAATTACATCAACGTAATGCAACAGATGACCAACCTATTACAATAGATAAACTATCTGCCAGAACAAATTAAATATATTTTACAACAGATTGAAATCTATTGCATTATAAAAAACTCAACTTTTATCAGAAAAAAAATTATTGCCACTACATGTACATGTAATAAAGTGAAGGTTGACTTGAAATTAAAAATTGCTATTTCACAGGCTCTTCTATATATACAGGCTTCAAGCGTCTAGTTAGTACCCAATATGCCCAGACCTTTTGCAGGTTTGCCACAACATTATCGCACAGAAAATTCGTTGGCTCGGCCATTTCTGTACCGGTCAGCAAACATTCGATGTGTGTAAGAGCGTGCGAGTCGCTCGCTTTAGCGTCATCATCTTTTGGAAGGATCATTCCCTTGTTTCGACCTTCAAAATCTCATGATTTCTTCATCAAAACTTCCTTTGGAAAATGATTCATCACTTTACTCTCTTTCAATAAGATGGGCAACAGCACCATTAGTGGCTCACGAGGAGAAAAAGATCGAAATCATTGACGAGAGGTACGTTGGAGTCATAAACATTGATCTTTCCCTACTCGAGTAGTATCTCAACATCCCAATAATGCATGTTGTTCACGCTAATGACTGCAAAAATCCTTTTTGCCTCGGTCCAGCTCTTGTCGTGTGGATTTAGCCTCTCCCCTCTAACATATTTTATCATTTCTTCTTCATCCAAGACCAACGTAGGAACTAGGAAATCAAGTCCCACGCCAAGGGCTAACTCCTCCCCATTGAGTTGATCGTACCTATCCTTGAGCTTCTTACAGAAGTCAAGGTCCATTATCCTATCGGCATCATCATAAGCTTCCCGGTACGTTAATTGTTTTTTCCTCATGAGGCAGAGAATTATGTCAACATGCTGTGATATAAGAAGTCAATTTTTAAATAGGGTAGTAATTGTAAAGATGCAACGGATGGTCCATCTGTTGTATAGGGTTCTCTGAATCAATAATCCAACCAAACTATGGAACAAATGGATAATAAGTTGTAACAGAACTACTTCCAGTTGCACCAGTATACCCAGCTGTTGCAACAGATGTGAAATTTGTTGCATAGCTTCTTCTTCATGGGGTATATTAGAAGGTCTAGGTTAGGAACAGTAAACTTGCCTTATCCTCATACGGCATACGCATATTAGTCATAGTCTGGAAGTCTTGGGGGGGAAAGAGAGGCCTGGGGTAATCTGGTGTGCCTAGCTTGGCATTCTTGGCCCATCGCAGATCCCTCTTCTCTTAGGTGTCAAGTTTTGCGTGTATGTCCACCTTCTTGACTGGCCCCTGAACTTCAACAACTTTTGGAAAGGGAGGAATTGCAATTTCTTTTAATTTTTGATCGAAGAGTACGTCTCTAATTGCTCTTTTCTTTCTCCTAACCAACGCTGTAGGAGTGTGTGGCTCCCTCACCTTTTTGGATGGTATGACACACCTCTTGGATCTAAATTCTTCGATAGCTTTAGAAATAGCCTCTACTTTTTCAAAGAGTTTATCCTGTCTGTCCTTGTACTCTTTGCATTCGCAATAAGAACATGGGGTGAAGAGGGGTGAGAGGGACCTGTGTAAGGGCGAAAAGGGATGTTTTCAAACATATTTATTCTTTCTTGAGCATCAATATGCTCATCATCACGAGTGGTAGCAGCATCAGCATGCCTGCCACCAACACCAACAACTCCACCAGAAGAAGCACCCGGATCTGCCTTAGTAAAAGGTTGGTCATGATGAGTATCAACATTAGGTTGACCTTGCCTAACTGCTCTTCTTATGGTTGTTTCTCCAGCCAATTCCTTCTTTATTAACTCCACCGTTGGGTCTTCTATAGTATCAACATGACCTAGAGTAATATAAGAAGTCATCACCGACTCCTCCTCAGTAGGCATGATCCATGGATGCACAACCTATAAAAAAAGATAAATGCATTTAAATCATATAATATAATAATTTCCACAGTTGGGCTATATTTAAAAAGAAAAGACCCATCTGTTGCATAATTTGCAGTATATGGTTAAAATTTATTTGAGTCTGGTTCAGAGAAATAGAGCAACACATGGATAATATGATACAAAATATCAATTATCTGTTGCAATAGTTGCACAAGATGGGTAATCTGTTATGCAACAGATAATCTGTACGTCACAATAGATGAATAAAATATTATCAGATTACACATTTGTTGCATAATTTGCAGTAGATGGTTAATCTGTTGGGAGTCGGGTTCAGAGAACCAAAGCAACAGATGGGTAATCTATTGCAAGATATCAATCATACCCTATTGCAATAGATGTCCCATCTGGTGCATCAGATATAACATCTATTACACCATATATAACATCTGTTCAATATCTTTCTTTGAGTAAAATTATTTTACTTGAAGAAGACGTATTGCATCATCCATAGGGTTAAAGAGATCAGCCTCCTTAATATTGGTGTTGCTCTTTGCAGCCAACCACCTAAACATCCTTGGATGAGAAACCTCATCCAGGTAATCCATTAACTACTTTTGGAGGGGAGAAATGGCTTCAAATGCCCAAGCTTAAAAAATGTAAACAGGAAGCAAGCAAAAAAAAGTCATAATAACTATATTCAATATAAATTAATGGATGAGTAAAATTAGTGATTAATTTTACCATGAAAGCCCAAGGAAAGCCGTATAATGTGGTCGTCCCTGAGGATAACTTTGTCAGTAAATATTGGACAGTCAAGTAAAAGTTGTCATAGCCCCAGGGATAATTGTTGAACTTATCAAAATCCTCAGCACGCGCCAACAAATCATCTTCTATGACCTTGTTGAAATATCTTACCAATATAACCGAATGGGCAAACCAAACTAAGCACAATTGCTCCCTATACTGCTCTGGTATGGTTTTATCCTCGAGATCTGTCAACAAATTTGATGTTGTGTAGCCACGTAGAGCAATTTCAAACAACCCATCTATTTTTTCCTAGCATTTTATTGCCTTGGATCTTTTGCAGGGTGGTGGTCCTTCTAGACGATGGAATCTCAAGCCCGCCATTATGGAAAACTCTTGCAAGCGAAAACAAATAGGCATGCCACAGTAGTTGATCCAGATTTCATCCATCTTCTTTTTGCCCCCTTCCTGCGGATCTTTATCATCCCCCACGTACTTGATCCTGTGCTTGATAAGACCATATACCATTGTCATAGAGAAATGGATACGGGCAGAGGGATCCTCGGGCAGAGGGATCCTCAGGCAGCTCAAGAAAGCGTCCAAAGCAGCTCTTCTTAAAAAGTCCGCCTATATTTTCGTTCTTCATAATTTTCATAAAATGTTCAAAAAATTTCCCCATCTGACATTTAAGTACAATTTGATCAGTTAGTTGTTTTGCTTCTGGGTCATTTATCAGCATCGCAAATTGAAACCTGTCAATACTAAAAGTTTTGACAGGATCATGCTGGGATGTCGATATTAATTTACGCTCCAATGGTGATCCATTATCATCATGTTGATGATCATCATATTTCTCTTTCTCACTCTCCAATTCCTCTTCTTTCTCACTTTTATTTTCTTCATCACCATCTACAGACCATTGTCCACCTCCCTTAATGTTGTTTTCACATCTCTCCTCAGCTTTACTTTTCCCTGACTGACATTATTCAGGAAGCTCCTCCGAATCCCTCTGTACTGTAGCCTTTTTTTTGGGTGGTCAGACGTTGATCCACTTTCACTTTGTTTTCTTTTGGGAGACATCTTTTACCTACAAGCAAAGAAAAACAAAAATTACATTACAATTGATGTATGCATAAATTTTAAAAATACATTACAAACACCATGAATACCGACACACCAACAGCCACTACCACAAACACCACCAGCCAATGACAACAAACAAATACCATAAATACCGACACCACCGACAGCCACCATAAACACTACCAACCAATGCCACCACCAGTGCTACCATGATGACCACAAACACCACCACCACCACCACCACCAACACATCATTCAACAATACCACGACAGTTAATGGAACACTGCGACGGAAACTAGAGATTTCTCGAGTTCTTTCTATGATTTTACCATCAAAACTCAAAATTGTAAACCCATTCTCGAAGATAAAACAACTAAAAGTTTTAGTTTTAATCATTAACTTAAAAGCCCTTATTTTCTAGAAAAAAATAACAAATATATAGCTCTTCTCAAACTCTATTGCCTATGAAGACAAAGAAAACGACTGATACAAGCAAAAATAAAGTCAAAAATAACACCTATGTGGTTGGAAATGAGAAGAAAAGTGATCTGTTGTGGAGGGTTGAGCAAATTTGTTGAGTAGTTGTCTGTACTATATTGTTGAGTGAAAATGAGAGAGAAAGATCCAGAACTCGAGATTTAAAATGATGAAACATTTTGTATGAGTTGATTTGTATTTTAGAAAAGAATGACAAGTTTTGAAAATGTTAATTTGGTCCGAATTGATCTTAATTATTTTTAAAATAATAAAATATATACGTAATTTTTAACCCTCTCATTATACAATTGCCGAAAGGATAATTGAATTGAAATTGTATAAAAATAATTGAAGTTGTAGTTGATCGAGTACTCTAGTTGACCCTATGAAAACTCACCCTTGCTCCTAGATTAATCAATTTAGGTATTATTAGTCTAACATATGAACTCAATTGAAATTGTAAAAAATAAATATTCAACATGTTGCATCAGATTTCTCATCTGTTGTAAATTATCAATCAGATTAGGTAACAACAGATTACGAATCTGTTGTAAATTATCAAACAGATTAAGTCATCTATTGCGACAGATTACCCATATGTTTTAAATTATCAAATGAATTATCATATGTCACAACAGATTACCCATATGTTGTAAATTATCAAATAGGCACTGCCATCTGTTGTGGCTGACCCTATGAGAACTTACCCCTAGTCCTAGATTAAATGATAGTTGACCCTATGAGAACTCACCCCTAGTCCCAGATTATTCAATTAAGGAATTAGTACCCTAGTCCTAGATTAATCAATTAAGGTATTAGTCTAACATATGAGGTAGTAAGAATCGGTTCGGCTCAGAGTTATCGATCGACGACTCTGGTCGGGAGGAATGTAGTACCGTCTTATCATGCAATTTCCAAAAGACTCAATTAAAGTTGTAGTTGACCCTTTGAGCTCATTCATTCATCCCTAGTTCCACCTAGATCGATGTAGGTACTATTATTAATCTTAATATTAAGTTAATGAGAACTCATTTCAACTCAAAGTGATCGATCGATGACTCGGGTCGGGATGAACGCAATACTAACACCATGCAAATGCAACGACTCAATTGGATTTGTAGTTGACCCTGTGAGTTCATTCATTCATTCCTCTTTCCACCTAGATCGATGTAGGTACTTAATCTTAACACTAAGTTAATGAGGAGCTCATTCATTCATCCCTAGTTACACCTAAATCAATTACAATGAAATTTGTTGCAACAAACGACTGAGTTGTTGGAGAATTTCAAACAAACAATAATATTTGTTGCAACAGATGACATATCTGATTTAATTATCAAATAGACTTTTGCATCTGTTGTGACGGATGAGTGAGCTGTTGGAAATTTTCAAATAGATATTGATATCGGTTATAACAGATGACATTTTTTATTTAGTTATCAAATAGACATTTCCATCTGTTGTCACAGATGACTGAGCTGTTGGGATTTTTCAAACAGATATTTATATATGTTGCAACAGATGACATATCTGTTTGAAATTTTTTTTTCTTTTAATTTTAAAGCAAGTTTCTGTCTGAATAGATAAAGTAGTACTACTAAAGGTGGTAAAAATATTTCTTGAATAACTCAAAAATCTCATTGAGTAGTCTTGTCTTGTCTTTTCAATGTCACCCGTTTTCTTCCTCGTGCCCCTCAAATTATTAATGAATATTATTTAATGAATATTGAAACCCCTAATACTTCTTTCGTTTCATATTATATTAGTTTAGTTGGCCCCTATTGACTTGGTACACCCATTAAGAAAATATTAATTAGGAGCTTATTTTATCAAATTAGCCTTATTAATTATGCTTTGAAAATATAAATTTGAATAAATACACTTTGTTGTTTAGTCATTTAATATTAAGGGTAGTACATCTAGAAATTAGAATTATCTCATCTCTCCTTCAGCCCTAAATTTATTTTATTCGTCTCTCATTTTTTTTTCTATCCTCTTTAGGGTTATCACAGTCTTCTTTTCTCTCCTTTTTCTCATAAATTTTTTTTCGGATCTAAACTGATCCATATCTTAGATTTCCTCGACTGAAATTGATGTTTTGATCCCTTTTTGACATTAAGGTATGATTCACTATTGCTCTTTCATTCTCGTCTTCTTCTTGCAAGTTATTTACAACTTTTTTTTATTTAATTACCATTTACCCATATCATATTTATTTAAAAAATTTGAAGGAACTTTTAATTGTTGAATAAATGAACCGAGAATTTTTTTATAAGATGCAAAAATAAGTCATCTATTGGAAGAAGTTTAAAAGCCTTGTTGGCAGTATCATTTTTTTTTATGTATTTTATTTGTTTTTTTATTGTTGATGCTATTATTGATGTTGTTGGTGGGGTTGGCATTGTTGGAACTTGTGGTGTGGTATTGTTGACAGTGGAGGATCCAGGTTTTTTAGACGGTGGGTTCTTCTTAGCTTAAAAATAGTGGAGTCCGAACAATCAACACAAGGAGTAAGAGAGAAAAAAATAAAAGAAAGTTTAAAGTGAATAAGGAGAGAAGAGTTGGTTACCAAAATTATAAAATATATTCTGAGTGGGAATTGAACTCAAGACCAAAAGAAATAAATAACCTTAAGCATCCATAAACAACAACTAGGCTAACCAAATAACTCTTACTAAGGGTGCTCACTGATTAGATTATATACGTTTTTTCTTAATTTCCATATACACATATAAAGTTCGATATGAGTTCAGTATGTGCTCGCGCACTCGGAGGGCTCTATGTGGGTTCGTCCCTGGTTGTTGATGGTGTTGGAACATAGGATGTATGCTTCTTTGTTGTTGATGATGTTGTTGGAATAAATGTTGTTGTTTTCTTTGTTGTTGATATTTTTTATTTGTTGTTTATAGTTTATGCTGTTGTTGATGTTGCAAAAGACAGAGCAAATTTGGGAACAAATCAAACCACCAGCATGGCTTCTATGTATTCCAACAGACTCCACATCTGTTGCATCAGATTTCACATCTGACACAACAGACTTCACATCTGATGCAACAGACTAAACATCTGTTGCAACAGATGGATAATGTTCTTTTTGTGACATTAATTTTTTCCTTCTTCTTTGTAGATATAAAAGGAACTGAAAGTTGATCAACTTTTTCCTTACCATCACAAGAGACTACAGTAAAGATAGGTTCGGAGGAATAAGCTGCATGCAAATGGAACCACTTCATATGTGGGAGATATGTATTACTAATAATGTTATCGTGGAAACACACATAGAGTATACTGGTTTTGTAAATGTTGTTTTTACCGATTAGTCATAGATCATTCAAACAAGATATCTGCAATTTTACAGTTAAGTTTGGTAGGTCCGAACTGATAAGGCTGAGGGACCATGAATATGGTTCTGATACCTTGTTAAGATTTAATATCAGATGTTGCTCATGTTTATTTGTCATGCCTTCTACAGACTTTCATTGTGGAAAGCATTTCTGGCGACAGTGTAGACTTTTTCATGATGGATATATTTTCCTCTATATGGGAGAAGAATGATCAATCTTGCCACTCCTTGCTTATTTTGTGCAGGCAAATGTGAAAAGTGCAAGGCAAAACATGATGATGTGATTAATACTGTTAATGTATTAACTGCTGATGTAAAGGAATTGATATCTAACAGTAGTGTCATTCTATCAAAGAAGATTTCAGTTTCATTCACTCCATTAGAGATTAAGGCTAAGAGGAAAAAGAAAGCAATTTTCAAGTATCCGAAAAAAGAAAAATTTCGGATCTGAAAAAAGTGAGAAGATAAAAAGAGAAGCAATAGAAAGGAAAAACTGAATGCTAGATTTAGTTCATCTTGTGTTGTTATGTAGAGATACTCCATCTAATTTTGAGTGTTTTTTCTTTTCAGGATGGCGAGAAAGGCAGAATCTCCCCATCATTAGCTAATATCAGAAATAAGACATCTGATGTTATTGAACCACCAAACTGCCCTGTGAAGTTTGATAATCCAGAAGATTTCTTTGCTCAAGTTAGTCAACAAATTAAACAATCTCAATTACTTGGTTTTTCTGCTGATCAATCTTCTCCGTAGAAGACAAGATATCACAGAACTATTTGACACAACAAAACCTGATATCGATAGATTACTGATATGTCTTCTCAAGACTTTCTTCTACCAGAAAACTATTTTGTATTGAGTGTTGCACTATCTTTATATGCTGCAGCACATGATTTATCAGTCGAGAGAGCGCTTGCCTTGGAAAAACTCAAAGAGAACCTTCCATACTTCTCCTTGACCTTGCGTAGAGCTAAAAATGACCAAGAGGAGTATTATAAGAAAGCTTCCAAGAAAGAAAGTGGTCCTCGTTGACAAACTCACAAAAGATCAAGAGCTCTATACTGAGCTTAACCACCACAATGACAAAATGATTGAATTGGAAGTGGTGACTTGACTTAGTTAAACAAAAAGCCACGACATTTCATATCCCTTAATTAAATAAAACTGGTGGTGACTTTTTGACTATGAAAATTAAAAAAAATTGGATCTAAATACAACATTTTATCTTTTTATTGTAATTTGGAAAGAGACAGATTGGTAATCTATTGCAAAATATATTCCACCTGTTAGATAACTTACAACATATGGATATTTTATTGCAATAGATGGATATATCAGTTTGTTTTTCCATTAGTTGTGGCGTCTGTTGCAACTTCCTAGTCATCTGTTTATTCAATTTCATCGAGAGCAATAGATTTTTCTAAACACTTCTTGGCCAAACTCAATTTTTGCTCTTGGATTGCTTCTTTTTTTTTCTTTGCATCCTTCAAGATGGCCTTCAAATTCAATTTTGGCCATTAATCCAAGAGCAAAAATTTAATTTGGAGAATAGCTTGAAGGATGCAAAGAAAAAAAAAAAGCAATCCATGAGCAAATATTGAGTTTGGCCAAGAAGTGTTTAGAGAAATCTATTGCTCTCGATGAAATTGAATAAACAGATGACTAGCAAGTGCAACAGACGCCACAGCTGATGGAAAAGCAAACTGATATATCCATCTGTTGCAACAGATTGTTCATATATTGTAAGTTATCTGATAGGTGAAATATATTTTGCAACATATTACCAATCTATCTCTTTCCAAAATACAATAAAAAGAATGTTGTATTTAGATCTGTTTTTTTAATTTACATATTCGAAAAGTCACTAGTTTTATTTAATTAAGGAATATGAATAGTTGTGGCTTTTGTTTGACTAAATCAAGTCCCCACTTCCCATTCAGTCATTTTATAAATAGGTCCTTCCGGCCTCCTCTCGTCTCTCTCACTCTGACTCATTCATTCTATTACACTTGCAATACTAACATGGCTGATCCAGATTCATACAAGAAGATTCATATCGAGTCCTTGCAGGAGCTTCAAAGACAGTTTGATGAACTCCAGAGGGATTTGACCGATTTCGGAGCAAGGCTGAGGAGGGCCCAGCTGCTAGCAGATGAAAATTGTCAGGTTGACAATAATAGTAATAATAATAATAATAATAATAATAATAATAATAATAATAATAATAATAATAATAATAATAATAATAATATTAATAATAATCAGGTTATATTTTTTCTTTCTTTTAGCATATGTATTTTCCATTTTTATATCTGATCTACCAATAAGGGAAGGGATTCAAAAAATCTATGTATATGTTTGGTTTGGTTTGGTGGACTTTTAATTTTTAATTCTTATTCAATATTTAATTATCATTCTATGTATTTCCTATTCTCAACATGTCGACGGTTGGAGGTAGGGAATAGGGATTGGGCACTTGTGGCAACAGATGGTGGTGAAAAAAGTCATATGATGAGAAATTCTCCTAAAAACGATTAATTAATAAATAATAAGGAACTAAATGATATTATAATCATAAAAGAAAGATTATTTAATTTTAAAAAGTCAACATTTGACTAATTTAATTAAGTTATATGATGATATGATTGTTAAGAAAAAAGTGAATGAATAGTCGTGACTGTGACTTTTGTCTAAATATATTCAACAAACAAAAATAAAAAACGTTGCTGATGCATCAAATTCCTAATCTGTTGCGACTGATGAATCAGTTAAAAGAAATAAAAAAAAACTCCTTAAATAGATGGTCGATTTATAGCAACAGATGGTATATCTGTTGAAAGAGATAGGTTATCTGATGCAACAGATATACAATCTGTTTCCATAACTCAATTAAAAAAATGGTTATTAAAGAAATGGTTATTGAAAACCAGGTATATTCGATTTTTAAATTGAGAAAAAGGTTATTTAAATTTAATAAGCTAAAAAGTCATGACTTGTCACAATAATAAAACTCACCAGTTTGATTTAATTAAGTCATTTCTTTTCACAGAAAAGAATAAGAAAATAAATGATAAACACAATTTAAACAGTAAAAAACTCACCAGAAATATTCTTATTTTTAAATATTCTTTATTAATTTATATAATTAAAAAGTCAGAAAATTTGGATGTCATGAAGATAATTTTTCTTAAAAATATATATATACTATATGTTGCAACAGATATATTATCTGATGCAACAAGTTATCTATTTGTTGCAATGGATGATATATATTTTGTAACAGATAATTTATCTGATGTAACATATATATAATTTATTGTCCAACTCAGTGTTAAAAATAAATTATTTTAATAATAATAAAGCTGAAAAGTCATAACTTATCACAATATTGCTTAATTTAATTAAGTCATAACTTTTTACAGTAATCAAGAATGTCATTAATAAATGAAGGTGAATAGTTGTGCCTTTAAATCTTCTTTATTAATTTATATAATTCAAAAGTCAGAAAATTTGGATGTCATGAAGATAATTTTTTTTAAAAAAAGATAAATAGATTATAGGTTGCAACAGATATATTATCTGATGCAACAAGTTATCTATTTGTTGCAATGGATTATATATCTATTGTAACTGATGAGTTATCTGATGCAACAAATATATAATCTGTTGTTCAACTCAGTGTAAATAAAAAAATGGTTCCTGGAAAGAACTAATTATTTTAATAATAATAGAGCTGAAAAGTCATAACTTATCACAATATTGCTTAATTTAATTAAGTTATAACTTTTTACAGTAATGGAGGTGAACAGTTGGGCCTTTAAATTTATTTTATTAATTTATATAATTTAAAATTCAGAAAATTTGGATGTCATGGTGATAATTTAAAAAATAAAAATATATAGATTATATGTTGCAACATATATATTATTTGATGTAACAGGTTATCTATTTATTGCAACAGATGATATATCTATTGTCGCAGATTAGTTATCTGATGCAATAGATATATAATATGTTGTCACAACTCAATATAAAAAAACACGGTTCCTGAAAAGAACTAATTATTAATAATAATAAGCTGAAAAGTCATGAATTATCACAATATTGCTTAATTTAATTAAGTCATAACTTTTCACAGTAAGCAAGAAATGTCATTAATAAATGGAGGTGAATAATTGCGACTTTTTTCCTAACACATTCAAGTTCAATCCTCTATAAATAGGTCCCTCCTTACTCAATCGTTCATTCTACTACACTCTATTTATTCCTTGCTTTTGTTACACCTTCAACTACTTTTTCTTCAAGGACTTGATAGCTTTTTCCTGTTTCTGGTAAGTTTTTTTCTTGATTTTTGTGTAAATATACGTTGTATTATATTCAAATTCTTTCTTTTCTTTACTTTTATTTTTATGTGTGTGTTTTGTCAACTTATGCGTTTTCTAGATATGGTTGATCCAGTGTGGGATGTCACTATTTTACGAGATGTCATGCGGAAACTGCAGAAGGAGGTTCATGACCTGCAGTGGGAGTTGGCCACCGTCAGAGTAAGGATGTTGCGGAAGATCCGCAGGCTGAGGAGGGCGCTGCTGCTGCCGATTGAAATTGGACGGCTGGCCATACAAATAATAATGATGATAATAATAATTAAGCTTTTTTTTTCTTTTACCTATGTATTTTAATTTTTTTTGTTTAATAAAAAATTTATGTTTGACGCATTTGACGTTTTAATTCTTATTTAATTTTCATGTTGTCTATTTTTTTCCAACAAATGACATGTCTACAATTAAGGAATAATTTGAATCCAGTATCAATATCAAGATATCAACATATGAGTTGAGTTATCTGTTGGGTTTGTGACAGGAGCTGTATTTTGTTGTTCGAAACAAATTATTCATCTTTTGCAAGAGAATAATTATCTGTTGCAACAGATAAATATTCTTTTGCAATAGATATATATTTTGTTGCAATAGATTACTTGTCTGTTGGAACAGATTACTAATCTGGTGCAACATATTATTTATCTGTTAAAACAGATTACTAATACGGTGCAACAGATTATTAATCTGTTGCAACAGAATACCCATCTATTCGATTCATATTACTGGCACCTAGAACCATAAACATGAATCCAACATGAGTCTACTGTTGCAACAGAATATTTATCTGGTGCCACAGATGATGAATCTGTTTAAACAGATTGCTCTTATATTGCATTCATGCTCACGTGCTAGCTATTGTTGAAAAAACAGCACACTAGCAGTTACCCAGATGACAAATTCAACTAAAAAACATAATTTAACTTATCAAAGTCTACTTCTCAAGTAAATTCCAAAGTTGAAAGTGATGTACGAAATAAAATTTGACATAAGAAATTGGTCGAAGAGCAGCAGTTGCAGTAACAACAACAACAACAATGGTTAACAAGAAGAATATGAAGATAATAATGAAGTATAAGATGATGATAATGAATCAGAAGATGATGAATAAAACAACAACAACAATGAACAACAAATATCGTGAAGAGAGAGAAAATAACAACGAATGAGGAGAGAGAAAAATATGTCTTTTTCCCTTCCTTTCCTGTTATATTAACTAAGATTTGAATCAAAGTGTAAATTTAAAAACTTGTGGGTTATTTTAAATTTTTTTAAACTTTCTTAATCCATAATTAAGTAATTGTCACCTATACCTCATTTTAAAAAATTTTTGTCACCTGTAGCCCAAAGCCCCTGGATAGTGAGCCATATTTGTTCAATTTTATACTTAAAAGCCATGGAACTCTGTTTATCTAGTAGTTTATCAAAAACAATTTTACTATGAGTAAGACTCACTTATTATGGGGAAAACATAAGTTGTGTGATATTCCACTAATGTTTTGACACCTCGATTATGAAACCCATTTTGTCAATTTAAAACTATCGATGAGAGAGAGAGCTCATAAATTTGTGCAAGAAATTGAAAGTGGACTGTGGGCTCCACACAAAACTGAATTAAATGTGAGGGATTATTTAATACTATGTTTACTATAGGACCCACCATATAATCTCAGCTCTCCAACACATTTTTTTTCTCCTATCCAAGAAGTCACGGTGTGGCAGGTGAAACACACACCACATTATCGATATTCCTGCTTGTCGTTATTTAACGTGTTTGTTTCATAATTTTATTATATCACCGCTAATTAATTATTATATGTCATTTACGTATTAAAAAATATTAATTATATGTAACAAATAAAATAAAAGAGATATTTATTACATGTCTGCTTCAGCTACTTCAACGATAATTTTACTATATCATCCCTAATTAATTATTATAAGTTATGTAAGTATTAAAAAATTGATAACATTTAATATTAAATTAACTTGACGTCTAATATGAAGTCCACTTAATTTTTTCAACAATATTTTTTATAGTAATTTTGCTATATCATTTCTAATTAGTTATTATAAATCATTTAAGACATGTTTGTACTATATCATCCCTAATTAATTATTATGGTCATCTAAACATTGTGCTACTTAAACTAGAATAGAAAAAATTATTATAAATTATAATAATTAAAAAAATAAATTATATAAAAAATATAATTGACTATCAATGCCAAAAAAGTTTGGACAGAGAGAGTAACATATATTATTTGACAATTACATAAAAAGTATTATAAATTACAATAGTTAATAATTTAAAATATCTAAAAAATAATTAATCTATTATATATTCAAGAAAAATACATAATAAATTACAACATTTAACATCTTAAAATAGCTAAAAAATAATTAATTTGTTATATATAGCAAAAGATACGTAAAAAAATATTAATCACAGTAATTAACAACTTAAAAAATTTAAAGGATATAAAATATTTGGTTGACTCTCGAAATTATACTTAAATTGGAATAGAAAAAAGTTATTAAGAATCTCAATAATTAAAAGCTTAAATTATTTTTAAAATATAATTTATTATCAATGCCACAAAAGTTTGGACAAAGAGAGTATCATGTTTTATTTGAAAATTACATAAAAGGTATTCTAAATTACAACAGTTAACTAACTTAAAATATTTTATTATATATTTCACAATTACTATGTGAAAAGTAAAAAAAATTGATTGACTCTCAAAATTATATGGGTGTCATATTAACTATTTAAAATATTCTTATACAAATTTCATTAATCTAAATATAATAATATATGCCTAACTAGAAATTTATTAACCAAACAAATGAATGTTTTAATTAAATAATAGAATCATATATAACATAAAATTTTCAATGATCAATATTGAGTCATGCATAGCACGGTCGTAGCCAACTAATCTTAATATAACCCATTCTTTTTCTCCCCTGGCTATCCTCTTCCACTTTTTTTTTACTTATTCCTTTTCATCAACTTTAGATCAAATCATATGCAGACCATAATTTTTTAATCCTTCATGAGTTGAATAAAAATTAAATTAATCAAATAAATTGATGTATTCTTTAGTTTTATGTGATTTGATTTTAATTTTTTAAAATAATAATAATTGAATTGACTGATTTTATAATAATTTGTATGAAATATAAATATATGAATTTTTATAAATATCTTATATAATTTTCCATCAAAATTTTATGACTGTTAATTTTATTTTAACAGACTAATAGATTTAGGCCTAGATAGATTTTTTAAAAAAATACATGACTCAAAGTCAATTTATGTAAAAATAAATGATGAGATTTTTATGGAGGTATTTTTATATTTATTATAAACTATATTCACCTAATTAAATAATATATCCTAAGACATTATTCATAATTAAAAAAAAATTACAATCATTGTAATAAAAAAGGATAGTTCATGATTTCAAGTTAGCAATTAATGAAATTTCTTTCTAATGGAAGGGAAATAAGAGATAAATACTTTCACTATTTTTTTTTTTAAAAAACAAAACAATAATTAAATTGATAAATGTGTATTATTTTTATTTTATTTGAATAACTAAAAATTAACTAAATTGATTTAATATTAATTTAAATAAAAAAATTCAAACAAAAGTATGAATAATTCTACTTAAAACTCATGTATCGATCACAAAAAAAAATCAATCAACATTCACTTCACGATCAAGTCAGCTAACTAAAAATTTTAAAAATCATAATTTAAATTTTTAATCCAAAAATATTCTAAATTATATCACTAAATGATACACGAACACTTCCTATAAAACATCTTTAAAAAGCATACAATGAAATACAGAAACAAAATATTAGGAAGAGAATTAGGAAAAAAAAGAAGATGAAGGAATACAATAAAAAATAAAAAGAATAAAAGGTAAATAATAAAAGAAATGGGCTTGAATGGGGAAGAAGGCAACAGAAATGGATTAGAACCAAATACTTTTGTTCTAAACATAGTTTTAGTTAGAAAGAAGGAAACTTTTTAATTTCCTTCTCTTTGTGGACCGGATTATTCCAATGTAGTGGGCTTGAATTGTTACGTTGGCCATTTTGGGCCTGATTAATTAATAAAACTAAAAATTACACAAATACACAACTTATGTTTTCAATATTATAAAAATTCCAACTCACTAAACGTATTACAAAAATCTCAACATATACACAGAATGCTATGTATATGTCGGCTATGTTATGTATATTAATAGGGAGAGAGAGTAAAATAATTAAAAAAGTAGGAGAGAGTGTAATTACTTCCAAAATGATTTGTATTTATGTTATTTATACATAATAAAGTGGTTTGAAAAGACCACCAATTTTTTTAAAAAATAATAATAATAAAAGAAATGAAAGGAATTCTTTGTTTTGCTTGTAAGTGGGACCACTAGAGTCCATTTGTCAAGAAGACAGCGTCTCATATAAGTATGAGTTGGCATATCTCATACATAATAAAAATTTTCGTCTACCTATATAAAGATCTTTTTGATCATAAAATAGTAAAATGTGAGTATTTTTTTCAGAATGATTTTTTTCATTTTATTTAAAAATTAATGTTTGATTGTGAAAATTTAAAATCCAACTATAAATTGTATTTCAAGTTTAAAAAACAGTTATGAGCCTATTTTCTTACAAAATTTTCTTTTTTATGAGCAAAATGCTAAATACTTCTTTTTCACAAATCTAAAACATTGAAATATTATTTAATATATGTGAAAGTTGACTCGACACATATTTAAAAAATAAAAAAGGACATTCTGAATTGGGATAAAATATAGTATTTATAAGGAGGAAAGATTTGTATGGCTATAGATTATTTTATTGAGAGTAAAATATATAATATTGTATAATTAAATTATTACTAAAATAAAGAAATGAAGCACCCTCTATGCTAAAGTTTGCATACATTCTACCCTCTCCAAATATCATTTGTGAGAATCCACAGAAAATGTTATTATACTAAATATTAAAATGTCCTTTTATAAATTTTAGAAAAGAAATCATATAATTAAATGAATGAAATATCTATTAATAAAAATAGGATCAATACATATATTTGGTGCAATTTTTATCTGCTAATAACGATCAAAATTTTACTTAGACTTTTAAATCATATTTTTACTTTACACATTGTTGCATTTGACAAGAGATATATAATTCTCTTTTTTTTTTTTTTTTGTATTTACTTAACACATTTTATAGTACCAACTAGGACTCACATGAATTATATAAATATATTTTCTCTCTCATATTTATTGTAAAATTAGAAAAATAGGGCTCAATATCTATGTGTCAAAAAAACTAATGGAGGGTCATACAACTTTTGTTGATTGTGCCTCTTCCATTATAAATTTTTTCCAAAAATAAATATATCTCTAATCACTAATCTCTAATCTCTAATTTGTAATCTTTATCTCTAATATATTAAAAATATGAAAACCTTTAAAAAAATGATTTGAACTTTTTGTCCTTCATTAATTTTTTTTACAATAAATAAAATCATCTTCTTACTATTTTTTAAATATTAAGGACATTAAAAATCAACAGTCCTAATAGTGGTTAGAGGAAAAGATAGTAATACGAATTTGTTTTGATTTTGGTTTAGTATTACATATGATGACTTAATTAATATTAAACACATCATTATGAAAGTGAATCCTTATTTTGGTTAGATTTAATATGAAAAATATGTGTTGAACACCTAATTACATTTAACTAAAATATTAGGAAAAGAAAACAAAAACAAAAACAAAAATTAACGTATGAATTTTTTAATATGAAGATTTCCCACTCATTGGTAAGAAAATAGAAAAAGTTTAAAGGAGTCATAACATATATGGTAAAAAGAAATCATAGTATTTAACAATTTTAAATCAATTAGAATTTTATCTTATATAAAAAAAGTTCTAGAATAATTTAAGTGATTTTTTGGATCAAAATTTCTTCTGCTTCACTTTTTCTTCTTATTTTAGTTTTGATTCAATTTTTTTTATTTCTTTTAGTTCATAAGTTTATATATTATATAATTAATAATTGACAATGAATTCATCCCTTTGGATAATTTCTCGTGTTTCTCTTGCAGTTGAAAATTTTGAATAGAAAATTGAATGAAATAAACATATTGCTTCCAAATAGAGTAGTCAAAAAATCAAAGGTATATATTTTTTTCTTCTCTTTTTCCCCTTTGTTTAATTGTGACTTAATTTTGACTATGTTATTTAACTATATTTTGATATATTATTCGTTAGTTTTATAGTTAAATCTTTAACTAAACTTATTTGTTAAATTCGAAATATATGTTTAGATTAAAGTAGTTGAATCTTTAACTAAACTTATTTGTTAAATTCGAAATATAAGTTTAGATTAAAGTCTTGCATCTTGATATGCAGAGCTTTTGTATGGTGAGCTTTTAAATTAATGTGGCCTTGTGTTTTAGATTTTTGTTCTCTTTCTAAGAGGTTTTCTATTAGGGTCAAATTTGAGTATTGTTCTCTAGAAAATATTGAGTTAGTTGTAGACACATTATGAAAGAAATAAAACTACAACAATGTTACAAACAAATAAAAGAAAATAAAAAAACAAAAGTTAAAAGGCTAATAGAGTTCAATGATATTTAGACCTAGGCTAAGGTAAAAGATATTAAAATTTAATGAGATTTAAGCTTTCAAAAGTAACACCTAAATTTTTTGTTGGGAGACTTCATTAATTATCTTTTTACTACTTTAAATTTAATAATATTGTAATTAAAGAGAACAAAGAGGTATAGGGATAAGATTGCGACCACCAAAGGATGTAATGTAGTGGATCGGATTGCTCCTCCCTTAATCAAATATTTCGGGTTTGAGACCTAGGTATGGATAAATCCTTGATAGGGAGTCCTCTCCCATATGGGCCCTACTCAACATAAATTCAAATTAATTGGGCTTCAATATGGGTATCAGACACTGAATGAAATAAAAGAATAAGGTTGTGGGATTTAATACCAGTTAAGTTTAGTTTTCCTATCTGATTTGAATTTGTTTCAACTTTTTATGATGTTGATCAATTAAAAAACAACGAATATACAAAGGAAAATCTTTAAGGCATCCTAAAATATGTTTCTTTATTTTTTTGTATAAAAGATGACACTCAACGGATAATAACACATTTGAGATACAATATTTATTTATATACTTTAAATAGATATAACATGCATTTGAATGTCAACTATTACTATTTAATTGTATGTTCATCTTATGTATATATTTTCATTTGATCGATGCAAGACACATATGCAAAGCACATACACAAGACTAGTACGTATATAACTATGTATAAACTAATTTGACATATGGAAAAGAGACAAATATACCCTCGAACTATGATAACTGATATGTATATACCCTCCGTCTTACTTTGGGTACACATATGCCCCTGCCGTTAATGAAATGGTACGTATATGCCCCTCTAACTAACGATAGGAGCATGTGTACTCAAAGCATGACAGAGGGTATACACATACCATTTATCATAGTTCGAGGGGACAAATTATACAAGATAATTAACCCAAATCCACTACTCGATCTAATAAACCCACTACTTGACACGACCCAAACCAGGTCCTAGTCGTGTTAGACATCTCAAGTCTAACCCGGACCAGAGGCCACCCCCAATATCCAACCACAATCGCCCTGCACCTTTTGCCAGATGAATTCCAAACATATAACAAGAAAAAATAAATATAATTGAAAGATATTTAATGAAATCCATAATCATAACCAACCAAATATCCAACCAGTGCCAACTTCAATGCCAATACCAATACCAAAGCTGATCCCAATACCGACACCACCCATGCCCATAGTAGTCTGACAAAGCCATTAACCAGAATAAAATAACATCTGGTAGGGACATGCCCCCAACCATAGCCAAAACCAAAATCTAAGAAACGAAAATAATGAAAACAAGTCCATAGCATGAAAGGGAGTCTTTCGGAGTATGAAAGCTCACCACTTCAGTCTGACACAAAGCTATCCTCGAAATTCAAGTCACTGAGCAGGAGAAATAGTAGTATGGCCAGTTTCTGCATCGCGTGGGAATGTAGTGCTCGAAGACGATTAGCAGAGTGAACGCTAACATGTACTTAGGATAAAGATAAAATAATGCCATTATTTAAGACCAAATCAAATAACTATATGCAATCACATACTTACATATATGTATATAGATACACACATATATTTATCGTATTGAGATAGGGAAACGGGTTTATTATGCATTTAAAACCTTAACCTGGGCTATGTAGCTCTGCCGTCCTAAATGTCCACCCACGAGCTATATGGGTTCAGCTTCCCCTACTGAAAGGGCTCCAGTGCGTGTTAACCGCACGAATTGGAGAAAAATCTGAGATGACTAGTACATCTCCCAAAATATAAGTGTGACGTCATGCACACAATCACCATGACCAAACCTTATATCGAAAAACATGAGTTTCCAGTGTTGGTCCCCCCTGGGACCTCCACCTTCCACGACATGTCTAACACATCCCCTTTAAGCCTATATTAAAACCAATTACATATTCCAACCATTTACCAATGAGTCTTTAGTTTAGGTATTAACCATTGGTATCGTCATACCAAAATTAGAGCTTACAAGTCTATCCTTTTATGCCATACCAAAACCATTAAACCGAGTTGACTTCAAAGTTTCTAAGTAAACCAAAACCATTGCCACCAAGGCCTTTTCAAACCATTTAAAACCACCCAAAATAATTTATGTTCCATTATCTTTTGATGCGATGCAAAGATTTTAGGAATAGTTAAACTATGTGATAAAATCATTCTCATTGGCATTTTAACCATCAGGTTGAGGGCACATAAGTTTCAAATCTATTACCAAGTAATTTGGGGAATCCAAAGTATCCCTAAATCCATTTACCATTACCATGCAATCCACAATGTCAAAATCATATTAAAAGCATGAAAGAAACATCATTAAACCATTAGAAACATTGTTCAACCATGAACATCCAAATCCCTCAATAATTAAGTCAAAATCATACCAATACCATGAAAACCAAATATTAAAACACATGCTATTTGTTATCTAACAATGAGGGAGGAGTAACATGCCTTAGACACCAAGGAAGATGGAGAGAATTACTCTTTAAAGCCCCTAATTGATTAGGTTGATGAAACCCTAGACTTTTGCTTTAATAAAGTGTTTGGAGATTTTTAGAAGTGTTTGATTGGGAATAATAAGTTAATAAAGTCCCAAAAGGTGTTTTATATCGTGGTATCAAAAGGATTTACAAGGGGGAAATGTTCGAAATACCCCAACTTAAACTGTAAAAATACTGTAGGTGGTTACGAGTCGATCCCTTGACTCGTCACCACTACATACGACTCGTACCATTGAGTCATCACCAAGACAGTAAGTTGGACACCCACACACATTCCACTATGCGACTCTTTCATCTCACTCATGACCAGACCATACAACTCATATGGTCCAGTCGTGCCCAAGATAGAATCCAACAGGATTGAAACTGGACAACATACGACTTCACAAAATGACTTATAACCTATCCTTGCAGCTCTTAGAACGCCACTCATACTCAGAGCCAAGTCAAGTTACTAAGTTTCTGATTTGAAGAAGGACTGACCCATTACACACCTAACGACTCATACCATCCAGTCATTACCATAAAAAAATCCCAACCACCATCCGCTGGTCTTCTAACGACTAGGGTCCCTGACCCGTACCCATACCATTCGACTCATATGATTAAGTCATTAATAAGATGGTGAGATCAAAGCTCAAGAAATTTCTAAGGGCCAAAACCCAGGGTGTTTTAATTCTCCCCCACTTGGATCATTCGTCCTCGAATAATGGAACAAGGAGTAACTAGCACGATTTACCCCCAAAACCTCTCTACTCTTACCTTTAAGACAAAAAGCATATTTCACAATCTACCTTTAGGAAAGACAAAAAACAAAGGTTAAGAATCAACACATACCTTAAGCACAATTTTTTGGAATGGGAAAAAGGAATGGATTCTTGAACTTCATATCCTCTTCAGCTTCCCATGTAGCCTCTTTCACCTTGTGGTTCCTCTGTAGAACTTTTACTGAGGCCACGTCCTTGGTCTGCAACCAACGAACCTGCTGATCCAAGATCTCAATTGGGATCTTCTCATAAGATAGGGAATTCGAAATACCAATATCCTTGATAGGCACAATTTATGATGAATCGCTCATACACACTCAACATGGAAACATAGAATACTGGGTGAATGAAGATCAAACTAGAAGGAAACTTCAACTCATACGCAACATTGCCAATCCTTCTCAAAACAAAGTACAGACCAATATACCTTGGACTGAGTTTCCCTTTTTTTACAAATTGCATCACTCCCTTCATGGGATATACCTTCAAGAACACCCTATCCCAATTTCAAACTCTAACTTCATTCACCATACATTTGCATAGGAATTTTGGCTACTTTATGCAACCTTAAACCTACTAGAATCATCTTCACCTTCTCTATGGGTTGGTGAACCAAGTCCGGGCATAACTTATCTACCTCACCAACCTTAAACCACCCAATAGAAGACCTATACCTCTTACCATACAAGGTTACAAACGGAGCCATCCCAATGCTCGAGTGGTAGCTATTATTGTATGCAAACTCTATAAGAGGTAAATTCTCAACCAAACTACCACCATAGTCAATCACGCAAGCACGAAGCATATCATCCAATATCGGAATAGTCCTTTCTATTTGCTCATCCGACTGCGGATGGAAAGCCATACTAAGACTCACCTTGGTCCCCAGACCTTTTTGAAATGACTGTCAAAAGTGAGATGAAAAATGTGTACCACCATCATAGATAATAGAAACATGCACCCCATGCTACTTCACAATCTCTTGGAGATACAACCTTGCATAATCCTTAGTCGAGAAGTTAGTCCTCACTAGCATAAAGTAAGCAGACTTTGCCATCCTATCCATGACGTCCCAAATTAAATTAAATTGTCTTTGAGACCGAGGAAGATCAATAACAAAATCCATATTGATCACTTCCCACTTCCACACAGGCAATTCGATTTCTTGATACAATCATCGGGGTCTCATGTGCTCAACTTTCACTTGTTGGCACACCATGTACTTAGACATAAAACTAGACCCATCCCATTTCATATTGTTCCACTAGTACATCTCCTTGATGTCATGATACATTTTTGTGAACCAGGATGAATAGCATAATGTGACTCATGCGCCTCAGCCAAGATCCTTTCTTGCAAACCATCTATGTCAGGAATAAATAATCTTTCTTGGTACCTCAAGGTACCATCTGTACTAATCTCGAAGGCCATCACCTACTGCCCACCTATATCACCTTTGATCCTCATCAAGACAGGATCCAACACTTGTTTCTCCTTGATTTCAGTACCAAGAGAAAACTGCGGCACCTCCTGTACAAATACGCCACCATTTTTAGAGTCCAAGAGACAAACTCCAAGGTTAGCCAAGCGGTGAATGTCCTGCATCAATTCCCGCATCTCCTTATCCACATGAGCTATACTCCCTATGGATAACCTGCTAAGAGCATCAGCAACTATGTAAGCTTTACCTAGATGGTAGTGAAGACTCTTGTGATAATCCTTGAGCAGCTCAAGACATCTCTTTTGCCTGAGGTTAAGCTCTTTCTTAGTAAACACATATTGTAGGATCTTATGATCAGAAAAGATATCCACATGCACTTCATACAAATAGTGATGCCAGATTTTCAATGCAAATACTTCAACCAACAACTCTAGGTCATGAGTCGGATAATTCCTCTCATGCACCTTCAACTTTCTAGAGGCATAAGATATCACCTTACCATGCTGTATCAGAACACAACCAAGCCCCATATGGGATGCATCATAATAGAACATAAAATCTATGGGAAGGATATGATGAAGCCGTCTGGGCCCCGCTAGCCTGAGATTAGGTACCCTGTGCCCTATAGTTGTCTCCACCTTGGAAATTCCCGTCACCCGACAACTTTGGGTAGGGAGCACTAGCTGTCGAGTAAAACCCAGAATTACCCCACTTCTTTTTGGACCACTTGCCACCATCCCTTCTAGTCTGCTGTTGGCCACTACACTACTCAGAGAATCTAAACTTCTTGCTTTGACTTTTACCTATCCCAGCCTACCTGTTCTTCTTTTCCTCAACCTGCCGTGTGTAAACAACCAATCTATAGATATCCATGTTCTTGTTCAACAAGGCAACCTTACTCTTCAAAATCAAATCTCGAGAGAACCCGAAAGCAAACTTTCTCATTCTATCCCTCATGCTAGAAACTAACTCCAAAGCAAATCGAGCTAACTGGTGGAACTTCAAGGCATACTCCTTGATTGACATCTTACTATCCTTCAGATTAACAAACTCTTTCGACTTCACTTCCTTCAGCTTTTAAGGAAAGAAATGGTCCAATAAAGCATTAGAAAAATCCTCCCATGGAGCTGACTCAGCATCGTTATCCCTTGACTGATCCCATTCCTCGTACCACTGGTACGCTACTTCCTTCAGTTGGTAGGCGACAAACTCCACGCCCTTCATATTAGTGGCATGTATGATATGAAAGATCTTTTCCATATCATATAGAAAATCTTGAAGATCCTCCTCAACCTTAACACCAATAAAGGTTAAAGGATTCAACCTCATGAACTAGACAACCCTTGTGGCCTTAGAAGATGGAGTAACAGAATCACCATGCTCAGCCAGAGAAGCTACCAACTATGCCAACATATGGATAGAAAGGCAAAAATCAGCATTCATCATATAAATCTGAGGATCTTGAGAAGGGCAGGAGGGAATCGGTGGAACTCCAGAAAGGCAATCATGAAATAGACCCCTAGACCGGTCTGGAACCTATAAGTAGAATGGGTTCTATCAACATTGTCCTTGGGTGGGACAAAGGAGTTTCTGTGAACTTCAGATTGTCTGGGAGGCATGATCTAAAAAGTGAACAAATGGGAATTAGAGAATATTCCTTAGACTCTACGGTGGGAAAATAGAACACAATAAAGAGAAACATTCCTAAATACCTCATAGCCTTTCCCTTGTGAGTGTGGCATGCTACACATTCTTAAAAGAGACTCTACTTAACACGACTTTGTGGACTTTCAAGTGACCATGAACCTAGGGATCTAATACCAATTTGACATGTCCCAAACCAGGGACTAGTCGTGTCAGGAATATCAAGTCTAACTCAAACCAAAGACCACCCCCAATACCAAACCATAATCGCCTTATACCCTTTGTCGGATGAATTCTGAACATATAATAAGATAAAGCAAATATGATTGAAATATATTTAATGAAATCCATAAACATAACCAGCCTAATATCCAACCGGTGCAAACCTAATGCCAATACCAATACCAAGTCTAACAACACTACTGACACCGCCCATGTCCCTAGTAGTCTGACAAAGCCTCAAACTAGAATCAAATAACATTCGGTCAGGACGTGCCCCCGACCATAGACAAAACCAAAATCTAAGAAACAAACATAATAAAAAGAAGTTCATAGCATGAAAGGGCTATATGGATTTAATTCCCCCTGCTGAAAGGGCCTCGGTGTGTGTTATCCACACAAATCGGAGAAAAACCTGAGTTAAATAGTACATCTCCCAAAATATAAATATTAAATTATGCACAAGGTCACCTCGACCAAACCTCACATTGGCAAACATGAGTTTCCAGTATTGGTCCTACCTGGGACCTCTACCTTCCACGACTTTGCTAACATATCCCCTTTAAGCCTATATTAAAACCAATTACACATTGCAACCATTTACCAAGGAGTCTTTAGTTTAGGCACTAACCATTGGTATCGTCATACCAAAATTAGAACTTGCAAGTCTATCCTTTTATGCCATACCAAAACCATTAAATCGAGTTGACTCCAAAGTTTCCAATTAAACCAAAATCATGGCCACCAAGGCCTTTCCACACCATTTAAAACCAACCAAACCAATTTATGTTCCATTACCTTTCTATGCAATGCAAGTATTATAAGAATCGTTAAACTATGTGATAGAATCATTCTCATTCGCATTTTAACAAACAGGTTGAGGGCACATAAGTTTCAAATCCATAACCAAGTAATTTGGGGAATCCAAAGTACCCCTAAATACATTTACCATTAACATACACTCCACAATGTCAAAATCATATTAAAATCATGAAAGAAACATCATTAAACCATTAGAAATATTGTTCAACCATGAACATCCAAAACCCCCAACTATTAAGTCAAAATCATACCAATACCACAAAAACCAAACATTAAAACACATGATCTTTGTTATCTAATAATTAGGGAGGAATAACATACCTTAGACACCAAGGAAGACTGAGAGAATCACTCTTGAATGCCCCTAATTAATTAACTTGATAAAACCCTAGCCTCTTTCTTGAATAAAGAGGTAGAGAGATTTTTAGGAGTGTTTGACTGGGAATAATAAGTTAATATAGTCCCAAAAGGTGTTTTATGTTGTGGTATCAAAAGGAGTTACAAGGGAGAAATGTACAGAATTCCCCCAACTTAAATTATAAAAATGCCGCAGGTGGTTATGAGTCGATCCCTTGGCTCATCACCACAACATACGGCTCGTACCATAGAGTCGTCACTAAGACTGTGAGTTGGATACCCATACAGTGTCCACCATATAACTCTCTTATCCTACTCATGACCAAACCATACGACTCGTATGGTCCAGTCGTACCCAAGATAAAATACAAAGGAATTGACACTGGACAACGTACAACTTCACATAATGACTCGTAAACTGTCTCACGGCTCTTAGTGAGCCACTTGTACTCAGAGCCACGTCAAGTTACTAAGTTTCTAATTTGATGAAGTATCGACCCATCACCACACCTAACGACTTATACCATCCATTCATTACAAAAATATAATCCCAACCATCTTCCACTAGCCTTCTGATAACTAGGGTCCCTGACCCGTATCCACACCAGGGTGTTTTACTACCCAACCCGATCTTAATTAAAATTCAAAAGATGCCTATCTAACAGATGTGTTTTTCTCACCCCTATAACGATATGCACACATAATATAGTAATACTCACTACTATCAATTTCAAAAAGAAAAAATATTAACCCCTGATACCCAAAAATAATACTTAACAAATTGAGTCCCTCAAGTTTTAATTTTTAGGTAAATTTCATCAAGAAAACACTATCCACCACCGGTCAACACCACATAGCCATAATATCCATCGAACTGCAAAAACACCAACGATGAACTATCGTCACACCCCTAGCTTTGGCCACTTTTTCCTAATATCCACTCGCTCAAACCAGTAAACACCAACTAGTAGTAGTGACCAATCACTGCAATTTGATTGGGATTCACGTTTAAGAAAAAAATAAAGGGAGGTTCAAAACAAAAATAAAGGTCGGATTGAGTTGGTTTGAATGAGTTCAATATAATGGGATTATTGGGTCGGGTAGCAGGTTTGTGATAAAAAATTAAAATAAAAAAGGGATAAATATACTCTAAAATATAATAAATGATATGTATATACCCTCCGATATACTTTGGGTACACACATACCCCTACCGTTAGTGTGAGAGGGATATATGTACCATGTACAATAGAGGTATATGTGTACTCAAAGTATGATGGAGGGTATATATGTACCATTTATCATAGTTTGAAGGTACATTTATTCCTTTTACATTTGACATATGGCCTTCAATTTACCTCTATTTTTGTATACAGTCCACCTACATACAAATAGAGAAGTTTTGAGTTCTTTCTTGCATCATCACACAAAGACTACCATCATTTATCTATTATGTTAAAAAATCCAATCGTTGATTCTATTTAAAAATGGGACTAACCAATATATTAATCCAGTAATACTACTAGGAATGTCTTGTATAAGTCTATGGGGTTAACATTGGATGACAACCTGATTAATGAAGATAGTGAGATTAACAATCATTGAGACAACAGTCTCAATGTCAAAACAAATACATGTTTTGATGGATAAGATCATGAACAAACTTTTGCTGGAGATAGACAATACGGAATGTTCCAATAAATAAAGAAAGACTATAATAATGAGCAACTATTATTAAGAGAAAATAAGGATTACTGCTTCTCATCTGAACAATTATTGTTTGATTTCCATAAAGAGAATGTGAATAAAGAGTTTTGCGTGTTAAAATGAACAATTTCTACTTCGTATACTTTATTTACTTATGACAAAGCTATGATACTAATAAAATAATTCACCAAAAGGGTTGGATGCAAGACTACTGTTAATGTCGTTATGAAGGTAAATGCTTCATAAATGGTGTCTAAAATCTCTATAGACAATTATCATTGATAACTTTCAAATACACTCTAGAAAGGAATGTATGCAGTCGCTAGCAATATTTCACCCAACGCAATGAATCAGGGTTGATCCCACAGGGAATAAAGACGATAGGTTAGTGTTACAAGTCATTGGATATTTGCTCATGATATTTAAAATGCAATAAAAATAAAATGGGGTTTTATTTCAAATAGTTTTGTATCTAATTAGTCAATTGTAAGCTTAATTGCAAACATAAGTACTAAAAATTTATAATCAAAAGTTAGAGTCACTTGGGGTTATGCCCTCGTGAGTGTGAGAACATGCATGGGTAAGTGAATATTTTCTTAAATATAGATAATTTTTATGAGTAGGCTAGGTTCTAAATCATAATTCTAATCTTTTAATAAAATATTAAATTTCACATGTGGGTTCTTTCGAAAAACTCATATGTGTTTTTTCATACCTAACCAAATACCTTTGTTTTATAGCCTTATGTCTAAGATCTACTATTAAATAATAAAATCAAGTTACTGTTAACCACTTCTGCTCACTGTAATACCCCATAAGATTTTAAACTCATTTTAGCTTTTAGTTGCATGTTTAAGAGGGTCCAAGACATGGATTATGCACTAAGTGTAAGGTACTTAGTCATTTTAAGACTCCACATTTTCAAAGAATTTATTTTTGGCCTTCCTGAATCTGAAACATTGATGTTTGAGTTGAAACATGTTTAGGGATGTTAAAGGGGTGTCCTGGAAAAGTTTCAAATTTTTGGAATAGGTTTGGGGCATGTTTGGGCCACAAAGGCAGTAAGCCTCTGCATTAGGGACACATCGCATAGGATATATACGGCGATGAGGTCCACATTGTGGAGTCTAGACCCACGGAGGCAGTGTTTTCTAGCTTCATAAATTAAAGGAAAAAAGGGGGGTTTTGGTCCTTTCTCCTCAAAGACAATTAACCAAACATGACTTATAACACCCAAGAGGGCATTATTTGCCCATTATCATCAGAATAGCTCACGTAAAACCCTTTCCCTTTCTCCCCGAGAATGAAATTCAAGCCTCTTCCCCTAAGAATTCAAGAATTTAAGTTTTAAATACAATCCTCTTCCAAGAATTCAACCATTGAGGTATGTGGGGTATTCATCATTGGGAAACTTCCACCCATTTCCTTTTTTTAGTTCAAGTATGAATTTTATCCTACCTTGTGAAATTATCCGTGCAAATTATGAATTTAATCCACGTATTTCTTGGTAATTTGAATTCAAGACATGTCAACATGTGTTCTTATGTGAATTAAGTTACTTTATGTTTTGAATTTCAATTTCCCATGCCATATTCCATTGATTTCACGTTACATCATCAAATTATGAACTAAACCATGTGAAATTATTATCCTTCCAATTTTCTCTCATTCCTAAGTTTAAATTCATGTATTTTATCAGTTAACTAAAATGTCTTATGTCTTGAGTTCGGAACTATGACTTTATATTACTATTTTAAATATTGTTATTGCACTTTTATGATCATTTAGTGCTGGAGGTTTATGACCACTGGTACCTATGTGTTTACTCTTGTTTTAGAGTTTCAAGTAACAAGTCAGTCGGAATCATGATTTTATCACCAGTATTATTTCATGTTAAGTACATCAATTTACATATTTATGATTACTTCAGACTCTGCATGCACTTTTGTTTTCAAAATACCATAACATTAGCTTATTAGTTATCAGTGCATCTACCAGCTTATAATTTCAATGTTAGTTCAGTTGGGAGTATGATTTAGCATCGAGTTAATCCAGGGATGGGGGCTCACTTTCTAGTAGAGGGTATGACTTTAGTAGCAATCCCTGAGTTCTAGAACTACATAGCCAACATAGGTTTTGAGAGGTCTTCTTGCCAGTTGAGGGTCGATATTTTCTTAGAGGCACCTGCCAGTTGAGGGTGACTCCTTAGTTCTTTGGGACACCAGTTTAGTAGATCCACACAACCAGTGTTAGTACCCATGGCAAGGTACTGGTACCCTTCTAATTAAGATTACAGGTTAGACCCCAATAGATCAGATTATGGTATGTCGGTTACATGATAGCTCCTATAATTTCAGTCAGTACTCAGTCTATATCAGTTCAGGTTTGCTTGACCAAGTAGTCAGATTTTTAGTATTTATTCAATCACTCTTACAAATTATTTCAGTACATGCTTTACTTGGTCATGCATTCTCAGTTTTACATGTTCATGCATCCATATTCAGATTTAATATGTATTTTAGTAGTCCTTACCTCACATATTGGTATATTCAAAGTATCAATCACATACTTTTCTCTTACGTTATGTTGCCTTATAACATAAGTTCGGATGCATAGTTCACTGAGCATCCTTAAATAAATCAGCATCTTCCTAGTAACAGTAGTGGTGAGTCCTCATCCTTCAATGATGATATGTTTTAATCAATTATAGTATTTACTTTTATGTTAGTCAGTTGAAGTTAGTTGGGGGCTTGTCCCATCTTCTCCTTACATTAGAGGCTTTTAGACTTTCACACTAGATGTTCATACAGTCAATTTATCTCTTAGATATTATCAGTTGTCTTCAGACATGTTAGTTTTATTCAGTTCAGTATTCCAATTTGGATTGTATTTCATCAGTTTATCTTCCGCATACACTATTTTAGTATTAATTTATTTAGCGCTCTCAGCAGGTACCAGTACATAGGTTAGCTTAGGGTCACTTGTAGCCTTAAGCACCATGTGGCGACTAAAGGGTAGCGTTGGGTCATGACAAAGCTTGCTATCAGAGCCTAATGTTTTAGAGGGTTCTAGGGTGTCTGAAATCCACGTTGAGTAGAGTCTTGTGCATGTGTGTGAAGCAAGCCATAATTATGGGCAAGAGGCTACAAGACATTCTTCAAAAAGTTTCTCTTCTTTCAGTATTCATGTCATGCGAAGGAGCATGAGAATTTTTGAATTCCTTCTTTTCTAACTCATCCTTTATTCTATTTACAGATGATACCTCACAAAGAAACAACAAAATAATGAATGGGGATCAACCCTCCCTATCTCCTGTTAAAAAAAATCCCTTGAACAACCATGTCTTTCACTCTGAGTTTAGGGATTCTTTCACAGCCTTGTCCCATTTTGTAGCTACTCAGAACAATCAGCAGGCTATTGCTCCTTCCAATTCGGTGATGAATACAACTGCAACCAGGATTCGAAACTTTACGAATAAATCCCCCTTTGTTTTCTAGATCTAAGTCGGAGGAGGATCCATAAGAGTTTCTGGATGGGGGTCATATGTAGTGAGAGCGTATACTTAGCTACGTATTAGTTGCTAGGAGTATCTCACACCTGGTTCAAGCAGTGAAAGAAGGATAGGGGTATTGGTGCAGGACCTATAGAGTGGGAGGAGTTTGCCACAACCTTCTTAGATAGGTTATTCCCACTATAGTTGAGGTAAGATAACGTACATGAGTATATATATTTGAAGCCGGGTAGCATGAGTGTGAGGTAGTACTCGCTCAAGTTCACTCAGTTGGTGAGGTATGCTCCTATTATGATTGATGACTCTAGGTCCAGGATGAGTAAGTTTGTGTTTAATATATCTAATAGGGTGGTCAATAAGTATAGGAATGCTATGTTAATTAAGGATATGGACCTTTCAAGACTTATGGTTCATGCTCAGCCAATTGAGGAGGAGAAACTTAAACTAAAGAAAAGAAAGAATAAGAGGGCAAGAACATGTAGCTTCAACTTCTCACAGCCGAAGTTAAAAGGCAATAACCATTCTCATTTCCACTAGAAAATCTTAGCTCCATCTCTATGTTCAGCCAGTACGCCAATGCCTAAGTTTAGGCAGGATAGTCAGGATATAGCGCCGGGCTCTAAGTCCCAGGGTAGTGTGAATAATGGTTGTATTAATCTGCTCTGTAGGAAGTATGATAGAAATTATTAGGGTGAATGTAGAGAAGGAAGTAATATGTGTTTTAGGTATGGCAAGCCAGGTTACAGGATCAGGGATTGCCCAATGGTTAACCAGAAGAGCAAGGATGTTCGTCAGCAGGGTCAGTCCAACTTTTCATCAGCTTTAGCAGGTTGCCCGACTCAATAGGGTGCCACTTCTAGTGCCACCAATAGGCAATGATAGAATAGGTTGTATGCTCTTCAGACAAGGCACGATCAGGAGAGTTCTCCTGATGTCGTTATGGGTACGTTATAGGTTTATCATCTTCATATATATGTATTGTTAAACCTAAATTTTCACTTTATTTTGTGACTCCTAACATAGATGTTGACTTTGGTATCAGTCTCAACACATTAATAGAGCCTTTTATCAGTGTCAACCCTAGTGGGTAAGTCTATTGTAGACAGGTATACAAAAATTACCTGGTCCCAGTGTCTTAAAAAGTTACCTCAGTGGACCTTGTAGAGTTAGAGATGACTAATTTTGATGTTATTCTAGCATGGATTGGCTTCACTCATGTTATGCCTTAGTTGACTGTAGAAATAGAGTTGTTCAGTTCTAGTTTCCCAATAAACCAGTCATTGAATGAGGGGTAGTACTTCAGTTCTTAAGGGTCAGTTTATTTCTTATCTTAAGACGAGAAAGATGATCCCTTGTATGTTTACCATCTCGTTTGAGTCAAGGACTCAAATTCTGAAACCTCGAGTCTTGAGTTAGTTCCTATAGTAAAAGATTTCCAAGATGTGTTCCTAGAAGATCTTCTCAGAGTTTCTCCCAAAAGGGAAATTAACTTTGGAATAGATCTCCTTCCAGATACCCAACCTATATATCTTCCACCTTATAGAATGGATCCCGATGATCTTAAGAAATAGAAAGAATAGTTGAAGGATATCTTACATAAGGGTTTCATCAGGCCTAGTGTTTCTCCATGGGTCGCTCTAGTCCTTTTTATGCACAAGAAAGATGGTTCTCTTAGAATGTGCATCGACTAATGCTAGTTGAACAAAGTCACAGTCAAGCATAAGTATCCTCTTCCCAGGATTGATGACTTATTCAACCAACTTCAGGGTGTAAGTTTTTTCTCTAAGATAGACCTCAGATCTGACTATCATTAGCTTAGAGTCAGAGAATATGACATTCCAAAGACAACTTTCAAAACTCGGTATGGTCACTTTGAATTTCTAGTTATGTATTTTGGACTAGCAAATGCCCCTGCATCTTTCATGGACTTAATGAATAGGGTGTTCAAGCATTACTTAGACATGTTCGTCATTGTCTTTATTGATGATAACCTTGTCTATTCTTGTAGTAAGAGTGATCATGCAGACCATTTGAGGGTTGTATTGCAGACCCTTAGAGATGATAAGTTATTTTCTAAGTTCAGTAAGTGCAAATTTTGGTTGAGGTCAGTAGCTTTCCTTAGTCACATCATTTTTGGTGATGGCATTTGAGTTGACCCTCAAAAGACCTAGGCAGTAAGAATCTGGCCTAGAACTATATCTCTATTAGACATCCAGAGTTTCTTGGGTTTAGATGGCTATTACTGGCGATTTATTAAAGGGTTTTCTACTATTTTTTCTCCCATGTATCGACTAACCTAGAAGAAAGACAAATTTCAGTAGTCAGATTCTTTCGAGAAGAGTTTTCAGGAGTTGAAGGCTCGACTCACTTCTGCTCCAGTCTTGTCTTTTCCATATGTCATTAATGGTTTCATAGTGTATTGTGATGCCTCTAGAGTTAATCTTGGTTGTGTATTAATACAAAGAGGTAAGGTCATAGCCTATGCTGCTAGACAACTTCAACCCCATAAAAAGAATTATCCAACCCATAATCGTGATTTAATAGAAGTTGTCTTTGCCTTAAAAATTTAGAGGCATTACCTTTATGGGGTTCATGATGATGTGTTCACGGATCACAAGAGTTTACAGTATGTGATCACGTAGAAATACCTGAATCTTCATGAAAGAAGGTGGCTTAAATTTCTTAAAGATTATGATATGAGTGTGCTGTATCATCTGAGAAAGACCAACGTAGTGGAAAATTCCCTTTGTAGATTGTCTATGGGTAGTGTTGCTCATGTTGAGGATGAAAAGAAGGAGTTAGTCTGAGAAGTTATCAGCTTGTGAGGTTCGAAGTTCGATTGGTTGATTTAGCTGAAGGTAGTATATTAGTTTAAAATGGTTCAAAATCTTTGTTGGTTGCCAAAGTAAAAGAAAAGTAAGACAGGCATCCTAGTCTGGTTAAGTTGAAAGAGAAAGTTAGAGATCAGAGTGTGGAGTTTTTCTCCCAAGGGAGAGATAGGGTACTTCATTGTTAGGGCAGATTGTGTATTCTGTGTGTTAATGGTTCTAGGTAACGCACATTAGCAGAAGCGCATGGTGTGCAGTATTTGATTCACCTAGGAGGCACTAAGATGTACCATGATTTGTAGGAAATCAATTGGTGGAGTGACATAAAGAAGGATATTGTAGAATTTATAGCTAAGTGTTCAAAATGTCAGCAGGTTAAGGTTAAGCGCCAAAGGCCTAGTGGTACGCTTCAGGAGTTAAGTATCCTCACTTGGTAGTAGGAGTTGGTAAACATGGATATTGTGATAGGATTGCCTCATATACGTTGGCAACATGATTCAATTTGGGTCATTGTAGATAGAATGACCAAGTCAGCTTATTTCTTACTAGTTCATTCTTTGTGTTCAACTAAAGATTATGCTAGACTCTATCTCAGGGAGTTAGTAAAGTTTCATGGGACTCCATTGACCATCATTTCAGACAGAGGTACTCAATTTATCTCTCACTTTTGGAAAGCTTTTAAGAAGGGTTTTTGTACCCAAGTTTACTTCAGTGTAGCTTTTCAACCTCGGATAGATGGTCAGGTAAAAAGGACTATTCAGACTTTAGATGATATGTTAAGGGCTTGTGTTATTGACTTTAAAAGTAGTTAGGATAAAAACTTATCTTTAATTAAGTCTGCCTACAACAACAGCTATCACTCTAGTATTCAGATGGCTCTATTTGAGGCTCTGTATGGGAGGAGATGTATCTCCTATTGGTTAGTTTGAAATAAGTGAGTCTACTTTGATAGGGCAAAAATTAGTGTTTGAGGCAATGGATTAAGTTTAGTTGATCTGTGAGAGGCTGAAGTTATCCTAAAGTCGTCAGAAATCTTATGCTGATGTGAGGAGAATAGATCTTGAGTTTGATGTTGGCAACTTGGTTTATTTAAAATTTTTACCCATGAAAGGGGTGAAGAGATTTGGCAAGAAGGGGAAGCTCAGTCTTCGTTATGTTGGCCCATATAGAATTTTGAGCCATTATGGAAAGGTAGCCTATGAGTTAGAGTTGCCTGAGGATATGGCGTCTGTGTATTTGATGTTCCATGTCTCATTGCTAAAGTAATGCATTGGTGATTAAACTTTTGTTGTTCCTTTAGAGAGTATGGATGTGAAAGATAGTCTTTCTTATGAAGAAGTTCCAGTAGAGATCCTTGACCATCAGGTTCGTAGGTTGAGGAATAAGGTAGTTCCCTTGGATAACGTTCTAAGGCAAAATCAATCCGTTGAAGGAGCTACTTGGGAAACAGAAGCATATATATAAGCTAAGTATCCTTATCTTTTCTCCATGAATTCAGATTAAGCTTGAGATAATGGTTTCTCTTAAATTGACTGTCTTGTTCTCTATATCAACTATATAACCATCCTCATGTCATTGCATGCATTCATAAAAATTTAGCTCAGTCCATGTATCATGTCTCAGACTCAGTTAGTTTAATCATGCTTCAGCTCATGAGTATTCAGTGTACGACCTCAATTTTCTTTAGTATTCTCATCTTATCTAGTTTCACTTGAGGATGAATGATCCCAAGGGGAAGATATTTTAATACCCCGTAAGATTTTAAACTTATTCCAGCTCTTAATTGCATGATTAAGAGGGCCCAAGGCATGGATTATGCACTAAGTGTAAGGGGCTTAGTGATGAGAAGCGAATTTACTACTTATTTACACTCAACATTCATGCACATTACTGTTATTTGAATGTAAAGTGAAACACATTTGGGGTTAAATGTACTAATTCCTATATTTTGTAGGTATACAAGTGCTGAGAAAAAAAGAAGTAAACTTGAGCTGAAAAGGATCAAAAAGGGAATTGAAGTGCAAGAGCTAGAAAAGATGAAGTAGGATCAGGATTGAGCCCTCAATTATCGTGTCGTGGGCATTAGCCTGCAATCACGCCGATTCAAGCTAGTCAACCAACTGCGATTGCGATGGAATAACCGTGATTGTGATGAGTGCGATAGCGATAAATCTTCCACGAATATGTGAGGGCGGAAAATAAAACAAGGGCAGAAATGTCATTCTGAATAGCCGACCCCAAATCCTATTTAAGTCTCAGAACCCCTTCATCTGGAGATCCATCATTCTATAACCCTACCTCTCATACTTAGTTTAGGGTTTTGCAATTTCTTGGAGCTTGGGGACTAAATTTGTACTAATTTGAGCTAAGATTTAATTAGAGGAACTCCAAGGAGTGGATTTGGCATCTTTCATTGAAGATTCATTTGAGATTAAAGTGTGGTTTTCCCTATCTTTATTTTTAATGAATAACATTGATGAAAATTTTGGTTTATTTATTTTTATTATCTTTATGATTTGCTAGACCTACCTCTTAGGATTATGCTTGAGTAGGGTTCAAGTGTGTAGGTTGTGATGTATTTGTGTAGATTTTAGTTTATTGATAATGGGTTTTACTATTTCTTGGGTTAACTAGTTGGGATTTGTAGGTGAAAGCCTCAAATACCCAAAATGGGTTTGATGGGTGAAAATCCTAAACTCTTGAAAGCTCAAACCATTCTTAAAAGATGGGTTTGGGTGAACTTTCAGAACCCATATCATCCTTGAAAGAGGGATATGGGAGACAAGGTAATAGTAGACAATTAATGGGTGTGGTTTGCTAATTTTTGCTATCTTAGACATAAGGGCGATTATGAGGTTGACTATCCCTTGGGTACCATTCTAGAAATAGGGGTGCCCAATTGAGGTAGTGGGTGGCTTTAGTTGACACACTTGTTAGGTACTCGAAAGAGTTAATGAGTGATATCTTTGAGGTTTTGTTGAAAAACTAATCTCAAGGACTTTCAACCTAGCCTACCACATCACAAATAATTAGAATTTGCACTGAATCTTTGCGAATCCATTCATTACTTGCCCATAGGAAAGCATAACCCCAACATCCATTCCTAATTGATTACCCTCTAATTGATTTTAGCCTTAAATTAGTCCCTTAAAAACCCAAGAGTTGCTTTCACACTCGACAAGACTGAAAACCCCCAAATTATCTTGTACCATAGGTTTGAAATTAATAAGTAACTTTTATTTAGAACTTAATAAATTGCCACTAACATTGTTCCTCATGGATTTGAACCCAACTCTTGTTAGGTAATTATATAGACAACGAACGCCTTGCACTTTCATTAACGTGTAAGTTGAGCGTTATAAAAAATAGCGCTGTTCCCGAGGAACAATTTGGCGTATTGAGTTAGTTTGAAATTTTAGATACTTGCTTTGGTTAAAACTTGTAAATATTTATTTGTTATTTTCCTTTGTTTCTTGTGTTAGGTAGATTTTCTTTATTCTTGTTTATTTCTTAATATGTCATCATGGAATGAATGTGGGTTTGGTGGTTAAAAATCACACTTTGATGATCCATGTCCATATAGTGGTGGACCCCATTTTTTGCCAAATTATAGTATGCTCCCCAGAAAGAGATGAGCGCACCATCTCAATCTTATAGGGAGTATGGTTGTTCTCAACATGGTGGTTGAGATGGACATTGGAGTGATTTTCCAAATCGCCCTCCCCTCGTTATACTAACTTAATTGCTAGTTCTTCTCATGATTTTGATGTCTTCTAAGAAATAAAGGGAAGAATGAAGCACGAAAACTATTGGTTTTGAAGCAATGCTTCAATGTATCTTGGAACTGGTGCAATCAATAAAGGATGATTTACGACATTGGAGTAATTGTGTAAATGACCCCTCCCCTTATTTTGCTAACCTAAATATAGTTCTTCTTGTGGATTTGATAGATCTTATGATGAAAAAAGGGAAGAATGAAGCACAAGAAATAATTGTGTTGAAGCAATGCTTCAATGTATCTTAGAGTTAACAACAACGGCAGAGGAAGAATCAACTTATATACTCCAATCCAACAAGGCATTTGGAGAGGAAATCTTAAAGATAGAAGACGTGGGCATAAAAGTTAATCATTCAAACTCCATAACCATGCCCACTCTTCTAAATGAGATTGATATTGAAACCCCCTCACTAATTTCCCAACCAACCAAACCAACCATGAGAGATGATGCCAAAAAGGAAGAAATGGTACTAGAGTCAGTAGAAGAAGCCAAGCAAATCCCTTATGAAAACTCTAGTACATTTTGGAGTGAAGATAACCAATGAAATGCAACTTCGATATTAAGGGAAATTCCCCATTCTATCCACTTTTCAACATTATGCTTAGTGGATTTGATGAAAGTCAATCCACCCAAGCACATGATGAATATTGGAGAGAATGATCAATTTTATTATATTTTGGAGTTTGACCTTACAAATACGCATGATAAATACCCAATGTTGAAGTCTAAGAAGCTTAAAGACCAATGTACAAGTAGTGGCCTTCCAACGCTCTCACCGTTTCCCAACGAATCCATAAGGAAGTTTGATGCAAAATTGGGCGAATGGTTCAAGTCTTCAAAGTGGAGGGTTCGAGCATGCATCATTGTGCCATTACTTTTTCCCCAAGAGCCTCAGAGATTGAATGACCAAAAGAGGGGCAAAAAGTTTAAATCCTCTAAAGGGAAACACAAATGAGAATCAAAGAGGCATCGTTCCACGATGTTAAACCACACACTTGATGGGGAGAAAACCCATTATTTTCATATTTACATTATTTATTTTTGAATAAGTCACATAAATTTGATGTTTTGTTGGTACTTTGGAAAACCAAGTTTGAGAAGTGTGGAAACCCTACAGAAAATAGTGCAAAATAGGGGAGCAAAATGCCTCAGGTACCACAATAGTGGTCTGAGGATCACAATCGTGATACCGCAATTGTGACAGTCTCTTCAGCCTGCACCTTGGTAATCACTACTATTTTAGGGAGCCCTTTAACCCTTCTTACATTTTTGTGTTATGTAGTAAGGTCACTATAAGTCTAACAATCGGGGGAGAGGCCCTACCCTTGTGTGCATTAATTGGTTTGCAATACTCGAACTTAATTCACTCAAATCATGAAAACTTTGTGAATTGATTATTTTCATTTGTTGTTGTTTATTTCTTTTAATAATAATATTGGATGAGCCTTTCCTTATGATAGATTGAGTGCCTTCATTCTTAAGGGAAAAACTTCATTCTTGGATTTTGAGCCATGGATGTAGGGGAATTCTGAGTACCCGTAGCATCGAGATCACAAATTCAAGGAAAGTCTAAGTACCTGTGGCATTCTGGATTTGGGATCGCACTCATGCCATTAGCAAAGTTTGAGTAGCCATATGGTTGGTTTTCCCATATGAAGCCAAAATACGAGACCAAGGCTTGGGTTGTTGCCATGGTTAGCAAATTTTGCATAGTGCAAGTGTAAAGCAAACACCCCCTCCATCCAAAAATTTTCAAAAATCAAATGCATGGACGTGAGAGGCATTGTAACAATTCTTTTTCTCTTTTTGTGACTCCAAATTTTTGACTTGTTAAAATTGGTAGATACTCCATTTTTGTCTCTAACGGGTGGGGAAATTGAGCCTCGTTGGCAAGTTCGCATGCCATGTGTGGTGAGTTAATTTGTCAATATCTCATGTATAACTTGCGACATCTAGAAATTGCCCCATTAGTCTTTCAAAGATAATTTTTATTGTATTTAGTTGGAGAAATGATCTTAGGCCATCTTTGAGGCATTGGAAGCCTACTTAGACTAAAAAGACTACACATGCATAATTGTAATCCCTAGTTACCCACTTTGAGCCTTTAAAACTTTCTTTGGACAACATATTACAAGCCATGAACCATTAATTTTATCCCTCTTTGAACCATACCACCTTGAACTTGAAAATGCAACTTGAGGCTAAAAGACTAAGTTGGGGGTGGGAAAATTGATGGAAGTAAGTATAAGGCTACGAAGTTGTTAGTGAAATACCTAAGTGCCTAAGCATTGAAAATAGCCGACTAGAAAAACTTAGCCTAAAAAGCCTATACATGCATAATTGTAATCCCTAGTCACCTACTTTGAGCCTTTAAACCTTTCTTTGGCAAATATATTACAAGCCGTGAACCATTCTTTTTATCCCTCTTTAAACCGTACCACCTTGAACTTGAAAATGAAACTTGAGGCTAAAAGCCTAAGTTGGGGATAGAAAAATTGATGAAAGTAAGTATGGGGCCACGAAGTTGTTAGTGAAATGCCTAAGTGCCTAAGCGTTGAAAACAGATGACTAGAAAAAGAAATGATTCAACAAAGGAAAGAATTGTATGAAAGTTGTAAGATATGGAAATAGAAGAAATTGGGTGAACAATGGAAAAAAAGTAGGCATATATAAAAGAGAGAGAAAACAAAGAGGAGTGGCTCATAGTCAAAAAGGTGGATTAAATAGTGTGGTGTATATGTTCAAAGGAGGTAGTAGCCGTGTTTTCCCAAATAATATCCTACCCTAATCTGAACCTACGTTATAAGCTTAAAAGTCCTTTGAGATCTCAAACCATTTACTTTTTTTCTACTGGTGATTTAAAATAGGGAAAGCCTATGGTATGACACTTGTTAACATAGAGAGTTCCTTTGTGAGGGAGAGATTTTTTCAATTAAATTCCTTGTTGCATCGGTGCTAGCTTGGTGTGTGGATTTTTCTTTCTTGTTAGGAGGCATGTGAACAATTCAAAGCGGGTAACTTTGTCATCTCCCAAAAAAAGAGGAAAAAAGTAGTATAATGTAGTTGAGATCAAAGAGGAGTCATTTCTTGAGTATTAGTGATTTTTGCATGATTACTCTTTGAAGTCTTTTGCATCCTTGAAAATTGTGTTATATTGTGGGGTGTCATGAAAATAGTCTTGCCCATGTTTGAAGAGCTATTTATGGTAGTAATCAAGTTGAAGTCATCATGATCATTTGGGTCATCTAATTTGGGCATAAAAGTGTATTGTGTCATAGTAAAAGGTAGTGTTGCTTGAGGACAAGAAAAGCTTTAAGTTGGGGGTGTTGATGAGAAGTGAATTTACTACTCATTTACGCTTAACATTTATGCACACTACTGTGATTTGAATGTCAAGTGGGACACATTTGGGGTTAAATGTACTAATTCCCATAATTTGCAGGTATACAAGTGCTGAGAAGAAAAAAAGAAAACTTGAGCTGAAAAGGATCAAAAAGGGAATTAAAGTGCAAGAGCTCAACAAGATGAAGTAGAATCAGGATCGAGCCCTCAGTTATCATTATCGTGGGTGTTATACCGCGATTGCGCCAAGTCAAGCTAGTCAACCAACTGCGATCGCGATGGACTAACCGCGATTGTGGAGAGTGCAGTTACTACTAATCTTCCATGATTACATGAAGGTAGAAAATGGACCAAGGACAGAAATGTCATTCTGAACAGCCGACCCCAAATCCCATTTAAGGCTCAAAATCCCTTTATCTTGAGATCTATTATTCTATAACATTACCTCTCATCCTTAATTTAGGGTTTTACAATTTCTTGGAGCTTGTGGCCTAAATTTGTATTAATTTGAGCTAAGATTTAGTTAGAGGAACTCCAAAGAGTGGATTTGGCATCTTCCATTGGAGATTCATTAGAGCTAAAAGTGTGGTTGCCCCTTTCTTTATTTTAGAGAATAACCTTCATAGAAGTTTTGGTTTATTTGTTTTTATTATCTTTATAATTTGCTAGACCTACCTCTTGGGGTTTTGCTTGAGTAGGGTGCAAGTGTGTGGGTTGTGATGTATTTGTATATATTTTAGTTTATTGATAATGGGTTTTACTATTGCTTGGGTTAACTAGTTTGGATTTGTGGGTGAAAGCCTCAAATACCCAAAATGGGTATGATGGGTGAAAATCCCAAACTCTTAAAAGCTCAAACCATCCTTGAAAGAGGGGTTTGGGTGAAATTTTGAAACCCATATCACTCTTGAAAGAGGGATGTGGGAACTAAGGTAATAGTAGATAATTAGTGGGTGTAGTTTGCTAATTTTTGCTATCTTAGACATAAGGGCGATTATGAGGTTGACTATCCCTTGGGTACTGATGAGTGGTGATTTTACCACTCATTCGCACTCATTATTAATGCATATTACCTTGTTTTGAATGAGTAAACGACACATATTTGTGGTTAGATGCACTCATATCCACTCTTTGCAGTCATTTAGTTGAGGAGATCAAAGATATAGATCGAAGCATAAAATGATCAGAATAGAGCAGGAAAGGTGCAGCTAAAGGCTTAGAGCTGAACCTGGCCTCCAGTACCTCGGTCGCGATCTGCTAACCGCGATCATGGTATTTAAGAAAAATCCATCCATCCACGATCACAGAACTTAACAACAGTCGTGTAGCCGTAATTGCAGCCAGACCTGCATGATCTCTGCTTAGCAGAAAAAGTCAGCCCAAGGACAAATCTGTAATTGCACAAGCTGATCCCAATTTGAACAAAAAGACTCAAACCCTAGCCTTATGAATCATTCATTCCATCACATTCCTTATTCACCAATTTTCTAGGTTTTAGCTTGTGACTTTGTAGCCTCCATTTTTTGAGAAGAAAATATTGTGTGAATTTTGGGTGAAGAATACATTGGAGACTTTCTAAGTGGAAGATTTGCTCACTTCCATTGGTGATATTGTGGGAGAGCCAAGTTTGAAGTAACATTTGCTTAGATCTTCTACATCTTTGATTCAATAAAGATTATGGGTATATCTATTCCTGTTTATCTTATGTGTAGCTAAATCTCCTTCTTGGGGTTATGTGTGAATTAGGGTTAAAGTATTTGTGGGTTGTTATTGTTAGCATCTCTTTGGTAGTTCATGTTTATGGGTTTTATTATTGATATGCTATTTTGGTTAGGATTTGATGGGTGAAAGCTCCAAATACCCACATAGGTTTGATGAGTGAAAACTCCAAGCTTTAGAAAGTTCAATTCCATCTTCGAAAGAAGGGCTTTGGGTGAACTTTAGGAATCTATATCATCCTCGAAAGAGGGATATGAGGACCAAAACAATGATATACAATTTGCGAGTAGTTTGCTAAATTTTCACTATCTTAGACATAAGGGCGAATGTGAGGTTAACTATGCCATGGGTGTCATCCTAGAAATAGGGATGCCTTGATTGAGGTTGTGGTTGCTAATTGTTGAACACACCCATTTGGTATTCGAAAGAATCAATGGGTTAACATTTGGTGTTTTGTTGAAAGACTAACATCAAAACTTATAAACAAGCCTATCCATATTTGAATTATTGAAGTGATGTTGATAATTATCTCCCACATGTCACTCCCTTAGTAGTGCATAGTCCCAAGATCCGTGCATAATAGTTGAGACTCTAATTATTTCTAGTCCCGAATTTATACTAGAAAATCCCAAAAAGAAACATTAGTGTAGGAACTCACTTCCCCTATTTTATATTTTTGTACCATTTGTTTAAATTTAACTTATACCTATCATTTCAAATTGATTTAATCGCCACTCACATTGTTCCTCGTGGATTCAACCCCAACTCCAAAGTTGGGTAAATATATTGAGACGACCACCTTGAACTTAATTGATGTATAAGTTGAAAGTTATAAGAAATAGCGCCGTTACTGGGGAACAATTTGGCATATTAAGTTAGTTTGGAATTTTAGCTTACTTGCTTAAATTCAAGCTTGTATATATGTGTTCGTGATTTTTCTTTGTAAGTAGATTTTGTTTTATTTTTACTTTTATTGATGGCATCTTCTAACAAATATGAGTTGAATAGTTGGAAGTCATATCATGGCCCCCCACGTTCGTATTGTTACGGACCACATTTCAGGAGAAATTGTAAGTATTCTCCCCGGGGAAAGATTTCACCATCTCAATCCGATTGGGGGTATGGTTGACCCATGTGTGGACGTATACAAGGACATTAGGAAGAGTGTCCAAACACCCCTCCCCCTATTATACTAACGAATTACTAGTTCTTCTTATGATTTTATTAGGTCATATAATGATAAACCGAAAGAACAATGCCATGAGTCCAGTAGCTATGACCCAAGGTTACTAGCTATCTTAGATCGGTTAGATGAAATGGGGGAGAATATGGAATACATGTACAAAGAATGGAAAAGTTTCAAGGAAGATCTAGTAGCAAAGAATAAAAGTTGGAAACTATCACTACCTTTCCCACTATTCAAGAGGAGTGTTATCATAAAGAGAAACCAAGCTATGATGATGAGCTTGGTAGCAAAGATTCCTCAATGACCTCCCAATTATCCGACTCATATGAGGGATAAGAATCCATAATAAAGGAAATGATACTAGAGTCAAAAGAAGAGGCCAAGCAAATCCCTTACGATTACTCTAACTCATTTCAGGGTGCCTATGCTAAGTTGGATGTAGTTTCTAACTTAAGGGAGGGACCCCATTCTAACCACTTTTAAACATTATGCTTATTGGATTGGAAAAAAGTTTATCTACTCAAGCTAATGATGAATTTTGGAGATTGGGAGCTCCACCATTATATTTTGTAATTTGACTTTCCAACGGTGCATATGGAGCCTCACATGTAAATGGCCGAGAAACTCAACTTTCAAAGTACAAGGAACGAACAATTAATGAACATACTTTTACCCATGAAACCAATCATAAAATTTGATTTGAAGTTGGGTAAAAGGTTCAAATCGTCAAAATGGCATGATCAAAGCTTGCTCGCCATTCCCCCACGTCTTCCAAGCCTTATCTTGGAAGATCTGAATCTTCTTCCATCTGCCACTCATTTCATAGTGAATGGAAGTTCGGATGCAGATTCAAATCTTCTACGTGGAGACATAAAAGTAAATGGTGGAGGTGTCGAGATACGACGTTAAACTAGGCGCTCGATAAGAGGCAATCCATCATGCCACGAAAAATGGCACATATCCTTTTTTCCTTATGTATATTAGAGTAGAATTATTTTTATTATTGTTTTTGGTGCATGCCCAATCCATAAAATATGGCGCTACGAGATATTTTAATCTTATTTAAGAAAGAAACGTGTGAAATTGGCAAAGTTTGGACTTAGCAAGAGAGTGATGAAAACCCGATTGAAAGGTCTTAGTTACCGTGACCACATTTTGTGCCACTGCTACTGCGAAGGCCGTGTGACCGCAACCATAGAACTACGACCACCATCGCGGTCGTAATAGTTTAAATGACCATCCAATTACTAGTTTTCCCGCACGTTTCATTCTCCAAATTCTCTAAAAACTCTCCTAATTGTTGGCATTGTGGGGAGCATCCAAAATTTCATATCAACCCTTTTGCATTATCTATCTAGTATGTAGTCTCAAACTCTCTTAAATTTATTATCATGGTAGGCCTGCGACATGTCGATTAGAAATAAGCATAAAGTTGTTTTTACATGGCCAAAACTGTGCTTCTTATGTTTAATGTGATGATTGGATACTATAGAGTGTCTTCATGTCATCTGAGGAAGTCTTGAGTACCCATATAATTAGCCTAAAGTGGTGGAATTGGACGTGCATACTATTCCTACTTTCCACGTCCAACAGAGTTCAAGGGGAACTCATTTAAGTTTGAGGGCTAAAGGTACGTAATTTAGGCTTGCTTTAGGTTATCATGATGTTTATGTGCTTACTTAGAAGACACAATTAGTATTAACTGTGTGTAGTTTGAGCAAGGGCAGAGCTTTTGTCGATGGTCTCAGGTATCACGATCGCAGTCCTGATGAAAGCGATCGCGTAAGCACTGTCGCGGTCAATATCCCACGATCGCCATACCTAAGGTTTACTATCTGTGGGAGTCTAAACTTCTACACATCTAATTTTCACCTCCAAATTTCCTACAACATTACTACACTCACTGTTCTTGCTAATCTAGCATAATTTGCTCTGTAAATACTAAAAATAGCCTAAGGTATGTGATGTTGGGCGTATTTACACGCCTAAGCACCATAATTTACCCATGTTTCAGCTAAGTTTTGAGGATAAAATATATAATTCTTGCACTTTTAGTCCATTTTCCTTTAAGTGAGCTGACCTATGTGATTAACATGTTTTCAGGTACTAATGATGAAGATTTCAGCACTTTGTGGACCTGTGGGCAGCAAAGGAAAACTTCACATAAGAGGGAAGGCAACTTTTGGACTGAAAGTGATGCATGGGAACTTTTTCCCAGGAAAACCCAGTATTTTTAAATACTTAAGGATGCAGTAGGAACTTATTAGACAAGGATGCTATTAAAAACCTTATTGCTGAATTTTTTCAGCAGCATTATCATTATCATTCGATTATTATTCATTATTGACGTTGGAGATTCTATACCAGTTTGGAGAACAGAAAACGGCTCACTTGAGCAACGGAGAAAGAAAACACGTTTCATCTCCATAGCCGAGATTTCTTTAAGTTTTGGTATGATGATGATGTCTACTTTGATTTCCGTTGTATTCATAAGTAGATAAACTTATCTGTTAGGGTTATGGAAACCTTGTAAGATACTATCTATTACTATGAGTTTGTGAATTCTTGATGTGTTATGCTACTTATATCATTACTCTCTTCATTTTGATTGAATTCTTATGGTTGCAAACATAGAGAATACGCCATTATAGCATTAGCTTGTTCGAGAGAAAAGTTACATGTTTGGAAAAGAGAGTGTGATAAGGAAATAGGGTTTCCAACCTCTATTTACACGTTAATGCCTTAACCGGATTAACTTCTTGGAGAATTTGTACCATTTGTTATACACTTTAGGCTCGAGAGAGCTAAAGCGAAATAAATCCTTGATGGTTGAGAAACACTTGGATTTAGAATTAGAATACGATTCTCTATAAGTGCATGCATGTCTAAATTCCGCGTTACTCATAGTTAATAGAGAAGTAGAACTTATAAGGTGGACATAACCCTAACTTATCAATCTCTGTGATTAAATCTTACTACGCAAATCGTTCCATTGTTACTTTGATAATATTAGTTCACGCCTAAACCAAACCCCTCTTTTTCCGTGGAATTTTCGACCAACAGTCTACTAATAATTGCAACACTTAGTAACCAGAGTATTCCCTGTGGGATTCGACACCCAACCCAGTTGGGTTCTATATTTGACAGCGACCGCTTACACTTTCTAACGAGAGTTGTAATTTGGGCGTATCAAATTTTGGCGCCGTTGCCGGGGGATACGGTTGTCAACTAAGTTTGTGATAGTTAATAGATCCTTTCGTCAAAGATTCTCGAATTTTACTTTTTGTTTGTTGTTTTTGTTTTGTTCAGGTTTATTGGAGTGCATGCCAAATACACGAAGTTCTGGTCAACCGTTATTACCTATAAATCCTGAACCACATCTTATTGGCAGAATGGATGCGCAACAAAACCTTGAATGGATGGCTGCTCAACAGGAGCAGGAAAGATTAGCTGCATTGGCAGCTGCTCAAGTGCATCAACAGAATATTGATAACCCAGGTCGGGCAACAAATCTTGATGAAGAGGACCTGGGTGATGATGAGTTATTAAATCCAAGGCGTCCTGGTGAGGTGGAAGCACCTGTGAACAGGAGAGATCGTCAAGCTAGAATGAGACCTGAACGCCGAGCAGTGCAGGCCCCTTTCGATGATGATGATGACGATTTCTATGCGGCTGGTGCCACAGGGGCTATTATTCCTCCACCCTTGGCACCCGGAGCCAAGTTCAATATCACCAGCACTATGATCCAGCTATTACAACTCAGAGGGTTATTTGGTGGACTTGCAGGCGATGATCCGAATATGCATCTGATCAACTTTATCTCAATATGCAAGTCGTTTGACAATCCAGGAGTTGGAAAGAATGCAATTCGACAGCGCTTATTTCCATTGTCTCTATCTGGAGAGGTAACTCTATGGTTGAACGGGCTGACTCCTGACTCTATTACTAATTGGAGGCAACTGAAAGACGCTTTCCTAGAAAGATTCTTTCTGCCACCCAAGAGAGCACAGTTACGAGATGAGATCAGCAATTTTCGACAGCTTCCAATTGAAGCTCTCCACGAAACCTGGGAGAGGTTCAAGAAGAAGCTTATGCGGTGCCCAAATCATCAGATGACCAACATCCACTTGATGGAAATATTATACAGGGCGTTGAACTCGGTGACTAAGCCAGTGGTTGATAATGCTGCAGGTGGGTCATTCATGGACCTTACTTTTATTGAGGCTGGTGATATGCTGGATCGTATGACAAAGCAGAGTAGAGCTTGGCATACCAGGGATTCTGAGGTAGCAAGCTCTACTGTATCTACTGGCATGACAGCAGAACAGAGGCGAAGAGAAGAGGAACGTGACCAAGATATGGCTCACATGAAAACGCAGATGGACCTTCTTACCAGGGAAGACAAAAAAAGGTCAAGGCTGTTGTATCACAGGGTAGAGATGAATCCGATTCTGAGAAGGAAGCGAATTATTTGAATAATCAGGGGTTTTTTTGAGGCAATGCCCAAGGAAACCAAGGTCGGAACTATTATGAAAAATATGGATACAAGGACCGAGACCAAGGGAATTGGAAGAATAAGAATGACAGGAGTGGTTTGTATGTCCCTCCTGGAAATCGTGAAGCTGTTGCAACTAGTTCTGGGAAGATGTCCATGGAGGACACGATGGCCAAGATTTTGAAAGAAGTGGAGGCAACCAACACGGGACTAGCTGAGGTAAAAAATGATTTGTCCTCAATAAATCAATTGGTTGACTCGCATTCCACTGCAATAAAACAGCTGGAACAACAAATGAGTCAACTATCAGCGGCATTCAATCAAAGAAAAGCTGGCACTTTACCTAGTAACACTGTGCAAAATCCACGGAATGATGGATCATGTATGGCTATTACTACCAGGAGTGGTAAGGTGTTGGAAAATCCATCCAAAGGCAAGCAGGTGGTTGATAATACAGAAGAGAATGTTATTGAAGAAGATTGTGATGATTCTGTAGAAGCTGAAAATCAGAATGAGAACGTTCATGACACTACACCTAGATGTCACCAGCCTGAAAAGATTGATAATCGGAAGAAAAACCAAAAGGAAGTGGTGGAAAAGACTCTTCCAAATCCACCACCACCTTTTCCTCAGAGACTGAAGAAGAAGGCTGATGACACCAGGTTTAGTAAATTCATGACCATGCTGAAGCAACTGACTATTAATGTTCCTTTGGTGGAGGCACTGGAACCGATGCCAGGGTACGCCAAATTCATGAAGGACCTTTTGACAAAGAAAAGGGCAGCAAGTTATGAACTAGCAGATAATGTTCATCATTGCAGTGCAATTGCCACGAGATCTTTAGTACAGAAAAAGGAGGATCCTGGTGCTTTCACTATTCCTTGCACGGTTGGATCCTTGGATTTTACTAAGGCATTGTGCGATTTGGGGGCTAGCATCAATTTGATGCCGCTATCTATTTATAAACAGTTGGGGTTGGGCGATCCTATACCAACTAATATGCGGCTCGTGATGGCAGATAGGTTGGTAAAACGACCTGTTGGTATCTTACATGATGTATTAGTGAAGGTTTCTACCTTCATTTTTCCTGCAGACTTTGTTATTTTGGATTGCGAGGTGGATTTTGCGGTGCCCATAATCTTGGGTCGACCTTTTCTCACAACAGGAAGTGTACTTATTGATTTACGAGCAAATGAGCTTTTGTTTCAGATGAATGACGAAGTGGTACATTTTGATGTAAGCAAATCAATGAAGCAGCCCAAAGATATGAATGTGTTCTCTATAGTTGATGTTTATTATGAGGATGAGAAGGAATTATCTTTAGAGAAACAGCTTACTATTGAGCCATTGGCTGCTGTGCTTTTGAACTTTGAGCGTGAGGATGTTGAAGAGAACGAAGAAACTATCCGTGCTTTGACAGGAATGGGGTCGTATTCATATGACCCCAAGAAGCTGGACCTTGACCTTAAGAATTGACCCTCACCACCGGCGAAGCCACCAGATATCTTGATGAAGTCTGAGTAATCGAGATAACTATGTCGTGCCGCGACAATAAATCAAGCGCTACATAGGAGGCAACCCATCATTAGGAGTTTGTTTCGTTAGGAATTTGTTTTTTATAAATAAAAGTTCAAAAAGAAGAGTCGAGCCACGACCAAAACTAAGGCGCTCGGTGGGAGGCAACCCATCCTGCTAATCATTTTTGTTGTTTTTGATTAAGTGTAGGTACAAGATATACAAAGGAGGAGATTAGTCCCAAATTTTGATTTGAAAGTGAGCCATGCTAAAGGTGGTAAGTGAGGAATGATGGAGCAAAGTCTATAGGCTAGGCATTGCCTATGCCAATCTAGGCAACGAACAAGGCAATGCCTATGAAAATCTAGGCAACGGACAAGGCAATGCCTATGCCATTGCCTATGCTTACTGCCTCACATAGGCAATGGACAAGGCAAGGCCTATACCAATGTAGGCAATGCTATAGGCACCGCCTATGCCATTGCCTATGCTCACTGCCTCACATAGGCAACGCCATAGGCGTCGCCTATGCCAATCTAGGCGATAGGCAAGGCGCCGCCTATGCCAATCTAGGCGATAGGCAAGGCGCCACCTATGCCTATCTAGGCATTGCTAAAGGCGCCTCCTATGCTAAGCATAGGCAAAGCAATAGGCGCCGCCTACTTATCCTTTTTTGCCTCCTAACCCGATTGTACATGGATCAAACCCGACCCATGGCTTAGCCTTTAAATAGATCCTCAACCTTAGAACACAATTCCATTGTTTGCTCAAGATAGGCGCCGCCCAAGCTCCCTTATTCTCTCAAAGTTTTTCTTCTTTCTCATCTAATCTTGCAAGTTCATCTTCCGGATCCATAACTACGTAAGTTACTCTTTTATATTCCGTAGTTGTTGCACTACTCCGCTTATAATGGTTTATTAGATTGTGAAGTGGTGTTTGGTAATGAGAATATGGTTGGTTTGTTATGATGAATCTAGTTGAGTGAAAGAATTCGTGTGGGTGTTCTTGAATTTACTCCGACTTGTATTTGATTGGTATTCACTGTCGTATTTTTATGAAGTCAAAATTGTGAAGTTAATGCATAATCTTGAAAGTTGTAAGCTTGAATGTTTGAATGACTCGTTCATCGAAGGTATTGATCATGATTGACCACAAGTATAACATGGTTTGGTTATTTCGATGCAAAAACCTGATAAGATTGCTATGTGGTAGTCTTGTTCAAACATTGCCTTAATCCAATGAAATAAAGTCGGAAAGGATAGTCAAGATTACATGAATATTAACATTGTACAAACGGATTAAGTGTGGGGTGGTATCATCACGATTTTCTTTTCCGACTATAGTAAATCTTCCATGATGAAACTAACGTAACTTTATTGTGATCTCAGGTAGAATGACCCCGAAAGGACGACAAGGAAAACAAAAAGTGTCCACCTCCAAAAAAGGTCAGAAAAGGGCAAGAAAAGATCAGGCTGAGTCCTCCTCTTTGCAAGTGCCTCGACGCACTTTTGGGATAAAGTGGGTCCTAGAGGAGGAAGGAAAGGAGTGGTACAAGAACAACAAAGTAAAAAAATATGTTCACGTGGATTTGATGCAGAAGGAGAGTCTAGCAAAGAGAGAGCCTCGCATTTTGGCTAAAATCATGGCACTAAATCTAGATTTCATTTTCCGAGATATGGGGGAATGCAATCTTGATCTAAAGCGAGAGTTTTATGCCAATTGGTCCCCAAAGACTACTGGAAGTGAAGTAAAGATTCTGGGCCAAGTCTTGCAACTGAATGCGGAATTCTTCAACTCTTTTCTGGGCCTTCCATCTGTGGATCCATCACCGCTCAAGGAGCTTTATCACAGACCTCCCTACAGGGCCATCAGACATACACTGTGTGGATCAAGGTCAATGGCACGGTGGATTCGGCACAAGGATAATGGTTTCCACAACACCTACCCGTATGCCTCTTTGAACAGGGAAGCTCGATATGGTTAAGGATAGTCAACTCTTGCTTGATTCCTGGGACACAATATACTAAGATCACACGTGATCGAGTCTGCTTGGTGTACGCTTTGATGACGAATATTCCCATCAACATTGGTGCGGTTATACGATCGTCAATACGCAAGGCTAGGCTGCACAAAAGGTCCCATTTCAGTTTTGGCAACTTGTTGACTGCGATCTTAAGGAAAGAACACATTGAAGAGGAACCCGCGGATCATAAGCTACCACACAACCCGAAGAAGGTTGATCTCACGAAGTTTAAAGAGCCAGAAACTGGTCAAGGCATCAACCTCACCACCGCAGAGAGGCATGCTCGAGATGAAAGCTTTTTCCGCCATCTGTATGGCATGACTAGATTTACACTGATAAATGGGGGTCGTGTTCCGACTAATGTAGAGCTTCAGCAGTTGGACTATGATTACCCGCTTAATGAGCATGCGTGGGCCATATGTGGAGTGGGGGTACATTTTGAGGAACCTCTCGATGATGACGTGCCGACTGAAGATGATCACCGACTGCCAGACTCAGACGCGGAGGACAACTCTGATGACGACGACTCTGATGATGATTCCGACGCAGGGGGTATGACCCCAGACATAGAAGAGGAGTCCGACTAATCAGGTTTTCCTTATTTATTTCCACTGAGGACAGTGTGTCCCGTCTAAGTGTGGGGTGTGGGTATATGTCTGCTGTATTGTATTTCTTTGCCTACATTTATTCTTGTTTGTTTGAATTAGTCGTAGTTAGTTAGTCGTAATTAGTTAGTTAGATTTTAGATTTTGCATGAAATTGTTCTGATAGACGGCATGGTATATTATAACAAGAGTTTGTGCTAAATCATTACTATTGAGATGCTTAGGCTCTAAGTTGTGACTCACTGTGTGATAAATTGTTGTGGTTTAATTCATTCATCTGCTGGGTCAAGAATCTATAATGCTCCCAATGAAGTTGACCATGTGCCTTGTGTTTGTGAGGATATTGTATATTCTTTGTTGTGACTGATGCTAGAACTTTCCTGGTGTGTGTGTGAAGCGAAATAAAGATTGTGAGTGTAGGAGATGATTTAGGCATTTCTTTGGCAGCCCTGAAATTGTTTACCTTATTTTTACCTACCTTTGTACATTGTCCTAGTGAACCCCCTTTGAGCCTTTAGCTATTTTCTTTGGCAGCCTCATATGTAGCCTAATCCATTTTTTTTTCAAGACCATAATTTGATCCAAACTCCTAAGCGCTTTAAAATTGTAGAATCATGTGGAAAAATAAAAGGAGAATGGTGAAAGTGATGCCTCAGGGTGTATTGGTACTTGAAATTGTTGTGAAAAAGAGTGTCTATTATAGGGATGCTTGCTTAATATAAAAAAAATATAAAATAAAATAAAAAAATTTAGAAAAACAAAAAGATAGTTGTGTTTATGATTGAATAACAAAATGGGTGAAAAGGGGTTGGTAGATGAAATAGAGGTAGAGTGGTTGTTAAAAGATAGTGTAAATGGCATATTGTAGTGTATTAAAGCGCTTAGGGAACATAGTCACTATTTCTGGCCAAAATAGTCCTACCTGTCCCTTAGCCTACATTACAACCTGTAAAGACCTATTTGATCCTAAACTTAGCAGTCTAATATTAGTAGAGCATTACACTAAGGGAAAGCCTATGGTCATCAGTTGCAATATAAGAATTCTTTGTGAGAGCGAGAGCAAGGAGAGTCTCATACCCATGTTTTGAAAAATGCAAAACTATGAGTGATTATGGGTGATATCTTGTGTGAGCACACATGGTTGATGGTTGTTGGGTAGTTTTATATGTTTCTTTGTGGCTTAACTTATGGATACGAATTAACCATCCTAATGAGTCTATGTTGGAGGTTGAGTTGTTTCTAGTAGTGATCGAGAAACCTACTCTTTGTTAATGATTGTTGTGCATGTCTTGTTGAAAATTTCGTGTTGCTATTGTGAAATTCTAGTTAGGTGTTTGCATGGATGTAATATTTTGTTCGAGGACAAACAAAGCTTTAAGTGTGGGGTGGTGATGTTGGGCGTATTTACACGCCTAAGCACCATAATTTACCCATGTTAAGTTTTGAGGATAAAATATATAATTCTTGCACTTTTAGTCCATTTTCCTTTAAGTGAGCTGACCTATGTGATTAGCATGTTTTCAGGTACTAATGATGAAGATTTCAGCACTTTGTGGACCTGTGGGCAGCAAAGTAAAACTTCACATAAGAGGGAAGGCAGCTTTTGGACTGAAAGTGATGCATGGGAACTTTTTCCCGGGCAAACCCTGTATTTTTAAATACTTAAGGATGCAGTAGCAACTTATTAGACAAGGATGCTATTAAAAACCTTATTGCTGAATTTTTTCAGCATCATTATCATTATCATTCGATTATTATTCATTATTGACGTTGGAGATTCTATACCAGTTTGGAGAACAGAAAACGGCTCACTTGAGCAACGGAGAAAGAAAACACGTTTCATCTCCATAACCGAGATTTCTTTAAGTTTTGGTATGATGATAATGTCTACTTTGATTTTCGTTGTATTCATGAGTAGCTAAACTTATCTGTTAGGGTTATGGAAACCTTGTAAGATACTATCTATTACTATGAGTTTGTGAATTCTTGATGTGTTATGCTACTTATATCATTACTCTCTTCGTTTTGATTGAATTCTTATGGTTGAAAACATAGAGAATACGCCATTATAGCATTAATTTGTTCGAGAGAAAAGTTACATGTTTGGAAAAGAGAGTGTGACAAGAAAATAGGCTTTCCAACCTCTATTAACACGTTAATGCCTTAACCAGATTAACTTCTTGGAGAATTTGTACCATTTGTTATACACTTTAGGCCCGAGAGAGCTAAAGCGAAATAAATCCTTGATGGTTGAGAAACACTTGGATTTAGAATTAGAATACGATTCTCTATAAGTGCATGCATGTCTAAATTCTGCGTTACTCATAGTTAATAGAGAAGTAGAACTTATAAGGTGGACATAACCCTAACTTATCAATCTCTGTGATTAAATCTTACTACGCAAATCGTTCCATCGTTACTTTGATAATATTAGTTCACGCCTAAATCAAACCCCCCTTTTTCCTTGGAATTTTCGACCAACAGTCTACTAATAATTGCAACACTTAGTGACCAGAGTATTCCCTGTGGGATTCGACACCCAACCCAGTTGGGTTCTATATTTGACAGCGACCGCCTACACTTTCTAACGAGAGTTGTAATTTGGGTGTATCAGTATGTTCCATGCAGGTGCTCAGCTACAGAATGGGATACTCAAATGATTCCAAAGCCATGCCCCAGGATATCCAAAACCAGCATTTCAATAACCTATCATAGACCGAGCTACTCCTAGAAAGGAGTATCTTGAGGGACAAAGTCCCAGAGATGTTCCCCGCATTCTTTGGCAGACTTGCTACTATTAGGGAACACATCCCAAAATTTCCTCAGGAGCCAGGGGAATCCTCCACTGCTCTCCAATCGTATGTAGCTCAATCTGACTACAGTAGATATCAGGGAGAGCTAAAAAAATAGGGTTCTAAGGTTTCCAAATTAGAAAGAGCATATTCAGCATTGGCAATATCACACAGGGATCTCAGTGAGCTGCAAAATAGGATGGTGAAAGAGCATAATAAGAAGGATAAATTCGTTGCCAACATGTGGAAAAGGGTGAAGGGCATTTTTAAGATGCTAAAACCTAAAAAGAAGATACCTTTTCCATAAGTCGGGAGCAATGATGGAGCAACTTTTGAGTGGTCTGGTGCTGGAGAAAGTGGATATGCGCCAAAGTATTCCAGAGAGAGCAGTCCATAAAACAAATTCAGGGAGCATCCTTTACACTTATCTTGTTGACTTGGCAGTGGGGGCACTGCCAACTTTTCGATCGAGGGTGCCTAGCCAAATATTTGCACTGTGTGGATGATATTTTTAGATCTATTTTAGGATGATGTTTTGGGTAGTTATTTTATTTTTATATTTTGGATGATGCATTTTGGGGTACCCGGATGGTACCTAAGTTTTATGGAGTAGCATGCTTTTCTCATAGTTTTCAGTTTTCTCTTAGTACTTTAGATTTTATTATAAATCATAGTATGTGTTTGAGTTACATGGGTGCAGGGGAATTCTGAGTACCCGTGGCATAAATGTCAAAAATGCAAGGGAAGCCTGAGTACCTGTGGCATTATATTTTGTAAAAATTAGGGTCACTTTATACACCATTGGCGAAGTTTGAGTAGTCATATGGTTAGCTTGCCCAGTTAAAAGCCAAATCTGAGACTAAGGCTTTGGTTGTAGACATAGTTTATCAAATTGTACGTGTTTCTATTGCAAAATAAGAAACACCCTTCTTCCAAATTTTTTGAAAAATAAATCAAGGACAAGGACGTAAGCAACGTTGTAACAAATATGTTTCTCTTATTGTGGCTTTACAAATTAAAAAAATACATAGCCAGCGTAGGTTTTCAGAGGTCTTCCTGCCTGTTGAGGGTTGACATTCTCTTAGGGGCACCTATCAATGAAGGGCGACTTCTTAGTACTTAGGGACACCAATTTAGTGGATCCATACAACCAGTATTAGTACCAGTGGCAAGGTACTGACACCCTTCCAATTGGGGTTAAATGTTGGACCCTGATAGCTCAGATTAGGGTATGTCATGTACATGATAGCTCCTAAAATTTCAGCCAGTACTCAGTCTATATCAGTTCAGGTTTGAGTGACCTAGTTGTCAAATTTTCAGTATTTATTCAATTAGTTTTACAGATTATTTCAGTATATGCTTTACTTGGTCTTTCATTCTCAATTTTACATGTTCATGCATCCATATTTAGATTTCATATGTATTTCAGAAGTCCTTAATTCATGTACCATTACATTCAAAGTACTGATGGTATACTTTTCTCTTGCGCTATGTTGTCTTATAGCATAAGTTCGGACGCACAGTTCACTGAGTATCCTTAGATAGATTAACATCTTCCCAGAAATAGTAGTGGTGAGTTCTCATCCATCGAGGATGATATTATTTCAGTCATTTACATAATTTAATTTCATGTCAGTCAGTTGGAGTTAGTTGGGGGATTGTCCCATCAACTCCTTATGTTAGAATATTTCAGACTTTCAAACTAGATGTTTAGATAGTTAGTTTATCTCTCAGATATTATTAGTTGTCTTTAGACATGTCAGTTATGTTCAATTTAGTATTCTATTTTGGACTGTATTTCATTAGTTTATCTTCTGCACACGCTATTTTAAAATCACTTTATTCAGTGCTCTCAACAAGTGCTAGTTCATGGGTTAACTTGGGGTCACTTGTGGCCTTAAGCACCGTGTCGCGACTAGGGGGTAGCCTCGGGTCGTGACTCTTTCATCAAGGATTGTAAGGGATCTATGCTCAATTAGAGTTTGTAACCTCCAATAGTAGGTTGATAACATAGACTAATGATTAAATCCATAACAAATGATCAATTAAAAATGAAAATAAGCGCTACCCATACAATAATAACTACTTAATCATATATATCATAGGTTTGCCCATATTCTCCTCCTCACCAAACTTAAGCATGCTACGTTGAAGATCACCAAGGTTTTACTTTGACTTATAGCGTAAACAGTAGGTAAGGTAGGATAAACTAGGGTAATAATGACTCTACCCTCTCAAAGCATCTCATGAGATCTCACTTAAATTCTTTTCTCAATGCTTACTCTTTGTGACAAACCATGGACCAATTTTACAAGACTCATATGTCATCTTCATTCTTCTTTCATTTCTTAAAGATAAAACTCTTCACTTATTTACAAGCTAAGTTCACACATGCTACTTTTTGTTTTTCCTTCCTATGCTCTTTGCATTTCTTATATATATACAATGAATTCTAGGATAACTATAGGAGGAAGTGGATGGTCCCCAAATTTATGAACTTTCAATTACAAATTTCATCGATGGATCCTTCACTCCAACTTAGGCTTTTTTCCTAAGTTGGTTTACGAGCTAACCTAAATGCTTCGTGATGAGTTTGGTTCAAAAGAGGAAATTGTCAAAGACGAGTTTCAAATTGCAATGAAGTTGTCCAATAAAAAGGTTCCAAGTCACAAATTAGGTCAAAAATTGATCACTCAACTCACAATAGGAAAGACTATTTGGTCAATTTAAAGGTTCACTCTCAATTATTAGACTAAAATCACTTCTCCAACACCATACAACTCTTTGATTAACAATAGATCAATCAGGCTATGTATAGATGGACTCATTATATAAGATCAAGTCCAAACCTTACCACATCTTGTACCACACACTTGAAGCAACACTTCCTCAATCGATGTATCACATTTATAACACATGATAAAAGAATTCATTCAAGTAGTTAAAACAAGATGCGGGTGTTCACAAAAATGATTTCCTAGCTAGTTAAAGTAAACCATTTTTTTTAAAAAGGGGTTCATTTTGAGAATTGGAGAAATTACCAAAATGATTTGTCATTTTTAAGATTTGTGCTCGTGAAAAATCTCCTCAAGAGTACCATTTGAATTAAAGTGATCTATTGCTAGTACACTTGTCAAAGTGTTCTATTGCTAGTACACTTGTCAAAGTGTTCTATTGCTAGTACATTGTCAAAGTGTTCTATTTCTAGTACACTTTTCCATTTAGTACTAATGCCAAAAAGAGTTTTATTTATCACTATACTATGAAGTAGTATACTGAAATAAAGGTAAGGACATAAAAAATGTAAATTGCAAACACTCAAATCAGACCAAAACTCACAACCCTATAAAAGTAGAAATCATCTAGAATTATTACAAACCAGAACTACACACCAAAACAAAAACACAACATCCAAATTAGAGTATAAAAAATAGAGCCTAATATTACAAATCTAAAAATAAATACCCCAACTCAAATACAAACATTGTCCTTAATGAAATAGGACTAAGAAGATAAGAGAATAATGAGTAGATTAAAAGGTACCCTTGTATAGTAATAAACATGTGTCAATGACTGGCTCATAGAAGCGTCCTCTATCTAGGCATCAATGCCTGACTCAATACTAGCATCAACCTGCGGGGTTGGATCTAAAGTGATGCCCTTAGTCTCAATTTCAGCATCTTGGTGGAAGGTCTCCTCAATGAGTATGGATCTACTGGTACCTATTTGCAAACTCTCGTGAGTAAACTTTACTAAAGTATCCTCCACTACGGCCTCTTCAGTAACATGCATGTCAGTATGCATCTGCTCAACTATGTCACCAACGATCTCTATCTTATTAATTTTTTTATTATCTAAAGCATGATCCTCCTTCATATATTCCTCCCCCTAATCCTTAATCATTGGAACATTCTCTTGATACTGGAGCCGTGGTTTGAGTTGGTGCATCCTAGATTTGGGTTAAGTTAGGGAATCAAATCTTATCTATATGAGTTCACAGAGACACATGCTCAGTCTTCATCTTGGACAAGTTTACATTTGGAACTATAGGCTACTGTGGAATTCTCAACTCATCTAGTTTGGCATAATAAACTAGTAGAGTCTCACAGATTCCTCTCATCTCCTTAATAAAAGCCCTAGGTCTTCCTTATAATGACCCTTCAAGTCATTTTCTATATTTCTACTAATTATTTTTTATATTTAGAGATTTTCTATAGCTGGCCCAAGTCATTTATCACTTACTAGAACTAACAGTTTAGTTACCAGGCAGTTTTTTTGGTTTAGAGTCGATTTTCTATTTTGAAGCCTTCGTTGGTTCAAATTGGCTACCAGGAAAGAACTTCAGCTAAATGACCTCGTATGCCAATTCTGATAGTTCTAATCGCTTTAAAATGTCAAAATTAGGTTAGATGGACTCTTGTTCAGGTCTCGAGGCTCCCAGACTCATTTTGGGCTATTGGTCAAAAGTTAAGAAAAATGAAAAGTGGGCGTGGGACCTACTTTTCATCAAAACAACCTCAAATGGAAATTTCAACTGTGCCATTGAGTCTGAAGTATCAAATTTGATAGGGTATCAATTTTCATTTGCATATACAGGATTTTGATAAATCTCGAGGGGTTGGCAGAGACTTGGAATTTATCCAAGTCTCAGCTAGTGTATTGCTTCAGTGTTTCCTTTAATAGCTTAAGAGAGCTTCCAAACCCCAAAAAGTATCGCTTAAGTGACACATTTTGTCATGTAAGTGAATGGGTTGGCAATGGCAAGGCAATTACATAAACGATAATAGTGTTGCTTATATGAGACTTGCTCAGGTAGCTAGATATCTTGTAAGCAATCTACTGATTGCGTAAGCAATAGCTATGCCAGAGCATAAGTATCTCTTAAGTGACCCAAAGTTTTGTTAAGTGATACCCTCTTACCTAGGAAGGTTATAAATACCCACTTATCTAGATTTTCACCATTTTCATCCGTTCTCTAGAATCTTAAACCATAAAAAATGGGAGTTCTTGGGAGAATCAGTTGTGGGTGATTGTGGAGATGTAGTATCATTAATTTATGTGATTTTCCATTGAATTCGTGGTAATATTCAATTATTTTCTTGGCTGGTTTCCCCATACTTTAGCTAAAATTCCTAAAAGCTTGGTGACTTGATTTTAGCACCGTTGTAGCTCAGAGTTCACCTATTATTGAGGATAAATGTTCCTTGAGCATAGAGGGACGTAGTGTTGGTTTTGAATGTGCTATTCTGTAAATATGCCCCACATGCAATTTTTACATAATTTTGGATCCTAAGCATAACAGTGCAATATGGGTATCATTGTTCTCGTTTTGATGAGTAGACTATTACTTTAATGGCGTGGCACCTTGCTGAAGCTTCTCAAAAAGGGAAATTGGTGATTTAGCAGATTCTTTGGGTTTTCTTCGGTACCCAAGCTGTATAGGTTTACTTTTTTCATAGACTGGCTATCTCATAGTATGCTTGTGATAAGATGCTAGATATAAGGTGAGATTTAGCTGTTGGCAGTATGAATAAGAATAGTTGGATTAGTTGAACCATTAAAGCTTTCTTAAAACCATAAATTAGGAGTAATTAGCTTAGTTGCTCATATCTAGAATAAGAATGCCTTAGTTACTCAATCTAGGTGTAATTTCCCTAGTCATTCATGTCTAGGGGTAAACCCGACTTAGATGTTTAAGTGAAGAGAAACTGCCTTAGTTGCTATTATTTTTGGTGGGTTGATTTCATCGTTCATGTTTGGAGAAGGATTACAACTTTAGGGCTATTTATGGCTTACTTTACATCTAGAAATGAACTTAGATACTGCTATATTGTAGTTTTGATGATGAGCAACTAAACTGCAAGGGACTTGGTCCCTGGATGGACAAGGTACAATACAGCTGCCACGCGCCTTCTTCACAATTTTGTCATCTTGTATGACAAACTTATAGGTGCTATTTTATGCTATTTCGTACTGACTTGGACAACTGGTCCAATGATACTCCATCCCTAATATCATAAATCTATAAAAGGAAAGAGACGCCTCTTTAATAATCAGTTATTTTACAATTCTAAAGAGTGAAGTGAGACAAAAAAACCCAGTTCAAAATTGCTCAAGTTCGTAGTAGTTTATGTGAGCTTAAATTGAAACTAAGACTACCCCCTTGTCGTAACACGGTGCTCAGAACCACAAGAGATCCCAAGCTAACCCATGAACTGGCATACTGCTTGAGCAAAATTATCTAAAAACTAAATTCATTGAGTTGAATAATAATCATGAGAAAGTTTGAATAAATATAATACTAATTAATTTTACAACATAATAAAATAGAGGAAAGAAACTTAAATTACATGTGTTGACTCTGACTGACTATCTATAAACCCTCTACTATACTGACTATATATAGCTGGGACATGCCTCCAACTACCACTAATCGATACATATGAATAAAAATAATATAGTACACGAACTAAAACTAGCTGGAGTCCCCAAAATAAGAGAACTCATCACCTGTTGTCTGGAAGTTGCAAACTGTCTAATTATGATGTATGGTCTACAATTGGTACCTACATTATAAGACAATGTAGCACATAGACATTTATGTGGATTAGTACTTTGGAATGTACTGACTGAGTAAGTGGGGGTGATTGCAATAACTAAAACTTAATAAATACATAATCTTAAAAGATTCATGCTAAGTTCAAGTAGACTCACCACGAGACTGAAATCAACTGAAAGCTGAAAAATCTTAAAACATGAGTAACAAACATAATATGATAAGCTGTTGAATCACTACACATACTTTCTTAAATCTTTACTTTTGTAGAATAAGTAGAACTGAAGCTGGGAAGCGGTAAAACATAAATACGGTATGTGAATCATATGTAATGGTGAACATGCTGTAAAACTGAACTGAGAATCATGTATAGATACTGGGCATGAAAAAACACATGAACATATAAAACTTAGAATCAAGACCAAGTATAGAAAGTACTAACATGATCTGAATAACATGAATAATTTGAAAAACTGACGAAATAATTACTAAAATCTGATTACTTGGTCAGCTATCATGTAATCGAAATGCCTTAATTTGGGCTAATTGGGGTCTAACCTGTAACCCAGTTGGAAGGTTGACAGTACCTTACCATGGTTACTAACACATGGCTGTGTGGATCTACTAAACTAGTGTCCCGAAGGACTAAGGAGTCACCCTCTACTGACAGGTGCCCCTAAAAGAGTGTCCACCCTCTATTGGTAGGAAGACCTCTCATACCTATGCTGGCTATGTAGTTTTCCAACTCAGGAATGCTGCTAAAGGTCACACCCTCTACTGGAAGGTGATCCTCCATCCCTGGGTTCGCTCGATGCTGAATCCTACTTCCAACTAAATGACATTGAAATTATTATGAGTTTAACATGATGTGGTACTGTACTAATAAGTTCTAAACATGAACATGGTAGTCTGAATAAAATAATAAAAACATGGTCTGACTGACTTGTAACTTGAAAATGGAAACATGTAAAAACACATAGGCAACGAGTGTTCATAACCCTCTAGTAGTAAATGATCACAAAATACGATAACAACATTTAAAACGGTGATATGAAATTATAGTTCAATGACCTAAAACATAAAACAATTAAATAATTAAGTGGAATTATAAACTTGAATATGGGGATGAGTTGAACTTTAGAAACCAATATATTCACATGGATTACCACATGAGTTTGATAGTTAGCATGAAATCGATTGAGTATAACATGGATTATTGAAAGTTTAGAACATGGAATAGATTAATTTACATGGAAACACATATAGACATGGCTTGAATTCAAATTAAAAATAAAAGCACGGGTTATATTTATCTTGAACATGTACAAATTCATACTTTAACCAAAAGAGGGTTTTTGGTCTCAATAGGTGAAAGGAAGCTATTGATAAATGACCCACATACCTTAGTTGAACGAATTCTTGAAAAATCTTATATTCAAAACTTAAATTCTTGTGTTCTCAAGAGAAAAAGATTGAAATTTATTATTGGGAAAGGGGAAGGGTTTCTAGTGAGAAATTTTGAGGTAACGGGCAAATAATGCCCCTTGGAATGTTAAAAGTTGTGTTTTGGACGATTGGGGTTGAGGGAAAAGGACCCAGTTTCCCCTTGGACTCTTTTACCCATGGGAATAGCCCTTGCGGCGCGACCCCTATTCCAGTAGAATAGTCCTCACGATGCGACAACTAGTCTGGTGGAATAGCCCTCGAGGCGCTGGGCTATCAAGACCCTTACTGTTTCTCACGAAAATGGTCATAACTTCTTGCTCGGGTATCACATTAAGGCGAAATTAGTATAGTTGAAAAGATAACTCAATTATCTATCATTGGTCGGTCTTGAGATAAAATATTACATATATGTTAAAAGTTATTCACGTTCAAAGGTTACCCTTGTAGAATCGAATACAAAAATTTGGCCGAATCAAAGGCTCTTAGCTCAACTTTGCTCTATGTGATTCATATGAATTTTCACCTCATAAGCACTCTTATCACTAGGATAATGACCATGACATATGTATTCAAATGAAAATCATGGAATTAGAGTTTACACATATAGGAACGACGGTTCAATTCTAGCTAAAAAATATGGGTTGTTATATTATCTCCCCCGTGGAATCATTCGTCCTCGAATGATGGATAGGAATTTGTTGAAGTATTATAAATGTGGAATGATGTACACATGACACGCCTAGTAATGAAGGAAATATCTGAGCTAAAACATCAAAACATCAATCATGAAACTGATTTTTGAGCTGACTTGACTCTATTGACTTTAAGGAGCTGATTTATGTTGAGAGTTTTGAACTCACTTGAAATGTCATGATATGAGCTTACATATAGAACTGTAAAGTGATAACTGATGCAATAAAATTCCAAGAGTTATTATGGATGGAGTAAAGTACATAACTTATCGTTAGGAATTGTTCCTCAACAAAACACCTATAGGGATCAAAAGAAAGGGCTTCATGGCATCGTCAAGTAAACTAGGTAAGCACGAATCATGAGATAATGAGACTAAGTTCGTACAATAGGTATCACAATGTCTGATATGGAATACATGGAAAATTGAGATCATGTACAGACCACTTATGTACTGAGTTATGACTAAATAGCTTAAACTGAAACATGATGCTTGGACTGAATAGAATTCACAACTTATATGTATGCGAAGAAATTACCTTATGGAATAGCTATATTCATGAAACTTTGGATAGTAAGACGATGTTAAAAGACGGGAAGACATAGGAACTTGTCGACCTATATGATAAACTGAATTACTGGCTATACTGACTGAATTGTACTAAAAGCCTATACTCAACTGGGGTATTTATTCAACACTCTTTGTAAGAAGATCTAATAACATTAGGGAGAAAATACTTCTGGGCATGATCTAAATAAGATATCTATATAAGGAATCTCAATATGGTTACAACTCTATAATCAAGGACTATTGGCCTATGAAACATAAGCTAGGATGGAATCACTTTGCCATAGGCAATACAACTGCAAACTTTCAAGCTTAGCCACACTTCTCAAATACTCACTCAACCATACTTGTCCTTTTGAATACTATGCTCATTAGATTCAACTTAGAATCCTTACATAGGTACATATAATTACTCTACCCAAAGTTTGAGTTGAACTACATACTTTTTCCATGTTCAAGCCTAACTTGAAATCACAAGGTACAACACATAACACCTTAATACTAGTATAAACCATGAATTCAATACCCTATGCATTTTTCACAAATTTGATCTCAAGAATAATTCTTCTTCCTACAACAACAACTAAATTATACCTCTTACTAGGAATTCACTAGCGCACAATGCACCCATTCACTTATATACCAAAATAACATTCAAGCTTATCATTATACCCACATATAAAATTTTGGTAAATCAACCCACTTTGGAATTTTACAACATTCTCTAACACCTCATGTCAATAACAACTTCCATACACTATCCCTAAGAAGCCACACATGGAATTCTCAACTAACTATGACATATACCAAAAGCCTTGCCTAAATCTTCCTTCACACTTATAGCCATATATAAAGCAAGCATACACCAATCTTTCCCCAACATGAAATATTTACTCTATCCCATCTAAACAATTATTCATCACCACTATCACTAGCATTAAAGAGAGGTCACTGAAAGGTTAGAACATGAGGACCTGAAGCATGAAAGAATATTGTGCATGACTTTGGCATTTAATTGAGGCCTGAGGAATAGAATATTAACATCATGGATTCATTAAAGAGATATAATCTGAGGACCCACATCACATAATATGAATTTCACTAGTCATTACAAGTGTAGCATGAGTTATGGGAACTGAGCATACTATAAAGCATGAGTACATGAGTCATGAGCTGCTTAGCCTGAGTTTGGAGTTCATAATTTCAGGGAATATGATTCGTAGTGCTGAGTTAAATAGAACTTCTCATACTAGGAACTGGGAGCATACATGATTCTCTATTATGTGCATAAACATGAACCATGATTATGGAGTTGATATGTAAGGTATGAGTAGATGTCGTAATGACTGAATTACAAAATATTGCATTGAGATGAGAATGGTTCAGGCATCTTCCTCCCCTATTGATGTTCTACAATACACTAGCACAACTACTAGAATTTTAGAGCCTGACTTGTCTTCTTGTTCTATCATCTCCCCCTTAGATTAAAGTTATTATTCTAAGTATGTGGACCCCTTTAATAAACTATAAACTGAACTGCAACCGCTTTACTCTAAAGACCGAGATATAACAATACACATAGACAATAAACTCACCCTGAAAGACTACACCTGAAAGTGTAAGCCCGTTGCTAGTACTTTCTTTTGAGATACAACTCTTAACTTTCTATAGCCCAATGGTCATCATATCATAACTTAAATATTTACTAACTTAGAATCTTCATGAGTATCACCATACCATGAGTTCACACCATTTAAAATTTAATTCTTCTTGCTATTAGATTAGTCATCCAAGATTCAAACGTAGATTCTAACAATTATCATGAATATCGACAAACTGTTAACAAACTATACTGACTTCATTCTTGAACACTCTCTTAATATATACTATCCTTATCTTTCCTTAACTTCAACAATCATCATCACATATTTACACCCTTCTCGACAACATATTTGCCCCACTAAACACATAATCTATTTCTTTTCCTTCATAGACTACTAATATCACATCTCTAAACTTATATTTTTTCCTAAACCTTGAGAATTACCATTACACCGACATACCCTACATCAATACCATATAATTTTACATCACCATACTTAAATTATTGCATACACTATTTCATGCCTGTTGGTTCACCTTGCATATAACAAGCCCCATGGATACATAATCTACTAAATTTAGATAACACTATCTCCACTTTACTACTACTAAAATTTTGGGTTCATGCTTTTAATTCTAGATCACATGCTGTCTTAGAATTCTAAGAAGGGACCTGTGGGAGCATCTAACTTTGTCTTAGTGAATGATTTTCATGAACAGGAATGAAATCTTTCATACTTTAGAACATAAAGATAATGATTGGATCCTTTTTGAACCAACGTGAAATCCCATATCTGTCTGTGGGGACTGTCTGAAAAAGTTGTATCAGTAGGAATTTAAGCTTGGCTATTTTTGTTACCTCAAAACTAAGTCAAAGTTGGAATGAATGGAGAAAGATAAGAATATAAATATGTTTCTTAGAGAACATCTCTACAGCATGATCTAAGATTTTAAAGAAGGGAAATATTTCCACAATGCCCTGTAGCCTCTCGAAGAAAAGCACAGACGTCTCGATATAATTTTGCAAGACTCTACAAGACATGGCTGCATAGACACCCTAGGAAACTTGAACCTTGTGCTCTGATACCAAGTTTGTCATGATTCGAGACTACCCTTAGTCATAACAAAGTGCTCGAAACAACAAGAGATCCCAAGCTAACCCATGAACTGGCATACTACTTGAGCAACTGATTTAAATTATCTAAAAACTAAATTCATTGAGAAAAAGCATAATCATGAGAATGTATGAATAAATATAATACTAATAAATTTTACAACATTATAAAACTGAGGAAAGAAACTTGAATTACATGTAACGACTCTGACTGGCTATTTATGAAGCCTCTACTATACTGACTATTGATACCTGGGACATACCTCCAACTACCACTAATCAATATGTATGAATAATAAAAAGATAGTACATGAAGTAAAACTGACTGGAGTTCCCAAAACAAGATAACTAATCACCTGCTGGCTGGACGTTGCAAACTGTTTGATTATGATATGTGGGCTACAACTGGCACCTACATTATGAGGCAATGTAGCACATAGATATATATGAGGATCAGTACTTTGGAACGTACTGAGTAAGTGGGGGTGAATGCAATAAGTAAAGCTGAATAGATATACAATCTTAAAACATGCATGCTAAGTGTAAGTAGACTCACCAAGAGACTAAAATCAATTGAAAGATGAAGTATCTTAAAACATGAGAAACAAACATAATCTGATAGGTTGGTGAATCACTACACTTAGTTTCTTAAATCTTTACTTTTGTAGAATAAGTAGAACTGAAGTTGGGAAGCGGTAAAACATGTATACAGTATGTGAATCACATGTAATGCTGAACATGTAGTAAAACTGAACTGAGGATCATGTATGGATAGCGGGCATGAAAAATATATGAACATGTAAAACTGAGAATGCAAGACTAAGTATAGCATGTACTGACATGATCTAAATAACATGAATAATCTGTAAAAGTGACTAAGTAATTAGTAAAATATGATTACTTGGTAATGAAAACTTGAGATGAGATAAAATGAATACTGACTAAAACTATAGGAGCTATCATGTAACAACATGCCCTAATCTAAGCTAATCGGGATCCAACCTATAACCCCAGTTAGAAGGGTGTAAGTACCTTGCCGCGGGTACTAACACATGGTTGGTGGATCCACTAAACTAGTGCCCTGAAGGACAAATGAGTCACCACCCTCTACTAGTAGGTACCCCTAAAAGAGTGTGAACCCTATAATAGAAGGAGGACCTCTCATACCTACGCTGGCTATATAGTTCTGCAACTCAGGGAAAGATACTAAAGGTCACACCCTCTACTGAAAGGTGAGCTCCCATCCCTGGGTTCGCTTGGTGGTAAATCCTACTCCTAACTAAATGACGCTAGTATTATTATGGGTCTAATATGATATGGTACTTTACTGATAAGTGATCAACATAAACATGGCAGTCTGAATAAAATAATATAAAAAAAGCTCTGATTGACTTGTAACTTGAAAATAAAAACATGTAAAATACATAGGTATCGGGTGTTCATAATCCTCCAGTACTGAATGATCCTAAAATATGATAAATCATTTAAAATAATTATATTAAATCACAGTTCAAAGACCCAAACCATCAGGAATTTCAACAATTAAGTAGGAATACATGAACTTGAAAATGGGGATGAGTTAAAATTTAGAAATCAACATATTCACATGAATTACCTTATGAATTCAATAGTTAGCATGAAATTAATTGAGTATAACATAGATTCTTGAAAGTTTAGAAGATGAAATAGTTTAATTTACATAGAAAAACATATGGACATGGATTGAATTCTAATTACAAATAAAAGCATGGGTTAAATTCATCTTGAACATGTATAAATTCATATTTTAATCAAAAGAGGGTTTTTGGGCTCAATGGGTGAAAAGAACCCATTGATGAAGACCCCACATACCTTAATTGAATGAATTCTTGAAGAAATCTTATATTCGGAACTTAAATCCTTGTGTTCTTGATAGAAAAATCTTAAACTTTCTTCTTGGAAAAGAGGAAGGGTATATAGTGAGAAATTTTGAGGTAATGGGCAAATAATGCCCCTTGGAATGTTAAAAATTGTGTTTTGGACGATTGGGATTAAGGAGAAAGGACCCAATTTCCCCTTGGCCTCTTTTTCCCTTGGTAATAAACCTTATGAAGCGACCCTATTCTATTATAATATCCCTTGGGACGCAACCCCTAGTCCAGTGGAATAGCCCTTGCAGCATGTGGCTATCGCGACCCCTAACAATTTTTCATGAAAATGGTCATAACTTTTCGCTTGAGTATTGGGTTAGGGCGAAATTAGTTTCATTGGAAATATAACTCAATTATCTATAATTTTGTGGGTCTTGAGATGTAAAATACCATATATGTTAGGAGTTATACACGTTACAAGTTGACCCTAGTAGAATCAAATGCAAAAATTTGGCCGAATTAAAGTCTCTTAGCTCAACTTTGCTCTAAGTGATTCCTATGAAAATTTTTCACCTCATAAGCACTCTTTACACTAGGATAATGATAATGAGACATGCATTCAAATGTAAATCATGGAATTAGTGTTTACATACGTAGGAACGATGGTCTGATTTCTAGCTAAAAAATGCAGGGTGTTACAAAAGCCTAGAGGTAGGCTGAAATCTTACTGTAATCAGGAGGTTGTTTGTAGTGGATTTTGAGGTTCTTGTCAGGGAAAGTCGTAGTTTTTCCCATGCTGGGTTTCCACATAAATATCTTGTATTTTCACTTTTCTTGCATTGCCTCAAATTTCTCAAAAATCTCATAATTGCACTTTAGTTATATTGCTAGTAATTAATCCCAAGGGACCTGGTCCGTCACTATGTGGTAAAACCTCCAAGGGTTCAACAAAAGGTATCAAAGAGGGTTCACTCTAAAATGTACATACCTAGAGTGTCCTAGTCATCATGGATTCTATAATTGAACTATGGGTGAAAGAAAAGAAGCAAAAAAGGAGAGAATCCTAACCCTGAAGGCTCTAGAATATGACCCAGGTGAACAAGACACTAATTTTGCACTTTTGGCAATAAGGATTGTTAGAGCTGTAATAAGGAGTGGTCATCTTATCAAAAAGAAGAATTAAAATACAAATACTTTAAATGGAAAAGATATAGCTAGCTGTATAATAAAGAAAGTGTTGGTTGCATGAAAAGACTCTTCTAATAGATCTGATAAATACAAGGAGGATGGAGTTGGGTTCACGCTGAAACATGGTAAGAAGTAAATAATCTCACAATCATGTAGCTCTTTAATAGACACTACTGAAGATAGAGAAGAAAATATGGTAAAAAAGGGGGATGATAACCAAAACTGGTTTATGGATAGTGGTTTTTCCAGACACATGACTGGGAAGGTTGATTGTTTTCTTTATCTCAAGGCACTTCAAGGAAGAGGAGTGTTTTTTAGAAATGGGAAAAAAGGTTACATCCAAGGTGTTGGAAAGATAGGAAGATTACCTCATCACACTGTAAAAGATATATATTTCGTAATTGGGCTAAAAGACAATCTTCTAGGTGTATCTCAAATATGTGACAAAGGAAATGAGGTAAAATTCACATCAAATAGATGCACAATATCAAACATGAAATCTGTAAAGACTATTCTTAAATCCAAAAGGATCAAGAATGTGTACGTAGCTGATCTAGAGTCTATGGCTGATAGAGAATTGAGTTATTCGAGTGCACAAGGTGAAGATGCTAATTTGTGGCACAGAAGATTAGGGCATATGAGTTCTTTCTTGCTAAACAAGCTGATTTTAAGGAACTTGATTCGTGGTTTGCCAAAGATAAAACTTCCAGATATCAAATTTTGTGATACTTGTGTTAATGGTAAACAAATTAGTACCTCCTTTAAATTAAAAAATTAAGTAAGTACTTACAGACCTCTTGAAATACTTCACATGGATTTATGTGGACCTGTTAAAGTCCAAAGTTGAGGAGTACATAAATATGTGCTAGTTATTGTAAATGATTATTCTAGGTTCACCTGGAAAATGTTTATAAGTACCAAGGATGAAACCTATGGGGTTCCTATGGCTTTTGCTAAGAAAATCCAAGTGAGGCTAAATTGCAAATTTGCTGAATTCAAGTCTGATCATGGAACTGAATTTGAAAATTCTCAAGTTGATGAATTCTACACTGAGCATTGAATAAGTCTCAACTTTTTTTCTCTCATAAATCCACAAAAAAATTGTGTTGTTGAAAGGAAATATAGAACTCTCATAGAAATTGCTAGGACTATGTTAATTGATAGTGGGCTTCTAAAGAATTTCTGGGCTGAAGCATCGACACTACTTGTTATGTGACTAATAAGTGTTCGACACTACTCCAGACCTTTTGGATGATGCAAATGTTTTATGCTGAACAATGGGAAGAGAGAATTGGGAAAATTTGATTCCAAGAGTGATAAAGCTGTGTTGTAGGCTACTCCTTAACTAGTAAGTCTTACAGAGTATTCAACAAAAGAACACTATGTATTGAAAAAATATTCATATAATCTTTACTGAGTCAGGAAGTCAGATGAAGAAAATTGTGAATGTTCAGAAGATGAAGAAATCATCCCTGTTCAAAGGTATATTATTACAGAGGATGATGATCAAGGGATTAATGATGCAGAAAAGAGTGATAACAATGATGATGATCTAGGATCTTGGACACATATTCCATCTCCTCCAAAAGAACAACAACATGAAACTAGTTAGAATTAACAGGGAATTGGTCCCGGTGATATCAATCTCAGAAGGAAAAATTGGAGGCACAAATACTCTCATCCCCTTAAGAACCTGACTACACCCTTGGAAGTTGGAGTTCAAACTAGAGCTTAATCTAGGAATGCCATGGCATTTTCAGCCATTTTTATCCCAAATTAAGTCCAAGAATGTAAAAAAGGCTTTGAAAGATGCTATTTGTATTAATACAATGCAAGAAGAGCTTTACCAATTTGAAAGAAGCAAAGTCTGGCATTTGGTCCCTAGGCTTGTTGACAGAATAATTATTGGGACCAAATGAATAAACAGGAATAAGCAAGATAAAAATAGAACCATCAATAGATTCAAAGCAAGACTAGTTGTTCAAGGTTATAACCAGGAAGAAGGGATTGACTATTATGAGACCTATGCCCTTATAGCCAAAATAGAGGTAATCAGAATTCTTATTGCATTTGCTACATACATGGGATTCAAACTATTCTAAATGGATGTCAAGAGTGCCTTCCTGAATAGAAATATGAAAGAAGAAGTATATGTCAAATAGCCATCAGGCTTTGAAGATACAAATTTTCCTCATCATATGCTTAAATTGGAAGAAGATCATTATGGGTTAAGCAAGCACCAAGGGCTTGATACGAGAGACTCTTAAAATTTCACCTGGAAAATGGCTTCAAAAAAAGGAAAATATACAATACTCTATTTCTTAAAACCAGGGGTGGCAGTCTATTGATTGTTCAGATATATATGGATAACATATTCTTTGGAGCTACTTCTGAATCCCTATGTGAAGAATTTCCTAAACTGATCGGAAGTGAATCTGAGATGATTATGATGGGGAATTGAGCTTCTTTCTAGGTCTCCAAATTAAAAAAACCTCTCATGGAACAATGATCTGCCAAGAAAAGTATATAAAAGAGCTACTAAAAAAGTATAACATAGGGGATGTTAAGCCAATTGATACCACAATTAGAACCATCTCAAAAATAGATAATGATGAGTTAGGTACTTCAGTGAATGAAATAATGTATAAAAGGATTATTGGATTTTTGCTATATCTTACTGCAAGAAGGCCTGGCATTGTTTTTAGTAAGGAATGTGTGCAAGATTTCAATCATGCCCAAAGGAGTCTCATCTGAAAGCTGCAAAAAGAATTCTTAGGTATCTAAAGGGTATAAGGGACCTAGTCCTTTGCTATCCATCAGGAGACTATTTTGACTTAGTAGGCTATGATGATGTTGACTATGCTGGATATTTAGTAGACAGAAAAAGTACCTCAAGAATCACATATTTTCTTGGCATATCCTTAATTTCCTGGGCTTCAAAGAAGAAAAATTTAGTTGCTTTATCTACTGCTGAGGATGAACATGTTGTAGTAGCTTTTTATTGTGCATAAATGGTATGGATCAAGCAACAATTGAAAGACTTTGGTATTGTCTCAGATACCATACCTCTCATGTGTGACAACGTGCTCAAAACATAACCAAGAATATAGTACAATACAAAAGGACAAAGCATATTGATATGAGACATCACTTCCTAAGAGACAATGTTGAGAATGAGGAAGTTTACCTGAAGTTTTGAAAGACAGAGGATTATATAGAAAATATCTTTACTAAGGCACTTCACAAGGAATAATTTCTGAAGAAAAGGCTGAGGTTATGCCTGATTAAAATGACCTAATCCAGAATATGAATTGGGAGTTCTCCTCTAAATAAGCTATGATCAAGAGATGGGACTCAAGAGAGAAAAACTAGAAAGTATTAAGACACAATGATAGGGGGGAATAATAAAGGGAAGATTTTGACTAGGTCCCTGTGTTGCATGATAGAGAAAGTATGATGATAGGGGGAACATTCATCCTTAGGTGGTAATCACTCTAATTAATTGTTATAAATATATACTGATGTTCAAATTGTATGGTTTGGTTTGTCATCATCAAAAAGGGGGAAAATTACTATATTGTAGTTTTGATGATAAGAAACTAAACTGCAAGGGACTAGGTCATTCGATGTGCAAGGTACAGTACAACTGGTATGCACCTTCTGCACAGTTTTGTCATCTTGTGTACCAAAGTTGCAGGTGCTATTTTATGCTATTTTTTACCAACTTGGACAACTGGTCCAATGGTATTCCATACCTAATCATCACGCAACTATAATTGGAAAGATATGTCTCTTCAATAATCAGTTTTTTGTAACTCTAAAGAGTGAAGTGAGGCAGCAAAAACCCAGTTCAAAAATTGTACAAGTTTGTGGTAGTTTTTGTGAGATTAAATAGAAACTGTTCTTGAGTGCTGATTTGTTAAAAAAACTATTCATGTTATAAGAGTAGAGTTTTCTTTTGAGAGAGCTGTTTAGGTAGAGTTATCTAAGAGTAAGACTAATTAGAGCTAATCAGTTGAGAAAGTCCTTGGTAGATTTACCAAAGATGAGCTTTTAGTAAAGTTACTACAAGCAAAAGGATCCTAGAGGTAGGCTGAAATATTACTATAATCAGGAGGTTGATTAAGTAGGTTTGGAGGTGTTTGTGAGGGCAAGTCGTGGTTTTTTCTATTCTGGGTTTCCACGTAAATATCTTGTGTTTTTACTCTTCCTGTATTACTTTGTATTTATCAAACATCTCATAATTACACTATAGTTATATTTCTAGTAATTAATCTTAAGAGACCTGGTCCCTCAATGTGTGGTGCAACCCCAAAGGATTCAACAGATACCTAAGCCTAGCTCGAGGTGGATGTCACCTAAATGGATTTCGGGGATTAGAGTGGGCCCCTCCGACCTACCTTAGTCCAAGATTTGTGTTAGCCTTTTAGACTTATTTATGAATTGTATATCCTTATAAATGTTTGGTTTAGGATTTAAGGTGATTGAATATATTTAATAAGGTTGTGGTTTGATATTAAAAGATTGATGCTAATTTCAGGCATTGATTAATGATATGGCTTATATATATGATCATTTATATAGCTTTCGAGCATGATTAATAATATGATTTATACACATATGAATAATGATATATATATATGTCAATCATATATATATATATTATTTATCATATTCGAAATCCATATCAATCATATATGCATATATATCTATATAGATATTGACGTGGTTAGTGATTAATGACTTATAGATATGATATGGCTTATAAATATGGTATGACTAATATATATAATATGGCTTATATATATGATATGGCTTATATATATGATATAGTTTATAGATATGATATGGCTTATATATAATATGGATTATAGATATGATATGACTTATATATATATATATATATATGATATGGCTTATAAATATGATTAATGAATTATAGATACAATCAATGGCTCATAGACATGATTGGTGGCTTGTAGATATAATTATTGAAATAACTTATGATCATGATTATTGACATGGCATATGGGCATGGACACTGGCATGACCTAAATAGAGGCAGTAGTGGCATAATATATTGGATTGTTTTATTAGTATGGCTTGGTGATATAGTTCATTAATAAGGTTTATAAATATGAGTTTTGATTTAAGTCTGATAGTAGATAATAATCTTGATAATATGAGTTTTAGATTTAGTTTGGCAGTTGGTAATAATCTTGATAATATAAGTTCTTGTTCAAGTTCAGCATTGGGAATTATGTATGAGATAATACGGATCGAATGGACCTTTAGTTATGGCATGGTAATTTGGCAGTTTATAACTATTCAGTTTCTTAGTTTCCTTGATTGTACCCTCCAGGATTATAGGGGCCTATGTTGGGTTATTTACGTTTCACACTTATTGGCATATGGGGATAATATTTTAGTTATAATGGTATGATATTTATGTTACTATCCCGTATGCATTCATTTATTTATGTACAACAGTGTTAGAGCTCATTTCTAGCTTTTACCCTTTTGCTTTGACTTAGCCTATTTTATCTTGTATCTTATCGTATTTATATCATGATTTATTTCAGTCGACCGATGATGCCTACTGACTACCTATAGTTTTGTTACTCATAATACACTTCTGTACCTTTTTGGTACAGATTCGAGTACCAGTTGCTGATGCTGATTAGACATTCATCCAGGATTTATTTTAAAGATTGGGTGAGTTCTTACCTACCATAGGCTTACCTACTAGTGGGATAGAGTAGGTACCATTATGACTCATAAATCGGGTTGTGACATGACTTAATTGCACTTGCAATCATTTGAGGCATTTGGTACTCGAATTTAGATGACCCCACATCGACTGAGTAGGAAAAATAACCCTCCTGAATAATGTCCTCCTGAGTTAATAGACCCCCCAAAGTGGTTGAAGTGGTGTATAGGAAAGGTCCAAGGTCACTAAGTTGAGGAGGGCTGAGAGAAAGTACATGTGGAGGAAACCAGAGGAACCGAATCTATATCAGTAGGAATGGCCTGGATGGCACCACTATCAAGGGTTTTAAGATCAATCATCGAAGAAGAATCCATTTGGAGTTTCTTCTCCTTTTCACCTTGCACAGTCTCAAGTCTTGTAATGTGATGGTAGGGGTATGGGAGTACTTTGTATTTTTGTATTGTAAAACAAAACCTTTGCTCGATGACATAATTTGATAATTAGACAGGGGAAGCATAATGAAGTATGTTTTTGTTGGGCCTATATTGAAATCTCTAGAGCAATTATAGAGGCAAGATTCATCCTCTCTTTCATGATGATTGTGCATGCTAACACTTACCTAGGTCACCAAAGGAATGTCTCATTTTGTAAAGGCATAGAGTTTCTACACAAACGGCTCGACCAATACTTGGCCTCAATATTCATGTCAGTCTTGTCAATAGGAACCCATGGTGCAAACCACAGAGATGGCCTTCAGTCAATAAAAGGGCTAACCAAACTCAAAGCTCATAGCCATCTCTCAATGTCTTGGAAATAAAGTAATATATAGTATCATATTTCAACCATTTATCATATTTATGACTCTCTTATCACGCTTAAATTTTACATCATGAACTATCATAAAATCTTTCTATCTCTTGGGGCTTTCACTTTCCAAATAACTTCTCCCCACAGGCTTTATAGAATTCACGTACCCAACTCTCCACATATGGCATTGGAGGCTTAGTGAAAACCTCAATGTCATGATGCCTCAACAAATCCAAAAACTTGGGATATTTATCTAGAAACCATTTAAGATCAACCTTTGCTCTTCAATTATTGTTCACTTTTTGTACTTTAAGATGATTGAGAAATATGTGAGCCACTATTTGTTATAGGTCTGAGACAAGATTGATTCTTTGTTCGACCCTCATCTTAAGTGGTTCATAGGTTTAAGTGGTGTAGCCTTTTTCAGAGTTAGACATGTTATACCTCTCATAATTAGAGATATACTTCGAGCTTTGCTCCTCAATAACTAGAAACTTTCTTTTTCATTCTTTTACCATCTTCTTCTTTTGAACTTTTATATTGGGTTATAAATTTCTAGAATAAGGGATTATTTGGAAATCTTTGATGTAGGAGAAGGAGTAAGGGGGTTTTTCTTGGCTATGTGCTTTGGTCGAAACATATCTGCAAATAAAAAAAGCAAAGCACTAGGACAATATTAGCTATCACAAACACAAAACATTTTATAGGTACACCCCCAAAGTACTTAGGAGGATCACCTGAGTTCAACATGCACTACCTCTATATCCAAACATAACAGTTGGCAGCATGGAGTTTGGTGAAGGAAAGTTTGAGTTTGGCGACATGCCGAACAGTTTGGCGATACGCCTAACAGTTTGGCGTATCCCTGAGCAATGCTAAACTAGTAAGGCATCACACAACTTTCACCTTGATTAGCCATTCCCATTTTTACCTTAGAAGATATAGGGAGAACTTTGACGATCCGCCACAAAGTTTAACACATCACCAAAGTTCTCAACCCTATAGTCAAAAGTCATCTTTTGAACTTCATCTTTCCAAACCCAACAATCTATTTTATTGGAAATTTTAATCAATTCCATTTTTTTTACTTAAATAGGCCAATATGGCCTTTTATTATAAATCAAAAGTAATTGTACATTATGTTGGCCCAAAATAAATGGCCCATATCCGAAACCCCAATAAAAAACAAATCCAATACAATACAAAGGGTGATTCTGAAAATATCTTGAGACAATGAACGGTCTCTTTGAGAATTTCTTTGTCTTCATCAATGGACCTTTGTGTTATTTTCGATGAAATTCCATCCATCGTCTGTCATCCTTTTCTACAAGCAGTGATGAATTTATTCTGAGCTTTATAAATCACTTCAAATTGACGCTATTTAAGTAGAAAAGAATATTTGAGTTGGAAATTTCCTTCTCCTTTTGGTTTTGGAATTGTAAAGCCTTGACTTGGACTGAGTTTTGAGAGCATTTCATGTTAGGCATTTTAATATCTCTCAACTGCCATGAAATCGCTCAATCGGAGACTTCTCCTACTCAGTCTGCACAGGCTTATGCTTTCTCACCTCAGATAAGATTCTTCCTAATTCTTCTTCCATTAATTTGATTTAGTCAAGATTATTACTCAATATTGAGTTTTTAACAGGTTGAACTCAGCTAAGGAGCTAATACCACTTTCTTAAAACCCAAAACGAGTATTAATCTTAGTAAATCAGGTATGACTGTTTATATCATGGTTAATTGATCTTGTGATTGAGTAAAAATAAGTTCTTGTCTCATCGTCAACTAGTCAGCTGAAAACCCCCATTTTGCATGTTTCTAATTCTGATTTTAGGGACCTGAAATTTACCCATGTTCAGTAGCACTTTAGCTTGTTTTGGTAATTGCTGATAACTTGCATAAGTTAATCTTTCTGTTCCTTCAAAAACAAAAGTTCTGTTAGCAAGAAAATCAGCTACTTTGTTACCCTCCCTGTATGTGTGCTTAAGAACCACCTGCACCCCCTTTTATTAACATCTGAATTCTTCTAACTTCCATCTGAATTAACATAAGTTGTGATCAACACAGTATTCTAAGCCCAATCTTATAGCTATCACCTCAGCTATTAAATTAGAAGACATGTTAATTCTTTTGGATTCTACAAAGACTAGATTTTTTTGATCATCTCTAATACAGAAAGTGCTAGAACTGATGCCTGGATTCCCTTTATATGTTCCATCACTATTGCATTTAAACAAACTTGAAATAGGAGCTGACCAATACACCACTGTACAAGCAGTTGTAGGAAAATAATTTTGAAGAAAAATCAGTAGTTCTGGCCAAGATTCTGGAATAAATCTAAATCAGGGATATAGTGTTTTTGTTAATAACACTAAATTTCTAGTTATTTCTCTTATGGAGCTCTAGAATGTCATCTTGCCACCATGTTTAATCTTATTTCCGACTTTCCAAATATGAGATAAAATGAACAAAGGAATAGCCCTAAAAATAGGATTTAACTTTGCACTTGTGGATGTATTCCACCATTTAAAACTGTATCCTTTATTTGTAAGAAAGGACCATTAATTCCTGCACTTGTTGCAAAGTAAACCCAAATACTATTAGCCTTAGAACATGTGATAAAAAGATGCTCAAAAGTTTCCACACTTCCAGAATCACAACAACCACAAAATGCCTGATCAGTAATACCAGACCTGATTAATTCTTCATGCACAGGAATTCTCTTCTTCCACAATCTCCGTATGAAAATAGAAACCTTAAAAGGAATAACCTTCATCCAAATTCTTTTATAGACCAATAAACTCTCTTTTTTATTTCTCACGAAGTCCCAGGCAGATCTAATATTGAACTTACCAGAAACATTCAACATCCACCAAGATTTATCCCAATGATCAATCTGTTGTATGCATTTCACATTCTGCACAACATGAAAACAATGTTTGTAGACTTTTCTAGGTTTAAACATCAAAACAATGAATTCAATGTTTTTCCCTTAAAAACAATATCACCCAGTCTATCATTGGGAAAACTTATTTGACCTTGAAGTGCAATCCACAAAATCAATTCAAAATTTAAATTTAACATCTAATGAACAAAATTCACCCATATACAAGAAATTACTACCAATTTTTTAATAAGAACAAAAGAAAATTCCAATTTTACCCAAATCGAGTAATCCTAAATTCCTATTAACCGATTGAGACAAATATGAGTACCAATAGTCAGAGTACAAGATCTAAACTTAAAAACATGACTAAAACACCATGGATAAAAAACAAGAACAAGTATGAACAACCAAAACATTATTCAAAGTAAACCAAAATTTCTAACCTTTAGATTAAAAGACTAAAAACAGTAAAATTGCAAAGGTGGAGCAATGGTGATAGGGCTACGATATGGTGAAGTCAATGATAATAGTAGTGGTTTGTGTATGCAGTAGGTGTGGTGAGTTGAGTGTAATTTTTAGAGTGTGTGAGTTGTACAGGGCAGTTGATAGAAGAGAAGAAAATAGGGAATAGAAAAAAGTAGGAGATGACTAAGAGTCAAGAGTTGAAAAGTCAAATCTTCTTCCTTTTAAATACAATCAAGTTAGGCGATAGGTCTGTGCATTGCCAAAGTGATAGGTCATGCGCTAAACTATGTGTAGCATCACCAATATGAACAATCTCCACATCTTTGTGGTTCATTAGGGTGAATAAGTTTAGCAATAGGTAAGGGCATCACCAAAATCTTCAGTGAATAGCCAAACATTGAGAAGAATAGCTATTTTCCATAGTTCAATAACCTTGGGAGATCAAATTTGGTGAAAGAATTTGGTGATTCATCAATGTACTTGGAGAAACGCTAAAGCCTCTTCCTTAGCTCTTAGTGCATGATCTCCCATATTTTTCTTCTCTGACTTGTTTTCTGATATGTGTTCCACAATATAACCCCATCACACATCTGCACTATGCAACAAACATTATTCAAAACAATAAAAAGTAAAACTTTGGTTGCCTCACAAGAAACACCTTAAATATCATCATGGTACTATGTTGTTTCTCATCAATCAAACTTATTTTAAGCAAAGTGACTCAACTTCTGCTACTACATGTCCACCAACATAGAAATTCTTCAATCATTGTTTATTCACCATGGACCTTCTCATCTTATGGTCCTCAAACACAGTTACACTAATAAGATAAATATTCACCACTTTAAAAGGGCCCGACCATTTGGACTTGAGTTTCAACCTTGAATTAAAACTCAAAACATCATTCCCCACCCAAAACACTCTCTTCGACCAGGTATCATGCAATATTTTTATTTGCTCTATGTATAGAATGGAGATTTCATATTCTCGAAGGTTAAATTCCTCCAATTCTTGAAATTTCTCCACTCTAGACTTAGAAGCCTCGTTCCAATCTATGTAATGCTTATACAAATTCCAAAGAGCATAGTGTTCTAGCTTAACCAGTGGGTGACACTCCTTTCCAAAATAAGTTGAATGGGAGAAATTCCCATTTGCATTTTAGAAGCTGTTCGGTATGCCCAAAGATGTCATCCAGTTACCTTGCCTAATTAGTTTGTCCCATATAGATGATTTTCTCCAAGATTTATTTGATCTCCCTATCAGATACTTCAACTTGGCCACTCGTTTGAGGATAGTACAAGGTAACAACCTTATGCTTGACCCCATACTTTTTGAGCAATGCACTAAACACCCTATTATAAAAATAAGAGCCTTCATCACTAATGATTGCCCGTGGAGTCTCAAACCTTGTAAATATATGCTTTCTAAAGAAAAATGTGATGCTTTTCCTCTCATTATTTGGCAATGAAATTGTCTCAACCCACTTTAATGAGTAATCAGCAACCACCAAGACATACTTATTCCCATATGAGCTTACAAAGGGCTCCATGAAATCAATATCCCACACATCAAACAATTCCACTTTATGATTAGGCTTAAAGGGCATCGCGTGCCTCCTACAAATGCCTACTTGCATTTCCCATTGCACACAAGATTGAACCTAATCATGCACATCTTTATGAAGTGTAGGCCAATAAAAACCACTTTGAAGAACTTTAGCGGCCGTTCTCAAACCACCATGGTGTCTATCAAATCGGGAATACTGGAAATCCTCGAGAATGGGCTGCATTTATGGTTCCACCACACATCTATGGATCACTCCATCCATGAATTTTATAGATAAATAGGGTTCATACCAATAATATTTCTTCATATCATGGAGGAAACACTTTTTTGTAGTTATTCAAATCTTCGGAGTTTAAACCACACACCACGTAGTTTGCATAATTCAATTACCATGGTTTAGACCCATAAAAAATTCTTTGGGAAATGATTTATCAATATCAATTTTGACCAACTTCTCATTATTAGACTCAAGGAGGGATAGATAATCTATCACTTAGTTCTTCCACCCTTCCCTATCTTTAATTTTAAAGTTGAACTGTTGAAGTAACAATATACATCGTATCAGCAATGGCATAGACTCTTTATTATCCATAAAATACCAAAGAGCAACATGGTCATTCACATAATAAATTTATAGCCAACAAGTAAGGACAAAAATTTTCATAAGCATAAACTACGGCTAACAATTCTTGCTCCATAACTTTGTAGTTTCTTTGTGCATCATTTAAGGACTTGCAATCATAATATATCAGACAAAAAAGCTTGTGCTTCTTTTGTCCTAGAAGCGCATCCAATACCAATCCGCTTACATCGCACATAAAATCAATGGGAAGTGACCAATTTGGGGGCCATAATGATTGTAGCCATTACAAGATTTTCTTTGAGGAAGTTAAATGCCCTCACATAATATCCATCAAAGTTAAACTTGTCCTTTTTTTTAAAGGAGCTTACACATTGGATGGGCTATTTTTGAGATATCCTTGATAAATCATCGCTAGAAGTCGACATGCCCAAGAAAGCTTTAAGCATCCTTAACAAAGATTGGAGGAGGAAACTAGGCAATTACTTTGAGTTTGTCTCGATAAACTTGTATGCATTATACAAAGATATTATACCTAAGTACAATTGCTTTTTTTACCATGAAATGAAATTTCTCCCAATGTACAAAAGGTTTTTTTTCTACACACCTTTAGATAACTTTCCCAAGTGCTCAAGACCAGCTTCAAATGTATCACCAACTGCCAAAAAGTCATCCATGAAGAACTCCGTGTGTTTTGAACCATATCCAAGAACATTGATAACATGCACTTTTAGAAGGCCTTGAAAGATTACATAACCCAAAAGGAATGCATTTTAAGGAAAATATACCATACGAACATGTGAAAGTGGTCTTCTCTTGATCCTCTGGAGCTATGGAAATTTTGTTATACACAGAATACCCATAAAGAAAATAATACAAACCCTCACCCCTCCAAATGGTCTAATAGTTAATCTAAAATAGGCATGGGGTAATCGTCATGACCCAAGGCTACCCCCTAGTCACAACAACGGTGCTTAGGTCACAAGTGAACACAAGCTAACCCATGAGCTGGTACCTACTGTGAGCACTGAATAATATACTACAACTAAATAAAGCCATATGGTTTAAATACTAAAAATACAATTTAAATCATAAGTCTGAATGTCTGATAACATACTAAAAAGAATGATCAAACAATTGAACTGATAAACTGACTGAAAATATCTGAAAGCCTCTAAACGGATCAAAGAGTTGATGGGACAGGCCCCAACTAACTCTAAACTAAACTAACTGAAAGGAAATACAAATATACTGAAATAACATAATAGGTCCTCGACATATGAGGACCCACCACAACTGCTGTTGTTGATAAGCTAAACTGCGGTCAAGAAACTGAGCATCCAAACCTATGATATAAAGTATCATAGCGTGAAGAAAAGTATGCGATCAGTACTTTTGAGATGAGGTTAGGATAAAGTGCATACGTTCATGTGCATGAAATAATGACTGACTGAAAGACATTAGATAACTAATGCATAAATGCATGAAAACTATAAAATATGAGAATACATGACCAAGCATATAACATTATACTAAAGTTGTCTGTAAACTGAAATACTGAAATTTGGTAATTGAATAACAGATGAACTGTATGCTATAGTCAAGAAAACATGAACTGAATCCTGTACTGAATACCGAATTGAGACTGTGGGAGATATCATATAACTGACATGCCCTAATATGAGCTAATCGAGGCAACCCCCTTGTCACGACAACGGTGCTTACGGTCATAACTAACCTTAAACAAACCCATGAGATGGTACCTGTTGTGAGCACTGAATAATATACTGATAATGAACATGTGTGAATACAACTGAATAAAGCCATAAGGTTCAAATACTGAAAATGTGATTTAAATCATAAGTCTGAACCTCCGATGACATAATTAAAAGAATGATCAAACAACTGAATTCATAAATTGACTAACTTCCTGAATGGCTGAAAACATCTGAAAGCCTCTAAACTGACTGAAGAGTTGATGGGACATGCCCCAACTAACTCCAAACTAAACTAACTGAAAGAAAATGTAGAAATACTGAAATAACATAATAGGTCCTCAACATATAAGGACTCACCACAACTACTGCTGCTGATAAGCTGAACTATCTAAGCACGCTTAGAAAACTGAGCATCCAAACCTAAGATATAAAACATCATAGCGCAAAGAAAAGTATGAGATCAGTACTTTGAATGTACTGGTATATGAGATGAGGTTAGGTTAAAATGCATAGGTTCATATGTATGAAATAATGACTGAATGAATAGCATGAGATAACTGATGCATTAATGTATGAAAACTATAAAATCTGAGAATGCATGACCAAGCATATAACATGATACTGAAATACTAAAGTCTTGTAACTGAATAACTGTATGCTATGGTCAAGCAAACTTAAACTGAATTATGTATTGAATACTAAACTGAGACTATGGGAGTTATCATCTAACCAACATGCCCCAATCTGAGTTAATCGGGGTCTAACCCATAACCCAGTTGGAAGGTTGTCAGTATCGTGCCACGGGTACTAACGCTGGCTATATGGATCTACTAAACAAATATCCTAAATGACTAATGAGTCACCCTCATTTGGCAGGTGCTCTAATGTGATATGTGTTACCCTCAAATGACAGGTAAACACTTTATCAAACCTTAATTGGCAGGTAAATACTTTATCAACCCTCAACTGGTAGGTTGATATCTTTGACCTACGCTGGATATGTAGTTCTGGAACTAAGGGATTGCTACTAAATATCAAACCCTCTACTAGAAGGTGATTCTCTATCGCTGGGTTTGCTTGGTTCTAAATCCTACTCCCAACTGGATGACACTAATTACTAGACTGAACTAAGATTAACTGAGCAAAGAACTAATCATGACATTAACTAAATGACAACGCTCATGTTTTTTCTTAAATCATTCTGAAGATACTGAAATTATGTAAACGGCTAAGTATCGGGTCCAGTACTAAATGAAAATAACCAAAAGAACATATGAACCTTTAAAAGGCATAATAAAGGATCATTGCTCAAAACTCAACATTTAGACCTTTCATCAAACACATGTGAGTCATGAATTTAAGCGTGGGAATGGGTAAAGCATGTGAGTGAAAACATAGTTACAATACTAAAACCATGAATTAGGGATTTAACATGAGGATTTCAATAATCAAATTATATAAGGGATCATTCTATCATAAAACACCAGTAACATAACTTGTGATCAAAATCAATAACAACTTCATGGAGATAATTCATCATAAACATATGAAAACTCATAATTTGATATAAAAAGGGGATTCTTGGACTCCATGGGTGAAAATTCCCCATGGATAAACATCACACATACCTTAAACCTTAAATCTTAAAAGAGAAAGACAAATCTTTAAGCTTTCTTGAAGGTTCTTGGATTTGGGAACTTAATTTCTTGGTTTTCTTAAAGACGAGGTAATTGAATTTGGTAAACTTAGGGGGTGATTAGGGTTTATTTGATAGGAGAATTGGGGAAAATGGGCATATAATACCCTAACTGACATTTTAATGCATGTTTTTATGAATTGGATTGAGGGGAAAAGACAAGATTGTTCTTCAGACATTTAAATTTGCAACTGGAATGTGGATTAAAGGCTTACCATGATATGATCAGACCTCCACCGCTATAACCACCGTGATGCACCACTATCGTGGTGAACTTCTAGAATCAACATCTAAACACGACCCAATCCTCATCCAAAAAATCCAAAACTTCCCCGAGACATGCTTCTAACCCCATGAACATGAATTAACTCAAGAACTAGCATCTCGAGGTTGGGAAGACCAATTTAAAAATCCTCAAAGTTAAGATACCAAAAATATAACTAAGTCCCTAATACTTAGTGAAATTTTAAGTCTGTAAGCCTCTTATGCTGGTAACTAGGAGCTGACCTGAGCTAAGAAAAGTATGGGGTATTACAGAAATAGTCCTTTTTCATCCAAGAGTTGAGTTTCCAGTAATCCATACATACTCTCTAACTTATAACTGGTCTAATAGGTAGAACATCATTGTTTTCATTGGGCATTACCGTGATTACTCCGCTTTGGCCACACATTGCACTGGGATAACCCAAGTGCTATATGAGATTGGATACATGACGCCCATATCAAGCCATTTAATAATCCCATAGAAAGCCATTTAATAATCTCCTTCTTAACCAAATCTTTTATCTAAGGGTTCAACCTCCTTTAATGTCCCATACTTGGCATACATTTGGGCTCCAACTTGATTTCATGAGTGAAATAGTAGGAGGAGTCCCAATAATAATGGTGATTATCCAACCAATAGATCTTATGAATTTTTAACATCGATTTAAATTTCTCTACTTGCCATCCCAACAAGTTCACTACTATAATAACAGACAAGGTCTTGTATTGACCCAAGAATACATAGCAAAGATAGGAGGGAGAAACTTGAGTTCAAGTTGTAGAGGCTTCTCTATTAATGGCTTGGTGGAAGAAATTTCTCGATTCTTTAGGTTAAGGTCAAGATTACGTAGGTTCTTATTGAATGAATAAAGGCCGGTCAAGGAATATACAAACTCATTATATTATTCAATATGTTCACTTTTATAGTTCCACAAGACCGCTGCTAGTGGATCACTTAAAAAATCCACCTGAATTGCATCGGAAACCTCATCATCAATCATTGAAATAACTTTCAAAATCTCTAGGTTGCTTCATGGAGTTGCATACATTGAAGCTGACTTCATCACCATTGACCTAAAATTTCAACTCCCTAAACGCTACATCAATGAGTTCTCTTTTAGTAGCCAAGAAAGGCTTGCCAAGAATAATGAGGAACTCATAGTCGATTTATAATCTAGAATAATAAAACTGGCAGGGAATCTGAGTTGATCAACTCAAACAAGAAGATCATATAGTACTTCTATCGGCCACTTTATGGATTGATATGCCATCAAATGCCTCAGCTTTGGGATTTCCAAAGCCTAATTTTTTGAATGACCAATGGCATCAAATTTATACTTTCCCCTAGATCACAAAAAGCCTTAATGAATTGACCAAAAACAATGGTACAAGGAATGGAAAATGCCCCCGATACATTATTGCAATACAATTGTGCAACACTTTAATCATTTTAAAATCCATTACTCTCATTTTGGTTACCAAATCCTTCATAAACTTGGTTTAATTGAGAATTTTGTGTAAGGCTTCAACTAGTAAGAAGTTCATAGACAAGTGTTCTAGTCGTATTTGATAGAGTTTTAAGGATAATAATGTCATATAGCTACTTGTTTTGATTGCATATTTTAGGTAACAAACTAACCAATGTGATTAGGTGTTATATAGGAAATAGTGACAGAAAATGGACCCATGGAAGCATGAATAAAGGTTCACAGCTTTTTGGAGCAATTTTGAAAGAGTTTTTGGGCAAGAACTTTATTGGTGCTATTCTAGGAGCATAGATGCAGAGCCTAAACTCTAGAAGTCCACCAGAGTCGCCTGTAGAGGAACATGACATAAGCTCCAACAATCTCTTAAATGCACTATCAGAGGTGTATGGCACCTACAACTAAAACCAGGTAAAACTCTTAGGTGCTACAGGAGTCGCCTAACGCCTAGATCCATCCCAGATTTATATTTCACTTAAATCAAGTCCAAAACCTACCAGGATTTGGGTACTTTTCCCACTACTATATATTCCTTCCACGCATTTTTGTAAGGGTTGTTCATTATTTTTGGAGGCTATAAACACAAAGAAAACCTCCACGGTATGTTTCTTCTTTTATTTATTTTCTCAACCTTTTCTTTTGATGAAACATCAAAGTCAAACCTCTCTATAGTAGCAATATTTATTCAAAAATTTCATGGCTACTATAGAGAGGTGTTGTTATTTATGTTAACTGTTATAAATAAAAGTATACAAAATTTAAAAGAGTGATAAATACAATAAAGGCAAATATTGGTAGCCTTTTCCTCGTGAAGTTATAAAATAACTGATGTACACCATTTAAATACATTTTTCCTTTTAAATTAGATATCCACACTGGATATGTATTGCGTGCATGACAAAACTAACGATTTTCCTAAATATTTTAGTATTTTATTTTGTACATCTTATATTTCTTACAAAATATTTGTACATATTATTTGAGTATGCTGTTATAAAGAGGAAAGTTTACAAAGAATGTACCGTTATAATAGATGGCATTTCCATTATAGGTAAAATGTTGTTATAGATAAGTAAATTGTAACATGAAAAGTTGGTTCTTAAGAAAATCAGGCTGCTATAGTTAAATATCATTATAAAAAGGTGAAATTATAGGTTGTTCTGACTTTATTATGCTTTTATCATTAGCATGAGTGGCTAAGAACACTAATTCTGGAGTTGAGGCTATGAACATGACTGCATAGCATGAACTTTATTGGTTTGGATTTGTTTACCAAGTATTTGGTTATTCTTACGTTCTTGATTTCACTATTTTAAAGATTAGCTACCTTTGAAATAAATCTTTGAGCCAATATTGAATAGACTAAAGGAATAAAGGGTTAGAAAAAAGAATGTTACACCTCTAAGTAACGTATAATGCGGTCTCCATCAAATGTACAACCCAACCAAGGGGGGTCAATCACATAGAGAATAGGTCAAAATACCAATAAATATGTATATAAAGGAAATAAATAACAATTTCTAGTATAAAAAGGGGGTGGGGGTTGTAATTAAGTAAATAACAACATGAGAGAGGCTCAAGGGGTGTGTTCTCTAATAAATTCATAACTCCATTGGTTTGTCGAACTATGCAATTTCTCTCGGTGTTCGATATGTGAAATTGATATGTTATGTATACCTAGAACAACTTTATGCTCTTGTTTAGGAAATATCCTCTGGTAGGTTTTCTCTTCTCCTGAGCTTACATTACTAAACCCTATCCTAAATCAAATAGCTACTTATTATATGATCAAGTTATTAAATGGAGGTTGATAGATCCAAGTTTTGTTTAATTAATCCATTCTTCCCATATTTACTTATCCTTTCACCCAAAATATAGATTAAAAGCGGGTTCTGACGCTGTCCACTATAAAAATGCATTCAAAACCAAAGAGAACAATCAATACACGTGAAAACCGATAAAATATTTCTCCTTACTATGAATCCTACTTTGTTAATACATCATGGTTCCCTCAACCCTAGTTTTGGTGTTTTTCTTCTCATAATTGCAAGCACACAAGAAGAATTCATAAAAGAAAACATAATTATGAACTAATAAGAATACTATGAAAATATGAACTTATGAGAGTAATATGAAAATATGAATTTATAAGAATTAAATAGAAACTCTAAAATCCCACTTTGAATTAAAACCCTTAAAAGTATTTGTGAAACCCCAAAGCCAATAATTTGCGTTAGAACCTTGCAATAATGTAATAGAACATAACTTAAAAAATAAAATGAATAAAAGTATTTATAGACACAAAACCTATCCTAAACAAAATAGGAAATTTGGGTCGGTCATAATCAGATGAGTAGAAGGTATGATAGTGGTTAGATACCATGATTATCCTTTGGTGCTTGTGGTTGCATCATAGACTTAGTCATTTTCAGGTTTTCAATAGTATGTCTCTTACTAAGGCTCTTTGGTAACAATATATACTATACAATGAAATTATCTGATTAATTTCAACTTAAACTCCTACAGGATTTACTTTCGGTCTTCAATCCCATGACCTCATGATACGATTGTTACATTAGAGTACGATCGTGGCAACGCTTCATCTGATTTTTTTTCCTTAACATATGTATGCATTTTTTATAGGACCTCATTCCCATGATTATATCGTACAATTGTATGATCGATGTACGATCGCGGGAGATTCTTGTCTAAGCAACATCTGAGAGTTGCTTCTCTAATTCTTTCTACGAGGCCTAAGTATGATCATGATCATATCCCATTGTTGTAGCAATAGTCATATGAGGAGTTTTAGTTTAATAATCAACACTCCACTCTTTGCGACCTATTTAACCTGTAAATACCCAAAAATCCATTATATCCACATAAATATACCCTTATACTAGAAAATATTCACCATTTTAAGCATCTTAAGTGCTGTTGTTTCATTGAACATGAACATCCTTATCTTAGAATATTTGCATATCATCAAGCAAACAAAACAAACTATACTATCAAGACGCCTAACCTAGAGAAACCCAAGAATACTCGGCAGTCAAAGTTTTATAAAATCTATTTTTTAGCATGCATAAATCAAAACATAGTTAAATGCCCTCCAATATCATTCAAAGAACAACAAGTGCAGAGTGTCCACAAACTAAACACTATAACACAAGGGGATCAAAACATTACATTACATTATTAGCAGACAATCCAACACGTTAGATAAATGTCACTACCTAAACAAACAATAACTAAAATATATCCCTTATGCCCTCATAGAAAAGAAGTTCCATCACTCAGCATATGCTAAATCCATTAAGAATGGGACTGACTCAAATCTCTCACACTTACAAGGATATTCGTCTATGCACATCTGGTACCATAGGCTTGTCATTGTTTACTATGATTTAGCTTTCAGACAGTTGGCTTAGGATTGTTATTGGACTTTATCGACATGTATTGTTAGATCGGAGGTAGGTATGTTATCTATGGATGTAGTGACTAACCCTCCTTTCCACTATACTAATTTTAACTTCTAATTTGTCTACCTTCTTTTATTTCTTTCTCCTTTTCAACCTTTTCAATCATTCGAACATTGGGTGCGATTTTATTTTCTATAATTTCTCCTTTTCCTCTTTTTTATTTTTCTTTATTTTTTATTTTCTCTTATTTTCTTTTCCACGCCGCACCTAAATCCCTTTTTCTTTTCATTACACTTTTTTCATACCTAAATCTTTAATGCACCCCAACCCTCAACTTAAACAATTTGCCTGAGTTGGGGTATAATATGTCCAAGAAGGGACTAAGGCCAAAGTAGGTTCATTTTAATAATTGAGAAGGTGAATTGGGTATTTCAAAAAAATGTTTATTTAGGCTCAAAATAAGTTTCAATGGATATTTTATTCATTTGGTACGGTTGTTAGTCTTCTAGTGGACTATTTAAAATATAACCTATGATCCTTTCCTAACCTTATTTCCTATGACTTCAGCAATACTAGGTTATAATTCTTAGCTTATGGCTATTATTTTAGTCATTACCTATGTGGTTCATGCAAAGTCAGGCTGGGTTATCACACTAATAATATCAATTCCTTGAAGATATCCAAAAAACGGTTATAGTTCAAGTAAGCACACAACACAAAACATAAAACCAAATTTTTTGGAGAGGTGTCATTTTAACAAGCTCAAAAATTAGATTTGTATGCTCTTTATTATTTTTTGACTGCACCAAGTTTTGTCATTTTTCTCTAAGCTACACATAAGGAACAAGTTAATACAAAATCACATAAAAATATAAATAAATATTCAAACATGTCGGTACTAACTAAGATAACACCATCGAAGGAAAACAAATATGGGAACAAAAACCCTCAATTGTGGTATACCCCACCCTTAAGTTACAAATCATGCAACATACCCACTATATGAGATCATGGAAAATGAAAAAATGGGTTAAGGAAAATACTTGGAGTGCATAAGATGCCTGTCATACTCTGATCTAATATAGGAACCCTCTATAACTTACTCCTACCAAAGCCTTGGTTGTGCCTGGGCCGACGACGGTTGGTGCACTTAGTCATAATTGTTGGGGAAATTGGCATTTCCCCTAATCTTGATGAACCTCCTCAACTGCAGGTGGTATCTCTACTCAATGCCTCGAAGGTCTGTGCAACTTTCTTTAATTTCTTCTTTCTTTTTTTATCACCATTATTTTTTTTCTCCCTCCTTATCGCCTGACCTTTTTTGCTATGGATGCAAATCATCACCTTTTTTCTCTATATTTGAATCATTCCTCACAACCACCTAAGAGCTGCTATAAAAATTGGGGACTGAAGAGTCTGCATCAGCAACAAACTCTGCCAAGGATGGTATAATGAGCGATAGAGATGGTGCAACCAGAATCATCCACTTAGTAAGTTCTTAACTATTTTTAACTGTGCGGTCAGGTCAACTTCGATGGATCTCATATTAGGAGCCTGTACTTGTGTAATCCTATTTGATGTTTTCTCTCAAACCTATCAAAATGGGTCTGAACTACCCATAAAACCTCTTTGAGCTAATCATCTACATAGGGCTTGTTCTCTACTCTAACTTCCTGATTCGAGCATCATGTAACACCCGTGTTCTTAAGATCTTCTCCAATTGAACAATCAATATTGAGGTGTAACCAATATGAGCATGTGTATAGGCACCCAATAGTACTGTGGCTGGATGTGAGGTGTATGAAGTAGCTCCAGCTTTAGATATTGGGATCTCATTAGCTTGGCCACCCCTAATGACATTAGGTACCTCCACACCCTTGTCTAGGGCCATAGGTTTCCTTAAATTCCTTATCAACACCATGTCAGTAATTCTCATCAACTACATAAATTGATCCATTATATATTTAGAAGGGATATGGGAATTTCTCAAAAGCTATGTGATGAGATAGGGGAAAGGTAGTGTGGTGCTGAACTTTAGCACCCCGTATCTAATCTCTTTTAAGATGTCCAATGGGATGTTCAGCTCTAACTCAACTATGAATGCAACCACCATACCCACATTCGTTACACCTAATGTATTATAATTGGCCGTGGTATGATATAGTGCCTTAATACATACCACTATGTCTTAATGTTAAACTTTAATGTATTCTTATGTATTTCCATCCTATTGACCCATGGAGAATTTTTCTCATTCTCAACAATGTGGTCCACTAACTGTCTAAAGTGCATAAGTTTGTTGTCCACACTCTTTACCCTCTTTAGCTTATTCATTCAGAAATTGTATTTTGGGGTCTTTACTACTGGCTTAAAAGTGTCTCCAAATAAGGAATTATAGATTGAATTATCAAAGATATTTACCTCATGGTCTTAAACTCTTACAATGTTTAACCAAAGGTGATTTCTCATTGAGTTGTCCTTGTATGACAGAGTTATGTTTTTGATATCGCCACATAGATGGTGTATAACTTCTCCACTAACTCTGGACCAATGTTTCTTAGGGTTATATTTATCTACCCTAACTCATAACTCTTAAAACATCGCACTAACTCTAGGATTTTATGTAAGGACTCTAGCAAAATTTGGGGCTCTTCTTGAATGTTTCTGTTTTTACCACCCCTATTTGTCAGTAAAACCCCATCAATATACTACTCCTGAGAGTTTAGGACTATCCAACATCATGGATAAACAACCCTTTTAAGTATGGAAATAATAGCACCCTCAGAGAATTCGAGGTTGGACTCTTTCTCACCAATGTAGTATTTTATCTCCTAATCATCAACCTTATTATCATCCCTACATTTTAGTGTCTTACCTTCCCTTTTCAAAATGGAGAGGTTTAATGGGGTTAGCATCTTTTACAAAGACCGTAGATATGGTGGCCTTGAACTTTCCTCTTATGGTCCACAAATGGTATTGTTTAGTCAAGGGGATAGTAGAGTACCTAACCTCATTTCTACTGGATCTATATGATTCACTCTCCAAGGCTGGAGGAGTGTCTCTGACTTTCTTTTTTCTTAAAGATATCCATCTTCATCTTGGCCTGTGATTTTGGCTCCATTGAACCTAAATTGGAATAAGTTAGACTTAATTCTAAGGTGTGAAAATAGTTGCAAGAATCTGCTCAGACGATCATTCCTATGGTCGTGTAATAAAGGTATGATCTACCTTCTGATTGTAGGAGCATTCCTAAAGTAATGAGAGTTTGTCATATCAGATGAATGCATAACATAATCGTACCTTGATAGGAAAATCAAGGGATGTGCTCGTATGATAAGCATCTACAAGATTGGAACTGATACCCCACAGTGACCCAACCTACAATCACATGTAGATATCCCGATTGTAGGTTGGATCATGGATTACACTAGCACTTAGAAAATTTAAAACACCAAATGTTTGACCCCTTTTAGACCCATTTGATAACAATCATTGATCAAAATTCATGCACAAATAGGTACTCAAATTTCCCTTGAGCCCTTAATTACTCAAACTTTTCCCCACCAATATTTTTTATAACATTAGTTGTATGCTAATCGCATCAACCTATATTTTCATAAATAAATTTAAAGCTTGATAGAGTATGAAAATTTACTCTTACTAATTGTTCTATTCAAATTTGAGAAACAAAGGTTGAACTGAGGGATTATCCTAAATTACATGACTAATAGGTAACAATTTCAAACTTGATTTTGCTTTCTTTGATCGATTGGAAGTGAAGGATTCTTTGTTACAATGATTGGAAATTATTTTGGTGTCTTAATTAGGTCTTTAGTATAGGCTTTAAGTGTTTAAACCCTAATTGGGCTGGGTCAAATCAGGTCCTCTATATTTAAGCAGACTCCACAGATGGTAGCATCATACGATCATAGAATTAAACCACAATCGTGACACCTTATCCTAATATGAGAGTTTAGAGAAACTACGTAGGAACATACAAGCATTAAGGATGATTGTGGTATGTAATCACGATCATTCCTTAAAATGTAAGTTCATGTACTAATTATTGATTTTTAGGAGTTCGATAAGATAATTAGCAGAACTATCATAAGATCATTGTATGATCACGGTGACCCATCGTAGGATAACTCACCAGATTTCATCCTTTAGGACTTCAATAAAATATGTGAAGATGATTGAACCCACGATTGTGGGATCTCCTCTTGGCGGTGTAATCTTCTCATGGGTTTAGTGGTAAGTCCATTTATGCACTTTCTTTCCTGGTTAATCCTTTAACAAGTAATACAAATTACCCTATACAAGTAATAAACAAAAAATCATGGGTTGCCTCCTAGGAAGTGCTTGATTTATCATTGAGGCACGACATGGATAAGTTGGTTACTTAGACTTTACCAATTAGTCCATGGGTTGACTTCCATAAAGTGCTTGATTTAATGTTGCAGTATGACTTGGGTGTTCTTGACACCTTAAGAACCATAATATCCATATCACACACTACTTTCACTTCATTAATGGACCCTAGATAGTGTTTCACCCACTGGATCCAGCTTATACTTTAGGCCTTTTTTATTATCCAACTTAAGTGCACCATAGGGGAACACTCTATTCACTCTATACGACCCTATCCATTTTGTATTCAACTTGACCAGATACAACTTTAGCTTAGACTCAAGAAGAGATACCAAATTACCAATGCTGAACATTTTTTTCTCAATCTTCCAATCATGGTATAACTTAACTTTTTCCTTGTAAAAGGCTGATAAATGATAGGCTCAGATATGGAACTCATCAATCACATTTAGCTGTTTGTTGTTCCCAAGAGCATATGCAATGTGTATGTGGTCTGACCAAGTAATACAGTGTCATTTTACAAAGCTGAAAATCGATCCCTCAGAGACTTGTGTTAAATAACTATTCAATTCTAGTTTGACTATTGAGATTAAACTAGTGCAAATGTAACAAAAAGAGTTTTGACAGTTTGTAATTAAAAGTAAACTAAAGTAATGCAGAAAACTAAAGACTTTGGACAATCAATAGATGAAAGACCAGGGTTAAAGGTCTACCAACAATCATACTACACTATTGAAATTCATTTGATAGATTACTTATCTTGGTTGTTGATGATAGGGTTTATCGTATGATCATGGTCTCCCGAACTCTAACCTACTACCTAACTGGATATTACAACTACATCATGGAGCGGGGATGTCATAATCCATTTAGATGCATTAAGATATCATCCTACATGTGAACCAAGAAAGGCTTCTAGGTATATCCCTATCCTAGTCACTAATTCAAATTCCTTATTTTAAGAAAGAATAAGAACCTTAGTCTCTTTATCCCCACGTTCTATCATCCTATTCCCCCTCCCGAGTTAACAAGGTTGATAATATATGTATTCTAAGGGTCGCAAATCCTTACAATAGTTAAAAAACAGTATAAAAAATCAAATATGATAACCAATCTAGAAAAACTCAATTCAAAGAAAAAGTAAACATGTTCTTGGCCTTAACACCGGAAAGGGGACTTTTAGACACTCATGGACAAAGTCGTAACCAATATGAATAAAAACATAATAAAATGCATTAAAAGGATTAAGTAAATAAATAAAAACCCTTGAAGTGTTTTACATCCCCTCTCCAAGTTTCAAAGTTATCCAAGGTGTATAACATCAAGTACAAGTGTCCTATTTATAGGAGGACAAAACTGCCAAGTTTTTCTACTAGGTCGCGTCACGGAGTTAATTTTCAGCCTCTAGCTGCACGATTCACCCTTACCATAGAAAAACAATGTTTTTGGTACATTAGGAAGCTCTTGGTGTATGTCATTCTCCATTTTTCCCTCTCTTTGGTCCTCGACACGCCCTTTACATCCAAGGTGTTCAAATCACGTGAAGTTGTGTCTCGTGCTTTCGTTGACCCATTACAAGCCTTTTTGTTTTGTTTCCACTTGATTTGAAGATTTTATATCCTTAATTTATCATAAAAAAACTCACCAAGAATCCTATAGAAATATAAACAAAAAATTAGAGCTCAAAACCACGCAACATCCAAGACGACAAACTAGAAAGTTAAGCTAAGAATACTAGTTTTACCGCTTTTGATCTTTCACTTAGTCTTGACTCTTGGCTTGATTAAATTAAACTTTAAACACTAAAAATAAGTTTTTACACACATAATAAAACAATCATACCATAAGTAAATCATAATTTACATTAGAATCCATTGCGATCAGCTAGAACAACACCTAGCTCAAGCTAGTAACACTAGTTTTCTCATTTAAATTCTAACTGACCAATTTGAGTACGAACTTGTTTGAAAAACACCTTTAACATTGTAATCATATACTTAAACAATTATATACTTATTTAAAATGACATTAAAAAATTAAGCACACAAGTTTCCTTCAAAACAAAACTAAATACACTAGGATAACAATAGTAAGGTGCATAAATCCACCTTAGATCATCACCTCACACTTAAAGCCTTGTTAGTCCTCGAAAAACTCTTTACTCTAAGCATCATAATCAGAGGAGACTATACACTTCTACTATAAGCAAGACGCTCAAGCTAGCACTACAATGACTAAACAAAATGCCAGTTTCTACATTAAGCATGTTATACACAATTGAAAGTTCAAGAACACTACTCCAAGACATCCTGGCCTCAAGAATTAACTTACCTAGTTGGAAAACTCAAGCATAGTATTCAATTAAGGACATCATAAGATTCACCGAACATGTTCCCTCACAACAAGAGAGCTACCCAAAATAACTCACATAAATTTAATTTATCACAAAATGGGTACAAGAATCAAATTGCGCTCAGTCTCACAAGAAATTAAGAAGTTACACAAGATGAACCATATGCTTTCCCTTAGTGTAGTGCTCCTCTAATATCAGAATGATGAAGCTTAGGATCAAATAGGTCCTTAATGGTTGTAATGTTGGCTAAGGACGGGTTGGAACTATTTTGGCCAAGAATAGTGACTATCTTCCCTAAGCACTTTAATACATCACATTATACCATCAACTCACCCTCAACAACCAAATTACACCACTTTCATGTACCCTATTATTTGGCTTTGCCCCATCTAATTAAGCTAAATTATATAAAATATGGTGGGAGTATTCTGTACACAACTTATTCATGTTGAACAACCCTTTTTTCCTTTGCATTACTTCACTCCCAACCACAACACATCAATTTTTACACACCAATAACAATCATTTTAGGGCTTCAAATTTACCTTCCTCCGACTTGAATTTCCAACTCCTTAAATTAATTAATTTTTCACTAAAGCTCTTAGGATCTTTGGATCAAATTAATTTCAATTAAAGAAGGGGATTAGGCTATATGTGATGATACGAAAGAAAAGATAAAGGCTCAACTGGGCTAACTAAGATTATGCACAAGGGTAGGTCTCAATAAGGGGTATGAACATGGCTATCAAAGAAATACCTATATCATCTCCTAAACCCACACTCTTTATTTCACTTTGCACACACCAGGAAAGTTCTAGACATCACATTCAATAAGGAATTACAAAAATCTCACACGCAAATGGTACATACTCAATTTAAGCAGGATCATCATAGACTCTTAACCAAACAGTAGCATGAATTCATAATTAAGCCCACAAGAACAAGAGTCATAAATATAAGCCTACGAGTCCCAAAAGTAGTAATTCACACAATCAATATGATTTTTAAAACCAAAACACTTGCATCATGCAGTGAAATGTAGCACCAACGAGAATATCTTATTTATTCTTAACATAAATTTTTTTAAAATTACCCTAAAACTTGGAATTTCCACACCACACACTTAAAACTCTACTTTTTCCCCAAAGTATACTTTTTAAAAGTAGAGATAGAAATACTCCCTGAGGCCTCTAGGCTTATCTAGTAGCATTTGTACACATCAAGAGGGTCTGCGGACCCCACACTTAGTCTTCACCATGCTTCTTAGCTCAGGTTTTCTGGTACTCAGATTTCCTATCAACCTGTGACTCAAATAAAGAAAAACTACTGAAGTAGAAACTAAAAATTCTAAAAAAAAAACTACCTTAACTTAGGTTGCCTCCCAAGCAGCGCCTCATTTAGTTCCGTGGCATGACCCAATCTTTATCTTTTCCATTTTCCTTCATTCTCTTCCTCACACTTAGATGCCATCTTCTTATTCATTTCTGACCTCTTGAGTGTGAACTCTCAAGGTCAACAACTCTCTCAACAATAGCCTTTTTAGAATCATTAATTTACATCATTTTAGGCTTGGGTATTGGTGGCTTGGGCTACTCTATGGGGAAGTCCAAAGAGGTCTTTTCTGGAATAAACTCCACCACCTATACTTATCCTCTTCAATCATTATAATCATATACAAATATTTTTAGTGGGATAGTATATTGAGTGGTTTGTACACTTTGAAAATTGCCTCTTCATAATCCAGCCTCATTGTGAGAGTGCCCTCTATTACATCTATCAATGCTTCTCCATCGCCAAGAATGGATGCCTCAAGATGACTGGTACATTTTTGTATGACTAAAAATATAAAACAATAAAGTTAGCAGGAATAATAAACTTACCAACCTAGATGAGAACATCCTCATGACTCCTTCAAGATAGGTTATGGTCCTATTTTCTAGTTGCACTAACACATAGCTTGGTCTTGGCTCCCCTAAGCCCAAAGTGTTGAACAAAGAAAGGGGCATCAAATTGATGCTTTCCCCTTAGTCACTAAGTGTATGGACCACCTTAATATTCCTAATTTGAATGAAGAGATTTAAATTCCTAGGGTCATTGTGCTTTTTGGGCATCTTCTGCATCACCACAGAGTTTCACTCTTCAATGAGTGCTACTGTCTCAATATCCTATAACTTGACTTTGTTATTGACCACATCCTTCAAGTACTTAGCATAGTTGGGCATTCCCAGGAAAATATCTAAACGTTGAAGATTAATATGAACCTCCCTCAATGTGTCAAAGAACTTCTTGAAGCATACATCATCCTTTGCTTTTCTAAGACTCTCTGGAAAAGGTAGTGGTAGTCTCTGCTTCTCTTGCAGCAACTTTGATTTTTGAGTACTCAAACTTCCTCAAATTTTTTGAAACTTTTTTAGATACTTATGTGGGAATCAACTCTGCATCGACCTCCTTAGTTTTCCTTGGAGGTTCTTCATTCAGCTCCATAGCACTTCTCAAAGTGATTGCTATTACTTGTTTAGAATTTTCAGTATCACTTGGAAAAACACCTTGAGAACTGGTGTTCTGTGCTGCTACAATCTGACCTATCTACAACTCCAAGCTTCTTGTAGCCGCTTGCTAGATTTTTTTTTGCCTGTTGACTCCTCATATTTGCTACCAACTGTGCTATACCAGCTATAAGTTATTTCAACACCTCTTCCATATTACTAGTCTGAGTTATGGCCTGATTCCTTTGAAGCTGTAGCTATTGAAATTGCTGCTATTGGTTGTTCCATTCTGAATTTGGTGGCTGAGTCTGCCACTTCAGGTTGTAGGCATTCTTATAATTCTGCCTTTTAGAATTTCCCACAAACAACACAAACTCAGGATTTGCAACACACATAGTCGCCGAATGCCCACTGTTACCGCAAACCTCACACCAACCTGCAGTCTATTAAATTTCATTAACTATGGATGCAGGCTGTGTAACCCCCAACTTCATATTGCAGAACTGAGTATTTAACTGATTTTGTAGTGCAACAATTTGGGCAGAAATAGCAGTAAATTTGTCCACCTCCAACAAACTTGCAACCTTCTTTGTAGTACTTCTTGAATTAGAATGCCACCTAGGACTTCCTTGTGCAACCTGATTGAACAATGTGTATAGCTCATCGTATGTCAACTCCAAAACTTGACCACCTGCAGTAGAATCTAGCAAAATTTTTGTGTTATGGTCAAGTGCCTCAACAAAAGTATGAAATAATACCTCATTGGAATGCTAATGATGTTGAGAGTCCCGAAGAAGAGCTTTAAACCCTTTCCGTGCATGATATAAGTTCTCATCTGGCTTCTATTTGAAGAACACAATCTCACTGCGCTGTCTCGCAGTATTGCCATATAAAAAGAATTGAATGAGGAATTTTCTGGTTAAGTCATCCTAGGTTATGATTGAACTTGCAAGCTCAATGTTCAACCACTTCTTTGCTTCCCCCAACAGTAAAAAAGGTAATAGTGTTAGCCTAATATAATTAGTTGACACACTCGTAGGGATGAATGTGGCACTGATATCCAAGTGGTTCTACAGATGGACTTGTCGATCTTTATATGAAAGCTCCACAAACTATCCACTGCTGATCAAAAGTTACATCATGTTATGTTTTATCTCAAAGTTACCTCTATCAGACGATTTTTGAAAAGGGGAGGTCAAATTTCTCAGAATTGGGATTTTCACTTCTTGAACTATCATGCGGGCTAGTTAATCTTCATCCATAAGAGCAAGATTTCCTTGTTCATCTTCAATTTGTCGAATATGGGGGAGAAGGATTGCTTATCTCCTCCATTGATAGAAGCGTTGCTCAGGTTTAGGGCTTGGTTCAACTAATTCCCTATACCTTTCCAGCTTACTAGTATGCAAACTTGTTTCCTGTAAATTTGATACCAACACCAAGTGTAAAGCACCAAAGAAATCTAAAAATTAAAACTAAAACAAAAATAGTTGCCAATTTACAAGTCCCCGACAACATCGCCAAAAACTGGTTATGCCCAAGAACACATGCAAGTGTAAATGGTCTCACCAAGTAATATAGTGGCCTTTTACAAATTCAAATATAGATCCCTCAGAGACTTGTGTTAAACAACTATTCAATTTTAGTTCGACTATTGAGATTAAACTAGAGCAAACATAACCAAAAGTGTTTTGATAGTTTGTAATTAAAAGTAAACTAAAGTAATGCGGAAAAGTAAAGACTTTGGACAATCAATACATGAAAGCAAGTTGTTAAAGCACTATGAACAATCATACTATGCTGTTGAACTTCATTTGTTAGATTACTTATCTAGGTTGTTGATTCATAGGGTTTATCGTTATGGTCTCCCGACCTCTAATGTTCTACCTAACTGGACATTACAACTACATCATTGAGTGGGGAGATAATAATCCATTTAGATGCATTAATATATCATTTTGTATATAAACCAAGAAAGGATTTTAGGTATATGCCTACCCTAGTCGCTAATTCAAATTCCTTATTTTATAAAAGAATAAGAACCTTACTCTATTTATCCCCATATTCTATCTTCCTATTCCCCCCGAGTTCGCAAGGTCGATAATATATGTATTCTTAGGGTCGTGAATGCTTAAAATAGTTAAAAAAAAGGATAAGAAAACAATCAAATATCATAATCAATCCAAACAAACTCAATTCTAAGCAAAAGTAAACATGTTCTTGGCCTTAACCTTAGAAAGGGGACTTTTAGCCACTCATGGACATAGTCATAATCAAGATCAATAAAACATGATAAAATCCATTAAAAATATGAAGTAAAAGAAGAAAAAATCTAATTGAAGTGTTTTCCATCCCTCTTCAAGTTTCAAAGTCGTCCAAGGTGTATAACATCAAGTACAAGTGTCCTATTTATAGTAGGACAAAATTGTTGAGTTTTTGCACTAGACTGCGTCGCAGGGTTAATTTTCCGCATCTAGCTGCATAACGCACCATTATCATAGAAAAACACTATTTTGGGTCCATTAGGAAGATCTTGGTGTATGTCACTCCCCATTTTTCCCTTGATTTGATCCGCGACATGCCCTTGACATCAAAGGTATCCAATTCACGTTAAGTTGTGTCTTGTGCTTTTATTGATCCAGTCCAAGCCTTTTTGTGTTGTTTAAACTTGATTTAAATTTTTCATATCCTTAATATATCATCATAAGTAACTCACCAAGAATCATATATCATTAAACACAACAAATTATAGCTCAAAACAACACAACATCCAAGACAACAATCTAGAAACTTAAGCTAAGAATACTTGTTTTGCCCCTTTTGATCTTTCACTTAGTATTGAGTCTTGGCTTGTTTAAATTACCCTTTAAACACTATAAAAAAGTTTTTCCACACATAATTACACAATCATAACATTAGGAACCCATTATACACATTAGAATCCACCACGATCAACTAGACCAACACCTAGCTTAAGCTAGTAACACTAGTTTTCTCATTTTAATTCTAAGTGACCAATTTGAGTACAAAATTGTTTGAAAGACACCTTTTACATTGTAATCACACACTTAAACACTTATTTTCTTATTTACATCATCATTAACAAATTAAGCACACAATTTTCCCTCAAAACAAGGCTAAATACTCTGCGATAACAATAGTAAGGTGCATAAATCCACCTTAGGTCATCACCCCGCACTTAAAGCCTTGTTCATCCTCGAACAACTATTTCCTCTAAGCATCATAAGAAGAGAAGACTATACACTTCTACTACAATAAATACACTAAGGCTAGCACTGTAATGACTACATAGAATGCAAGTTTCTACACTAAGCATGTTATACACAATTGAAAGTTCAAGAACACTACTCAAGACATCATGGCCTCAAGAATTGACTCACCTAGTTGGAAAACTCATGCATATCATTCAATTAAAGAAATCATACAATTCACCCAACTATCCTCAAACATATGCCCCAAAATAAAAGAGTTACCTAAAATCACTCACACAAATACAATTTATCACAAAATGGGTACAAGAATCAAATTGCGCTTACTCTCACAAGAAATTCACAAGTTACACAAAATGAACCATATACTTCCCCTTAGTGTATTACTCCACTAATATCAGAATGATGAAGCTTGGGATCAATTATGTCTTTAATGGTTGTAATGTAGGATAAAGGAAGAGTAGGAACTATTTTTGCCATGAATAGTGACTATCTCCCCTAAGCACTTTAATACATCACGTTATCCAATCAACTCACCTTGAACAACCATATTACACCACTTTTGTGTACCCATTCTTTTGTTTTTCCCCATCTCATTAAGCTTAATCATATTAACTATGGTGGGTGTATTCTGTGCACAACTTATTCAATTTGAACAACCCTTTTTTCTTTACACTACTCCACTCCCAACCAAAATACCAATTTTTACACACCAATAACTATTACTTTGGGGCTTCAGTTTTTCCTTTCTCCTACTTGAATTTCCAACTCGTTAACTTAATTAATTTTGCACTAAAGCTCCTAGGAGATTTGGATCAAATTAAGTTCAATCAAAGAAGGGGATTAGGCTACCAAAGAAAATCTAAAGGCTCAACTGGGCTAGCTATGATTATGCACAAGGGTAGGTCAAAATAAAGGGTATGAACATGGCTATAAAAGAAATACCTACATCATCTCCTAAACCCAGACTCTTTATTTTGCTTTGGAAACACACCAGGAAAGTTCTAGAAATAACATGCAACAAAGAATATACAAACATCTCACACACATGGCACATGCTCAACTCAAGCAGGATCATCATAGACTCTTCACCAACTAGTAGAATGAATTCATAATTATGCCCACAAGTACAAAAGTCATAAACATGAGCCTAGGAGTCTCAAAAGAAGTAATTCACGCAATCAACATAAAAACCAAAAAACTTGCATCATGCAGTCAAATATAGCACCAACAAGAATATTTTATTTATTCATAACACATAAATTTTAAAAATTACCCTAAAACTCAGAATTTTCGCACCCCGCACTTAAAAATCTACTTTTTACCCAAAATATACTTCTTAAAAGTAGAGATAGAAATACTCCTGAGTCCTCTAGGTCTAGATAGTAGCATTTGAACACATCAAAATGGTCTGAGGACTCCACACTTAGTCTTTTCCATGCTTCTTAGCTTAGGTTTTCTGTTACTCACACTTCCAATCAACTTGTGACTCAACAAAAATAAAAACTAGTGAAGTAGAAACTAAAACTTCTGAATATAAAACCTATCTTGACTTGGGTTACCTCCCAAGACGCACCTGATTTAGTGTCGCGGTATAACTCAATCTTTATCTCATCTATTTTCCTTCATCCTCTTCCTCACACTCGGGTGTTATCTTCTTATTTGTTTCTAACCTCTTGAGTGTGATTTGTCAAGATCAATAACTCTCTCAAAAATAGACTTTTAAGGCATATCAATTTACATCATTTCAAGCTTAGGCTGCTTAATGAGAAAGTCCAAAGAGGTCTTTTGTAGAATAGACTCCACCACCCCACACTTATCCCCTTCAATCACTGTAATCATGTAAAAATCTTTGTAGTGGGATAGTGTGTTGAGCGGTTTATACAATTTACAAACTACCTCTTTATCATCTAGCCACATTATGAGCGTGCCCTCTCTTACATCTATTAATTCTTCTTCCGTCGCCAAGAATAGACGTCTCAAGATGATTGGTACTTTTTAATCTACCTGAAAATCTAAAACAATAAATTTAAAAGGAATAATAAACTTACCAACCTTGATTAGAACATCCTCTATTACTCCTTCAGGATGGGCTATGGTATTGTTTGCCAGTTTCAGTAAAACAGAGCTCAGTCTCAGCTTCCCTAAGCCTAAAATTTTGAACAAACAAAGGGGCATCAAATTGATGCTTTCCCCTAAGTCACTAAGTGTGTGGACTACCTCACTATTCCCAATTTGAATGGAGAGAGTGAAATTTCCATGGTCTTTGAGCTTTTTGGGCATCTTCTGCATCACCACAGAGTTGCACTCATCAGTGAGTGATCCTTTCTCGACATCCTGTAGCTTGACTTTGTTAGTGACCACATCCGTCAAGTACTTAGCATACTTAGGCATTCCCTGTAAAATATAGAAAAGAGAAAGGTTAATATGAAGCTCTCTAAATGTATCAAATAACTTCTTGAAGCATACATCCTCCTTTTCTTTTCTAAGCCTCTGTGGGAAAGGTGATGGTAGTATCTTCTTCTCCTGTTCATCAACCTTAGTTTTTAAGTATTCAAGCTTTCTCAAATTTTAGCAACTTTTCTGGATACTTATGGGGGAATCAACGCAACATCAGCCTTCTTAGTTTTCTTTGGAGGTTCTTTATTCAACTCCTTACCACTTTTAAAAGTGATTTCCATTACTTGTTTTGGATTTTTAGTATCACTTGACAAACCACCTTGAGGCCTGGTGTTCTGGTGCTGCTACTATCTGACCTATCTATAACTCTAAGGTTCTTGTATCCGTTCGCTGGATTTTTATTTCTTCCCGTTGACTTTTCAAACATTTTGACAACTATGCTTGACTAACAATAAGTTGTTTTAACATCTCTTCCTCATTGCTAGTCTGAGTTGTGACCTTATTCCCTAGAACTTGTGGCTGTTAAAATTGCTATTATTGGTTGTTCCATGCCGGATTTGGTGTCTGAGTGATGTTCCGGCTTTTGACGAAACATTTTAGGCCTTTTTCTTAGGAAAATTATGTGTTGTCAAGAAACTATTGTTGTATTTAACATCAAACTTTAGTGTTTTTAGGATAAAAACTGAGCATGGAGAATAACTTGGAATATCTGGACAAAACAGGATTATTGCTGAAGAAAAAAAACCAACAACGGCTTAGGCGATGGATCATCGACATTGCAATGAATAGTCATCCTAAATCATTTCCCAAAAGATGAAGGCAGTGCCACTGGACTAACTATGATGGTCCAGGCAACGGACCATCAACCCTGTGATGAACCATCAGCCTAAACCATCCCCAAGAAACAAAATGCAGTATCACTGGAAGTCCTGCGGCAGTCTAGGCAATGGACCATCAACCCTGTGATGAACTGTCGACCTCCCCATCACTAATAAATAGAATGTGGTATCACTGGAGCTCAAGATACGGTCCAGGTGACAGACCGTCGCCCGACCCGTAGAGCATGACTCGACAATTCTGAGTTTAAATTTTAAAACCCCAGTCCTGTAATCATATAAATACTAAGTATTATGTTTTATTGAGGGGACTTTTTGATAGTGCTATTACACTTTCTCCTCTATTGAGAGCATTGCAATATTTTTCTTTGAGATTTTGAAGCTAGATCTGGAGATTTGACTATATTTCTATATTTCTCCATTGAAGATTGAGAAGAACAATATTGTAACTTTTGTAAGTACTCTCTTGAAGTTATTAATGAATATCAATATGTTTTTGATTTTTGATAAGGAGATGAGTGGCTAAGCTCCCATAACTAGGGTTATGGGAACCTTGATATAGAGAGTTGTTTGGGGTTGTGAATTCATCTGATTTCTAACACCTATCTAAATTAGATGAATCTCTCTTCATTATAATGACATCTCTTGGTTGTAAACTTGAGAAGTGAGCCCACGAACACCACTTGTCTGAACAAGAAAGTGGATGTTGGGAAAAGAGATAATTTACATGAAATCCATTAATTTACCCTTTGGGTTAAGGGTTAGTGCCCTAATGGGATCAACTCTTATGAGAATTCCATTGAAAAATACATGAATCCTTTAAGTTCGAAAGAAGTAAAGGGTGAAATAGCCATTAGGTTGAGAAACAAGTGGGTAATTCATAGAATTCAATACTTCTTGCAATTGAAATTATAAGTTAGAAATTGAATGCAAATTCACAACCCTAACTGTTTGATCATCTTGGTGAGCATAACTCTAGTTAACTCATTCTCATTGAAATTATACCTACATTAACTCTCATTATCTGGATCTAGGTGTGATACAAGAATGAAAAAATAATATTAACACATTAAAACCCATCTTCACTTTGCAGCCTTAGTCAACAGTCCATTAAGAATCAACTTACTTAATTGCACAAGTATTCCCAGTGGGATTCGACCTCAACTTTTGTTGGGTACAATATTTGACAAGATCACTTACACTTTCATAAGAAAGGTGTAATTTAGGCATATCAAATTTTGGCGCCATTTCTGGGGAATATGGTTGTCAATTAAGTCTGTGATTGTGAATTGACCTTTGGTCAAAGTTTCCTATTTTTTTTATTTATTGTGTTTGTTTATGCAGGTTGATTGTCTTGTATGACAAGTACACAGAGATTGGGTGAACCATTATTACCTATTCATTTAGAACCTCAACTTATTGGAAGAATGGATGGTCAACAGGACCCAGAGAGAGTATCTTCTCAGCAGGAAGAAGCTAGACTAGCTGTTTTGGCAGATGCACAAGTGAACCAGCAGAATACAGACAATGCAGGTAGGGAACTAAACCCAAATGACGATGATGATTTATTAAATCCCATCAACCCAAGGCGTGCAGACAATGTTCCTGCACCGACAAATAGGAATATTAATAGAAATCACCCTATCAGGGTAAAACCAGAACGCCAGGCCGTCCAATTTAATCTAGAAAATGATAATGATGATTTGGATGGAGCTGGTGCAATAGGGGCTATTATTCCTCCGCCTTAGCACCCAGAGCCAAGTTCAATATCACGAGCACTATGATCTAGTTATTACATCTCAAAGGGCTGTTCGGTGGACTTGTGGGTGATGACCCGAATATGCATTTAGTTAATTTTATCTCGATATGCAAATCATTTGACACCCTAGGAGTTGGGCAAAATGCTATTCGGTTGCGGCTATTTTCTTTATCTCTGTTTGGGTAGGCAACCTTATGGTTGAATGGGCTAACTCCTGACTCTATTACCAATAGGAGGCAACTAAAAGATGCTTTCCTAGAAAGGTTCTTTTTGCCATCTAAGAGGGCACAATTAAGAGAAAAGATCAATAACTTTAGAAAGCTTCCAACTGAGGCTCTTCGTGAGACTTGGAAGAGGTTCAAGAATAAGCTTATGTAGTGTCCAAATCATCAGATGACTAATGCCCACCTGATGGAAATCTTATATGAGGCCTTGAACTCTGTGATAAAGCCAGTAGTGGATAATGCTGCAAATGGGGGCATTCATGGATCTCACTTTTCTGAAAGCAGCTGAGATTCTTAATCGAATGATGAAACAAAGTAGAGCTTGGCATACCAGGGAGTATGAGGTAGCAAGATCTACTGTATCTATTAGCATGACCACAGAGCAGAGATGGAGAAAAGAAGAATATGACCAAGACATGGCTCATATAAAAACGCAGATGGATCTTCTTACTAAGCACTTATTATCAGGAAAGATAGAGAAGGTTAAAGCTGTAGTATCACAGAGAAGAAATGACTCTAATTCTGAGGAGGAACCCAATTACTTGAACAATCAGAGAGGTTTCTGAGGCGATGGACAAGGAAATCAAGGTTGGAACTATTATGAAAAATCTGGATATAAGGACCACGACTAAGGCAATTAGAAGAATAAAAATAATAGGAGTGGGTTGTATGTTTCTTCAGGAAATTGTGAGGCTTCTACGACTAGTTTAGGAATGATGTCCATGGAGGACATGATTGCTAAGTTATTGAAGGGAGTTGAAGAAACTAATACTGGGGTGGCTGAGATGAAAAGTGATTTATTTTCTATGAATAAGTTGGTTGATTCACACTCTACATCGATAAAACAATTGGAGCAATAGATGAACCAACTGTCTACCGCATTCAATCAGAAGAAGAGTGGCACTTTACTAAGTGACTCAGTTAAGAAAAAGGATGGTTCTTGTATGGTAGTTACCACTAAGAGTGGTAAGGTATTGGCAAGACCTCTTGTGGGTAGGCCTGTGGTTGATATTATGGCAGATGATGTTTAAGAAGCGGAAATTGATCATCCAGTGGAGTCTGAGAAATTGGATGAGATTATTGATGATACACCATCCAACCATCAGCAGGTTGATGAGTTAGAGAAGAACAAGGAAAATGTAGATGAAGTGGTGGTTAATACTCTCCCAAAACCACCAGCTCCATCAAAACCACCTCATCTATTTCCCCATCGATTGAAAAAGAGGGCCGATGACACAAAGTTTGGGAAATTTATGGGCATGCTTAAGCAGTTGACGATCAGTTTGCCACTAGTGGAGGCATTGGAACAAATTCCCGGGTATGCAAAGTTCATGAAAGACCTTGTCACGAAGAAATGGATAGTTACCTATGAGACAGTGGATAATCTTCTTCATTGTGATGCTATTTCCATAAGTTCTTTGGTGCAGAAGAAGGCAGACCTAGGAGCATTTACCACATCATGCACTATTGGGCCTCTTGATTTTGCAAAAGCTCTATGTGATTTGGGAGCTAGATAAACTTGATTGCACTTGCTGTGTATAAGAAATTGGGTTTGGGGGAGCCTACTCCCACAAATATGAAACTAGTTATGGTGGACAGGCCTGTAAAGTGGCCCGTGGGGATTCTATATGACGTATTAGTGATGGTGGCCAGTTTTATATTTCTAGAAAATTTTGTCATTCCCAATTGTGAGGTAGATTTCGAGGTGGAATCCCTCATCTCTATTCTTAAGGGATATAAGAGGGCTATTGGTTGGACAATTGCAGATATCATCCATATCCCTCTTGGTATATGTACACAAAAGATTCATCGTGAGGAGGATTGTGTTCCGACTATTTAACACCCGCTTCATCTAAACCCACCTATGTAAGAGGTAGTGAAGAAAGAAATCATCAAATGGCTAGATGCAGGGGTGTTACACCCCATTTTAGAAAGTAAGTGGGTGAGTCCCGTTCAGTGCGTGCCCAAGAAAGGGGGAATAACAGTTGTGGCTAATAAAAAGAATAAGTTTATCCTACTCAATACTATTACTGGGTTGAGGGTGTGTATGGATTATAGAAAACTCAACTCGTAGACACGAAGGACCACTTCCTAATGCCCTTCATAGATTAGATGCTTGATCGGCTAGCGGGAAGGGGTTGGTACTATTTCTTAGATGGGTACTCTGGCTACAACCAGATTTCTATTGCTCCTGAAGATCAATAAAAGATGACATTCACATGCCCATATGGTAAATTTTCTTTTAAGTGGATGCCTTTTGGTTTGTGTAATGCACCCGCCACTTTTCAGCGGTACATGATGTAGATATTTTCTGATATGGTTAAAGAAACCTTAGAGGTGTTTATGGATGACTTCTCGGTGGTTGGTGATTCTTTTGAGCTCTGCTTGCTAAATCTTAGTTGGGCATTGCAGCGGTGTAAAGAGTTCAATCTTGTCCTTAATTGGGGAAAATGCCACTTCATGGTGAAGGAGGGCATTGTTCTTAGCCACAAAATCTCAGCTAAAGGCATTGAGGTAGATAAGGCAAAGGTTGAAGTGATTGAGAAACTACCTCCCCCATCTCAGTTAAAGGGGTACGTAGATTTCTTAGTCATGCGGGGTTCTACTGTAGATTCATAAAGGACTTCTCAAAGATTGCAATCCCACTTTGAAAACTTCTGGAGAAGAAGACTAAGTTCACTTTTGATGATGACTGCAAAAAGGCTTTTGAATGCCTTAGGTTGAAACTAGTGGAAGCTCCAATTATTGTTGCTCCTAATTAGACGAAGCCATTTGATATTATGTGTGATACCAGCGGAGTGGCACTAGGAGCTATTCCATCTTATATATTATGCAAGCAAGGCACTAAATGGTGCTCAAAAAAATTATTCTGTGACTGAACAGGAACTTCTAGCAGTGGTGTACGCTTTTGAGAAGTTTCAGGCATATTTGTTAGGTACCAAGGTAGTGGTGCACACTGAACACTCTACCTTAAGGTACTTAATAGCAAAGAAGGAGGCTAAGCCAAGGTTGATTCGGTGGGTATTGCTACTTTAGGAATTTGACTTCAAAGTTAAGGATCGAAAGGGATGTGAGAATCAGGTAGCAGATCACCTATCCAGACTCAAAGGCAAACATGCAGTCAAGGACGAGCTAAAGATTGAAGATTGCTTTCCGAATAAGAAAATATTGGCTGCAGTGCTCAAAACAGTACCCTGGTGTGCTGACTTCATGAACTATGTGGTAAATAAAATAATGCCTGAGAATCTTTCCTTTCATCAAAGGAAAAACTTTCTCCATGATGTGACACATTATTTTTGGGATGAGCCGTATCTATTTTGGCAGTGTGCGGATGGAATTATTATGTGGTGCTTCCCAAAAGTAGATATGTTGAGTATACTAGAAGCAAGTCATGCTTCCCCAGTTGGAGGTCACCATGCAGGTGATCGGACTGCAAAAAAAGTGCTTCAAAGCGGCTACTATTGGCCCTTCTTGTGCAAAGATGCCTACGAGCTCATAAAGAGATATGACCAATTCAAAGGCAAGGGTCTATCTCAAATCACCATGACATGTCAATGTCTAAAATACTAGAGGTAGAATTATTTGATGTCTGGGGCATTGACTTCATGGGGCCCTTCGTGAGATCAATTGGGATGAAGTACATATTACTTGCTGTTAACTACGTATCAAAATGGGTCGAGACAGTGGCTCTGGCATATAATGAAGGAAAGCAAATTGTTGCATACTTAAAGAGAAATATCTTCTCTCACTTTGGGGTACCACGTACCATCATAAGAAATGAAGTATAAAACTTTTGCAACAAGATGTTCAGAGCCGCATTGGCAAAATATAGAGTTAATCAATATTAAGTGGATACCCCATACCACCCATAAACCAGTGGGCAAATGGAAATCTCTAATCAGGAAATCAAGGCTATCCTTGCCAAGACTACAAATGCTAGAAGGAAAGATTGATCTAGGAAGCTGGACGATGCTTTATGGGAATATCGAACAACTTTCAAGACACCTATTGGCATGTCACCATACCAATTGGTTTATGAAAAGGCGTGTGATAAGCCAATTGAGTTGGAGCATAAAGCGTTGTGGGGACTAAAACGGCTTAGTCTGAACTGGAAAGAAGCAGCGAATATAAGACTGGGGTAGCTGAATGAGATGGATGAGTTCTATCTTGGAGCTTATGAAAGAGTTGATCTATACAAGGAAATAATGAAGAAGTACCATGACCGTAGAATTGAAAAATGGGATTTTCAGAAAGGTGACTTGGTGCTCCTCTTCAACTCAAGGCTTAAGATTTTTCCAGGTAAGCTCAAATCCAAATGGTCTGGCCCATTTAAAGTCAATCAAGTCTACTCGTCTGGAGTAGTGGAACATGAAAATGAAGATGGTAGTGTCTTCAAGGTTAATAGGCAGCGGTTGAAGTTGTCTATCAATCCAATGGATTCGATAAAAAGTACTGCTACCATCTATATCGATGAAGTCTGAGTAATCGAGATAACTAAGTTGTCCCACGATAATAAATCAGGTGCTAGTGGGAGGAAACCCTCAGTGTGTTGTTATAAAGCATTAGTTTAAGTTATTTTGTTCAAGTTGAAGGGTTCGTGTAAGTTTGTAGGCATGGCAATGCAGGAAAACAGAAGAGAATGAGTTTGAGGGGACCGACAGATTAACCAAGGAACCATCGCTACCTCGATGGACTATCGTTAGGAACCATTGCACCAGATGCCAGAAATAAAGTTACTGGGAAAGTAGCATCGGGTTGACCGATGAACCATTGCAAGCTGGACGGATCGTAGGCCCAACTATCGCTAATGAGTTGCAAGGTAAGGTCACTGGAAAGGGACGATGGCTCATCTGATGGACCATCGCACTTTAGATGGACCGTCGCATGAACCATCGCACTTAACCCTAGTTTAGCGAGTCGGGCTGGATCAATTTAAATTTTCAAATATTTTATTCTTATTCGACCCAATCGATTTTAAATGGATAATTTAAAGTGGTTAAGTAACGTCCCAACTGTTCAAGTGCCTGAGACTATTTAGTTTCCATGCATTCAATGTATCTGAGCCTTTTCATGTCCTTCTAAAACTTCTCCTCTTCCCTTTCCCATATATTTAAACTCCATTCCCTTCTTCTTATTTTTTCTATCACAAGAAAAACAAATCTCTCACAAAAACAAGGGTCTATTTATTGTTCTATGTTTAGTGTGCAAGTAATATTAGTGACCATGTACTGTATCACCAAGGTATGATTTGTTCATCACTCTCTATTTTATTCAACATTCAGAAGAAAGAAAGTATGTGAAGGCTTTAATGTTGAAGTAATTCTCTTTTCTCTTTATTGATTCTGTATGGGTCTGAACTAAGTCAAAACCTAACAAACACTGTCCTAGGTGAATTATGTGTATCCCATGGACCGAAAATGGAAAAAGTGGTGATGTATTATTGATTAAAATACCATGAAAATCTTGTTTAAATAAAGTGTACGCAAGGTGTTCAAAAAAATGCAAAAATGAGGCCTGAATTTGAAAATTGCAGGCGACGGCTTGTGCGACGAACCGTCGGACACTTGACTACCCATCATTTGAAGCTGTTATAGATTTCCCAGAAATGAATTTACTAGAATTGACCAGACGGTTGGGATCGAAGTACCGTCGCATACCCGATGAACCATCGCCCTACCCGTTGCTGGCTAAATTTTTTTTTGTTTTTGATTTGAGTTTACAAGCTGATAAATGTTTTCCTTATAGGTGATATGGAAAAAAAACTACCACTAAATAGAGGTAGGGGTAGGGGACTAAAGATCCAGGACAGAGCCATCACAGGGTTCAGACGTACCGGTACACCACACCCAACAAAGATGCTAGGTGATTTCTTTATCCGCCCAGTCTGAAGAGGAGGGTGATAGAAGTAGCAGCAATAGATCAAGCTTGAGCCTAGTTAATAAAGGGGTTGAAACATCTAACCCTGTCCAAATGTAGTTTTCAGAATAGGAGGACCCGAATATTGTTTGACGCAACTGTGGGAGGCTATTGGGTGACAGGTTGAAGGCGCTCGAAAGCATTTCTACAGGGGATCAATAAAACAGATAGGTTGGAAGTCAAGAGACCTATTTTCGAGGAATATCAAATTGTGACTACAACTCTTCATGAGTTTCCAGAACTCGAGCGTCGATTCAATCAATATGAGTTGACATGGATGAGTAGGACACTTAAAACCTATCATACGAATCTGGTATGTGAGTTTTTTGCCAACTAATTGGCTTTGCTGGAGAAGGACTGTCCTCCAGGTGCATCAGTAAGTGACATGAACAATCTCTACACAGTCCCTATGCGTGGAGTCAATATAGACATCTCAGAGCATATGTTGAATAGGTTCTTATTAGGGCTCGAATATCAGATACCGGGTGTAATACCAGATTTAAAGCATCGATTGTTCACAATGACCAATCAAAGACCTTGGCTAGATAAAATATTGACAGAGGAAGGTAAGCCGGCGTGGTTACATAACCCCCGTGAAAGGATATCTAAGTCGTCCCTAAGCTTTAGGGCCAAGTTCTTGTGGGAAATTATGAGACTGAGGCTAATGCCAAAAGGCGGTGATGACCACTTAGATATAAATAGAGATATGATTGTTGCTGCGTTGATTGAAGGATAGACAGTGGATTTCAGCAACATTATAGCTGATAAATTATTTAACTGCACTCACAGAACCATAATTGCACTACTTTTTCCATGTCTTATCACAGATTTGTGTAGGCAGGCAAATGTCCGTTTGATCAGTGGAATTGATAATGAGGTCCGAGAAATGCAAAAATAGAATATTAAAAATACAAGGGATGCTTCAAGGCTTATATGAGAGTCAATCGATCTCTAGCCCAACAGACTCTGTCGGCAGCAGTTCCTAAATCATCAGAGGTTCCTTCAGGTATGCCATAACCTCTTGATATGTATGTGCCTCCTACCACATCTACAGGTTCAGCTTTGATCCCTATTGATAGGACTACAGATTCTGCATTAGTCCCGCTCCAATAATCTAAATATAGGCTAAACCAGGAGAACTTTACGAAGGCGGTTCAAGCCCATAAATGGTTTGAAAAATAGTTAGCTATATGGGGAGAAGATTTCAAATCCTTTGTTGAAATAATTGTAGAGATAGCAGTACGTCCTTTTAGGAACATTCAGCTAAGAATTGATGATATGGAGGAGTAAATCAATAAGAAGATGGATACCATGTCTATTCCAAATTTCGCTAAATTTATGGTGGAGTTTAGACAGGCTCAGAAAGATATAGTAGAGAAGAAATGCCAGCCGCAGTAGTCCATGTTTGATCCGACCCAAATTTTAGGTGATGAGAACGAAGGTCCTGTTGACCTAATAGGGAGATCGATAAAAGACAAGGGTAGGAAAACAGTAGAGACAGATGAAAAAGCAGAGAAAGCCACAAAGAAAGCAACTAATAAAAGAAAACTTGAAGCCATAACATCGGAAGAGAGAGGAATATAATGTATAGAAAGAACTTAAGAGATCAAAGAGATTAGAGAAAAAACGGAGGAAGAAACTGCAGGATGAAGCTGCTGGTGTTTCCACCAGTTTGGCCCCATCTAGGAGGCCAATTTTTGACCCTATTCACTGTGAGATCCCTCCAATTTTAGAGGATATTGATGTGAGGACCCCTACCACCATAGGGGTCAATGTTTCTGAAGACGAGACCAAAGTAGCCTCGGAGAATTTGACTGACGCCTCATCTGACTGAGAGGATGTACAAGTATTTTCCTCCCTTTGTTCTTGCTTTGCATGCATTGAGGACATTGCATTATTATTTTAAAGGGGTGGTGATACTTGTACCATGGGTTTTTTTATTGCCGATGTTTTCCCCCTCATGTTTATCTAGGAGAACCGGCATGTTTAGTCTGCATTTTTATTTTTATGTAATGTAAATATCATCAAGTGATTATTAATATAAGTAATTTTTTGTTCTGTTGGCATCATTATGCATATATGGATGATAAGTGATTGTGTTAAAGTATCTTAAATTTTTGTATAATTAATTCTTCTTACCATGTGGTAAAGTGTTGTGAAACCATTTGTGACTCTAAAAATAGCATTAGATTGTAGAGTAAGGCAAAGCATAGATATGTGATATGATTCCCAAGAGCTAGTAGGATAGGAATTAACTCATTGCCTCTGTGTGTGAGTATTTGTGCAGTTCTTGCATAAGTGTTACACCTAGAACTTGCCTGATTCATTAGATGTTGTCGAGTATGTGACCCAATAAGATAAGATAGTAGTCCTCCTTGTTTTGTTAGTCCACTTATCCAAAATAATGACCCACCAAAAACATTTTATTCCTTTGTAAACCCAGTTGAGCCTTATTATTGTTTGTTCCATCCAAATAAGTTTGATTCACTCTCTAGAAGGTGTTAACACTTAGCTTTTATAACACCCCGATTTGCTGAACCAGAATGCTACACGGTGCTCATGACCCCGAGGGACCACAAGCTAACCCATGACTGATATCTGTACCTGTATACTGCAAATCATAATATAATAATGCGGAATACATGGAACTGTAAGGCCATAAGGTTCAACTGAATACAATCATGTGGGCGAAAATACCCAAAACAACTAAATATGAACGTAAATCTGGAAGCCTCTAAACTGTCTGAATAAGGAGTTGAAGGAACATGTCTCCAACTAACTCCATAAAACTGAAATGAAGAAATAGATAAGTGAATCAAATCATATTTTCCTCGAATCAATGAGGACTCACTGTGTCTCTGCGACTGGAATGCTGCCACTACTGCTGGGCTGGAGCTCGTATCTAGGAACCTATGGTTTAACATGAAAAGAAAGCACCATAGTGCAAATGCGTCATTACAACTGGAGTACTAAGTATACGAGGAAGGTAGGCTGAACATAAAGGGTTTCATGCATGAACAACACTGACTGACTAATATGAACGTGGGAGTGCAAACACACATATATAGAAACTGGGACCGTGAATACGTAATAACATAACTTGTAAGCTAATACATGGTTTACTGTTAACTGTCATTACTGATACTGAAACTGATAACATGGGAGACTGTATCTAACAGTCCTGTATATACTGAAATCTGAAGAACGCCCTGAGTTCTTTTACTGAGACTGATACTGAAACTAATAACATGGATGACTGTATCTGACAGTCCTGTATATACTGAAATCTGGAGAACTATCTGAGTTATTTTACTGAGACTGTTACTGAAACTGTGGGAGGTAGTGTTTAACTGACATGCCCCATGTACGCCGTTATGGCTAAGCTGGGGTCCAATCTCTGCCCCGACTGGAGGGGTGTCAATACCGCGCCACTGGTAAGGACAGCTGTGAGTGACACTTATCTGGAAGGTATTCAATGAGAATGGTAGGAACCCTAAACTGACGGGTTAAGCCACCTCATCAACCCTAAGCTAACGGGTTAAGATGTCTCAACCTACGCTGGCTACATAGTTCTGGAACACAAGGATTACTACTAAGAATCATACCCTGAACTGGCGGGTGAGTTCCCAACCTTGGGTTCGCTTGGTGCTAACCTCTACTCCCATCTGGAGGGACTGGACATGAATAACTGACTATACATGACTTGATCTTACTGAATTCCATTGACTGGTGTAATGTTACTGATATCTGAAAACTGACTAAGATCATGAGGTTTTCCTGAGTCACATGACTGACTGAAGTCTATGAATCATAGCTTGAGTTCGGATATCGTGAAACATGACATGGATCTAGGCACACAGCTATATTTTTTGGGTACAAGTACCCCCAGAACTCGATGGAAGGAAACTGACACACATGACTGACTTGATCATAAGAGTAGAGTCCATAATATATAATATCATAAGTAGGGATCTCATACTATGCATGGAAGTTCATGTGGATTGCATGGTTATCATACATCTTGTTCATAAGTAGGATTTGTAAGTAAACATAGCATAATCTCATAAGAATAGTTCATGAGTATTCCAACAATATTTACAAGGCACATTATCAATCATGGAAGTCATTGGAACGTAAGGGCATATCATGAATCCTTCACTTAGTCACAATTTAGCTATATTGCATGATTTCTAGTTCCTTAGGCATTTTTCAAACACCTTACATGCACATCTTAAGCATAGGTGAATTCATCAAATTATACATCATGAAAAACCAAATTTACATGTTTCCAACTCATATGATATCATGAATTCACAGAAACATATAAAGATTCCATCTTGGGAATCACCCAATATCAACAACATGGTCATCAACACCCAACAATATAGAAATCATACTTTATAATGAAAAAGAGGAAAACAATCAAGCATCAACATGGGTATGATCATATCACCACAATCAACCAAGCTTTTGTATTTTAAAGATTGATTCTTGAACTCTATGAACGACTTGAATCCATAGATGAACACTACGCATACCATAGAAGGAAGATTATTGATGATTGACAGAGGAATTTCCTTGAAATCGGATCTTCAAGCTTAATTATGCAACCCTAGTTGTTTTTATCCTTTAGTGCTCTTGGATGATGAGCTTTGAGATGAAAATAGGGTTGCAATAGGTTTAGAAGCTATATATTTCGTTGGGTTAAGTTTAGGGACGTGTAAGGAGTATTTAAAGACTTAATTACCTTTAAAATAACTCAAAACGGAGAGTTTTTGACACCTGGAATTGACTTAGGCGGCGCCCAAGTGATCTCCTATGCCTAGGTTGGGCGGCGCCTAACCAATCGCCTATGATTGGGTTAGGCGGCGCCTAACCAATCGCCTATGCTTACTGTCTCTCACAAAAATGGGCATAACTTTTTGCTCGGGTATTGGATTAAGGCGAAATTGGTATCGTTGGAAAGAAAATTCAATTCTCTACAATTTGTTGGGTCTAAATCAGCTAAAATACCACATTAACATCGAGTTATACTCGTTCAAAAATGACCCTTGCAAAATCGAACACTAAAACTTGATGGATTCAAAAACTCTTAGCTTGCATTACCTTAAGTGACTCATATGAACATTCTTAATGAATCATAAGCTATACTATCACTAGAATATTCATTGTAAGTCATGTACTCAAGTATGAATCACAGTATTAGAAACATGTGGGGTATTACAATATCTTCCCCTTGGGAACATTCGTCCTCGAATGAGAATTTACTGAGAAGGGATATAAGACAATAGAACCTGAACTGAACATGAAGAACTGAAACTTGATCTCATGACTGACATGCTAAACATACTGAACTCGTGCATATCTGATGCACGGACAACTGATACATGAATGCATGACTGAGTATGAAATGATTAATAGGTACCAAGTTTATACTGGAAACATGAACATGAAACTTAATAAGCTTAAGGAAAACTGTTACCTTGAGCTTGATCTGAATTGGCGGGGAAGAGGTGAGGATACTGGGTACACATATCTACTTTTTCTTCCCAAGTATCTCCCTCATGAGACTGGTTTCTCCAAAGAACCTTGACTAGATGGACTTCTTTGTTCCTCAATCTACGAGTCTGATAATCTAAGATTTCGACTGGAATCTCTTCATAAGAGAGGCTGTTCTGAATGTCGATGCTCTAAATAGGGACAACAACTGATGGGTCAACTATGCACTTCTTTAGCAAAGATACATGGAAGACTGGATGGACTGAGGCTAGATCTGAAGGCAACTCAAGCTCATAAGCTACCTTGTCGAAGCGACAAAGAATTCTAAAGGGAACGATATACCGGGGACTGAGTTTTCTTTTCCTGCCGAACCTCTTCACTCCCTTCATGGGATAGATCTTAAGATATACATAGTCATTGACCTCGAACTCAAGATCCTTTCTACGAACATATGCATAGGACTTCTATCGGCTCTGAGCAGCCCGGAGTCTCTCTCTAATCAACTGAACATTCTCTAAGGCGTCGAATACTAAGTCAGGACCTATGACTGAGGCCTCACTAACTTTGAACCAACCAATCGGAGATCTACATCTCCTACCATAAAGAGCTTCGAATGGAGCCATCCGAATACTAGAATGATAGCTATTTTTGTATGTAAACTCAATCAAAGGCAAGTGGTCGTCCCAACTTCCCTTGAATTCAATTGCACACGCCCTTAGCATATCTTCAAGAGTCTGAATGGTCCTCTCTGCTTGACCATCTGTCTGAGGATAAAATGTTGTGCTGAGATGGACTTGGGTACCGAGACCCTTTTGGAACGCTTTCTAAAAATGAGAAGTGAACTGGGTACCTCTGTCTAAGATGATAGATAGTGGAACACCGTGTAATCTGACTAACTCCCTGATATAGAGTTTGGCATAATCCTCGGTAGAATAAGAAGTACGAACAGGAAGGAAATGAGCTGACTTGGTCATTCTATCTATAATGACCCAGACCGAATCATGCTGATGATGAGTTCTAGGCAAACCCGTCACGAAGTCCATGTTAACTTCTTCCCACTTCCAAGTAGGAATGGTGAAATCTTGCATGGAACCACTAGGTTTCTGATGCTCTATCTTAACCTGCTGACATGTAGAACACTTAGCCATAAACTCTGCAACATCTCTCTTCATCCCACTCCACCAATAGATCTCCCACATGTCGCAGTACATCTTAGTAGACCCTGGATGAATAGAGTATCGCGCACCATGCGCTTCTACAAGAATTCGCTGCCTCAATTCATCTACACCTAGAACACATAGATGACCCTGACAATGAAGAACACCATCTCCCCCTTGGGAGAAAACCTCGACTTTCTAATTCTGAACTGACTCTTTGATTTTGACAAGGCTAGGATCCCTGTCTTGTTTCATTTTCACCTCGGAAACTAGAGATGACTCTGAACTACTATGAACACATACACCGCCCTCTGAAGAATCGACTAAGCGAATGCCTAGTCTGGAAAGCTGATGGATCTCCTGAGCCATTTTTTTCTTACTATCCCCAACGTGAGAAATACTACCCATGGAGAGTCGACTGAGAGCGTCGGCCACAATATTGGCCTTGCCCGGATAATAAAGAACACTCATGTCGTAATCTTTCAAGAACTCTAACCACCTTCTCTGGCAAAGATTGAGATCTTTCTGGGAAAATACATACTGGAGGCTTTTATGGCCTGTGAAGAAATCTACATGGACTCCATAGAGATAATGCCTCCAAATCTTCAAAAAAAAACTACCACTGCTAACTCAAGATCATGAGTAGGATAATTCTTCTCATGTGGCTTTAACTTTCTGGAGGCGTAGGCTATGACCTTACCATGCTGCATGAGGACACAACCTAAACCCACTCTGGATGCATCACAATAGACTACAATACTGTCTGAACTATCTGGAATAGCTAGAACTAGAGCGGAGGTGAGTCGAGTCTTCAACTCTTGAAAGCTTTTTTTGCATGAATCTGACCACTGAAACTTAATCTTCTTCTGAGTCAATATGGACATGGGAGATGCAATAGAATAAAATCCCTCGACAAACCGTTTGTAATAGCCAGGAAAACCCAAGAAACTCCTATTATCTGATGGAGATACGGGTCTGGGCCAATTCCTTGCTGCCTCAGTTTTATGAGGATCTACTCTAGTGCCATCACCGGAAACAATATGGCCAAGGAATGCTACTGATCTTAGCCAAAATTCGCACTTGCTAAACTTAGCGAATAACTGGTGATCCCTGAGAGTCTGAAGAACAATCCTGAGATGGTCTGCATGATCACGCTCTGTGCGAGAATAGACCAGAATATCATCTATAAAGACTATGACAAACATGCCCAAGTACTGCTTGAACACACAGTTCATGTAATCCATAAAAGCTACTGGGGCATTGGTAAGACCAAATGACATAACTAAAAATTTGAAGTGACCATACCGAGTACGAAAAGCTGTCTTCGAAATGTCACATTCTCTAACTCTGAGCTGATGATAGCCTGATCTGAGGTCTATCTCGGAGAAGTAACTGGCACCCTAAAGTTGGTCGAATAGATCATCAATCCTGGGAAGAGGATATCTGTTCTTGACCGTGACCTTGTTGAGTTGATGATAATCAATACACATCCTGAGAGAATCATTTTTCTTGCGCACGAATAATACTGGCGCACCCCATGGGGAAACGCTGGGTCTGATGAATCCCTTATCTAAGAGATCCTTCAACTGATCTTTCAGTTCTGCTGGTGCTATTCTATATGGCGGAATAGAAATAGGTTGAGTACCCGAAAGAAGGTTTATGCCAAAGTCTATTTCCCTTTCGGGAGAAATGCCTGGAAGATCTTCGGGAAAGACATCTGAGTATTCATTAACAACAGGGACTGTTTCAAGGCTGGGATATTCAGAACTAGAATCTTTAACATACACGAGATGATACACACACCCCTTAGAAATCATTTTCCTTGCCCGAAGGTAGGAAATAAGTTGACCCCTGAACGCTGAAATGCTACCCTTCCACTCTAGGACGGGTTCATTCGGGAACTGAAACTGAACTATTCTATTTCTATAGTCGACTGTGGCATAGCAGGAATGAAGCCAATCCATGTCGAGAATTACATCAAAATCAGTCGTCTCTAACTCCACTAAATCTACTTACGTGGATTTTTGAGATATCATAACTGGGTAGTTCCTGTATACCCACCGGGCTATGATGGTTTTACCCACTAGGGTAGAGATTGAGAAGGGCTCTGCTAGGACTTCGGGACTGATTCCGAAATCACCTGCTATGTATGGTGTTACAAAAGACAAAGATACACCTGGGTCTAGCAAAGCATAAACATGAATATGGAAAATCTGTAACGTACCAGTAACGACATCAGGAGAATTTTCCTGATCCTGTCGGGACTGAAGAGAATAGAGTCTATTTGGGCGTTGCCCACTGATAGCACTGGAAATGGCACCTTGCTGGTTCGGGCGACTGGACTGAGCTGTAGAATGATTTAGCTGACCCTGAAGACTTGACTGCAGACACTCCCTAATCCTGTGGCCTGGCTTGCCACAACCAAAACAGAAATCACTACCGGCTCTACAAATGCCCTTGTGGTTCTTACCACATGTCTGACAAAGGGGATTCGTTCGGGCACTGCTAACACTGCCCTGAGATTTAGATCCTGGCGCTTTGTCTCTATTACCGTCTCTGAACTTCGGCACTGGAGCGCTGGCAGAGGAAGAAGCTGGAACATCTGACTTGGAGCAAAACTGTGAACGGTTTCCTCCATCTGACTTGGGGTGAGCAAAGTTGAAATTACCTGACCTTGCTCTCTTGTTCTGCCTCTTCTTAGTCTTAAACTTCTGCTCTTCTACTTGCTGGGCATAGGTCATGAGTCTTGCTAAGGTCATATCACCGATCATCATCGCATACCTACACTCATTTACCACGCTATCGTTGACCCCTAACACGAACTTGCTTATCTTAGCTCTATTGTCTGCAACCACATGAGGAGCATACCTGGATAGCTGAGTAAATCTGAGAGAATACTCCCTAACTGTCATATTCCCCTGCCTGAGGTTGATGAACTCAAGAACTTTGGCTTCCCTCAGCTCTTGGGGAAAGAATCTGTTTAAGAAGGCTGTGACAAATTCCTCCCACTCGATAGGGCCTGTATCATCTAGCCTCTCAGACTTCCACTGTTTGTACCAATCATGAGCAATATCCTATAATTGGTAGGTGGCTAACTCAGCACTCTCAATAGAAGTATCACCCATGATGTCAATGACATTCTGGACTTGGTCAATAAACTCCTGAGGGTCCTCATCAGACTTAGACCCATGGAAAGATGGGGGGTTCATCCGGGTGAAGTCCCAAACCCTAGCTTCTTTGGGAGTAGCCACTGGATTGGCTGGAATGACTGGTGGCCTTCCATTCTGTGCATCCATGGACTGAGCAAGTGTGGTAAATGCAGCTCTAAACTCTGCATAGGAAACGTGTTCGCCCAAAGGATCTTCGGGCTGAGGAGTTGGCTGGTTTCTTCTCTTTGGGGCCATGGTCTGGAATAAGAGAAGAATGGATTAGACTGAGAGTTTAACTTGTGATTATGCTCACTAGCATGACATGAATAATGAAGAAAGGGGACTGTTCCTAAAACATCTTATAGCCTCCCGCACATAAATGTGGATAATAAAGAAAGGGGACTATTTCTAAAACATCTTATAGCCTCCCGCACATAAATGTGGCGAGCAATACACACATGTACAAGACTCTACTAGATGCGGCTTTCAGACTTCCTAGGACTCTATTGAACCTTAGGCTCTGATACCAAGTTTGTAACACCCCGATTTGCTGAACCGGAATGCTACACGGTGCTCATAACCCCGAGGAACCACAAGCTAACCCATAACTGATATTTCTACCTGTATACTGTAAATCATAATATAATAATGCGGAATACATGGAACTGTAAGGCCATAAGGTTCAACTGAATACAATCATGTGGGCAAAAATACCTTAAACAACTAAATCTGAATGTAAATCTGAAAGTAAATCTGGAAGCCTCTAAACTGTCTGAATAAGGAGTTAAAGGAACATGTCTCCAACTAACTCCATAAAACTGAACTGAAGAAATAGATAAATGAATCAAATCATATTGTCCTCGAATCAATGAGGACTCACTGTGTCTCTGCGACTGGAATGCTGCCACTACTGTTGGGCTGGAGCTCGTGTCTCAGAACCTATGGTATAACATGAAAATAAAGCACCATAGCACAAATGCGTCAGTACAACTGGAGTACTGAGTATACGAGGAAGGTAGGCTGAACATAAAGGGTTTCATACATGAACAACACTGACTGACTAATATGAACGTGGGAGTGCAATCACACATATATAGAAACTGGGACTGTGAATACGTGATAGCATAACATGTAAGCTAATACATGGTTTACTGATAACTATCATTACTGATACTAAAACTGATAACATGGGCGACTGTATCTGACAGTCCTGTATATACTGAAATCTGAAGAACGCCCTGAGTTCTTTTACTGAGACTGTTACTGAAACTGTGGGAGGTAGTGTTTAACCGACATGCCCAATGTACACCGTTATGGCTAAGTTGGGGTCCAATCTCTTCCCTGACTGGAGGGGTGTCAATACCGCGCCACTGGTAAGGACAACTATGAGTGACCCTTATCTGGAGGGTACTCAGCGAGAATGGTGGGAACCCTAAACTGACGGGTTAAGCCACATCATCAACCCTAAGCTGATGGGTTAAGATGGCTTAACCTACGCTAGCTACGTAGTTCTGGAACACAAGGATTACTAGTAAGAATCACACCCTGAACTGGCGGGTGAGTTCCCATCCTTGGGTTCGCTTGGTGCTAACCTCTACTCCCATCTGGAGGGACTGGACATGAATAACTGACTGTACATGACTTGATCTTACTAAATTCCATTGACTGGCGGAATATTACTGATATCTGACAACTGACTAAGATCATGAGGTTTTCCTGAGTCACATGACTGACTGAAGTCTATGGAATCATAGCTTGAGATCGGATATCATGAAACATGACATAGATCTAGGCACACAACTATAGTTTTCAGGTACAAGTACCCCCAGGACTCGATGGAAGAAAACTGACACACATGACTGACTTGATCATAAGAGTAGAGTCCATAATATATAATATCATAAGTAGGGATCTCATACTATGCATGGAAGCTCATGTGGATTGCATGGTTATCATACATCTTGTTCATAAGTAGGATTTGTAAGTAAACATAGCATAATCTCATAAGAATAGTTCATGAGTATTCCAACAACATTTACAAGGCACATTATCAATCATGGAAGTCATTGGAACGTAAGGGCATATCATGAATCCTTCACTTAGTCACAATTTAGCTATATTGCATGATTTCTAGTTCCTTAGGCATTTTTCAAACACCTTACATGCACATCTTAAGCATAGGTGAATTCATCAAATTATACATCATGAACAACCAAATTTACATGTTTCCAACTCATATGATATCATGAATTCACAGAAACATATAAAGATTCCATCTTGGGAATCACCCAACATCAACAACATGATCATCAACACCCAACAATATAGAAATCATACTTTATAATGAAAAAGAGGAAAACAATCAAGCATCAACATGGGTATGATCATATCACCATAATCAACCAAGCTTTTGTATTTTAAAGATTTATTCTTGAACTCTATGAACGAATTGAATCCATATATGAACACTACGCATACCTTAGAAGGAAGATTCTTGATGATTGACGGAGGAATTTCCTTGAAATCGGATCTTCAAGCTTAATTATGCAACCCTAGTTGTTTTTCTTCTTTAGTGCTCTTGGATGATGAGCTTTGAGATGAAAATAGGGTTGCAATAGGTTTAGAAGCTATATATTTTGTAGGGTTAAGTTTAGGTACGTGTAAGGGGTATTTAAAGACTTAATTACCTTTAAAATAACTCAAAACAGAGTGTTTTTGACACCTAGAATTGACTTAGGCGGCGCCCAAGTGATCGCCTATGCCTAGGTTGGGTGGCACCCAAGTGATCTCCTATGCCTAGGTTGGGCGGCGCCCAAGTGATAGCCTATGCCTAGGTTGGGAGCCACCTAACCAATCGTCTATGCTTGGGTTAGGCGGCGCCTAACCAATCGCCTATGCTTACTATCTCTCACGAAAATGGGCATAACTTTTCGCTCGGGTATTGGATTAAGGAAAAATTGGTATCGTTGGAAATATAATTGAATTATATACAATTTGGTGGGTCTATATCATCCAAAATACCACATTAACATCGAGTTATACACGTTGAAAGATGACCCTTGCAAAATCGAACACTAAAACTTGATGGATTCAAAAACTCTTAGCTTGCATTACCTTAAGTGACTCATATGAACATTCTTAATGGATTATAAGCTATCGTATCACTAGGATATTCATTGTAAGTCATGTACTCAAGTATGAATCACAGGATTAGAAACATGCGGGGTATTACAGTTTTGGCCCTGGTCCAATTTTGGACATTATACACTTTAACTTAGGCAAATCTCCTTAGTTGAGGGTGGCTACTGTTGGATTGTTAACAACCTAGGAGGGAGATTTGAAGTTGGTTTAAGAAGTAGCATCTGACCCTAGTCTAGTTAGATATCTAACTAGATATTGTGCACCTCAGCTGACTACATCAGCTTAAGTTGAGGGTGGTTGATGTTGCTGTTCTTTAAAAAAAGATTATTGCAAGGGCACAAATGGATAATTAAGGTTATGAATGAGAAAAAAGATCTATAATCTTGGTGAGTAGCTACCAACAAGGGTAAAGAAAGTGAAGTATCTTTAAGTCCCTTGTTCAAATGATCAACCTTCACCGAGCTGAAAACCTCATTATAACCCTTAACAAGTCCTGCTCGATCTTGGCCAGTCAACCATGAGAGAAAATTAGATGATAAGGGAAAGCTTATAGGTGTGTACTATGTTTGTAACTTCTTTTCTGAGAGTGAGAGTCTTAGTCTCATCTATGATTTGATTGTAAAATATAAGGTGAACTTCTTAGACTGTAAGGGCATATTGAGTTATACCTGGGGTACTTATTTCTTTGGGGTGTTATCTCTGTAGCTGTGAATATGCCGATTGGCAGTAAATGCCAGTAATAGATCCATTTGTGTTGAGATCACATATCCAATGGGCAGTTGAATAATTGTATAATAGTGTTAGTTGACTGCAAAATGCCCATCATGTTGTTGTTCATGAATGCATCTTGGTGTTGAGATGCTTGAGGACAAGCAATTAACTTAAGTTGAGGGTGTTGATGTTCCGGCTTTTGACGGAATATTTACGGCTTTTTTCTTAGGATAATTGTGTGTTTTCAAGAAACTATTGTTATATTTAACATCAGAATTTAGTTTTTTCAGGACAAAAAGTGAGCATGAAGAATAACTTGGAATATCTGGACAAAATAGGATTATTGCTGAAGAAAAATAACCAATGATGGCTTAGGCGATGGACCGTCGACCTTGTGATGAATCATCAGCCTAAACCGTCACCCAAAATACTAAGGCAGTGCCACTGGACTAACTGCGATGGTCCAGGCAACGGACCGTTGTCCCTTTGTTGCACCGTCGGCCTAAACCATCACCAAGAAATAAAATGTTGTATCACTGGAAGTCCCACGATGGTCCAGGCGATGGACCGTCGACCCTGCAACTAACCTTCGATTGCCCTATCGCCAAGAAACAGAACATGGTATCACTGGAGCTCAAGAGACAGTCCAGGAAATGGACCATCGCCTTAGCGACAGACCGTCGCCCGTCCCGTCGAGCATGACGCGGAAATTCTGAATTTAAATTTTAAAACCCCAGTCCAGGAATCATATAAATTCTAAGTATTAGGTTTTATTTAGGGGACTTTTTGATCGCAATATTACACTTTCTCCTCTATTGAGAGCATTGTAATATTTTTCTTAGAGATTTTGAAGCTAGATCTGGAGATTTGACTATTATTTCTATAATTCTCCATTGAAGATTGAGAAGAACAATATTGTAACTTTTGTAAGTAATCTTTTGAACTTAGTTATGAATATCAATATGTTTTTGATTTCTGATAAGGATATGAGTGGCTAAGCTCTTATAACTAGGGTTATAGGAGCCTTGATGTAGAGAGCTGTTTGGGTTGTGAATTCATCTGATTTCTAACACCTATCTAAATTGTATCAATCTCTCTTCATTATAACAACATCTCTTGGTTGAAAACTTGAGAAGTGAGCCCACAAACACCACTTGTCTGAACAAGAAAGTGGATGTGGGAAAAGAGATGATTCACATGAAATCCATAGATTTACCCTTTGGGGTAAGCGTTAATTCCCTAATGAGATCAACCCTCATGAGAATTCTATTGAATAATGCATTAATACTTTAAGTTTGAAAGAAGAAAATGGTGAAATACTCATTAGGTTGATAAACCAGTGGGTGACTCTTAATATTCAATATTTCTTCCAATTAAAATTATAAGGTAGAATCTAATGCAAATTCACTACCCTAACTGTTTTATTATCTTGGTGAGCATAACTCTAGTTAACTTTTTCTCATTGAAATTATACCTGCATTAACTCGCATTAGCTGGATCTCAGTGTGATACAAAAATGAAAGAATAATATTAACACATTAAAACCCCCCTTCACTCTGGAGCCTTAGATCAACAGTCCATTAAGAATTAACTTACTTAATTGCAGAAGTATTCCCTATGGGATTCGACCCCAACCTTTGTTGGGTTCTATATTTGACAATGACTGCTTATATTTTCATAAGAAAGGTGTAATTTGGGAATATCACTAAGTCTGCCACTTCAGGTTGTAGGCATTCCCATAATTGGGCCTTTGAAAATTTCCCACAAATATCATAGACCCAGGATTTGTAGCACGCATAGCCTATGAATTTGATGCATAGGTATAGTGAATAAAATAGTGAATTCTGATTTCCCCAAATTCTAAGGATATTGACAATTGAATTGGTAATAATCCCAACCCAAGTTTGTAAAAGTAGTTTTGAGTGCGATTAAAATTGCATTGCATACTTTTTAGAACAACTGCATGATATAAAGAGGTTACTGAAACTGGGTGGTTTGGCTTAATAAACAAAGAGAGTCAGTTTTCCCCTACCTGGTATTAATGAACAAAAAGAGTTGTTTTGCCAAGTTATCAGAATTGGTTTGGCATGTTGATGTTACCTTGCAAGTGAAGTTGGTATGACAATACCAACAGTGTATTCCTAAATATGTATTATGTTTCAATGAATGGTAATGTATGATAAATATTTTAATGGGGCTTAAAATAGGTTTATATTGCTGGGCCATGAAAGTGGCAGTCCCTAGGGACCAATACTGGAAACCGCATTTATCTATGGTTCTGGATCACCTTATTATATGATTAAGAGGTTCATAATGAATGGGTTCTTAAGTCACCTTAGTATAAGATTGGGAGGTTTGAGTCTCTCGTGCATATGTGTAAGATTATTTCCTAATTCTTGTGGAAACCCACACTAGGGCCCGATTGAGGGGTGAGTGGTGGAGGATTTATAGCCCTTGGGTACTAATATATGATAGTTAATCTACATTTCCAGGTTAAGATTTTTAAAAGGCATGTAAAGACTTTTTCTCTGTCTCAACATTTTATATAAGTATATATATATGCTCACATATATGTGAACAAATACATTAGGTTGAACTGGATTCTTTATTGTCATTACTTTATCCTTATGCCAGAGTTACAAGATAGTGATCAACCCACTAACCATCTCTGGATGTTGTATCCCTATGCGATATAGTATTTAAAGGCAATCCTATTTTTTTGCACTGTGTTAGGTGATCAGGATCAGTTTGGTTCGTTGGTCGTTTGCAGTGAAGTGGTGAGCTTTCATTCTTTGGAACACTTGATTATTTCATTGGTATCCTTCACTAATTTAGAATTAAAGACTTCACATTAACATTAGATTTTTATTGTCATTATTAGAGTCGAGAGCATGTCCTGACTTAGATTATTTTAAGATTAGTAGAGGGTTTGTGGATATTACTATTGATTGGGTAGTGTTGTTGACATTCTAAGATGTCTTTGTGTTTATTACCTTTCTTTCTTGTTATATATTTGGATTTCATCCGTTTCTAGGGGTGTTATACCTCATTTGACTAAGCAAATGGGGTGGTCTTCAATCCTCAGTGGACTTGAGATACCCATTACGACCAGACCTCGGTTTGGGTCATATTAATATGGTATCAAAGCCTAGGTTTGGTGTCACTAGGAGTCCACAAATCCATGTCAAGTTAAGTCTCTTTTATGGGTGTGTAGCACGCTAAATTTATAAAGGAGAGGCTATGAGAAATTTAGGAATTTTTCCCTTTCTTGTTATTCTACTTTTGGGTTGTAGAGTTAAGGGTATTGCAATGTTCTCTAATTCCATCTTTTGCATTTTCATTTCATGCCTCAAAGATTTGGTGCCCGTGAAAACTCCTCTATCCCACCCGAGGATAATGCAAAAAGAACTCGTCCTGCTTATGTGGTGCAGACCCGATCTAGGATCCCTGCTTTTGATTACTCAAGTGGAGTTCCACCAGCTCCATCTTGTCCTCCTCAATTTCCTCAAGATTATGACACTCATGTCTTGATGCGTTAGGGTGAGGTGTCTAATAGTAAGTTCCGCTAGTCTATTCATCAATTAACCTAAATAGTAGCCTCTTGTCCTGTCCTATTGATGGGAAAAAGAGTCAACCAAAGATGATAGAGAGGCAAAATAAGTAGTTCGATATCTAGAGTTAGGTGGAAGCCAGGAATATAATGGTAGGAATGAAAATAGAGGTCTAAGAAGAGGGATTGGGGGAGTTCTCATGCAATTATTAGTGTTCCATATCCTACGACTTTTGGTGATCTTCGCTTTCAGACTAACAGTAGGTATAATGCACAAAAAGCCCCATTTCAAGATAATAAATCTCAGTCATCCCAACCCTATCCTTATTGTAGACTCTGTAGACGGCATTACCATGATTATTGCCATAAGTAAGGAATTTGTGCTTTAATTATGGCAAACCTAGTCATATGTGGTGGCATTGTCATTTTGCTGGTGTTTCTACTGGAGCTAATAAGATTTCGGTTGCTAGTTCTTTAATTTTTGCACCAGAACGAGCTACTTTTAGTACCGACACTGGTCAAAATTATCTTTATGATCTTGCCAACTGTCAGGAATCTGAGGCATCTCCTAATGCTATTATTGGTACATTACTTCTCTTCTCTCGCGATGCATATTGTCTTCTTGATTTGGGGACTACCACTCCTTATGTGACCCCTTATGTGGCTATTCATTTTGATTTTGGTACCGAGTATATTTCAGATTTTTTTTTCGTGTCTACCTCAGCGGGTAACTCTATTATGGCGAAAAGATTCTATAAGGGTTGTGTGGTATCTATCCGTGGTAGGGAGATGTTTGTGGATTTGATAAAGTTGGACATGTTAGAATTTGTTGTGATTTTAGGGATGGATTAGTTGCACTCGTGCTATGCATCTCTTAACTGTAGAACCCAAAGGCTCAATTTCCAATCTCGAATGAACTGGTGATTTGGTGGGAAGGTAGTTCCTTAGTGCCTAAGGGAAGGTTCATTTCTTATCATAGATCCCAAAAGTTGATTTCCAAGGGGTTTATTTATCACTTTGTTGGAGTTAAAGATTCTAATTTTGGGGGTACTTCATTGCAATCTATCCCTATGATCTTTGAGTTTCCTGAAGTGTTCCCTGATGATCTTCCTAGTATTCCTCCCATTAAGTAAATTGATTTTTGGATTGACCTTCATCCGGATGCCCTCCTTGTCTCTATTACTATTTATGGAATAGATCTGACTGAGTTGAAAGAACTTATGGATCAGTCTAAAGAATCTTCTTGATAAGGGTCTTGTCCATCCTAGCATTTCTCCGTGGGTTGATCCCATCCTATTAGTGCATAAAAAAATGGTTCCCTCTAGTTTTGTATAGATTATCATCAGTTGAATAAGGAATTTAGGGCGACTTTTTTGTTCGGCGGACTAGTATATTATGCGAGGTACTTGGTTAGTGGTGCATGATTGTTACTATACATTAAGTTTGAACTATATATATTGATTGTGGTGAAAAGGATATTGGCTCTAGGATCGCGATGCGAGATTTATGGGAGTAGATTTGTAGGTTTGATGAGATGTGTGAAAGATATTAGGTTGATGATGCATAAAATAATGGAGTGGGTAATTGTGATACATAACAGAGGTCAAGAGTTGAAGAAATGAATTCGGGCTAAGTCAGTAAGTGGGTATGAGTATAAATTTTATAAAATTATGTCGAGCCTTAGTTAGCATCTTGTTCGATGATATTTTAAGTATGCAAATGCCTGGTTTACCTAGTTTATGGTATTGAATATTTTAGTGTAGATGTGTATGCTCATGAGGGTGGGATTCATAGGGTGGTAGATATAGGGGCTAGAAAAGGTTAAGATGAGTATCTCTTGAGGGTAGTGTTTTTATGTTACATTATCAGGGGGATATAGTGATCTCAAGTCCAACCAGGACTAGAGTCCACCTCCAGTACCCAAACCATTAACCACCCTACACCCCATGTCGGATGAATTTTGAACATATAACAAGATAAGATAATATTAAATTAAAGACATGATAATAAGTCTAAAATAAAACCGAAATCCACAACTAATTAACTATCCATTACCTATCCCAATGCCAACACCAATACCAATGTAAACATTAATACCGACACCGCCCATGCCTATAGTAGACCGATCTATCTCTTCTAGGAACACTTTCCACCATCTCTACCACTCTTTAACCTCTACCCTTCTCAAAAAATCTAAACTTGCTTTGCCTCTCCCTTATCTCTGTCTGCTTCATATTCTCTTCATCAACCTGTTGCATGTACACAAAAAACCTGGATATGCCCATGTCCTTTTTTAAAAAGGTAGCCTTACCTTCCAAAATCAAGTCTCTGGAAAGACCGAAAGTGAACTTCCTAATTCTAGGCCTCATGCTAGAAACCAACTCTGGAGCATACGGGGATAACAGGTGAAACTTCAAGGCATACTTCTTAATTGAAATCTTTCCTTGCTTCATGTTAACAAACTCTTCCTCCTTTGCCTCCCTCAACTCTTGAGGAAAGATACGATCTAGGAAAGAATTAGAAAAATCAAACAACAAGGTTGACTTAGCATCGTTACCCCTAGACTTGCCCCATTCCTTGTACCACTGATATGCCACATCCTTCATTTGGTAGGAAACAAACTCCACTCCTTCCACATTAGTGGCAAGATCACACGAAATATCTTTTCCATCTCATAAAGAAAACCTTGAGGATCCTCTTCCAACTTAACTCCAGTAAAGGTTGGAGTGTTCAACCTCATAAACTGGACAATCGTCATGGCCTCAGAAGATGGAGTGATAGAAGAACCACGCTCCGACTGAGAAGATAGAAACTATGCATGCATATGAATGGACTGACGAAACTCAACATTCGTCATATTATCCTGAAGAGCTCAAGAAGGACCGGAGGGGAACGGTGGAACTCCAGAACGACAATCAAGAATTGGACCCCTACACCGGTTCTGAACCCCAAAAATAGGACGTGTTTCATCAACATTGTCCTTGGGTGGGACAGAGGAGTTTTTGTGAACTTCATTTCATCTGGGAGGCATGCTCTAAAAATAGAACAAACGGGAATTAAAGGGGATTTTGATACCTTAGACTCTACATCTAAAAAATAAAACACAAGAAAGAGAAATATTCCTAAATGCCTCGTAACCTCTCCCTTTTGAGTGTGGCGTGCTACACACACTTAAAAGAGACTTTACTCAACATGGATTTATGGACTCCCAATTGACCATGAACCTAGTACTCTAATACCAATCTGACACGACCCAAACCATGGCCTAGTCATGTTAGATATCTCAAGTCCGACCAGGATCGGAGACCACCCCCAATACCAAAACCATTTACCACCCTACACCCCATGTCGGATTGATTTCAAATATATAACAAGATAAGATAATATTAAATTAAAGACATGATAATAAGTATAAAATAAAAACAAAAAGCCCAAACTAATTAAACATCCATTACCAATGCTAACACTGATATCGACACCGCTCATGCCTATAGTAGTCCAACAAAGCCTCTAACCAAAATCAAAGAATATCCATTCGGGACATGCCCCGACCATATCAAAACCAAAACCAAGAAAATAACAATGATAAATAGAATTCCAAAGTATGAAATGGGGTATTTCGGAGTATTGAAGTTCTCCACTTGAGTCTGACTCAAAAACTGTCACCTGATTACTAAGTCGCTAGTCAGGAGTTGTGAAAGTATGGACATTTCCTTCATCACATGGGGATACAATGCTCAAAGACGGTTAGCAAAGTGAAATCTATCATGTAACTCAGGGATAAAGATAAAATAATATCATCAATTAAAAACAAAATCAAATAACCATATCTAACGACATATATACATAACATGCATTTAAAACCTTAACCTGGATTGTGTAGCTCTACCATTATAAATCCACCCTATGAATGGTCCTTAGTGCATGAAGCTGCACGAACCAGAGATATCACAGAACGCCAGAGATTCTCGTGTACCCTTCGCCCTCTATGATACGTATATACAACTATAGACTTGGGGGATTTATGTGTACCCCACATGCATATGGTCACTAAGACCAACTCTCATGTCATTAATCATGAGTTTCCAGTATCCATTCATCGGACTCACACCTTCACGGCTAGCTATCACATCCTCCTTTATTACCTAATTAAAACATTTTGAACCTAACCAAACCACCAATTTAAGGAGTCAATTATTAAGGAATTATAAGTGGTATCATCATACCATCTATAGCTTGCAAGTAATGTCACCAGCCAACACATAGGGGATTCCCATGTACGTCGTAGACTCTATTATTAAAATCACTTGAGGGATTCTCGTGTACCCTACAAGATTTTTCCTATATGTTAACTTAGGGGATTCTTGTGTGCCCCACAAGGTTTTAAAACCATCCATAACCATTTTAACCATTTATCCCATGCATAAGTTTCAAGAAATAAGTCAAAGAAGGCAGTTTGGGGGTTTCATTGTACACCTAGTCAAAAATCACTCCTTTGTCATAACTACTAACCAATTTTACAATATAGGGTTAGGGTCATAACCACTAAAAGAGTCACAAGTTTTAAGCAATTTACCATTATCAAGTTCAACCATCATACCATGCAACCATTTGTCCAAAACCATAATTAAAACATGAAAAACCATAATCAAACCATGGCAAAACATTATTCAAAAATGAACATCCAAAGCCCCCAACCCTTATTTCAAAAACATAATAATACCATGAAATCCGGACGTTAAAACATATGCTTTTAGTAAAATAACAATGAGTGAGGAGTAGCATGCCTTAGATACCAAGAAGTATGTAGTGAAATCACCCTTGAAAGCCCTAATTGATTAGCTTGAAAAAACCCTGGCCTTTATTTAAACAGTGAGTTTGAGAGAGAATTTGAGTGTGTTTTATTGGAAATAATAAGTTAATAAAGCCCCAAGGAATGTTTTAATTCATGGTATCAAAGGGAATTAAAGTGGGAAATGTACAAAATTCCCTTAACTTAAAAGTTGTAAGAAGTCTTCCTTAGTTACTAGTCATCCCGTTAATTCATCACCACATCATACAACTCGTAGCCTTGAGTCGTTTCCTATATAGTGAGTTGGACACCCATGCACTATCCATCTTATGAATCCATGATGCCACTCGTGACCAGACCATACGAATCATATGATATAATCGTATCCAAGATTGAACCCAAAGAGATTAGACACTGGACAACATACGCCTCAACCCTATCACTTGTAACCTTTCCTCACGACTCTTAGTGAGCGACATTTACTCATAGTACTATCAATCCACTAAGTTACTAATTTAGTTAAGATTTATCCTAATGACTCATAACCACTTTTGACAACTGACATCCCTAAGTCATAACCATGACAGAACCCCAACCACCATTCACTGAACACCTTATGATTAGGTTTACCTGACCCGTCAAGATACCATATGTCTCATTTGGTTAATTCATAAATAAGATAGTGAGTTCAAAGCTCAAAGAATTTCTAAGGCCTAAATTTGTTAGACTTTGATTTTTTGGGGGGATGGATGGTTGAATTTGTGCTATGCGTCTCTTAATTATAGAACCCAAAGGGTCAGTTTCCTATTCTCGAATGAACCTGTGATTGAGTGGGAAGGTAGTTCCTTAGTTCCTAAGATAAGGTTCATTTCTTATCTTATATCCCGAAAGTTGATTTCCAAGGGGTTTATTTATCACTTGGTCTGAGTTAAAGATTTTAATTGTGGGGGTCCTTTATTACAATCTATCCTAGTGGAGTGTGAGTTTCCCGAACTGTTCCCTGATGATTACTTGTCATTCCTCTCAATAGGAAAAATAATTTTGGGATTGACTTTCTATCGGATGCCCTCCCTATCTCTAGTCCTCTTTATCGTATGGCTCCAGCTGAGTTGAAATAACATAAGGATCAGTTGAAAGAATTTTCTTGATAAGGGTCTTATCTGCCTAAGTATTTATCTATTGGGTGATCTCGTTCTCTTAGTGCATAAGAAAGATGGTTCCCTCCTGTTGAATAAGGAATTTAGGGTGACTTCTTTATAGGGCATACTAGTATATTATGCAAGGTACTTCATTTGTGATTTGTGATTATTACTGACATTATATTTAAACTATAGATGTTGATTATGGTGAAAAGGATGTTAGCTTAAGAATAGTGATGCAAGATTTGTAGGAGTAGATCGGTAGGCCTGATGGGATGTGTGGAAGAGATCAGGTTGATCATGCATGAAATAATGGAGTGGGTAATTGTAAAACATATCAGAGGTCTAGATTTGAAGCGATGAATTGGGGCTAATTCAATAGGTAGGTAAGAGTATAAATTTATAAGATTATGTCGAGCCCCAGTTAGCATCTTGTTAGATAAGATTTTAAGAATACAAATGCCTGATTTACCTAGTTTATGTTATTGAATATCTTAGTATGGATGTGTATACTCATGAGAGTGTGATCCATAGGGTAGTATCTATAGGGGCTAGAAAAGGTTAATATGAGTATCTCTGTAGGGTAGTGTTTTCAAATTATAATTATAAGGGGAGATGGTGAATAAAGGATGAACATAAAATTTTATCATGGTGGAGAGTTTTCAGGAAGAGTCATGGTAAATCTACTCCTATTTTAGTGGTTCTCTTCTATTTTGGTTAGGAGAGAATTTTACCAATGTCTTGCATATTCAAATTATGCCTATGCCTAAAGTCCTAGTTCTCTAAGTATCTTATTCCTATAAACTCATGTCTCACCTTATGCTTTAGTTCTAAGGAAGTATACATTCTATTTAACACCAATTCATTTTATGTTATGTCCCAGCCTAAAGTGACCCTAAGAGGCAAAGTAGAGACTATTCTGAGTCCTTAGAATGAGAGGGAATGGTTTCAAGGAAGAACTTGTCCTACTTCTTGAATATACAAATCTCAGCTTTATGCTATATGACCCATGATATATGCATTTGTGTTTCTCTCTATGAGCAGTTCAAAAAAATCAAGTTGTGTTATGATGATGCCGTAACAACCTTTTAATTATGATCTAGGTAGATGCTATAAAGTGTTTCATGTTTAGTGTCTCACATCTCATTTCACAGTTTCACTTTGAGTAGAATGACCGATGGGAGTCATAATTGAGATATAACCCTCCCATCCTTGAGGCTTACTCTAGTTCTATAGTGACCCTTCTTTTTGTGGTATAGTAGTGTCTATGGAAGTGTAGAAGTTCTATAGATAGGGGAGTGGACGTTCTCTGATGTGAAAATTTAGGGGTGGCTACTAGGTCTAAGGCCATATATGATGATAGATGAATAATACGAACATTCATTATGGGAAATTGTTAAGCAAGGAAGATGTGGTGAAACCCTTGTGATAGTAAGAAAAGTTGGGCTAGTATTATTGGATGCACCTAAAGTATAGGGTCCCATAGTTTATGCTAGCACCTTTGACTCCGGGTAAAATTTTAACATGAAAGAAATATTCGGTTATATGTATGGGTTACTATATGCTTTATTTGGGGTGGACAAAATTCTTTTGAAACTTGAGAGGACTTGAGGTCTAGATAACCATTCATGTTCCTCATTTCAGATACTTTTTATTAAGGTATGTCTTAATCTTACCATCTTTATTTTCTGACTTTGTCAAATAAAATTGTGATTTTCTTGACATCTTTGTTTTCTGCCTTTGTTAAAGGTAAGAGTGGGTATCTTTCTGCATTAAATCATGATAATGGAAGCCTTGACCCATCATTCGAGGATGAATGATCCTAAGGATGGAGAATGTGATGCCCCTGGTGTTGGACACTAAATATTTTGAGTTTTTGAACTCACTGTCCTAACTACGACTCACCCTATGAGTTGTAGGAGGTCTTGACGGGTCATAGGACCTAAATTGTAAGGTGTCCAGTGAGTTTTTCTTAAGTTTCTTCCTTGGTGATGACCTGAGGTAACAACTCATAAAGACTCATTACGAGTCATGTATCCCTCTTCCATATCCAAACCAGTATGATGCCCAAGGTCTTCTGTCTTGAGTACGACGTGAACATAAAAAGTGGTATAGACTCTTTTTGATTTATTTTATCCTCCCATAACCAGACCAGTGTTGATGACCCTAGATACTGTCCGACCTGCGACTAAGGGCCACGAGTCATTGGGTGACCCTATGAGTTGTAAGGTCACCTGTAGTGACTGGGCAGCAAATTTTCAAACTCTTATTTTAGGGGAACTTTGGACATTTCCCTCTTTATCCACTTATATCCCACGTCCATAAAACTCCTTTGGGGAATTATTTTAACACTTTAACAAATCAAAATCCCTCCTTACTCTCTTAAATTCTCTCAAGCAAAGCAAGCTAGGGTTTTCTCAAGGTTGATTATCTGGGGGTCAATTCAAGGTTTCTTCTCCATAAATGAGAAACCTTTAGGCATGTTACTTTTCCCTAATAATTACTTTGTGAAAGCATGTGTTTTAAATAGTTCTCCATGTTGTTTTGATGGTGGTTTTAGAGCATGGGTTGAGGGTTTATAATGTTTGTTGTTTATGTGGTATTTCATGTTTTCATATGCATTGTTTATCTCATAAATGATGGTTTTGAAATAAATTTGATGCATGGGTATGGTGAATAAACTAGGGGATTGTTATTTCACCAAATTTTGTGAATATTGACAATTTAATTAGTAATAACCCCAACCTAATTTTATGAAAGTGGTTTTGAGTATGAGTAAAATTGCATTGTACTATTGTCAGAACAATTACATGATATAAAGAGGTTATTGAAATTGGATGGTTTGATTAATGAACAAAGGGAGTCCTTTTCCCCCATCTGGTATTAATGAACAAAGGGAGTTATTTTCCTAACTTAATGGAATTGATTTGGTATGTTAATGTTACCTTGTAAGTGTAGTTCGTATGATAATACCAATAGTTTATGCCTAAATATGTATTATGGTTCAATGAATGGAAATGTGTGATAAATGTTTTTATGGGGCTTAAAAGAGGTTGTGTAGCTGGGCCGTGAAAGTGGAAGTCCCAAGGGATCAATACTATAAATAACGTTTTTCGGCTTACGGGTCTAAACAGCCTAGGGTTTGAGTCCCCTTGCTTATGACCAGGTGGTTCGAGTCCACCTTATTATATGATTGGGAGGTTCAATCCCCCATATTACATTAAATGATTGGTTCTTAAGTCACCTTATTATATGATTGGGAGTTTCAAGTCCCTTATGCATATACGAATGATCATTATTTGGTTCATGCACTACACTCACTGGGGACCGACCAGGGGGCGAGAGATGGGGCCTATATAGCTCGTGGGTACTGATTGATTATGGTTAAGCAACACATCCATAGTTAAGATTTTATAAATACATGTTAAGCCTTGTTCCTTATCCCACCATTTTATATAAGTATATATATGCACACATGTTTGTGAACATGTACATTGAGTTGAACTGGAATTTGAATTATTATTACTTTGTCCTTATCCCTGATTTACATGCTAATTCTCAACCCACTAACCATCTTTGGTATCTATATCGCCATAGAATACAGATTCTAAAGGTAATTCTACTTTTCCTGCAGAGTGTTAGGGGGATTAGTTTGGTTCGTCAGTCATTTGCAGTGAAGTGGTGAGCTTCCATTCTCCGCAAGACTTGATCATTCCATTGGTCTCCTTCCATGATTTAGAATTAAAGACTTTACATTAATATTAGCATTGCCATTGTCATTGTCTGAGACGGGGGCATGTAGCGACTTAGATTGTTTTTGGAATAGTAGAGGCTTTGTGGATATTACTGTGGATTGGGTAGTGTTGTTGACATTCTTAGATATCTTTGAGTTTATTACCTTTCTATATTATAGTATGTTTGGATTTCAGCTATTGCTAGGGGTATTATATCCCGTTTGGCAATCAAAAGGGGTGGTCTCCAATCCTAGGTGGACTTGAGATACCAGTCACGGCCAGGCCTTGGTTTGGGTCGTGACACACATTTTGTTTTATACCATATTTCTCAATCAAGGCTTTGAATGCATAATTGGAAAAGTGTAACCTTCATTGTTATGATAACCCTAGGAGTCCCAAATCTGTAAAAGATATTTTTATTTAGGTAAAGATATTTTTCTTTAAGTACACTTTGGCACTCTCCCTTAATTGTTTGCAAGAGAAAATTGCCTCCACTCATTTTAAAACATACTCAATAACCACCATGATATACTTCATACCATGTGAACTCATAAAAGGGCCCATGAAATCAATGCTCCATATATGAACCAACTCAAGCTCCAAAATAACGGTTATTGAAAGCTCTTTCCTCCATGATATTTTACCTTGCCTTTGGAATTGGTCATATTCCTTGAAATAATCGTGTGCATCTTTTTCAATAATGGGTCAATAGTATCCATATTGCAAGATCTTGTACATAGTCTGTTCACCCGTATGATGACCCTAAATTAGAGGAGAATGGCATACCTCTATAGATACTCATGATATCAACCTTAGGAACATGTCTAGAATAATCCATTATCACAACTTTGAAAAAAGTATGACTCATCTCAAAAACTTTCTTACATTATACATAAGCTTCTCACGTTGGTGGAATGAGAGGTCTTCGGAATCTACATCACTTACTAGATAATTTAAAAAACCTGTGAACCATAGAATCAAATCTTGTAATGTGGCTAATACCTGCTCATCCAAAAATGTGTCATCAGTCTTAAGCTCATCTTTCAGTTTTAGGATAGCCTCTTCTTCAAGGCATGATGAGTGTTCAACCACTTGATTCTCAGTTTATTTTCGATACTTCAAACCAAATTCAAAATTCTGCAATAATAGTACCCAACAAATCAACCTCCTCTTTGCATCCTTCTTTGTCATAAGGTACCTAAGAGCTATAGTCAGTATGCACAATGAATTTTATGCCCAGCAAATAAGAACAAAATTTCACTAATACAAACACTACAACAAACAAATCTTGTCCATTCATAGTGTAGTTTTTCTAAGAAGGGTTAAGTTCTTTTCTATCATAGTAGATGGGATGTAAGACCTTCAGTTTTCATTGGGCTTATAATGCATGTAGTTCCATAATAGTAGCATCGCACATAACCTCAAATAGCATACACCAATAGGGAGACACAATGATAGGGTTTGAAATCAACTTTTCTTTCAAGCACCAATAGGGAAATCATCAAACACAATTTCCCCTCTTTCTCGAATAACTTACGTAATAGATTGAAAATCTTAGAGAAGTCCTTGATGAATCTTCTATAGAAGCCTACATGCCCCAAAAATCTATTAATATCCTTCACAAAAATTGGTTGAAGCAACTTTTCAATCACCTCAATGTTTGCCTTGTGAACATCAATCCCTTTCTTTAAAATCTTATGACGAAGAACTATTCCTTCTTTAACTATGAGTTGCACTTTTCCCAACTTAGTAACAAGTTACATTCCTTGCATATACTCATAATATTAGTGATATGTGCCAAAATAATATTGTAATGAGTCATTAATAATCAAGAATTCATCCATGTACACCTTAATGGTGTCCTCAACCATGCCAAAAAATATAGCTACTATGCAAAGCTAAAAAGTTGCGGGTTCATTACACAAACCAAATGACATCCTTTTAAATAAGAACGTCCCATATGGATAAGTGAAAGTGGTATTATCTTGGTTATTGGGATAAATAGAATTCTGATTATAACTCTAGTATCCATCAAGAAAATAGTACCAATCTCTACCAGTAAGTTAGTCTAACATCTGATCCATAAAAGGCATAGGGAAGTGATCTTTCTCGATGTAAGAGTTTGTATTTTTATAGTCCATGCGCACATAAAAAATCGTGGCTAGACTCATCAGAATAAGCTCTTTTTTCTTATTAGGAACCATAGTGATTTAACGATTCTTTGTCATAGTTAGATCAAGCTTACCGACTTACTATTAGAAATGGGATAAACCGTACCTATTTCAAACTACTTGATGATTTCTTTATTCACTACCTCTTGTATAGGAAGATTTAACCTCCGTTGATTCTCAATACTACGTACACAGTCCAACTCAAGTTGGATTTTATGCATGTAAATTTTAGGTGAAATCCCAATGATATCAACAATGGACCATCCAATGTCCATCTTGAACCTCTTCAAAATAGAAAGTAAAGTCTAACTTGCCTATCTACCAAGTTTTTTATAATAATAACTAGCAAGGTATTATTGTCTTCTAAAATGCATGTTAAAGATGAGATAAAGATCTTTGAGCGCTAATGTTGGAGGATCCTAACTAGTTGGTAGAGTTGGTAGGTTCTTTCTATTATTCAAATCAATATCGAGCTTTTTTGGGGCATAAGTATATGAACTCCTAACCTCAAGCGTGCTGACAATCTCATCATAACTATTACTACCATCACCCTTAAATTTATAATCGCTGTTGTAAGGGCGTTAACTCCAAGATGCTAATCAATTGGAGATACCAAATCATCCCCATTGATTGTATCTATCACAAAAATCATACACATATTTCTTGGATGTTTTATTAACTGGGATATATTAAAAGTAACTTGCTTGGTATTCAACCAAAACTTCATTTACCCATTTTGTATATCAACCAATGCACATCTAGTCATAAGAAAAGGCTTTTCTAAGTAATAAGAATCTCAAAATAAACCTCACAGTCAAGGATGATGAAATTAACTGGAAAGATGAAGGATGAAAACCTCACTAAGACATCACATAAGATACCCACTGGCTTCTTCATCGTGCGATCTGCCATGGGAAGTCTCATTAAGTAGGTAAGGGCGACTGATGTTCCATCTTTTGACGAAATATTTTTCATCTTTTTCTTGGGAAAATTGCATGTTTTCAAGAAACCAAGGTTGCATTTAATGCTAGTTTTTAGTGTTTCAGGGTAAGGATCTAGGTGAAGGAAAAGACTCAGAAAATTAAAAGAAAAACACTTCTGACGGTCAAAATGGTAGATCGTCAGTCTTGCGACAGGCCACCAACTCAACCGTTAGGTCCAAACAGAGTCCATAACTTTAGAAGATCCAGTGATGGCCCATGTGGTGGAATGTCAGTATTGCGACGAGCCACCACTTTATCCGTCAGCACTAAATAGAATGAGGCACCCTGAAATGCTCAGTGATGGCCAACATGGTGGATCGTTGGTCTTGCGATGGACCACCACTTCAGCTGTCAGGACTATCCAGAACTTGACTCTCAAGGATCATCAGTGACGGTATAAATGATGAACTGTCAGTTTTGTGATGGACCACCTCTTTAGCCATCAGTTTTATCCAGAACATGACTTTCCAGGATTAGCAATGACGGCCCAAATGGTGGACCGTCAACCTTGCGACGGACCACCACTTTGTCCATCACTTTGGATGCGTGTTTTATAATTTCAAATTTTAAATCCTTTTTGACTGAGAACATATAAATACCTAGTTTTAGGTTTTATTAGGAATATCTTATCTGTATTAGAGTTTTCCTTACTGAAATTACATTGTTACATAGTTCTTCCCTAAGATTCATTGGAGATTTGTAGATCTAGATTCCTTTATCATATTTTTTATTGAAGATTGAAGAACAACAATTATGAATTTTGTAAGTAAACCTTGAATTAATTTATAAATAAACAATGGTTTCTTCTCTTTCTTGGGTGGAAATGTATGGCTAAGCTCCCATAACTAGGTTTATGGGAGACTTGATCTGAAAATCTGATTTTGGGTTGTGAATCTAGTAGTTCCCATAAGTAATTGATATTGCATAAAATCTTCTTCACTTTAATGACTTTTCTTGGTTGCAAACTTGAAAAGTGAGCCCAAGAAAAATAGTTGTTCAAATAGAAAAGTTCTTGTTAGGAAAATAATGGGTTTATATAAATCTAAAGGCTTCAACCTTTAGATTGAGGGTAGATGCCTTAACCGGATCAACCCATGTGAGATTATAGTTGAATTAATACTATGTTCTTTAAGTTTGAAAGAGTTAAGGAATAAGTTACTCATTTAGGTTGAGAAACTAATGGGTGAACCATAGAATTCAATTACTCTTGCAATAAGGATTGTTCATTGGGAATCCAAAATAGTTCACAACCCTAGCTGCTTAAGCATCTTGGTAACCATAAATCTAGTTTGACTTCTCTTATTGAATTACTATTAGCAATATACTTACAGTTGGATTACTTTCTGTGACAAACATTTGAATATAATTGATAAATCAAAATCCCTCTCTATTTTGGAACCTTCGATCAACAGTCTAGTAATAACCACAATAATTAGTGAACTGGTATTCCCTGTGGGATTCGACACCCAACCCAGTTGGGTTCTATATTTGACAGCGACCTCTTGCACTTTCTAACTAGAGTTGTAATTTGGTCGTACCAAATTTTGGCATCATTGTCGGGGAATATGGTTGTTAATTAAGTTTGTGTTTGTTAATTGACCTTTGGTCAAGTTTTCCAAATTTTACTTTTATTTATTATTTTTGTTTTGTACAGGGTAGCTATTATGTATGCCAAGTATATTAAGATCGGGTGCACCATTATTACCAGTGCATCCAGAACCACAGTTAATTGGCAGAATGGCAGACCCCCAAGATGCTGAAAGACTAGACGCCCTGGCTAGAGCTCTACTTAATCAGCAGAATAATAGCCAGTTGGTACATCATCCTAATCCTGATGATGATGATTTAGGGGATGATGATTTGTTAGATCATGTTAACCCAAGGTGTGCAAAGAATGTGGTTGCACTAGTAAATCACAATGTAAACAGAAATTGGTCCTTTATGGGCAAGGTAAGAGTGTCAACCAGTGTATTTTGATTTGAATGACGATGAAGACGAAATAGATGGAGTAGGTTCAAATGGAGCTATCATTCCTCCACCTCTAGAACCTGGAGCTAAATTTAATATTACTAGTACGATGACTCAACTCCTTCACCTTAAGGAGTTGTTAGGTGGTCTTCCCGGAGATGATCCAAACATATATTTGGTGAAATTTGTCACCATTTGCAAGTCTTTTGATAATACAGGAGTGGGTCAGAATGTTATTCGCCTGCGTTTGTTTCCATTGTCTTTGTCTGAAGAGGCGACACTTTGGCTAATTGGATTGACGTCCGTATCAATAACCAATTGGAGGCAGTTGAAAGAGGCTTTCCTAAAAAGGTTCTTTCCACCCTCCAGGAGGGTACAGTTCAGGGATGAAATTAGTAACATTCAACAGCTTCCCACTGAAGTTCTTCATGAGACCTGGGAGAGGTTTAAAAAGAAGATGATGCAATGCCCAAACCATAGCATGATGGATATTCAATTGATGGAAACTCTTTATTGGGCTTTGAAATCTATTATGAAGTTGTCGTGGATAATGCCGCAGGAGGGTCATTTATTGACCTTTCTTTTCCAGAGGCTTCGAAGATGCTTGATCAAATGACCAAATAGAGTAGAGCTTGGCATACCATGGATTCTGTGGTAGTAAGCCCTACTGTGTCTGGTAGTATAATTGCAGAGCAATATAAGAAAGAGGAAGAATATGACAAGGACATGGCACACTTGAAGACACAGATGGATTTGCTGACTAAGAATCTATTTTCTTGAAAAATGGAGAAGGTGAAAGCTATTGCATCCCAGGGAAAAGCTGACTCTAATTAGGAAGAAGAGGAGAACTATATAAATAACCAGGGTTTTTGAGGCAATATCCAAGGAAATCAAGGTCGGAACTATATGAAAAAGTTAGTTACAAGGATAGAGATCAAGGGAATTGAAAGAGCAAGAATGATAGGAGTGGACTATATGTACCTCCTAGAAGTAGAGATAATGCTGTAACTAGTTCTGGCAAGATGTCCACGAAGAACATGATGGAGAAATTATTAAAGGGAGTTAAGGCTACCAACTCTGGGGTGACTACTATGAAGAGTGATTTGTCTACCATGAGTCAGTTGGAAAACTCATACTCTACTTCTATCAAACAGTTGGAGCATTAAATGAGCCAACTCTCAGCAATATTAAATTAGAAGAAGAGAGGAACGTTGCCAAGTGATACAATTTAGAACCCTCGAAATAATGGCTCTTGCATGGTAATTACCACACGGAGTAGTAAGGTATTACTAGGATCGTCTGTGGTCAAAGATGTGATTGAAGACGTGATTGAAGATCATGAAAAAAGTTATCCAGTGGAGTCTAAGAAACTGGATAAAGTTATTGATAATACACCATCCACCCATCAGTAGGGTGATGAGTTGGAGATGAGCAAGCGAATGAATACTAGAGTGGTGGTTACTACGCTCCCAAAACCACCTCCTTAATTCCCCCATCAGTTGAAAAAGAAGGCCGACAACACAAAGTTTGTCAAGTTTATGGCCATGCTTAAGCAGTTGATGAATAATTTGCCATTAGTGGAAGCATTGGAGAGATGCCCGGGTATGCAAAGTTCATGAATGACCTTGTCACGAAGAAACGGACAGTTATCTATGAGCCAATGGATAATATACATCATTGTGGTGCTATCTCTACAAGGTCTTTGGTACAGAAGAAGGCAGACCCGGGAGAATTTACCATCCCGTGCACTATTGGGCCTCTTGATTTTGCAAAAGCTCTATGTGATTTGGGAGCCAGTATAAACTTGATACCGCTTGTTGTGTATAAGAAACTGGGTTTGGGGGATCCTACTCCTACGAACATGAGATTAGTTATGGCAGAAAGGTCTGTGAAGCAGCTCATGGGGATTCTATATGACGTATTAGTTAATGTGGCCAGTTTTATATTTCCAGCTGATTTTGTCATTCTCAATTACGAGGTGGACTTTGAGGGGCCCATAATCTTGGGTAGACCTTTCCTCGCAACTGGGAGTGTACTTATTAATCTAAAGGCAAATGAGCTACTATTCAGACTGAATGGTAAAGTAGTTTGATTTGATGTATGTCAATTCAAGAAATAGCATAAAGACATGAGCGTCTTTTCTATTGTGGATGTTTATTATGAGGAGGTACAGGAAGTACCTATAAAAAAAATTGTGGTGGAGACTTTAGCTGCTGTATTGATGAATTTTGATCATGATGGTATTGAAGAGTATGAGGATACGGTGTATGCCTTAATAGTCATGGGGTCTTATTCATATACACCCAAGAAGTTGGATTTGAACTTGAAAAATTGTCTAAGTCCACCTGCTAAGCCTTCTATCGAAGATCCACCTACCTTGGAGATGAAGGAGTTTCCCGATCATTTAAGGTACGTGTTCCTAGGCAGTGGGAATACACTACCTGTGATTATTTCTCCTGATCTGAGTTAGCAACAGGTGGAAGCTCTCATCTCTATTCATAAGAGATATAAGAGGGTTATTAGTTGGACAATTGCAGACATCATCGGTATCCCTCCTGGTATATGTACACATAAGATTCATCTAGAGGAGGATTATGTTCCGACTATTGAGCATCAGTATCGTATAAACCCACCTATTCAAGAGGTGGTAAAGAAATAAATCATCAAGTGGCTAGATGCAGGAGTCGTATATCCCATTTCAGTTAGTAAATGGGTGAGTCCTATTCAGTGCGTGCCCAAGAAAGGGGGCATGACAGTTGTGGCTAACTAGAAGAATGAGTTGATCCCACTCAGGCCTGTTACTGGGTGGAGGGTGTGTATGGATTATATAAAACTCAACTTGTGGACACTAAAGGACCACTTCCCAATGCCTTTCATGGATTAGATGCTTGATCGACTAGCGGGAAGGGGTTGGTACTATTTCTTAGATGGATATTCTAGTTACAACTAGATTTTATTGCTCCTGAAGATCAGGAGAAGACGACATTCACGTGCCCATAGGGCACATTTTCTTTTAAAAGGATACTTTTCGGGTTGTTTAATGCACCTGCCACTTTTCAGAGGTGTATGATGTCAATATTCTCTGATATGGTTGAAGACACCTTGGAGGTGTTTATGGATGATTTCTCAGTTGTCGGTGATTTCTTGATATATTCTTGCTAAATCTTAGTGTGAAGAGTTCAACCTTTTCCTTAACTGGGAAAAGTGCCACTTCATGGTGAAGGAAGGCATTGTTCTCGGTCACAAAATTTTAGCTAAAGGTATTGAGGTAGATAAGGCAAAGGTTGAAGTGATTGAGAAACTACCTCCCCTATCTCATTCAAAGGGGTACATAGCTTTCTTTAGCATGTGGGGTTCTACCGTAGATTCATAAAAGACTTCTCAAAGATTGCAAACCTACTTTGCAAACTTCTGGAGAAGGAGGTTAAGTTCACTTTTTATGATTACTACAGAAAGGATTTTGAATGACTTAAGCTGAAACTAGTGGAGGCTCCAATTATTGTTGCTCCTAACTAGACGAAACCGTTCGAGATTATGTGTGATTCCAGTGGAGTGGCACTTAGAGATGTTCATAGACAAAAGAAAGAGAAGTTGTTCTATCCGATATATTATGAAATCAAGTCCTTGAATGGGGCCCAAAATAATTATACCATGATGGAGCAGGAACTTCTAGCAGTTGTGTATGCTTTTGAGAAGTTCTGGGCATATCTATTAGGTACCAAGGCAGTGGTGCACACTGACCATGCTGCCTTGAGGTACTTAATGGCGAAGAAGGATTCTAATCCAAGGCTGATACGATGGGTATTGCTACTTCAGGAATTTGACTTCGAGGTCAAGGATCGAAAGGGATGTGAGAATTAGGTAGCATATCATCTATCCAGACTTGAAGGCGAATAGACAACCAAGAATAAATTAGAGATTAATGATACCTTTCAGAAAAGGAAAATATTGGTTGCAGTGCTCAAAAAGGTACCTTGGTATGCGGACTTCGCAAACTATGTGGTGAGTGAAGTAATACCAGAGAATTTTTCCTTTCATCAAAGGAAAGAGTTTCTCCATAATGTGACACATTACTTTTTGGATGAGCCGTATCTTTCTTGGTGGTGTACGGATGGTATTATTAGACGGTGCATCCCAGATGTAGATATGTTGAGTATACTGAAAGAAAGTCATGCTTCACCAGTTGGAGGTAACCATGCAGGTGATCGAACTGCATGGAAAGTGCTTCAGAGTGGCTACTATTGGCCCTCTTTGTTCAAAGATGCCTACGAGTTCTTGAAGAGGTGTGACCAATGTCAAAGGAAAGGGTCCCTCTCAAGATGCCAATGTCTAAAATGCTGGATGTAGAATTATTTGATTGTTGGGGCATTGATTTCATAGGGCCCTTCATGAGCTCATTTGGGATAAAGTACATATTAGTTGCCGTTGACTACATGCCAAAATGGGTTGAGGCAGTTTCTCTAGCAGATAATGAAGGGAAGAGAGTTATTGCATTCTTGAGTAAAAATATCTTCTTTTGCTTCGGGGTACCACGTACCATCATCATCGATGGAGGATCATACTTTTGCAGCAAAATGTTTAGAGTTGCCTTGGCAAAATATGGAGTTAAGCAGCATAAAGTGGCTACACCATACCACCCATAAACCAGTGGGCAAGTAGAGATCTCTAATTGAAAAATCAAAGCAATCCTTTCCAAGACTATAAATGCTAGAAGGAAGGATTGTTCTAGAAAGCTGGACGATGCCTTATGGGCATATCGAACAAATTTCAAGACACCTATTGGCATGTCTCCATACCAATTGGTTTATGGAAAGGCATGTCATTTGTCTATTAAGCCAGAGCATAAAGCGTTGTGGGCACTAAATCGTCTTAACTTGAATTAGAATGAGGCAACGAATATGAGGCTGGGGCAACTGAATGAGATGGACGAGTTCTGTCTTGGAGCTTATTATTGGGCTAATCTATACAAGGAAAGAATGAAGAAGTACCACGAACGATGGATTTCCAGAAAGGTGACTTGGTGCTTTTGTTTAACTCCAGTCTCAAACTGTTTCCAGTTAAGCTCAAATCCAAATGGCCCGGCCCATTTAAAGTGAGCCAAGTCTACTCATCTGGAGTATTGGACCTTGAAAATAAAGATGGAAGTGTCTTCAAGGTAAATAGGCAGCATGTGAAACAGTATAGCGGTCTAATGTACTCGATAAGGAGTATTGATACTATCTATCTTGATGAAGTCTGAGTAATCAAGATAACTGAGTCGTGTCACGACTATAAATAAGGAACTGGTGGGAGGCGACCCACAGTGTGTTGTTGTAAAGCATTAGTTAAATTATTTTGTTGTTCTAGTGCATTTTGAATGTTTTTGTGAAGTGTGCAGGATTTAAAACATAGAAAAAAGTAGGAGTAATACAATTGGAAGAAGGGTTATAAATCTAACTTGAATTGGTGGACCACCAGTCACCTGACGGACCACCATTTCAACTATCGCAAAGAAGCTAAAAAATACATTCACTGGAGAAAGTTGACGGCTAAAGTAGTGGACCGTCACTAAATTGGTGGACCACCACACTGACCTTCAAAATCAAGATGAGTTACCCAGGTTCTGGTAAGGTGTGACGGCCAAAGTGGTGGACCATCACAAATTTGGTTGACCTCTACTTAGACCGTCAAAATTAAACTGAAATGACCTTGTTTTCATAAGGAGAGACTGCCCAAATGGTAGTCCGTTGTATTTCTAACGAACCGTCGTAGAAGCCGTCATTGTTACCATAGCACTGGGTCGAGTCAGGTTAAAATTGGTCTTTATTTAAGTGACCCGTATTTGTCCCAATTGATTTTAAAGAGGTAAAAGAGTGGTTACATATGTTGTACCCTTTTCAATTCTTCAACTGACCAAATTCCTCTGGATTCAAAGCATCTGAAGTTATTTTCTCTTCCTAGGACTCTCTATCTACTCCCTTTTCCCTATTTAAGTGACCACCTCTTGTTTTTATGTTCATCACAAACAACCTTGAGAGAAAATATAGAATTCTAAGTGAAGCTTGATTTTGTAATTTGAAAGCAAGTAAAATAAGAAGCTACTGCAAAACCAAGGTATGAGCACCAACCTGTTCTTCTCTTTTTGAATTGCAAGAACATGAAATGACTGAGTGGTTTGTTGATTAAAATTCCATCTTGTGTTATTCTGTCTCTTTGATTTGCTGTAAGCTCGGGAACTTGAATATGCACTGTTGAGTGAAGTCTGAGTAACTCACATGTTGAAAAGCGAGAAATTGTGTGTATAAGTGTGAAATTGGTGTAAATTTTTGCTAACAAAGCGGGATTGTATGCTAAATGTTCGACAAAATCCCGAATTAAATCCTGAATCTAAATAAGGTGGTGCGACAGTTGAAATAGTGGACCATCAACTTTGCCACGGACCACCATATGGACCATCGCAAGAACCCCAAAAAAGACACCCACTGGTTAAGATGCGACGACCAAAGTGGTGGATCGTCAAATTTGCGACGGACCACAATATGGACCGTTGCTTCTCTCTAACTTTTTAGGTATTCTAGAAAGGACCTGACGACCCACTTGGTGGACCACCAGTTACCCGATGGACCACTAATGTGGCCTTCAAATCTAATTTTTCACTGTTAGGCTGTTTTTATGCTGTGAACTAATTCCTTACTTCTTTTCAGGCGATATCACTCGTAATCTTCCACCAAACAGAGGAGAAAGATCCCAAAGCAGTAGAGGTAAATTTGCACTCGCGTACAATACTAGGCAATGTGAAAGGGAAGAACCCACGCTCTCCTAGTCTAAAATTGAGAGCGATAGTAGTACAAGCCTAAATGAGGCAACAGTTGCTATAAATCAACTCGAGCCTGTTAAGAATGGAACTGAGGCTGCTAACATGGGAGAAAAAATGGAAGCAACTGATATGGATACTGAACCTGAGGATGCTAACATTATTAAGCGTAAGGATCTTTAAGTTTGAGAGGTGATTAGATAAAAGATAGAGGGAGCAAGAGAGAAATTCTATGATGCGTTGACACCTACAAAACGAGGGATCAAAAGGCCATTTGTGGAGGAACATCATATTGTGACAATGGAGTTACATAAATATCCTGAGTTGGAACGTCGTTTCAACGAGTATGAACTAGCATGGATGAGCAGGCCACCAGGAGCATATCAACCGAATTGGGTAAGAGAATTCTTTGCCAATTATCTTGCACTATTAGAAAAGGATTTTCCAAAGGGGACGTCAGTTGCAAGCTTTCTTAATAGAGAGTCCGTACCTGTCCGAAGAGTTGAAATCAATAGGATGTTGTTCGGGCCAGAGTACGAGGCTCCACCTGCTATACCTTTTCTTGAGTATAGGTTGAGAACTGCATCCACTTAGAGGCCTTAGGTGGTTTCATTATTGATTGATGATGGTAACCCCTCTTGGTTAACTAATCCATGGGAGCGTATTGAAAAATATTTCATTAGCTTCAAGGCTAAGTTCTGGTGGGATGTTATTCGCTTAAGGCTGATGCCAACAAAAGGTGATGGAAACTTGGATAAACACAGAACCGTATTGGTGGCAATCTTTGTTTTAGGAAGCAAGTTGACTTTGGATAGATTATTGCAGATGAGATGTTTATGAGGGCACATAAAACAACTAGTGCATTGTCTTTCCCATGCTTAATCACTGATTTATGCAAATAGGCCGGCGTGCCCCTGATTCGTATAGTTGATAATGAAATCCCAGCTACACATAGACAAGACATTGAGAAGTTAAAAGATGACTCAAATTTTGAGATGCATGTCACCAAGCCTCCATCTTACCAGACTCAATCTGGACCTACTCCCTATGCTACAAAAATTCCCGTAGGTATACCTTTACCAATCACCACATATGTGCCACCTGAGTACCTTTCCCTAAGTACATCTGTTGGGTTAGGTTATGCACAGTCTATGGGTGGAGTAGACTTTGCTGAATACAGGTTAATGCAGGAAAGTTTTGCAAAATCAGTGAAGCTGCAAAAGAGGTTTCAGAGACAGTTAGATAAATGGGCATCAAAATTTAAGCCTTTTGTTGATGGAATTGTAGTTGAGAAAATACGTCCATTCCAAACTATTCAAGCTAGGATGTACATCATTGAGCACCGCATGAACAAAAGGTTGGATGCACTGTCCCTCCCTGATCTTCCCAAGCTCATGGCTGAGATTGAGCAGGCGAAGACTGATATAGCAGAGTTAAAGAGAAGGCAAGGCAACCACAACCGACTATTTTTGACCCATACTTAGTTGTGAGTGATGATGATGAAGGCATTGTATATCTAATGGGAAGGCCTGTGAAAGACAAAGAGAAGCAACACATAGATAAACGAGCTACTAGGAAAGTTAAAAAGAGAAGAAAGAGAGAAAAAATTACATCGGAGCAACAGGAATAGCATGATGTAAAGAGAGCTCAAAAGAAATCAAGGACAGATGAAGAAAAGAGAAATAATAGAGAAGAAGATGAAGCAGCAGGAGTATCTACTAGTGCTGCCCCAGCAAGGGGGCAAAGTTCAGCATCAGTCCGAGAGATGATTCCTCTGATCCAGGAGGGTGAGGTTTTTAGTGCCCCTACCACTATAGGGGACAACATTGAACCAAGTGAGGATACAGGAGACTCACCACACTTCATAGATGCCTCAGATGGATAAGAGACAAAACAAGTATACCCATTCTATTGTACTTCAATTTAATGCTTTAAGGACAATGCATATGTTTTTATGTGGGGGTGGTGTAATTTTATCATGGGGGGTTGTGTTGCCAATATTCTGAACCCTACCATGTGTTATCTAGGAGAATCGGCATGCCTAGGATCATGTTAAGTTTGTACTTTTATTTTCTAGGTTTAACTTCAGATTTGCATTTTTCTTGTTTTTAAGTCTTGTTATGTTGTTGATGTTGGTCCATGAAATAAAAATGTTGTTTGTGTTAGTATCTTGTTGTAAATATGTATGATGAATGATGTTGGAATCAAACTATGACTATTTCCATTTGACTATTTACTTTTGTCTCCTAGGATATGTGATCAACTGTTAGTGATCTGTAGTTGGCATTAATCTTTAAATACATATGACTGTGATGCACATCTTAAGAATAATAGAATGAGTTTGACTCAGTTTCCACTGTGTGTGAGTATTTGTATTAGTTCTTAGATGGTATAGAACCTATAACTTGCCTAGTTCAATTGATGTTGTTTGTAGTTGATGGGATAAGAAGTGATAGCAGGCCACCTTGTGCTTTTAGTCAACTAAGCTGAATTAATTAACCCCACCAAAAATAATTTTCCATATTTGAACCCTTCTTTGTGCCTTTGTTAATTTTTCTTCATAACCAAGCATTCTAGTTAACTCTCTTTCAGCTGTTGACTCCTAGATCTGGCTCTGGCCTAGTAATGGAAAATGTGTGCCTAAACTTAGGAAAAACACCTTAATTGAGGGTGGCTATTATAGGACTGTTAACTGCCTAATGGACAGTTGGTCTAGAATTTGAATTAGAGCATTTGGCTCTAGTCTAGTTAAGATAATGTGCACCCTGACTTATGGAATCATGTAATACCCCAAAGTTTCCTATCTAATTTCATCCCAAGAATGTCTAGTATTCGATTCTAAATTGGAATGATGATTATTCCATGAGGAATTTTTAAGATTTTCACTTTTTGTCATGTGGGAAATTCAATAAGCTTTCCATTGATATAAGATTCGCCCAAATCCGATAGCCGGGTCAGAAGTTACAACTATTTCAAGTTTTCATCATAAAATAGCCCCATATTAGTCAGTGGCGAGCCACTCCATAAGAGAAAATGGCATTTGGCAAATTCCAGTAGGGGTCCACAATTATGGCGCGTCGTGCCAGGGGTCAAATTCAGAATTGTCCTTTTTCCAGTATCTCAGGGTGTTGTCTCTGCGTCGCGCCAAACTTCTAGGTCACAAATGAAGTGGCAACGTGATGGCTCCGCATCGCGCCATTGCCCATTTTACCAATTGTCAAATTCTAGTGACACGGCTCGATAGAATCACGTCGCGCCAAGGGTCCAGTTTGGGAAATTTTTACAATTTTAAAAGATGCATCCAAGGGTTAAAAGGGTCAATTTCCCACCCTATTTAAACCCAATAACATGTGATTTAGCCATTATTCACCCAAAATATGCTAGTTTCTCTCAAGTTTCTCTCAAGAACAAGCTAGGGTTTCTATTGGGGATTCAAATTCAAGAAGGTTTCACCGTCAATCTTCATGAAATCACGAATTAAGGTATACACTGTTTTCATTCATGGATTCCTTTCATCAATGAAGCCCAAGAACCCTCTTTTAAATTACCTACCATGATATCTATGTGGTGAATTGATTATGTTCATGATGGTTTGGTTATATGACTACCAAGATCGAATCTTTACCCTGTATTTTATGAAATCATGTTAGTTTTAGGGTTGAAATCCATGCAATGAAGTTAAATTATGTTATCATAATATATTTGATTTATGATCATACCTATGCCTTAAATGGAGCATGTAAGGTGTTTGATAAAATGCCTAGTATAGTGGAAATCATGTATAATGACTCAATTGTATCTTAAATGCTAAATACATGCAGTCTATTCATGTTTAACATGACATACATATTATTGATTATGTATTATTCTTGTTCGATGGAATGTTCAAGATACTATAAGTATGTAAGCAAGCCATGATTATGTTCTCTCTTGATCATGTATTAAATTAAGTCAGTCAAGTGCCTCATCAAAATATTTCCTAACTATTATATGATTAATTATGGACTCTAGTCATGTGTTCAAGAGTGTCAAATTATGTCAGTTTCCTTCTATCGAGTCCTGGAGGTACTTGTACCCGAATAATATGGATGTGTGCTTAGAGATATGTCGTGTTTCCACGATATTCTAAATCAAGCCATGTTTAGTAGACTTCAGTCAGTCTCACGACTCAGGAAATCTCAGTAATCTTATGAACTCAGTCAAACTAACAGTATTCAGTAGTATTCCATCAGTCAACAAAATCCAGTAAACTCAGTAACTTAGTTCAGTTAATCATGTTTAGAGTCTATTCAGATGGGAGTAGAAATTAGAACTGAGTGAACCCAAGGATGGGAACACACGCTGTCAGATGAGGGTGTGATTCTTAGAAGTCATCTTTGCATTCTATAAGTATGTAGCCAGCATAGGTTGAGAGATCAACACTGTCCGATGAGGGTTGATGAGGTGGATAAACACTGTCAGATAAGGGTCCTAGCGTTCTTGTTTAGGGGACACTATCAGATGAGGGTCACCCTCAGCTTGTCCTTACCAGTGGTGCGGTATTAACACCCTTCCAATTGGGGTTACAGATTGGACCCCAATTTAGCTATAATACATTATATGGGGCAGGTCGGTTAGATAACTACTTCCCATAGTTTCAGTATAAGTGTCAGTATCAGTAAAAGAACTTAGATAGTTTTTTAGATTTTAGGACTGTCAGATACAGTCAACTCAGCTTAGTATGGAACTTAGATAGTTCCATCAGAATCAGGACTGTCAGATACAGTCACTCATGGTATCAGTATTCATATTCAGTAATCATGTTATCATGGTATCACTGTTAGTTATTATGTCTCATGCATATATTCTCACGCTCATGATAGTCAGCCTGTTATTATTATTGTCCATGCATATGAACCTCTTACATTCAGCCTACCTCACATGCATACCAGTACATTTAGTCATACTGATGCATTCGCGCTATGGTTTTTTATACCATAGGTTCATAGACACGAGCTCCAGAGCATCAGTAGCATTCCAGTCTCAGCCGTCAGAGTTAGAAGTGAGTCCTCATAATCCGAGGATATGATCATTACGTTATTATGTCCTTAATTAATTTATTAGTTGGATTTAGTTAGGGATACTTCCCATCAGCTCCTTATTCAAACAGTCATGTTTTAGAGGCTTTCAGACAACAGTATGTTCAGATAGCTTTTTTCAGTTTTGTTATGGGTATTTCATACCCCACCCAGATGTTATATTTTTATCAGATGTTATGTCACAGTTTTGAACCTTATGGACTTTCAGTTCATGTGTCCGTATTTTACAGTATATTATGCAGTATCCAGGTACAGATATCAGTCATGGGTTAGCTTGTGGTCCTTTGGGGTCATGGGCATCGTGTCGGGTTTCGGGTACCAGATTCGGGGCATTACAAACTTGGTATCAGAGCCTAAGGTTCAATAGAGTCCTAGGAAGTCTGAAATCCACGTCTAGTAGAGTTTTGTACATGGTTGTATTTCGCGCCACATTTATGTATAGGAGGCTATGAGATGTTTTACGAACAATTTCATTTCTTTCAATATTTACATCGTGCCAGTGATCATAATATCAAGTCAATCTCTCATTCTAATCTATTTCTCCCTTTTTTCTACAAAACATACCTCCCAATAGAAGAAATGGGAATCAGTCAGCCCCTCAGCACGAAGAACCTTTGGGAGAACATGTTTCTCATGCAGAGTTGAGAGCTACATTTACAACTCTTTCTCAGTCAGTTACTGCTCATAATGAACGACCAACTGTTGTTCCAACCAACCCAGTGGCCGATTCAGCTGCAGCCAGGATTCAGGACTTCACCCGAATGAATTCTCCATCTTTTCTCGGGTCTAAGTCAGATGAGGACCCTCAGGAATTCATCGATCAAGTTAAGAAGGTTACAGACATCATGGGGGTGACTACTGTTGAAAGTACTGAGCTAGATGCATATCAATTGTAGGATGTGGCTCATACTTGGTTCAAACAGTGGAAGTTGGAGAGGTCAGATTACGCAGGGCCTATAGAGTGGGAGGACTTTGTCATTGAATTCTAAGACAGATTCTTTCCCCAGGAGCTTAGAGAAGTTAATGTGTTAGAATTCATCAACCTCAGACAAGGATACATGATAGTGAATGAGTATTCTCTTAAGTTTACTCAATCAGCCAGATATACCCCTCATGTGGTTACCGATAGCAGGGTTAAGATGAGTAAGTTCGTGTCAGGGGTGAATGATAGCCTGGTTAATAAGTGCAGATCTGCCATGATGAATAGTGACATAACTTTAGCCAGGCTTATAACTCATGCTCAGCAGATAGAGGAGCAGAAGTTTAAGCAGAGGGAGAAGCAGAATAAGAGAGCTAGGACAGGTAGCTTCAAATTCAGTCAGCGTAAGTTAGAAGGAGGAAATCATTTTCAGTTTCATCCCAAGTCATTAGTTCCAGCTCCTTCTCCAGCTAGTGCTCTAGCTCCTAATTTCAGGGATGGTAATAGAGATAGGGTGCCAGGCTCTAAGTCTCGGGGCAGTGTTAGCAGTGCTCGAACTAATCCCCTTTGTCAAACTTGTGGTAAGAACCACAAGGGTGCTTGCAGAGCTGGTAGCGATGTCTATTTTGGATGTGTCAATCCAGGACACAGGGTCAGAGATTTCCCTCAGTTAGGTTATCAGAGTCATCTCCGCTCTTCAGCTCAGTTCGGTTACCCAACTCAGCAGGGTGCCACCTCCAGTAATACTAGTGGGAAATGCCCAAATTGTCTTTATTCTCTTCAAAATTGATAGGATCAGGAAAATCTCCTGATGTAGTTACTGGTAAGTTACAAATCTTTCATGTGCATGGTTACGCGGTTCTAGATCTAGAAGCTTATTTGTCTCTTATTAATCCTTACATAGTAGGCAATTTCGGAGTCAGTCCAAAAATTTTTGCAGAGCCCTTTTCAGTCTCTACCCTAGTGGGTAAAACTATTATAGCCTAGCGGGTCTACAGGAACTTCCCGGTTATGATATTTCAGAAAGTCACTTCAGCAGACTTAGTCGAATTAGAGATGACTAATTTTGATGTCATTCTCGCTATGGATTGGCTTCATTCCTGCTATGCCACAGTCGACTACAAAAATAGAATAGTCTAATTTTAGTTCTCGAATGAACCCATCTTAGAATGGAAGGGTAGTGTATACGCTTTCAGGGGTCAGCTTATTTTCTACCTTCGGGCATGGAAAGTGATGTCTAAGGGATGTGTTCATGAAAAGGACTCTAGTTTCGAAACTCCCATCCTTGAATTAGTCCCAGTTGTGAATAAATATTCAGATATCTTTCCCGAAGATCTTCCAGGCATTCCTCCCGAAAGGGAAATAGACTTCGACATTGATCTTCTTCCAGATACTCAGCCTATATCTGTTTCGCCATATAGAATAAAACCAACGAAACTTAGAGAATTGAAAGAACAGTTGAAGGATTTCCTAGATAAGTGATTCATCAGACCTAGTATGTCTCCGTGGGGTGCACCAGTCTTATTCGTGCGCAAGAAAGGCAGTTCTTTCAGAATATGTATTGATTACCGTCAACTCAATAAAGTCACAGTCAAGAAAAAGTATCCTCTTCCCAAAATCGATGACTTATTTGACCAACTTGAGGGTGCCAACTATTTCTCTAAGAAAGATCTCAGACCAGCCTACCATCAGCTCAAAGCCAGAGAATGTGACATTCCAAAAATAACTTTTCATACTTGGTATGGTCACTTCGAATTCCTATTCATGTCCTTTGGTCTTACCAATTCCCCAACAACTTTCATGGACTTGATGAAACGTGTGTTCAAGAAGTACTTTGACATATTTGTCATAGTCTTCATAGATGACATTCTGTTCTATTCCCGTAATAAGCGAGATCATGCAGACCATCTCAGAATAGTACTTTAGAGTCTAAGAGATCATCAGTTGTTCGCCAAATTCAGTAAGTGTGAATTTTGGGTAAGGTTAGTAGAACTCCTTTTTCATATTATCTCTAGTGATGGAATTAGAGTGGATCCTCAAAAGACCAAAGCAGTGAGAAACTGGCCTCGCCCCGTCTCTCCATCAGATATCAGGAGTTTCTTGGGTTTGATTGGCTATTACAGATGGTTTGTTAAGGGATTTTATTCTATTTCATCCCTTATGTCTAGATTGACACAGAAGAAAGTCAAGTTTCAATGGTCAGATCTTTGCGAGAAGAGTTTTCAGGAATTAAAGATTTGACTCACCTCAGCTGCAGTCTTAGCTCTTCTAGATGGTTTAGATGGGTTCATAGTGTATAGTGATGCATCCAGAGTGGTTTTAGGTTGTGTCTTCATGCATCATGGTAAGGTCATAGCCTACGCCTCTAGACAGCCAAAGCCTCATGAGAAGAATTATCCGACTCATGATCTTGAGTTAGCAGCCATAGTTTTTTCCTTAAAGATTTGGAGGCATTATTTATACGAAGTTCATGTAGATTTGTTCACAGATCATAAGAGCCTTCAGTATGCCTTTTCTAGAAAGATCTTAATCTTCATCAGAGAAGGTGTTTAGAGCTCTTGAAAGATTATGACATGAGTTTCCTTTATCATCTGGGCAAGGCCAACGTAGTGGCCGGTGCTCTCAGTAGACTGTCCATGGGTAGTGTTGCTCATGTTGAGTACAGTAAGAAAAAGTTAGTTCAGGAAGTTCATTAGCTCGCTAGACTAGGCGTTTTCTTAGTCAATACAGAGAAGAGTGATATATGGGTTCAGAGTAGTTCAGAATCATCTCTAGTTTCTGAGGTAAAAGAAAAGCTAGATAGAGATCCCAGTTTAGTCAAGTTGAAAGAGTCAGTCAAGGATTAGAAAGTAGAGGTTTTCTCCTAAGGGGGAGATGGTGTCCTACGTTGCCAGGGTCGTCTCTGTGTTCCAGGTGTAGCTGACTTAAGGCAACAAAGTTTTGCAGAAGTGCATGGTACACGCTACTCTATTCATCCAGTGGACACAAAGATCTACCACGACTTGTGGGAGATCTATTGGTAGAGTGGGATGAAGAAAAATATTGCAGAGTTGGTGGCTAAGTGCTCTACATGTTAGTAGGTTAAGATAGAGCATCAGAAGCCTAGTGGGTCTATGTAGGAGTTCAGTAGTCCTACTTGGAAGTGGGAAGAAGTGAACATGGACTTCGTGATGGGTTTGCATAAAACTCGTCATCAGCATGATTCAATTTGGGTCATTGTAAATAGGATGACCAAATTAGCTCATTTCCTTCCAGTCCACACATCTTACTCAGCCGAGGATTAGGCCAAACTCTACATCAAAGAGTTGGTCAGATTGCACGATACTCTATTATCTATTATCTTAGACAGGGGAACCCAATTCACCTCTTACTTTTGGAAAGCATTCCAAAAGGGTCTTGGTACCCAAGTTCATCTCAGTACAACCTTTCATCCCCAGACAGATGCTTACGTAGAAAGGACCATTTAGAATCTAGAAGGTATGCTAAGGGCGTGTGCAATTGATTTCAAGGGTAGTTGGGATGACCACTTTCCTTTGATTGAGTTTAAATACAACAATAGCTATCATTCCAGTATTAAGATAGCTCTATTCGAAGCTCTTTATGGTAGGAGATGCAAATCTCCAGTCGTCTGGTTTGAAGTTAGTGAGGCCTCAGTCATAGGGCCTGACTTAATATTCGATGCCTTAGAGAAATTCCAGTTGATCAGAGAAAGACTCCGAGATGATTAGAGCCGACATAAGACTTATGAAGATGTGCACAGAAAGAATCTCGAGTTTGAGATTGATGATTATGTCTACCAGAAGATCTCTCCCATGAAGATAGTTAAGAGATTCGACAAGAAGGGAAAGCCCAGTCCCCGATATGTCGGTCCCTTCAAAATTCTCAGTCGTCTTTGCAAGGTAGCTTATGAGCTCGAATTACCTTTAGATCTAGCCTCAGTTCATCCAGTCTTCCATGTCTCTTTGTCAAGAAGTGTACAGGTGACCCAGCAGTTGTAGTCCCTATTAAGAGCATAGATGTTCAGAACAGCCTCTCTTATGAAGAGATTTCGGTCGAAATCCTAGACTATCAAACTCGTAGACTGAGGAATAAAGAAGTCCCTCTAGTCAAAGTTCTTTGGAGAAATCAGTCTGTAGAGGGAGATACTTGGAAAGCAGAAGCAGACATGTGTACCAAGTATCCTCACCTCTTCTCTGCCAACTCAAATCTAGCTCAAGGTAACAGTCCTCCTTAAGTTTTTCAGTTTCATGTTCAGACTTCAGTTACAAGCTTGGTATCTATTTCATGCTCAGAATTCCATTATAAACTTAGTATTAAGTACCATTGCATATTCATTCATGAATTCATGTATCAGTTCAGTCAAGTAATCATGCATCAGATATGCATTCTCATTGTGACAAAACTAGTTCCTTAGAATACTCAGTCATGCATTCATGAATCAGTTATACATGCATCAGATATGCATAAACTCAGCTATCAGTCATGCATCAGATATGCATGTTCAGCATGATATGTTCATCTCTTCAGTCATGTTAGTCATGAGATCATGTTCCATTTTTTCATGTTTAGTATGTATGTCAATTTATGTTCTTCCCCTCACTCTCAGTCTCATTCGAGGATGAATGTTCCCAAAGGGGAGATATTGTAATACCCCAAAGTTTCCTAGCTAATTTCGTCCCAAGAATGTCTACTATTAGCTTCTAAATTAGAATGATGATTATTCCATAAGGAATTTTAAATATTTTCACTTTTTTTATGTGGGAAATTCAATAAGTTTTCCATCGATATAAGATTCGCCCAAATTTGATAACCGGGTCAGAAGTTATGACTATTTCAAGTTCCCATCGTAAAACAGCGCCATATTAGTCAGTGGCGCGCTACGCCACTAGAGAAAATGACATTTGGAAAATTCCAGTAGGAGTCCGTGATTATGGCGCATCGCGCCAGTGCTCAAATTCAGAATTGTCCTTTTTCCAGTATGTCAGTACTATGTCTCTGCGTCGCGCCAAATTTCCAGGTCACAAACGAAGTGGCAACGTGATGGCTCCACGTCACGCCATTTCCCAATTTCCCAATTGTCAAATTCTAGTGACACGGCGCGATAGAGTTGCGTCGCGCCAAGGGTCCAGTTCGGAAAATTTTTACAATTTTAAAAGATACGTTCGAGGGTTAAAAGGGTCAATTTCCCACCCTATTTAAATTGAATAACACACAATTTATCCATTCTTCATTCAACATATGCTAGTTTCTCTCAAGTTTCTCTCAAGAACAAGCTAGGGTTTCTCTTGGGGATTCAAATTCAAGAAGGTTTCACCGTCAATCTTCACGAAATCACAAACTAAGGTATGCATAGTATTCATTCATGGATTCCTTTCATCCATAAAGCCCAAGAATCCTCTTTTAAATTACCTACCATGATATCTATGTGGTGAATTAATTATGTTCATGATGTTATGGTTATATGACTACCAAGATCCAATCTTTACCATGTTTTTCATGAAATTATGTTAGTTTTAAGGTTAAAATCCATGCAATGAAGTTAAATTGTGGAATCATAATATATTTGATTTATGATCATACCTATGCCTTAAATGGAGCATGCAAAGTGTTTGATAAAATGACTAGTGTAGTGGATATCATGTATAATGACTAAATTGTCTTAAATGCTAAATGTATGTAATCTATTCATGTTTAACATGACTTACATATTATTGATTATGCATTATGATTGTTCGATGAAATGTTCATGATACTAGAAGTATGTAAGCTAGCCATGATTATGTGTTCTCTTGTTCATGTACTAAATTAAGGCAGTCAAGTTCCTCATGAAATATTCCCTAACTATTATATGATGAATTATGGACTCTAGTCATGTGTTCAAGAATGTCAAACAATGTTAGTTTCCTTCTATCGAGTCCTGGTGGTACTTGTACTCGAATAATATAGCTATGTGCTTAGAGCCATGTCATGTTTCCATGATATTCTCAATCAAAACATGTTCAGTAGACTTCAGTCAGTCTCACGACTCAAGAAATCTCAATAATCTCATGAACTCAGTTAAACTAACAGGATTCAGTAGTATTCCATCAGTCAACGGAATCCAGTAAACTCAGTAACTCAATTAAGTTAATCATGCTCAGAGTCTATTCAGATGGGAGTAGGAATTAGCACCGAGTGAACCCAAGGATGGGAACACACACTGTCAGATGAGGGTTTGATTCTTAAAAGTCATCCTTCCATTCCAGAACTATGTAGGCAGCATAGGTTGATACATCAACACTATCTAATGAGGGTTGATGAGGTGGATAAACACTGTTAGATTAGGGTCCTACCATTCTCATTTAGGGGACACTATCAAATGAGGGTCACCCACAGCTTGTCCTTACCAGTGCTGCGGTATTGATACCCTTCCAATTGTGGTTATAGATTGGACCCCAATTTATCTATAATGCGTTATATGGGGCATGTCGGTTAGATAAATACTTCCCATAGTTTCAGTCCTGGTGGTACTTGTACCCGAATAGTATAGCTGTGTGCTTAGAGCCATGTCATGTTTCCATGATATTCTCAATCAAGCCATGTTCAGTAGACTTCAGTCAGTCTCATGACTCAAGAAATCTCAGTAATCTCATGAACTCAGTCAAACTAATAGGATTCAGTAGCATTCCGTCAGTCAGTGGAATCCAGTAAACTCAGTAACTCAGTTAAGTTAATCATGTTTAGAGTCTATTCAGATGGGAGTAGAAATTAGCACCGAGTGAACCCAAGGATGGAAACACATGCTATCAGATGAGGGTGTGAATTTTAGAAGTCATCCTTCCATTCCAGAACTATGTAGCCAGCATAGGTTGAGACATCAACACTGTCCGATGAGAGTTGATGAGGTGTATAAACACTGTAAGGTGAGGTTCCTACCATTCTCATTTAGGGGACACTATCAGATGAGGGTCACCCACAGCTTGTCCTTACCAGTGGTGTGGTATTGACACCCTTCCAATTGGGGTTATAGATTGGACCCCAATTTAGCTATAATGCGTTATATGGGGAATGTCGGTTAGATAACTACTTCCCATAGTTTCAGTATCAGTATTAGTATCAGTAAAAGAACTCAGATAGTTCTTCAGATTTTAGGACTATCAGATACAGTCAACTTAGCTTAGTACATAACTCAGATAGTTCCATCATAATAAAGACTGTCAGATACAGTCACTCATGTTATCAGTATTCAGATTCAGTAATCATGTTATCACGGTCAGTTATTATGTCTCATGCATGTATTCTCACACTCATGATAGACAGTCTGTTATTAGTATTGTTCATGCATATGAACCCCATGCATTCAGCCTACCTCACATGCATACCAGTATATTTAGTCATACTAACACATTCGTGCTATGGTGTTTTATACCATAGGTTCAGAGACATGAGCTCCAGAGCATCAGTAGTATTCCAGTCTCAGCAGTTAGAGTTAGAAGTGAGTCCTCATCATCCGAGGACATGATCATTACGTTATTATTTCATTAATTAATTTATTAGTTGGAGTTAGTTGGGAACATGTCCCATCAACTCCTTATTCAGACAGTCATATTTTAGAGGATTTCAGACTACAGTATGTGCAGATATCTTATTTCAGTTTTGTTATGAGTATTTCATACCCCACCCAGATGTTATATTTTGACAGGATATTATGTCACAATTTTGAACCTTATGGCCTTTCAATTCAAGTTTTTGCATTTTACAGTATATTATGCAGTAAACAGGTATAAATACCAGTCATGGGTTGCTTGTGGTCCTTTGAGGTCATGGGCACCGTGTAATATTTTTGGTACCAGATTTGGGGTGTTACACATCATCCTAAGTTAAGGGTGGCTGATGCTTGTGTAAATATATATATAAAAGAATGAGGGTATCATGGTAATGAGAAAGGGTAAGTGAGCTAGCAAAGCAATGGCCTTGGTAAGAAGAATTTGAAGTCAAAGAGAGTTAAAGCCTAGTTCTTAGTCACTTTTGCCCAAAATTCCTTCCTAACCTTGCCTGATACCTCATTACTACCCTAGAAAAAACCTGTTTGATCTTTGAACTCAGATATAAGAGGGGGTGTTGGATGATTATGGCAAGCTTATAGGTGCTTGTTCTATGTTGGTTACTTTCTTGATGAGTGAGAGGGTTTTGATTTGTATCCATAAAATATACTGAGTTGTGGATCCCTTTGTCTGTGAGGGCAACCTGAGTCATACTAAATTTGGTTGATCTTTGTAGATTCTTGTATCCATGTTATGTAGATGAATTAAATTTGAAACAATGCCGGTTATAGACTCTGGCATATTAAACCATATGATTTGGATGACAAGTGAATGGTTGTGTGAGAATTTGTTCAGTATTAAATGCCCGTCATTGTATTGTTCATATTTGCAATTTGGTGCTGAGTTGCTTGAGGACAAACAATTATCTTAAGATAAGGGTGTTGATGTTACGGATTTTGACGGAACATTTTTCATCTTTTTCTTGGGAAAATTGCATGTTTTCAAGCAAACAAGGTTGCATTTTTATGCTGGTTTTTAGTGTTTTAGGGTAAGGAGCTAGCCGAAGGAAAAGACTCAGAAAATTAGAAGAAAAACACTACTGACGGTTAAAATGGTGGATGGTCAGTCTTGTGACAGGCCACCGACTCAACCGTCAGGTCCAAACAGAGTCCATGACTTTAGAAGACCCAGTAACAGCCTATGTAGTGGACCGTCAGTCCTGCGATGGACCACCACTTTGGTCGTCGGTGCTAAACAGAACTAGGCATCCTAAAATGCTCTACTATGGCCAACATGGTAGACCGTCGGTATTACGATGGACCACCAGTTAAACCGTCAGGACTATCCAGAACTTAACTCTCAAGGATAATCAACGACAGTCAAAATAGTGGACTATCATCTTCCGATGGACAACCACTTTGGCCGTCAGTCTTCTCCAAAACATGACTTTCTAGGATCAGCAACAACGGCCCAAATGGTGGACCGTCAACCATGCAACGTACCAACACTTTGTTTGTCACTTTGGACGTGGGTTTTATAATTTTGAATTTTAAATTCTTTTTGACTGGGAACATATATATACCCACTTTTAGATTTTATTAGGAATCTCTTATTGTTATTAGTGTTTTCCATACTGAAAATACATTGTTACATAGTTTTTCTCTAAGATTCATTGGAGATTTGTGAATCTAGATTCCTTTATCATATTTTCTATTGAAGATTAAAGAACAATAATTTTGACTTTTGTAAGTAAACTTTGAATTAATTTATGAAGAAGACAATGGTTTCTTCTCTTTCTTGGGTAGAAATGTGTGGCTAAGCTCCCATAACTAGGTTTATGGGAGCCTTGATGTGAAAAGATAATTTTGGGTTGTGAATCTAGTAAATTCCCATGAGTAATTGATATTGCATAAACTCTTCTTTACTTTAGTGACTTTTCTTGGTTGCAAACTTGAAAAGTGAGCCCAATAACAACACTTGTTCAAATAGAAAAGTGCTTGTTGGGAAAAGAAAGGGTTTACATAAATCTAAAGGCTTTAACCTTTGGATATAGGGTAGATGCCTTAACCGGATCAACCCATGTGAGATTATAGTTGAATTAATACTATGTTCCTTAAGTTCGAAAGAAAAAAAGGATAAGTAACTGATTTAGGTTGAGAAACTAATGGGTAAACCATAGAATTCAATTACTCTTGCTATAAGGATTGTTCATTGGGAATACAAAATAGCTCACAACCCTAGCTGCTTAAGCATCTTGGTAACCATAACTCTAGTTTGACTTTTCTTATTGAATTACTATTAGCAATATACTTACAGTTGGATTACTTTCTGTAACAAACATTTTAATATAACTGACAAATCAAAATCCCCCTATATTCTGGAACCTTCGATCAACAGTCTAGTTACAAGCACAATACTTAGTGAACACGGTATTCCCTATCGGATTTGACACTCCACCTAGTTGGGTTTTATATTTGACAGCGACTGCTTGCACTTTCTAATGAGAGTTATAATTTGGGCATATCAGTGACCCCAACCCCAACTCCTTTTAAATTACTAGCAATATTAAGTAAATTGTAGCACCTAAATCACATAATGACTTTGCAAAGATGAAATGCCCAATAGTGCATGAGATCATGAATGCTCTCGGGTCTTATTTTTTTACAACCAAAGATCTACATAATATTTTACTAAAATGGTGCATATTGTCAATGGGGTCAAAACTCATCGTCTGCATCTTAGTCACCAAATCCTTCATGAACTTCACGTAACTTGGCATTTTAAAAAGTGATTCAACTATAGGGATGTTCACAGTCAACTCTTTTGACAAAGAAACAAACTTTTGGTACTTTTCCTCTTTGACTTTCTCTTTTAGTCTTTGTAGAAAAAGGAGGAAGAGGTCATTGAATATGTGGCAATGATTGTTATACCTCCTTTTACTTCTCTTTCCTATCTTGGACTTATGATTATCAACGTGAGGCTTCTCAGATGCATTCTCATTAACCACTACTTTTTTAGTGTCTACAACCTATTTATCATCTGGAACTTTTGGTTCGATTATAGCATCTGCAATCATAGGCATTAGAGGGTCAATGGTCATCATAACACTCTAATTAGTAATATCTAAGAAATGACCATCATTATTTAGATTTTGGATGTTTTTTCTTTGGAGTGCACCTAGTTGAAGCTGATTCAATGTTGTAGAGATCTGACCAAATTGTTTCTTAAGCTGCTTGATGGTTGTAGCATGTCATTAAATTATTTGATTAATACCTAAAAGATCCACCTTAATACCTTTAAGGTAATCTTTTGTTTTCTCTACCCCTTTTACAAATTTTGCAAGCATGTCTTCCATCCTCGAATTGCTTAAATTAGCATCATAATTCCTAGTGAAACATAAAGGCAACTCCTATCCTTGTAGTCATCCTTTCTTTTACAATCAACAACCCAATCTCTACTTCCATCTCTATACCTTAACTTATTGTAATTGTCTCTATTGTATTTTCAACATTAATTTCCTCGACTTGAGTTCCACTAATCTTGGTTAGACCCTTGGCTCAGAATCTCTCCACTTCCCTATCAGATATTTTTCATTCTTTTAAGAATCCAAATCCTCTCCTTATACCTAGATGACTTACCTTTTGCACCCACTACATTCACCTCTTCATCTCTACCTGCTGTAAATTATTTAGAAAGTGACCCAATATTAGTCCTCAAGATTGTTACCTCTTGATCTATTGTCTCATCTACTGCTCTCTGTTGTACCGCCACTCTAATTGTATAAGTACCTGTGGGTATGTCTTCCTCTTAAGTATTCCAGCATCAGTTGGTTTTTGTGATTTGATACAGAATCTTATAAGTATGCTCCAAAGTTATCAACTCATTCCAAGTAGTAATAAGTCTATTTGGTAATTCAGCCAAACACAGAGTAGCTTTTTCCATTAGAGAAAATAGAAATACCTCAATCTAATCGCCTCTTAACGTAATCCAGGCAGATTATACAAAGTGAAGATCCCCACTAAGTTAATTACTAACATGTTTACATCATCATCAAGAAGGCTAGCAAATACCCCTTTAAACTCAATAAGTGGATCATAACACTCATAATGTTAAACTTTCCCGTGAGGCACTTCTGGTGGAGTTATAGCACTTGTTTCAATCGACTCCAAATACTCCAAATATTTATTTGGATCTTCAAAAATAGGGAGATACTATTATAGAGGTTGTCGCCCCTATGCCTTCTTTGTCTATCCTTTTTATCAAGTGTAGCTAGACAGTTCGCTTCATCTTATCTATTTTTTTTTCATAAATACCTACCTAAAAGCCTCTTATCTAGTATTCTTTGAAACTATTAATTAAGCAGTAACCTATTCAACATTTTCCTGACAATCAGGATAAAGTGTTGGCCTATTATAAATTGCACCACCATCATAAACACCTTCCAATAAGGTTGTATGATCATGAGCTCCTTTATTAACCATCTTGAGATTATTTGTCAGAGTTCAATCAAGTTTTGTATCAAGTGGAATCAGGGGATTAACTCAACTCTGAATGCTGAGCATACACTGATGTGCACCCTAAAAAAATAGAAAAGTAAATCATTAAACAATAACTAACAACCCCAATAAACTCCATCAATCAATTATGTAAATGTATTCCTTGACAATGGGGCAAAAATTAAATATGGACCAAACTACTCATTCTAAGAAAAGTATAATGCGGTCACTGTCAAATATTGAACCCAACTAAGGTTGGGATTGATTCCATAGGGAATAGGTTGATATACCAATCAATATGTAAGTGAAGGTAATCAATAATAATTTCCTATAAAAGAGGGGGATGGTAATTAAGTAATTCAGTAGTAACTATCGTTGGTTTGTTGGATTTATATCTAGTATGAGAGAGACACTAGGACTGTATTCCCCAATAAATTTTTAAATCCATAGGTTTGTCGTACTTCGCAATCTCTCTTGGTTTTTGATATGCAGAATTTATAGGTTATTTATACCTAGAACAACATTACCTTCTTATCTAGGTGCATGTCCCCAAATCCTGAACTCCAGTAGGCTACTAGAGATGCCTACAGAGGCACATGATGCCAGGACATAAATTCCAGCTAGCCCTTCCAGTCCCTATTAGAGGTACCTAGAACTTATGTGCATCCTAGATCTAGCTTTTTAGTTAAATCAAGTTCAAAACCTACTAGAATTTAGGTACTTTTCGTACTACTATATATAGTCCTTCCATATCTTTTTGTTTGGATTGTTCATTATATTTGGAGGATAGAAACATAGAGGAAGTTGTATAACTTTTTCTTCTTTTTAATTTCTTAGTCTTTTCTTTCAATGAAAACAACAAACTATTGTGTCTTAGTCATTGAGATGAGTGGCTAAGAACCCTAATTCTGTAGTTGAGGCTACGAACATGATTATATATCATGTTTGTTGATTTTGATTTGATTATCAAGTATTTTCTTGTTCTTATGTTCTTTCTTTTACTGTTTTAAAGATTAACTACCTTTCACATAAATCTTTGAGCCCAAAGTGAATGTACTAAGGGAACAAAGGGTTAGAACAAAAAACATAAGGAATAAAATCCTATATTTAGTAATTAAGGGTTGGATCTATGATTAGTACTAGAATATAAAAAATTCACCTCATTCAATTTCAATACTGGAAGAAAAATAAATAAATTACAATTAGATTAATGATGTACTATTGAGGCTAGTTTAGATAGACGGTTTGAGGATGACCATATCCGAATCAGGTTAACCTCATAAATAAACAATCTAGATAAACAACTTCACAAATAAGATTGAATAGCTTTGCATGATTTTGCAGTATGACTTGATCCTGGGATCCTCCTTAATATTCTTTACAACACTTTAAATGACAATCTATTTTTACTATTTCGTAGAATCACAAAACTCTGACACTATCTTTGGTTACAAATTTCACTTTTCAAAATTTATAGTATTACTTAAATTGGATTTTTTGATATGTCATAAGTCTTTGTGGGTTTAACAACAAGCTCAAAAGGGCCACTATATTACTCGTACAACCGCATACACACACGTGTGCATTTGGTAGAAATAAGTTTTTGGCGTTGTTGTCAAGGACTTGAAATATTAGTAACTTTCTAATTTTTGTTTTACTATTTCAATTGATAAGTTCTAAAAACTTGGTCTTAGCTACTGAATTTGTAGGTATATTTCTAAATTCATTTCAAGGTGTCAAGGGAAAGTTATTGGTTATACCACATCCTGAACCTGAGCAACCTTTGCATCAATTGATGATAGAGGTAATACTTATCTATACAATCCTACAAGCTGAAAAAGCTGAGACTAATCCTAAAAATAATGGTGATCGGCAACAATCATTTGATTATGCATGATGTGGAAATCCCACTCGTAACTAATGTTACCTCAAGTATCTGCAAACTAGAAGAGGGAGGTAGAATTGAGATAATATAAAATATAGTGTGATTGTTGCACACCAGTGAGCAGTTTGCAGGTTTTTCATATAAGGACCCAAAACAACATTTGTAGATCTTTCTTATCATGACCAATTTCTCAGGACATGATGACACCTACTATAACCCACCAGCAGGTAAGCCAAACTCGTAGTATAGAATGGCTAGTAATGAACTACCCAAAGAGATAAAGGAAAGAACACAAAATAGATGTAATAAAAGATCAACTGCATACTATAGTACCGAAACCTAGAGGTATCAGTACAAGAGCTTCTAATATAATAAGAGAACAAAAATAAAATACCAAGGGAATTACACTATTACAACTCGTCTCTTAATACAACATAGATAGTCTAGTACATAAGACGTAGGAAATTAATACTCCAAACTTCAAGATCTCACTCTATATCTCTAAACCATGGCTACTCTACACGACACACATAACAAAGGTAATAACTCGTACTATGATTTGCAAGCTACAGAAGTGTAGCGTGAGTACCAAATACGTGGTACTCAGTAGGAAACTGTCAACTGAGCTCCAAAGATAATTCAGATACATATAACATACAAACAGAATGGAAACTACACCCAAGTGTCTAGAAATCATATAATAAAGCTAGTTAGATAGTAAGGGTAACTACTCTACTCATAGCCTCTAAACTAACATGATAAGTCTAAGGAAGTATAAAGGATAAACTATCCTATTCTGGCCATACTCGGGAATCTCAATGCCATACCGTATATCCCTAGACAATATCGAATCAAGGGTGAAAGAAGGATATATAATATTGTATAAGGTCAAGTTATGAATGTACAACCTGAATAAATGAAGGAATGAATATATGGTAATACCATGCTACATATAGATAGATATATGTACTGTATTTATATTATGTATTTCTAACTATATGTAGCATGGTATTACCCATAAATCCCTTCCTTTCTTTATTTATTTAGGTTGTTTACTCATTACTTGACCTTGTACACTGTTATATATCCTTCTTTCACCCTTTATTCGATATTGGCTAGGGATACAAGGTCAACTCGAAGCACGACCTAAGTCCTCATATCTTTATTTTAAGACCTCATATTTCCAATACATATGTGTAATTATGAATTAATCATGCACAATAATGAAATCATAAGATAGAAGAGCTAGAATCATACCTTAAATCTCAATATCGAATCGGTAACCAATCTGTCACAAATTAGCCATAACATTGATTATAACAATATTAACAATATCAATGACATTATGGATAATCGACTAGTCTGAACAACCAATACCTAGTCGGGCCATTCACGTACCCTTACTGCCCCAGGATCAGAAGGTTCAATCAATATACAACATACTACAAGGCATAGTCATCACCCATACCTATGCAAGCCCCCATATAGGCTAATAGATATAGGCGCAAACTGGTGATAGGCAATGTGCATGCAAGGATTAATTCAACAAAATCCATAATACCATAACCGATCTAAGCATCATAATATAATCATCATAACCATCATTATCATATCCATCACCATTGTAACCATATTCATCATAACCATCATCATCATAACCATCATAATCATAATCAACCTATGACGTTGTTAGGTATATATAATTACCATACATAGTGTTGGCTATACTCAAACTAATAGATGTACACATAGACACGTTAATATAATAATCCTCCAACCTAGATGGTATATCATCATAATTAGCCTTCGGCCTTGTAGTGTATCAATATCATCATTACAATATCCTCCGGCCTTGTCGGGTATATATCATCACAATAACCTTTGGCCTTGCCGAGTATCAATATATCATCATAATATCCTCTGACCATCCCGGTTATATAAGTATATCATCATAGTCATCCTCCATCCTTGTCGGGTATATAATCAATATCGCCATAGTCATTAGTACATATTTATAAAATCAATACTATAATCTATCATTTGGTTTAAACTAGAAATTATATCATCAATACAGCACTTCCTCCGTCCCATATCGAAGAGATGTATGTATAGATATATAATTGGTGCATGGACTTAAGCCGTGGATAAAAAGAGTGTGAATCCATAAATCCATTGCCCGAAGTGAACTTTGGGACTAAATCATTATAAAAGTGTAGAAAGGGTTGAGATCTCTCTCAACCGGAGTAATTAATAGTATCAAATCATAAACAGGAACTGTCTCAGCCAAATCTTTAAAATATTACTATAAATCTCTTTAACATATAAGTTATCCATTAAAATGGCTAGTTTTGTTATGAAGAAATCTTTTTTAGGTGAAAAGTGGGCTTTAACCGTTATTTAGAAAAATAGTAGTACGATTATATTTTAGCTAGAATCGCATTATTAACCTATTTAATCATCATAAATGTACCAAATCTATGCATTCCATCACCATTATTTAAACAATGAAACTAAACATCAATATATACATAAACTACAACCACATCCTTTAAAAGAATAAACATTTTTCATATGTCCAACAAATATCATACTATGGCCTTTATCCCAATAATGTGTCCAGAATAATTACAATATCATAATCATGGCCTTAGGCCCACATACATATTCGGAACTCGTATCAATAATAATATTTATAAGCCTTGTCATATCTCTAAGCCATAACATAACTAGGAGGTATAATATATCTATAAGTTATAAAGAATATTTTTAATCTTCTTTATTCTAGGAGAAATAATATCAATAAGCATCTCACATCTAGGAGGCATACTATCAATCAACATCTCACATTTAGGAGGCATAATATCAATATATACTCACATCTAGGAGACATAATATCACTAGCCAATAAATCATAACTATGAGGTATATCTCATCTATTAGTCATCTCATATTTATAGGTCATATATGATAACTATGAGGAATATCATCTCTATAAGCTAAATATCACATCTATGACTATATCATGGCCATGAGCCATTAATCATTATCTAGGTAAATACCATCAGTAGTTGTGAGGTCATGAAGTAACCTTATAATAAAGGCTCAGAAGTCTTAAAGATGTCCAACATGCTAACAAAAGTCCACAAGGGCTAGCATAAGGCTTGGCCTTAGGTGGGCCAAAAGAAGCCATTTCTAATCCTCTAATTCTATGTCTATGCTATTTATACCCTGGACTATACTAAGGTGTCTAAATTCATTTCTTGATAGTACATAAGCCATAATCAATCCTAAGATAGGAATTCCACCTAGAAACATGAGAATTCAAGTCAACTCCACCTAGATTACGGTTTCAAAATCTCTAAAATAGTCCAAATAAGGTTAATCATACTAACCAATACTTCCAATGCTTAAACCACATCGCAAACATAACATCATATCATATATATTCTATGAATTAGTTTAATATAAGGAGAAGGTAATAGAATTCTAAAATTGTAATAAACATTTTTACCTTACTGGTCAAAACCCTTATCTAGTCCCCAAACTTCAATAATAAAGACTAAGTTATTCTAACCATAATCAATCTATATATTCACATTCATATACTATACGTAATATGCATCATCTTATGATGAAGAGTAACAGAAGACTACCTCGAAGATGAATCATAAATCCTTGAATCATCTACAAATGTTTGTATTTACTTTATGATCCCAAAATGCTGCTATGCTATCAAAATTGTAATCTATGCATTAATTGGAGTCAAATGAGACCCATATTTCTATATTAAGGGTTGGGTCGAATTTCAGGTCAAGAATAGGCCTATGAAGCCCGCTAATGAAATCTAAAAATCATAACCATTATGAGGTCCCTCAAAGGACAGGGAAGTTGTTGTAACACCTAAGATTTTTTCCTCTAAAATTTTTGAGTTTTGAGATTATTGCCCAGGCTACGACGAGCACCTGACGAGTTGTAAGGTATGGTCACAAGTCATAGGGAGGGACAAGTGACCAAACCTATGGAGTAGATAATGTTACTATCCTGAGAACGACATAGGCCTCATGAGTTATAGGGAGACACTACAAATCATAAGGTGAGACTCGTGGTCCCACCAGTGTGATAGTTCATTATTTCTACTATGACGACGACTAGGACCCTACGAATCATCAGGTCTGGTCACGATTCGTAGTGTGGGACTTGGGACCCAGTAAGTAAGGTTTCCCTAAGTCATTTCCCAAACTAAGAGTCCAGGTAAAAAATCATACCCAGTTGTCACGAGTCATGTCGTGACCCATAACGACTAGCGACCAATTTTTTACACTTTTAATTGAGCGTACTTTGGTCACTTCCCTCTTTCCCCAATCATAACCCACGACCATAAACATCTAACGGGGTTATTTTCATTACTTAGACAATGATAAACTAATCTTAAACTCTCTCTAATTCTCCAAGCAAGAACAACTATGATTTTCAAGGGATTAAGCATCTAGGGGTCAATTTGTGTGGTTTTTTCTCCAAATTCTTGATATTTTTAGGCATGTATCTCTTTCCTGAAAACTTGTGTTTTATTTATGGCATGCAATGTTGATATTTATATGGTTTTAAATATTAGTTTTGGAACTTGGGTTAAGGGTTTGGATGATTGTTGATTGAATGGTATTTCCATGATTTTATATGCATTATTTATGCTTTATTGATGCTTTTTGAACTAATTGGGAGCATGGGCACGGTAATATGGGATGAGGGTCATGGTATTCCTCCAAATTGATGATTTTTGTTTAGAATTAGTTTTGTAAACTGTGTTGCCCTTAACCCGCTTGCATAATTCATTTTGAAATATGGATAATCACATAATTTGGCTTACTCTCCTAAAATAATGCATTGCATAAATGGTCAAATAAAAAAATAATTTTGGAATGCCTTTGTTTGTCATATGTTAAATTAATTATAAACACGAGGGTCGAGGCATTCCTCCAAGTTGATGTTTTATAAATTATAAGGGTTGAGGCATTCCCCCAAATTTTACTTGATAAATCACAAGGGCCAGGGAATTCCCCCAAGGTAATGAATAATTGGAATGGCATAATGCTATTAGCTTGTAAATAAAATTAGTATGATAATACCAATAGTATATGTTATAATAGATGATTCTTGGTTAATGTATGAGAATGCGTAAACTTTTTAAATTGGGCTTAATGGGGGTAATGTATCTTACTGTGAAGGTGTAAGCCCTAAGAAGGATGAACACTGAAAACCACGTTTGTCGGCATAGGGGTCTTGATGAACGTGCACATAGTTCACACTTATATATATATATATATCCTTGAATAATGTGGGGTTAGGGCATTCCCTGGTCTTTCTTGGATATCTCTGGTTCCTACAGCTAATATACACTATGACCCTTTCAGCAGGTGGAGCTGAACCCATATAGCCTGTGGGTGCCTAGATAACGGAAAAGCTACAAAGTCTAGGCTAATGTTTTAAATATTATGCTAAGCCTTGTTTCCTATCCCAATATTATATATATATATATATGTGTGTGTGTGTGTGTGTCTGTGTCTGTGTATATGATTGTGTGCATTGGTTTGGAATGTTTTTAGACTGATTTGATCATGGCATTACTTTATCCCTTCCCAAAGTTACAGGCTAGAGCTCCCCTCACTAACCATCCTTGGACGTTGTGCCCCCACACGATGCAGGTTCCAAAGATACTTTTATTTTCTTGCACAGTAATAGGTGATTTATGGATTGTCCCTGAGTTACCTATAAAGTGGTGAGCTTCCATTCTGTAGAAGGACCTCATTTTATGGTCTTGCCTTTACTTATGTCTTCGACTAATTTGGTGGGTTCTTTTTTTGGCTATGGTCAGGGGCATGTCCCAACTTAGTTTGATGTTTGGTTTTTTAGAGGCTTTGTGGACTACAAATGGGTGGATGATGTTATGGATTCTTAGATCCCTCTTGTTATTAATTTATCTATCTTCTTCTATGTTTGAATTTCATCTCTATCTTGTTAGATTTTTGGAACTTATTCACTACTATTTATATCGTGTTCTGGTTGGCTAGAATAATGGGGGTGGTCTTTTATCCTTGGCAGACTTGAGATACCCATCATGACTAGGCCCTGATTCGCATTGTGACAAGCTTGGTATCAGATACTAGGTTTATGGTCAATGGGTGTCCATAAAGCAATGTCAAGTAAATCTCTTTTATGGGTATGTAGTATGCCACACTTATAAGGGAGAGGATATGAGCCATTTTGGAATGTTTTCAATCTCTTGTGATGTATTTTTGGGCTATAGAGTCTAAGGTCTTGAAAACTCCTCTAATCTCCATTTACTTGCATTTCAGATCATGCCTTCTAAAAGATTTAATGCTCGTGGAAAAGTCTTTTGTCCCACTTAAGGATAATGTAGATGGAACTCATCCTATTTATGGAGTTTAGACCCAATCTAGGGTCCCTACTACTGACTGTACTTCCCCTCAGGAAGTTCCACCTGTCTTTACAAGTCCTCCTCAGGCATCTCAAGATGATGACGTTCATGCCCCATCTCCCCAAGGAGATATTTCTAATGCTGAGTTCCAATAATCTATTTATCTACTGACTCAGTTGGTGACTTTTCAATCTCTTTAGCCTAACTGTGTTGGTTTTATTGCCCTATCTTCTAAGGTCACTACAATTGGCCATTTTATAAAATTGAGCCCTCCAATCTTTATAGTCTCTAAGGCTGAGGAGGATCCTCAAGCTTTTATGGATGAGATGGAAAAGATATTCAGGGTGATGCATGCCACTAATTCAAAAGATGAGGAATTTTTCATATATCAGCTGAAGGATGTGGCATATCAGTGGTGTGAGAAGTGGGAGTAGTTGAGAGGGGACGATGTTTATCCAGTTGAGTGGGATGAGTTTTCTAGTGCCTTTCTTGATTATTTCTTTTCTCAGGAGTTAAAGGAGGCTAAGAATGAGGCTAAGAATGAGGCTAAGAATGAGGAGTTTGTGAATTTGAAGCATGGTAGGATGTCTGTGAAGGAGTATGCTTTGATATTTCACCAACTTTTCTTTTATGCCCCAAAGATTGCATCTAGTATGAGGGCGAGAATAAGGAAGTTTTCTTTGGGTTTGTCTCCATACTCGATACTATTATGTAAGGGTACAATATTGAATAATAACATGGAAATCTCAAGGTTAATAGTGTACATACATCAAGTTAAAGATAAAAAAAAACAAGCAAAAATGGGAGAGAGATAGAAAAATAAGTTTAGATATTCAGAGAAGGGTGGAGGCTAGCAGACCAATAGTAGAGATGGTAGGAAGTGGGGAAAGAAAAGGACTTGGATAAACTCGAGTTCATATTCTACGACCAGTGCTTCATATCTTAAGCCATTTGGGGAGTATCACTTTCAGTCTGATAGTGGGTTTAGGGCAGAAGGTGTCTAATCTCAGGCTTGGAAAGCTTAGTCAGCCCCATTTTATCCTCCTTACAGATTCTGTGGACAGATGCACTGTGGTTATTATGATAAGAGGAGGAATCTGTGTTTTAAATGTGGCTAGTCTGGTCGTATTTAGACGAATAGTCCATCAGCAAATGTTTCTACTGGTGATAATAAGGTTTTGATTGCTACTTCTTCAGCTCATGCGCCAAAGGGTGCCACTTTTGGTAATGGTACTATTTGAAATTATCTTTATGCTCTTGACACCCATCAGGAGTCGGAGGCATCTCCTTATGTTGTCACTAATACAATACATCTTTTCTCTCATGATGTATATTGTTTGCTTAATTCTGGGTCTACCCTTTATTATATATCCCCTTACGTGGCTGGTTATTTTTGTTTTGGTTTGAAATATATTCTTGATCCCTTTTCTATTTCTAACCTAATGAGTGATTCTATTATTTCTATAAAGGTCTATAGGCATTGTGTGGTGTCTATCTGTGGTAGGGAGACATTGGTGGATCTAATGGAGTTGGATATGGTAGACTTTGATGTGATCTTGTGGATGGATTGGCTCTATTTTTTCTACACTTCTCTAGATTGTTGGACCCATAAGGTTAATTTCAAATTCCCTAATGAACCTATATTAGAATAGGAGAGAAGTTCCTTAGTTCCTAAGGGAAGGCTCATTTCATATCTTAGAGCCCAAAACTTGATTTTGGAGGGGTGTCTATTTCATCTAGTTTAGGTTAAGGATTTTGGTTCTGAAAGTCCTTCTTTGCAACCTATCTTGGTGGTTAAAAAATTTCCTGAAAGGATTCCCGATAATCTTCCTAGTATTTCTCCTTATAGGGAAATAGACTTTGGGATTGATCTTCTGCCGGATACCCGTCCTATCTCTATTCCTCATTATAGAATGGCTCCAATTGAGTTGAAAATAAACTTACGAAATAGCTAAAGGATATCCTTGATAAGGGTTTTATTCGCCCTAGTATGTCTCCATGGGGTGCTCCTATTATTTTTATGCTTAAGAAAGATGGGTCCCTTTGGATATGTATAGACTATTGACAGATGAAGAAGGTTATAGTGAAAAATAAGTACCTTTTTCATAGGATTGATATCTTTTCGAACAACTTAATGGTGCTAGATGCTTTTCTAAGATTTATCTTTGGTCAGGTTATCATCAATTAAAGATTATGGAGGTGGATATCCCTAAGACTGCTTTCTGTACTTGGTATGGTCACTATGAGTTTTTGATCATGTTTTTTGGGTTGAATAATTTTTCGATAGAATTTATGGACCTGATGAACCGGGTATTCAGGCAGTTTTTAGACTTGTTCAATATCATTTTAATGATGATATATTGTTATATTCTAAGAGTGAAGAGGATCAAGGAAATTACCTCTGAGTTTTGCTGCAGACTTTGAAGGATCAATGATTGTATGCTAAGTTTTCTAAATGTAAGTTTTGGCTAAATGTTGTGACCTTTCTTTGTCATGTGGTCTCTAATAAAGGGATAAAGGTAGATCCACAAAAATTTAAGGCGGTTAAGAAGTGGCTAGACCCACGACTCCAATTAATATTTGAAGTTTCTTAGGTTTAGCTAAGTGTTATAGGAGGTTTGTGGAGAGCTTCTCTTCTATTGCTGGTCTATTGACTAAGTTAACTAAAAAAAGGTGAAGTTTCTGTGGTCTGATAATTGTGAGGGTAGTTTTGATAAGTTGAAAGATAAGTTGACTTCCACGCCAGTTTGACCCTACCCGAGGGTACTAATAGTTTTGTTGTTTACTGTGATGCATCTCGTATAGGACTAGTTTGTGTATTAATGCAACATAATAAGGTTATGGATTATACTTCTAGAAAGCTGAAGGTCCATGAAAGGAATTATCTATCTCATGACTTAGAGTTGAAAGCTGTGGTTTTTGCTTTGAAAATTTGGCAATTATTTCTGTCGGATTCAATTTGGTATCTATTCAGATCATAAAAGCCCACAGTATGTGTTTACCCAGAAGGATTTGAATCTTAGGTAAAGAAGATGACTTGAGTTGCTAAAGGACTATGCCATAAGTCTCCACTACCATCCAGGTAAGGCTAATGTGGTTGCTAATACTCTTAGCAGGTTGTCTATGAGTAGGTTGTCTTATGTGGATGAGGAGAAATGATGATTGGTGAAGGATATTCACTGGTTGGATAATCTTGGAGTTCATATTTTGGATTCTAAGGATGGAGGTGTGATTGTTCAAAAGGTAGTGAAGTCATATCTTGGTGCTGAGGTGAAGGAGAATCAGGTTTTAGATCTTATTCTTATGCATATTATGGCTAATATGGGTCAGCAAATAGTTATGTCTTTTGAGACTTATGGTGATGGTATCTTGACGTACCAAGGTAGGTTGTGTGTTTTGAATGTTGATGGGCTGAGAGAAAGGATTTTGGCTAAGGCTCATAAGTCAGATATACAGTTTATCTAGGTTCGACAAAGATATATCATAACTTGATGGAGATCTATTGGTGGTCCAACATGAAGAGAGTTGTGGTTAACTTCGTGGTTAAGTATGGTGTACCGGCAAGTGAAGTTTGAGCACTTGAGGCCTTATGGTGTGTCTCAAAAGATTTAGTTTCCCATGTGAAAATGGGAGATGATCAACATAGATTATATACTAGTCTGTTGTGGTTTTGGAATCAACATGATTCAATTTGGGCCATCGTGGATAGGATGACTAAGTCTGGTTACTTTTTCCCTGTGAGGACTACTTACTCTAGAAAGGATATGCTAAATTAATTATTTAGGAGATCACCAAGTTGCATGGTGCTCTAGTTTCTATTATTTTGGATCAAGGTATGCATTTCTCTTCTCATTTTTGGTGTTTATTTCAGAATAGTTTGGGTACGAAAGTGAAACTTAGCCCCGCTTTCCACCCTCAAATCAATGAACAAGAGGAGAGGACTATTCAGACCTTGGAAGATATGCTAAGGTCTTGTGTGACCGACTTTAAGGGAAGTTGGATTGATCATCTACCTCTTATTGAGTTAGCATATAATAATGGTTATCACTTTAGTATTGGGATGACTCCTTTTGAAGCTCTTTATAGTAGGAGGTGTAGATCTCCTATCAGGTGATTTGAGGTTGGTGAGTTTAGATTGTACAGTTTAGACTTAGTTCACTAATCCATAAAGAAGGTAAAGGTGATTTGGGATATACTTAAGACTGCTCAGAGTCCCCAAAAGTCCTATGCGGATGTGGGCGAAGAGAGTTGATGTTTGAGGTAGGTTATTGGGTATTACTGAAGGTGTCTCCCATGAAGGGAGTGATAAGATTTTTAAAGAATGAAAATCTCAGACCCGTTATGTTAGAGCATACTTAAATCTGAGGATGGCTAGGAATGTTGCTTATGAATTGGAGTTGCCTTTGAGTTAGGGTTGTATTCATTCGATTTTCCGTGTATCGATGTTGAAGAAGTGTGTAGGCGATCCTTCTTTGGATGTTCCTATTGAGAGTGTTGTATTATTAGATTTCTTGTCTTATGAGGAAGTTTTAGTTGAGATTTGTATACGCAAGTTCATCGTTTGAGGAGTAAGGATTTTTCTTTGGTGAAAGTCATTTGGAGAAACCCAAAGGTGGAAGAAGCTACTTGGGAGACGGAAGAGGACATAAAGTTTAGATATCCATACTTGTTCCCCGGGTTGGATAATCGTGCTTAAGGTATGCGTTTTCCTAGTCTTTTTGTTTTCTAACCTTTTTCATGGTTTTGTGATTTCATTCCTGCCCTACATTCGAGCTGATGGGTGCCTTGACTCCTCATTCAGGGATGAATGATCCTGGGGGTACTGTAATACCCTAGATTTTTACCTCTAAAATTTCTTAGTTTTGAGATGACTTCCCAGGCTATGACTGGCACCTCACGAGTCGTAAGGTATGGTCATGGGAAGTAGGGAAGGACTCATGACCAAACCAGTGGAGTAGCCAATGTTTCTATCCATAGTACGACATGGACCTCACGAGTCATAGGGAGACATTATGAGTCATAAGGTTAGACTATTGGTCCCACCAATGTGATGGTCTATGGTTTTCGCTATGACAACGACTTAGGCCCTATGAGTCATCAGTATGGTCACGAGTCATGGTGTAGGATTGGTGACCCTAGTATTAAGGTTATCATGAGTCACTGCCCTGACTATGAGTCCAGTCAATGACTCGTACCCAGTCGTCACGAGTCGTGACGTGACCCGTAACGACTAATGACCAATTTCCTGCACTTTTAATTGAGGGTAATTTGGTCATTTCCCTCTTTCCCCAATCATGAACCACGACCATAAAACATCTAAAAGGGGGTTATTTGCATAACTTAGACAATCATAAACTACTCTTAAACTCTCTCTAATTCTCCAAGCAAGAACAACTAAAGTTTTCAAGGGATTGAGCATCTAAAGGTCAATTTGTTTGGTTTCTTCTCCAAACTCTTAGGTCAACTTATGTTGTTTCTTCTCCAAAATCTTGATATTCTCAAGCATGTAGCTTTTCCCTATAAACATGTGTTTTATTCACGATATGCAATGATGATTTCATGTCATTTTAAATATTGGTTTTGGAACTTGAGCTGTGGGTTTTGGATGATTGTTGTTTAAATGGTGTTCCCATAATTTTATATGCATTTTTTATGATTTATTGAATGTTCTTGAATTGATTGGGCGCATGTTCATGGTAATATGGGATGGGGGTCGAGGCATTCCCCTAAATTGATGATTTTGGTTTGGAATTATTTTGAAAATAGTGTTGCCCTCAACCCACTTGCATAATTGGTTTTGAAATATGGATAATCACATGATTTCTCTTACTCCCCTAAACTAATGCATTGCTTAAATGTTTAATCAAAAAAGGGTTTTGGAAGGCCTTGTTGAATTAATTATAAACTACGTGGGCTCAAGGCATTCCGCCAAGTTGATTTTTTATAAACCATGGGGGTCGAGGCATTCCCCCAAATTTGACTTGATAAATCACGGGGGTTGGGGAATTCCCCCAAGGTGATGAATAATTGGAATAACATAAAGATATTATCTTGCAAGCGTAATTGGTATGACGATACCAATGGTATATGCCGTAATAGATGATTCTTGGTTAATGTATGGGAATGTCTGACCTGTTTTAATTGTGCTTAATGGGAGGTTATGTAGTTGATCGTAAAGGTGTAAGTCCCAAGAAGGACGAACATTGAAAACCACGTTTGCCATCGTGGGGGTCTTGACGACCGTATGGATAGTTCACACTTATACATACACACATATGTATGTATGTATCCTGGATTGATGAGGGGTCGGGGAATTTCCTGGTCTTTCTTGGATATCTTTGGTTCGTAAGGCTAACATACACTGGGGCTCTTTCAGTAGGGTAGCTAAACCCATATAGCCTGTGGGTGCCTAGATGACGAGAAAACTACACAGTCCAGACTAATGTTTTAAATATCATGCTAAGCCTTGTTCCCTATCCAAGAATAATATATATGTATGTATGTATGTATGTATATATATGTATATATATATATGTATGTAAAAGATTGTGTGCATTTGTTTGGAATGGTTTTGGACTGATTTGATCATGACATTACTTTATTCCTTCCCTGAGTTACATGTAGTGTTCACCCCGCTAACCATCCTCGGACTCTGTATCCCCACGTGATGCAGGGTCAAAGACACTTCTACTTCCTTGCGCAGTTATAGGTAATTTTTGGATTATTAGTGAGTCCTTTGAAGTGGTGAGCTTCCATTCTCCAAAAGGCCCTCATTTCATGGTTTTGTCTTTACTTATGCCTTAGACTATTTCGGTGGGTTTTTTTGGCTATGGTCGGGGGCATATACCGACTTAGGTTGATGTTTGGTTTTTCAGAGGCTTTGTGGACGAAGTGTAGGTGGATGGGGTTATGGATTCTTAGATCCCTCTTGTTTTTTATTTATCTATCTTGTTATATGTTTGAATTTCATCTTTATCTTTTTATATGTTCAGAACTCATCTGCTGCTAGTTATATGGTGTTCTGGTTGGCTAGACTAATGGGGGTGGTCTCCAGTCCATAGTAGACTTGAGATACCTGTCACGACAAGGCTCTAGCTCTAGTCGTGACAGTTGTGCTCAAAAGTTCAGCACAAACAGAACATAATCTTGGTGTCAAATCAACCCTCAAAGTTTAGGAATTCAAAGCCCTAATTTCTAAGAAATTTATCAAGAAATTGAAGAAAACTTACCACGAATTCAAAGGGAAATCATGGAATAATGGATAACCAAGCTCCCCAAAAGTAACTATAAGCTTAATTCCAAGCTTTGTCTCTCCTTTAGGGTATTTGGATCCCAAGACATATGTGGAAATTGGCAAAATCGCAGACTAAGGGGTCTATTTATACCCCTTCCAGGTACTTAGATATTGCAATCACACATGCAGGTGTGAAATCACACAACCTGAATCAAGAACAGGTTTTGCGATCATAAAAACATTTAGTGCGATCGCACTATCTCCTCTGCACACTGAGGTGCAATCACATTCAAGAGGTGCGATCATAGAGGCATTAACTATCAGCTTAAATTCCACCAAGGCCTCGGGATCCATTCAAAATACGATATAAACAAATGAACTACACCACTAAATTTGACGTTCTGGATGCGATGAGGAAGTTGGATTTGTATTTTGAGGTTACTTCGACCAAATGTGGGTCCCACACCCAAATTTCTAATTAATCAAATTTTTGACAAATATGTCGAAATGAGCTTGGGTGCCTCAGGACCTAAATCAAAGGTCTACGTAGCATAAGATTAATATTCCAGAGTTGTTGGTGCAGTCAAAAGTGGCATTCGAGGTCATCTATTAAGAGTTTTGTCCCAAGACCAATTCCTAACCAGCAAAAACTCCAAATTAGGGAAATAAGAGTAAATCCAAATGAACTGTCCGATCACCAAACTGATAGGTTTGGCAAGTCATAAGTGATCTATAGCCACTATATGAAGGCTTGAAATATCGGAAACACATGCAGATCAAGGAAATGACCTGGAAAGTCATTACAATATCCAATACTAAAAGGACTTTCATTCGCAAAAGTCAATGGATAGAAAAATCTCAAAAGCTTGAAAGGATGAGGTATTGGGACCGCATGCTCCGAGCATGACTTCCAGATAACTTCCACGAAAAGAGAACACTTCCAAGGGATTTTGCTATAGGTATCCCATTTTAAGCCAACTCTCTCATTTTATTCCAAATATCTAAAACTTAACCTCAACCACCAACTGGCCTCCAACTGAACCAAAGAGGGATAATGTATGCAAATCTGAACCACGACACATTGATACCATCTCGATACCCACATAAATCTATAAAAATCTTTCCCAATACAAAAGAAAATCAAGGCATGAGTCATACAACCAACTTTAAATCCTAATACAACCTTATTTTACAATTTAACACCTGTTATCCACCCCAAACCAGGAGGAAAATCACCTGAGTCTTGCCCATGCAATCCTATCATGGAGAACTCTAAGAACTGAGGCTAAATCTACTTAAAGTCCATGCAGAAAATAGAGATAATCCTATATGGGTACACAAATAGTGATAATCAAGGAATGCAATCTATGTTAATGTTACAACTTGTTCGAAGAGTAATCAAACTAAAATCCAGAACATTAAGGCATAACTACTCATCATTGAACGATACTCTCCTGGATGTCCCATCAACAGAGAATGAAACATATTGAATCCAACTCAAGTATATTACTCCCACTGCGTGTATCATCAAAAATTCCCAAAAAAGACTGAAGACCCATGGTCAAAGCTGAAGGAACCAATACCGGGTCTATGGGCTATTAATTGAACACTTGTCAACTGAAATCCAGCCGAAGTCGAAAAGACCAAATAGATAACCATGGAGAAGGCTCAACCAGCCTATAAATGAAATTTGAACTAAGACAAATCTAATACAAAGGTTGCACGCAAGCTCTACTACTCCAAGCTGAAATATCAACACCAAGGCCGAATAGCTCGATCTTAACTACCCAAACCAAACCTGAAGCCGAGTAGGCATTCACACTCTGACTCTATCATAAATTTTGAATCACCATTCTAAGGCGTCCAGTAAAAATTGAACCAATAAGTCTATATTAACGCCAACTACTCAAATTAACTTTAGAATCCAAATATGACAAATCAAAGATAAATCATACTGAGCCAAAATCAAGACATCGATAAGGAACAAAATTGCCACAGGGATAAACCATAAACTGAAAACACAGACAACCAACTCTATATCAGCAAGAGGGCATGGAATATAGCCCCAAAATAGAAATCATATGAAGGATGAATCGCCAGCTAGTAAATGCAAATAACCCACTTTATATCCCCTAGAGGGTAAGAACTATCATAATATACACAAGAACTCATGAATACTAGTAATGGCAAAACATCTAGCAACTCAGAGAAATATGACTTTAGCTTGAAGCTAACCATTCCAATACTCCATCCCAACAAGGAAAAGCCATAGGCATATATCATCAAAAAGAAACACTTTACCAAGCCTCATTAGGACGAACAAAATCTGAAATAGGGATTTACAGAATCCACCCAAGAAGGACAATCAAAACTCAATCAACCTATGAATCAACTTGTCGAGGAAAAAACTACCAATCTTGACACTAATGCCAAGGTCAAGGCAACTACCAGAAAATGAACCAAGCAACTCAAGATGAATAACTTAAAATTTTCCAACTCAAGAAGTGACCATTGGAAAGACCACCTGCCTCTAACTCTCTAATTCTACTTTAGACAAGAACCACATCACGATAGTAAAAGAGCATCCAATCTCAACATCAATAACAAGGGCAAACCATCACAAGGAGATGAATCTAACAAGCCTAAGAGATGAATCAAGGACATATAAAAATCAATATTAGAACTACTATAGAGCAATGAGATAGTCATAAAAAAATAACAGATCCAAAATTGGTCAAGCTAAAAAATGGGCTATATTAAGAGGGATAACCAATGCAGCAACCTTTGCAACCCTGAAGGCAAATCTAAGAATCTCAAACTTAAGAACGATAAATATAACTAAATTGACAACCTTGAACCATACAGAACCACAATCAATCTAGCACAGCCAACAGAGAAGGAAAATAATCAATCTCACCTTGCTATAGTGAAGAAATTAATTAATCGGGCTATATCTGCTTAAGCCACCAAATAAGAACCACAAGGATGGAATTCTAACTAGATAACACTAGTCTAAACAGCTACCCAACAAGATCAATTGCATCAAATAATATCAATAACAATAACAATATAATCATCAATACCATGAATAAGCCATACCAAAATGAAAATCAATAGCAAGTACCACTCAAGAGCCACAATAAGGCTAATATACCGAGATAAAATGGGACTCTAACCCAAATGCTATACCTATAGGGAGAAAATATCAATACAGATCTACTCCATCCACTACTAAAAGAAATAAATCTTGGGGGTAGTAATATAATCATGAATTCAATATCAAGGCACACAATAACCAATATGCACTTATCAAGGCATATAATCATCAATGAGTACGAAAACCCTAATACAAACAAATGAACAATGTAACTACAAAAAATAAAAATACACCTATCTTGGTGATATCTGGAATTACTTGTCTGACATGTCTAAGGGAGAAAAAATCTAAATGGGTCCAAACTCAAATCGACCAACTTAATCATCAACTAAGGTGCCAATTACACTACAGATCGATAACTGAGTCATCAACTGAGTCACCAAGCACACCCTCTTTAACTGAAGTACCACAATCATCATAAGGATGATTTGAATGAGCTGAATGAACAATAATCCGATGTTGGGTACTCTATCTAGACTAGTGATTGATCTCTCTACAGTCATAAAAAACTCATAAAACCTTAATCGAGTGAGGAACATAAACTAAGACTAAATGAATGGCCAACTAAACCTAGGAGTACTTTCTATTTTAATGTCCATCCATCCCAATATATCTTGTCCAAGAGGTCTATGATGGAGAAAATACATGCTAACTCTTTCTAATCAACTTATTCACATTTAGGTTACTCTTTGAACTAATTTCCCTTCTCGCCAAAACCACAACAAGCTCTTGGAATACGCTAAGCTGCTGGCCTTCCTAATCCAGAATGGCCACCACAGTCAAAAGACCCAATACCAAAAACTCCACAAGGATTGACAAAAACTCTACCCTTTATAATCATTATGACTAATCTGAGGACCACTCATAGTCAGAAATATAACATGTTTAGATTTCATAGGCTGCAGGTGAAGCTGACCTCTACCAGAAGGATTCTTACTCCCAAATAAAATATGAACAACACTATACTGATGGCATGATCTTTTGTCGCCACCTCTATAAGTCTCAATGCATTCTCTCTCAATAGACCTCGCATTATCCATAAACCGAGAGAAGGAAGACCCAACTTCTACCAACACCAAACGAAGTAACAATGTTGATCCTCTAATAAATATATGCAGCATGTCCTGCTCTAAAGGATATAGCATAGGAATATATTTGTTTCACTTAAGAAGCCTAATCTCATATTTTGAAAATGATAAAGAACCCTGATGAACACTAATTAAAGCACGAACTACATTTTCAATAGAAGATAAAGCAGTCGTTGTCAAGAAAAGTAACCCAACTGATGTTGGGGTCGAACCCACAGGGAATATGTGGATTTTTCTCTCTAATTTTCTGGAATCAAAAGGCAGTACTGGGCCCGTTACTAGGACAGTTACTGGATTAATGTGCGGTCGAGGCATTTACTGGGCAACATACAAGTTGTAGATGGTACCTATGGTTTATAGGTGGCACTTACAGACTGTAGGTGGTCTCATATAGGTTCCATAAACCCCAAAAACTGCAAAAACTCTATGGCCTTTGCTTATCTGATACCAACGTTGGCACCTATGGACCATAGGTGGCACCTACGGACCATAGGTGGCACCTACGGGCCGTATGAGGCCTCCGTAAGTGACAGAGTCTTCTTTTCTGAACATCTGAGTCTCTGGATCTTATCTGACACCTACTTTGGAACCTACGGACTATAGGTAGCACATACAGGCCATAGGTGCCCACTTCTGTGGTCCAAAACTTCAAATTTTGCTCCTTTCATCCAGAATAGTCCCAAACCAAATTACCTACAAAACATAATGCAAAACACATTATATCTCATAAAAAGACCTTAGTAACTTACATATCTTCATTATTTTAAGTGTCAAAAGATCTATGAATCCATAATATATCAAACACCAATGAATTTAAGTCTTTCCTGAGAATAGCTCAATGACTCAAATGTCATCCATGGTTGGGAGGGATCTACAACATAACTCGGATCCCCATTTCTAAACCTCGAAGGACTGAAGCAGTCATGAGCTCAACTAAATCCTGAGATGGCCCCAAATCCTTTGGCTGACATTGAAGATCTTTGATATCTATCCCTAACTCTTTAGCCCTACACTTTGTTGAAGCCTTGAGAACACATGTCAAAGTCTCATTTGTATCTATCGACCATCTTGCATCATCCATTTAGGATATAATAAAGTCAAAGAATATGCTTGAGGCTCATAGAAATGCATACATATGTAGGGAGTCAAGAAATAAATTTCCTAAGAATGTCCCTGTAGCCTTCCAAAGATAGGTAGGGTCCTATCTACATACTGATCTGCAGGACGCTACTAAACTTATCTCTTATACAAATACACCGGTGAACCTAGATCTAATACTAATTTGTCATGATTCAATTTCTTAGGTCATGATGATGCTTACTTGTCACTACCCAAGAATACCCTCTAGTCGTAACATGGTACTTAGAACCATAGGTTATCCCAATCTAACCCATGATACTAGCATAATGCATGAGCAACTAATTTAAAATATATATATAAAAGATAAATTAACTGAATGAAAGCATATTCACGAGATAAACTATTTTAATTTATTACTATTTAATGTCTACAACACTGTAATCTGAAAGAGAGAGGAACTTAAATTACATATACTAACTCTAACAGACCATCTATAAAGTCTCTACTAATACTGACTATAGGTAGTCGGGACATGACCCCCAACTATACCTAATCAATGCATATGAATGAGATAATAAAATACAAGAATTACAGCTAACTTGAGTCCTAGAAATGAAAGAACTCATCACCTACTGGTTGAATGTTGTGATCTTCCTGACTATGATCCTGAGATTATGCACCTGAATCTACATCATATGAAAAATATAGGAAGAAGAGGTATGCGATTGGTACTTTGGAATGTATTGAGTATGTGAGATATGCACTAGCAATGAAAATACTTAAAACATGTTTTAAAATCAAGGACATAAACTATTTGCTTAAATATGCATTTAAAACATATCTATACATACTGTGAGGCATAGTGAAATTTCTTAATCATGAGCTAAAATAATTCCTTAGACTAGGAAGTTGTAGAAACATGATTGTTATATTTAATCTCACGATAATGCTGAATATGATGTAAATCTATATTAAGGTTTATTTATGGAAGTTGAGTAAAAAACTATGAGATGTGAACTAATGCAATGACCAAGTATAAACATGTACCAAATGAAAACTGAATAACTTAGTACAAGGCCATGCATAATCTAAAAATTGAACATCATTTGAATCTAAAATATAAACTGAGGACTGTAGGAGCTAACTAAAATAGACATACCCTGGTCTGAACAAAATAATGGCCCAACCTGTAACCCTAGTTAGAAGGGTACTAGTGGCTTGCCAAGAGTACCAACACTGAATGGCATGAATCCACTAAACAAATATTCCGAAGGACTAGGACATCATGCCTCTACTTATGGAGGACCCCTCATAGCCTACTGTGGCAATGTAGTTGTGGAACTTAATGACTACTATTAATGATCTCAATCCTAAATGACGGGGTAGCCGTCATCCCTTGGTTCACTCGGTGCTAAGTAGTACTCCCAACTGAATGACACTGGAGTACAACTGAAATATGAACTGATGATTGATATTCTCAATTCATGGTATTCTAAAAATAGCATTGCTTGCATAATCTAGAATGTTCAAGAACATGTCAACTGGATCGTGCATGAAACCCTAGGTATCGAGTGTTCATAACCTACTAGCTCAAATTAATGTAACTAAACATTATACTATTAAAAGTTGATAATAGTAGGGAATTTCATGAATAAATCCCAAAAATTCAACAACTGATCATAATATGGAAATTGATGATTCTTGAATATGGAAAGATGTCATTCCTATGGAAAAATATGTATTCATGGTTTAATTACAAAATAATCTTAAGAAATTAGGAAAAACTTATATTTGACCTAGATTCCAAAACTTAAAGGGAAATTACGCTTGAGATTGAGAAATCTTAAATAAATGGGTACAGCATTCATAGCTTTATCATATGCTTTAAATTTGGGGTAATATTATGTAAATTATACATGGATATGATAATAGCATAAATGTTATAATATGGGCCTAAGAAATCATGAATAATCACTAAATCATATGTATGGGTGAAAATTATAACATCGGGGATTGAATTTAAGCTTAGAGTAACAATTGGGCAAAACCCTAGTTATAAAATCATAAAATTCATGAGCAAAATCATAATGTGGGAATGAGGATGAAAGGAGATCCTTATTGAATACCCACATAACTAATTAATCTTGATTCTTGAAAGAAATTTTTGAGTATTTGGACTTAAAGATGAAAACCCTAATTTCTTGCTTTGGGAAAAGTGAAAATCGCATCTTCTTGGAGAATTTCATGAGTTGTGTTGAGAATGAGGGATTTTGGATTGTTTTGGCTTTATATTCAACCTTAAAATAGCTTAAACAATGTAGTTTTGGGTTTAAAGGAGTGTAGAAAGATCAAAACACCCCTTAGAAACCATCTGAAAAACTCCTGGAAGTAGTCCCAACGAGTTAGGCCATGACTCCTAGGGTATATCCATGAGTTATGGTCAGGAATCCAAATTTTAGCCTCTAATTCTATGATGTCGAGTTCTCCTGATGACTCATAGGGTCTGACTATGAGTCGTCATCAAGAATCGTAGTGATTGGCATATTTGATAGTACTTCAATAATTTTGCCATAACTTTTTACCCTGATATCGTATTAAGTCAAAATTGGTATCGAATTAATTCTCCACAAGAATTTATTTGCTAAGGGATGTCTTGATTTATCTATAGGTTAGGAGCTATTTGAGGACTTAATATATGTAAAATTAACTTATAAAGCTATCAAAACATGAGGCTTGATTTTGTATTAACTTGAATCAAGATTCAAATATTGGCTCAGATTTTTGGGGTGTTACACTACTATAATCCACCAGTAGGCAAGACCAACCCATAGTTCGAAATAAATAGTAATAGAATACCCAAAGAGATAAAGGAAAGAATGTAGAATAGATGTAATAGAATATCAAATACATACTATAGTCCAAAAACCTAGTGGTATCAGTACAAGAGCTTCTAATATAATAAGACTATAAAAATAAAATACCAAGGGAATTACACTGTTACAACTCATGTCCAAATACAACATAGAGACTAGTTTAGTATATAAAAGAAAGGAAAGTAATACTCTGAACATCAAGAGATCACACTATATCTTCGAACCATGGTTGCTCTGCACGTTGTACATATAAATAGCGATAAGACATATTATGATCTAGAGGTTGTAGAAGTGTAGTATGAGTACCAAACACATTGTACTTAGTAGGCAACTTCCAACTAAGATACACAGATAATAAAGATACATGTAATATACAAACAAAATGGAAACTACGCCTAAAAGTCCAACAATCTTATAATAAAGCTAGTGAGATAGTAAGGGCAACGACTCCACTTATAGCCACTAAACTAGCATGATAAGGCTAAGGAATTATTAGGATGAACTATCATATTCCATCCATTCTTAGGAATCTAAATGCTAAGCATATATCCTTTTACAATATATGAATAAAGGGTGAAAGAAGGATATATAACAATGTACAACCTAAATAAATGAAGGAAGGAAGGGATATATGGTACTGCCATAGCTAGATATACACATATATATAGATACGTACACATACACACATATATATACATAAGGTCAACTCGAAGCACAACCTAAATCATCATATCTTCATTTTAAGACCTCATACTCATACAAGGAACTAGTACTAGAATACTCAGGGTTTTTTATCCATATGTCTAATCATGAATTAATCATTCATAATAATGAAATTGTAAGATAGAAGAGAAAGAATCATACGTCGAATCTTGATACTGAATCATAACCAATCTATCATAAGCTATCCATAAGAACGATCATAATAGTAACTGGCTAGTCTGGACAATCAATACCTAGTCGATCCTTTCAGATTACCTCACTGCCCAAGGCTCAGAAGGTTCAATCAACATACACCATACTACAAGGCATAGTCATCACCCATGCCTATGCAACCCCCCCCATGGTATAATAGATATATGCACATGTTGGTGATATCTTATAGACATTTAAGGATAACTGCAACATAATCCATAGTACCATAACTGATCCAAGCATCATAATATAATCATCATAACAATCACCATCATAACCATAACCTTCGTAACCATCATCATCATAACCAATATCATCATAACCATCATCATCATAACCATCATCATCATAATCCTCCTCCGTTCTTGCGGGGTATATATAATTGCCATACATAGGGCTATCCGGACTCGAACTGATATATGTACACATAGGTACATCAATATAATCATCTTCTAGACTTGTTGAGTATGTCATCATAATCACCCTCCATCTTTATCGGGTATCAATATCATCATCACAATATCATTTAGCCTTGTGAAGTATCAATATATTATCACAATATCCTCCGGCCTTGCCGAGTATCAATATATCATTATAATATCCTCCGTCCTTCTCGGGTATATAAGTATATCATCATATTCATCCTCTGGCCTTGCCGGGTATATAATTAATATCACGATAATCATCAGCACACACATATAAAATCAATACTAAAATCTATCATTGGGGTTTACCTAGAAATTATATCATCAATACAGCATCTTCCTCCATCCTATACTGGAGAGATGTGTATATAGATAGATAATGGGTGAACGGACTTAACCCATGGTTAAGAGAATATGAATTCGTAAATCCATTACCCAAAGTAAACTTCAAGAATAAATCATTACAAAAGTACAAAAAGGGTCAGGATCTCTTACGACCAGAGTAATTAATAGTATAAAATCATAACCAAAATCAGTCTTGGCCAAATCCTTAAAACATCATTATTAATCTCTTTTACAATAAGTTATCCATTAAAACGAGTAGTTTTTGTTATGAAGAAATCAATTTAAAGGTGAAAAGTGGGCTTTTAACCTTATTTAGAAAAAATAATAGTAAGATCATATTTTATCCAGTATCACATTATTTACCAATTTAATGATCATGAATGTACCAAAATAATGCATGACATCACCAATATTCAACAATAGATCCATAAGCATTAATATATAAAAAAACTACAATTGCATCCTTTACAAGGATAAGAACTTCCCGAATTTCCAATTGATATCATAACATGGCATTTTGCTCAATAATATGTTTGAAATAATTGCAACACCAGAATCAAGAGCTTAGGACCACATACGTATCCATAACTCATATAAAAATCATATTTATAAGCCATCTCGTAACTCAAAGACATAGCATAACTAGGAGGTATAACATATTTACAAGCCATAAAGCATATTTGTAATGATCTCTCATATAGGAGGCATAATATTAATAAGCATCTCACATCTAGGAGGCATACTATCAATAAGCATCTCACATCTTGGAGGGATAATATACATAAGCATATCACATAAAGGAGGCATAATATCACTAGGAAATAAATCAAAACTATGAGGCACATCTCATCTATAAGGAATCCATTTCTATAGGTCATATATTATAACTATGAGAAATATCATCTCTATAAGCCAAATATCACATCTATGACTATATCTTGGCCATGAGTCATTAATCATTATTCGAATAAATGCCATCATTAGTTGTCATGTCGCGAAGTAACCTTATACTAAAGGCTCAAAAGACTCAACTCTGTATAACACGGCTAACATAAGTTCACAAGGGCTAACACTAGTCTAGGCTTAAGGTGGGCCAGAAGAACCCACTTCTAATCCTCAAATTCCATGTTTAGATAATTTATACCCCAAGACTAGGCTAAGATGTCTAAATTTACTTGTTGATGGTACATAATACATAATCAATCCTAAGATAGGAATTCCGCCTAGAAACATGAGAATTTAAGTAAACTCCACCTAAATTATGGTTTTAAGATCACTAAAAACTCCAAATAAGGTTAATCATACTAACTATAATTCCAATGCCTATACCACCTCCTAAGCTAAGCATCATGTCATATCCATTCAATGAATTAGTTCAATCTAGGGATAAGACAATAGAATTATAGTAGTGTAATAAGCAATTTACCTTACGGGTCAAAAACCTCATCTAATCTCCAAACTTCAATAATCAATACCAATTCATTCTAGACATAATCAATCTTAATATTCATATTCACATGAAATGCGTAACACACATAATCTTACAAAGAAGGGTAGACAGAAGCCTACCTCAAAGCCAAACCACAAATCCTTAAATCATCCATAAACATCCATTTTTACTTTACTGTCCTAAAATTCTGCTATCCTATGAAAATCATAATCTAAATATTATTAGGAGTCAATGAGAACCATATTGCTATATTAAGGGTCGGGTAGAATTTTGGATCAGTAACATGCATACAAGGCCCGCTAACAAAATCAAAAAATTAAAAACGTCACAAGGTCCCTTGAAGCTCAAGGAAGTTGTGCTCAAAATTTGAGCACAAACGAAACACAATTAAGGTCTCAAATCAACCCTCAAAGTTTAGGAATTCAAAGCCCTAATTTCTAAGAATTTATCAAGAAATAAAAGGAAACTTATCATAAATTTGAAGGGAAATCAAGCAATAATGGATAACCGAGATCCACCAAAGCATTTAAAACTTAATCCCAAGATTTTCCTCTCATTTAGGGCTTTTGGCTCTTAAGACATGAGAGGTAATGGGAAAAATCGTAGACTAAAGGGTCTATTTATACCACATCCAGGTACTCAGACTTTGAAATCGCACATGCAGGTGTGCAATCTCCAACAACCTTTACTGTGATTGCACTATCTCCTCTGCACACTGAGGTGCAATCTCCATTCAAGAGGTGTGATTGCAGAGGCACTAGCTATCAGTTGAAACTTGAAAATCTTCTAGGTTTCTGCCAAGGCCTCGGGATCCTTTTGTAATTTGATATTTGCAAATGAACTACGTAACAATACTACATCCAAAATTCGAGAAGCGATGGAGAATTCAGATTTTCCATCTAAGGTCGTTTTGACCAAATATGGGTCTCACACCTAAATTTCTAATTTGTTAACTTTTTGGCCTATTGGTCGAAATGAGCTCGGGTGCCTTGGGTCCAAAACTAAAGGTCTAACTAGCCTAATATTGATATTCTAGAGATGTTAGTGCAGTCAAAATTTTTATCTGAGTTCATCTACTAGGAGTTTTGGTTCGAGACAAAATCCTAACCAGCGAAAACTCCAAAATAGGAAAATAAGCCTAAAATCTATACAATTTGTCTGATCACCAAACCGACAGTTCTAACAAATCATAAATAAATTGTATCTTTTGTAGTAAGGCTCAAAATGCCATAAATTCACATAAATCAAGGAAATGACTTGGAGGATCATTAAATTTTTAGAGATCAATGACACTTTTATTACTAAAGGAGTCTCTACATATTACGTGAGTCTCACTCCTTTCTCATTCTCACTTCTAGGGGAAGGAAAGAGATGGTTGTAGCTAAAACCATCAAACACAATCATAACTTAGGACGATCTGGCAAGAAGTTCCTTATTTAATTTTTTTCATCTTGCAAGACTGCAATGTTGAGGAGTGGAGTCTTATGTATCAAGTAGAATCCCAAGGAAAATTTATATCAAGCATGAGAGGGATTAAAGGATCTTCTTAGAGATTGTCCACATCACCAGTAGTAGAATGATGTGATGTCCCATACTTTTGTTTAAAGTATTGAACGAAATACAAAGATTTTGATAGATTCTAATATAGGTGGTCAAGCTTTTTAGAAGACATATAATGATGTTTACAGTCTTCTCAATTGTACTTCACAAGTTAATCAAATACATACTATAGTCTAAAAACCTGGTGGTATCAGTACAATAACATCTAATATAATAAGAGAGAGGAAAGTACATATGCTAGTCTATTACATAAGAGGGAGGAAATTAATACTCCAAACATCAGGATCTCACTCTATATCTCTAAACCATGGATGCTCTCCACACCGCACACATCCAGCGACGATAACCCGTACTATGATTTGTAGGTTGTTGAAGAGTAGTGAGAGTACCAAACACGTGGTACTCAGTAGAAAAATACCAACTGAGCTCCAATGATAATGCAGATACATATAACATACAAACAAAATTGAAACTAGACCTAAGTGTCCATCAATCATATAATAAAGCTAGTTAGATAGTAAGAGAGAGTAGTGTACTCATAGCCACTAAACTAGCATGATAATGCAAAGTTAGAATAAAGGAGAAACTATCCTATTTCGTCAATACTAAGGAATGTCAATGCTACACAATATATCCTTAGCCAATATACGAATAAAGGGTGAAAAAAGGATATATAACGGTGTACAAGGCCAAAGAATGAATATACAACTTAAATAAATAAAGGAAGAAAGGGATATGGTAATTTCATAGTTAAACATAGCTATATATATATGTATGTATATACAAGGTCAAGTCAAAGAAAAACCTAAATTATCATATCTTTATTTTTAGACCTCATACTTATAGCAGGAACTAGCACTAGAATACTCAGGGTTTCTAATCCATATGTCTAATCATGAAATAATCATGCATAATAATGAAATAGTAAGATAGAAAATCCAAAATCATACCTCAAATCTCGATACCAAATTATTAACCAATCTGTCAAAAACTATCCAAAACAATGATCATAACAATGATAGTAATAATATCAATGACAACATAAGTAATCGACTATCCCGTACAACCTATATCTTGTCGATCCATTCATATACCCCCACCACCCCAGGCTCAGAAGGTTCAATCAACATATAATACACCACAAGGTATTGTCATCACCCATACCTATGCAACCCCTCATATGTACTGATAGGAAATACATATGCAAGGATGAATGCAATCTAATCCATAATACCATAACCGATCCAAGTATCAAAATATAATCATCATAACCATCACCTTTATATCCATCATCATCATAGCTATCATCATAATAATCATCCTCCAATCTTGACGGGTATATATAATTTCCATACATAGGGCTAGCCGAAATCAAACCCGCAGATGTATACATAGGCACATCAATATAATAATCATCCAACCTTGCCAGATATATCATCATAATCATCCTCTAGCCTTGCTGGGTGTCAATATCATCCTCACAATATCCCCCATATTTGATGGGTATTAATATATCATCATAATAGCCTTTGGCTTTGCCACGTATCAATATATCATCACAATATACTCCTTTCATGCCGGTATATAAGTATATCATTATAGTTATCCTCGCCTTTCGGGTATATAATTAGCATCACCATATATATGTATATATATATATAAAATCAATACTAAAATTTTTCATCGGGTTTTACCCATAAATTATATCATTTATACAACATCTTCCTATCCCATACTAGAAAGATGTGTATACAGATAAATAATAGGTGCGCAGACTTAGGACGTATATAAAAAGAGTGTAAATTCGTACATCCATTGCTTGAAGTGAACTTCAGGACTAAATCATTATAAAAGTGTAGAAAGGTTTGGGATCTCTCACGATCAGAGTAATTAATAGTATCAAATCATAACTGGAATCTGTCTCAGCCAAATCTTTAAAGCATCATTATTAATCTCTTTTACATATAAGTTATCCATTAAAATGAGCAGTTTTTATTATGAAGAAATCAGTTTTAAGCTGAAAAGTGGGCTTTAACCTTTATGTAGGAAAACTAACAGTAAGATCATATTTTAGCTAGAATCGCATCATTTACCAATTTAATGATCATGAATATACCAAATATATGCATTCCATCACCATTATTCAAATAATGGAACCATACACACCAATATATACATAAACAACAATCGTATCCTTTACAAGGATAAACATTTCCTAAATGTCCAACCGATATCACAACATGGCCTTTGGCCCAATAATGTGTTTGGAATAATTACAACATTATAATCATGACCTTAGGCCTACATACGTATCCAAAACTCATATCAGTAATCATATTTAAAAGCCATCTTATATCTCTAAGTTGTAGCATAAATAGAAGGTATAACATATCTACAAGCCATAAAGAATATTTGTAATCATCTCTCATTTAGGAGGCATAATCTAAGAGCCATAAAGCATATTTTTAATCATATCTCATTTAGGAGGCATAATACCAATAAGCATATCAAATCTAGGTGGCTCACTATCAATAAGAATCTCACGTCTATGAGGCATAATATCAATAAACATGTTATAGTTAGGAGGCATAATATCACTAGGCCATAAATTATAATAATGAGGAATATATATAATGCCCCAAATCTATTACTTGGAATGCTACACGGTGCTCATGACCCCGAAGGACCACAAGCTAACCCATGACTGATATCTATACCTGTATACTACATAAAATATTGTATAATGCGGAAATATGAACTAAAAGGCCATAAGTTTCAAACTGTAACATAATATCTGATGAAAAGTATGACATCTGAATGGGGTATGAAATACCCAAAATAACTGAAATAAACTAACTGATCATAATAGTTTGAAAAACCTCTAACTGACTGAACTGTCTGAATAAGGAGTTGATGGGACATGTCCCCAACTAACTCCAACTAATAAATTAATTAATGAAATAATAAAGGAATGATCATGTCTTCAAAGGATGAGGACTCACTTGTAACTCTGACTACTGAGACTGGAATGCTACTGGTGCTCTGGGGCTCATGTCTCTAAACCTATGGTATAAGACACCATAGCGCGAATGCATCAGTATGATTGAATGTACTGGTATGCATGTAAGGTAGGCTAAATGCATGGGGTTTATATATATGAACAATAATAACAGACTAACTATCGTGAGTGTGAGAATACATGTATGATACATAATAACTGATACGGATATCGTGATAACATGATTACTGGATCAGAATACTGAAAACATGACATATTGATAACTGATGTAACTAATAACATGAGTGACCGTATCTGGCAGTCCTGATTCTAAGGGAACTATCAAAGTTCCGTACTAAGCTGAGTTGACTGTATCTGATAGTCCTGAAATCTAAAGAACTATCTGAGTTATTTTACTGATATTGATACTGATACTAAAACTGTGGGAAGTGGTCATCTAACCGACATGCCCCATATATGCTATAATATCAGAACTGGGGTCCAATCTGTGCCCTGATTAGAAGGGTGTCAATACCGTGCCACTAGTAAGGACAATATGTGAGTAACCCTCTACTAGCAGGTTACTCTAATGAGAACGGTGGTAACCCTCAACTAGTAGGTTAAGCCACCTCATCTACCCTCAACTAGCAGGTATGATGTCTCAATATACGCTGGCTACGTAGTTCTGGAATGCAAGGACCGCTCCTAGGAATCACACCCTCAACTAGTAGGTGAGTTCCCATCCTTGGGTTCACTCGGTGCTAATTTATACTCCCGTCTAAATAGACACTAAACATAATTTACTGAACTAAATATGGACTGAATTACTGAATCCCGTTGACTGACGGAATACTTCTGATATCTGACAACTGACTGAGTTCATGAAATTGTTGAGATTTCCTGAGTCATAAGACTGTCTGAAGTCTAAGGAACATAGCTTAACTGAGAGTATCATGAAAACATGAATGTCTCTAGGCACACAACTAATGTTTTGGATACAAGTACTCCCAGGACTCGATAGAAGAAAATTGACAAAGCATAACTTACTTGAACACATGTCTAACATCATAATCCATAATTCATTTATTGAAATATTTCATCAATCATGTGATATGCATAAACTTTTACATACATGGGGATTTCATATTATCATACTAATTGGGCACTTTTCCTTCATATAGACATTTAATCAAACACATGGTAGGCATAGTATGTGTAAACAACATTTTACAACAATTAAACATCATGGTTTAATTCTAATTTCATCATTCAAGGGTTTAATTATAGGTTTACATGAACCTACACACATACTAATAAATTCCACATGAAATATATCACCAAACATGAATTAAAATTCAATTATTCATTATCAACATGAGCACTAGTAACCCAACATGAAATTCATAAAGAAAAATCCATAAACTTGAACTTAGAAAAAGGATTCTTGGGCTTCATGGATGAAAGGATTCTATGAATGAACACTATGCATTCCTGAGTTGAGTTTCTTGAAATTCTTGAACTTGAAGAATTTGAATCTCTTAGTTCTTGAAGAAGATTTAGATTTTATTCTTGTGGATTAATCATAGAGAGAAAACCCTAACTTTGTTGTTGTGAGATAATAATGAACAAATGAGTTGAGGTCGAATATAATTGGGTATATATAAGCAGGTGGTAAAGGACCAAAATACCCCTGTTAAAATGACTTAAAATAACTAAGCGGGACTTGCGGCGGTGGGGTGCGATAGTCCATCACTATTCCGATGGTCCATCGGACTCACCGTCAACTGGGACCAGAATTGGAACCTACTGCCTTTGTGTGATGGTGGGGTACGATGGTCCGTCGCTAGCTCGACGGTCTGTCGAACCTCTCCGTCGTACTCATCCAGAAAGATGACTCACTGCATTGATGCGACGGTCATGGTTGACGGTTCATCGCTAGTCCAGCGGTCTGTCGGCCTACACCGTCGCACATAGGTGGTTTTACTGCTTTCTGTATTTCAGCCATAACTCTCTTGTCTGATACCGAATTTTAATAAAATTGGTATCATTGGAAAGCTAATTCAATTTCCCACGTGACAAAAATGGATTTATATTTCAAAGTAAGTGTCTAACATTTTTTAGATGATTTCAACCTAGGAAAAAGGTATGTGTATTGCAGTATCTCCCCTTGAGAACATTCATCCTCAAATGAGACTGAGAGTGAGGGAAGAACATAAACTGACGCACATACTGAACATGAATAATTGGAACATGATCTCATGACTGAAATGACTAATAAGCTGAATATATAATACTGAACATGCATATCTGATGCATGTGTAACTGATTCATGAAGGCATAACTGAGTGTTCTGATGAACTAAGTTTCTCACAATGAGAATGCATGTCTGATGCACAATTATATAACTGAACTGATACATGAATGCAAACTGAAATTCAATGGTACTTGATACCAAGTTTGTGATGAATACTGAACATGAAACTGAGTAAGCTTAAGGAGAACTATTACCTTGAGCTTGATCTGAGTTAGTGGAGAAGAGGTGAGGATACTTGGTACGCATGTCTGCTTCTACTTCCCAAGTATCTCCCTCAACGGAATGATTTCATCAAAGAACTTTAACTAGAGGTACTTCCTTGTTCCTCAATCTATGAGTCTAATAGTCTAGGATTTCAACTGGGATCTCTTCATAAGAGAGGCTATTCTGAACATCTATGCTCTGAATAGGGACTACAACTGCTGGGTCACCTATACACTTCTTGAGCAAAGAGACATAGAAGACTGGATGAACTGAGGCTAGATCTGAAGGCAATTTGAGCTCAAAATCTACCTTTCCGAATCGACTGAGAATCTTGAAGGGACCGAAGAGAGATCTTTAGATAGACATAGTCACCAATCTCGAACTCGAGATCTTTTTTACAAACATCTATATTAGACTTTTGTCATCTCTGAGCAGCCCGGAGTCTTTCTCTAATCAACTAGACTTTCTCTAAGGCATCTAATACCATGTCAGGCCCTATGATTGAGGCCTCACTAACTTCGAACCAACCGATTGGATACCTACATATCCTACTATAGAGAGATTCAAATGGAGCCATCCGAATACTGGAATGATAGCTGTTGTTGTATGCAAACTCAATCAAAGGAAAGTGGTCATCCCAACTACCCTTAAAATCAATTGCACACGCCATTAGCATATCTTCTAAAGTCTAAATGGTCCTTTCTTCTTGACCATCTGTCTGAGGATGGAAGGTTGTACTAAGATGAACTTGGGTACCAAGATCCTTTTGGAATGCTTTCCAGAAGTGTGAGGTGAACTGGGTACCTCTGTCTGAGATAATAGATAGTGGAATACCGTGCAATCTAACCAACTCCTTGATGTTGAGTTTGGCGTAATCCTCGACTGACTAAGAGGTATGAATTGGATGGAAATGAGCTGATTTGTCCATTCTGTCTACGATGACCCAAACTGATTCATGTTGATGATGAGTTCAAGGCAAACTCATCACGAAGTCCATGTTCACTTCTTCCCACTTCTAAGTAGGAATAATGAACTCCTGCATAGGACCACTAGGCTTCTGATGCTCCATCTTAACCTGCTGACATATATAGCACTTAGCCACAAACTCTGCAATATCTTTTTTCATCCCACTCCACCAATAGACCTCCCGCAAGTCACGGTACATCTTAGTGTCCCCTGGATGAATAGAGTAGCGTGCACCATGCTCTTCTGCAAGAATTCGCTGCCTTAAGTCATCTACACCTGGAACACAGAGACAATCCTGACAACGAAAAACACCATCTCCCCCTTGGGAGAAAACCTTTATTTTTTTATTTTGGACTGACTCATTCAACTTGACAAGGCTGGGATCTCTATCTTGCTTTTCTTTTACCTCGGAAACTAGAGATGATTCTAAACTACTCTAAACCTATACGTCAAAACTCTTCTGTATCGATTAAGAAAACGCCTTTTCTAGTAAGCATATAGACTTCCTGAGATAACTTCTTCTTACTGTCCTCAACATGAGCAACACTACCCATAGACAGTGTAATGAGAGTGTCGTCCATAACATTGGCCTTGCCCGGATGATAAAGGACACTCAGGTCATAATCTTTCAAGAGCTCTAACCACCTTATCTGACGAAGATTGAGATCTTTCTGAGAAAAGACATACTGAAGACTCTTATGATCTGTGAACACATCTACATGAACACCATAGAGATAATGCCTCCAAATCTTCAAGGCAAAAACTACAGCTACTAGCTCAAGATCATGAGTAGGATAATTTTTCTCATAGGATTTAAGTTGTCTAGAGGCGTAGGCTATGAACTCACCATACTACATGAGGACACAACCTAAACCCACTCTGGATGCATCACAGTACACTATGAACCCATCTGAACCATCTAGAAGAGCTAAGACTAGAGCTGAAGTGAATCGAGTCTTCAACTCTTGAAAACTTTTCCCGCAAGGATTTGACCGCTGAAACTTGACTTTCTTCTGAGTTAATCTAGACATAGGGGATGCAATAGAAGAAAATCCTTCAACAAACCATCTATAATAGCCAGCCAAACCCAAGAAACTCTTGATATCTGATGGAGAGACAGGGTGAGGCCAGTTTCTTACTGCTTTGGTCTTTTGAGGATCTACTCTAATATCATCACCAAAAATGATATGACCAAGGAATGCTACTGACCTTAACCAAAATTCGCACTTACTAAATTTGGCGAATAGCTGATGATCTCTGTGAGTCTGAAGTACTATTTTGAGATGGTCTGCATGATCTCTCTTACTGTTGGAATAGACTAGGATATCATCTATAAGGACTATGATGAACATGTCCAAGTACTGCTTGAACACATCGTTCATCAAGTCCATGAAAGCGGCTGAGGCATTGGTAAGACCAAAAGACATGAATAGGAATTGGAAGTGACCATATCGAGTACGGAAAGCTATTTTCGGAATGTCACATTCTCTGACTCTGAGTTGATGATAGTTGGATCTGAGGTCTATCTTAGAGAAATAGCTAGCACCCTGAAGTTGGTTAAACAAGTCATTGATCATGGAAAGAGGATACTTGTTCTTGACTGTAACTTTATTGAGCTGACGGTAATTTATACACATTCTGATAGAACCATCTTTCTTGCATACGAATAAGATTGGTGCTCCCCACGGAAACACACTGGGCCTAATAAATCCCTTATATAAGATATCCTTCAACTGTTCTTTCAATTCTCTGAGTTTTGCTGGTTCCATTCTATATGGCGTTATAGATATGGGCTGAGTATCTGAAAGAAGATTAATGATGAAGTTTATTTCCCTTTCGGGAGAAATTCCTGGAAGATCTTCGGGAAAGACATCTGAATATTCATTCATAACTGGAACTAATTCAAGACTGGAGTTTTGGAACGAGAGTCTTTAACTCAAACAAGATGATAGACACATCCCTTAGATATCATTTTCCTTGCCCGAAGGTAGTAAACAAGCTGACCTCTGAAAGTGGATACACTACCCTTCCACTCAAGGACGGTTTTAGTTGGAAACTGAAACTGGACTATTGTATTTCTGTAGTTGACTGTGGCATAGTAGGAATGAAGCCCATCCATGTCGAAAATGACATCAAAATCAGTCATCTCTAATTTGACTAAGTCTGTTAAAGTGACTTTCTGAAATATCATAATCGGGTATTTCCTGTATACCCGTCGGGCTATGATGGTTTTACCCACTAGGTTAGAAACTGAAAAGGGATCTTTTAGAATTTTGAGACTGACTCCAAATTCACCTGCTATATAGGGAGTAACAAAACACAAGGAAGCTTCTAGATCTAGCAAAGCATAAACATGCACATAAAGGATCTGTAACGTACCAGTAACCACATCAAAAGAATTTTCCTGATATTGCTGGGACTGAAGAGCATAAAGTCTATTTGGGCATTGTGCACTAGTAGCACTGGAGGTGGCACCCTGCTGATTTGGGCGACCGAACTGAGCTGAGGAGTAATTTATTTGACCCGGAGGACCTGAATGCGGACAATCTCTAATTATGTGGCCTGGCTTGCCACAACCAAAATAAGTATCACTGTCAGCACTGCAAGTACCCTGGTGGTGCTTTCCACAAGTCTGGAAAAGGGGATAGGTGCGGGAAATACTAACACTGCCCTGAGACTTAGAGCCTGTCGCTCTATCTTTGTTACCATCTCTGAACTTAGGGACTGGAGCACTGGCTGAAGAAGGAGCTGGAAATGATGACTTACGACAAAATTGAGAATGGTTTCCTCCTTCTAATTTAGGTTGGGAAAAGTTGAAACTACCTGTCCTTGCTCTCTTATTCTGCTTCTCCCTTATCTTAATCTTTTGCTCATCTATCTGTTGAGTATGATTCATGAGACTGGCTAAAGTCATGTCACTATTCATCATGGCGGATCTGCACTCATTAACTATGCTATCATTCACCCCTGAAATGAACTTACTCATCCTTACCCTGCTATTAGCAACCACATGAGGGGTATATCTGGCTAACTGAGTAAACTTAAGAGAATACTCTTTCACCGTCATGTTACCCTTCCTAAGGTTGATGAATTCTAACACCTTAGCTTCTCTAAGCTCTAGGGGAAAGAATCTATCAAGGAAAGCAAAAGCAAACTCCTACCACTCAACTGACCCTGCATCATCTGCCCTCTTTGACTTCCACTGCTTTTACACCTGATCTAGGAATTCCTGAGGGTCCTCATCTGACTTAGACCTAAGAAAGGATAGGGGATTCATTCGGGTGAAGTCTGGAATTATGGTTGCAGCTGAATTGGCCACTGGGTTGGCCAGAATGATAGCTGGTCGTTTATTCTGAGCAGGCACTGACTAAGCAAGAGTAATGAATACGGCCATGAACTCCGTATGAGAAACATGATCGCCCAAAGGTTCTTCGGGCTGAGGGGCTGGCTGATTTCTTCTCTTGGGAGGCATGTTCTGAAATGAAGAAAAGAGACAGATTAGACTGAGAGATTGACTTGAGATTATGCTCAGTGGCATGACATGAATACTGAAAGAATGGAAACTATTCTTAAAAATCTTATATCCTCCTGCACATAAATGTGGCGCACAACACACCCATGTACAAGACTCTACTAGATACAGCTTTCAGACTTTCTAGGACACTATTGAACCTAGCTCTGATACCAAGTTTGTAATGCCCCAAATCTGGTACCTGGAACGCTACATGATGCTCATGACCCCAAAGGACCACAAGCTAACTCATGATTGATATCTATACCTGTATAGTGCATAAAATACTGTATAATGTAGAAATATGAACTAAAAGGCCATAAGGTTCAAACTGTAACATAATATCTGATGAAAAGTATGACATCTGAATGGGGTATGAAATACCCAAAACAACTAGAATAAACAAACTGATCATAATAGTCTGAAAAGCCTCTAACTAACTGAATTGTCTAAATAAGGAGTTGATGGGACATGTCCCCAACTAACTCCAACTAATAAAATAATTAATGAAATAATAAAGGAATGATCATGTCCTCGAAGGATGAGGACTCGCTTCTAACTCTGACTACTGAGACTGGAATGCTACTGGTGCTCTGGATCTCATGTCTCTAAACCTATGGTATAAGAAAACATAGTACAAATGCGTCAGTACGACTGAATGTACTGGTATGTATATGAGGTAGGCTAAATACATGGGTTTCATATACATAAACTATAATAACAGACTGACTATTGTGAGTATGAGAATACATGCATGAGACATAATAACTGATACTAATACCGTGATAACATGATTACTGAATCAGAATACTGATAACATGACATACTGATAACTGATGTAACTGATAACATGAGTGACAGCATCTGGCAATCCTGATTCTGATGGAACTATCTGAGTTCCGTACTAATCAATTACTGAATCCCGTTGACTGACGGAATACTTCTGATATCTGACAACTGACTGAGTTCATGAAATTGTTGAGATTTCCTGAGTCATAAGACTGTCTGAAGTCTAAGGAACATAGCTTAACTGAGAGTATCATGAAAACATGAATGTCTCTAGGCACACAACTAATGTTTTGGATACAAGTACTCCCAGGACTCGATAGAAGAAAATTGACAAAGCATAACTTACTTGAACACATGTCTAACATCATAATCCATAATTCATTTATTGAAACATTTCATCAATCATGTGATATGCATACACTTTTACATACATGGCGATTTCATATTATCATACTAATTGGGCACTTTTCCTTCATATAGACATTTCATCAAACACATGGTAGGCATAGTATGTGTAAACAATATTTTACAACAATTAAACATCATGGTTCAATTCTAATCTCATCATTCAAGGGTTTAATTATAGGTTTACATGAACCTACACACATACTAATCAATTCCACATGAAATATATCACCAAACATGGATTAAACTTCAATTAGTCACTATCAACATGAACACTAGCAACCCAACATGAAATTCATAAAGGAAAATCCATAAACTTGAACTTAGAAAAAGTATTCTTGGGCTTCATGAATTAAAGGAGTCCATGAATGAACACTATGCATACCTGGGTTGAGTTTCTTAAAGTTCTTCAACTTGAAGAATTTGAATCTATTAGTTCTTGAAGAAGATTTGGATTTTATTCTTGGGGATTAATCTTAGAGAGAAAACCCTAACTTTGTTATTGTAAAATAATAATGAAAAAATGAGATGAGTTCGAATATAACTGGGTATATATAATAAGGTGGTAAAGGACCAAAATACCCCTATTAAAATGACTTAAAATAACTGAGTGGGACGTGCAACGGTGGGGTGCGATGGTCCGTCGAACCTCTCCGTTGTATCATACAAAAAGATGACTCACTGCCTCGATGTGACGGTCGTGGTCGACGATCCTTCACTAGTCCAATGGTCCATCGGCCTACACCGTTGCACCTGAGCGATTTTACTAATTTCTGTATTTCGTCCATAACTCTCTCATCCGATATCGGATTTTGACAAAATTGGTATTGCTGGAAAGCTAATTAAATTTCTCATATGACAAAAAGTGAAAATCTTAGGAATACCTCATGTACAAAAATGATTCATATTTCAAAGTAAGTGTCTAATATTTTTTAGATAATTTCAAGCTAGGAAAAAGGTACGGGTATTACAATAGCTCATTTATAAGGCATCTCATATATATATATGTCATTTATAATAACTATGCGGAATATCATATCTATGAGCCAAATATCACATCCATGACTGTATCATAGACATGAGCCATTAATATTTATCTGGACAAATGTCATCATCAGTCGTCAGGTCATGAATTAACCTTATACTAAAGGTTTAAAAGTCTCAACTATATCTAACATACTAACATAAGTCCACAAGGGCTAACACATGTCTTGGCCAAAGGCAGGATGAAAGAACCCACATTTAATCCTCAAATTCTATATTTTGGTAATTTATATCCTAGACTAGGCTGAAGGTGTCCTAATTCACTTCTTTATGGTACAGAAGCCATAATCAATCCTAATATAGGAATTCCACCTAGAAACATGAGTATTTAAGTCAACTCCATCTAATTTATGATTTTAAGATCACTAAAATAGTCCAAATATGGTTAATAATTCTAACCATGCTTCCTGTGCTTAAACCACCTCCCAAACCTAGTATTATGCCATATCCATTCTACGAATTAGTTAACTCTAGGGAGAAGGCGATAGAATTCTAAATATGTATTAAGCATTTCACTTTAAGGGTCAAAACCCTCATCTAATCCCTAAACTTCAATAATCAATACTAAGTCATTCTACCTATAATCAATCTTAACATTAACAATCATATTCATATAAAATACATGACATCCATCATTTTTTTAAGAAGAGTAGACAGAAGCCTACCTCGAAGATGAATTGAAAATCCTTAAATCATTTGCAAATGTCCACATTCACTTCACGGTCACAAAGTTCTGTTATGCTATAAAAATTGTAATCTATTCTTTATTAGAATTTAAATGAGACCCATATTGCTATAATAAGGCCCATGTCAAATTTTAAGTCAAGAATAAGTTTGTGGAGCCTGCTAACGAAATATAAAAATTGAAATCGTCTCGAGTTCCCTCGAATGACAAGAAAGTTTTGATCAAAGGTTGACCAAAAATGAAATAAAATTTGGGTCTCTAATCATCCCTCAAAGTTTAGGAATTCAAAGCCCTAATATTAAGAACTTATTAAGAAATTGGAGAAAAGTTACCATGAATTCGAAGGAAAATCATGAAATAATGGATAACCAAGCTCCACCAAGGAGTTTACAAGATTAATCCCAAGTTTTTTTTCTTCTTCATTGTTTTGGCTCTCAGGACATGAGTGGAAATGGGCAAAATTGCAGACTAAGGGTTCTATTTATACCCCTTTTAGGTACTCAGATGTTGCAATCGCACATGCAGGTGTGCAGTCGTATAACTTGGCATCAGGAGAAGGTGTTGCAATCATATCAACCTTTAGTTTGATTGCACTATCTCTTTTGCCCACTGAGGTACAATTGTTATTCAATAGGTGCGATCGCAGATGCACAGACTATTAGCTGAAGCTTGGAAATTTTTTAAGTTTTTGGCAAGGCCTCGAGATCCATTCAAAATATGATATAAGAAAATTAACTATGTAACCATACAAAATTTGGTGTTCCAAACACGTTGGAGATGTTGAATTTTCCATTCGAGGTCTTTTTGACCTAATATAGGTCCCACACCAAATTTCCAATTTTTCAACTTTCTAGCCGATATGTAAAAATGAGCTCAGCTGCCTCAAGACCCAAAAAAAAGTTCTACATAGCCTAAAATTAATATTACGGGGTTGTTGGCACAGTCAAAATATGCACCTAAGGTCATCTTTGAAACACCTTAGTTTTGAACCTTAGAAAATTCTTCATTTTGAGCTCACTGGATATCATACAACTTGTGGGTACTAGTCGTATGATGTGGGTACAATTTAGCGTCCTCATCTTGTATGATGATCAATGTGGTTTGGGTTGTATTTTGTCCGAGGTACGAGTGTACATATTAATAGTCATAAGCAAGGGTACAAGGGGTATAGTACAAAATCATATAATGTCCTATGTCTAGTTTAAAGGATTCTACCTAGGGTACAATTTAGGGGGTACCAATCGTATGATTAGATATGAGTTGGTCTTTTAACTCTTATGTTGGATAGTGTTTGAGTCCAAGTTAATGCCTAGGGTATGAGTAGTGGGTACCACAGGTATATTGGGGTACGGTTTGGGTGGTGTGGTTGTACCTTCCTACGATCATATTTTCAGCTTTTAAGATGAGGTTATTTCGGATAGTTCCCACCCCAATACCCTTAAGTCCCCACGTCTTATAATATGTTGTGGCCTCTCATAACATACTTTTGAATGATCAAACTCTCCAAAAACACTCTCTAAACTCTCTCTTGAAGATGGGCTAGAGTTTTCTCCAAGTGTTCATCTAGAGGCTCAAGGGTCAAGTTTATTCCGTGAATCTTCATGAATAAGGCATGCGATTCCTCCCTCATTTCTAGTTCTCAAATATAATGTATTTTAAATATTAATTATGATTCATAAATGGTGGTTTTGAAAACCAATGTTGAGGGATTTGATACATATTGTTGAGTATTATTTACTCTTCGTTTAAATTATGTTTATACTTGTGTTTGGTGATGGTTTTCACATGAGTGTGATTGGTAATTGTGGTTTAATAAATGGGTCATAGGTAACCTTAAACTTAGTGGGTTTTACTTGTCTTGGTATTGGTATGCCCTCAAAGTGTTTGTGAAAATACCTAAGAGAATAATCTAGTCACATGTTAATGGTGCTTTGAACTAAAGCATTAGCCTAATTAATTTGTATGGTTGGTGAATGGTATTTTAATGGCCTTGTTGGACATGTAATGGTTTAAATAGTAACCTTAGTGGTTTAATTGACTAAAAATGGTTTGAGTCCCTTAATATTAAATTGATTTATGTCACTATAAGACAATGGGTTTAAGTCCCTTAACTTTTAATTGAACAAGTGTCTTTGTTGGAAAATACATTTGAGTCCTAAAGTAAAATGAATGATTGTTGATTGATAATGGTAATGGCATGTTGTACGCTTGCAAGTTGTGTAGGTATGATGATACCAATGATGTACCATTGGTAAGCAATTGGCTTAATGGTCTTATATGTGAAATGATGGTTTTAATTTGATCTTTAAATGTGGGATATGTAGCCGGGCCATAAAAATAAAGTTCGAATGACTAACATTGAAAACCGCATTAGCCAGTGCGGTTGTCTTTTTGACCGGTTGGTTTGAGTCCCCCAAATTAATATATAAATGGGTGGTTTGAGTTCCCAATAATATATGTATTGGTTCTTAAGTCACCTTGATTAGGTCGGGAGGTTTGAGTCCCCCATATAGGCATTTTGTATATTCTCTGATTCGTGCGGCTACACATATTGATGTCCTTCTAGCTAGGGGAGAGATGAGACCTTGTAGCCCGTGGGTGCCTTGTTTTATGATGGCTATGCTACATAGCTCAGGTTAATGATTTCAAAGGTCATGCAAATCTTATTCCCTACCCTAACATGGAATATATGTATATGTATGTAATGCATTGGTTATATGTATTGGTTGATTAGATTTAAACTATTTGCATTATTTTATCCTTATTCTTAAGTTATATGCTAGCGCTCCAACCACTAACCATCTTCAACGATGTATCACCATGCGATGTAGGCATTGGGAAAAAATTTTACACCTCCTACTCAATGATTGGACTCGGGAACAACTTGTGTTGATTTGAAGAGGTGAGTTTCTATATTTTGGAAGGATTCATTTCTTTTTTTGAGTTTCTTATGTATTTATTGGTTTATACTTGGACATTGGTTTTGGCTATAGTTAAGAGCATGTCCAGACCGAATATTCTTGGATTTCTTTTAGAGGATTTATATGTACAAACTATGGACTTAGGTATGTTATGGTATGGATATGAAATTTGTTATTATTTTGGTTTTGTTATGGTTGTTGGTTGGGAATTGAATGCTTAGACTTTGTTGGATTGTCCATTGTCTTTGACCTATCCCAAAGTCTTTGTGTTGTTAATCACCTTATCTTGTTATATGTTTAGAATTTATCCGACTCTGAGTATATGTTAGTTGGTTGGATTTGATAGTGGGGTGATCTACGATCCTTGTTTTGCTTGAGATACCCTTTAAGACAAGGCCCTAGTTTGGGTCATGTCAAGTTGGTATCAGAGACTAGGTTCATGGTCAGTTGGGTTTCCTCAAAGCTATGTCAAGTAGAGTCTCTGTTATGGGTGTGTAGTGTGCCACACTTATAAGAGAGAGGCTATGAGATACTTAGGTATGTTTTACTTTCTTGTTGTCTTATTTTGAGCTATAGAGTCTAAGGTCATGGATTTTTTTGATTTCTATTTTCTTGTCTTTTAGATCACGCCTCCAAGAAGATTAAATATTTATGAAAACTTCTTTGTTCCAATTAGGGACAATGTTCATGGGACTAGGTTAAGGGTCGCTGCATTAGATTATTATTATGGGGTTTCACCTGTCCCCATTGATCCTACTCCTAAGGGCGATACTCTTACTCAGTCTCCTCAAAGGGAGTCTACTAATGTTGAGTTTTGTTGCTTTATTAACCTTTTAACTCAGTTGGTAGCTTCTCAGTATAAGCGTGGGGTTTCTGTCACTACATCTTCTAAAGCCACAAGGGTCGGCCAGTTTATGAGGTTGCATCCTCCTATGTTTATTGGTACAGAAGTTGAGGAGGATCCTCAAAGTTTCTTTCATGAAATAGAGAAAATCTTTAAGACTATGCATGATTTGGAGATTGAAGGTGTTGAGTTTGCTGCCTACTAATTAAAAGATGTGGCATACTAGTGGTATGAAAAATGGGAACAGTCAAGGGGAGATAATGCTGGTTTTGCCTTGTGGGAGGATTTCTCTAATGCATTTTTGGACCACTTATTTCTTCAGGAGTTGACAGAGGTAAAATCAAAAGAGTCTATGAATTTGAGGTAAGGTAGCATGGTATTCAAGGAGTATGCCTTGAAATTTTATCAACTGTCTAGGTATGCTCCTGAGTTAATCTCTAGCATGAGGGCTAGACTACGTAAGTTTGCTTCAAGATTGTCTCGTAAGTTGATTCTCAAGAGTAAGGCTATCTTGTTGATCAAGGACATAGACATCTCCAGGTTGGTTTTATTTAAGTAGTAGGTAGAGGAAGAGAAGAGGAAGCAAACTAAGTTTAGTGAGAGAAAGGGGAAAAATTTAGGCCTTCTGAGAAGAGTGGTAAAGATGGTAATAAGTGGCCAAAGAAGAAGTCTGGGAGTTCTAGTTCTTTCTCCACAATCAGTGCTCTTTACCCAAAGTCGTCAGGTGATCTATAGTCTCAGCATAATGGTGAGTCCCTGGAATAGGGTGCCTAATCTAAGGCTTGAATGGCTCAGTCAGCTTCACCCTCCCTTCTTATAAATTTTTTGGGCAAACGCACTCTGTGTTTTGTGAGGAATGGAATAATAAATATTTTTATTATGGCCAGATTTGTCACATGCAGTGTAACTATCTTGTTAGAATGGCTTCTGAGGCTAACAAGGTCCCGATTGCCTCTTTATATTCTTCTGCATCAAAGGGTGTTGCTTCTGCATCTATTTCTACTTTTGGTACCGACACTGGCCAGAATTTATTATATACTCTTGTTCTCACCAGGATTTTGAGGTATCTCTTAACGTCGTTATGGGTATGTTGAAAATTTCCTCCCGTGATGTGTATTGTTTACTTGATCTAGGGTCCACTCTTTCTTATATGACCCCATTTATGGCTATGCATTTTGGATTTGTATCGAGTTTATTTTTTATCCTTTATCTATATCTACCCTGGCTGGTGACTCTGTGATTGGTGAAAGAGTCTCTAGGGGGTGTGTGGTATCTGTTAGTGGTAGGGAAACTCTTGTGAATTTGATAGAGTTAGATATGCTTGACTTTGATGTCATTTAGGAGATGGTTTGGTGGACTTCATGTTCTACTTCCTTAGATTGTCGAACCCATAGGGTCATGTTTAAATTCTCTAATAAGCCAGTCATTGTATAGGAAGGGGTTTTTTTAGTGCCTAAGGAGAGTTTGATCTCATATCCTAAATGCCGAAAGTTGATCTCCAAAGGTTGTATGTACCATTTGGTTCGGGTTAAAGATTTTAACTTGGAAGGTCCTTCTCTAGAATCTGTTCCTATGGTAAATGAGTTTCCCAAGGTGTTGCCTTACAATTTTTTTGGTGTTTCTCCCGTTAGGGAAATTAATTTTGGGATTCATCTTATTCCAGACACTCATCCTATCTTTATCCCTTCTTATAGGGTGGCTCCGGATGAGTTGAAGGAGATTAAGGAGAAATTAAAGGATCTATTAGATAAAGGTTTTATTAATCCTAGTGTGTCTCCTTGGGGTGCCCCCTGTGTTGTTCATGCATAAGAAGTAGGCTCCCTTCGAATGTGTATTAATTATCGTTAGCTGAATAAAGTGACTATAAAGAATAATTATCCTCTTGCTAGGATTGATGATTTGTTTGATCATCTTCAAGGTGCGAAGTATTTCTCTAAGATTGATCTTAGGTCGGTTTATCACCATCTTTAGATTAGGAAAGCGTATATCCCTAAGACTACCTTTAGGACCCGATATGGTCACTATAATTTCCTTGTTATGTCTTTTGGGTTGGCCAATGCCCCGACGACATTCATAGATTTGATGAATAGGGTATTTCTTTAATTTTTGGATTTGTTTGTCTTTGCCTTCACTGATGAGATCGTGGTCTACTCTAAGAGTTAGGCGGATCAAGTCAATCACCTCCATGCTATGTTGTAGACTTTGAAAGATCAACATTTGTATGCCAAGTTCTCTAAATTTTATTTTTCGTTGAAGGATATGACTTTTCTTGGTCATGTTTTCTCTAGTGAGGGGATCTTGGTAGACCCACAAAAGGTTGCGGTGGTTAAGAAGTGACCTAGACCTGTAACTCCAACTCATATTCAGAGTTTCTTGGGTTTAGTCGGTTACTATAGGAGCTTTGTGAAAAGTTTTTTTGACTATAGCTACCCCATTGATTAAGTTGACCTAGAAGAAGGTCAAGTTCTTGTGGTCGGATGCGTGTGAGCATAATTTTGAGAAGTTGAAGGATAAGTTGACTTCAGCTCTAGTTTTAACCTTGCCCGAGGTAAATAAGGGCTTTATAGTGTATTATGATACTTATCGTGTTGGGCTAGGTTGTGTGTTGATGCAGCATGGCTGGGTGGTGGCTTATGTTTTAAGGAAGTTGAATGTTCATGAGAAGACTACCCTACCCATGATTTGGAGTTCTTAGCTGTGTTATTTTCATTGAAGATTTGGCATTGATATCTCTATAGGGTCCATGTTGATATCTTTTCTGATCATAAGAGCCAACAATATGTGTTTACTTAGAAAGAGTTAAATTTAGGAAAAGGAGGAAGCTTGAGTTGCCAAAAAACTGTGATATGAGTCTTCTCTACCATCCTGGTATAGGTAACATAGTTGTTGATGCTATTAACAGGTTGTCCATGGGAGTTTAGCCTATATGGATGAGGATAAGCAGGAGTTGGTGAAAGACATTCACCGTTTGGCTAGTTTTGGTGTTCTTTTCACGGACTCTGAGGATGGTGGTGTATTTGTACATCAGGTATCACAGTCATCTCTTGTTGATAAGATAAAGGAAAAGCAAATGTTGGATGCTAATTTGATGAAGATTAAGAAAAATGTGGGTCAGCAAAAGGTTGTTGACTTTGTGATATGTGGTAATGGTATCTTGAGGTACCAAGGTAGGTTATACATTCCCGATGTCGATGGATTGAGGGAAAGGATTTTGTCCGAAGCGCATGTTTCTCATTATGCTATTCATCCTAGTTCTACAAAGATGTATCATGACCTTAAGGAGTTTTATTTGTGGAATAATATGAAGTGGGATGTGGCTAACTATGAGGCTAAGCTTATGGTATGTCAACAAGTGAAGGTTGAGCACATGAGACTCAGGAGTTGTTATCAAGAGATTGAGTTGACCGAATAAAAGTGGGAGGTGATTAATATAGATTTTATAATGGGTCTTCCTCGGTCATAGAATTAGTGTGATTCGATTTGGGTTATTGTCGATAGGATGATCAAGTCCGCTCACTTCTTACCGGTGAGGACTAGTTATTCGGTGAAGGATTATGCCAAGTTATATCTTACAGAGATGGTCAAGTTGCATGGTTCTCCTATTTCTGACATTTCAGATCATGGTACTTCGTTCTCATTGCATTTTTAGAAGTCATTTCAGAGTTTTGGGAACTAAGGTATGCCTTAGTATCTCTTGCCACCCGCAGTCGAATGGATAAATATATATAACCATTTAGACATTAGAAGATATTCTTCGTGCTTTCTTGATTGACTATGGTGGTAGTTGGTTCGACCATTTGACTTTTATTGAATTTGGTTAAAATAATAGTTACCACTCTAGCATTGTTATGGCTGCTTTTTAGGCATTGTACGTTAGAAGATGTCATTTTCCTATTGGGTGGTGTGAAGTTGGTGAGGGTAAGTTGTTTGTCCCTAATTTGGTTCACCAAGCCTTGGAAAAGTTGAAGGTGATTCGTGATTGATTGAAATCCTCTCAAAGTTGCCAAAAATCCTATGCAAATATGAGGTGTATGGAGTTGGATTTCAAGGTTAGAGATTGGGTATTCTTAAAGGTGTCTCCCATGAAGGGAGTAATGCGGTTTGGTAAGAAGGGGAAGTTAAGCCCTCGGTTTGTCAAACCGTACTTGGTTTTGAAAAGGGTTGGCAATGTTTCTTATGAGTTGGAGTTGCCTCCTAGTTTGAGATTTATTCATCCGATTTTCCATGTCTCTACATTGAGAAAATATGTAGGTGATCCTTTATTAGTTGTTCCTTTGGAATGGTTGGGTATCTCAGATTTCTTTTCCTATGAAGTAGTCCCGATTGAGATCTTGGTTCATCAAGTCCATTGGGTTCAAACAAAGGATGTGGCTTTATTAAAGGTACTTTGGAAGAACCGTAAGGTTAAGAAAGCTACTTTGGAAGCAGAAGAGGACATGAGTCTAAGTATCCGCATTTATTCCCTATTTTAGAAGTACGTGCTTGAGGTATGTGTTGTTCTTAATATCCTTATTTTATAACTTGGTTTAAAGTTAGTTTATTATGTAACAATGTGTTAACTCATTCTTGTGCTTGCCTTACCCATCATTTGAGGATGAATGATCCAAGTAGGAGAGAATTGAAACACCCTAGTTCTGACCCTTAGAAAATTCTTGATTTTGAGATCACTCATTATCATAAAACTTGTGGGTATTACTCGTATGAAGTGGGTTCAGTTTAGGGTACTCAACTCGTATGATGATCAGTGTAGTTTGGGTTGAATTCTGCCTAAGGTATGAGTGTACATCTTACTTGTTGTAAGTTAGGGTACGAGGGATATAGTACTAAATTGTATCATGTCTTATATCTAGCCTAGAGGATTCTGGTAGTGTATAATTTAGGGGGTACCAGTCATATGGTTGGATACGAGTTGGTTTACGAACTCGTATGTTGGAAAGTGTTGGAGTCCAAGGTGATGCCTAGGGTACGAGTGGTGGGTACCACATATATGTTGGGGTACGGTTTGGGTGGTGTGGTCGTACCCTCCTGCGATCATATTTTCAGCATTTAAGATAAGGATATTCTGGACAGTTCCCACCCCAATACGCTTAAGTCCCCACGCCTTATAACATGTTATGGCCTCTCATAACATACTTTGGAAAGATCAAACACTCCAAAAACACTTTCTAAACTCTCTCTTGAAGATTGGGCTAGGGTTTTCTCCAAGTGTTCATCTAGAGTCTCAAGGGTCATATTTCTTCCATGAATCTTTGTAAATAAGGCATGTGACTCCTCTCTCATTATTCATTCTCAAATATCATGTGTTTTAAACATTGATTATGATTCATAAATGGTGGTTTTGAAAACCAATGTTAAGGGTGTTAATACATATTGTTGAGTATTGTTTACTCTTGGTTTAAATAGTGTTTATAAATGTTTTTGGTGACGCTTTGCACATGTGGGTGCTTGGTAATTGTGGTTTAACTAATGGGTCATGGGTAACCCTATACTTAATGGGTTTTACTTGTCTTGGTAATTGTATGCCCTCAATGTGTTTGTGAAAATACCTAAGAGAATAATCTAGTCACATGTTAATGATATTTTGAACTAAAGCATTAGCCTAATGAATATCTATTGTTGGTAAATGGAATTATAAAGGCCTAGTTGGCTATGTAATGATTTAAATGGTATCCTTGGTGGTTTAATTAGCTAAAAGGGTTTGAGTACCTAAACATTAAATTTATTCATGTCTCCACTAGACAATAGGTTCTTATCCCTAAACTTTGAATTGTACAAGAGTCTTTCTTGGACAATGGTTCATACCCAAAAGTCAAATGAATGATTGGTTGATTGATAATGGTAATGACATGTTGTACACTTTCAAGTGGTGTTAGTATGATGATACCAACGAAGTGCCTTCGGTAAGTAATTGACTTAATAGTTGTGTATGTGAAATGATGGTCTTAATTTGGGCTTTAAGAGAGAGATGTGTAGCCGAGCTGTGAAAGTGGAATTCGAAGGACTTACATTAGAAACAGCGCTAGCCGGTGTGGGTGTCTTAGTGATCGGGTGGCTTGAGTCCCCCAAATGAATATGTGAATGGGGGTTCGAGTCCCCTATAATATATATATATATATTGGTGCTTAAGTCACCTTGATTATGCCGGGAGGTTCGAGTCCCCCATATAGGCATATATACTTTTGGATATTCTCTATTTTGTGTGGCTACATGCACTGGGCCCTTCCAGTTAGGGAAGAGTTGGACCCATATAGCCTACGGGTGACTTGTTTTGTGATGGCTATGCTACACAACCTAAGTTTACAATTTTAAAGTTCATGTTAATCTTGTTCCCTACCCCAGCATGGTATTTATGTATATGTATCTATTGCATTGGTTATCTGCATTGGTTGATTAGATTTGAACTATTGGCATTATTTTATCCTTATCCTTGAGTTACATGCTAGCTCTCCAACCTCTAACCATCTTTGACACTTTATCCCCATGTGATGCAGACGTTGGTCATATTTTTACACCTCTTACTCAGTGATTGGGCTCGGAAACAACTTGTGCTGACTTGAAGTGATGAGCTTCCTACTTTGGAAGGATCTATTTCTTGGTTTGAGTTTTCTTATGTCTTTAATGTTTTACACTTGGACATTTGTTTTGGTTATGGTCGGGGGTATGTCCCGACCAGATATTCTTGGATTTCATTTAGACTCTTTATATGGACAAACTGTGGACTTGGGTACATTATGGTATGGATATGAACTTTGTTATTATTTTTGTTTTGTTATGGTTATTGGTTGGGCATTGTATGGTTGGACTTGTTTTGATTGCTCATGGTCTTGGACCTATACCAAAGTCTTTGTTTTGTTAATTAAGTTATCTTGTTATATGTTCGAAATTCATCAGACTCCAGGTATATGTTGGTTTGTTGGATTGGATAGCGGGGTGATGTTGGGTCCTTATTGGGTTTAAGACGCCCATTACGACAAGGCCCTAGTTTGGGTCATGTCAATCTTCTAGGAGTTTTGGTCTGAGACCAAATACTAACCAACAAAAACACTAAACAGGGAATGAGCCTAAAACCCAAACGAATTGTCGAATCACTAAACCGATAGTTTTGGCAAGTCATAAATGACCTTTTGTTGTTGTGGAAAGGCTCAAAATTCAGTAAACACATGCAAATTAAGGAAATGACCTGGAGGATCATTACATTTCTAGAGATCATTGATACTTTTATTACTAAAGGAGTCTCTACTGAGTAAGTGAGACTCATTTTGTTCTCATTCTCACTATTAGGGGAAGAAAAGAGATGGTTGTAGCTAGAAACTTCAAACTCAATCATAACTCAGGAAGATCTGGCAAGAAAGTTACTTATTTGATTCTTTCATCTGGAAAGACTGTGATGTTGAGAAGTGGAGTCTTGTGCTTTAAGTCAAATCCCGAGGAAAATTTATATCATGCATGGGAGTGATTTAAGGATGTTTTTAGAGATTGTCCACATCACCAACAGTCGAATGACGTGTTGGCCCATACTTTTGTTGAAAGTATTGACCCAAATACAAAGATTTTTATAGTTTCTGTTGTAGGTGATCAAGCTTTGGAGAAGGTATATGATGAAATTTATACTCTTCTCAACTTTATGGCATAAGGTTATCTTGATTGGGAAGGTGTATCTTGAGACGTGCTAAAGAAGCTTGCAGGTATGATAGACATTGATAGTGTTACTAATTTGGTCACTCAGATGGTGACTTTTTAAAATTATGTGATTGTAAAGTTTATCAAGAAACAATTGTCATATCATTAGGCCTACCTTAATATAGTGCAACAGGTGCAAACCTGGTGTAAAATTTATAGGAGTAGTGGTCACTCAAAAAATTTATATAGATCAAATATGGAGTTTGTAAATTTTATAGGAAATGCACAAAAAGGAAATCCAAAATATGGTAATATCTATGACCGTAACTGGAACAGTCAGCCTAATTAATCATGAGGAAATAATCAGGGTTAACCTCAATAGTAAGGAAATTAGACCAACACTTATACCAACAATATAAATGAGACATTCAAAAGTATTTTAGCCAACCAAGAAAAAATGGATCCATATATTAAAATCAAAAAATGCCTCAATATAATCTAGAGAAATCGATGGGTCAGAGAACTAAAGTTCAAAAGACAAGACCTCAAAGGGGTTTGACTGGTGACATAGATCCTAACCTAACAAGTAATGACAATCTCATTGGGTAGGAAAGAAATAAATGATGTACCTTTCAAGAAGAAAAATCATGAGGTGCAAAAAGAGTTGACTAGACAAATCCTAGGTACGGAGAAGGCTTCAGAGAAGAAACTTATAGAGAAGGTGGTCTGGCCAATAGAAAATAAGATACTCCTACCCCATTCCTTTAAAGGCTCTTGAAAATCAAAAAGGTTGCATGTTTTATGAAGTTCCTTGACTAATTTAGAGAACCAAATGTTAATATTCCTATACTTAATGTATTGTAAGGAATGTGCTATATGCAGTTTTGATGATGAGAAGATGACAACAAGGGACCAGGTCCCGAGATGTTCAAGGCAACAGTACAACTAACATGTGTCTGCACATCTTTGTCTGTTTGTGTAGCAAACTGGCAGGTGCTTCTTGTACTAATTAGGACACCTTGTCCAATGAAATTTCATCCCTAATCATCACTTATCTGTAAAAGGAAAAAAATGCTTCTTCATCTAATGGTTTTTGTAAATCCAAAGAGTGAAGAAAGGAAAAAAAGTAAAAACTTCATATTCAACACTGCTCCAGTTCTTAGTTGTATGAGTATGATTAAATAGAAATTGTTCTTAAATGAAGCTTGATTTGTAAATGAATTACTCATGTTATAAGAGTAATGAACTTTTCTATTTGTTTAGAGAGAGCTTAGGTAGAGTTACCTAAGGTGGATATTGGTTAGAGTTAATCAATATCAAGGTGTGTCCTTGGCAGAATTGTTAAGATGAGCTTGTAGTAGAGTTATTACAAGTGGAAGGAACCTAGAATTAGGTTCATTTAAATATGTAATCAAGAGTTTAATTATAGTGGATTTTTTAGGTGCTTATGAGGGAAAGCCGTTGTTTTTCCTTCCTTGAGCAAGGGGGTTTCCACGTTAAAATCTTGTGTCTTTACTCTTCTTGCACTATCTTTTATTCGTGGTTGCTATACTGTGTTTTTACATGTGATTGACTTTGAGGGACCTGGTCCCTTACTGTATGGTGAAACCCTTAGAGTTTCAACAGAATTCTTAAGTATGATAAGTACTTGAAGGATGTGGAGACTATGGAACTCATTGAGATGAGAAAACTTTCCCATAAGATCAACGACACTGGGAGTTTCCCTCCCTATTTAAGTTGGTAAAAAATGAGTTGATGCAAGCTCTATGTTTTTTAGGGAAACTATAAATGTGATGCCTATATATGTATTTAATACTCTTTGCTTGGGGAAACCTAGGCCTTCTAAAATGGTTTTCATCGTGTAGATAGATCAAGAGTAACCTCAAAAACATTATATAGGACATGCTTATCAAGTTTGGTAAGTTTTTAATCCCTACTGATTTGATTATTTTCTATTATGAATCAGATGGCAAAATTCCAATCATATTGGGACGTCCATTCTTAGCAACTGGGGGAACTTTGATAGATATGAGGAAAGGAAACTTTAAGATGAGAGTAATTTATAAAGAGGTCATATTTAGAGTGTACAAAACACTCAACACTGCTACTACTACAAAGACTTATGCATGACCACAGAGGTTAGATAGGATGAGTATGGGGTGGAGAAGTGTGAGCTATAAAATGTACACTGTTTGAAATCCTTTATAAAATAGCCAGAGACATGACAAAAGGAGACACACATGCTATTAAAGGAGACTGAATAAGGTGAAAAATGAGAATACATTCAAATGTTGATGGTGTTCTTGGTAGAGTGAGGAAGAGAAAAAAATTATGGTTGAAACGGAAGGAGAGGTTGTGAGAGTCCTAAATTTGTTTTGACATGTGTCATTCTTCTATGTTAATTCAGGCGATAATTGGGAGGCAATCCAAGATTATAATAAAGTTAGTTGTATTTATTTTTATAGTCTCACGTTTGTTTTGTTTTGTGTTTTTTTTGCAAATTAGGGAAAGTCTAAGTACCCAAAATCTAAGATAAGGAGCATGTAAAAGCATAAATGCAGGGTCCTCCAATCCCTATAATTGAAATTGTAGAGAGTGACATGCTGCTTGCTTAGCCTAGAGTCATTAGGGAGTATTCTTTACCGTTGTTATAAAATTTGATTTATGCTTTAGGGACAATATCCTTTCATGTGTGAGGTAGGAATCTTGCGGTTTGTTAATGGTGTTGTGTGCTATAGGATCCTATCTTGATACTTTTGTATTTTTTTGCCTAAATCTAAGAATTTAACAAGATTTGTGTTTGTTTATCTATAGTATTTGTTGTTTCGTATGTTTAGTATAGGCACACATCATCTACCCCATGGTTTTTCTTTTTTGTTATTTTCAAGGGGGAGACCTTTGAACCCTATATCCTTTTTTAATTTTTGGAGCAATTATAAAATGTTTTAGTCATAGTTAGGGGATTTTCACAATGATGGATCGATGACGACTCTCTTGAGTGAAAATTAGTCATTAGGAATAAATAGCGGTGTTCTTGCTAGGCGCTAAACATGAATGATTGATGCAAGTTAGTTTTGAATTCTAAAGCATGTTTTGAAAACTGAATCACTTTGGTTGAAATACCAAAGATCTTTTATATAACTCTTATGTAATGTTGGCTTAAAATTTAACTCTTGTGTTTGCTTTAATGAGAGTTTGTATAGATCCTTCTTGATTTAAGGATGTGCCATGTGTATTAGGTGTTTATGATATTCCATGATTTCATATTGATGTATAGAATTTGCTTGGTGTGTGTGCGTATATAATGAAGGATATCGAGTTTAAGAGATGATTTAGGTATTTCTTTGATTTGACCTATTTATCTTTAATTTATCAACCCTAAAAGATGATCCTAGTTAGCCCAATTGAGCCTTTGGTATATTCTTTGGTAACTACATATGAAGCTTATTCTTTTTTAAACTAAACATTAACTTGATCCAAAACTCCTAAGCACTTTAATTAAAATATAAGAGTTTCATGACATATGAATTACGAAAAAAGAGATAGTTGAGTTGGAAGCCCATGAAGAAGATTAAGGGTGAGAGTGATTGAACGTGCGTGTGTTTTCTAGTAGGGAGATGAAAATCCATGTGTTGCTAGTAGGGTACGAGTGATTGAAAATCCATGTGTTTCCTTAAATTGGCTATAATTGAAAATTGAATGGCACCTACAACCAAACCTAGGAAAATACCTTAGGCTCTATAGAAGGCTCATAGCACCTAGGTGTATCCCAGATATGGATTTTCACTTAAATTAAGTTGAAACCTACTAGGATTTGGGGTACTTTTCCAACTAATACATATAGTTCCTTCCACACGTTTTTCTAAATTATTTCTGAAGGATAAAAACACGGAGGAAGCTCAATATTAGGTTTGTTCTTCTCTTTAGTTTCATAGCCTTTTCTTTGATGAAAATGCCAAACTATTGTGTTTTGTCATTAGCATGAGTGGCTAAGAACCGTAATTCTGGGATTGAGTCTACAAACATAATTGTATATCATGAATTTTGTTGGTTTGGATTTGTTTACCAAGTATTTTATTGTTCTTATGTTCTTACTTTCACTGTTTTAAAGATTAGCTATCTTTGAAAACAATCTTTGATCTCTAAGTGAATGGACCCAAGAAATAGAGGGTTAGAGTAAAGAAAGTAAGGAATGAAATATCGTCTTTAGTAACTAAGATCTTGATTTGCGGTTAGGATAAGAATATACCTAATTTTCCCCATTCAGTTGCTATATGAGCAGAAATATAAACGTGTTTGAACTAGATCCTCACATCCCACTTAATAATGTAATTTGAGGCTAGTATTGATAGACGGTTAGAGGATGACCATTCCCCAATCATGTTTTTAATGAATTAACAACAAAGATAAATAACTTAACTAACAAAATCGAATATCTTTTCATGATTGTTCAGTATGACTTGACCCTAGAATTCTTCTTAATACTCTTTACAACTCTTTAAATTATAATCTATTTTCACTGTTACATAGAATAAAAAACACCTATTCTTTCTTTGGTTACAAATCAATTTTTTTTATTCTAAAGTATTACTTTAATTGGAAAATTTGCTAAATCACAAGTCTATGTTGATCAACATCTAACTCAAAAGTTCCACTTTGTTACTTGTATGACAAGTACATTTGCATGTGCATTTGGACGCAATACTTACTAAGAAAACACTAATTGTGATGTTTAGTTACTCATTATTACGAGCACACATGGATAATCATAATAAGAAAACATAATTATGAGCTTATAAGGATAAGATGAAAACCAGAAATCTCACTTTAAATTAAAACTCTAAAAATCGATGTTTGAACTAGCAAGAACAAAAATATTCCTTCAAGTATTAAGAGAATATAAACTTAAACAATAGACCTAATAGGAGTATATATAGACCAAAATAAAACATATCCTAAACACAACTAGATTTGCAGAGCCAGCGCCTCGGATGAAGCATGCAACGATCACTGATAGATACCACAATCGTTCCTTCTATTCATTATTGGATGGAAGCCTTTTGAACGCTGATAGATGTTTGCTGCAACGACACTTAGAATATGCTAGACCTTTATTCTAATGATTTTACTTTTTTTTTATACTTCTACCCTTGTTTTTTAACGTTGATGGAATATTTTCCTATTATCTTTAGGATAATGCCATTGTTCCTCTAATAATTATGGGATTTTCTACCTCTTCTTTTTTATATTTCACTCTCTTAGCTTCAACCAATGATTTTATTGGATGACATGACTACCGTCAGATCTAATAGTCAATTCATGGTTCTTCTGATGCCTTTAAGTCCTAATTTATGCACTTCACTTCTCCAGCTATTCAACATGCAAATACCACCCAAACACATCATACCCCACTAAAAATGCCTTTTTTAATGAATTTCCTTAGTTTTAAGAATCGATAGTAGTGTAATACCATGCCACATGAACACCCTTAACTTAGAATAGTTGCATGTCCTTAGGCAAACAAAGCAAAACTAAACCAACAACAACCTACATGAAGCATAACCAAGAGAAAGCTAAGAGTCTTATGATAGTCATACTTGTAAAAATTCATATTTAGTACGAACGAATCAAAACAAAGTTTAATACCCTCAAAGATCATCAAAACCAATATTCATTGTGTGCATACAAACTACTCATCATGACACAAAGAGATCAACTAATGGCATTACATTGTCAATAGACAATCTAGCATGCAAACCAATGACACTACCTAAACAAATAACAACTATGATGCAACCCATATGCTCACACATCAATGAATCCCCCACACTTAAAATGCACAACGAATCTCAGAGAAGGTCCTGAATTTGAAAACTCACTCTCACAAAGAAGTTTAGAACGTGTGCATGAGATACCATAGACTTGCCTTTATTTTCAATGCCTTAGTGTTTTGGACAGTTGGATTAGAATCATTATCAAACTTTTATTGTCTTGTAATGTAGGCTTGGGGATGAGTATGACCCATATGAATCAAATGAATCATTCACTACTAAAAAAAACTAAAAAACCGACCACGAAAAACCAACCACAAATTGTGGTCGGAAAAAACCAACCACATGTGGTCGGTTTTTTTAAAAAAAAAGAAAATCTACCACAAGTGGTCGCTTTTATATTTTAAAATTTCAAAAAAAAAATTCAATAATTTTTATATTAATTATTAATTATTTTATAAATAAAAATTAAAAAAATTAAAAAACCGACCACTTGTGGTCGGTTTTAAAAAATATATATATTTTTAAAAAACCAACCACTTGTGGTCGGTTTTTATTTTTTTTAATTTATTTTTAAAAAAAACGACCACTAGTGGTCGGTTTTTAATTATTATTTTAAATTTTTTTTAAAAAAAACGACCAATTATGGTCGATTTTTAATTTTTAAAAAAAAAAGAAATATTTTTAAAAATCGACCACTTGTGGTCGGTTTTTTAACTAAAAAAAATAATAAATAAATACTTTTTAGTGAGCAACAATTATATATATGTAATCAAATATATATATATATATATATATATATATATATATATATATATATATATTATCTTCATTAGAAATAATTATATATATTTTTTTTTCAAATTACACTGATCACACGATGTCGATAACGGTCTATTATAAGATAATATAATTATGGATGTGATATATATAGTACTCATTCAAGCATTCATATGCATAAATATATATATATATATATATGTATTATCTAGTGATCGATTGATGAACAATGTAGTCAAAACCTAATATTGTATTAAGATAATCAAATATAATTAATCGATCACTCATCTGAGTAAGTATAAGAAGCACATCGCATTATATTATTGGATAATATACTTGTGTACGTATTTGATAGGTATAGTACATATTTAGAACTTGATATAGTCGATAGTGTGTATATGTGTATGTATGTATAGGTATATATATATACACATATTATACAGTGAAGGTATATTAATGACATACGATAATGTAATCAATAATTCATCTGAGTATTTGTAAAATACGTTGTATATTACTATGGGGTAGTAAAATCGTGTATTTGATGTTTATAGTACGTATCTAAAAGCTGATAGACAATTAAATATATGTATGTACGTATATCTCGTGTAATGGCGTATGAAGTAATCAATATATATATAACACGTTGTATTACAAGGTATATATATATATATATATATATATATATATAAGGGAGTAGGAAGTAATCAGAGTGGTTTACAGTTATAAGCTTACCATTTTTTATGATTTATCAATTCAAATATAATATTTAATTATTTTTCGTAAACATACACATTCACAATTATTATACAAAATACATTATCTATTATTATTGAAATAATGGACATTTTTTAAATTTGTGTATTTTCTAACTCAATTGTGCCAATTGATAACAATTTTAAATTAATTTTACCCGATTTATTATAATTCTAGCCAAATTATAACTAATTAGACTAAATTAAATTTTTCATCTAATTTTAATCAAAATATTAATATTTAGGTCTCAGCCGTTATTAATATTTATTATTTACTATATATTATTTACTATTTTATATTATCCAAGTTCTTATAATTTTAGCCTATTTTATTTAATTTATTACAATTTTAGCCAATTTATTACAAACATAGTCAATTTATAATTCAATTTTTAAATTTTAGTCAAATCATAATTAGATTCTCAACCTCTAGATCTCAACCGTTGTTGACACCCAATTTTGACCACCCGATACTACATTTAGGTTGCTATTTTAAGAAAATTACTAATTTTTTAAATATTATTATTTTTTGCACATTTTTTTCTTGCATCAAACAGATTGTCGACGTGTCACATTCATGATTTAAATATATATAAATTATTTTATTAATTTTTTATATCATTTTACGATTTATTAATTCAAATACAGTATTTTACATAATTTTGTTAATTAAATTACTTTTTCACGTAATTGTGCGCACTCACATATTTTGCAAATACATTGTCTAAGTTTTGTAGTATTTAATACTATTTATTGATATTATTATTTTTAGTATTATTTATTAGCATATATATTGTTATTATTTATTATTTATATTATTATTATTATTATTATTATTTAAATTATTGTTATTTAATTATTATTATCATTTTTTATTAATATCATTATTTATTATTATTATTACATATTTAAATAACAGCGTAATTAAAATTACCTTGCCTAATTCATTTACCTTTTAATCTAATTTTATTCAATTTCTTACAATTATAGCCTACTCTACTCAGTCCATTACAATTTTAATCCAATTTCTTACAATTCTAGCCATTTGTTACAATCTAACGACTGAGGTTTGATCTTCCTCTTTCCTTATTAAAAACAACCTAACCCTAATCCCTAATTTCCAAAAAAAGAAAAAAGAGGCAGTTTCCCTTGGTCTTTCTCACTAGACTCTCTCCCTCTTACCTTTCCCATTGGCGACAACAGCGCCACCGCCAGCAACGCTCCAACACCACCACGAGGTCCTCCTCTTCCTCTTTCGTCTCCGCTCTAACGTCGTCACTAGCGTTGTCCTTCCGTTCCAATGAAACAGCCCCCGCTGGGGTCTCTCTCCCCTCCGCGCTGCTCCACATCCGACCAGACCTCACCAGTCATAGTGTCACCTCTATAGCACCGCAGCCACCACTATCATCAGCGGCGATCCGACCCAGCGCCGCCGCCGGCTTCTTCTGTTTGTCCCCATGCCTCCATCAACGGTGAACCAGCCATGCAGCCCTTTTCTCATCGAAAATGACGAATTCTGAGAGAATCCATCTCAGGTTTTCTATTTCGTTCAAACTCATACTTCATTATCTATTTTCTCTTGTGAACGATCCTACTAAGATCAAATTGTGAGTTTTGAGTTAAATCCTCCAATTTTTGTGTGTCGTTATGTGCCTAAACTAGCATTGTGGGAGAAATCTCAAAAATACGTGACACTTGCGCTATCATTTTGACTAGATTGTTTTGAATGAATGTTTATTTATATCTGTTAACTGACATATGTTTCTATCCCTCATCTTTTTAAATGAGAAAATCAGCTGGATTTTGATTGTCAATCCCCTATTCTAATTTCAAGTTTGTTTATATTCATATATCGACATATGTAAAAGTTGTATTTTTATATGATTTTCGTTTGCCCTAAGCTATGACTTGTGGATTCATGAACTGTTACTGTAATAGTATTTAGTTCAACGTATAATCTTGATTTCTCCATGTATAGGTGATTTTTTGTACTCAGTTGAGTTGTTCATAATTATTTGAATAATATTGAACCTGATTGTGGGTAAATTAAGGAGTAATCTCCTTATATCATCTGCCTCCTCCCTCTCTTTATACTTCTCTCAACCCTTCTCTCCCTCTAAGACCTCTTCACCATCAATGGTGGCGCCGCTGCTGCTCATCCATCGCGGTCGTCTCGATTCTTTTGAACTTGTGAACTATTTTGGATGTATGTTTTGGTGCGTTCTTGGTCGCTGGTCATTCTTGTATCAAAGTGTGTATTACTGACTTGAAAATGGTTAAGTTTAGTTACTTGAAAATGGATACATATAGAAGTGTAGTTATTTGAAAATGGTTAAGTATAGTGACTTGAAAATGTGAATTATTTAATTAAAAATAGCTAAGTGTAGTGACTTGAAATGCTAGTACATGACTTGAAAATGGTTGAGTGTAGTTACTTGAAAATGGTTAAGTGTGGGGATTTTAATGGGGATTTTGTGTTTTGAAAGTGGTTTGGTTGGTGACTTAGTCACTTGAAAATGGTTAAGTGTAGGAACTTTAAAGGAATTTTTTTTAAGGTACTTGAAATGTGGACTTGTATTTTGAATTTAGTTAAGTGTGGTCACTTGAGAAGTGAATAAGTACTTGAAAATGTTTAAGTGTAGGTAGTACAAATGTGGACTTGTGTTTTGAATATAGTTAAGTGTGGTCACTAGAGAAGTGAGTTAGTGACTTGAAAATGCATAAGTGTAGGTACTTGAAACGTGGACTTGTGTTTCTAATTTAGTTATGTTTGGTCACTTGTGAAGTGAATTAGTGACTTGGAATGTTTAGATGTAGTTACTTGAATTATGAACTTGTGTTTTGATTATAGTTAAGTGTAATCACTTGAGAAGTGAGTTAGTGACTTGAACATGTTTAAGTGTTGGTACTTGAAATGTGGACTTGTGTTTTAAATATTGTTAAGTGTGGTCACTGTAGAAGTGCATTAGTGAGTCGAAAATGTTTAAGTGTAGTTACTTGAAAGGTGGACTTGTGTTTTGAATATAGTTAAGTGTGGTCACTTTAGAAGTGAGTTAGTGACATTTTCTTGAAAATGTTTAAGTGTAGGTACTTGAACTTGTATTTTGAATTTAGTTAAGCGCGGTCACTCGAGAGGTGCATTAGCGAGTCAAAAATATTTAAGTATAGTTACTTGAAAGGTTGATATCATAGTTTGAATATAGTTAAGTGTGGTCACTGGAGAAGTGAGTTAGTGACTTAAACATGTTTAAGTGTAGTTACTTGAAATGTGGTATTGTGTTTTGAATATAGTTAAGTGTAGTCACTTGAGAAGTTCATTAGTGAGTCGACAATGTTTAAGTGTAGTTACTTGAAATATGGACTTTTGTTTTGAACATAGTTAAGTGTAGTCACTTGAGAAGTGCATTAGTGAGTCGAAAATATGTAAGTGTAGTTACTTGAAAGGTGGACTTGTGTTTTGAATATAGTTAAGTGTGGTCACTTGAGAAGTGAGTTAGTGACTTGAAAATGTTTAAGTTTAGGTACTTGAAATGTGAATTTGTGTTTTGAATTGAGTTAAGTGCGGTCACTTGAGAAGTGCATTAGTGTCGAAAATATTTAAGTGTAGTTACTTGAAAGATTGATATCATGTTTTGAATATAGTTAAGTGTGGTCACTTGAGAAGTGAGTTAGTGACTTGAAAATGTTTAAGTGTAGGTACATGAAATGTGAACTTTTCATTTTAAATTTAGTTTAATTTGGTAATTTTCGAAGTGAATTACTGACTTGAAAATGTTTCGGTGTAGGTACTTGAAATGTGAACTTTTCATTTTGAATTTAGTTTTGTTAGGTAACTTGTGAAGTAACTTTGTGACTTGAAATGTTTAAGTGTCGTTACTTGAGTTATGGAATAGTGACTTTTGTTTTGAATTTAGGTACTTGAAATGTGAACTTGCGTTTTGATTTTAGTAAAGTGTGGTCACTTCAGAAGTGAATTGGTGACTTCAAAATGTTTAAGTGTAGGTACGTTTTTTCATTTTGAATTAAGTTTAGTTTGGTAACGTGTGAAAGTGAATTAGTTACTTGAAAATTTTAGGTGTAGGTATTTGAAATGTGAACTTTTGTGACTTCAACTAATCACTTGAATGTGGTTGATTGTGTAGATGGTATCTGACTATAGCAGGATATATAATATTGATAATTGAATGGATGAGGCTGAGAATGAAGATGCGGATGATGAGTTGTTGTTTTTAGTATTTTGTATGTTTTATAGTTTGGATTTGGAACCTAGACAAATTTTGTAAATAATGTTTGTATTCTTATGGTGGTTTGTTGATTACATATATATGATTGGTGGGATGTATTGTAGATAATAATCAATGTTTGTAAATGATTGGTGGGCTATATTGTAAATAATTTGATTTTTAATTTTTGTATTTTAAAAATTTTCAATAATTTTTTTTTTACAAAATTATCGAAAAAATCGACCACGTGTGGTAGCTTTTTTTAAATTTTAAATAATTTTGTTTAACAAAATTATCAAAAAATCCGACCACATGTGGTAGTTTTTTTAAAAAAAAATCAATATTTTTTTTACAAAATTATCAAAAAAAACGACCACATGTGGTAGCTTTTTAAAAAAAAAAAATTAAAAAATATTTATAAAAACCAACCACAAGTGGTCGATTTTTTTTAAAAAAAACGACCACTTGTGGTCTGTTTATTTTGAATTTTTTATTCTTAAAATCTTTTTTTCTATTTTAATAAAATAGTAATGAATTACAAAAAATTAAAAAAAAAATGACCATACGTGGTCGGTTTTTAAAAAGCTACCACAGTTTTACCGACCACGCACTTTGGTCGGTTTTGTGGTCGGAAATTGAGGAAAACCGACCACTTGGAACTATTCTACTTTTGGCTCTACTTTCCTGCTTTCATTATTTTTGTCCCCTTTTTTTAACGTTTTGGACCCCGGGTGTGCTTTATTTTTGTAAATCCACTTCTTTTTCAATACTTTCTTCTTCTTCTTCTTCTTTTTTCACACAAGACCACCCCCAAATCCTGTTTTCATTTACTAACTTCTTCTACATATCAAAAAAAATTCACGCACCCCTACAATAGCCACCATCAGTTAGGCAATTTGCCTGAGTTGAGGTGCACAATATCTAAGGAGGGACCAGGTTCAATCCAAGTTCTTTGCAAATTAATTTGGAATCAAAATGAGCTAGTTTAAGAAAAAAGACTAATATATATATATATATATATATATATAAAAGAAGGTGTAGGAAGTAATGAGAGTGGTTTACAGTTATAAGCTTATCATTTTTTACGATTTATCAATTAAAATATAATATTTTATTATTTTTCATAAACATACACATTCACAATTATTATACAAAATACATTATCTATTATTATTGAAATAACGGACATTTTTTAAATTCGTGTATTTTCTAACTCAATTGTGCCAATTCATAATAATTTTAAATTAATTTTACCCGATTTATTATAATTCTAGCCAAATTGTATCTAATTAGACTAAATTAAATTTTTTATCTAATTTTAATCAAAATCTTAATATTTAGGTCTCGACCGTTATTAATATTTATTATTTATTATATATTATTTACTATTTTATATTATCCAAGTTCTTACAATTTTAGCCTATTTTATTTAATTCATTATAATTTTAGACAATTTATTACAAACATAGTCAATTTGTAATTCAGTTTTTCAATTTTAGTCAAATCATAATTAAATTCTCAACCTCTAGATCTCAACCGTTGTTGACACCCACTTTTGACCTCCCGATACTACATTTAGGTTGCTATTTTAACAAAATTACTAATTTTTTAAATATTATTATTTTTTGCATATTTTTTTGCTTGCATCAAACAGATTGTCGACGTGTCACATTCGTGATTTAAATATATATAAATTATTTTAATAATTTTTTATATCATTTTACGATTTATTAATTCAAATACAATATTTTACATAATTTTATTAATTAAATTACATTTTTCACGTAATTGTGCGCACTCATATTTTTTTGCAAATACACTGTCTAAGTTTTATATTATTTAATACTATTTATTGATATTATTATTTTTAGTATTATTTATTAGCATATATATTGTTATTATTTATTATTTATATTATTATTATTATTATTGTTATTTAATTATTATTATCATTATTTATTATTATTATTATTATTACATATTTAAATAACAACCTAATTAAAATTACCTTGCTAATTCATTTACCTTTTAATCCAATTTTATTCAATTTCTTACAATTATAGCCTACTCTACTCAGTCCATTACAATCTTAATCCAATTTCTTGCAATTCTAGCCATTTGTTACAATCTTAGCCTAATTGTTTGCAATCCTAGCCACATTCTAACCTCAGATAATCTTAAAATCCTAGCCGTTGATCAAAATTGATCTAACGGCTGAGGTTTGATCTGTCTCTTTCCTTATTAAAAACAACCTAACCCTAATCCCTAATTTCCAAAAAAAATAAAAAAAAGGCATCTCTCTCTAGACTCTCTCCATCTTACCTCCCCCATCGGCGACAACAGAGCCACTCGTCAGCGCCGCTCCAACACCACCACGAGGTCTTCCTCGTCCTCCTTCTTCTCCACTCCAATGCCGTCAATGGTGTTGTCCTTTCGTTCCAACGAAACAGTCTCCGTCGGCGCCTCTCTCCCCTCCGCGTTGCTTCACATCTGACCAGACCTCACCAGTCATGGCGTCACTCCTCCAGCACCGCAGCCACTACTATCATCAGCGGCGAGCCAACCCAGGACCGTCGCTGTCTTCTTCTGTCCGTCCTCATGCCTCCATCAACGGCGAACCAGCCATGCAGCCCTTTTCTTATCGAAAATGATAGATTCTGAGAGAATCCGTCTCAGGATTGCTATTCCGTTCAAACTCCTACTTCTTTATCTATTTTCTCTTGTGAACGATCCTATTAAGATCTAATTGTGAGTTTTGAGTTAAACCCTTCAATTTTGGTGTGTCGTTATGTGCCTAAACTAGCATTGTGGGAGAAATCTCAAAATACGTGACACTTGCGCTATCATTTTGACTAGATTGTTTTGAATGAATGTTTATTTATATCTGTTAACTAACATATGTTTCCATCCCTCTTCTTTTTAAATGAGTAAATCCGCTGGATTTTGATTGTCAATCCTCTATTCTTATTTCAAGTTTGTTTATATTCATATATCGACATATGTAAAAGTTGTATTTTTGTATGATTTTCATTTGCCCTAAGCTATGACTTGTGGATTCGTGAACTATTACTGTAATAGTATTTAGTTCAACGTGTAATCTTGATTTCTCCATGTATAGGTGATTTTTTGTACTTAGTTGAGTTGTTTGTAATTATTTGAATAATATTGAACCTGATTATGTGCAAATTAAGGAGTAATATCCTTATATCATCCACCTTCTTTCTCTCTCTATACTTCTCTCTACCCTTCTCTCCCTCTAAAACCTCTTCACCATCAATGGCGGCGCCGTCGCTGCTCATCCGTCGCGGTCGTCTCGATTCTTTTGAACTTGTGGACTGTTTTGGATGTATGTTTTGGTGCGTTCTTGGTCGCTGGTCGTTCTTGTATCAAAATGTGTAGTACATACTTGAAAATGGTTAAGTTTAGTTACTTGAAAATGGATACATATAGAAGTGTCGTTATTTGAAAATGGTTAAGTATATTGACTTGAAAATGTGAATTAGTTAATTGAAAATAGCTAAGTGTAAGGACTTGAAATGCTAGTACATGACTTGAAAATTGTTAAGTGTAGTTACTTGAAAATGGTTAAGTGTGGGGATTTTAAAGGGGATTTTGTGTTTTGAAAGTCGTTTGGTTGGTGACTTAGTCACTTGAAAATGGTTAAGTGTAGGGACTTTAAAGAAAAAAAATTTAAGGTACTTGAAATGTGGACTTGTATTTTGAATTTAGTTAAGTGTGGTCACCTGAGAAGTGAATAAGTACTTGAAAATGTTTAAGTGTAGGTAGTTGAAATGTGGACTTGTGTTTTGAATTTAGTTAAGTGTGGTCACTTGAGAAGTGACTTAGTGACTTGAAAATGTTTAAGTTTAGGTACTTGAAATGTGAACTTGTGTTTTGAATTGAGTTAAGTGCGGTCACTTGAGAAGTGCATTAGTGTCGAAAATGTTTAAGTGTAGTTACTTGAAAGATTGATATTATGTTTTGAATATAGTTAAGTGTGGTCACTTGAGAAGTGAGTTAGTGACTTGAAAATGTTTAAGTGTAGGTACATGAAATGTGAACTTTTCATTTTAAATGTAGTCTAGTTTGGTAATTTGCGAAGTGAATTACTGACTTGAAAATATTTTGGTGTAGATACTTGAAATGTGAACTTTTCATTTTGAATTTAGTTTTGTTAGGTAACTTGTGAAGTAACTTTGTGACTTGAAATGTTTAAGTGTCATTACTTGAGTTATGGAATAGTGACTTTTGTTTTGAAATTAGGTACTTGAAATGTGAATTTGCGTTTTGATTTTAGTAAAGTGTGGTCACTTGAGAAGTGAATTAGTGACTTCAAAATGCTTAAGTGTAGGTACGTTTTTTCATTTTGAATTAAGTTTAGTTTGGTAACGTGTGAAAGTGAATTAGTTACTTGAAAATATTTAGGTGTAGGTATTTGAAATGTGAACTTTTGCGACTTGAACTAATCACTTGAATGTGATTGATTATGTATATGAAATCTGATTATAGCTGGATATATCAACAAAATATTGATAATTGAATGGATAAGGCTGAGAATGAAGATGCGGATGATGAGTTGTAGTTTTTATTATTTTGTATGTTTTATAGTTTGGATTTGGAACCTAGATAATTTTTGTAAATAATGTTTGTATTCTTATGGTGGTTTGTTGATTACATATATATGATTGGTGGGATGTATTGTAGATAATAATCAATGTTTGTAAATGATTGGTGGGCTATATTGTAAATAATTTGATTTTTAATTTTTGTATTTTAAAATTTTTCAATAATTTTTTTTTTAACAAAATTATCGAAAAAACCGACCACATGTGGTAGCTTTTTTTAAATTTTAAATATTTTTATTTTACAAAATTATCAAAAAAACTCGACCACATGTGGTAGTTTTTTTTTTAATTTTCAATATTTTTTTTTACAAGATTATCAAAAAAAACGACCACATGTGGTAGCTTTAAAAAAAAATGAAAAAATATTTATAAAAACCGACCACAAGTGGTTGGTTTTTTAAAAAAAAAAAATTTAAAAAAAAGACCACTTGTCGTCGTTTTTAATATAATTAATTAATTAATTTTAAAATAAAACCGACCACCTGTGGTCGGTTTATTTTGAATTTTTTTATTCATAAAATCATTTTTTTTCTATTTTAATAAAATAATAATGAATTAAAAAATTTAAAAAAAACGACCACACGTGGTCAGTTTTTAAAAAGCTACCACAGTTTTACCGATCACGCACTTTGGTCGGTTTTGTGGTCGGAAATTGAGGAAAACCGATCACTTGTCGGTTTTGTGGTCGGTTTTCCTCTTTTTTTTAGTAGTGATTCCTCCTTGGAACTATTCTACTTTTGGCTCTACTTTCCTGCTTTCATTATTTTTGTCCCCCTTTTTTAATGTTTTGGACCCCGGGTGTGGTTTGTTTTTGCAAAGCCACTTCTTTTTCAATATTTTCTTCTTTATTTTTCTTTTTTTTTTTCACACAAGACCACACCCAAATCCTTTTATCATTTACTAATTTCCTCTACATATCAAATAATTTTCACGCACCCCTACAATAGCCACCATCAGTTAGGCAATTTGCCTGAGTTGAGGTGCACAATATCTAAGGAGGGACCAGGTTCAATCCAAGTTCTTTGCAAATTAATTTGGAATCAAAATGAGCTAGTTTAAGAAAAAGGACTAATATATATATATAAGAGGGTGTAGGAAGTAATGAGAGTGGTTTACAGTTATAAGCTTATCATTTTTTACGATTTATCAATTAAAATATAATATTTTATTATTTTTCATAAACATACACATTCACAATTATTATACAAAATACATTATCTATTATTATTGAAATAACGGACATTTTTTAAATTCGTGTATTTTCTAACTCAATTGTGCCAATTCATATTAATTTTAAATTAATTTTACCCGATTTATTATAATTCTAGCCAAATTGTATCTAATTAGACTAAATTAAATTTTTTATCTAATTTTAATCAAAATCTTAATATTTAGGTCTCAGTCGTTATTAATATTTATTATTTATTATATATTATTTACTATTTTATATTATCCAAGTTCTTACAATTTTAGCCTATTTTATTTAATTCATTACAATTTTAGCCAATTTATTACAAACATAGTCAATTTGTAATTCAATTTTTCAATTTTAGTCAAATCATAATTAAATTCTCAACCTCTAGATCTCAACCGTTGTTGACACCCAATTTTTACCTCCCGATACTACATTTAGGCTGCTATTTTAACAAAATTACTAATTTTTTAAATATTATTATTTTTTGCACATTTTTTTTCTTGCATCAAACAGATTGTCGATGTGTCACATTCGTGATTTAAATATATATAAATTATTTTATTAATTTTTGATATCATTTTACGATTTATTAATTCAAATACAACATTTTACATAATTTTATTAATTAAATTACTTTTTACGTAATTGTGCGCACTCACATTTTTTCCAAATACATTGTCTAAGTTTTCTATTATTTAATACTATTTATTGATATTATTCTTTTTAGTATTATTTATTAGAATATATATTGTTATTATTTATTATTTATATTATTATTATAATTATTTAAATTATTGTAATTTAATTATTATTATCATTATTTATTATTATCATTATTTATTATTATCATTATTTATTATTATCATTATTTATTATTATTTTTATTATTATTATTATTACATATTTAAATAACAACCTAATTAAAATTACCTTGCGTAATTCATTTACATTTTAATCCAATTTTATTCAATTTCTTACAATTATAGCCTACTCTACTCAGTCCATTACAATCTTAATCCAATTTTTTGCAATTCTAGCCATTTGTTACAATCTTAGCCTAATTGCTTGCAATCCTAGCCAAATTCTAACCTCACATAATCTTAAAATCCTAGCCGTTGATCGAAATTGATCTAACGACTGAGGTTTGACCTGCCTCTTTCCTTAATAAAAACAACCTAACCCTAATCCCTAATTTCCAAAAAAAAACAAAAAAAAAGGCAGCCTTCTTTGGTCTCTCTCTCTAGACTCTCTCCCTCTTACTTCCCCCATCGACGACAACAGCGCCACCGCCAGCGCCACTCCAACACAACCATGAGGTCCTCCTTATCCTCCTTCATTTCCGCTCCAACGTCGTCTCTGGCGTCGTCCTTCCGTTTCCAATGAACCAGCCCCCGCTGGCGCCTCTTTTCCCTCCGCGCTGCTCTACCTCTGACCAGACCTCACCAGTCATAGCGTTACCCCTTCAGTACCGCAGCCATCACTATCATCAGCGGCGAGCCGACCCATCACTGTCGTTCACTTCTTCTATCTGTCCCCATGCCTCCATCAACGGAGAACCAGCCATGCAGCCCTTTTCTCATCGAAAGTGACGGATTCTGAGAGAATCCGTCTCAGGTTTGCTATTCCGTTCAAACTAGTACTTCTTTATCTATTTTCTCTTGTGAACGATCCTATTAAGATCTAATTGTAAGCTTTGAGCTAAATCTATCAATTTTTGTGTGTCGTTATGTGCCTAAACTAGCATTGTGGGAGAAATCTCAAAAATACATGACACTTGCGCTATCATTTTGGCTAGATTGTTTTTAATGCATGTTTATTTATATCTGTTAACTAACATATGTTTCCATCCCTCTTCTTTTTAAATAAGCAAATCCGCAGGATTTTGATTGTCAATCCCCTATTCTAATTTCAAGTTTGTTTATATTCATATATCGACATATGTAAAAGTTGTATTTTTGTATGATTTTCATTTGCCCTAAGGTATGACTTGTGGATTCGTGAACTGTTACTGTAATAGTATTTAATTCAATGTGTAATCTTAATTTCTCCATGTATAGGTGATTTTTTGTACTTAGTTGAGTTGTTCGTAATTATTTGAATAATATTGAACCTGATTGTGTGCAAATTAAGGAGTAATCTCCTTATATCATCCGCCTCCTTCCTCTCTCTATACTTCTCTCTACCTTTCTCTCCCTCTAAGACCTCTTCACCATCAATGGCGGCGCCTCCGCTGCTCATCCGTCACGGTCGTCTTGATTTTTTTGAACTTGTGGACTTTTTTGGATGTATGTTTTGGTGCGTTCTTGGTCGCTGGTCGTTCTTGTAGCAAAATGTGTAGTACTAACTTGAAAATGGATACATATAGAAGTATAGTTATTTGAAAATGGCTAAGTATAGTGACTTGAAAATGTGAATTAGTTAATTGAAAATAGTTAGGTGTAGTGACTTGAAATGCTAGTACATGACTTGAAAATGGTTAAGTGTAGTTACTTGAAAATGGTTAAGTGTAGGGATTTAAAAGGGGATTTTGTGTTTTGAAAGTCGTTTGGTTGGTGACTTAGTCACTTGAAAATGGTTAAGTGTAGGGACTTTAAAGGAAATTTTTTTTAAGGTACTTGAAATGTGGACTTGTATTTTGAATTTAGTTAAGTGTGGTCACTTGAGAAGTGAATAAGTACTTGAAAATGTTTAAGTGTAGGTAGTTGAATTGTGGACTTGTGTTTTGAATTTAGTTAAGTGTGGTCGCTTGAAATGCTAGTACATGACTTGAAAATGGTTAAGTGTAGTTACTTGAAAATGGTTAAGTGTAGGGATTTTAAAGGAGATTTTGTGTTTTGAAAGTCGTTTGGTTGGTGACTTAGTCACTTGAAAATGGTTAAGTGTAGGGACTTTAAAGGAATATTTTTTAAGGTACTTGAAATGTGGACTTGTATTTTGAATTTAGTTAAGTGTGGTCACTTGAGAAGTGAATAAGTACTTGAAAATGTTTAAGTGTAGGTAGTCGAATTGTGGACTTGTGTTTTGAATTTAGTTAAGTGTGGTCACTTGAGAAGTGAGTTAGTGACTTGAAAATGCATAAGTGTAGGTACTTGAAACGTGGACTTGTGTTTCTAATTTAGTTAAGTTTGGTCACTTGTGAAGTGAATTAGTGACTTGGAATGTTTAGATGTAGTTACTTGAATTATGAACTTGTGTTTTGAATATAGTTAAGTGTGGTCACTTGAGAAGTGAGTTAGTGACTTGAACATGTTTTAGTGTTGGCATTTGAAATGTGGACTTGTGTTTTGAATATAGTTAAGTGTGGTCACTTGAGAAGTGCATTAGTGAGTCGAAAATGCTTAAGTGTAGTTACTTAAAAGGCGAATTTGTGTTTTGAATATAGTTAAGTGTGGTCACTTTAGAAGTGAGTTAGTGACATTTTCTTGAAAATGTTTAAGTGTAGGTACTGGAAATGTGAACTTGTGTTTTGAATTTAGTTAAGCGCGGTCACTTGAGAGGTGTATTAGCGAGTCGAAAATATTTAAGTATAGTTATTTGGAAGGTTGATATCATGTTTTGAATATAGTTAAGTGTGGTCACTGGAGAAGTGAGTTAGTGACTTGAACATGTTTAAGTGTAGTTACTTGAAATGTGGACTTGGGTTTTGAATATAGTTTAGTGCAGTCACTTGAGAAGTGCATTAGTGAGTCAAAAATGTTTAAGTGTAGTTACTTGAAATATGGACTTGTGTTTTGAATATAGTTAAGTGCAGTCACTTGAGAAGTGCATTAGTGAGTCGAAAATGTGTAAGTGTAGTTACTTGAAAGGTGGACTTGTGTTTTGAATATAGTTAAGTGTGGTCACTTGAGAAGTGAGTTAGTGACTTGAAAATGTTTAAGTTTAGGTACTTGAAATGTGAACTTGTGTTTTGAATTTAGTTAAGTGCGGTCATTTGAGAAGTTCATTAGTGTCGAAAAAGTTTAAGTGTAGTTACTTGAAAGATTTATATCATGTTTTGAATATAGTTAAGTGTGGTCACTTGAGAAGTGAGTTAGTGACTTGAAAATGTTTAAGTGTAGGTACATGAAATGTGAACTTTTCATTTTAAATTTAGTTTAGTTTGGTAATTTACGAAGTGAATTACTGACTTGAAAATATTTCGGTGTAGATACTTGAAATGTGAACTTTTCATTTTGAATTTAGTTTTGTTAGGTAACTTGTGAAATAACTTTGTGACTTGAAATGTTTAAGTGTCATTACTTGAGTTATGGAATAGTGACTTTTTATTTGAAATTAAGTACTTGAAATGTGAACTTGTGTTTTGATTTTAGTAAAGTGTGGTCACTTGAGAAGTGAATTAGTGACTTCAAAATGCTTAAGTGTAGGTACGTTTTTTCATTTTGAATTAAGTTTAGTTTGCTAATGTGTGAAAGTAAATTAGTTACTTGAAAATGTTTAGGTGTAGGCATTTGAAATCTGAACTTTTGTGACTTGAACTAATCACTTGAATGTGATTGATTGTGTAAATGGAATCTGATTATAGCTGGATATATCAACGAAATATCGATAATTGAGTGGATGAGGCTGAGAATGAAGATGCGGATGATGAGTTGTAGTTTTTAGTATTTTGTATGTTTCATAGTTTGGATTTGGAACCTAGATAAATTTTGTAAATAATGTTTGTATTCTTATGGTGGTTTGTTGATTACATATATATGATTGGTGGGATGTATTGTAGATAATAATCAATGTTTGTAAATGATTGGTGGGCTATATTGTAAATAATTTAATTTTTAATTTTTGTATTTTAAAAATTTTCAATATTTTTTTTTTACAAAATTATCGAAAAAACCGACCACATGTGGTAGTTTTTTTTTTAAATTTTAAATATTTTTTTTCAAAATTATCAAAAAAACCGACCACATGTGGTAGTGTTTTTAAAAAAAATTCAATATTTTTTTTTACAAAATTATCAAAAAAACCGGCCACATGTGGTAGATTTTTTTAAAAAAAATTAATTAAAAAATATTTATAAAAACCGACCACAAGTGGTCAGTTTTTTTTTCTTTTTTAAAAGCGACCACTTGTGGTCGGTTTTAATAAAATTAATTAATAAATTTTAAAATAAAACCGACCACCTGTGGTCGATTTATTTTGAATTTTTTTAGTCTTAAAATCATTTTTTTATTTTAATAAAATAATAATGAATTAAAAAAAATTAAAAAAAAATGACCAAAAGCTACCACCGTTTTAACGACCACGCACTTTGATTGGTTTTATGGTCGGAAATTGAGGAAAACCGACCACTTGTGGTCGATTTTTGTGGTCGGTTTTCCTCATTTTTTTTGTAGTGATTCCTCCTTGGAACTATTCTACTTTTGGCTCTACTTTCCTACTTTCATTATTTTTGTTCCCCTTTTTTAACTTTTTGGACCCCGGGTGTGGTTTGTTTTTGCAAATCCACTTCTTTTTCAATATTTTCTTCTTTATGTTTTCTTTTTTTTTTTACACAAGACCACACCCAAATCCTTTTTTCATTTACTAACTTCTTCTACATATCAAATAATTTTCACGCACCCCTATAATAGCCATCATCAGTTAGGCAATTTGCTTGAGTTGAGGTGAACAATATTTAAGGAGGGACCAGGTTCAATCCAAGTTCTTTGCAAATTAATTTGGAATCAAAATGAACTAGTTTAAAAAAAAGGACTAATCAGGGCTTCCAACATAATTACTACCAATGCAATTCATGCATAGTTAGGCATGGTTATCACACTCATAATCGTTATGCCGTTATGAGATTGACACTGATAACAATTCAAATTAAGCACACAACATAGCAAACATATCAAAAAAAAATTATTGAGGAGTATCAATTAAACACAAAAATTTAGAAACACAAATTGCATAATTTTTTTGTTTTGACTGCGCCAAGTCTCCTATTTCTATCTTGATTACACAAGAAATCACTAAAAACAAATAACATCCTAAACATGTAGATTCTAACTCGATACCACATCTTAGATAAAAGAAATACAACAACAAAATCCCTCATATGTTTGTATATTACTACCCCCAACTAAGAAACATTGTAATGTGCCGACCAATGCATAAAATAAAGAACTTGGGTTGAGACATACTTGTGGAGTATCAGACCATTTGATACTCTTCAGTAAGCAGGTGATATAGCATAAAGGTCAGGCTTTGCCTTCAGCATTCTATTTGGATATTCGTCTGAGTTTCTTCATGTATTGATGTTGTAGTGTTATCTTCATGATGAGTTCCAGGTACTCCGGAGGGATTTGGTTCAGTTTGGTGATGGTTTTCCCTTCGCAAAAGAGATCGTGATTATCCCTGTAAGGGATTTCGAAGAGCTGAAAATTTTAGAGTTTCTTGTGGTTATGGTTTTGTATATGCACATTTATGCCTAGGGGGATACCTTGGGAGGCTGAGCGGGTGATGCAGGATCTGTACCTCTCTGCTTTGAGTTTTTATGTCTCTTCTTTCCTTTATTTTCTTGATTTTTGGGGACAAAAGTCATTTTTAGTAATGGATGATGTAATGAATCTCTAGGTTATTTTTAGATTTTTTCACCTTTTTGCATGTTTAGAGTTTTCTCATATCTTTCCCATGTCATTTATGACTTGATGGGATTGGTAGTTTGGTTTTCCAACATTTCTTTTTTTTTTGGATTTCATGCTAGTTTCCTATTTTTTAGACTAAATTTGTTAACTTTATTATAAAACCACGCGTGAGTCGGGAACCTTGATTTTTAGTTGATATATATATATATATATATATATGTGTGTGTGTGTGTAGTAAGATATAGTAAGTGGATATATATATAATAAGCAGGTAGTAAGATATAATAAGCAGATATATATATAAATAATAAACAGATATATATATATATATAATAAACAGGTAGTAGGATATAGTAAGTGGATATATATATAATAAGCAGATATAATAATAATAAACAGAGGTATTAAGTAGATATAATATGTATATAATATAATATAATATAATATAATAAGCAGGGACTAGTATTTATATATATAAGCAATATAAGTCTAAGTGTGTGTGTGTATATATATATATATATATATATGTTAGTTAGCATATATAAGTAGTATATATATGTTAGACAAGTGGATATAGTTAGTATAATAAAATAGACAGATAAATATAGCAAGTAAATTATTATAACAAGTTATTAAAGCTGGTAACCAATTTTTTAAGTTATTAAAGCAGGTGAGTAATATTAAGATCAATAATAAGCAGGAATATCATGAGTTTGTTTTAATATGGTGTAAAATCCTACTCAGTACTCCCTCCTTCGTTGTCCTTAGTCCAATGTAAGTGTCCAAGTCATAAAGGTCCAAGTGTATTTTCTCCCAAAATATATTATTGTTGCATTTTTTGGGTTTTTGATTTTTTTGATTTTTTATTTTTATACCCTGTTCATCTCTTTCTCTTCAGTTTTAGGTATTTTAGCAAAACCTTCTTTAATCACACCCTGGGAGAATAACAACAGTCCCTTTTTTCAATCTTCTTCGGACTTTCCAAATCCCTAGGAATTTACAGATTAATCCATCGTTATTGCTAAAACACTGAGAGAGTAACCATATACTGAGGGTATTTTTATAAGTGATTTACAAATTTTATAAGATCAGGAAAACTGTCGGAAAATCGTCGGTGATCCAGATCTTAATAATAAAACATATGTGAAGGAAAATATAAACTTAATTAATTCAAACATAATTTACAAACTTGGGAGAAAATTACAAAGACCTATGTAACTACTACTTACATGTCTTAAGGAAGAAGTGAGGTTTCCCTTTCGGGAGTCCCCTGAAGACCTGACAGCTACCGGAAAATGAAGAACTAAGAAAACTTTTCACACTTTTTTTTTTTTTGAAGTAACTTACAAACTTTGGAAACTATGAACTTTAAGAAAAGCTAAGAACTTTATGAAAACTTTCTCACTCTTGATTTTTTCTCTCTTTGGTACACCTTTTGAAGTCATCTTTTTAGTGTTATTTATAGGCATTTTTTGGACTTCAAATCCTTTATAAAATATGCTTAAGAAGACTTTTTGCAAGACTTTGCAAGTTGGATGGGCCCGACGTCTCTTAACTCTTGTCCGTCCATTTATTTATCTGATATTGCATACGTCTGTAATTTTGTCTTTTGTAGATATCATCATTGCTTACGTATCCAAATTATGTAAAGCCTCTGAGTCAAACTCCATTCCTGAATCGTCGTCTACGTTTGGATCTTGGGTAAATTGATTCATGGCTGAGTTGTATTCTTGTTCATATTCATCACTGTCTCCCTCTGATAATCCTAGTCTTTTTCCAGTTCTTGTCTCTTCTCTTGGAATTAAAGAAATTCAGGATCTTTGTTCTGGTGGTTTTGGATTCATAGATATCTCTTTAGGCGATTGTTCTACTAACTACTTTTTTATTGAGTCTGCTATTATTTTTTCTATATTTCTTTTTTCATTTTTCTTTTTTCTTAATGAAAATCCCTTCTTATTCTGAGAAAAACTTCCTTCATCTATTGTCTGAGTACTTATATTTTTAAAACTAGCTGGGAGTATTCTCCCTACACTTTTTGGCAAAGTGTCAGCCATTAACGGATTTGATGAGTCTTTACCAGCTACGGTTTGAGCTGGACTAGATGTATCATTACCTTATACAGTGGGTCTTGCTGCATTCATGTAACGCCCTGAGATCCCATCCCGAGACGTCACATGGTGCTTATGGACCCGAAGGACCACAATCTAACCCTTTTCTGATATCTATACCTGTGCACAGCATAATATCTGAAAAAAATACGGAAACTTTCCATAAGGTTCAAAACATCTATACATACTCAAAACTGAAAACTAAATACTAATACATCCGTCTGAAAAGCCTCTAACTGTCTGAACTGTGGAGTTGATGGGACATGTCCCCAACTAACTCTGTCAACATAAAATAAACAAAGTTTGAAACAATAGTAGTAAACTGAGACTCGTCCTCGAAAGAAGAAGACTCACTGCTACTGCTGCTGACTGGGACCAAACTGCTGAGGATAAACTGGATCCTGTGCCTCTGAACCTATGGTGTCAAATAAAACACCATAGCGTAAATGCGTCAGTACAAAAATGTACCGAGTATGTAGATGGGGTAGGCTAATGCAAGGGTTCATGCATGCACAATATCTAAACTGAATAATCATGAAAATGCTGCATGAGAACACATACATGAATGCACAGAACATGAACACAATTATTGCAACTCTAGATACTGAAACTCAGATACCACTTTACTGCAGACTGAACTCACTACTGACACTGAGATAATGAATCACTGACTCATCTGATATTGATAACTGAGGATCTAGATGTGCTTACATCAACGACTAAATTCTTGGACTTACTACTTTTGACTGACAGAATTAGAGATCAACTTTTCTAACAGATGATTTCGGAAGATTTATCAATGATAAGAAATATAATTATATTAGAATCTGATAACAAGAATACTCAATAGAAATCTTATACTGTGATCAAGCTTGTCTGACAGCATATCTCTGAATATAATATCAAATAACTGTATGTGAGACCAAGTCTATCTGATGGGATGGCCTATAAATCAATGGAACTATCTGAGTTCCTCACAATGATAGATGACGGTATCTGACAGTCCTGATTTTTGAAGACTGATTCTAAAACTGAGACTGAATCTGAAACTGAAACTGTGGGAAGTAATCACTTAACCGACATGCCCCGACCTACCACATATGGGGTCCAACCTGTGCCCCAGTTGGAAGGGTGTCATTTCCGCGCCACTGGTAAAGACAACTCTATGTGACCCTCATCTAGCAGGTCCTCAAACGAGAACGGTGGAGCCCTCATCTAGCATGTCAAGCCACCTTATCTACCCTCATCTAGCAGGTATGATGTCTCTCATCCACCCTCAACTAACAGGTGTGATATCTCAACCTACGCTGGCTACGTAGTTCTGGAGCACAAGGATTACTTCTAACAATCACACCCTCTACTAGTAGGTGAGTTCCCAACCTTGAGCTTGCTCGGTGTTAGTTTCTACTCCCAACTGAAAGACTCAAAACTGAATTCTCAACTGAACACTGGCTGAACTGAATCTGACACTGATCATAGTACTCAAAAGGTCTGACTGAGTTACGCTGAGATCACTTGGTTTCGTATCTGATGGAAAAGATATCAAATCACGGTATCCGACTGACGATACAGAGCTTGAATAGATTACTCGAATCACTTCTGAGATTAGGATTGAATCACTTGAATACTATTCGAACTGAGCTGAATACATATCATAGAGATTACAGAGATAACTGAGATTACTGAGCTTTATTAAGCTTTGCACTTGTCTAAGGATACAGAGTTCTATAGTTCACTGAGTTCTGAGAATCATGGCTCGATTGGAATTATCGAGAAACTGACACGGGCTATAGACAACAACTTTATTTTTGGGTATAAATACCCCCAGGACTCGATAACATAAAAGTAAGACATAATCATTCTTCATCACAAATCATTTATGCATCATCACGATCATCCATTCAACACTACAATCATTCATTCATCATTACAAGCATTCAATCATCATTACAATCATTCATGTATCATCACAATCATTAAAGCATCACTTCAAGTAGTTGGGCATCATAACATACTTTCCCTCTAAAGATCCTTAGGACATCACATTAAGCATTTAGGAAACATAGACCTCTATTCATCATCACAACCGCAAAAGGGTTACTCCAAACCTTTAAGGATCATCAACATCGGCTCACCATCATATACTAGCCTAGGGAAGACATGCTATTAGATTATACCCCATTCAACGAGATCTTACATCAAGTACTTCATACCTATAACGGTCTTGTCATATATTTGGATATCACTTAATTTGGGGGAAACTTAATACTAACACATCACTATTTACTTGCTAACCTCTTGACATGTATTAAAAGCTTAGCATATATCAAAGATCATAAAATCGGGGAATTTACAACCATCATATATCGACTTGTTCACTAGGGCCTTTCAACAACCACTAGACATGGCCGATTTTACACCTACTTGGGGATTTCATGCTATCTTGGCACATTTTACTCACTAAGGCATTTTATCAAACACTAGGCATGCATGGACTAGCTCACAATTTGGAGTTTCCTATTCAACATACTATAGTGGCCCTTATGCTTCACCTAAGCTCTTTATCAAACCTATGGGGAACGTTCTTCACTTATTCAACCATTTTTACACCCAAAAGTTATGAACACATCACATGGAAAAACAACTTCAAGAGGGTCTATCACAAACATCACATGAATTCCACATACTAGGGTCAAAGCTCTTAAATTTTATAGGAAAACATAAATCAAAACTCAGCAACACATTAAACATCCATTTCAACTCATACAAATCATTTACAACTCATAAACATAAAAATCTTTTAGTTTTAAAAAGGGTTCTTGAGCTTCTTAGATGAAAGGGACCCAAGAATCAACATCTACATACCTTAACCTTTGAAATTGGATGAAATTTAGTGCTTGAAACTTTATCTACACTTGAAATAAATAAATTCTTGAAGCCCACACTATGAGGAACTTGATTCTTGAAGAAACCTTGAAGAATTTATGGATGAATTTTGGAAGATTAAGGTTCCTGAATGAAACCCTAGATATTCTTGAGAGAATTGGAAAAGAAAATGATGGAATTAGGGTTTGAATGAGGGTTCCTCATATTTATAGAGTCTCAAAAAAAGTGAGCAATGACCAAAATACCCTTGAATTGCTGGAAAAATATACTTGACGCCATCCGTGACAGGCCGTCAGGTCCGTGATAGTCCGTCACGAATGGTCATCACAAAAGGGGTCCAAATTCTTGATTTTCTGCCCAGGGATGACGACGACGTCCGAAATGTCGTCAGAATATGACGACGTCGTCAAAAACATGATTTTCCGTCAGAAACGTCGTCAGCGTTTTCCAGCTTGACATGCTGGAGTAAAATGGGCATAACTCTTTGCTCCGATATCGAATTTAGGCGAAATTGGTATCGTTGGAAATCTAATTCAAAGATATTTCATTTGATATATAGAAATCCACCCATTTCTTCATATACAACGAGTTATGGTCAATTTAAGTTGACCCAAATTTTGACGGTCACTAAAACTTGAACGATAGGAAAGTTTTCAACTCGTTCATGAGTTAAGGTACCTCTATGATCTTAATTCATGCTCAAATAGATTTACACACGATTCAAAGTATTTCATACTTTAGAGGATATTTCTGAAATATTTTGACTCGAATTTTTGCTTTATCAAATACGCTCTAAGGCTCAGACTGGAAGAGGATTTTACGGGGCATTACATTATCTCCCCCTTGAGAACATTCGTCCTCGAATGTCATTTGATAGAATGAGAATATGGATCAACAAAACATACTCAAGAAATGGTAACATCTCAGATCAGGACTAAGTAACTGGAACGACTGACATATAGAGTTCTTACACTGGGCATGCATATATGATACATGGAATACTCGACTGATGATACTTATAGATGAATTCTCATAATACACATGCATATCTGACGCATGGACTCATAATTGGGATGATCTCATGAATACACGACTGAACACACGATGACAAGCTAAACTCTTTCTACTAAATGCGCATATCTAATGCATGAATGTCCGGCTAAGCTGACTTTTGAAAGCACGACTTGACAATGCAACAATGATTGATGCTAACTTTATAAGGAAAATCTGAACATGCATCAAGATGAATCTAATGGAATGCAACATCATAATACCATAGGGTATCTCCCCCTTGGGACTCTATTTCCCTCTAAACACACTTCGCTAAAATACTGGAGCGGGGCACCTACAGACTGGGTCATAATTGACCGATCAAGATATGAAACTTATGCATGACTCATGCTAACATATAAGCTCAAAGTGAGAGCAAAGGATCTATCAATGCATAACATAAAGATGAAGGGCTCATAACATACCCGGGTCAATTTCAGGGGATCTTTCCCGATCAAGGCTAGCCTGAAGTGCATACAATTTATTATGAGCTGAAGGAAGACTATGTTGACTTCGGGGACCTGGCTTAGGACAGTTTTAAACTTTGTGACCGGTCTTTCTACATCCAAATCACACATAACTATCGGCTCTACATACACCCTTATGATTCTTACCATATTCTTCACACAATGGGTAGGTACGAACACCACTAGTACTACTCTGGGCTTTGGAGCTTGGCTCTCTCTCAAATCTGACACCCCCAAACGTAGGTGTGAGTACACCAGCTGAAGATGGAGATGGAACTAAAAATCTTCGACCATACTGAGAACTAATACCACCTTGAGACCCTGACTGTGCGAAACCTCGACTACCTATCTTGGCTTTCTTACTCACTCTCTCTCTCACCTTTATCTTATCTGCCTCAATTTGTTGCGCATGAATCATTAGCCTAGAAAGATCCAGATCTCTATTAAGCATGGAAGCTCTACACTCTTTCAACACATTACTTGATACCCCAGTCAAAAACTTACTCATACCCGCTCTAGGGTCAGCTATCAAATCGGGAGCATACTTAGCTAATTGATTAAACTTAAGACAATACTCTTTCACTATCAAGGAACCTTGCCTTAGGTTCATAAACTCTTCTACCTTAGCTTCTCTCATTTCTAGCGGGAAAAACCTATCTAGAAAGGCACAGTGAAACTCTAGACAAGTCACGGGAGATGCATTCTCCCCTCTACTTTTCTCCCGCATCACTACCCAATCATGAGCAATATCCTTCAACCTATAAGATGCTAACTCAACACTCTCCTTCTCTGACACATGTATAATCTGGGTGATCTTCTTCACCTCCTCAAGAAACAACTGTGGATCCTCACCTACTACTGACCCAAAGAATTCGGGCAGGTTCATTTTCATGAAGCTTCAAATCCTGGCTACGGCAAAATTCCCATCTTGCTGAGGTGGGACTACAGCCTGACGGTTGCCATGAACATTAGTCACCGCCTGGGCTAGCACCTGGAAAGCCACCCGAAACTCTGCATGTGACACACTCTCATTTTCAGGATCTACTAGCTGAGGAGGCTGATCATCAACCCTATGGACAAAGTCTCTGCGAGGAGACATACTCTGTAAATGAAAGAATGAAGTGGATTAGACTGAGGATCAACTTGAGCTCATACTAACTCGCACGAAATGATCACTAAAAGAAGGGGAACTGCTCCTAAGAACATCTTGTAGCCTCTTGTACATAAATGTGGCGCGCTACACACCCATGTACAAGACTCTACTAGATGCGTCTTTTCAGACTCCCTAGGATACTCTTGAACCTTAGGCTCTGATACCAAGTTTGTAACACCCCGAGATCCCATCCCGAGATGTCACATAATGCTTATGGACCCGAAGGACCACAAGCTAACCCTATTCTGATATTTGTACGTGTACAATGCATAATATCTGAAAAAAATGCAGAAACTTGCCATAAGGTTCAACACATCTATACATACTCAAAACTGAAAACTGAATACTAATACATATATCTGAAAAGCCTCTAACTGTCTGAACTGTGGAGTTGATGGGATATGTCCCCAACTAACTCCGTCAACAGAAAATAAACAAAGTCTGAAACAATAGTAGTAAACTGAGACTCATCCTCGAAAGAAGAGGACTCACTGCTACTGCTGCTGACTGGGACCAAACTGCTGAGGATAAACTGGATCATGTGCCTCTGAACCTATGGTGTTAAATAAAACACCATAGCGCAAATGTGTCAGTACCAAAATATACCGAGTATGTAGACGAGGTAGGTTAATGCAAGGGTTTATGCATGCACAATATCTAAACTGAATAATCATGAAAATTCCACATGAGAACACATACATGAATGCACGAAACATAAACACAATTATCACAACTCTAGATACTGAAACTCAGATACCATTTTACTGCAGACTGAACTCACTACTGACACTGAGATACTTAATCACTGACTCATCTAATACTGATAACTGAGGATCTGGATATGCTTACATCAATGACTGAATTCTTGGACTTACTGCTTTCGACTGACAGGATTAGAGATCAACCTTTCTAACAGATGATTTCTAAAGCTTTATCAATGATAAGAAATATGGTTATATCTGAATCTGATAACAAGAATACTTAATAGAAATCTGATACTGTGATCAAGCCTGTCTGACAACATATCTCTGAATATAATATTAAATAACTGTATGTGAGACCAAGTCTATCTGATGGGATGGCCCATAAATTAATAGAACTATCTGAGTTCCTTACAATGATAGACAGTCTTGATTTCTAAAGACTGATTCTAAAACTGAGACTGAATCTGAAATTGAAACTGTGGGAAGTAGTCACTTAACCAACATGCTCCGACCTACCACATGTGGGGTCCAACCTGTGCCCCAGTTGGAAGGGTGTCATTTCCACGCCACTGGTAAAGACAACTCTATGTGACCCTCATCTAGCAGGTCCTCAAACGAGAACGGTGGAGCCCTCATCTAGCAGGTCAAGCCACCTCATCTACCCTCATCTAGCAGGTATGATGTCTCTTAACCATCCTCAACTAATAGCTGTGATGTTTCAACCTATGCTGGCTACGTAGTTCTGGAGCACAAGGATTATTTCTAAGAATCACACCCTCTACTATTAGGTGAGTTCCCATCCTTGAGCTCGCTCGGTGCTAGTTTTTACTCCCAACTGAAAGACTCAAAACTGAATTCTCAACTAAACACTGGCCGAACTGAATCTGACACTGATCATATTACTCAAAAGGTCTGACAGAGTTACGCTGAGATCAATTGGTTCTGTATCTGACGAAAAAGATATGAAATCATGGTATCCGACTGACGATACAGAGCTTGAATAGATTACTCGAATCAATTCTGAGATTAGGATTGAATCACTTGAATACTATTAGAACTGAGCTGATTACAGGTCTGAGGCTAGATTACTAGCGATATAGAGATTACAGAGATAACTGAGATTATTGAGCTTTATTAATCTTTGCACTTGTCTGAGGATATAGAGTTCTATAGTTCACTGAGTTCTGAGAATCATGACTCGATTGAAATTATCGAGAAACTGACACGGGCTCTAGAAAACAGCTTTATTTTCGGGTATAAATACCCCCAGGACTTCATAACATAAAAGTAAGACATAATCATTCTTCATCACAAATCATTCATGCATCTTCACGGTCATCCATTCATCACTACAATCATTCATTCACCATTACAAGCATTCATTCATCATTACAAGTATTCATGTATCATCACAAACGTTAAAGAATCACTTCAAGTAGTTGGGCATCATAACATACTTTCCCTCTCAAGATCCTTATGATATCGCATTAAGCATTTAGGAAACATAGACATCTATTCATCATCACAACCGCAAAAGGGTCACTCCAAACCTTTAAGGATCATCAACATCGGTTCACCATCATATACTAGCCTAGGGAAGACATTCTATTAGATTATACCCCATTCAACGAGATCTTACATCAAGTACTTCATACCTATATCGGTCTTGTCATGTATTTGGATATCATTAGATTTGGGGGATACTTCATACTAACACGTCACTATTTACTTGTTAACCACTTTACATATATTAAAAGCTTAACATATATCAAAGAGCACAAAATCGGGGAATTTACAACCATCATATCTCAACTTGTTCACTAGGGTCTTTCAATAACCACTAGACACGACCGATTTTACACCTACTTGGGGATTTCATGATATCTTAGCACATTTCACTCACTAAGGTATTTTATCAAATACTAGGCATGCATGGACTAGCTCACAATTTGGGGTTTCCTATTCAACATAATATAGTGGCCCTTATGCTTCACATGAGCTCTTTATCAAATCTATGGGGAATGTTCTTCACTTATTCAACCATTTTTACACCCAAAAGTCATGAACACATCACATGGAAAAACAACTTCAAGAGGGTCTATCACAAGCATCACATGAATTCCACATACTAGGGTCAAAGCTCCTAAATTTTGTAGGCAAACATAAATCAAAACTCAACAACACATTAAACATCCTTTTCAACTCATACAAATCATTTACAACTCATAAACATAAAAATCTTTTAGTTTTAAAAAGGGTTCTTGAGCTTCTTGGATGAAAGTGACCCAAGAATCAACATCTACATACCTTAACCTTTGAAATTGTATGAACTTTAGTGCTTGAAACTTTATCCACACTTGAAATAAATAAATTCTTGAAGCCCACACTATGAGGAACTTGATTCTTGAAGAAACCTTGAAGAATTTATGGATTAATTTTGGAAGATTAGGGTTCTTAAATGAAACCCTAGATATTCTTGAGAGAATTGGAAAAGAAAATGATGGAATTAGGGTTTGAATGAGAGTTCTTCATATTTATAGAGGCTAAAAAAAGGTGAGAAATGACCAAAATACCCTTGTAAAAATGCTCTTGAATTGCCGGAAAAATATACTTGACGCCATCCGTGACAGGCCGTCAGGTCCGTGATAGGCCGTCACGAATGGTCGTCACAAAAGGGGTCCAAATTCTTGATTTTCTGCCCAGGGCTGACGACGATGTCAAAAATGTTGTCAGAATGTGACGACATCGTCAAAAAGGTTGTCAGAAACATGATAGCTCGTCAGAAACGTCGTCAGTGTTTTCCAGCTTGACATGCTGTGTAAAATGGGCATAACTCTTTGATCCGATCTCGGATTTAGGCAAAATTTGTATCGTTGGAAAGCTAATTCAAAGATATTTCATTTGATATATAGAAATCCACCCAGTTCTCCATATACAATAAGTTATGGTCGATTTAAGTTGACCCAAATTTTGACGATCACTAAAACTTGAACGATAGGAAAGTTTTCAACTCGTTCATGAGTTAATGGACCTCTATGATCTTAATTCATTCTCAAATATATTTCCACACGAGTCAAAGTATTTCATACTTGGGAGGATATTTCTGAAACATTTTGACTCAGATTTTTGCTTTACCAAATACGCTCTAAGGCTTAGACTGGAAGAGGATTTTGTGGGGCATTACATTATCTCCCCCTTGAGAACATTCGTCCTCGAATGTCGTTTGATAGACTGAGAATACGTATCAACAAAACTTACTCGAGAAATGGAAACATCTCAGATCAGGACTACGCAACTGGAACGACTGACATATAGAGTTCTCACACTGGGCATGCATATATGATACTTGGAATACTCGACTGATGATACTCATAGCTGAATTCTGATAATACACATGCATATCTGATGCATGTACTCATAACTGGGATGATCTCATGAATACACTACTGAACACACGCTGACAAGCTGAACTCTTTCTACTAAATGCGCATATCTAATGCATGAATGTCCGGCTAAGCTGACTTTTGAAAGCACGACTTGACAATGCAACAATGATTGATGCTAACTTTATAAGGAAAATCTGAACATACATCGAGATAAATCTAATGGAATGCAACATCATAATACCATGGGGAATCTCCCCCTTGGGACTCTATGTCCCTCTAAACACATTTTGCTAAAATACTGGAGCGGTGCGCGGGGCACCTACAGACTAGGTCATAATTGACCGATTAAGATCTGAAACTTATGCATGACTCATGCTAACATATAAGCTCAAAGTGAGAGCAAAGGATCTATCAATGCATAACATAATGATGAAGGGCTCATAAAATACCCGGGTCAATTTCAGGGGATCTTTCCAGATCAAGGAAAGCCTGAAGTGCATACAATCTATTATGAGCTGAAGAAAGACTATGCTGACTTCGGGGACCTGGCTTAGGACAGTTTCAAACTTTGTGACCAGTCTCTCCATATCCAAAACACACATCACTATCGGCTCTACATACACCCTTATGATTCTTACCACAATCTTCACACAATGGGTAGGTACGAACACCACTAGTACTACTCTAGGATTTGGAGCTTGGCTCTCCCTCAAATCTGACACCCCCAAACGTAGGTGCGAGTGCACTAGATGAAGATGGAGCTGGAACTAAAAATCTTCGACCATACTAAGAACTACTACCACCTTGAGACCCTGACTGTGCGAAACCACGACTACCTATCTTGGCTTTCTTACTCCCTCTCCCTCTCTCCTTCATCTTAAATTCCTCAATCTGTTACGCATGAATCATTAGCCTAGAAGGATCCATATCTCTGTTAAGTATGGCAGCTCTACACTCTTTCAACACATCACTTGATACCCCAGTCAAAAACTTACTCATACCCGCTCTAGGGTCAGCTATCAAGTCGGGAGCATACTTAGCTAATTGGTTAAACTTAAGACAATATTATTTCACTATCATGGATCCTTGCCTTAGGTTCATAAACTCTTCTACCTTAGATTCTCTCATTTCTAGCAGGAAAAACCTTGCTAGAAAGGCACTCTGAAACTCTTGCCACATCACGGGAGCTACATTCTCCCCTCTACTTTTTTCTCACATCACTACCTAATCATGAGCAATATCTTTCAACCTATAAGATGTTAACTTAACACTCTTCTTCTCTGACACATGCATAATCTGGGTGATCCTCTTCACCTCCTCAAGAAACAACTGCGGATCCTCACCTACTACTGACCCAAAAAATTCGGGCAGGTTTATTTTCATGAAGCTTCTAATCCTGGCTACGGCAAAATTCCCATCTTGCTGAGGTGGACTGCAGTCTGACGGTTTTCAAGAATATTGGTCACCACCTGGGCTAGTGTCTGGAAAGCTGCCCGAAACTCTGCTTGTGATACACTCTCATTTTCAGGATCTACTGGCTGAGGGGGCTGATCATCAACCCTATGGACAAAGTCTCTACAAGGAGGCATACTCTGTAAATTAAAGAATGAAGTGGATTAGACTGAGGATCAACTTGAGCTCATGCTAACTCGCACCAAATGATCACTAAAAGAAGAGGAACTGCTCCTAAGAACATCCTGTAGCCTCTTATACATAAATGTGGCGCGCTACACACCCATGTACAAGACTTTACTAGATGCGGATTTTCAGACTCCCTAGGATACTCTTGAACCTTAGGCTCTGATACCAAGTTTGTAACACCCCGAGATCCCATCTCGAGACGTCACACGGTGCTTATGGACCTAAAGGACCACAAGCTAACCCTTTTCTGATATCTATACATGTCTACTGCATGATATCTAAAAAAAATGCGAAAACTTGCCATAAGGTTCGACACATCTATACATACTCAAAACTAAAAACTGAATACTAATACATCCGTCTGAAAAGCCTCAAACTGTCTGAACTGTGGAGTTGATGAGATATGTCCCTAACTAACTCCGTCAATAGAAAATAAACAAAGTCTGAAACAATAGTAGTAAACTAAGACTCATCCTCGAAAGAAGAGGACTCACTGCTACTGCTACTGACTGGGACCAAACTAATGAAGGATAAACTGGATCCTGTGCCTCTGAACCTATGGTGTCAAATAAAACACCATAGCACAAATGCGTCAGTACAAAAATGTACCGAGTATGTAGATGGGGTAGGATAATGCAAGGGTTCATGCATGCACAATATCTAAACTGAATAATCATGAAAATACCGCATGAGAACACATACATGAATGCAAGGAACATGAACACAATTATCGCAACTCTAGATACCGAAACTCAGATACCATTTTATGGCAGACTGAACTCACTACTGACACTGAGCTACTGAACCACTGACTCATCTGATACTAATAACTGAGGATCTGGATGTGCTTACATCAATGACTGAATTCTTGGACTTACTGCTTTTGACTGATAGGATTAGAGATCAACCTTTCTAACAGATAATTTCGAAAGCTTTATCAATGATAAGATATATGATTATATCTGAATCTGACAACAAGAATACTCAATAGAAATCTGATACTGTGATCAAGCCTGTCTGACAGCATATCTCTGAATATAATATCGAAATAACTATATGTGAGACCAAGTCTATCTGATGGGATGGACCATAAATCAATAAAACTATCTGAGTTCCTCACAATGATAGATGACTGTATCAAACAGTCCTGATTTCTGAAGACTGATTCTGAAATTAAGACTGAATCTAAAACTAAAATTGTGGGAAGTAGTCACTTAACCGACATACTTTGACCTACCATATGTGGGGTCCAAATTGTGCCCCAGTTAGAAGGGTGTCATTACCGCGCCACTGGTAAAGATAACTCTATGTGACCCTCATCTAGCAGGTCCTCAAACGAGAACGGTGAAGCCCTCATCTAGCAGGTAAAGCCACCTCATCTACCCTCATTTAGCAGGTATGATATCTCTCATCCACCCTCAACTAACAGGTGTGATGTCTCTAAACTACTGTGAACACATACACCACTCTCTGAAGAATCGACTAAGCGAACACCTAGTCTGGCAAGCTGATGGATATCCTGAGCCATCTTTTTCTTGATACCCTCAACGTGAGAAATACTACCCATGGAGAGTCTACTAAGAGCGTCGGCCACAACATTGGCCTTGCCCGGATGATAAAAAACACTCATGTCGTAATCCTTCAAGAGCTCTAACCACCTTCTCTGGCGAAGATTGAGATCTTTCTGGGAAAAGACATACTGGGGGCTTTTATGGTCTGTGAAGACATCTATCTGAACTCCATAGAGATAATGCCTCCAAATCTTCAAGGCAAAAACTACCGCTGCTAAGTCAAGATCATGAGTAGGATAATTCTTCTTATGTGGATTTAACTTTCTGGAGGTGTAGGCTATGACCTAACCATGCTGCATGAGGACACAACCTAAACCCACTATGGATGCATCACAATAGACTACAAAATTGTCTGAACCATCTGGAAGAGCTAGAACTGGAGCTGAGGTGAGTCGAGTCTTCAACTCTTGAAAGCTCTTCTCGCATGAATCTGATCACTGAAACTTAATATTCTTCTGAGTCAATCTGGACATGGGAGATGCAATAGAAGAAAATCCCTCGACAAACCATCTGTAATAGCCAGCCAAACCCAAGAAACTCTTGATATCTGATGGAGACACGAGTCTAGGCCAGTTTCTTACTGCCTCGATTTTCTGAGGATCTACTCTAATGTTATCACCGAAAATAATATGGCCAAGGAATGCTACTGATCTTAGCCAAAATTTGCACTTGCTGAACTTAGTGAATAATTGGTGATCCCTGAGAGTCTGAAGAACAATCCTGAGATGATCTGCATGATCTCGCTCTGTGCGAGAATAGACCAGAATATCATCTATAAAGACTATGACAAACATGTCCAAGTACTGCTTGAACATACGGTTCATCAAATCCATGGAAGCTACAACGGAATTGGTAAGACCGAATGACATGACTAAAAATTCAAAGTGACCATACCGAGTACAGAAAGCTGTTTTCGGAATGTCACATTCTCTAACTCTGAGATGATGATAGCCTGATCTGAGGTCTATTTTGGAGAAGTAACTAGCACCCTGAAGTTGGTCGAATAGATCATCAATCCTGGGAAGAGGATATCTGTTCTTGACCATAACCTTGTTGAGTTGACGATAATCAATACACATCCTGAGAGAGCCGTCTTTCTTGCGCACGAATAAAATTGGTGCACCCCATGGGGAAACGCTGGGTCTGATGAATCCCTTATCTAAGAGATCCTTTAACTGATCTTTCAGTTCCTTGAGTTCTGCTGGTGCCATTCTGTATGGCGGAAAAGAAATAGGTTGAGTATCCGGAAGAAGGTCTATGCCGAAGTCTATTTCCCTTTTGGGAGGAATGCCTGGAAGATCTTTGGGAAAGACATCTGAGTATTCATTAACAACAGGGACTGTTTCGAGCCTGGGAGATTCAGAACTGGAATCTTTAACATACACGAGATAATACACACACCCCTTAGAAATTATTTTCCTTGCCCGAAGGTAGGAAACAAGTTGACCCCTGAACGCTGAAATGCTACCCTTCCACTTAAGGACGGGCTCATTCAGGAACTGAAACTGAACTATCCTATTTCTGCAGTCGACTGTGGTATAGCAGGAATGAAGCCAATCCATGTCGAGAATGACATCAAAATCAGTCATCTCTAACTCCACTAAATCTGCTGACGTGGATTTCTGAGATATCATAATCGGGCAGTTCCTGTATACCCGCCGGGCTATGATGGTTTTACCCACTGGGGTAGAGACTGAAAAGGTCTTTGCTAGAATTTTGGGACTAATTCTGAAATCGCCTGCTATGTATGGAGTAACACAAGACAAAAATGCACCTGGGTCTAGCAAAGCATAAACATGAACATGGAAAATCTGTAACGTACTAGTAACAACATCAGGAGAATTTTCCTGATCCTGCCGGGACTGAAGAGCATAGAGTCTATTTGGGCGTTGCCCATTGGTAGCACTGGAAATGGCACCCTGCTGGTTCAGGCGATCGGACTGAGCTGCAGAATGATTTTGCTGACCCTGAAGACTTGACTATGGACACTCCATAATCCTGTGGCCTGGCTTTCCACAACCAAAACAGACATCACTACCGGATCTGTAGATGCCCTTGTGGTTCTTACCATAAGTCTTACAAAGGGGATTCGTTCGAGCACTGCTAACACTGCCCTGAGATTTAGAGCCTGGCGCTTTATCTCTGTTGCCGTCTCTGAACTTCGACACTGGAGCGCTGGCAGAGGAAGGAGCTAGAACAGATGACTTGGAGAGAAACTGTGAACGGTTTCCTCCATATGATTTGGGGTGAGCAAAGTTGAAGTTACCTGACCTTGCTCTCTTGTTCTGCCTCTCTCTAGTCTTAAAATTCTTCTCTTCTACTTGCTGGGCATGGTTCATGAGTCTGGCTAAGGTCATATCACCGATCAGCATCGTATACCTACACTCATTTACCATGCTATCATTGACCCCTGACACAAACTTGCTCATCTTAGCCCTATTGTCTGCAACCACATGAGGAGCATACCTGGCTAGCTGAGTAAATCTGAGAGAATACTCCGTAACTATCATATTCCCCTGCCTGAGGTTGATGAACTCAAGAACTTTGGCTTCCCTCAGCTCTTGGGGAAAGAATTTGTCTAGGAAGGCCATGAAAAATTCCTCCCACTCGATAGGGCATGCATCATCTAACCTCTCAGACTTCCACTGTTTGTACTAATCATGAGCAACATCCTGTAACTGGTAGGTGGCTAACTCGGCACTCTCAATAAAATTAACACCTATGATGTCAATGACCTTCTGGACTTGGTCAATGAACTCCTGAGGGTCCTCATCATACTTAGACCCATGGAAATATGAAGGGTTCATCTGAGTAAAGTCCCGAACCCTAGCTGCTTTGGGATTGGCCACTGGATTGGCCGGAATAACTGGTGGCCGTTCGTTCTGTGTAGACACGGACTGTGCAAGTGTGTTAAATACGGCTCTAAACTCCGCATGGGAAACATGTTCACCCAAAGGATCTTCGGGCTGAGGAGCTGGCTGGTTTCTTCTCTTTGTGGCCATGGTCTGGAATAAGAGAAGAATATATTAGACTGAGAGTTTAACTTGTGATTATTCTCACTAGCATGACATGAATACTGAAGAAAGGGGACTGTTCCTAAAACATCTTATAGCCTCCCGCACATAAATGTGGCGCGCAACACACCCATGTACAAAACTGTACCTGTATACTGCAAATCATGATATAATAATGTGGAATACGTAAAACTGTAAGGCCATAAGGTTCAACTGAATAAAACCATGTGGGTGAAAATACCCAAAACAACTTAATCTGAAAGCTAAGTCTGAACGTAAATCTGAACATAAATCTGAAAGACTCTAAACTATCTGAATAAGGAGTTGAAGGAACATGTCTCCAACTAACTCCATAAAACTGAGAGAAGAAATAAATAAATGTATCAAATCATATTGTCCTCGAATCAATGAGGACTCACTGTGTCTCTGCGACTGGAATGCTACCGCTACTGCTGGGCTGGAGCTCGTGTCTCGGAACCTATGGTGTAACATGAAAAGAAAGCACCATAGTGCAAATGCGTCAGTACAACTGGAGTACTGAGTATACGAGGAAGGTAGGCTAAACATAAAGGGTTTCATGCATGAACAACACTGACTGACTAATATGAACGTGGGAGTGGAAACACACATATATAGAAAATGGGACCGTGAATACGTGATAGCATGACCTGTAAGCTAATACATGGTTTACTGATAACTGTCATGACTGATACTTCAACTGATAACATGGACGACTGTATCTGACAGTCCTGTATATACTGAAATCTGAAGAATGCCCTTAGTTCTTTTACTGAGACTGTTATTGAAACTGTGGGAGGTAGTGTTTAACTGACATGCCCCATGTGTGCTGTTATGGCTAAGCTGGGGTCCAATCTCTGCCCCGACTGGAGGGGTGTTAATATCATGCCATGGGTAAGGACAGCTTGTGAGTGACCCTTATCTGGCAGGTACTCAATGAGAATGGTGGGAACCCTAAACTGACGGGTTAAGCCACCTCATCAACCCTAATATGACGAGTTAAGATGTCTCAACCTACGCTGGCTACGTAGTTCTGGAACACAAGGATGACTACTAAGAATCACACCCTGTTCACTCGGTGCTAACCTCTACTCCCATCTGGAGGGATTGGACATGAATAACTGACTATACATGACTTAATCTTACTAAATTCCATTGACTGGTGGAATGTTACTGATATCTGACAACTGACTAAGATCATGAGGTTTTCCTGAGTCACATGACTGACTGAAGTCTATGGAATCATATCTTGAGTTCGGATATCGTGAAACATGACATGGCTCTAGGCACACAGCTATAGTTTTCGGGTACAAGTACCCCCAGGACTCGATAGGAGGAAACTGACACACATGACATGACTTGATCACAAGATTTGAGTCCACAATTCACAATATCATAAGTAAAGATTTCATAATAAGAATGATTCTCAACAAACTATCACATGATCGGGAATTCACACAACATGTATATACTTGCATGGCTTCAATAACATGGTCATTCCATATCAAAACAATATCATTAGCATCTCATACAACATCTTCAATTCAATACAATAGCATGAAGATCACGTTGAACATAAACTTAGAACATGGAATAGTCATTTAGGACTTATTATGTCATAAAAGCATGATTTCTATTCCCTTAGGTATTTTCACAAACACCTTACATACACATCTTAGGCATAGGTGGATTCATCAAGATTTTAAATATTCAACCACCAATTTCACATATTTATACGTTAAATACCACTATATCCTTACACAAAACATACAAAGATCCCATCTTAGGCATCATCAAACTCCAACCACATGAACATCAACCACCAACAATATAAACATCATAATACATAGTTTAGAATATGGTTCTTGAGCTTCATGGACGAAAGGAGTCCATGAATCAACTCACGCATACCTTAGAAGGAAGATTCTTGATGATTGACGGAGGAATTTCCTTGAAATCGGATCTTCAAGCTTAATTATGCAACCCTAGTTGTTTTTTCTCTTTTAGTGCTCTTGGATGATGAACTTTGAGATGATAATAGGGTTGTAAAGTGTTTAGAAGCTATAAATTTCATAGGGTTAAGTTTAGGGACGTGTAAGGAGTGTTAAAAGACTTAATTACCCTTAAAATAACTCAAAACAGAGTGTTTTTAGCACCTGGAACTGACTTAGGCGGCGCCCAAGTAATTTCACAAGCTAGTTTGGGTGGCGCCTAACCAATCGCCTATGTTTGGTTGGGCGGCGCCTAACCAATCGCCTATCCTTACTGTCTCTCACGAAAATGGGCATAACTTTTCGCTCGAGTATTGTATTAAGGCGAAATTGGTATCGTTGGAAAGATAATTCAATTCTCTATAATTTGGTGGATCTAAATCATCCAAAATACCACATATCAATCGCGTTATTCTTGTTCAAAGATGAACCTTGCAAAATCGAACACTAAAACTTGATGGATTCAAAAACTCTTAGCTTGTATTACCTTAAGTGACTCATATGAACATGCTTAGCACATCATAATCTATCCTATCGCTAGGATATTCATTGTAAGTCATGCACTAAAATTCTACTCACAGGATAGGAGGTTTCTTACGTAGGAAAACTTATTCACTTCCTAGCTTAGAAACATGCGGGGTATTACAGTTATGAACAAGATGATGTTGGGTTTCTTTTTTTTTTTAATTTTATTTATATAATAATAATAATAAAGTGGGCCCTTTTAAAAAAAAAATCACTTTCTTTCCTTTTTTTTCCACATCAATCGTAGGGGATGAATTTAATTCACTTTAAAGTTGTTAAGGGGTAAGTAATTTCCCAATTAATTTAGGGTCTAAAGTAAATTTTGACAGCAAGTTCAGGGGTGTTGATTTCTTTTCTCAATATGTTATGCTAATATATACTACTGTTATGCATGCACATATACATATAAGTTCGAGGAGATTTTGTAGAGAAAAAATATTTTTGAAATGATATTTGATCACTTCTAGAAAAGTTATTATCTACTTAAGTTATTCAAGCTCAAATTCTAACGGGCACTATTCGGAGACTTCTCAAATGGGCTTTTAACTTTGGCACTGTATTAGTCAACTTAACTTTGGATTCCCGATAGTCTATGACTTCATATTCTTTGGACTCATCCTATATATGTGTAGATATTTTAATTTTCTAGGTTTGGGGTGAGTTATCTATGTTGGTGCTATTTATCCTCTGTTCCAATACCTTTTCTCTTTCTTTCTCCATTATTGACTTTATAACTTTAGAGCCAATGTTTGGCATGATTCCTAGCATGGCTATTTGCTCTTATTTACTTTAGGCTTGAGTATTGTTTAGCCTTAAATTTTACTTCTTTGGCCTTAGAATAAGTTGGCTTATTGTTTATTTCCTCAGGGAGTTGGGGTCGGTAGAGGCAATGGCTTGGTAGGTGACTGTTTCCTAGAGCTTTCTAGGTTTTTTACATTATGGTGATATTTTTAGTTGTGCATTCATGAGGCATTGGCATATCAACTTTTATCACACTTTTTTCAGACTTATCATGGCTTGAGGCCCATTATTTGTTATTTGACTAAAGGATACACATATGAGATTTTGAAGGTTATTTACTAGATTATTTAAAAGTGGTAACTTAATTTAATTTTAGACCCAATTTGTGTTCGGGCACCTAATATTGGCGTTTCACTGGTTTTAGACCAGGTTGTATTACAGGCACCTAACATGGATATTTTACTTGTCTTAGCCTCAATTTGAATCCAGGCAACTGGTTATGACATTCTAATTCAATGGTATACGGTTTGAGTCCTTTATGGATTTTATCGGGGTCATGGGTGTAGGATCTAAAGCAGGAGTATATGATAGAGGAGAGGTTTATAGTTCAAGTCATCCATGGTTCTTGACTTTATGATACCTTATTTCCAGAGGAGGAGTATGTGTTATAGCTGGACTAACTTTATCTCATACTGCATTCATGAATTGGCTCCACTTTGTTCGCTGTTTGTGCCTTTCATGCTTATGGGTGTCATGCCCTAATTTACGAGTCATGATGGCACCTACTCTATCCCACGAGTAGGTAAGATTAACCATAGCCCGAAGGTAGATGTAATGGGCTAACTTAGTAGAAAATAACCTAAAATTTAAAAATTAACAATTAAAGACTTAAATAGCAGCAATACAGTCATAATGGCCTAATAGATAGATAGAAAATCAACAACCATCCTAAGACTCAGTAATGTCAATACAAGACTGCTACAAATTAACTGTGAGCACTAAATAGTCAAATACAATCTATCAAAAAGATGAAATACTAGACATATATAAATAGAAGGAAAAGGGATAACTCTGACTCCAAAAGTTCACCTAACCTCCATAATCACTCAGCATGATGGCCAAATCAAAGACGACAACTTGTACTCAGACTTGCACCGAAAAGGTACAAAAGTATAGTATAAGTATCAAAATATGGGTACTCAGTAGAAATCATCAGCCTCATGATATAAATAAGATAAGATACAAGATAAAATAAGTTAAGTTAAGACCCAAGAGGCAAACCTAGAAGTAAGCTCTGACACCACAATACATAAATAAATAGATGCATTTGAGATAATAATATAACGATCACACCATTATAACTACAAGATTCCCCTCCATAAGTGAATAAGTTTGGAAAATTAAATAGCCAACACAAGCCCCCATAAGTATGGAGGGTACAATCAAGGAAACAATGCATCAGAATAGCCATAAATCACCAAATTATCATGCCATAGTTGAAAATCCATCTAACAGTATAATATCATACATACTTTCCAATGTCGTTCTTGAATAAGAACTCAATAGTATCATCATCATTATATTAATTGATCGGGCTTGAACTAGAACTCATATTATCAAGATCATTAGCAAATGACGGACTCAAATAATAACTCATACTTATAAAATGTATCAACGAACCATATCACCAAGTCTTACTGATAAACTAACCCAATAGATTATACATATACCATATTTAATAAGTCATGCCAATAATCATGCCCACAGGCCATATCAATATCCATAATCATAAGTTATTTCAATAGTTGTACTATACGATATTAATCATATTGACAAGCCATATCGAATCTATGAGCCATTAATCATATCTATAAATCATTAATCATATCTATAAGACATATAATATCTGAGAGCCTTTAATTTTATTTATGTTCCATTAATCATGTCTACAAATCATTAATCATATATATAAATCATATCTTATCTATGAGCCATTAATTTTATTTATAAATCATTAATCATATCTATGAGACTTTAGTCATATCTATAAGCCATATCATATCTATGAGCCATTAATCATATCTATAAACCATTAATCATATATATAAGACATCCCTTATCTGTGTGCCTTTAATAATATCTATAACAATATTATATCTATAAGCCACTAATCATATCTATAAACCATTAATCATATCTATAAGCCATATCATATTTATGAGCCTTTAATCATATATATAAGTCATATCATTAATCATACCGACAACTATATCATTAAGCATGTCGATAGGCCATAACATTAATCATATTTGGAAGCCATATTAATATATATATATATATATATATATATAAGCAACATCATTGTTCATATCTATAAATCATATCCTTAATCATGTGTATAAGTAATTTCATTAGCGATACCCAAAATTAGCATGAATCCTTCAATATCCAACTAAAATAATTAGTAAATATATTCACTCTCCTTAAGTCATAAATTGAAAATTAATAAGGGAATAACATGTTCAAATAAATATAAAAAGTTATCATAAATCTTGGCCTAATATAGGCCAGAGGGCCCCACTTCTAATCCCCAAAACCAATTTTAGAAAACTTCTACCCTGGATTAGGCTAAGGTATCTAAGTTTATTTTTAGATGGTGAATAATCAATAAATAACCCTAAGATAGTAATCCTTCCCAAACATGAAGCACTAGTCAATCCCACCTAAAATAATAGCAACTAAGACAATTTTCCCTAACTTAAGCAACTAAAACCAACTCCACCTTAACATGAGTGACTAAGGAAATTTCACATAGCTTAAGAAACCAAGGCATTTCCATTCTAAACATAAACCCCAAAGCCAAATTCACCTAAGACATGAGTAACTAAGCTAATTACTCCAAATTACAGTTTTAAGATTGCCTGAACGGTTTAACTAATCCAAATATTCTTATTCATACTGCCAACACCTAAATCCCACCCCATATCTAGCATAATATCATAATTATACTATGAGATAGCTCAATATATGAAGAAGGTAAACCTATCCTATCGAAACATCGAAGAAAAGCCCAAAGAATCTGCTAAACCACCAACTTTCCTTTCCAATAAGCTTTCGCAAGGTACCATACTATCAAAATCTCAATTTATTCATCAAAATAAGAACATTGATGCCCATATTTCACTATTGTGATTTGGGTCTAAAATTATGTGAAAATTCCATGTGAAGCCCATTTATAGAATCACACTTTTGAAACCAACACAACGTCCATCTATTCTTAAGAAACCTTTGACCTTTAAAATGGGTGAATTCTAAGTTATAATGGTGCTAAAATAAAGTCACCAAGATTTTAGAGATTTTAGATAGGAATAAATAATTTAAGCATGAAATTAATGAAAGCTTACCATAAATTTGAAGAAGAAACGTGTAAATAATTTCCACCCAAGATAAAAAAATCACCCAGAAATATTTTTTCCAAGCTTTTCCACTTCTTAGGGTTTAAGATACTAAAGAATGGATCAAAATGATGAAATATAGGGCGAAGTGGGTATTTATATCCTTTCTAGGTGCACGGGCATTGCTTAAGAAAACTTCAGGTCGCTTAAGCAATACTTAGGCTCTGGCACACTGTTGCTTACGTGATCAGTGGATCGCTTACGCGATATCTAGTTGCCTGAGAAAATGTAGTGTATTTTATGGTATTTATATCTTGTGAGCCCAGTCGACTTATGATGCTTACTAGGTACCTATTGTTTTTGGTACTCATGATAAACATCTACATATTTTTTGATGCATATCCTATTGCTATTCATCACTGTTGATGTTGTTCTCATGCAGAGCTTCTGGTGTTCGAAGATTAAGGGTGAGCTCTTGATGACCTATAATGATCCTCTAGGATATCTCTTCTATTTGAATGACCATATACATTTGCTTAAGAGATAAAATATACTGCTTAAGAGATACTTGCTGGGGGGTTGGTAGATCGCTTAAGTGATCAAAGGCATTGCTGAAGCGATGCACCAAAACCAGCTGAGATGAGAATAACTTTTAAGTTACTAATAAATGTTGAGCTCAAGACCCACCAAAAGATAGGTAATTGAATTATATTTCCAACTCCATCAGTTTTTCCTTAATATGATATCATAGTAAAAAGTTATGGCCAAAATACTAAACCACTATCAAAGCTGCTAGTGACTACGACTTAGGTTATGACTCGTAGACAGACCCTATGAGTTGTTAGGAGGACTCAACATCACGGAAGTGGGGACCAAAATTTAGGTCCTTTGTCTATAAGTCAAGCTACTAATCATAGCCAGACCCTCTGATTCATAGTCTAATCCATTGGGACTACTTCCAGGAGTTTTCTAGACTATGTTGGAGGGGTTATTTGGTCTTTTCTCACCATTTTAAAACCAAAACTATGTCGTTTAAGATTTCCAAGGGATGAATCATTACTCTAAACCACCCCTAATTCCATCATTCCTCAAAATTCATTTAACACTTAGAAATTTTTTAGAGAGAAAGAGGCGATTTTTCTCTCCAAGCAAGAAATAAGGCTTTACAACTTCCGACTTTAAATCCAAAGATTTCTTCAAGGTTTTAAACCTCAGGTATGTGGGATTTCATCAATGGGTTTCCTTTCACCTACTGAGTCCCAAAGATAACTCAATTTATCAAGCTTAATCCACCCTTCAAGCTTAGGGTTGCTATGGGAAAGATGAATTTCTTAAGTTTTCAATTTATTTTTTTAACTAAACCACGGATATATGTTTTTCCATAAATTTGAGCATCTTCCCACACTTAGAATTATGAAATTTCATTATATTGATAAATTCTTAATTTCTGGGCTTGAGTTATGAAATTCCTTACTATGTTCAGATTTTAATATTGCCATAATTAGTTGAATTCTTCAAAGATGGTGGTTTATGAACACCCGATGACCTAGGATTTCATGAAGACACTTACGAATGCTAGATTCTCCAGCTTACATGTTATTGAATACTTTTATATTATGCATTTATTGTCAATTTTCAAAATATTATTATTATTGAGCATTCTCAGTTATTAATGTCATTCAATTGGGAGTAGTCCTTAGCATCGAGCAAACACAGGGATGGACGTTCATCCAATAGTAAGGATGATACCATTAGTATAAGTCCCTAAGTTATAGAACTACGATACCACCGTAGGTTCTAAAGGGTCGTCCATCAGACCTGTTTGACACCTCAGTCCTTTCGGACATCAGTTTTGTTGATCCACATCAGTGAGTATTCATACTCTTCGCAAGGTACTGAACACTCATCCAGCTAGGTTATAGGTTAAACCTCTTTTAGCTTAGATTGGGGTATGTTGGTTAAAATTAGCTCCCATAGTCCACGGTTCATAGTTCAGCTTCAGATTTTTGCATGACCTTGTATTCAATTGTTCAACTTATCATATAGTACATGTTTATTGCTTGTTTTTGCATCGGTTTACCATATCACATGCATTATGTTCAGCCTATATCAGTTATTTTTCATCTCATATACTCAGTACATTCAAAGTACTAATCTCATACTTTCTTTGTACTATATTGTCTTATAATATAGGTTCTGATGCTCAGCATCCCGATTGCACTTAGTACGATTCTGCACTATATGAGCAGTAGTCTTTGGTGAGTCCTTATTATTTGAGGGACAATTATAAGCATTTCTTTTTAGTAATATTTTAGTTTTAGATGGTTGAAGTTAGTTAGAGGCTTGTCCCAACAACTCATATAATTAGAGGCTTTCAGATAAATAGTTATATTTTTATTATATTGATTTTGTTAGACAGTCTTACTTTTGATAGTCAGTATTAATTTCAACTTTATTATAATTAGGTTATTTTAGTTTAGTTTTTGCTTAGTATCTCATTATTTTCTTTATTATTCTTAATGTTTTACTAGGCCATGGATTAGCATGGGATCACTTGTGACTCAGACCATCGTGTCACAACTATGGGCAGTCCGGGTCATGACAAAATTGGTATCAGAGCAATCAGGTTTAAAGTTTTCTAGGGTGTCTAAAAGTCGCGTTATGTAGAGTCTTGTTCATAGGTGTGAAGTGTGACACACTTATGAGTGATAGGGTATAAAATGTCTTAGGAAAAGTTTTACTTCTTTGATAATTCATATCATGGGATAGAGTGTGAACTCTATTAAAATCTTTTTCTAACTCATCCTCTACACGTTTACAGAAAATGCCTCCTAAGAGAACTAATGGGAGGAGGAATAAAAATTAGAAAGAACCACCGCCAGCTCCAGCAAACCCTTTGATTGAATAAGTCTCTGATGCTGAGTTTAGGGTTGCTTTCACAAAATTAGCCCAGTCTATTACAACACATAATAACCAATAGGTTGTTCTACCAGCCTACCCAGCTATGAGTATGGCAGCAACTAGAGTCTAAGACTTTACTAGAATGAATCCTCCGATATTCTTTGGGTCTATGTCTGAAGAGGATCCATAAAAGTTCTTGGATTGTATTCAGAAAGTGACTGGAATAATTGGTGTCACTTTGACCGAAAGTTCTGATTTAGTTGCCTATCAATTACAATGTGTGGCTCACACATGGTTCAAGCAATGAAAGAATGATAGAGGTGTAGATGCAGGACCGGTAGAGTGGGATGAGCTTGTTGCTACATTTCTATATAGGTTCTTCCCACTTGAGTTAAGGGAAGCCAAGGTGCAGGAAATAATAAATTTAAAGCAAGTAAACATGAGTGTCAAAGATTATTCTCTTAAGTCTACACAGTTGGCAAGATATACTCCAGCTATGGTTGCTGACTCTAGGGCCAGAATGAGCAAATTTGTGTCGGGCATTTTTTAGGACGTGGTAAAAGAATGTAGAATGGCTATGTCGGTTAAGGAGATTTACATCTCAATATTGATGGTTCATACTCAATAGATTGAAGAGGAGAAAATCAAGAAGAAAGAAAAGGATAGTAAGAGGTCCAGAATTGGTAGTTTTAATTTCTCTCAACAGAGGTCAAATGGTGGTAATCGTCCTCAGTTTTTCCATAAATCTTCAGCTCCATCCCTATATTCTGCTAGTACTCCACTACCCAAGTTTAGGAAACATATTCGGGATAGATTTCCAACCTCTAAGTCCCAAGGTAGTGTGAATAGCATTCGTACTAACACAGTTTGTAAGAAATGTGGTAGGAACCATAAGGGTGAGTGTATGGCAAGTAGTGATACTTATTTTGGGTGTGGCAAGTCAGACCGTAGATTGAGGGAATGACTAGTGGTTTCATAGAGAGGTAAGGATGTTCATCAGCAAAGTCAATCTAACTCTTCAACAGCTCTAGTAGGTCTTCCGAATCAGAAGCGTGCTACATCTAGTGCAGCTGGTGGATATCATCAGAACAGGTTTTATGCCCTTCATACTTGATGAGATCAGGAGGGTTCTCCTGATGTAGTCACTGGTACGTTGCAAGTTTTTCATATTTATGTTTATGCATTGTTAGATCCTGGAGCCACACTTTTCTTTGTGACCCCCTATATAGCAGTAGATTTTGGTGTTAGTCTCAAAATCCTTGCAAAACCCTTCTCAGTTTCTACTCCAGTCGATAATTCAGTTATAGTCAGATGGGTATACAAAATTTCCCAGTCATAGTGTCCCATAAAGTCAACTTAGTCGACCTTATGGAGTTAGACATGACAGATTTTGATGTTATTCTTGGCATAGATTGGATCCACTCATGATATGCCTTAGTAGATTGTTGAAACAGAGTATTCTAGTTTCAGTTTCCAAATGAGTCAGTCTTAAAGTGGAAAGGTAGTACCTCAGTGCCTATGGGTCGATTTGTCTCCTTTCGTAAGTCAAGGAAAATAATTTCCAAAGAATGAATTTATCATCTTTTTTGGGTTATGAATTTAAAGTCTAAAACCCCAAGTCTTGAGTCAGTTCTTGTGGTAAATTAATTTCCAAAAGTATTTCTAGAATATATGCCCAGAGTTCCTCCCGAGAGGGAAATTAACTTTGAAATAGATCTTCTTTCAGATGCCCAGACTATTTCAATTCCACCCTATAGAATAGCTCCAACTAAGCTTGAGGAATTAAAGGAACAATTGAAAGATCTACTAAACAAGTGTTTTATCAAGCCTAGTATCTCTTTATGGGTTGCTATAGTTCTTTTAGTGCACAAAAAAGATAGTTCTCTCAGAATGTTCATCTACTAGCGTCAGTTAAACAAGGCCACAGTTAAGAATAAGTATCCCATTCCCAAGATTGATGACTTGTTTGACCAATTTTAGGATGCCAATTGTTTCTCTAAGATAGACCTCAGATTTGGCTATCATCAGCTCAAAGTCAGAGAATGTTACATTCCAAAGACAGTCTTTAGAACCCAGTATGGTCACTTTGAATTTGTTGTTATGACTTTTGGACTAATAAATGCTCCTGCAGCTTTTATGGACTTGATGAATGGGGTGTTCAAGTAGTACTTAGATATGTTCATTATAGTCTTTATAGATGACATCCTTATTTATTCTCAAACTGATGATAAATATGCAGACCATTATAGGATTGTATTGTATACTTTCAAAGATCACTAGTTATTCGCTAAGTTTAGTATGTATGAATTCTGGTTAAAATTAGTAGCATTCCTAGGTCATATCATTTTCGATGAAGGCATTCGAGTTAATCCTCAAATGACCAAAGCCATGAGGAACTGGCCTAGACCCATATCTCCATCAGATATTAAAAGTTTCTTGGGTTTATCCAGTTACAACAGATTGTTTGTTGAAGGATTTTCCTATATTGCTTCTCTCATGTCCAGAATGGCTTTGAAGAAAGTCAAATTACAGTGGTCCAATACTTGCGAGAAGAATTTTTAGGAGTTGAAGAATCGACTCACCTTCACTCTAGTGTTGACTCTTCCAGAGAATTCAAATGGTTTTGTGGTTTACTATGATGCTTCCAGAGTTGGACTTGGTTGTATGTTAATACAGTAGGGAAAGGTTATAAAATATGCCTCTAGACAACTTAAACCTCATGAGAAGAACTACCCGACTCATGATCTTGAGTTGGCAATAGTTGTTTTTTCCTTAATGATTTAGAGGCATTATCTTTATGGGGTTTATGTTGATATGTTCACTCATCACAAGAGTCCTCAGTATGTGTTCAACCAAAAAGACCTAAATCTTCATCAAAGAAGGTGGCTAGAGTTGTTGAAATATTATGATATGAGTGTCTTGTACCATCCAGGTAAAGCCAATGTTCTGGTTGACTCTCTTAATAGATTGTCTATGTGGAGTATTGCTTATATTAAGGATGAGAAGAAAGAGTTAACTTGTGAGGTTCACCAGCTTGCTAGGTTGAGAGTTTGGTTAGTTAATACAATCTAAAGTAATATCTTGGTTCAGAATAGTTTGGAATCTTCATTGATAGCTGAGGTGAAGGAAAAGCAAGATAGTGATACAATTTTTCTTAGGTTGAAAGAAATAGTCTAGAGTCAGAAGGTTGAGGTTTTCTCTCAAGGGAGAGATAATATTCTTAGTTGTCAGGGCAGACTATGTGTTTGGATATGGATGAATTAAGATAGTGGATGCTAGTAGAAGCTCATGGTTCTCGATATTCTATTCACCCAAGAGCCACTAAAATGTACCGTGATTTACGGGAATTCTATTGGTGGAATGGCATAAAAAAGAATATTGCAGAATTTGTGGCTAAGTGTCTAAATTGCCAGCAAGTTAAGGTTGAATGCTAGAGACCTGGTGGTATGCTTAAGGAAATCAGCATTCCTACCTAAAAGTGGGAAGTGGTGAATATGAACTTTATTACAGGGCCTCATACTCATCGACAACATGATTATATTTGGATTATAGTGAATCGAATGACTAAGTCAGCCCACTTCTTGCCAGTTAACACTTCAGATTCAGCCAAAGATTATGCTAAACTCTATCTTAGGGAATTGCATAGAATCCCTTTGACCATTATTGCTAATAGAGGTACCCAGTTTACCTCTCGTTTTTAGAAGATATTTTAGAAGGGTCTTGGTACCCAAATTCATCTTAGTATAGATTTTTACCCACAGATAGATGGTCAGGCAAAAAGGTCCATTTGGACCTTAGAGAACATATTAAGAATGCAGGTGATTGATTTTAAGGGCAGTTGGGATGATCATTTTCCTTTGATTGAGTTTTCTTATAATAACACCTACCACTCTAGTATTCAAATGTCCATGTTTGAAGCACTTAATGGTAGGAGGTGTAGATCTCTTATTTGTTGGTTTAAGGTTGGTGAAGCTGCTGTGATAAGACCAAATTTAGTACATGAGGCGATGGAAAAAGTCTGCTGATTAGAGAAAGGCTGAAAACTGCTAAAGTCATCAAAAATATTATGCAGATGTAAGGAGGAGGGGGCTTGAGTTTGCTATTGGTGATTTTGTCTACTTGAAGATTTCTCTCATGAAAGGGGTGAAGAGATTTGGTAAGAAGGGAAAGCTCAGTCCCTGCTATGTTAGTCCTTATAAGATTTTAGGTCGCTATGATAATGTAGCCTACGAGTTGGAATTGCCGACAAATTTAGTATCAGTGCATCCAGTCTTCCATGTTTCCTTGTTAAAGAAATGCATTGATGATCCAGCATCAATTGTTTCTTTAAAGAGTGTGGGAGTGAAAGACAGTCTCTCTTATGAGAAGGTCCCAGTTGAGATCCTTGATCGTTAGGTTCGTAAGCTGATAAATAAAAAAGGTCATTTTGGTAAAGGTTTTGTAGAGAAATTAGTCCGTGAAGGGAGATACTTGAGAAACAGAGACAGATATGATGACCAAGAACCCCCATCTTTTCTCTTCGAACTCAGTCCCAACTTAAGGTAATAGTTTTCCCTTAGCTAATTCTTTCTTTCTAAGGCAACCCGGCTATTCTCATGTCATACTATGCAATCATGAGTTTGGTTGAGTCCATATATCAGTTATCAATTCATTATTCAGCTCGTAGATTTCAATGTCGGAATTACAACTTCCCCTAACACTTCATCTTAGTTAGTTTTCATTCGGAGACGAATGACCCCAAGGGGAGATATTGTAACACTCCAAAAATCCAAGTTAATATTAGGATCATGCTTCAAGTTTATGTAAAATCAAACATCATGTTTTGGTAGTTTGATAAGTGATTTAGACATATATTAAAGCCATAAATAACTTTTAGCTAATAGACAAGTCAAAATATCCATTACCTATTAAATTCTTGTGAAGAATATTGCTAGAGTCAACTTCAAACAAGCATAGCTTTTAAGTTACTAAGAATTTTTAAGCTCAAGACACACCAAAGGATAGATAGTTGAATTTGCTTTCCAACTCCACCAGTTTCATCTTAATCCGATATTGAACAAAAATGTTATGGCCAAAATATTGAACCACTGTAAAAGCTGCCAGTGACTATGACTCAGGCTATGACTCATAGCTAGATCCTACGAGTCATCGGGAGGACTCGTTGTCACGGTAGTAGGGACCAAAATTCTATGACTCAAGCTACTACTCATAGCCAGACCCTACGATTCATAGCCTAAGTCATCGGGACTACATCTAGGAGTTTTCCAAATGATTTTAGAGAGGTTGTTTGGCTTTTCTCTCTATTTTAACACCAAAACTGCATCATTTAAGCTTTACAAGGGTTGAATCATTACTCTAAACCTTCCCTAAGTTCCCCATTCCTCAAAATTCATCCAACGCTTAGAAATTTTAGAGAGAGAAATAGGTGATTCTCCTCTCCAAGAAAAAAATATGGTTTTTCAACTTTTGGCTACAAATCCAAAGATTTCTTCAAGGTTTTGAACATCAGGTATATGGAATTTCATCAATGGGTTTACTTTCACCCATTGAGTTCTAAAGATAACTCAATTTCTCAACTTTAATTCACCCTTCAAGCTTAGGACGCCACGCAAAGTATACAACCTCCTTGCAATATCGGTGAAAGAAGTACATGGAGTGTCTTTCCTGATTTTCAACTTCAAACACTCACAGAGTAAAAAATCATGCCTGATAGTAGAAATGTTCAAATGTTGAATGACTTAGTTCTGAAAAGACTAGACTTGTATTGCTACGTTATATCCAAAAATCAATGTCAAACTCCTTTTGTATTAATGGAAATCAATTTTTGAAGTTGACGCTAAAAGTTGTCATGTCGTGACTCCAAATAGCATGTTCGTTACCACTCCTCTTTGCTTCTTCTTTTTTTGTAGGTTCATGAAAAAATGCAAGTGATATCGATATCACACCAAGCATATTCAAACATTGTCCGGATGATTGGTCAGGAATCACTTTAGGCATCATTTTTCGAGTCACGATTTTTAATGAGCAACAACTAGGTGTTTAACCTATTTTTTCGTGGATTTGGCAAGAAATATTCCCTCTCACGACTTAGAAATGGACACTTAGAGCAACTCTTTTCTATCCTTGGCAAGAAAATTTGTGCCTATTTCCTTAAATCTTGGCATAGAAAAATCCTTGCATCTCGGCATAGAAAATCAATTGTTGAAAACCAAATTTCATGCCAATCGACATCAATATGAGCCATGTTGAACTTTACTGATGTGTTTCTCCCAATGTTGATCATGCTAAATTGAAGCATCGTGCGTTTGGTACCGACACTTATTGTCAGATTGAAGTTTCACGTAGGTGGCATTAATCCGCATAGAACCGAGAAGCTTCATCCGGTCAACATTGTAGATGTGTTCCATCTTTATTTTTTTTGTACAGGTTTATGAAAATGGTCTTGATGTCAGACCAAAAAGGTCAACATTATTAATGTTGAACCATTTGGTGCATTACTTCCTTACTGCTTGATAAGAAAGTGACTTGGAATGATCTGATTTCATCCTTGACGACGTTAAAAGTTCCCCATTTTAGCTTCAGTGAGCATGTGCTTGGTGTCATTCTTTCAACGTTGTGATGATAAATTTCTGAATGTCTGAATTCCATCCTTGTAAAGCAAGCGTGTGGTACATCTCATCCGTAGGGCTCGGCGATAAAGAGGCTTCGTGTGAGAGCATCCCATTCTTTTCAAGGAGCACATACATGATGCCATCCAGATTGATAATATTAACATAGGGAGTAGAATCTAAAGTTTACTCGTGAGTCTAAGTTCTACGCAAAAACCACGCTCAATTTATCTCCAGATCTGCCCAGGCATCATTTCAAAATCAGACCTTCAGTTTTGTTTCATCACTTTTTACTTGTTTTGTGCAGTCTTACAAAAACTCTTATATCTTAATTTAGGAACATCAAAATTAGAAGCCATTTTTTGTGTTGGAAACTAGACTCGTAGATACACGTCTCACACGAAAACCATAATCATATTACATCCGAATCATCCCAGATATCGCTCTAAAACTGGCCTTCTAATCTTGGTTCATTAATTTTTTTCAGCTTTGTGCAGTGTCACGATAAATTCCATATCTCGACGTGAGAGTATCGGAATTAGGTGTTGTTTTTTGAATTAGAAAGTAGATTCGCATAGCTAAGTCTCAATTGGAAACCACAATCAGATTGCATCCGAATCGTCCCAGATGTCGCTCCAAAAACAGCCTTCTAATCTTGGTTTGCTAGTTATTTTAGCTTTGCGCAGCGTCACGATAAATTCCATCTATCGACGTGGGAGTATCTGAATTAGGTGACGTTTTTTGCATTGGAAAATAGATTTGCAGAGATATGTCTCATGTCTAAACCATAATCATATTGCATTTGAATCATCTCAGATATTTCCCCAAAAACGGTCTTCTAATCTCGTTTCGCCGGTTTCATCAGCTTTGTGCAACATCACGATAAATTTCATATCTCGACGTGAGAGTATCGGAATCAGGTGATATTTTTTGCATTGAAAATTAGATTCATATAGCTACATCTCACTTGGAAATTACCATCATAGAACTTCTATATTTTCTCAGGTACTTTTCCAAAGTTGCAGCCTAAATCTTGTGATACTCTATCTCTCATCAGATTTTGGGTACTTCATGAATTTCATCATCTACTTCATGTTTTCATCCGCATCACTTCTGCAATATGTTGAAGGTCAGACTAGTGCAATATTCAAAGTACCAAAAGTCTTTTTCTTGTCAAGAAGACTTTATTGCTTGAGAGATAATGAAGAATTCTTTTGCTTTAAGGACGACATCTTCAAAGGACTCCAAATATACATTCAAGCTTCATACTTTTATATTTTTTAATAATAATTTTTTTAGAGCCGTTCACAGTTTAGACTCATTTGGGCCAAGAGTGCATGACTTGCAGTTTAGGCTCGTGTATCAAGGAGCATTTTTTATTTGCAATTTAGGCTCGTGCATCGAGGAGCATCTTGACTTGCAGGAGCATATTGACTTGCAGTTTAGGCTCGTGCATCAAAGAGAATTTCTGACTTTCAGTTTAGGCTCGTGCATCGAGGAGCATTTTGGGAAAGAATTCTTGTAATGTAACTTTCCTTCCAACCCTTTGTAATGGAGTATTATTGCACTTCAGTTTGGTATTTATTTCCCCCATTGGTTGAAGAAGATTTGCACTTGATCTTGTGTCGACTTTTGAAAGTTGGAGTTTAGAAGCACTTTGATATTTTTTTCTTTTGCAAGCAATCAATGTCCAAGTATCACCCTTCTTGATATTGAAGAAGTCATTTTGCATGGATTTGCTCGTTATTTTCTTCAAAGTTGGAACCCCAATTGGGTCAAAGCTCCCAAATTGTAGCATGATGATTTCTTCCACTTTTTGTGATTTCACAGAGTGCATGGCTTGTAGAGCTTTTGAAAGTGAACCTTCCATATGGTGCAGTTTGGCGCTAACATGATTTACATCAACTATATCGCCATCATTAATGATAATCTTTCCCTCTTGCATTAATGTCATGATCTTTTCCTTCAGGATGAAGCATTTTGTGGTGTGATGACCAATAATGCAGTGAAATTTGCAGTACTTAGGATCGTCGACTTTGTCTTATTCTTCAGGTCACTTTGACTTAGGAAGTTCAATGACATCTTTGGCTAGCAACTCCTCAAGAATCCTAGGAACTTCAGAGTCGGGGAAACGATATACCTTTATTTGTAACTCTTTCAAGGTTAGTTGATTTTCCACTTCTTACATTTGTTTCGTTAGATCTTTCTCTTTCAGTTTTTGTCTTGTGGAGGCCTTCCTAAAATTCACAGTTGTCGTCATAGATTCCCCAATTTGGTCTTTACATGATTCTTTGAATTTTGTGACTTCTTTCCTAGGATCAAAAATAGTTGACGCCATTCTATGACTTGCAATACTCAGCTCCATGTCATGAGCGCACGTAGCTAATTCTTTAAAAGTTCGAGGCTTAATTCCTTAGAGGATATACATAAGGCCCCAACGCATCCCTTGAATGCAAATTTCAATCGTGAAAGTTTCAGAAAGTTGATCCTTACAATTGAAGCTCAATGTTCGCCAATGATTTATGTAGTCCACTACAGGCTCATCTTTACTTTGTCTTATGTTTGTTAATTCCATCATGTTGACCGTACAACAGGTGTTGTAGATACGATTTAGGAACTGACTTTCTAGTTGCTCCCAATAATCAATTTATCCAGACTCCAAGTCCGTGTACCAATCAAAAGCGTTGCCTTTTAAAGAGCGAACAAACTGCTTGACAAGAAGATCACCGTGTGTACCAGCACTGCTACAAGTCTCAACAAAATGAGCGATGTGTTGCCTTGGATTTTTCTTTTCGTCAAATTGTTGAAACTTTGGTGGTTGATATCCAATTGGCATCGGTAAGCCCTCTATTCTCTTAGAATACGGCTTTGAGTATCCTACAAAACTTTGTGATGGATTGTCATATTATGCCTTGATGGTGTTTGCAATCATATCTTGAAGTTGTTGAACTGTTAGAGTAGCCACTAAAGTGGATCGATCATCGCAGTGATTGTCACTTGACTTGATGAGAGATTCACCATCAACTTTTTCTCGTGGTGTTAGATTATAATTTAACTCTCCAGGATTGTAGAGATCTAACTTGCTCATAAGTTGGGCGATTTGATGATCTTTCTCATCAACAGACTTCTTCAAGGCTTCAATGGTTTTCTCCATCATTGCAAACTTCTCATCCATGTCAACTGCATCAACCATGAAGGTGTTGACTTTTGTTGAAGTTGGAGAATTTATTGTCTTTAAATTCTCCAAAGTTGCAGACAGTTTCAGATGGTTCATCTGACAACATAGATGTAAAGTTTCCCCCAGTGGTTATAGTTACAGTCAAAATTTGAGATTTTTTCCTTTTCGTAATCCCCAAAAAGGTGAAGTATTGGGGATCCATCCAAAGCATAAGTGTTGAGATTGCGTCGGTTGATGGAGCCAACAAGTGTGATCTCAGTAGACGTGGCAGTAGTAGACTTCTTGCATAAAACTTTATTGATTTTTCTGAAATCCATTGTAGTAGTTGAATTTATGATTTTTCAATTTGTAGAAGGAAGAGATGAAGAGCAGAAATGGTCCCACTGGGCGTGCCAAAATTTGTTCGCAACAAACTTTCGTTTGGTGCTGAAAATTAACTGCAAGCAAAGATAAAATGAATAAAAAGAATAATTTTATTTAAATGAATCTTGTGAGTACAATTCTATTGTTCTCTTGATTCTTCTCTCCTGAGCTTTTTGTGTGATTCGAGGGCCTTTCGTAGCGTGTTTTTCGAATGTAGGATGATTTTAACCTCCTAGAAATGTGTTTGGATCTCCAAGAATGTCAGACAGCACTCCATCTTGTCGAGTTGATCTCCAGGCAGAACTCCGTTAGTCAATCCTTTGAAGAGTTGGGTAGTCAATATCGAACTTTCTCCAATGCTTCTCAAAGTCCTCTTTTTAGACTCCCCTTTTTTTTTCCTTTAGAATGTTATGTTACCCCCTATTTATAGTTGTAGGGGATAGACCTAGTTTCTTGTGATTGGCCGAAATATGTCACTTTGACACTTGATGTCTTTTGATTGGTTGTTGAATTTGGATGAGATTTTCACATCATTTGTACATGTGGAGGCGTCTCATTGGTCTTGGATTTGACTAGGATGTCACGTCACTTGATGAGTTTGGGCTTCAAAGTGAGATGAACCTTGATGAGGAATAAAATGGAGTTATTATTTTCTTTAAACCCAAAGTAATTTTAGACCCAATAAAATATGGATCAAATTCAAATTTTATATGAATTTGATCCAATAAATTTTACGTGTCTACAATGTTATATACCTTATAAAAAATAATATGCTCTCCTATCACGTTTAAGTGTTTGTTGTCACATTTAGTAAGATTTATTTGTTGTTGTCGTATTTTATTAGTCATTACTCTTACGTTCTCATAGAATCTTTATCGTTCTAATGCAGGAAATTACATAGACCCAAATGTGGGTGGCTTTAGATTTTTTATCCCAATAACAAAAGTCTTTAAAAACTAACCTTCCTTTCTTTTCAAGTATTGTACAAGTACAATTTTGCCCCTTTACACCTCAAATATATTTTTAAACTTTTCATACTCATTTGTCTCTTAAATTCTATTTTTTATTATTTTCACTTTTTTTATTTTTTTCTTTAATTTTATTTTCATGTTTTAATTCATTTGTCTCAACCTTTATTTTTTTCTCTCTTTTATTTTTCTCAAGCATTATCTAGTTCTTCATTTTTTTTTATTTTTTTTTATTTATTTGTCTTTAACCTTTATTTTTGGTTTTTATTATTTCTCTCTTTTTTCCTGGTTTTTCTCAAATACTCCCTCTACACATCAAATATTTTTAAACTTTTCATACTCATTTGTCTCTCATGCTCTATTTTTTTATTATTTTCATTTTTATTTATTTTTTCTTTAATTTTATTTTCATGTTTTAATTTATTTGTCTCAACCTTTATTTTTTCCTATTTTTTTCTTTTTTCTCAAGCATTATCTATTTCTTCCTTTTTTGTATAGTACAAGTACAATTTTATCCTCTACACCTCAAATATTTTTTAACTTTTCATACTCATTTGTCTCTCAAATTATATTTTTATTTTTATTATTTCACTTTTTTATTTTTTTCTTTAATTTTATTTTCATGTTTTGATTCATTTGTCTCAACCTTTATTTTTTTCTCTTTTTTCTTTTTTCTCAAGCATTATCTATTTCTTCATTTTTTACTCATCTTTAATTCATTTGTCTCAACATTTATTTTTCTTTTATTTTTTATTTTTATCATTTCTCTCTTTTTTTCTTTATTTTTCTCAAACTTTATTATTATTTTTTCTCTCATTTTTATTTTTCTCAATTTTTTTAATTCTTCCCTTTTTTCTTAATCTTTATTTTTTTTTCTTGCCTTTTTTTTCCAATCGTTTTTTTATTTCTCTATTTTGTTTGGTCGTTTTTTCTTTTTCCTCAACTTCTATTTTATTTTGCTAATAAATAAAAAATTGGATAATCCGCAAAGGGATCTTCTTTTTTTTAAATCAAAGCAAATTTAAGGGCCTGAAACATAACGTGGTAGAGTCAACTCTTGCCCGTGGGCATAATTTGTTGTTTGAAGTCCTTGAGCTAAGCCTTGCATCTAAGGCAATAGTTGTAGAACATCTCATAAATAAAAACATAACATGGTAAAGTCAACTCTTGTCCGTGGGGTATAATTTGTTGTTTGAAAGTCCTTGAGCCAAGTCTTGCGTCTAAGGCAATAGTTGTAGAACATCTCATAAATGAAAACATAAAGTGGTAGAGTTAACTCTTTCCTGTGGGACATAATTTGTAGTTTGAAAATCCTTGAGCTAAGTCTTGCCTCTAAGGCAATAGTTGTAGAACATCTGATAAATGAAAACATAATGTGGTAGAGTCAACTCTTGCCCGTGGGGCATAATTTGTTGTTAGAAAGTCCTTGATCTAAGTCTTGCCTCTAAGGTAATAGTTGTAGAACATCTCATAAATGAAAATATAAAGTGGTAGAGTCAACTCTTCCCCGTGGGACATAATTTATTTTTTGAAAGTCCTTGAGCCTAGTCTTGCCTCTAAGGCAATAGTTGTAGAACATCTCATAAATAAAAACGTAATGTGGTAGAGTCAACTCTTGTTCGTGGGGCATAATTTGTAGTTTGAAAGTCCTTAAGCTAAGTCTTGCCTCTAAAGCAATAGTTGTAGAACAACACATAAATGAAAACATAACGTGGTAGAGTCAACTCTTGCCCATGGGGCATAATTTGTAGTTTGAAAGTCCTTGAGCTAAGTCTTGCCTCTAAAGCAATAGTTGTAGAATATCTCATAAATGATAACATAACGTGGTAGAGTCAACTCTTGCCCATGGGGCATAATTTTTAGTTTGAAAGTCCTTGAGCTAAGTTTTGCCTCTAAAGCAATAGTTGTAGAACATCTCATAAATGATAACATAACGTGGTAGAGTCAACTTTTGCCCGTGGAGTATAATTTATTGTTTGAAAGTCCCTTAGCTAAGTTTTGCCTCTAAGGTAAGAGTTATAAAATATCTCATAAATCAAAATACAATGTGGTAGTGTCAACTCTTGCCCATAAAACATAACTTGTTGTTTGAAAGTCATAAGTCTTGCCTCTACAATGTCGTAGTGTCAACTCTTGCCCATGAAATGTAGTCTGTTGTTTGAAAGTCATAAGTCTTGCCTTTACAATGTGAAAGGGTCAACTCTTGCTCATGAGATGTAACTTAAATGGAAGAAATCGAAGAAAAGAGCAAAAATAATAAAAATTGTGAAAAAAAAAAATGAAGAAAAATATTTAAAAAATAAAAACCAAAGAAAAATGGAGAAGTTGAGAGAGAATAGGAAAAAAATAAAGGTTGATAAAAAAAATTAAGTAAAAATAAAGAACGAGAAAAAATTAAAAAGAAAAAATAAAAATCAAAGAAAAATAAAAAAGTTTTTTTTTATTAAAGTAGACGTTGAGAGGTGTAAAGAAAAAAAGTAAGAGCTGAGAAAAACTAAAAAGAACAAAAAAAGAGGAAAGAAAAAATAAAAAAGAAAAATAATATAAAAGAAAAAAGAAGTTGAGAGGAAAAAGGGAAAAAGTAAGGGTTGAGAAAAAATTTTAAAAAAAAAATCAAAGTAAAATTAAAAAGAGAAAAAAAATGTTGAAAGATATAACTATGGAGTTGTTATCCATTATGAGGATCATTTATGTAATTTACTCCATTGGTCAGGGGCAATTTCATCCAAAAAAAATATTAGTTAATAGGTAAAGACTATTTTAAGAAAACTTTTTTATTTGAGGCTAAAATTTGAAAGTCACCCCAATTTGGGTCTATTATTTAGATTCACCCATTCTAACGACTCTATGCAAATATACGTGAAACACACGTGCAACACACATGTACAAAAACTAGTTATAAAATAAGTAGTTGTACCCCTAGAGGTCAAAATTACACTTGACCTCTTTTAACCATTTTTATCTCTTTTATTTATTTTTTCATTTTCACTTTTTTTTCTTGCTATAATTCAAGTCATTCTCTCGTCTATGGAAGATATAATTAAATAAATAATTAAAAAAACTTTCCATGGCTGCACAATTCAACATGACATCATAACATAGAGGGAGTGGGAATTGGGAGAGTTTGTTTGGCTTTTGAATTTTCCATTTATTAAATAAAAAGAAAAAGAAAAAAAGGTAGTGCTAAATGACCACAAAATATGGCCCAAATTTGGCCATAATTATAAAAAGACGGCAATGACATTTCTCTTTCGAAACAAACTAATTCATTTTTATTTTTTAATCAAAAAAAATTAAAGTCTTTGTTATTCCCTAAACTTAAAAGTCAATTCCCACATTGAAAAATTGTAATAAATAAATGACCATTCACACTACTAAAAAAAACTGAAAAAACGACCATAAAAAACCGGCCACACATTGTGGTCGGAAGAAACCAACCACAAGTGGTCGGTTTTTAAATTTTTTTAAAAAATCAAAATAATTATTTCAATAATTTTTATATTAATTATTATTTATTTTACAAATAAAAATTTTAAAAAGTAATAAAACCGACCACTAGTGATCAATTTTTTTAAAAAAATATAATTAAAAATATTTTTTTAATTTATTTAAAAAAAACGACCACAAGTGGTTGATTTTTAATTAAAAAAGAAAATATTTTAAAAAAAACCGACCACTTGTGGTCGATTTTTTAATTAAAATAAAAAATTAATTTAAAAAAAAAACGACCACTCGTGGTCGGTTTTTGAAGTAAAAAAATAAAAAAGTAAATAATATTGTGTAAACAATAATTATATATATGTAATCAAATATATATATTAGTTTCATTAAAAATAATTATATATATAAGGTAATATATATATAATTTTTTAAAATTACACTGATCACACGTAGTCGATAACCAGTATAATAATAATAATAAAAATCAATCATTCTTAAATTTTGTGAAAAAATTACACTAAAAAATATATCAAATAAAATAAACAAATTACGTTAAACATAATCTTTATCTTTTACTTATGTTTCAATATATAAAATAAATATTTTCCTTCGTATATACGTTAAATGACGTTAAACATGCATAATATTTGTATAATGAATATGTGTATATCTATATCATATCGTTGAGATAATGATATTATGTTACTATTTCAGTCATTATAATGTAATATATAACCGATAATTCATCAGAATATTACGAACGTGTTCTATTATAAGGTAATATACTTGTGGATATGATATATATATATATATATATATATATATATATGCATTCAAGAGTTCATATATATAAATATCTTTATATATATCATGTAGTGATCGATTGATGAACGATGTAGTCAAAACCTAGTAGAATATAATTAAGCTAATAATTCAATATAATTAATCGATCACTCATCAGAGTATGCATATGAAATACGTCGCATTATATTATTGGATAATATACTCGTGTACGTATGTGATATATATAGTACGTATTTAAAACTTGATATAGTCGATAATGTGTATATGTGTGTATGTATAGGTATATATATAGTATATACATATTATATAGTGAAGGTATATTAATGAAATAAGATAATCTAATCGATAATTCATCTGAGTATTTGTTATATAAGTTGTATATTATTATGGGGTAGTAAAATCGTGTATGTGATGTTTATAGTACGTATTTAAAAGCTGATAGATAATTGAATATATGTATATGTACGTATATCTCGTGTAGTGACGTATGCAGTAATAAAAAATAAAGCTAGATAACTGAATCTATATATCAAAATATTTTGAATGATACGTTGATATATATATCATACTATTGAGGAAATATATATACTATTTTGTGTCGATGTAGACACGCGTATGTTGTTGAAGTTGTAATAATGTAAGACAAGTATTACGCAGTATAATTGGGGAGGGGGGGTGGAAGGAGACCAAAAATTGAATCTTGAAACTGGCATATACTTACTATTTTCTTTGAATTTTGAATTTTGAACGACCGCCAAATTTTGGCGGTGAATTAGAGTTTTTTTGCTTACAAGTTTTGTTTCTGAGTATTTGTGATAGACGTTGTATATTATTATGGGGTAGTAAAATCATGTATGTGATATTTATAGTACGTATTTGAGAGCTGATATAGATAATTGAATATATGTATATATACGTATATTTCGTGTAGTGACGTATGCAGTAATCGAAAGCTAGATAACTGAATCTATATATCAAAATATTTTGAATGATAAATTGATATCATATTATTGAGGAAATAGATGTACTATTTTTGTCAATGTAGATACGCGTATATTGTTGAAGTTGTAATAACGTAAGACAAGTAAGATAATTTATCTGATTAACACGTTGTATTACGAGGTCTATCTATATATAATCGTATTTGAAAGCTAATTAACCAAAAATTTATCTTAATTTGCAAAATTAATTGATATTATTATACGATTGGGGAAAGGCCAAAGTCATCGATAGGCACTCAAACTTGTTGCCAAAATTCACTTAGAAACCTAAACTAAGGCTTGTTCCTATCAAGCCCCTAAACCCCCCACATTTTGTTCCAATTGAACCTCTTTTGCCCTATCAGCAAAAAGCTCAAAGTGAGTTTTGGACACACGCGATGATGTGGCAAGATGAGCTAATTAAAAATTGACACATGGCATTGTGGGTCCAATAATTATTAAAAATTAATTATATTTTTTTAAAAAAAAAGTATATACAAATGGCATTAAGGAAATTATTAAAAAATAATTCTAAAATTATTTTAAAAAAAAAAATTGATGATTTAAATAAAATTATAAATTTTTTTAAAAAAATGAAATAAATTATTAAAAAAATATTTTAAAAAAAATAATTATTAAGAAAAATTATAAAAAAATTTAAAAAATGAAAATAAAAAATGGGAAGGATATAAATTATGAAAAAATAATTATAAAATTATTTGAAAAATAAAAATAAAAAACTGATTATTTAAAAAAAATTATAAAATTTTAAAAAAAATGAAATAAATTATTAAAAAATTATTTAAAAAATAAAAAATTAATTATTAAAAAAAATTATAAAACTTTTTAAAAAAATGAAAATTAAAAATGGCATTGAGGATATAAATTATGAAAAAGTAATTATAAAATTATTTGAAAAATAAAAAATAAAAAACTAATTATTTTAAAAAATATATAGATATATATATTTTTTTAAAATGAAATAAATTATTAAAAAATTATTTAAAAATAAAAAATTATAAAACTTTTTAAAAAATGAAAATAAAAAAAGGCATTGAGGATCCAAATTATTAAAAAATAATTATAAAATTATTTAAAAAATAAAAATAAAATCCTAATTATAAAAAAGAAATTATAAAATTATTTTAAAAAATAATTATTAAAAAGAAATTATAAAAAATTGAAAAAATAAAAATAAAACTCCCCCACCTACCCCCAGCCCCCAGTGTATTTTTTTATTAAAAAAAAAATTGGGACCCCCTAATGCTTTTTTGCCTAATTATAAAAAAGAAATTATAAAATTATTTAAAAAATAAAAAACTAATTATTAAAAAGAAATTATAAAAAAATTTAAAAAATAAAACTCCCCCAGCCCCCCAGCGTATTGTTTTATTAAAAAAAAAAATTGGGATCCCCTAATGTTTTTTGTTTTATTAAAAAGGGCCTTTAGTGTTTAAAGAAAAAAAAATTGTTACTAAAAAAAATTTGGGGACCTCAATGCCACTTGGCATCTTTTTATTTGTAAATTAGTAAAAAATATATGATCCTCGCGCGTCTCCCACGATGGCACTGCACGCGCAGTGCCACATAGGCAAAAAAGGCCCAATTAGAACAAAATGTGGGGGGTTTAGGGGCCTGATAGGAACAAACCTTAGTTTCAGTGTCTAAGTGACTTTTGGCAATAAGTTTGAGTGCCTATCGATGCCTTTGGCCTTGGGGAAATATACTACTCGTGTTAATGTGATGATAAAATAACGAATTATCTAATTTAAATATATGTGTGTTGTATTAAATTATTTGGATGTTTTTATAAATATTATAGAATTTATTAAAAAATTATTTTGTTAAAAATTAATTGTAATTCATTAATTCATTTTAATTTATTAATTGTAGTTTGTTAAATATTAATTTAATATCAATGGAACTTAATTTTTTTTAAAATTATTTGAAAACCAACCACATGTGGTCGATTTTCTAGAAACTATTATTTTTTTAAAAATTATTTGAAAATCGACCACATGTGGTCGGTTTTCTAGAAAATATTTTCCAGATAATCGACCACATGTGGTCGGTTTTCAAATAATTTAAAAGAAAAATAAGTTCCATTAACTCTACCCGACCCGACAAAAATAATAAAATATCAAAACACACACATACCTAACCTAATTAAACCGTGATCTCAGCTACGCACCCACCCACCAACACACATCAACACACACATCGCGATCTACTCCGGCTAGGTACTCCGGCGACTGCTCCCGCTCTACTCCGGCGACGACAGCTCAGGTATGAAGTTATTTTTGTATTGGTTTTTTTATTTTTTGAGATTCTTGAATTCCTTTTATGGTTTAGTTTGTTGTTTGAGATATGAGTTTCGCTTGATTGAAGTTATTCATGGTAGAAATCCCTTAAAATTTGAGTCTTTTGAATCTTTAGCTATGAAATTTTAAGGTTGTTGATTTGCTTTTATGGTAGCTTTTGATATGAGTTTTGTGGTGTTGAAGTTATTATTGGTTGAAATTCCTCAAAGTTGGAATCTCTAATTGTGATTTGTTGAGATTCTTGATTTACTTTTATGGTTTTAGAATCTTTAGTATCTTGAAATCCCTAATTTAGTATCTTTGAGTTAGATTTTAGCTAAAGCTTACGAATTTGAGTTCGAATTACCTAAATTTTGGTTAGTCTTGATATTTACTAGCATTTGAGTTCTAATAATTTTACTATTTGATAGATTCCAAATCCGGTATAAGGATTGCTTTGCTATTTTTTCCGGTGACCGTTTATCGATCTCTTTCACTTTAATTTAGGTCAAGCAAAGGTAAGTTGTTATCTTCTTGTTATTGTTCATATTGAAGTCTAGTGAAGCCATGTGTGGCCTTGTTCGATTCACTAGCATTGTTGTTATCTTCTTGTTATTGTTCATATTGAAGTCTAGTGAAGCCGTGTGCGGCCTTGTTCGATTCACTAGCACTGTTCTTGATATCTTGTTGGTCTTGTTGTCGCTTGTTTTAAATGTGGTTTGGTTGGTGACTTAGTCACTTGAAAATGGTAAAGTGCAGGGACTTTAAATGGAATTTTTTTGTTTTGAATGTGGTTGGTTGGTGACTTAGTTAGTTGAAAATGGTTAAGTGTAGGGACTTTAAAGGGGACTTTTTTGTTTTGAATGTGGTTTGGTTGGTGACTTAGTTACTTGAAAATGGTTAAGTGTAGGGACTTTAAAGGAGATTTTTTTTTTTTTGAATGTGGTTAGTTTGGTGACTTAGTTACTTGAAAATGGTTAAGTGTAGGGACTTTAGAGGATATTTTTTGTTTTGAATGTGGTTTGGTTGGTGACTTAGTTACTTGAAAATTGTTAAGTGTAGGGACTTTAAAGGGAATTTTTTGTTTTGAATGAGGTTTGATTGTTGACTTAGTCACTTGAAAATGGTTAAGTGTGGGGACTTTAAATGATATTTTTTTTTTGAATGTGGTTTTGTTTTGATACTTAGTCACTTGAAAATAGTTAAGTGTAGGGACTTTAAAAGGGATTTTTTTGTTTTGAATGTGGTTTGGTTGGTGACTTAGTTACTTGAAAATGGTTAAGTGTAGGGACTTTAAAGGGGATTTTTTTTTTTGAATGCGGTTTATTTGGTGACTTAGTCACTTGAAAATGGTTAAGTGTAGGGTTTTTAAAGGGAATTTTTTTTGTTTTGAATGTGGTTTGGTTGGTGACTTAGTCACTTGAAAATGGGTAAGTGTAGGGACTTTAAAGGAGATTTTTTTTTTTTTTGAATGTGGTTTGGTTGGTAACTTAGTTACTTGAAAAAGGTTAAGTGTAGGAACTTTAAAGGGGATTTTTATTTTTGAATGTGGTTTTATTTTGATACTTAGTCACTTAAAAATGGTCAAGTGTAGGGACTTTAAAGGGGAGATTTTGTGTTGAATGTGGTTTTGTTTTGATACTTAGTCACTTGAAAATTGTTAAGTGTAGGGACTTTAAAGGGGATTTTTTTATTTTGAATGAGGTTTGGTTGGTGACTTAGTTACTTGAAAATGGTTAAGTGTAGGGACTTTAAAGGGGATTTTTTTGTTTTGAATGTGGTTTGGTTGGTGATTTAGTTACTTGAAAATTGTTAAGTATAGGGACTTTAAAGGAGATTTTTTATTTTTAATGTGGTTTGGTTGATGACTTAGTTACTTGAAAATGGTTAAGTGTAGGGTTTTTAAAGGGGATTTTTTTTATTTTGAATGTGGTTTGGTTGGTGACTTAGTCACTTGAAAATGGATAAGTGTAGGGACGTTAAAGGGGATTTTTTTGTTTTGAATGTGGTTTGGTTGGTGACTTAGTTACTTGAAAATGGTTAAGTGTAGGTCCTTTAAAGGGGATTTTTATTTTGACTGTGGTTTTGTTTTGATACTTAGTCACTTGAAAATGGTTAAGTGTAGGGACTTTAAAGGGGGGGTTTTGTTTTGAATGTGGTTCTGTTTGATTCTTAGTCACTTGAAAATGGTTAAGTGTAGGGACTTTAAAGGGGATTTTTTGTTTTGAATGTGGTTTGGTTGGTGACTTAGTCACTTGAAAATGGTTAAGTGTAGGGGCTTTAAAGGGAACTTTTTGTTTTGAATGTGGTTTGGTTGGTGACTTAGTTACTTGAAAATGGTTAAGTGTAGGGACTTTAAAGGTGATTTTTTTTTATTTTGAATGTGTTTTGGTTGGTGACTTAGTTACTTGAAAATAGTTAAGTGTAGGGACTTTAAAGGTGACTTGGTAGGTTGAAAATAATTAAGTGTGGGGACTTTAAAGGTTACTTGGTAGGTTGAATGTGGTTATGTTTGGTGACTTGTTAGGTTGAAAATGGTTAAGTGTTGAGACTTTAAAGGTATTTTTTTTATGTGGTTATGTTTGGTGATAATTGGATTTTTGTGACTTGATCTAATTTGTTGAATCTGATTGATTGCGTAGATGAAACCTAATTATAGCTGGATATATCAACAGAACAATGATAATAGAATGGGTATTAAGGAGGAATTTGTTGAAGGTGTCAAAAGATTTGTTGAACAAGCTAAGACACTTGATGTTTGGACACATTTTCAGGCTATTCGTTGTCCTTGTGTTAGATGTGATGGTATAAATCTTTTAAATGAAGAAGATGTAAAAGAATATCTTTATAGAAGGGGGTTTCATGAGGAATTTTTAAGATTGTGTGGTATTCATGGTGATGTTGCGCAAAATAACTTTGTTGTTGGAGAAAGTAGTAGGTCTGCAGGGCATAATGACTATCAAGATACTAGGATGACAGAAATAGTGCACGATGCTTTTGGGATGCAACACGGGGGCGACTTTATGGAAAATGTCGAAGATGTTCCTAATAGCGAAGTGGGAAATTTCTATGAACAATTGCATGTTGCTAGTCATCCTTTGTTTGACGTGTGTTCGCACTCTCGTTTGTCTGTTACTATTAGATTATTAAGTATTAAATCTGACTGGAATATTGCTAAAGGAGGAATGGACTCAATGATAAACCTTATTAAAGAGTTAGTTGACCCCGGCTTGGAGGTTCCTGATACTTTCTATAAGGCAAAAAGATTGGTGTCAAAGTTAGGTCTCTCCTCGGTTAGAATTGATTGTTGTGAAAATGGTTGCATGTTATACTTTAAGGAAGATGCTAACCTAGAGTCCTGTAAGTTTTGGCAGCACCCTCGATATAAACATGGTTCTAGTGGAAATCAAATTGCTATTAAGGCGATGTATTATTTACCTCTAATAACAAGGTTGAAGAGGTTGTATGCTTCAAAAAGTTCAGCTCCTTATATGAGATGGCATAGTGAAATAGAAGGCTCACTGATCTTATGTGTCATCCATCTGATGGAGAATCTTGGAAGCATTTTGATGCAACTTATCCAGATTTTGCAGCTGAGCCATGAAATATTCATTTGGGATTATATGTGGATGGCTTCTCTCCTTTTTAGTTGGTGTTGCGCCATATTTATGTTGGCCTGTATTTATCACCCCTTATAATCTTTCTCCTGAAATATTGATGACTAGTCCCTATATATTTCTGAATTGTGTTGTTCCTGGCCCGCGTAATTCAAAAAACGGTATAGATGTCTACTTGCAACCTTTGTTCGAGGAACTTCAAATTTTATGGCATGAGGGGGTTGAAACTTGGGACATCTCACTTAAACAGAATTTCAATCTACGTGCATATCTAATGTGGACTGTTAGTGATTTTCCTACTTATGGAATGTTGTCTGGGTGGATGACAGCTGGAAAACTAGCTTGTCCATACTGTATGGAAAAAAACAAAATCTTTCACATTGAGACATGGCTGGAAAAATTCATGGTTTGATTGTCATCGTTGTTTCTTTCGACCTGATCATGAATTTAGGAGACTCAAGAATGCATACAGAAGGAATAGAAAGGAATATGATGGTCCACCTCTAAGGCTGTCTGGTCATGACATTTGGGAGATAGTTCAGGATTTGCCTAAAGCCAGCGAAGAACCATTGTACAGGCTTGATGGATATGCCGTTTCGCATAACTGGACTAAGCAGAGTATATTTTGGGAGTTAGAATATTGGCCAGATAATTTACTTAGAAATAATGTTGATGTCATGCTTACTGAGAAGAACTATTTTGATAACTTGTTCAACACAGTTATGGATGTCACCGGCAAAACAAAGGCTAATCCTAAGGCCAGACTCTTACCAAAATATTGCAAACGTAGAGAATTACACTTACAGAAGGGGCCCAATGGCAATGTTCTTAAGCCCAAGGCTAGTTTTTCATTTAAGTTGGACCAAAAGCGTCAAATATGTGAGTGGGTCCAAAGTTTGAAGATGCCCGATGGATATGCCTCAAATTTGGGAAAGAGGGTTGATATAGCACAAGGAATATTGCATGGAATGAAAAGCCATGATTGTCATGTTTTCATGAAACAATTACTTCTAATTGCTTTTATTGGTTTACTTGAAAACATATGGAAACCAATAGTAGAGATCAGTTTGTTCTTTAAAGACTTATGTACCACCACATTAAAAGAAGAAAATTTGGCACGAATGGAAAGTAATATTGTTGTTATCACCAACAAGATGGAGAAGATTTTTCCGCCAGTGTTCTTTGATGTAATGGAACATCTTCCCATTCACCTTGTGCACGAAGCTCGGCTAGGCGGTTCATTTCAAACTATGTGGATGTATCCATTCGAACAGTAAACAATTGCAACATATTTAAATTCATACATATCTTTTTTAAAATATAGTAAACATCTAATCTTAAAATTCTGCAGAGCAATTGGAAAATTGAAAAGGGGTCCCAAAAACAAACATAGGATGGAAGACTCTATAGTTGAGGCATATCTTGCAAGAGAAACATCTCAATTTTATTCATACTACTTTCGTGATGAAGTTGCTTGTTCAAGAAACAGACCAAATCGTCATCAGGGCGATGTGAATGAGCCTTATTTGCAACCGATATCAATTTTCAATCAATCTAGTTGTAAGGCTAAAAATACCATACATCGTCGGCTCACTCCCACAGAGCGCAAATCAGCAACTTTGTATGTCTTGCTGAATTGCCCGGAAGTTAATCCCTTTCTGAAGTAAGGAGATTAAAATTTTAACATATCTTATTTGTTTACTCATTTCCTTAAAGAAACTAATTGTGTTTCGCATGTTGGATCTTCAGTTTATTTAAGACTCAATTTCACGAAAATCAAGTGTATTCATCCTTTGCAATATGGTTTACATATGAGGTTCGTAAGTGTATTAATATTTCTATAAATTTTAAACATTTACACGTTCCTCAACTAACATATATAATATATATATATATATGTATAATATTTTTAGGTACACCAGTCACCAAATGCAGCCGCATACAATCAACTCTTGAGAGATATTTCTTTAGGTCCAGTTGAAGCTCATGCAATGTCCCATTACACAGTAAATAGGTTTAAATTTTCCACTGAACAACACTACAGAATAAGGAAAACAAACAATAGTGGTGTTTGGGTTAAGGGTGATGATGATGTTGATTACTTTGGCATCATACACGAGATCTTAGACTAGAGTATGTTGGTTTTCCAATAAAAAAAATTATCCTTTTTCGATGTAAGTGGTTTGATCCAAGCACGAGAGGAACAATATTACATAAGGAGCATAACATCATTGAAGTGAAGAACAATAGGTCATATCCTGTTTACGATCCATTTGTTCTAGCGCAAAATGCTAAACAAGTGTTTTATGCTCCTTATCCGTTGCACAGTGATAAATCTGATTGGTAGGCTGTAATAAAAACAAAGCCTATAGGACGAGTGGAAGTTGAGAATATGTTGGAGACTGCATATCAAAATGAAATACAAATTGATCACCAGCTAGTGGACATTGACTTAGTGGACAGTTTGAATCACCCAGAAAATATATTTAAAGAAGTTAATATTGTGGAAGAAGAGGCTGAGTGGGTAGGAGATGAGGAAACTTTCGAAGAGGGTGAATGATTTAGTGGAGAGTCATCAGAAGAGGAGGATTAGTTATGTAGGTTGTATTTATTATGTATTGATGTCTTTATGCTTTGTACTATATATTTACCTTTATGTTTCTTGTTTAATATTGATATGTAATATACTTTTTAAGATTGTTGTTTTTACTTTTCATAATTTATATAGTAATAAAAATATTTTTGTCTATCTCTTGTTGTTGGAGCGGTTTGAAATGTGAATTAGTAACTAGAAATTAGTTACTAGGAATGTTTTCTTATATATTCATTTTGTAGGAACTAACTACATGTTAACTTTACATAATTTAGATGTCAGGCAGAGGTGACAGGGGTAAGGGAAAAGTTGATCTTATGAAATCAAAATAGAAAAGACAACTTCCAGCTTATAGACGACCGACAGGTATTCATATATCTGAAGGTCGGTTTGTTGACGCGACAGCACGACCCTCATATTTTAGGTTGTCTCGGCATTCAATTCCTACTCCTACGCATGTGGATACACTTCATGGGTCTACACCAACCCAGTTTGCTCCTATCACCATGCCACGGGAATCACAGTACTATCAGACGGCCGCTGGCACATCCAAACATCTACCATCATCGATACCCTCTTATAGCAGTCACACAGCTTCAAATAGTGATTCTGCTTGATCTATTGGGTTATCGGATCTTCAACTTGGAGGAACTCCATCGGGTGCTTCAGATCCTCCCACGCCAGTGCATCCACCATTATTTAATCTGCAGCCAGGAGACAGAGATAATTCTGGGATGCGTTATCTTGTTCCATATGCGAGAGGGTAATATTTCTAAATATAATTACATTATTCATTTTTTTTGCTACTATATTATTATGCTATATGAAATTACTGTTTGATCTTGTATTATAGTTTTAGGCCGGGTACTGGAGTTGGACAAATTGTGAGAAAATGCATTTGTCTAAACTTCAACGGCTACTGGACCAGTTGGCAAAGGGTTCCAGAAATTGACAGGGAAAGAATGTTTCAAGAATTTAATGTAAGGATTTAACTTATCGACTACTTAACACTTTATTAGAACAAAAGATTGAATATTATATTTTTATTTTTGTTGTAAAAATTTTACTGGTGGGATGATGCGAATGCATATCTTATAAAGAGGAACTTTTTCAGAAGATGTAGATCCAGATTTAACGGTGTGTTGGATTATGCCTGAACCAACTTGGTACGACCTGACTGGATTAGTGGCAATAGTATATTCACCATTGGAATAGCAAAGAATACAAATTGCTGAGGGAAAAAGGAAAGAAAGCCCGGGCATCATCCAAGGGTGGCTCCCTACATACTGTGGGTGCCAAAAGTGTAATTGATGTGGAGGAAAAAATGGTATGTAACTTTTACAGTTTTAATTATTTGTTTATATTTAAATTTTTTATTATTTGAACATTGATAATTTTTTCATATACAGGAAAAAGAAAAGAGTAGGAGCATACCACACGATGAGCTATTTGAGGAGACTCATCTGAAAAAGAAAAAAAAATGACTGATGAAGATGTTTGGGTTGAACCTCATGCAAAAGTTGCCCATGTAAGAAACAAATATTGAATTTATGAATCTTTTTCTCAAAGTTGATATTATTCAATTATAAGTACTTTAATATTTTTTGACTTTTAGTTTTAACTTTACTTTGAATATAGGACAAATATAGGCAGCTTGTTAGTGAGTATCGTAGTACTCAGCCTCCTGAAAGTCAGGGTGACCCACTACCCCAACATGTAGAGGAGGAGTTATGGGGAAAAAACTGTGGGTCCTGTAGTTAGAGGCCATACTACGGATACCACAGAAAATTGTTTAGCGAGAATATTAGGTGTTCGTTCGGCCCTGCATACTCTATCTCTTCAGTTGATAAAGAAACCATTGAAAGACTAGAAAATACGGTTTCTAAACTCACTGAAGAGCTTGCTGAACAGAGAGAGAGGGCGCAGAAGGAGGAGGAAACATCATCACAAATTAGGATGTTGCGGGAGCAGTTCAGCTCTTTCATGTAGACTGCAGGGATTATTCCTCCGTGTCCTGGTGATGCAGTTCGGGCTACAAAAGGTCTATGCCCCTGGATGATATCAGCACAGATGAGGATATGGAAGACGAGGACGAATTCAATGAAAATGACTTTTAGTTTTTTTACTTTTATATGTGTTCTACTTTGAATTTAGACATTTTATTGTAGTTTGTACACTTTTGAAACTATTGTTTTAGTTTTTACACTTTCACTTTTGTGGGACATTTTGTATGTGTTGTACACTTTTAAAAGTATTTACATTTGGTTTGTTGTTATCGTTGTATTGCATGTTGGACCATTTGTTGATTTTTTTTTAAATACCCGGAAAAATCGACCACAAGTGGTAGGTTTTTTCCATTATTTTTTTTTTGCAGAAAACCAACCATAAGTAGTCGGTTTTCTAATTAATTAATTAATTAATTAATTTAATAAAAAAACAATCATTTGTGGCAGTTTTTTTTATTTTTTAAAAATTATTTTTTCAGATTTTAATAAAATATATATATATTTAAAAAAAAACGACCACATGTGGTCAGTTTTTAAAAAACTAACACTACTTTACCGACCACATACTTTGGTCGGTTTTGTGGTTGGAAATTGGGAAAAAACGACCACAAGTGGTCGGTTTTTGTGGTCGATTTTTCCCTTTTTTAGCAGTGCCATTAAAATGTAATTTTTAATTTTAAAATATGATTGTATATATTCTCTCTCTCTCTCTCTCTCTCTCTCTCTATCCATCTATCTATATATATATATATATATATATATATATATATATTCTCATCATTCATGATATTTAATTTCGAATTCTCAATATATAAATGATTAATGTTGAACACTTTATAATATGAATATACTTTCTAAATTTTAAAATGAAATACTTACATATGTATTTTGATAATTTTACACTTACACCTCCTATGAAGTGTCTTTATAATTAACTATATATAATATAATTATTAAGAAATAAATTTAACCAAAAACATAAATAAAATGCTTTTTGTGAAGTTATTCTAACAAAATTTTTTCTGGTAAAGTAGAGATGCATTAGTTAAAGCAAAGGGAGGTGTGAGACAAAACAAACATAGTTTGACGCGCAACTGGCGTTTGAGTAATAGAAACTGTTCTAGTGAATTTTTTTCCTAACATATCATCCTAGACTCTGTGGGTCACAAAAGGGGGTGGGGAGACAAAAACTTTACAATAATCCAAAAAGCTTCCTTTTGCGCCTTCCTTTGCCAGAGCATCTGCCACCTTGTTCTGTTCTCTGTAACTATGCTGGACCGAAGGCCTTCCTAATCTTTGTAGCATCAACCTGCAATCATGAATGTAGGAGTTAAAAAGTGCATTGCCAGATTCTAGCATTTTGATTATATCCTCAGGGTCAACATTGATGATAATGGGGGTTAAGTTGTGAGCAAGAACTAGTTGAATGCCTTTCTAAAGGGCTAACAGTTCCATAAAGTTATTAGTAGCATGGAGGTAACTTTGAGAAAATTCCAAAACCCAATTACCATTGGCATTTCGAATGACACCACCAATACCTCCTTTGCCCGGATTACCCAAGATGGAGCCATCAGTATTCAGCTTAAAGTGTTATCTAGGAGAGGGGTTCCAACCTACATGAATGGAGTTAGTACTTCTAGAAGTAGAGATTGGGTTCAGGTGGGAGTATTCAACAGCTTTAGAATAAGCATGTTTAAAAAAAAAATGAAAGGATCTATTATTGAAAAAGTTAGAGTTTCTATTCTTCCAAATGTGCTAGAGGCAAAAGGGAAGCAGGGTTGACCAACTAATAAGATTGTCAAAGTTGGAGGTCCTTAACAGTTTCCAGGTTGTGTTCTAATTTGAGGGGTGAAACATGATAGAATTAATATTATGGTACCTTGGTAGAGATGAGAGAGATCTTTCCAAAAAGAGTTGGCATGAGGACAAGAGAAGAACAGGTGAGGAATGTCTTCATATTGAAGAGGACAGTGGTGACAATAGGGAGTAATATGAAGTCCTCTATAAGCAAGAGTGGAGTTAGCGGGGAAACTATTGTGATGGAGAGACCAGAGGAAAAAATTGAGTTTATTAGCGGTATGGACTACGTACATCTTATCCTCCCCAGACCCCACTCTTGCGGGAATACACTGGGTATGTTGTTGTTGTTGCTGTTGTTGCTATTAGGAATAGGGAGTTTCCATATCCACCCATATGAAGTAGGATTTGGGGAGTAAGGATGTCTTGTGGATGCAAGGTAGTGGTAGGCTGTTTTGCAAGATAAAATCCTATTTCCAGTCAGGGTCCAGAGAGGGGTGTCAGCAAGGAGAAGAGGGTCAGGCTTGAAGGCATTGAATATATATTCTAACAAAATTTTAAACTAAGGGTAAAAACATTATTCATGCATTTGATTAAAAAAATACTTTTTGAAAATAGGATATGATACAACTTATTTAAACATACCCACGTAATTTATTTGTAATTTTATTTAACTATATTTTTTTATTATATATAATCTCTTTTTTATTGTAGTTTTTATTAATTTTTTCCTTTGTGATTATTTTATATATATTTAGTTAAATAAATTTTCAATTATGTAGGATTTTCATTATATGCAAGGCTTAAATATTTTTAGCAAAAATAGAAATAACGTTTTTGAGGGATGTAACTATAAGATTTTCATAACATAGAAGATGTAGTGTTTAGTGTAATTGATTAGGGCCGACAATTATAAATTAGATTATTTTTATGATGTGTTGATGTCTTTAATTTCTAAAGTGTTTTGAGCTTTGACTATCTTTATGATATATTTTAAAATTATATATTTAAAAAATTTAAATATGTAATTTTTAAATTTATTTAAACATAATAAATAATAAAGTTACTTAATTAGAGTTCTTATTAATTACAAATTTAACTAATGATTAATAAATTATCAAATCGGCTTAATATAAGAGTGAAAGACTACAACATTAGTCCGTGAGTATTCTCTTAGGTTGATGTTAACCAAGGTCATCACTTATTTATTTAAATTTTTATTTTATTTTTTAAAAGGTGATAACTAATAAATATGTAAAACTTTACTATTTTTTAACCAAGTGAACGTTTACAACACAAGAAAGTTATAAAACTTCAACATTAATACGTGACTTTCTTGAGTTGTTGTAAAATAGGATTGGCACTTATGAATCATATGATTTTTATGATTTATATAGAGTGGTGATTTCTACCATATCTTAAGTGTTGTTAGTTTCTACTATCGTTATTGTATTATTTTTGAATTATGTTTAAATATTTATTAAACATGTATTTAAAATTTATTTAAATATAATAATTTATAAAATTATTTAATTAGAGGTCCTAATAATAACAAATATGTGTCATGATTCTCTAATTATCAAATCGATGAACATATGATCACAAGACTATAATATTAACGTGTGACTCTCTTGGATTGTTGTTAACGAGAGTCGTCACTAATGAATAATTTGATTTTGATAACTTGTCGATGTTCACCACATCTAAGTGTTTAAGTCTTGATTGTCCTTATCAAAATACTTTCAAACTATATTTAAAATATCATTCAAATATGCAAAAATTTGGACTTAAAATTTAACTAATAAAATATGCCCAAATATAAGTAGTGATTCACAAATTATCAAACCAGCATAACATAGAGATGCAAGACTACAATATTAACACATGACTTTCTTAGGTTGATATTAACTAGGATCGATACTTATGAACTATATAATATTTACGATTTCTATGATACATTGATGTCTTCCCTGGTTAAAGTGTTTAGAGTTTTAACTTTCGTTACTAAAATATTTTCAAGTTACATTTAAAAAATTATTTAAATTATGTAGTTTAACTTTTTAAAAAACATAATAATTAATACGAAAAAGGTACGAATATACCCTTGAACTTTGATAAATGGTACGAATATATCCTTTGTCATACTTTAGGTACAAATATACCCTTGCCGTTAATGAAAAGGTTCATACATACCCCTAAACTTTGATAAATGATATAGATATACCCTCTGACATACTTTAGATACAAATATACCTTTGTATTAATGAAAAAGTGTATATATATATATACCCTTCTCACTAACGGCAGGACATGTGTCACAATCATGTTTATTTGGCCTTTTTAAATTTAATTTATCCCAACTCCACTCCAAAATAATTCTAATTTAACTCATAATTCGATCCAAATAATAACCCAAACTCGACCCGGTCTAATAGAAAGAGAAAGAGAAAATGAATATGTGTGAATAGAGATGCGTCTTGAAGGTTTTATTAGACCGGGTCCGATTTGGGTTATTATTTGGATCGATTTGTGGGATAAATTAGAATTATTTTCAGGTAGGGTAAGGATAAATTAAATTAAAAAGGGCAAATGAACAAGATTGTGACACGTGTCCTGCCATTAGTGAAAAGAGTATATTTGTACCTTTTTCATTAACGGCAAGAGTATATTTATACCTAAAGTATGACGGAGGGTATCTGTACCATTTATCAAAGTTCAGGGGTATATATGTACCTTTTCATTAACGATAATGGTATATTTGTATCTAAAGTATGAAAAAGGGTATATTTGTACCATTTATGAAAGTTCAGGAGTATATACATACCTTTTATCAATGGCAATATTTGTACCTAAAGTATTACGGAGGATATATTTGTACCATTTATCAAAATTCAGGGGTATATTCGTACCCTTTTCCTAATTAATATATATCAAAAAAGAAACTAGTCTATAGTGTGAACGATATTATTATAATGTGTCGATGTCTACTATAATTCAAGTATTTTGAATTTAGACGGTTGCTATTGAAATATTTAAAAATATTTTTGATTTGTAGTTTAAATTAATAAAATTACTTGGTTAAAAGTTTTGTTAATAATGAATATAAGTAATGATTTGAAAATTGCCAAATTGATGTAACATAATAGCACAAGACTGCAACATTAATGTGTGGTTCTTTTGGTTCATTGTTAACTAGGGCCGACTAATATGAATTATATGATTTTTATGACTTATATAACATGTTAGTGTCTACCATGTCTAAAGTGTTTTGAATTTGACTATTATTGGTAAAATATTTTAATATATGTTAAAAAATTACATAAATATATAGTTTAAATTTATTTAAACATAATAATTAATAAAATTACTTTTAAGGGGTCATATAATAACAAATATAATGATCCATAAATTATCAAATCAGTACTATAACATTTTATGGGACTATATTGAATTGTTGGGTATAAATAGCCACATTTTAAACTATTAATTTTTATAATATGTTGATTTCTATTATTTCTAAAATATTTTGAATTTTGATTATTGTTGTTGAAATGGTGGTAAATTATATTTAAAATATACTTAAATATGTGGTTTAAATTTACTTAAATATATTACTTGATAAAACTACTTAATTATAGGCCATATTAATAACAAATATAAGTTTATATTTATAATATATATTTAAATAAAATTTTAAAAATAATTATAAATTCAAATTAATATTAATTCAAGTTATATTTTACACACTGTCTGTCATAAATTACTCCATATTTCTCTATTTCTTCACCTACCACCAAACGTATTTATTATCTAGTTAAATTATCACACCTAATCCGCACCCCCTACAAATGGTATCAGAGCCCAGTTATTTAAAAAATACAGAAGTAGTATACATGTTTAAATTTACGTGTTTATGAATTTAGATTGGATTTACTTGACAATAATTAATCAATATTAATTATGAGAAGACCATTTAAAAACAGAGAAGCTTTTAGAAAAATAAAAGAATCTTTAATTAGTAATTATTCAGAATATATAAGTCTAAATAAAACAAAAGAAAACCCACAAAGATTAGCTTACCTAATTACCTTAATATCTAGTATTGAAGCAAAATTAATAATCCATTTAAAATCTAGAAGAATGAGACATATACCACCTAATTATGATAAAATTAGATTTAGATATCCGCCAAAATACTATAAATACGGCTAAAATGAATAAAATACAGAAATAAAAAGAACTAAAACAAACTATTTCTGAAAAACGTAAAGAATTAAGAATAAGAATAGAAAGATTAAATTATAATATATTTGCCGGAGTTAGTAAAAACTCAATAAATGCACAAAAGGATGAAATATCAAATTTAGAATCACAAATAGATAGTTTAGAATATATATATCAACATGAACTATTTACAATAAAATGAACAAAGAAGAATTTATAATAGACGAAAAAATATATGAAAATCACGAAGGATTAAAAATAAGAATAGTATTTTCTAATCTAGGAAGAAGATATAAGAAAATAGGCGAACATTTATATTTAATGTTAGAAAAAGAAGAATTAAAATTAGAAGATAAATTGGCAGCTATGGTAAGAATAGAAAGAGAAAACGAAGAAATAGATAGAAAAAAAAAATAGAAAAAATAAAACAACAAACTACAGAAGAAATATGAAAAATAGAAGAAATTAAAAATAGTAGGATTGTTGAATTAGAAAAAGAATTACAAATGTTAAAAGATCTGTATGAAAAAAGACAGAAAGAAAAAAAAAGAAAAAGATAAAGAACAAAAATTATTAAACGAGATAAATCAATTTAAAGAAAAACTAGAAATAGACAATAAAGAAATAAAAAACAAGGAATTAGAAATAAATAATATAGATGTTGAAAAAACAGATAATTATGATTCAGAAGATAGTGAAACCTATACAGAAATATTAACAAATACAAAAAATTTAGAAATCAATGAAAAACAAGAAGTAATTAATGAAGAAAACTTAGAAAATATCAACACAGAAATAAATACTCTTGATAAAAAAGGAGATCAAAATATAATACCTAGTACATCAGAAATAAAGAAACCTACATATTATAAGAATAAGTTTAAAAGATATAATCTAAAGAATGAATATGACAAATGGACACCAAAATAAATAGTTAATAAAAATTATAACTTTTTAGACTTAGATTGTGTAATAGATACAGAAAAAACGATACAATTATGGATAGGATATATGACAAAACAATTATTAGATAATAATATAAGTGTAACAGATGCACCAGAATATATAGAAAGAACACTAATAGGAACAGTGAAATTATGGTTTTTAAATCTAACTGAAAATCGTAAAAGAATATTAAGAACTGACAAACCTACAGAAGGAATAATATTAACACCTATAGAATTATTAAAAAAATATGAAACAGCTATAAAAGACGAATTTAGTAGCATGACAACAACAGAAGAAGAACAAAATGAAGAGAAAGATATAAATAGGAATTTAATGTTAAAATTAGCAATATGTAATATGTGTTACATAGATGAATATACTTGCGCATTTAAAGAATATTATTATAAAGGAGCATATAATATAGAAGAAAGTAAAGAAATAAGAAAATTATATTTTAATAAATTACCTGAACCATTTAGTTCAAAAATAATAAAAAGTTGGGATGAAACAAAAATAGTAGATACTCTAGGAGCAAGAATAATTTTTTTACAACAATGGTATAGAAACCTATGTGAAAAGTACAGAGAAGAAATAACATTTTTTGTTAGTACTAATTACTTCAATTGTAATTAGTACTAATCTGCAATAACATTTTTGTTAGTACTAATTACTTCAATTGTAAATGTAAAATTTAATATATTCAATACTAGTCTCCGAATTTCTTTTGTTGTAATTGAATTTTGTATTTTCTTTGTTAGCCACCAACGTACTTGTGTATTATCTGTTCGTACAATAAACTTGTTGTATACAATATATGGCTCAAATGCTAATAAACATTTATATAATGAGCATAATTCTTTTCTATTTATTTCCCATTTTATTTCTGTTTCATTAAATGTACCTGAGTAGTATCTACAGTGGTGTTCTAATTTTTCCTCTCCATATTTATATTTAAGTACTCCTCCATAACTACATTCACTAGCATCTGCTTCTACTATATTTATAAATTTTCTATTTTCATCTGGAAATTGTAACTTTGGTAATTCTTTACAAAGTATTTTTATTTTTTGAACTTGTTTTTTATCTTCTTCGTTATAATTATATTCTACATCCTTTTTTAATTTTTTCTGTAAGGGCTTTAGATTTTCTGCTAATTTTGGTATATATTCTCTAACTTGGTTTACTAATCCTAAAGATGATTGTAATTTCTTTTTTGTATCTAATTTTTCTTTCGAATTTATTATTTTTTGTACTATATGTTGTTGCATTTTTACTCCACTTTTATCTATTTGTATTCCTAAAAATTCTATCTGATTTTTCATAATTTCAGCTTTCTTTTTACTTAAACTTATTCCCGATTTTTCTATTATATCCGTAAATTGTTCCAATAATTTTAAATGTTCTTCTTTGGTCTTTGTATATAATAGTATATCGTCTATATATACTATACAATTAGGTAGTTGTTTAAAATAACTATCCATAAAATGTTGATATCTACCTGGTGCATTTTTATATCCAAATGGTAGTACATTTCATTCATAAAATCCTTGTGGTACCGTAAATGTGGTTAATTCCTTAGATTCTTCTTCTAACTTTAGATGGTAAAATCCTGATTTACAATCAAATTTACTAAAATAATTATATCCTTGTATCTGTCTTATTTTTAATATCTTATTTGGTATTGGGTAATTATAAGTTATTGTTTTTGCATTTAAATTTCTATAATCAATAACCATTCTACTTTTTCCTCTTTTTTGTTCACTATGTTTATTTACTATAAATGCTGGGCTATTATGTTTACTATTACTTTTTTGTATATATTGTTTTTCTAATAATTCTTCTATATGCATTTTAAATTCTTTTAAATCATCAAAATTATATGTTAATGGTTTCTGGGTTATTATGCTATTTTTATCTATTAATTCAATTTTTATAATCGTTTTATGTTTTTCCCATCCTTTTAATGGATCTTCACTATATAATTGTTCTAATTTTTTCTTAATTATTTCTACCTTATTTATTGAAAATTTAGTTATTTCTGTTTTATTTATCGAAAATACGACTAGTTCTATTGTATCTTCAGTATTTTTTATATTTTCTAACTTTTGTGTAATTTTTTCACTTCCTTTTATCCAATCAGTTTTCTTTCTTATTTTATTATTACCTCTTTTTGCTCTTACTTTCTGTTTACATGGTGTTGTAAACCACCAATCTGTTCTAGTTATTATATATGGGTATAATTTATCTAAAAACGACATTCCTAAAAGTATATCTTTTGATGTTAGTTCATAATTATAAATTTCTTCTATTGTTAATATTTTATCCCATACTTGTGTTTTTACATTCTTAGCTTTGTAAGTGATTAAGCTCCCTTCGTTATTAAATCCTTTAACTATTATTGGTGTTTTTAATTTATCCCATTTACTTTCTGGTAAGCAATTATATCTACATAAATTAGCTTTTGCTCTTGTATCTATCATAGGCGTATAATATCTACTGTAATATCCTTCTACTACTATCTTCATTAATACATATATTTTCATTTTATGTTAAAGCTCTTCTTAAGAATAATTTCTCTCTGTTATATGTTATAGTTAATTGTGTATGTTCTATATTATATGGTTTTACTTGTTCTAGCCATTTTATTCCTAATATTATGTCTGTTTTTTGCATTTCTTCTTTTACTTCAAATTCTATTTTTATTTTTCTTATTCCTATTATTATTTCTTTTTCTGCTATATTTTTAGTATTTATTAAACTTCTTGGTAGATCTGGGCATATATTATTGTCGGTTTTTATTTCCTCATTTTTTACTAGATATTTTGCTATATAATTTTCTTCTTGTCCTGTATTTAAGAGTATTAAATATTCTTTTTCATTTACCTTTCCTGTTATGTAATATTGGTTTGAATTATCCATTGAACTTGTTTCATAACTTATTCTTTTTGATGAGCTTGATGATTCCGGTTTATCATAAGCTGTTCTTTTTGTTGTACTTATTCTGTCATTTATTATTTCTAGATTTTCTTCTACATCTATGTCTCTATAGCTATAATCATTATAATCTATTGTTTTTACAAATTGTTCGAATGGGCTATCTATTTGTATCTTGTTAATCTTATTTTTTCCTGTTATTTTATGTTTTGTTGTTAATACATATAAATTTTTGCATCTTGCTGTAAATATTTTACTTCCTGGGGTTAATTCTATTCCTGATATCTTCCAATATAATACTAGTGATTTATCTATATTTCTATCCGTTACTGCTACTGAATAATTTGCACTTATTATAAATTTAAATTTTTGGTATATTAAATTTCCTTTTATGACAGTTATTATACTTTTTTCTATAGGTTTTATAATTCTATCATCTGCTAAATATAATTCTATTGGTGTATCTATTCCTTCTCTAAAACATGCTTTTATTAATATTTCTGTACCTCCAAGGTGTACATATTTTATTGGGTCTCTACTTTTTATATCGTTTATCTCTTTATTAATTATTCTTTTTGTTACTAGTGGTATACTAGCTTTACCTTTTGCATATCTACAGTCTATTACATGTTCCTTTTGGCTTACTACATAATATTCTTCCTTTTTTCTAGTAAATATATTTTTTATTGTTGGTATTTTAAATATTTTTTCTACACTTAAGTCTAACTCTTTTCCTTTTATTTCATCAAATACATTGTTATCAAATATTATTTTTTGATCTGTTCCTTCGTCATTTAAATATTCTTCTTTTGTTAATATTTTTATATCTTCTTCAGTCATTTAATTCGTCTAATTCACTATCTATTTCGTTATGTGTTTCATTCTCTGAAATTTCATATATACTGTCTTCACTTTCTAATTCATAATCTATGTAATCTATCTGCATATATTCTGTGTTTTCTATTTTTATTTCTGATATTTGTTTATTTTTTGGGTTTTTAGGTAATTTACAATCTCTAGCTAAATGTCCTATTTTTCCGCAATTATAACAAGTACATTCCTTTATAGATTTCTTTTTCCTATATGGTCTTTTATGTTTATAATTTTTTACATAATATCTTTTTCTTGGTTTCTTATACTTATATTTTGATTTTTTGTATTTCTTATATTTCTTATGTCTTTTTCTTTTCTTATAATATCTTTCTTCGCATCCAAATTGAGGTGCTATCTTGTCTTTGCAACATGCTAAATTTCTTATTAATGTTTTTTCCATTTTTATTTCTTCTCTGTACTTTTCACATAGGTTTCTATACCATTATTGTAAAAAATTTATTCTTGCTCCTAGAGTATCTACTATTTTTGTTTCATCCCAACTTTTTATTATTTTTGAACTAAATGGTTCAGGTAATTTATTAAAATATAATTTTCTTATTTCTTTATTTTCTTCTATAATATATGCTCCTTTATAATAATATTCTTTAAATGCGCAAGTATATTCATCTATGTAACACATATTACATATTGCTAATTTTAACATTAAATTCCTATTTATATCTTTCTCTTCATTTTGTTCTTCTTCTGTTGTTGTCATGCTACTAAATTCGTCTTTTATAGCTGTTTCATATTTTTTTAATAATTCTATAGGTGTTAATATTGTTCCTTCTGTAGGTTTGTCAGTTCTTAATATTCTTTTACTATTTTCGGTTAGATTTAAAAACCATAATTTCACTGTTCCTATTAGTGTTCTATCTATAAATTCTGGTGCATCTGTTACACTTATATTATTATCTAATAATTGTTTTGTCATATATCCTATCCATAATTGTATCGTTTTTTCTGTATCTATTACACAATCTAAGTCTAAAAAGTTATAATTTTTATTAACTATTTGTTTTGGTGTCCATTTGTCATATTCATTCTTTAGATTATATCTTTTAAACTTATTCTTATAATATGTAGGTTTCTTTATTTCTGATGTACTAGGTATTATATTTTGATCTCCTTTTTTATCAAGAGTATTTATTTCTGTGTTGATATTTTCTAAGTTTTCTTCATTAATTACTTCTTGTTTTTCATTGATTTCTAAATTTTTTGTATTTGGTAATATTTCTGTATAGGTTTCACTATCTTCTGAATCATAATTATCTGTTTCTTCAACATCTATATTATTTATTTCTAATTCCTTGTTTTTTATTTCTTTATTGTCTATTTCTAGTTTTTCTTTAAATTGATTTATCTCGTTTAATAATTTTTGTTCTTTATCTTTTTCTTTTTTTTCTTTCTGTCTTTTTTCATACAGATCTTTTAACATTTGTAATTCTTTTTCTAATTCAGCAATCCTACTATTTTTAGTTTCTTCTATTTTTCGTATTTCTTCTGTAGTTTGTTGTTTTATTTTTTCTATTTCCTTTTTTCTATCTATTTCTTCGTTTTCTCTTTCTATTCTTACCATAGCTGCCAATTTATCTTCTAATTTTAATTCTTCTTTTTCTAACATTAAATATAAATGTTCGCCTATTTTCTTATATCTTCTTCCTAGATTAGAAAATACTATTCTTATTTTTAATCCTTCGTGATTTTCATATATTTTTTCGTCTATTATAAATTCTTCTTTGTTCATTTTATTGTAAATAGTTCATGTTGATATATATATATTCTAAACTATCTATTTGTGATTCTAAATTTGATATTTCATCTTTTTGTGCATTTATTGAGTTTTTACTAACTCCGGCAAATATATTATAATTTAATCTTTCTATTCTTATTCTTAATTCTTTACGTTTTTCAGAAATAGTTTGTTTTAGTTCTTTGTATTTCTGTATTTTATTCATTTTAACCGTATTTATAGTATTTTGGCGGATATCTAAATCTAATTTTATCATAATTAGGTGGTATATGTCTCATTCTTCTAGATTTTAAATGGATTATTAATTTTGCTTCAATACTAGATATTAAGGTAATTAGGTAAGCTAATCTTTGTGGGTTTTCTTTTGTTTTATTTAGACTTATATATTCTGAATAATTACTAATTAAAGATTCTTTTATTTTTCTAAAAGCTTCTCTGTTTTTAAATGGTCTTCTCATAATTAATATTGATTAATTATTGTCAAGTAAATCCAATCTAAATTCATAAACACGTAAATTTAAACATGTATACTAAATCCAATCTAAATTCATAAACCCGTAAATTTAAACATGTATACTACTTCTGTATTTTTTAAATAACTGGGCTTTGATACCATTTGTAGGGGGTGCGGATTAGGTGTGATAATTTAACTAGATAATAAATACGTATTCCACTCACCCACCCCACCCCCGCCCGCCCCTCCGCCCCGCCCTTTTGTTCAAAATTCGTCAAAATAAAAGGAAAATTCAACAAATAAACAAAAAAGAAAAATGTCTACTCACATGTATTGATAAGCCCCCCATTTGTTGGAAATAACTAAGAAATTAATAAGGTAATTTTAAATTTAAGAGAAAATATGATTAGACTATTTTCCCTTATTAATATATTCATTGTACAATATATTTCATAAACATCTTTTAAAAATAAATTAAATATTTTTTGTGTAACAAATTTTAAAGATATAATACTAAACAAATAGAAAAATATTTTTTGTGTAATAAATTTAAATTAGATGTTTTTTATGTAACAAAAAAAATAAGCATAAATGTTTGTGATAAACCCAAGTTGGATAATCACTAGTAAAATATTCTTCAGTTTCATCCTCCACATATATTACATCAGTGAGCTTAATAACTATAACTATTTGTCCAGACGAAATAATATATCCAAGAAGTTAATTATGTGATTACATTCGTATGCAATTTCTTACCACGAGTTAAAATTTCTTGTAGCAAATATTAAAAAGGATCAACTCTAAAAGTGAACATTATATTATGTCTACGTAGCGATTAAATTCTTTTATCGTAAAATCAAACACTAAGTTTCATCAAAATAATATTTTTGCCGGTCTAATTAAATGAGACATTTAATCATTTGATTTAATTTGATACAATTTTACTGAGTCTTACAAGTAAACTTGAAATATAATTTAAATAGGATAAGTGATTATAATGTACTTATTTTTAATTAACTAATTATAGCCGATTGAAACAAAATTTTAATGGGTCTAAATTAAAGTTTTATCTTGATGAAGTCTTTTGGTAATTGTTATTGCACCCAAACATTATTTATTGGAACAATGCTTTTATGGTCTGTTATTAAATTGAATTAACTAATAATTATTGTAAATGTAATTATTGTTAGTTGAACAAGGATTAACAATTGAACATAATTATTACAAAAGTGTATCTATATGATAGTATCTAAACAAATAGATGATAAAATTTAATTACTTTTAATCAATTATACCAAATTTAAACAAATTAACTTCACTAAGTGTTACGTTATATTCATTCCATATTAATATCTTTATTGCAATGACGTTGATAGAAACGACACCTCTTTACAAAGAGAAAAATGAATAAATTAAATTTTAATTATTTTTTTTACTTAATTATCGATTAGCAGATTTAGCTTGTATGAACTGTTATTGGGTTGGTACCAATAATGATAGATGTTTCAGTATCTTAAGCATACATATATATCCATGGTTAAAATTAATCACATAGTCGACGATTCAATTCAATTCTATAACTTGTAAGTTTTAAATATAATTTTTAAAAATAAGTAATTATATTATCTTTGATTAACTAATTATATCAAGTCTAAGTAAAATTTTAATAAGTCTCACAAAAGCTTATTCAAATCAAGTGTTATGAGAATTATTATTTGACTAAAGGTATTTATTATTTGTCTCAAATCAATTTCACAAAATCTCACATGTAAATTTCTAATATAACTTGAATCAATTTTTTGTCAAGTCTTACTATAGCGTACTTTTATTTTCTTAGTAACATATTTGGTCATGTATATATTTTAGATGAGAATAGAAATAAATCTATGAGAATTTAGAAATAATGAAAATATGAGAATTAATTATTCCTTTTCCATATGAAATTTGGGAACTAGTACCATATATGACTAATTCTTTCCAAGGAGTTGGGAATAATATTGAAGAAAGTATTCAAATTTTAGGTGAAAGGGTAAAAGTGTATAAACTAGTTAATCACGACTAGACATGTCTTAATGGGAGATAAATTAAGGGGAAAGTACAAAAATAACACCTAACTAAAATAATTTCACAAAAATAGCACCTAAAACTAAAAATTCGGTAAATAGCCACTCCCATACGCTTAACTACATATAACCAGAAATGCGCCCAAATCAAAATATAACTCACAATTTCCTTTTCATTCAAACTCCTAATTCTCTGTCCCATTACCTTTTTGATACTCATCTTTACCTTTTTATTCCACAAACTTTTGTATAAATCTCTAAGAATCTGCATTCAATTAGTTTCATATAGTTTTTCACCAATAAATGATAAATCATCCTCAATAAATTCATAAGCAGATAAAGGATCGTCTTTCACCACTTTCTTGCTTGCTTTTTCATTCGATGAACCCGATTTTTCCATCATTTTCAACAAAAATCTCAAAATCAAATAGAGGATTTCGAAGCAAGGTAAGAATTTTTAGGAGGGTTATGTGGTAGAAAAGTGTAACAAAAGAAGATTTGTTGATATCAAACTACAGAGTAAAAATATACTCCCGATTTCTATCTTTTTTTTTAAATTGTTATTTGTCTTAGCTGGGCGGTTAATAAAAAATAGCTACTGTATATTCTTGCACCTACTGTATCAATGTGGTATAAAAGTATCAATCTAGTATACAAAAAGTATCAATTGGATATATGGTACTGTATATGCTTGCATATACTGTATTAATGTGGTATAAACGTGTATCAATCTAGTATAAATGAGTATCAATTGGATATATGAACACTGCATATGCATGCATAGATTTCCTTTCTATCTTGTTATAAAAGTGTATCAATGTGGTATAAAAGAGTATCAATTGGGTATAGGATCCCCTCTTTCTTTTTTAAAAAGTGTATTAATGTAGTATAAAAGTATATCAATAGGGTATAGAAACTTCACGTGGCCGACTGGGCAAATGCCTAAAAGAGGAAAATAAATCGGATCGACTGACTACAATTGTCCATATTTTCAAATTGTGGGCCCTTTTTAAAAAAAATGATCGGCCCATGTCCTTTCCCCATAAATTAGTGTGTCAATTGTTTTTTGCAAATAAAGAACACAAACATTTAAACACTTCAATACTCTAAAATAATGCATTTAATGAAATAGAATTTTACATGAAGCACAATCAGATCAAAAGCTCAATAAGGATAAGAGTTAATTTACATGCACCAAAATGTGGCAACACAACTTGCTCAATAGTTGGAGTAATGCACAAGTATGGGCAGAGGCTGATTCCCATTTATATACTTAGGACGTCCTATTACTTACTTTAGGAAAATAATTCACTTATTGGTTTACTCAAAAAAGTGTAAGACAAAGTACAAGTCTGGAAAAGGAAGTTGTTGTCTTACAGAGGAAAGGTTGTTCTCATCTCTAGTTTATTTAAGAGTAAATATATAATTACCCTATTGATGTTGGCCGAGATTTTTAAAAAGATACCTAAACTTTCAATTCGACCCATTATCTCACGATTCTTACTTAATCCGTTGTAAACACACCATTTTTCGCTGAATCTCAGTCACAACAAGGAGAGTGAAATACACGCGCCAATCAGGTGCTGCCACGTGTCAAATACGTTTAATTTATATATTTTTTTATTTTTTTAATAAAATTTTACTTTTTATTTAATTTAACACCCCACCCCACCCCACTCCCTCTTCCCCCACCCCACCCCATCCAGCAACTCCCCCCAGCAGCTCTCCTCCACTCCCCACCCCCACCCCCCATCCAACACCCCCACCCCATCAACATCTCCCCCAAACACCCCAACCTTCCTCCGTCACTATTCTTTCTCCCCGTTCATTTTTTTTTTCAAATCAATTTAAAAAATAATTTTATGATTGAATTGAGAGTTTTATGATAGAATTGAGTTTTAAAGATAGTTAAATGATATGATTTAACTGAAAAATTGAGCTTTAATGATATGATTTAAAAAAAAAAGCTTCAATGGAGGAGCTTTAATGGTGACATTGTGTTGAAGAGATTTAATGGTGTTGAAGAAGATATTGTCTAGAAAAAGAAATGGTGGGTAGTTAAATGATATGACTTAGTTATAAAATAGAACTTTAATGAATGATTTTTTTTTTTAAACAAAGCTTCAATGGAAGCTTTAATGGTGAATTGAGTTGAATAAGAAAGAGTGGGTGGGTTGGGGTGGGGGGTGGGGGGGTGGAGCGGAGAGGGGGTAGGGATAATTTTAAAAAATAAATAAATATATTTTTTTAAAAAAATATAAATTATATATTAAATTATTTTACACGTGGCGGCTTTTAATTGGTCAAAAAGTCAAATTCAAGCCCTTTCACACGCCTGTGGCGCGTGTATACATGCAGAGGGTCAAAATGGTGTGTTTGCAATGAAATAAAGAATAATCGTGGGGTAATAGGTCGAAGTTAAAGTTTAGGTGTCTTTTTGCAAATCTCGGACAAGATCAGGGGGTAATTATGTATTTACTCTTTATTTAAAAGCATTCTCATCCATTTGTTATCAATAGTAGTTCCTCCTAAATGTGTTCTTAATGAACTACACAAGATCTTTGCTCAGCTTTATTGAAGTAATAAGGAAAATAGCATAAGCATACATTGATCATCATGGAATACATATGTTTGCAAAAACAGGAAAGGGCTTATGATTCAAGTCAATGTTTGATACCTCCAAGCTATGTTTGCTAAAACAGGTGGAGGTTCAGAATTGGTAGATCACTATGGAAAAATTTATATGGAACAAATATTTTAGAAAGTAGATTTCCACCCTAGTGCAATGAAAAGGGTACTTACGAGTATGAAAAATGATTTGGAGAACAAAGAGATTATTGAAAATGAGATGCGATGAGTTCCTAAAAGTAAATACATCTAGCATATGATTTGATAACTGGATAAAATTAGAAGGTCTATATCAACTGTTGGGTTCATAGTAATGAAAAAGTGTGAATGGAAAAATGGAGAAAAAAAATGGTGGAAGAAGGAGACACCAATTTAGAAGGTGTACTCCCAAATTGGAAAGTTCACTAATTCTCCCATATTGGTGAGAGAATGGAACTTTGGAGTATTTATAATGATGAATACTTAATCCACATGGCAAGTGAGGCAAGAAATAAGAGATGCCTCGCGCCGTCGTCGTCGCTCGCTCGGCCTCGGATTTGGATTTGGATTTGGACCGATCGATGAGATCTATTTTTTAGACAAACTTTATTTGAATTCCGAAGAATGCCAAAGGGAAACGCAGTAGAATTTTTCTGCACAATGTTTTTGACTCCACATATGCATACAGATGCCACTGTTTACACTGTTTCAGCGAATAGTTGTGATGTTTCATCGCGGAATGCTGAAACGTTTTTTGATGAATGCAGGAACAGGTGCTGGTTCAAGTGAACTGGTACACTACTTCATGAATTCCTGCAACACTTCATCGAAATGGTGCCACTGTTTCGCGAAAAAGTGCACTGTTGCAGTAAAATACTGCACACTGGTTCAGCACTAATGAAATACTGCAGCCATGTAATTTTTCAGAATAGACACACCTTTAAGATTGAACCATTGCCACCTTTTCAAAGGGGCATCTTGTGGCTATATAAACCTGATTTCATCCACAGGTTTAGGATACAAAAAATTTTCAGAATTACAAGCTTCTTCTTCTTCTTAAAAATACTCTAAGTATGATCATTCAAACCGTGAGTGTGTTCGAAGAATCCGCCTATTTGAGGTACCGCTATAGTCGGATTGAAGGCCATTTTATCCTGGGAGGAAGATTCCATAACCTCGTGTACAGTGAGGGGGATTATTTCCTTAAGGAAAGTCCGTGAATTCGGATGACTTGGCCTTAACAATTTCTGTTTCATCTATATTTCTGAAATATAAAATACACCTCTTGTAAAGATTATTTTGATCTTGTGTTGAGGGTATTTGTTCAACTTCACTGTGTTCTTGTTCATACTTGAACTCGAGTTGAAGTTGTTATTCTATTATACATATTCTACCTACCCGTATTGTGGAAAATAACAATCTTAAGAAAATAAATTTACAGAATCTGTATTGCTTGTTTTTGGAGATTAAAGCTTAGGCTTTCTACTCTGCTTGAATTTAACTAGTGATTAGAAGACATAAAATCTTCATCACAAGTTAAGGTTCATTCGGTTGATGATTCGAAGTAATAAAAACTTCATCGTTAACTAGAAACAAGAAGAATTGTTTCAAGTTATTTAACTTTATAAATAGTATTCTGAAAAATACTAAGTTTTTTGTCTTGTGGTGACAGGAGAAATGACAACTGAAAGTCAAATGATGGATGCGACAACGTCTTTGGGGGCAAATAATATTGCCACATCAAGTCGCACAAATGCTCCGCCAACGATGGCACCGGCGGAGAAGCCCGAAAAATTTTCTGGCATTGACTTCAAGCGGTGGCAACAAAAGATGTTCTTTTACCTCACCACTCTATGTCTACAATGGTTCACTAGCAAAGACGCTCCTGAGGTGCCCGAGGGAACCTCGGACAAAGACCGCTTCGTTATTGTAGAAGCTTGGAAACATTCGGATTTCCTTTGCTGGAACTATATTCTGAGTGGTCTCCAAGACGACCTCTACAATGTCTATAGTGGAACCAAGACATCAAAGGAACTGTGGGGGGCACTTGAACGGAAATATAAAATGGAGGATGCGGGAATTAAGAAATTCCTTGTTGTACGGTTCCTGGACTTCAAAATGATTGATAGCAAATCTGTTGTCTCTCAAGTACAGGAGTTGCAAGTCATCATACATGATCTCCTAGCAGAAGGTTTAATTATGAATGATGCTTTCCAAGTAGCAGCGATAGTTGAGAAGCTACCACCTTTGTGGAAAGACTTCAAAAACTACTTAAAGCATAAACGCAAGGAGATGATCGTTGAAGATCTTATTGTCCGACTTCGTATTGAAGAGGACAATAAAGCTACCAAAAGAAGGTCAAAGGGAAATTCTACAATGAATGGAGCACATATTGTAGAAGATGGCCAAAACAACTCGAAGAAAAGAAAGAAAGTTGAACATGGAAGCAATCAACCCAAGAAAAAGTTCAAGGGAAAATGCTTCAACTGTGGAAAAATTGGCCACAAGTCCACAGATTGTCGAGCCCCAAATAAAGGCAAGAAAAAGGACCAAGCGAATATGATTGAGTCCAACAAAGAATATGATGATTTGTGTGCTATGTTCACGGAATGCAACTTGGTAGGGAATCCACGCGAATGGTGGATGGATTCTGGTGCCACATGCCATGTTTGTGAAAACAAAGAGTTGTTCTCGTCATTTTCTCCAGCTCAAGCAGAAGAAATGCTTTACATGGCCAACTCCGCTACTGCTAAGGTGGAAGGAACAGGAAAAATTTGCCTAAAGATGACTTCCGGCAAGGTCTTGACACTGAACAATGTGCTATATGTTCCGGAGTTACGTAGGAACTTAATTTCTGTTTCACTCCTAGATAAGAACGGATTCAAATTTGTAACCATTTCTGGAAAAATTATAGTTAGCAAAGGAGAAATGTATGTAGGAAAAGGCTATCTCACGGAGGGCCTTAATAAGATGAATGTAATGACTGTTGAAATGAATAAAAGTTCAAATTCGTCTTATTTGCTTGAGTCTTATGATTTATGGCATGAAAGTTTGGGCCATGTTAATTACAAAATGTTACGAAAACTGATTAACTTAGAAGTTTTGCCAAACTTTGAGTGCAATAAATCAAAGTGTCAAACGTGTGTGGAATCGAAGTATGCGAAGCATCCTTATAAGTCCGTTGAAAGGAATTCCAATCCCTTAGACTTAATACACACTGACATTTGTGATATGAAGTCAACACCATCTCGTGGTGGGAAAAAGTATTTCATAACTTTTATTAACGATTGCACTAGATACTGTTATGTCTACTTGCTAAATAGTAAGGATGAAGCAATAGATGCGTTTAGGCAATATAAGATTGAAGTTGAAAATCAGTTAGACAAAAAGATCAAAATGATAAGAAGTGATAGGGGCGGAGAATATAAATCTCCCTTTGCGCAAATATGTGTAGAGAATGGAATAATCCATCAAACTACGGCCCCGTATTCACTTCAATCTAATGGAATTACGGAAAAGAAAAATCGAACTTTGAAGGAAATGATGAATGCCTTACTTATAAGTTCTGATTTACCGCAAAACTTATGGGGGGAGGCTATCCTTACGGCCAATCGTATACTCAACAGATTTCCCCATAGTAAGACACAATCAATTTCTTACAAAAAATAGAAAGGAAGGAAACCTAACTTGAAATATTTCAAAGTGTGGGGGTGTCTAGCGAAGGTTCAAGTTCCTATACCTAAAAGGATTAAGATAGGACCTAAAATGGTAGACTGCGTGTTCATAGGATATTCTAAGAGTAGTAAAGCATGTCAATTTTTGGTTCATAAATCCGAACATTCGGATATTAGTGAAAATACGGTAATTGAATCAGACAATGCTAAATTCTTTGAAAACATTTACCCGTATAAAATTAGACATAAACAGTCTAGTGGAGGATCTAAACGACCTCGAGATAAACCAAGTGAGAATGTACATAATGAAGAAAATCCAAGACGTAGTACACGTCAAAGAACGTCAACTTCTTTTGGATCGGATTTTGTAACATTTCTCTTAGAAAATGAGCCTCAAACATTTAAAGAAGTGATGTCTTCGTCAGACTCATCCTTTTAGAAAGAGGCAGTCAATAGTGAGATAGATTCAATCTTAAGCAACCATACATGGGAATTGGTTGACCTTCCTCCCGGAATAAACCTTTAGGGTCTAAATGGATCTTCAAAAGGAAAATGAAGGCGGAGGGAACTATTGACAAATACAAGGAAAGACTTGTAGTAAAAGGCTTCAAATAGAAGGAAGGCCTTGACTACTTTGATACATACTCGCCAGTAACAAGGATAACCTCGATTCGAATGTTAATTGCTTGGCGGCGGTATATAATCTTCAAATCCATCAAATGGATGTGAAGACCGCATTCCTAAATAGAGATTTGGAGGAAGAAATATACATGGAACAACCTGAGGGTTTTGTGGTTCCAGGAAAAGAAAATAAGGTGTGCAAACTTGTTAAGTCACTTTATGGACTAAAACAAGCACCTAAGCAATGACATGCAAAGTTTGACCAAACCATGTTGGCAAATGGATTCAAAATAAATGAATGTGATAAATGTGTTTATATTAAAGACACTCCAAATCACCAAGTCATTGTATGTTTATATGTGGATGATAGGTTGATCATCAGTAGAGACATTTCTGACATAAATGCAACAAAACGAATGCTCGAGAGCAAGTTTGATATGAAGGACCTTATAGTTGCAGATGTGATCTTAGGTATAAAAATCCATCGAACTCCACAAGGGTTGGCATTGTCACAGTCTCATTATATCGAAAAGGTACTTGACAAGTTCAAGTATATGGAATTCGATATTGCCAAGACTCCATTGGATGCGAGCCGTGCACTTCGAAAGAATGAAGGTGAAAGTGAATCGCAATTGAAGTACGCAAGAGTATTGGGATGTTTAATGTATATAATGAACTGTACGCGACCAGACATAGCATGCGCTATTAGTAAATTGGGTCGGTACACGAGTAATCCCAACAAAACTCATTAGATGGCAATGAAAAGAGTTTTGGGGTATCTTAAATACACTCAAAATTATGCTTTGCATTATAATAAATATCCTGCGGTACTTGAAGGATATAGTGATGCAAATTGGATCACCGGATCGAACGAAGTAAAATCCACAAGTGGATATGTATTTACTATCGGTGGAGGAGCAGTCTCTTGGAAATCATCCAAACAGACGTGTATTGCTCGCTATACAATGGAATCTGAATTTATCGCATTAGATAAAGCCGGTGAAGAAGCAGAATGGCTCCAAAATTTCTTGGAAGATATTCCGTATTGGCCTAAGCCAGTGGCACTAGTATGTATACACTGTGATAGCCAAGCGGTAATAGGTAGGGCAAGGAGCATGATGTATAACGGTAAATCTCGTCATATAAGATGAAGACATAATACCGTTAGAGAACTTCTCTCTAGTGGAATTATCACTGTAGACTATGTAAAGTCAAAGTATAATGTGTCGGATCCACTTACAAAAGGCCTATCTAGAGAAGGAGTAGAAAGGACATCCAAGGGAATGGGTTTAAGGCCTAGGACAAGTCAGCATGGCGGTAACTCTACCTAGCAGACTGGAGATCCCAAGAGCTAGGTTCAAGGAGATCAAACAAAGTTGTGTCTGACAGGTTCAACATTGTCAAATACCCAACCCATTCTCATAATGTAGACAATGTAAAGTAAACAAGGATAAGACTTAAGGTGAAAAGTCTTTTAATGATTATCTAAATTTGGAAGATTTGACCAAATAGTTTAATCTACAGGATTGAACATTTAGAAATCACCTATGTGTGGGTGAAGTGGAAGCCGCTTCAAAGAGAATGTTAGTAAAAGCCTATTCTTTAAGCTCTCATGAAAACTGGGACGTGTTCATGGCTGAAAAGAATAAAACTGTAAGAACCATAAATGGTAAAAGGCTGGTTGTGTGACATGTGTTGTCTAGGTGTACATTAAAGCTCGACGGTTCAAAGATATCAAATCTACCGATTGACCGAGTGCATCCGATGCATGTTCACTACGGAAAGTTCAAAGGGAAACCCACTTATCCAGATGCAATCAGTCTTTGCTTGATGATCACATACTCGTCCGTAAAATTTTTATGAAAAATAGCCATTCCCCATTCATGTGGGGGATTGTTGGGTTCATAGTAATGAAAAAGTGAGAATGGAAAAATGGAGAAAAAAAATGGTGGAAGAAGGAGACACCAATTTAGAAGGTGTACTCCTAAATTGGAAAGTTCACTAATTCTCCCACATTGGTGAGAGAATGGAACTTTGGAGGATTTATAATGATGAATACTTAATCCACATAGCAAGTGAGGCAAGAAATAAGAGATGCCTTGCGCCGTCGTCGTCTCTCACTCGGCCTTGGATTTGGATTTGGATTTGGATTTGGATTTGGATTTGGATTTGGATTTGGATTTGTTTCGATCGATGAGATCTATTTTTTAGACAAACTTTATTTGAATTCCGAAGAATGCCAAAGGGAAACGCAGTAGAATTTTTCTGCACAATGTTTTCGACTCCACATATATATGCATACAGATGCCACTGTTTACACTATTTCAGCAAACAATTGTGATGTTTCATCGCGGAATGCTGAAACATTTTTTGATGCATGGAGAAATGCAGGAACAGGTGCTGGTTCAAGTGAACTGGTACACTACTTCATGAATTGCTGCAATACTTCATCGAAATGGTGCCACTGTTTCGCGAAAAAATGCACTGTTGCAATAAAATACTGCACACTGGTTCAGCACTAATGAAATACTGCAGCCATGTCATTTTTCAGAATAGACACACCTTTAAGATTGAACCATTGTCACCTTTTCAAAGGGGCATCTTGTGGCTATATAAACCTGATTTCATCCACAGGTTTAGGATACAAAAAATTTTCAGAATTACAAGCTTCTTCTTCTTCTTAAAAATACTCTAAGTGTGATCATTCAAACCGTGAGTGTGTTCGAAGAATCTGCCTATTTGAGGTACTGCTATAGTCGGATTGAAGGCCATTTTATCCTGGGAGGAAGATTCCATAACCTCGGGTACAGTGAGGGGAATTATTTCCTTAAGGAAAGTCCATGAATTCGGACGACTTTGCCTTAACAATTTTTGTTTCATCTATATTTCTGAAATATAAAATACACCTCTTGTAAAGATCATTTTGATCTTGTGTTAAGGGTATTTGTTCAGCTTCACTGTGTTCTTATTCATACATGAACTCGAGTTGAAGTTGTTATTCTATTATACAGATTCTACGTACCCGTATTGTGGAAAATAACATCAATAAATATGGTTTCGTGTTCATATACACCAAATAGTAGAAATTATTGAGAAATTCATAGAGGATGGATCCTGGAGGCAGGAGCTACGAGCCTACGACAAAATACAACTTCTCCCACCAAACTTAGTGGAGCATGTTAAACAAAATTCTGCTAACATGGAAGTATTTGATCATTAGGATCAACATGATGGAAGAGAACTACTTTAGGTAAATTTACTATAAATAAAACTTGAGATCTCATGAGGAGTAGAGCCAATGAGTCGCAATATTTTGATAAAATATAAGTGAAAAGGTTTTCATTCAATATATCCTTTTTCTTGTGGAGACTATGAAAAGCTGAATTGCCTATTGATGAAGTTTTGGGTAGGATTGATTTCTCAGTAGTATCAAGATGTTGTACTAGTCCTTAAATATGGGACCATCTTTTTCCCTCTAATAAATTAACAACAATAGTGTGGAAATATTTTTCTATCACAGCAGGACTATAGGTTGTCACCAGATTGTAGGAGGTTTGGGTAATGCCAAATTACAAACCACATATCTGGTTGCTCTGCAATAATATTATGGTATATATGGAAGAGGAGGAACACAATTGTGTATGGAGGATCATATACTTGCAATAGTCATTCATGACATTAACAATAAAAATCATCACTTTACAGGTCAAGATATCCATGGATGAAGAATATTTCAATTGCTTGGCCTCAACTATTTCAATATTCGGAAGAATATAAACCTATGTTGGAGGAAAGTTTGTTCATAAGGATACTGATCTAATAAGATGGTTCAATGCAATTTTGATGGTGTATTTAAGGAAATCTAAGAGCTGGATCTGTAAGCTTTAGTATTAGGAACTCTAAAGGTGATTTGATTAGTGCTAAGGGGTGAAAAGTACCTGATTCTACCATTTTAGTTGCTGAAGCTAATGCTATTAAATAGGGACTGGAATACAATGTTCTTAATTAGTTACTACCTGGAATCATGGAAACAGAATCCTTCTCTAGGTAGAACATATTGGAAGGTACCTGGGAGATGCCTTGGAATGTGGCTATGGAGGTTAAGTTTCACTACCCAACCTCGTTGTGAGTGACATCCACACTACTCACTCGCTAGGAGAATCAATAACCCGAAAGCAATAATCAAAACTTAAGATCAAACATGAAACTATCTCATTAAATAAGCGTCAATCTCTAAACGAATAAACGTAAGTACAAAGTATAGTGGAACCATTGTTCTTAATCAAGAAAATATTCCTAGGATCTGAAAGTCATTGTACCAAACTTCTAAGAGTGTCAAGAAAAAGGTCATACAACCCCAAAACTAGTAATAAACCATAATCCAGATCAAACAACTATGTCAACAGAGAGAGATTTCATGATAAGCCAGAACACGCTGCTCAACCTGAAATCTGAATCTCAGTTGTCGTAATTAAAGGTGAGGTCTCGCATGAGTCGTTAGAATATTTGCTGCACTCGTAAAAATAAATGCAGGTGTAGTATCAGCACACAAGAACAATAGTGTACTAATAGGGTCATTTGGCCAATCCAAGATGAAAATATAAATGCATAACTAAAATATAGTACAACCAACCAATTCATGCTCAACATATATACATTTAGCATACAAACAACAACAACAGGTCAAGCAACAATCAACATGGTATCACTAAGTCAAGTATAGTCAAGCTAAGTCAAACCAGTCAAGACAACTTATTAAGCATAGAAACATAATTTTTCCGTTCATTTATGGAACCAACAAACTCACCTGACCCTCATACATATACGCTAAGGGAATTTCAACCACCTTTAGCCATAACTTGCAGGGAATAATTATCATTCATGTACTAAATCAGGCTCAAGTGTCTGTCAACCTTATTTCACCAATAACCTCTATAAGAATACTTCAAATATCAAAATATTCCACAATTAGAAGTAAGCTCGGTCAATTCATTAAGCAAATAAGCATTTCATTGAACATATCAAACAACATGCATTAACCAGCAGGGGAAAATCCATGGTAGCGAGTGTGGGTTCCAGGAACTCACACTCGCTACCGTAAGGCTTATGCTTACATGAGAGAAATTGTCAAAACGTATAAATATTAATAAGTGGAAACCCATAAACAAATCAAAGGATAAATCAGTGGTAGGAAAGGAACCCCTTAGCAGTGTGTCTCTTGGGTAGTTGAATGTGGGTTCAATTCCCTATGGAGATTCTTATTTTTTTCCATTAAATTCTTTTCAACCCCTTTTTTTATTGGGAACCCACAAATTTGAAATTCTGAATCCGCCTATGTTAACCATCCACTACAAAATAGTTAGCATGCATATATAATACAAGTTAGATTAACTACAATACCATCACCTACCTCGAATTAAGCTTGCACAATCTACTAAGTCGGAGCCTTTCCTTTTCGTGTAATTTTTGTTTGCTCGTGGTCTAAAACATGCATATAAATGCATATATCAAGAAATGACCCAACATGTCGGAATTTATAATTCACACTCAACTACTAAGGACATGATCATGATTTTTTTCTTTTCATTCTAGGTTTTTTCTACCACAATTCACCTAAAATTATCAATTTCATGGATAAATTAGGTAATTAACTAAAATTAAGGGTCATTAAGCATTAATCAAACTAAAACCATTAGTTTATCCCTCAATTTCTCCATTGCACCAGCAATTTTCCAAATTCAGCCCTAAAACCCTCTCCGAGCTCTGTGAATTCAAGACTTTTAGGCTTACTCATCAATTACAAGTTAACAGAGATGAATTACTTACCTTAACGAAGCCAAATAACGAATATTTGATGAAATTCACCCTAGTTCGCCCTTTCTTTGCCCAAAATGAGTTTAGAAAATAATAAACTATTTTAGAAAAATATTAAATAAATCTACGGTTTTCACTGTTATGTCGGTACCCGACCGTTGTAGCAGTATTGACCACTTTGACCAACGTTACAGTGGTTATTTTAACGCTATAGAACTCACCTCTATGGCAGTGTCAATAGGACAAAAACTCCATATTCACCCAGAAATCTCATTTTTTACGACTCACCTTAATCTTGAGGCATCCCAAACAATGCCCTTTACACTAAGGTTAATTTCGAGAGTTTTACTTATCCAAATTCAATTTCGTAAAATTCAATGGATTTTTTACCATCTTAGCTAACTAGAAATTCATACCGAAGTCACTCATCCAGTCTGAATCAACACTAGATTTTTCTAGATCATATTCGCTTTAAAATCAATTGAAATTAGCCTAGTCTGAATTTTATAACTTCCAAATCGAAAGAAATTTGAACTGGAAATTTTAAACGTAGAACTCCTATGTAACAACGAAGAAGGTCATTACATTAAGATCACCAATTCCCTAAGAAGAGACAAGGTAGTGCGAATAATCTAAGTGTGCTGAGAGAAGTCCCTAACATATTTTTTCACTAACGTAACTTTTAATGTGCTGGTAAATTTTATGTACTACATTTGATGTAAAATGAGATACAAAAAATAGAGAATAAATAGATAATCAAGAAATGGTGAGATGAAGAAGAAAAAAAGAATAACCCTACAATTGTAGTAAATTAGAAATCAATAAAAATAGATTTCAGATCTTGAATTTGAACAAATAATTACATGATTAATTTAAGGGAGAAGAAATTCAATTCATACATGAATAATCTTACCAAAAGATATTCAATAAAGATCCAATATAAAAAAATAACGGATAAAACCCATAAATTTCACCAAGAGAGTTTACCAAAAAATATTGCCTACCTTAAATAATTCTTATCCTATTCTATTTGTAGTGCTAGGGTTTACTAAAATTGTAAAAGGACATAAATGACCCTCAATCTTATATGCATCATATCATGATCTAAAGAACCTAAAATATTGAAATCCTTTCATTGAATAAATACTTTCTGAACTTGCATCATTCTCTCCTTCTTGAAAAGAATTCGTTCTCAATTTCAAATCTTGAAAAATATAAAAGAGAATTATTACTCAAGCTAAAAGCTTAGCTTTCAAACAAGTTACATGTCATTTCCAAAAAAGTACACTTTTATGATAGAACCAAGAATCATAAAATCTCATACAAATTACTTTTCCAATATAGTACCAAGAACTTGAATCAATAATTATAAAATAGGTTAAAGAAACCAATAATTTTACAAATTATGTTTACAAGTGCATAATTCTAAAGAAGAAATCAAATTGTACGACAATCATAAGCTATTTTCTAAAAGAAACCAATAATTCTATAAGTGCATATTAGTCAAGAAGGAATGAACCATTTAATTGGAATCTACCAAAAAAAGGATTGTCAATTTTTTTAAAATTTTGACATTCTTTAAGCTCAAAAAGACTATCATCACACTTCTCATGCTCCATTTCAAGAGTACTACCACTAGGGGTGGGCGTGGAATAGTACAGTATTGTATTTTAAATTTCGGTACAGTAACTTCGATTTTCGGTATCTAAAAGAACAATACCATTACCATAACAAATTAGTTCGGTATGATTTGGTATTTTTAAATTCGATTTCAGTATTTTATGGTATGGTAATTTGGTAACCATACTTTATTTGATTTCGACTTACATATATTCATATAAAAACTATAACTTTAACCTTTAAAAATGTCGCAATCATATCAGACTAACAACTATCTTTATTAATCAATAACACAAAAGAACATTTTAATCACGATCGAGTAGTCCAAGATGCAAACTCTGAACAACATTACGAAAACTTAAGCATAGTACTCCTAAATAATAACCTTCCCAAAAATTTATAAATAAAAGTTATTTTATATTCAATTGGATAATGGATGAAATATAAATATATTTAATAATATTAAATATAATGTATATGGATTTTATATATTATTAAAAAACTTCAGTGCGGTATACGGTATTTCGATATTTATTGCATAAATACCAAATACCACAATAATTTAAAACTCCTACCAAATACCATATCAAATATCATAACATCCATACCGCGATATAAATTTTTTTAATTTCGGTATGGTATTCGATATATACCATACCATGCCCACCCTTAACTACCACCAAGCATATTCATATCCTTACAAGATAAGAAATTATTATAATAAAATTTACTTAAAAAAAGACATTCATTATTAATCACATTTTAGTGTTTCTTGTAGCTAAAGAAGAAATATATTCATTTTCATCACAAGAATTCAAGACAACACCATGTTTTTTTATATTTGACATACACTAGTTTGAAATATTTTAAGCTCACAATAAATAACAATTTTAGCTCCACAATTATATCAACTAATGTATGACAATCATTCATTTGTATATTGACACAAAGTAAAGAATCATCAATCTCATCAAAAGATAGTCTAACATTCGCACTCAAGTCACTATCAAGTTCATTTGAAGTAACTAGAGAGTTAGGATTAGCCTTTTTACCTTGATGAACACTTAAATAACCTTTTTTTATTTTTAAAATTAAGCTCACTCGCTGACTTAAAAAAGTAGTCCCAACTTGACTTGCTTCGTTCAATTCTTGAATTTTTTCATGTTGAGTCATTTTTTTTTGCTCTTCTTCAAGAATACCTAAAAAAAGGTGAAAACACCGGAAGAAGAAGAATTCAAAATGGTAGAGTTAGAATAAGAAGACGTCTCACTCACATTCTCTTGTCTCAATTTCTTATCTCTCACTTGCTTCACTTTTCTTATTTTCTTATCGTGCCAATCCACTGTCATTTTCATCTCTCTTTTCTTCTGTGTTTGTATCCACTCACTCACTTTATTCTAAATAACCTTTCTTTTTCTAATTTTTGAGTTGTCACTATTAACTCCCTTATTTTTCTCTTTCTTCTCTCTCTCACCCATTTCATTAGAATCACTTTTGAGTCATTGGGATGACTCTTCACTTTAATTTTTGACTTAGCATCGTCAAAAGTTTCAAAGACGTTACTTGAAATATTGAAATAACTTCACACATTAACTTTCAAGTTAGTAATCTTCACTTTCACTTTCGCATTTGTTAGTGAATATTTCTTAATACCAATAGGAGTTAAGACATACTTTTGTTCCCTGGAATTACAACAATAAACTTTGTCGAATTTCTATCAAATAAAAACTTTTTATGTTTGAACCAAGGAGCTCCTAAACATACCAAACAAGTAACCAAAGGATAGACATCACATTAAATTTTTCCTTAGTAACTTTCATGGTAAACAATGATCTTCGCCTCTTTGTCAACCAATCTTCCATCAAATTTATATTGTGAATTTTTCATATGATGATGTATATCCAACCATTCAATCAAAAAAATATCAATGAAGTTAGTATAATACAATTTATCTATATCTAAAGTGCAATCAAAAGTGCAACCACTCTCATATCCCTCTACAATGACTTCAAATTTAGTCAAACTTTTATAAGGCTCATGCTCCTTTTTTCTTCTAGAAGCACCACTATAATCATGAAAAACTTCACAATAACTTCTACTAAGTAGAATGATAAGATGAAATTCTTATTTCTCCATTGTTATCCAAACATTCATGGTAAATTCTTGTATCTATGTAAGACATAATTAAGAAAAAAAGTGTTTAGTATAATAATGAACCTCACAAGTTACTCCCTTACGTGTATCACTCATATATATATGCTCAATTTTCTTTCCACTCGTATATACACTCAAAGGTCGTTGACTTTTAAGACCACACTCAAATGAACTCACCACTCATGTCTTTTACCACTCAAAGATATCCCTTACATTTTATTTAGATGGTGGTTTGCCATGATTTTATAATGTACGGTACTACATGATATTGTATTGTACAGTACAATTGTAATGCCTCAAAAATGGGTCTCGAGATTCCACACGGGACTCAAGACTATGAGTAGCCTTAAGCTAACCCTGTTAGCCTTCTACTAAATCTGTGAGCTCATAATAGAGAAAACATAGATATATGATCAAAGCAAAAATGCAGAATTCTGTATAAGCTAAGCTGAAACCGTCTAAATACAATATCTTAAAATACTTATCTCAAGAGTCTGATAAATCAATACTGAAAATCTGAATTAAATCTAGCAGTCTGACAAGCCTCTACTACTAATAACTAGAGAGTCACTGGGACAAGTCCCCAGCTGACTTAAACTGACTAAAAATACTGAATCATCTATTATAATAAGCTGAAAAACTGAATGACTAAGTCCACGAACTATGAGGACTCACCAACTATCATGATGTAGATGGAGATGCTCGAAATCACTCATGCTGCTGAAACTGAGCACCTGAACCTACATTATAGGACAATATAGCACATAGACGTATATGTGGATCAATACTTCTGGATTGTACTGAGTATATAGGGGTGAATGCATAATTAAAATAATATCTCAACATTATTACAATTTGTAAAAGAATGCATGCTAAATGTAGATGACTCACATAAGATGGAATATCTAAAAACTATAAATCATAATCAAGAATAACAAAACATGTTGCATAAATCTAGTGAGTCATAACATTTAGTATATAAAAGTTGTACTGGTATTCTGTCTTTAAATCATATTATCTAAGTGTAGAAAGGATTCACTTTTGTATCTGTAAACTGAAAGCGGAAATCTCATAGCCAATGTCATATGTAAGGCAATATCTGAATAATATTGTGAGCCTTTACACTTAGTTTCTAAAAGCTTTTCTGTTAAGATTACTCTTTTCTATAGAGTGGTTCTTCTAACTGACATAAATCATGTGAGCTATCATAGAGTCCAACGTCTAGTTCTCTTATGGAAAAACCTCACGTTGGAGAGAGGTGTCATACTCTTGCCAAGGAATATAACCTAATCTAAGTGATCAAATCTGTAACTGTCATCCACATAGAAGTGGAGTTAATTTGAAACTGTACCTACATTGGCTAATAGTTCTAGGAAAGTTGGATGCGCTAAAACCACACTTCCTGCTCAGTGCTAAATACTACTCCCTTTAATTTGTATGCTAATTCTGTTGGAAATCCACTTTAAAACTAGTATAAAGGTTTATAAGGAAAACTAATGAGGCATCTTCCATGATGAACTGTAATCAAAATTGTAAAGTGGATTCTGTATTTAAACTGAGGATCAAAAGATCAAATCTTTTTTCAAAATCTGAATATATATGCTAGTCATAAGTTACTTAAAAGAAAAATCTTCTTGAATTATCAATACTCAACTAGGGGTTTAAAACCCATGCTATAAATTCATGCAACTTTATAGAAAATCATCATGATCAATGTACTTCTTGAAATACTTCAACAATATCAAGGTAATGGAAATAAAAAATCACAATATCATGCTTTAACTCAAATTGAAAATCTGTAAAATCATATAATACGCATAAGGATGTGAAAATAGACATGCAATTCAACATTTAAATCTCTTGTAACATCATAATCTTCAAATAATAATAATTGGGTATAAACTCTAATTGTAAATCATTTGAATTCAACTTAAAAAGATAGTTTTGGGCACAAGGACGAAAGAAGTGTCCTTGTTCATAACTCCATATACTTTAATTGATGCAATTGATGAGAACACTTGATTTTGGATTCCTATTTGTTCTCTTGAAGATGGGATTCTTGATTGTCTTGAATTGGAAACCTTGAATTTTTGAGTTTTCTTGGAGAAAGAATGGTGGAATTTGGATTTCTTGGAGATGAAGATTTGAGTTTTAGGATTTTCTTGGATAGTAATTTTGATGAAAATATGCATATAATGGTTAGAATAGGATTAATTTTATGTTTTACACGATTAGGGGGCTTAGGTAAAGTCTAAATTGCCCTTTTAAAATTTACTCGGAACTGGAAATCCCAATTTTGCCTCCCACTGCACCGCGCCGCTATTGTGGTGGCTTACTGGAAAAGGGATAATTGCCACTTTGGCCTCTGGTACGATGCAGCGTAATTGCATTGCACCACTGGAAAAGGACAAACGGGAACTGGAAATTCACTGTGACGTGGGCCAATCGTGGTGCTTCACTGAAAATCGGACAATTGCAATTTTGTCCTTTACCGCGACGCGGTGCCTGTCGAAATGCCCTACTATTTTTACTAAAATTGCCATAACTTCTCAACCAAGTATCAAATTTAGGCAAAATTGTTATCATTGGAAAGCTAGGCCTATTATCTACACATTAGTGTGTCTAGAGCTTGAAAATTCTATATTTACCAAGAGTTATTCATTTTTGAATCTAACCCTTGACATTCTAGGAGCAAAACTGACCTTGAAAAAGTATGGGGTATTATATTATCTCCCCCTAGGGAACATTTGTCCTCGAATGAGACTAGTTAAACTGAAGATACGGAGAAACTGAAGCTATAACTGATTATGCACAACCAAAGCACAACTAAACTGATTTGCAAATGCAAGGACTATTGAATGAATAGCTATATAAAGCTGAAACTTGGAATGAAAAAAGATGATCTGAGGAAACTTGTTACGTTGAGATGAATCTGAATCTGCAGCAAAAAGATGAGGGTATTTGGTTCGCATATCTTCTTCTGCTTTCCAAGTGGCTCCCTCAATGGATTGATTCCGCCAAAGAACTTTGACCATGGGAACTTCTTTGTTCCTCAGTCTATGAATCTGGGGATCAAGGATCTCAACTGGAATCTCTTCATAAGAGGGGCTATCGTGAATTTCTGTGTTTTCTAAGGGTACTACAACCACTGAATCACCAATACACTTCTTTATCAAGGACACATTAAACACAGGATGAACGGATGACAAGTCTGCAGGATACTCAAGCTTATATGCCACCTTTCCAACACGACTCAATATTCTAAAAGGGCCAACATAGCGGGGATTAAGCTTCTCCTTTTTGCCAAATCTCTTTACCCCTTCATGGGTGAAACTTTCAAATACACTAAGTCATTGACTTCAAACTCAAGATCTCTTCGCCTCATATCTGCATACGATTTCTGACGACTCTGAGCTTTTTTCAACCTCTCTCAAATCAACTAAACTTTCTCCATGGCTTCAAACACCATATCTTACCCAATCAAAGAGGTCTCACTCAGTTCAAACAAATCAACTGGTGATCTATATCTCCGGCCATAAAGATTCTCAAATGGGGACATTTGAACACTAGAATGGTAACTGTTATTACAGGCGAACTCGATCAATTGTATGTGGTCATCCCAACTGCCTTTGAAATTAAAAACACATGCCCTCAACATATCTTCTGAGGTCTAAATAGTCCTCTCTGCCTGACAATCTATCTGCGGATAAAAATCTAAGCTAAGATGGACTTGGGTACCAAGACCTTTCTGAAAGGCTTTCCAAAACTGAGAGGTAAACTGTGTACCCTTATCTGAGATGATGGACAAGGGAACTCCATACAATCTAACCAATTAAATGATATATAACTTAGCATAATCTTCAGCTATGTAGGATGTGTGAACTGGAAAGAAATTAACTAATTTAGTCAATCTGTCTATAATAACCCAAATCAAATTATGCTGAAGATGCGAATGTGGTAATCCAATCACAAAGTCCATATTCACCTCTTTCTACTTCCAAATGGGAATATCAAACTCGTGCAATGTGCCACCAGGTAGTGCTCTACCTTGACCTAATGACAAGTTGCACACTTGGCTACAAATTCTGTGATATCTTTCTTCATACCATTCCACCAGTAGACTTTCCGCAGGTCGCGGTACATCTTGGTGGCTCCCAAATAAATGGAGTAATGCATACCATGCACTTCTGCCATAATCTGCTTCCTCAAATCATTAACACATGGCACACACAATCTACTCTGGTATCTCAACACACCATCTCCCCCTTGGAAGAAAACCTCTACCTTTTGGCCTTTAACTGAACCCTTTAGTTTGACCAAACTAGGATCCATATCCTATTTGTCTTTCACTTCAGTAACTAGAGAAGATTCTAAACTAGTCTGACCCAAAACATTTCCTTTAGCTGAGTCAACCAACCTCACACCCAATCTAGTTAACCGGTGAACTTCCCAAACTAACTCTTTCTTATCATTCTCCACATGAGCAACACTGCCCATAGATAATCTACTAAGGGTGTCTGCCACTATATTAGCCTTTCCTGGATGATACAACCCATTCATGTCATAATCCTTCAACAATGCTAACCACTTTCTCTGATAAAGATTTAACTCCCTCTGAGTAAATACATACTGCAAACTTTTATGATCCGTAAATGCATCAATATGCACCCCATAAAGATAGTGCCTCCAGATTTTCAATGTAAATACAACAACAACTAACTAAGATCATGGGTAGGGTAGTTCTTTTCGTGAGGCTTAAGCTATCTAGAGGCATAGGATATAAACTTACCTCTCTGTATCAAAACGCCACCTAAACTGATTCTAGATGCATCACAATACATAATGAACCCATCTGTGCCATCAGGTAGTGCTAAAATTAGGGCTGAAGTGAGTAGAGTCTTCAACTCCTGAAAACTCTTCTCACAGGAATCTGACCACTGAAATTTAACTTTTTTCTAAGTCAATCTAGACATAGGGGACGCAATAGAAGAAAAACCCTCAACAAAGTGTCTATAATAGCCAGCTAAACCCAAGAAACTTCTAATGTCTAACGGAGAAATAGGTCTAGGCCAGTTTCTTACTACTTTTGTCTTTTAGGGATCAACTCTAATACCATCACTGGAGATAATATGACCAATAAAAACTACTAATCTTAGACAAAATTCACATTTGCTAAATTTGGCGAACAACTGGTGATCCCTAAGAGTTTGCAACATAATTCTAAGGTGGTCTGCATGATCATCCTCACTACAAGAATAGACAAGAATATCATCTATAAAGACTATGACAAACATGTCCAAATACTATTTGAACACTCTGTTCATCAAGTCCATGAAGGCTGCTGGGGCATTTGTTAGCCTGAAGGATATGACTAGGAACTCAAAATGACCATTAAGGGTTCTAAAAGTTGTCTTTGGAATATCACATTCCCTTAATCTAAGCTGATGATAGCCAGGTCTAAGGTCTATCTTTGAGAAGTAACTTGCACCTTGGAGTTTTTCAAATAAATCATCGATCCTAGGAAGAGGATATTTGTTTTTGACTGTGACTTTATTCAACTGAGGATTGTCAATGCACATTCGTAAAGAACCATCTTTCTTTCACACGAATAGGACGGGAGCGCCCCATGGAAAGACACTGGGCCTTATGAAACCTTTATCTAAGAGGTCTTTAAGCTGCTCTTTTAACTCTTTGAGCTCGGTTGGAGTCATATGATATGGAGTAATAGAGATAGGCTGAGTATCTGGAAGAAGGTCAATGTCGAATTCTATTTCCCTATCGGAAGGTACCCCTGACAAATCTACGGGAAAAACATCAGGAAACTTATTGACTACACAGACTGACTGAACCGTTGGAGTCTCAGACTTAGTGTCTTTGACTCAAACTAGATGATAGATACACTTTTTTGAGATCAACTTTCTGGCTTTAAGATAGGATATAAAATGACTCTTGGGAAATTACCTTCCTACTCAAAGACTGGCTCATATGGAAACTAAAACTTCATCACTCGGGTGAGACAATCTATAAATGCATAACAAGAATGTAGCCAATCCATACCAAGAATAAGGTCAAATTCGACCATATCTAACTTTATTAAATCTGGTAACATAATTGTATGAAGGATAGTGATAGAGCACTTTCTATAGATCAGTTTGGCAATAACTGACTCACCCACTGGGGTAGAAACTAAAAAGGGCTCAGGGATCTTTTCAGGACCTATTTCAAAATTTACTGCAACTGGTGGGGTCACACAAGAGAAACTTGACCCAAGGTCTAACAACACATAAACATAAAGATGAAAGACACGAAGCATACCAGTAAAAATATCTGGTGAATACTCCTGCTCCTGACAGAATAGTAAAGTATAGAACTGATTCTAGCACTGACCGCCACTGGTACAGGATGATGCGCCCTGAACAACCTAGAAGAGCTGGTGCGCAAGTAGCCTGAGTTTGGAGACGAACATACATGTTTCTCTACTTAGCATGAGGAAAATCTTTGATTCCATGACCCAACTTACCACAACCATAACATCCTTTCTGTCCCAATAAGCACTCACCAAGATAATTCTTACCACACTTAGCACATAGAGGATAACTGGGTTTTCCACTCACACTATTCTAAGATCTGGACATTGAAGTCTTACCCCACTGCTCCTGTCTAGCATTGGGAGATGGAGCGCTAGCTAAAGATGGCGCTAGCATAGATGAATGATTCTAAAACTACGAATAATTTCCCCCTCCAAACCTAGTCTGGCCATACTCAAACTGCTTGGTTCTAGCCTTTTTTATTTTCCCTGTCTCTTCTCCTTAACTTCTCTAGCTCAATATGCTAAGCATGAATCGTCAACCTAGCAAGATCCATGTACCCAATAAGTATGGCAGTCCTACACTCCTTGACTACCAAACTAGATACTCTAGTAACAAACTTACTCATACTCTCCCTAGGGTCAGCCATAGTATCAGGGGCATACTTAGACAACTGGTTAAACTTAAGGTAGTTTTCCTTCACTGTCATCAAGCCTTGGCTTAGGTTCATAAACTCTTCTACCTTAGTTTTTATTATTTCATGCGGAAAGAACTTGTCTAGAAATGCATCCTAAAATACCTGCCAACTCATAGAAGTTGCATTCTCACCTCTATCATTCTTCCATATGACCACCCAATCATACACTACATCCTTTAATCTATAGGATACCAACTCTATACTCCCCTCTTTAGAAATATGCATAATCTGGGTGATCTTTTTTACCTCATCTAAATAAAGTTATGGGTCCTCACCTGCTTTTGACCCGAAGAACTCTGACAGATTTATTCTCATAAAGTCTCAGATTCTGGCTACTACTAAATCACCATTCTGCTGAAGTGGGACTGCTGGCTGATGGTTGCCCTGGACATTAGAAATCACATCTTGGGCTAATGCCTGAAAGGCAACCCAAAATTTAGCATGGGATATATTCTCATTCAGAGGATCAGCAGGATGGGGTAGATGGTTATCATTTTTGTAGGCGTTAGCTCGACGAGGAGGCATATTTAAATGTCACGTAAGAGCATGAGTTAAAAGTAAATAGAGATACTGTAAGCATGATAGATCATAAAAAAGAGATAATTTTCTAAAAATATCCATAACCTCTTGCTCATAACTTTGGCGCGCTTTACATCTATGATCAACACTCTACATAACGTGGCTTGTCTGAATCCCTAGGACTCTCTGAACCTTAGGCTCTGATACCAAGTTTGTAATGCCCCAGAAATAGGTCCCGAGACACCACACAGTGCTCAAGACTATGATTAGCCTTAAGCTAACCCTGTCAGCCTTCTACTAAATTTGTGAGCTCATAATAGAGAAAAATAGATATATGATCAAAGAAAAAATACAGAATTCCATATGAGCTAAGATGAAACTTTCTGAATACAATATCTAAAAATACTTATCTTAAGAGTCTAATAAATCAATACTAAAAATCTGAATCAAATCTAGCAGTCTGTTAAGCCTCTACTACTAATAACTAGAGAGTCACTAGGACAAGTCCCCAGCTGATTCAAACTGACTGAAAATACTGAATTATCTATACTAATAAGCTAAAAAACTGAATGACTAAGTCCCCGAACTATAAGGACTCACCAACTATCATGATGTAGATGGAGATGCTCGAAATCACCCACGCTGCTAAAACTGAGCACCTGAACCTACATTATGAGATAATGTAGCACATAGACGTATATGTGGATCAGTACTTTTAGATTGTACTGAGTATATGGGGGTGAATGCATAAGTAAAACAATATTTCAACATTATTATGATTTGTACAATAATACATGCTAAATGTAGATGACTCATATAAGCTAGAATATCTAAAAACTATAAATCATAATCAATTATAGAAAAACATGTTGCATAAATCCAGTGAGTCATAACATTTAGTTTCTAAAAGCTGTACTGGTATTCTATCTTTAAATTATACTGTCTAAGTGTAGAAAAGACTCACTTTTGTATCTGTAAACTGAAAGTGGAAATTTCATAGCTAATGTCATATGTAAGGAAATATCTGAATAAAACTATGAGCCTTTACACTTTGTTTCTAAAAGTTTTTCTGTTAATATTACTCTTTTCTATAGAGAGGTTCTTCTAATACTCTTTTCTGTAGGGAGGTTCTTCTAATTGACATAAACTCTGTGAGCTATCATGGAGTCCAACATCTAGTTTCCTTATGGGAAAACCTCATGTTAGGGAGAGGTGTCATACTCTTGCCAAGGAGCATAACCTAATCTAAGTGATCACATCTGTAACTGTCATCCACATAGAAGTGGAATTAATCTGAAACTGTACCTACATTGGCTCATAGTTCTAGAAAAGTAGGATGTGCTAAACCCACACTTCTCGCTCAGTGCTAAATACTACTCTCTTTAATCTGTATGCTCATTCTATAGGAAATCCACTTTAAAACTAGTATAAACGCTTATAAGGAAAACTAATTATGCATCTGCCATGATGAACTATAATCAAAACTATAAAGTGTATTCCGTATTTAAACTGCAGATCAAAAGATAGAATCTTTTCTCAAAATAATAATATATATGCTAGTCATAAGTTGCTTAAAAGGAAAATCTTCTTGAATTATCAATACACTCAACTAGGGGCTTAAAACCCATGCTTTAAATTCATGCAACTTTATAGCAAAACATCATGCTCAATGTACATCTTGAAATACTTCAACAATATCAAGGTAATGGAAATCAAAAATCACAATATCATGCTTTAAACTCAAATTGGATATTTGTAAAATCATATAATACACATAAGGATGTGAAAATAGACATGCAATTCAATATTTAAATCTCTTGTAACGTCATAATCTTCAAATAATAATAATTGGGTATAAACCCTAATTCCAAATCATGTGAATTCAACTTAGAAAGATAGTTTTGGGCACAAGGACGAAAGAAGTGTCCTTGTTCATAACCCCACATACTTTAATTAATGCAATTGATGAGAACACTTGATTTTAGATTTCTTTTTATGCTTTTGAAGATGGATTCTTGATTGTCTTGAATTGGAAACCTTAAATTTTTGAGTTTTCTTGGAGAAAGAATGGTGAAATTTAGATTTCTTGGAGATGAAGATTTTGATTTCTAAGGTTTCCTTGGAGAGTAATTTTGATGAAAATAAACATATAATGGTTAGAATAGGATTAATTCTGTGTTTTACATAATTTGGGGACTTGGAAAAAGACTAAATTGCCCTTTTAAAATTTTACTCAGAACTGAAAATCTCAATTTTGCCTCCCACCGCGATGTGCCGCTATCGCGGTGGCTTACTAGAAAAGGGAAAATTGCCATTTTGGCCTCTGGCACGACGCGGCGTAATCACGTTGCGCCACTGAAAAAGGACGAGTGTGAAATGGAACTTCACCGCGTCACGGGCTTATCGTGGTGCTTTACTGGAAATCTGAAAATTGCAATTTTGTCCTTCACCGCGACGCGGTGCCTATCGAAATGCCCTACTATTTTTACTAAAATTGCCATAACTTCTCAATCGAGTATCGAATTTCGGCGAAATTGGTATCGTTGGAAAGCTAAGCCAATTATCTACACATTGGTGGGTCTAGATCTTGAAAATTCTTCTTGTACCAAGAGTTATTCATTTTTGAAGGTAACTCTTGATATTTTAGGAGCTAAACTGAGCTAGAAAAAATACGAGGTATTACAACAGAATAATACAATGTTTGGATGAACTGTATCATTCACTGTTGTTTAGTAACAGTTTTATTATTTGATTTGATGGTATGGTTCTCTATTATAACTAGTAAGTTTACTAATATGCCCTTAATTATTACAAATATTAAATTTATCAATAACTATTAATAAAATAGTTTTGTTCCTGCTAATCTATCACAAATTATGTCATGTAAATACATCAAGTTGTTAAATTCATATAAATTTTAACAAAATCAATACATAAGTAGGTCAAAATAAATGTAATCGAATTTATTTTTTATAGCAACAAATTTTATTTTATTTTGGTGTTTTAAAACGTGACCACCAACGATAAATACAAAATTTGAATATATCATTTAAGTATGCAATGGGTGTGTTCAGTATGAAATACAAAAAAAAATCTATGAAAATAAATAATTTCTTACTTATTTTCTTGTGTTCGTTACGCAAATAGAAAAATATTCTCTAAAAATGTTTTTATATATTTAATACAAAATAATGAGAACAAATAGGCTAAGGGGGCTGCAGTAAGAAAAAATTATGAATTTTTTGTTAAAAAGAATATTTAGAGTTGGGATAGCAGAGTTGGGATAGCAGAGTGGGGAATTGAGTGTAGAGGTAGGGGTTGCGTAAGAAAAAAGTTTTTATTTTTTTTAAAATAAATTCAAATATATATATATTTTATGGGTGTGTACATGTGGGGGGGGGGAGGGGGAGCTGATAGGAGGTGGTGGTGTGGTAATAAAATTTTTGTAAAACTTTTTAAAAAGTAAAAAAATTGATTCGGGAGAGGAGCTGGTAAGTGGTGGGATTGGGATAGGGGTGGGTGAGGGTGGGGTAGGAAAAGTGTTGAATTTTTTTAAATAAATTGGGGTGGGGGTTTGCTAAGGGGTGGGGTAGGGGTTGGGATAAGAAAAAAGTTTTAAATTTTCTAAAATAAACTAAAAACAATTCATTATGGATAGGACGGGGTGGTGGATGGGTTGGAGGTAGAGTTAAATAATATAAAGCAAAAGATAAAATAGAATTATATAATACTAAATAAGGGCATAATTGAAAAAAATAAGCAAACCATGGGATACAACCAAATCGGTGGTTACATAAAGTGAGGGTTTTCATGGTTACAAAACTGATAACGTCCAAACAACACCTCATATCATATGATGATACGGTCGTTGTCAAAATATAGTAACCCAATAGAGGTTGAGGTCGAATCCTAAGGGAACACGTGGCTTTGCAGATCTCAGTAGTTGTAGTCCGCGGGCAGAACAAGAAAAGTAAATAGGGGTTTTGATGTAGTAATCTCGAGCAAGTAACTATATTGACTTCGGTTGTAATCAGTGTAGGTGAACACTAGGATTGTGTCCCCCCGACTTTTCAACTCCGTAGGCTTATCGTACTTTGTTGAACCAACCCGATACTTTGTATGTAGAATCGATAAGTTATGTACCTCTTGTAGTCTTTGGAAAGAGCAGAAGGATTTCACCCTTTACATTTTGAGTCTAAGGATGTCGTCTTACTAACCCTTATCTTGATCCCAGTTAACTATTACCTTTTGAGTTTCTAGTTATTAGATGAAACCTAACCATCTTACTAAGATAGAACCTAGAAGCATGGATCGATAGTTAAACTCCAAATTATTGTTGTCTTTATCTTTTCCTAGTCATTACTTCTTTTTTGGAGTAAGCAGCAATATCTAGGCGGGATCCTAATGTGTTCACTCATTAAGAAAACTATCATAATGAAGATAAAGTAATACATGCATGGGTATCGGTTCAGAGCAACGAAACCAATTTCCCTACTTCATCAATCCGCCAGGGTTCCACAACCCTAGCTATGGGTTTTAGCCGTTCATGCTTATGAAGAAATCAATAACATTCATATTCGAAAGCATAGATGAAATCACAATGATAAGAAGTAATAAAACCCACAACCGTAACTAAATTAATGAACCAAAGTTAATACAAGAAAATCCCAAGATCAAAATCAGATCTTGGAATCAAAATATATTTGTGAATATTAAAAGTGCGTAACTCCTACTAAAAAGTACATAAGGGGTATTTATAGTACAACAGAAAACCCTAAAATCAAAGCCCGGACGAAATAAGATAAAACTAGGTCGGTGTCCCCATGTTGTTCGTACCCGCGGTCCGACCCTGGGCGCAATTAGTACCTACGGTATTGACACTGGTCACAGGTACAAATCGCAGGTTTCGAATGAAAAATTCCTGCAAGTACAGCTCTTGGGATTTCGGACTTCTGGCACTTGCTTTGCCTACTTGTGGTCCGTAGGTTTATTTAGTAGGTTCCAGGAGTCATCATCTCAGCTCTTCTTTGATTCTAGAACATTCTTTAATCACGATCAAGCCAGAAAGTGTCTCGAACATCCATAATTACTCCAAACATAGCCAAAATCACCTTTTTTCACCTTTATCACGAACTTATCATAAAAACATGGTTTCCTGCAACACATACCCAAAAAGCATCATATCTAACAAAATAACTTCAGAAACTTGTATTTTTTCTTAGTTTAATCATCAAAACTACTATATTTCTATAGCACATCAACACCCTCAACTTAGAACATTTGCATGTCCTCAGAAAACAAAACACAATAAAAATAAAAATGACGCTTAACTAGGAGAAAATAAGCAATTCAAGGCAGTCAGTCAATACTTAAACCCAAAACACAACATTCCCCTCCAATATTATTTTTCAAACCCAACTGTGTATGAACATGAAGGAAAACAATGTGACACAATGGGATCAAGGTATGGAAATTACATTAGCAACAAACAACTACTCATAAATACAAGTATCACTACCCGAAATAAGCAAATAACTAGCAATATGACTCAAGTGCCCTCACAACAAGGATGTACCACTCATTCATATGAAATCATGCATGTCAATGCAGGGACGGTCAAGAGATACTCACCCTCATAAGAGAATTTCCAATCAAACCATGTCAAATACTATAGTCTTGCCCTTATTTTCTTTACCTTGGCATTTAGATAGACAAGTTAGAATCACTATAGGACTTTTCTAAGCTTGTAATGTAGGCTTGGGGGCTGGTATGGTATATATGGACGTATCAAGTAACTATGCCTCCTTGGCACTACACTAACCTAGGGGTTTAACTTACTAGCCAATTTTTTTTATTCCACCCTTATTTCTCCGTTTTTATTCTTTATTGCACATTCAAGTTGAGTGTGGTATTTTATTCCTTTTTTTATTTTTTCAAAACTTTTCTTTTTTTTTTCTACCGCACCCAGCCCTACTAACTTTTTCTCTTATTTTACCCTTTTTCATACCCACTCTACACTATGCACCCCTATGATAGCCACCCTCAACTCAGACATTTTGCCTGAGTTGAGGTGCACAATGTCAAAGGAGGATCAGAGACAAAACAAGTTCATTGTACTATAAATAGGAGGGTGAATGATAAAACAATAAAAATAGGCTATATGGCTCAAATAGGGATCAAGGGATATAATTTATACGTGGAAAGTCATTCAGGCCAAAAGTGGACTAAAATAAAAAATGACCTATGATCCTTTCCTAACCGAGTATCCTTCAACCTAGGCAAGACTAACCAGACAGGTTCTAAATTCTATACACAAAGGGAACTAGGTAGTATCTGACATACATAGCACAAAGTCAATATTACTAACTACTACCTATCCGGTTCATGCAATTATTAGAAAGCAATTATCATATCCCTAATCCAAATGCCATAACAAGATCCACAATATTCACACATATATACATTCACACAGTTCTAAAACACAAATATTTAGAGGGATATCACAAATCAGTCAAAACATGACTTCTGCCCTAAATACTTAAAATCTCCCAATTACACAAAAACAAAATACAACATGACACAAAATTATCCAAGACATGTCAGTTCTACAACCATACCGCAGTCGATGGGAAATGAAGAACGACAACAAAAACCTGCGGCGGCATGGTATGTCCACGCTTAATGAAAAACTGCACACTATCCTCAATGCACTAAAATGAAATAAAATAGAGGGAAGTAAGAACATACCTGGGATGTACTACGCGCTTGAATCAGGAGTATCCCTAGATGGGGTGTATTATCTGGCGGAGGCGGTGATGGTTGAAACACCTTGGGTTTTGGCCCTTGGAATGGGTACTGGGTAATGACTCACCATACGAGCCATATAGTATGGGTACAGGTCAGGTGTCCCAACTCATAAGGTGTCCAGTGAATGGTGGTTAGGTTTTTGTTGTGGTTACAGTTTGATGTAAAGGTCATTAGGGATGGTGGTGGTTCATTCATTTGTTCAGTAACTTAGTGACTTGACTTGGCTCTGAGTACGAGTGGCTCATAAAGAGCTGTGAGGATAGGTTATGAGTCATTGTGAGAAGTTGTATGTTGTCCAACGTCAATCCCTTCGGTTTCTATCTTGGGTACGATTGGACCCTATAAGCCGTATGGTCTGGCCATGGGTGGGGGTCAGGGATTCATATGATAGACAGTGTATGGGTGTCCAAATCACTATTTTGGTGATGAATTGATGGTACAAGTCGTATGTTCTGGTCACGAGTCATGGGGTCGACTCATAACCACCTGTGGTATTTTTTACAGTTTTATGTTGGGGGAATTCTGGACATTTTCTCTTTGTAACTCCCTTTGATACCATGATATAAAACACTCTTAATATCTCTCTCAAGCAAAAGGCTAGGGTTTCACTAAGATAATCAATTAAGGCTTTCTAGGGTGGTTTCACTTCAACTTCCTTGGTGTCTAAGGCATGTTACTTCTTCCTCATTGTTATTTTACAAAAAACATCTGTTTTAATGTATGATTTTCATGATGTTGTTATGGTTTGGAATAATGGTTGAGGGTTTTAGATGTTCATGGTTGAATAATGTTCCTCATGGTTTAATTATGTTTTCCCTCATGCTTTTAGTATGATTCTTACATTGTGGGATACAAATTAAGTGTAATGGGATTTCGGGGTATTATGGATTCCACAAATTACTTGGTTATGGTTTTTGAAACTTATGTGCCCTCAACTTATTTGTTAAAATGCCAATGAGAATAATTTTATCACATCGTTTGACTACTCCTGAAATCCTTGCATTGCATACATGGTAATGGAATATGATAATGGAATATGAATTGGTATGATTGATTTTAAATGGCTTAGAAAGGCCTTGGTGGCATGGTTTTGGTTTAATTAGAAACTTGGAGTCAACTTGGTTTAATGGCTTTGGTATGACATAAAAGGATAGAATTCCATGCTCTAATGTTGGAATGATGATACCAATGGTTAATTCCTAATTAAAAACCTCCTTGATAAATGATTGAGAATGTGTAAATGGTTTTAACATGGGCTTAAAGAGGGTCGAGTCATAAAAACGTAGAAGGTGAGGGTCTCGGGGGGATCGACACTGCATACTCATGTTTGTCGATGTGGAGGTGGTCTTGGTGATCGTGTGCATGATGTCACACTTTATATTTTGTGAGATGTTCTATTCATCACAGGTTCTTTTCTTCGGTCATACGACTAACATGCACTGGGGCCCTTTCAGCAGAAGGAGATGAACCCATATAGCCCATGGGTGATTTTAGGACGACCAAGCTACTCAGACCATGTTATAATTTTAAATGCATGGTAAACTTGGTTCCCTATCCTGGTATGATATATATGTATATATGTGATTGCATATGGCTATTTGGTTTGGTTTTGAAAAAAGACATTATTTTATCTTTATCCTTGAGTACATGCTAGCGTTCACTCTGCTAACTATCTTCAAGCACTGACACTGTATCCCCACGTGATGTAGGAACCGTCATACACTATTCCTCCTACTCAGGGACTTGGATTTGGGGACAACTTTGAGTCAGATTGAAGTGGTGGGATTCTATACCTTGGAAGACTCCATTTCATGTTATAGATTTCTTTTCAATATTTTTGTTTCTTGGATTTTTCTTTTTAGATATGGTCGGGGGCATGTCCCGACCAAATGTTATGTGATTTTGGTTAGAGGCTTTATCATATACTATGGACATGGGCAGTGTCGATATTGGTGTCAGCCTTGGTATTGGTATTGGCATTAGGGTTGGCACCGGTTAGATATTTGATTGAGATTGTTGGATTATGATTATAGACTTTATTTAATGTCCTTGAATTATTATTGATGTATCTTGTTATATGTTTGAAATTTATCATATATAGGGTGCAAGGCGGTTATATTTGGGTATTGGGGGTGGTCTCAGATCTTGGTTCGACTTAAGATGCCCGACACGACTAGGACCTAGTTCGGGTCGTGTCAGATTGGTATAAAGCCCTAGGTTCATGGTCAATTAGGTGTCTAAAAAAGTCGTGTCGAGTAGAGTCTCTTTTAAGGGTGTGTAGGGTGCCACACTCATAAGGGAGAGGCTACAAGACATTTAAAAATGTTTCTCTTTGTTGTGTTCTATTTTTAAGCTGTAGAGTCTAAGGTCCTGAAATCTTCTCTAATACCCGTTTGTTCGCTTTTCAGATTATGACTCCCAGACGATCTGAAGTTCACAAAAACTCATTTGTCCCACCTGAGGATAATATTAATGAGACCCATCCTACTTATGGGGTCCAGACCCATTCTAGGGGTCTAGTTCCTGATTGCCCACTTGGAGTTCCACTGATTCCCTTCAGTCCTTCTTAAGCTCCTCAGGTTAAGGTGACAAACACTGAGTTTCATCAGTTTATTTATATGTTGGCTCAATTGGTAGCTTCTCAGACTGAGCATGGTGCTTCTGTTACTCCATCTTCTGAGGCCACAAAGGTTGGCCAGTTTATGAGGTTGAACCCTTCTATGTTCACTGATGTTAAGGTTGAGGAGGATCCTAGGATTTTATTGATGAGACAGAGAAGATCCTTTGCATTATGCATTCTACTAATATAGAGGGTGTGGAGTTGCTGCCTACCAACTGAAAGATGTAGCATACCATTGGTATGAGGAATTGATAGTCTAGGGGTAATGATGAAGAGTCAGCCCCATGGGATAATTTCTCTAGTACTTTTCTAGACCACTTCTTTCCTCAGGAGTTGAGGGAGGCAAAGGTGGAAGAGTTCGTAAATCTGAAGCAAGGCAAGATGTCCGTCAAGGAGTATGCTTTAAAGTTTCACTAGTTATATCGGTATGCTCCAGATTTAGTTTCTAGCATGAGGTCTAGAATGAGAAAGTTCACTTTTGGGTTATCCCGAGACTTAATTTTGGAGAGTAAGGCTACCTTGTTAAACAAGGATATAGACATCTCCAGGTTGGTTGTGTACATACAGTAGGTCAAAAAAGAGAAGAAAAATCAAGCTAAAATTAGGGAGAGGAAGAACAAAAAGTTTAGGTTTTCTGATCAGAGTGGTGGTCAATAGCAGAGTGGCGGGGATGGTGGAAAGTGGTCCAAAAAAAGGTAGGGTAATTTTGGGTCTCACTCGACGGCTAGTACTCCCTATGTAAATCCATCTGATGATAGACATTTTTAAAGTAGCAATAATTATAGGGCACATGGTGCCCAATCTCAGTCTAGTAGGCCCAGTCAGTTCCATCATATCCTTCGTGTAGATTTTATGGTCGTTTGCATTGGGGTTACTGTTATGAAGAAAAGTACAAGTGCTTCAAATGTGGTCATCCAGAGCACATGATTAAAAATTATCTTATTGGTAAGGTTGTTTCTGGGGCAAACAAGGTTCATGTTGCCTCTTCATCAGCTCCGGCACCAAAGGGTGCACCATCTAGTTTCAGCACTGGTCAAAACTATCTCTATGCTTTCACTACCCTTAGGAGTCCGAGGCATCACCTGATGTCGTTACAGGTATATTAAAACTCTTTTCTCGTGATGTGTACTGTTTACTTGATCCGAGGTCCACTTTCTCTTATGTGGCCCCATTTGTGGATCTGTATTTTGGTTTCAGTCCCGAGTGTATTCCAGACCCTTTTTCTGTTTCTACCTCGATGGGTGACTCTATGGTGGCTAGAAGAGTCTATAGGGGTTGTGTGGCATTTGTGGATGGTCGAGAGACTTTGGAGGATCTGTTTGAATTAGACATAGTTGATTTCAATGTCATATTGGGGATAGATTAGTTGCACTCGTGCTATGTTTATCTAGACTATCGAACCCATAAGGTTGTCTTTAAATTACCTAATGAGCCAGTTATTGAATGAGAGGGTGGTTCCCTAGCTCCTAAGGAGAGGTTTATATCATACCTTAGAGCCTTAAGATTAATTTTCAAGGGGTGTCTCTACCATCTGGTTCGGGTTAAGGATTCTAACTCAGAGGGTCCTTCCTTGCATTTTGTCTTGGTGGGAATGAATTCCCTAAGGTCTTCCCTGATGACCTTTCTGGTGTCCCTCCTAGATTGATTTTGGAATAGATCTTGTTCTGGACACTTTTCATATTTCCATTCCCACGTATAGAATGGCTCTGGCTGAGTTAAAAGAGCTTAAGGAGCAACTTAAGGATCTTTTATATAAGGGTTTCATATGCCCTAGTATGTCTTTGTGGGGTGCATCGGTGTTATTTATGTGTAAGAAAAATGGTTCCCTTCAGATGTGTATTGATTATCGAAAGTTGAATAAGGTAATGGTAAAGAATAAGTACCCTCTTCCAAGGATAGATTATTTGTTTGATCAACTTCAGGGTGCTAAGATTTTCTCCAAGATTGAGCTTCAGTTTGGATACCATCAGCTAAAGATCAGGGAGGCGGATATCCCTGAGACTACCTTCCTTATCCGGTATGGACATTTTGAGTTTCTGGTTATGTCTTTTGGGGTTACCAATGCCTCGACAACATTCATGGTTTTGATGAATAGAGTCTTTTGGAAATTTTTGGATTTGTTCATCATTGTGTTCATAGATGATATTTTGGTGTATTCTAAAAGTGAGGTAGATCATGTTAATCACCTCCGCATTATGCTTCAGACCCTGAAAGAGAAGCAGTTGTATGCCAAATTTTTGAAATATGAATTCTGGTGGAATGCTATCACTTTTTTGGTCATTTTATTTCTGGTGTAGGGATTATGGTGGATCCGCAGAAAGTTACAGTTGTTAAGAAGTGGCCTAGACCCATGATTCCAATTGATATTTGAAGCTTCTTAGTTTTAACCATTTATTACATGAGGTTTGTGGAAAGTTTTTCTTCTATAGATGCCCCGTTGACTAAGTTGACTATGAAGAAGGTAAGGTTCTTGTGGTCTGATGCGTGTGTAGGTAGTTTTGAGAAGCTGAAGGATAAGCTGACCTCTACTCCTGTCTCGACCTTGCCTGAGGCATTGATGGATTTGTGGTCTATTGTGATGCATCCTCTGTGGGGCTTGGGTGCATTTTGATGCAACATGGAAAGGTGATAGCTTATGCCTCTAAACAGTTGAAGATGCATGAGAAGAATTATCCGACTCTTAACTAGGAATTATTGGTTGTGGTATTCACGTTGAAAATATGGCATCACTATCTATATGGCATGTATGTGGATATCTTTTCCAATCATAAAAGCCTGCAATATATTTTTACTAGAAAGATCTAAACTTCAGACAAAGGAGATGGCTTGAGCTGCTCAAGGATACGATATAAGTGTTCACTACCATCCAGGTAAAGCTAATGTGGTTGTTGATGCTCTTAAAAGGTTATCCATGGGAATTCTAGCTCATGTGGATGAAGGAAAGTGAGAATTAGTGAAAGATATTCACCGTTTGGCTAACCTTGGGGTTCATTTCTTAAACTATAAGGATGGTAGTGTGTTTGTTTAGGAGGTGGTGAAGTTATCCCTGGGTACTGAGGTAAAGACAAAGCAAGTGTTGGATCCTATCTTGATGTGAATCAAGGGTGATACAGGTGGGCAGAAGGTGGTGGCTTTTGAGAGTGATGATGGTACCTTGCGATACCAAGGGAGGTTATGTGTTCCCAACATAGATGGTTTGCACGAGAGGATTTTGGATGAGGTGCATGAGTCACGCTATGCTATTTATCCTGGTTCGGTGAAAATGTATCATGACCTTAAAGAAATATATTGGTGGAACAATATGAAGTGGGGTAAGGCTAGTTTTGTGGCCAAGTGCATGGTGTTCCAACATGTAAAGTTGAGCATATGAGGACTAGAGGATTATATCAAGAAATTGAGTTGCCTGTTTAGAAATTAGAGGTGATCAACACGAATTTCATTACTGGTCTTTCTCGGTCTTAGAATCAGTTCAACTCTATTTGGGTCCTTGTGGATAGGATGACAAAATCTGCTCACTCTTAGCCAGTAAGGACTAATTTCTCCGCTAAGGAATATGCAAAGTTGTATCTTCATGAGATTGTGAAGTTGCATGGAGTACCAGTTTCTATTATCTTGGATCATGGTACATAGTTTCATCTCACTTTTGGCAATTTTTTTAGAAAGGTTTGGGGACAGAGGTGATCTTAGTACTGCTTTTCACCCGCAGTCGGATGGGCAAGTAAAAAGGACTATTTAGATATAGGAGGATATGCTTAGTGTTTGCATGATTGACTATGGTGGTAGTTGGGTTAAACATTTACCTCTTATAGAGTTTGCATACAACAATAGTTACCACTCTTGCATGGGAATGGCTCCATTTGAGGCATTGTATAGTAGTAGATGTAGATCTTCTATTGGGTTGTTCGAGGTTGGAGAGGTGGAGATGTTTCGCCTGGATTTTGTTCACCAAGATATGGAGAAGGTGAAGGTGATTCGAGATAGATTTAAGTCTACCCAAAGTTTCCAAAAGTCCTATACGGATGTGAGACATAGGAATTTAGAGTTTGAGGTTAAGGATAAAGTGTTCTTGAAGGTGTCTCCCATGAAGAGAGTGATGCATTTTGGGAAGAAGAGGAAGCTCAGTCCCTTGTATGTTGGTTCGTAATTGGTTTTAAGAAGTGTTGTCAATGTTGTGTATGAGTTGGATCTGCCTTCTAGTCTAAGCTCCATTCATCCGGTATTCCACGTATCTATGTTGAGGAAGTGTATGGGTGATCCATCATAGATTGTGCCTATTAAGGATATTGGTATTTTAGATTTTCTATCTTATGAGAAGGTCCCTGTTGAGATCTAGGATTGGAAGGTTCATTGGTTACGGACCAATGACGTAGCTTCGGTAAAGGTTCTATGGAGGAACCACAAGATGGAAGAGGCTACATGGGAAGCTGAAGAGGACATGAAGTCCAAGTATCCATTTTTTTTCTATTTTGGAGATCGTGCGTAAGGTATGTGTTGATCTTACCATCTTTGTTTTCTGACCTTGTTAAAGGAAAGAATTATTTCTTTGGTGTCTTTGTTTTCTATCTTAGTTAAAGGTAAGAGTATAGGCATGTGGGGCCTAAATCATGCTTGTACTACCTTATTCCATCATTCTAGGATGAATGATCCAAGTGGAGTTTAAGGCATGTTACTCCTCCCTCATTATTATTTTACAAATGTGTTTTAATGTATGATTTTCATGATGTTGTTATGGTTTGGAATAATGGTTGGGGGGTTTGGATGTTCATGGTTGAATAATGTTCCTCATGGTTAAATTATTTTTTCCCTCATGCTTTTAGCATGATTTTGACATTGTGGGATGTATGTTAATGGTAAAGGGATTTTGGGGTATTATGGATTCCCCAAATAACTTGGTTATGGTTTTTGAAACCCATGTGCCCTCAACCAGTTTGTTAAAATGCCAACGAGAATGATTTTGTCACATAGTTTGACTACTCCTAAAATCTTTGCATTGCATAAATAGTAATGGAACATGAATTGGTCTGGTTTATTTTAAATGCTTGGAAAGGCCTTGGTGTCCATGGTTTTGGTTTAATTGGAAACTTAGAGTCAACTTGGTTTAATGGCTTTGGTATGGCATAAAAGGATGGACTTGCAAGCTCTAATATTGGTATGACGATATCAATGGTTAATGTCTAATTAAAATACTCCTTGATAAATGGTTGGGAATTGGTAAATGGCTTTAATATGGGCTTAAAGAGGGTTGAGTAGCAAAGTTGTGAAAGGTGTGGTTCCTGGGGACCGACACTGAAAACTCATATTTGTCAACGTGAGGGTGGTCTTGGTGACCGTGTGCATGATGTCACACTTTATATTTTGTAAGATGTACTAGTCATCTCCGGTCGTGCGGCTAACACGCACCGGGTCTCTTTCAGCAATGGGATCTAAACCTATATAGCCCGTGGGTGATTTTTGGACGGCCAAGCTACTCAGCCCAGGTTAAAGTTTTAAATTCATTCTGAACATGGATCCCTATCCTGGCATGATATATATGTATATGTGTAATTGCATATGGCTATTTGGTTTGGTTTTGAAAAATGCCATTATTTTACCTTTATCCCTACGTACATGATAACGTTTACTCTACTAACTGTTTTCTGGATATGTATTCCCACGCGATGCTGGAACTGGCCATACTACCATTCCTCTTGCTCAGTGACTTGGATTCGGGGACAACTTTGAGTCAGATTGAAGTGGTGAGATTCCATACTCCAGAAGACTTCATTTCATGTTATGGACTTCTTTTCATTATTTTTCTTTCTTGGATTTTGGTTTTTGGCTATGGTCGGGGGAATGTCCCTACCGGATGTTATATGATTCTGGTTAGAGGCTTTGTCAGACTATTGTGGGCATGGTTGGAGCCGATATTGGTGTCATCCCTTGTAGTAGTATTAACATTAGGGTTGGCACCGGTTTGATATTTGATTGAGTTTGTTGGATTATGCTTATAAACTTTATTTAATGTCTTTGAATTATTATTGATTTATCTTGTTATATGTTTGGAATTCATCTGACATAGCCGGTAGGGCAGTTTTGGTTGGGTATTGGGGGTGGTCTCTGGTCCTGGTTGGACTTGAGATGACCGACATGATTAGGCCCTAGTTCGGGTTATGTTAGTGGTGGTAGTGCACTACTGGATGGTGTACCCACTTCTATAGATACACGCCTCTGGATATCGATGAATGCAAACTCCATCGAATCATGCCTAGCCTTTATAACGGCCTAGTCATATGGTAAATGAGGATCCTACAAGTCGTCTATGAGACCTCTCTTGGCCCCAACTGCTGGGACCTCCACATCACTCTCTATAAAGATATCAAACTATCTCGGTACGCGTAGAGGTGATATCTTGACCACCTAGGGTATAAGTGAGGGAGTCGCTGCAATACGTCTCTTTGTGAGAGAGAGTATCTTTGCTCGTAATATATAAATCTCCTCCTTTATCCAGGCTAGATCAAACACATTTGTCTTTGTGTATTGAGATGTAACCCATCTCTCAAACTCATTGAGGTGTATTTGAAAATTAGCACATAGTTCGGATAGTGTAGCACTTAGTGAGGCCTCCCATCGGGCTTGTGTCTGCTCAAATCTAGTCCTAACCCCTGATGTCATCTACTCGTAAAGGGTAGTTATCTCAGTCTCAGCAACCCTCACTCTAGCATTTGTGGCCCTCTGGTTGTCCACTAAGCTCTTTCGCTAGATATAGAGATCATACCTGAAGTCAGAACTGTAGTGGATGGGCGAGTATGCTCTAAAGGTACACCCACCGGCTCTGTGGTCAAAGTCGGGGATAAAGAAGAAGTAACTGGTGTCCCCTCCCCCTACATACTGGAGTCTGGAGCCTCTCTCTGCTCGCTTATCTCCATATCAATACTAACACCCACATCACCTTGATGTGCCTCATCAGGATTTATGGAAACTACTGGGCTCTCAGTCTGGGCCCGTGGTACTGTTGCTTGCTGTCTCAATCTCCTAGAAGAGCTTGGACGTGCCAGATCCCTCATAGTCCTAGTCTGCACAGTCATTGTAGTAGCTACCCTTTTGTCTACACCTGGTATCTCAGGCACACCAGCCCCATCGCATAGCCTCTGAATCTTGCAAAGGAATGACATATTAGTCAACTCCCCAAAGGCTTTATCATGTAAATCATACCTGAGGATGGAAGCAAAATCAACATCATATCCAAGCATCAGAAAAGCAACCAATGTTGCTCTCTTCCACGTTAACATATTATTCAAAGTAGTGGGTAAATTCTGTATCTAATCAATAACCACCAGAACTCGGCCTCAAATGTCAATAAGAGCTTCTTGATCATAGCATACCCTTCAATCCATGGGGTTGCATCACCCATAGGTGAAATATAACTAGTTATCTACCTATCCATCTTGACCTTCTCACATCGATGCTCAACCTCCCGCATGATAAGTCGATCACTTGCAATCTTAGTCTATAATTGCACTCAGCTATACATGCAAGAGTAATATAATTTGGGCCAAAGAAAACTCTACGGTTAGTCTCTATCAAAATGTCAACTCTGACCCCTCTAACCAGTGTGTGCTCAAGCTGTGGCTGCCTAGCAAATCTGATTAGGTCTAGATGTTTGTGCATAGAAAGGACCATAATATCTCTGTAAGATGAATAAAATTCTCATACCATAGCCGGACTGTAAGAACTAAGTGGCCTAGTTGTCCACTCTAGCTTAACTCTATCAAATGTTGCCCGCAGCTGTAGTACTCGATCTAGCCCCGATAGGTCAATCTGGTGCTCCTCATAAATGCACCTCTCAGGCTTGCCTGCCTCCCAGATACGACTGTCAATAGTAAAGATCTCCTGCATCCCTGTCATACACCACATCTGATGTCCCTCCTCGAGAGGTATATCTGAAGCATGTGCGAGAGCGGGACTCTGCCCCTGCTGTACTAACTCATCATGGGTAACCTACTTTATACTCTCCTCAGACTGGGGTACATCTGTCTGTTGTACATATGTAGAGGTACCCTCATCAAACTGGGGCACCACTGATGGCTCCTCCTGCTGCACCTCATTGGATGAATCCCGATACCCCTCCTCAGACTGGGGGTCCTAAGTGGAAACTTGTGGAGTAGACTCAGACTCTCTCCTCATAATCATCATCATCATGTGGAGGAGTGTATGGTGGTGACATCCTGGCTGACTTCATCCTCGGTCGGGCTACAACTGACTAAGCAGTCTGGCAAGTATGTCCTTTCATGACTCTATGAGTCACCTCAACTGCAGCATCTCTATGTCGCTGCCTCGGGTACTCCTCCATTGAACCGCTAGGTTCGGGAGACTCTGCCCATCTACTTGAAGAACCAGCCTTAATATTCTTCACAGCCTTAGGTTTCATATGTACATGTAAAACTAATTGTTAGGGATAGCAAAAGTTGAAGAAAAACTCAAAATTCGAAATGTTTGAATTTTTCCTCAATTCTCACACCCCTATAACCCATTTGAAATTCCAGCATGTCCAATGTACACACACTTATCATAAATCACAACTTTCAAAGGAAACAAACACGCTCAACTATTGGTATTACTTTCATTCATTCAAGTTCAACTTTCGGTTGGGGCCTAACTTTAGATTTTTCTACGAAACAAGACCCAACATTAAGTTTTTAGGCTACTTCAAGTCTCTTACATACAAGCATAATAGTTAATATATATCTTGTAATGGAATACATATATCAACTTGTTTAAACAATAGATAGATCTACATAACGAATAGGAGCCGAGAAAGTTACCTTTTATATGAAAAACTGGAAGAGAATAATGAAGAAGTCAAGCAAACCAAAGTTGGAATGTGTTTTTAGTGTGTGGAACAAGTTGGTATATCAAACAAATGACAATTTAGTCTTTACTTAAGTGTGGGGTTAGTTGGTATTTTAAGAGGGAAGTTTGAATTCAAAGAGAAAAGTGAAGTTTTGAGGATTAGAATGAGTTAAAATGAGGTTAAGGTTGTTTAAATATAGGTGGGGGCTATTTTAGGTCATATATAAGTATTGGTGGGCCTAATATTTAAATTAAAAATCATTCCTACAATTTTCCAGCCCACGACAGCTACCTGTGGCCTGCACCTACGGTCAAGCTGTGGGCACAGGTGCCACCTGCGGCTAGCAGGTGCTGGGCGCATGTGCCGGGCCAAATATTTTGGACCATTTTCCTACTGTCCGGACTTGGCATCTTGATATTTTTCCATATTTATGGTCCCATAACTTAAGTTTGTGATCCCAAAAGCAAAAGTAGATGCCAAGTCCACAACCTTACACATTTTGTTCATCCTCAAAATGTCAATTTTTTGGTATATTACTCAACTTACCATATGGGACTTGTGACCATAATGGATTTATCACATAGCCCCCTTACCTAGAAATCGATGAATGTAGTAGTTTTTTTTACCATATTCTGGGTAAGTCCATGAGCAAAAAAACTATAAAAAAGAAAAACAACAAAAACGTGAACACTAATAGTGAGTTGCCTCCCACTCCGCGCTTGATTTAATATTGCAGCTCGACGTGGCTATGTTGGTTGCTCAGACTTTACCAGCAAGCCCATGGGTTGCCTCCTATTCAAATCTTGCTTTAATGTCATGGCACAATGCGGGTAGCTTGATTATTCAGAATTCATCAAGATACCCATAAGATTATCCTCTAGGGTCATTAATATAATCAATCACCGACACTACCCTCATGTCGGTTGGCTGCTTCATTGACTTTTGAATGTTAAATATAGACTCCTCACCACTGACTCAAAATTTCAGCTCACCTTTCTCCATGTCAACCATAGCTCTGCCTGTGTCTAGAAATAGTCTTCCCAATATAATGGGCATCTATCAACCTCACAGTCCAAGATGACAAAGTCAGCCAGAAAGATGAAGTTATCCAAACTTAAAATAACATCAAAAGAGATTCCCACAGGCTTCTTTACTGTGCAGTCAGCCATCAATAGACGCATTAAAGTCGGTTCCAGAGGGTTTAAGCCCAATTGCTTGAATACAAAAAGCGACATTAAATTAATGTTGGCCCTTAAATAACACAAGGTTTTGGAAAATTGGGATGACCCAATAGTACATGGTATAGTGAATTCACTGGGATCACCCTTTTTCTATGCCAAAAACCTAGTCGTGTCTACACTGCAGTGGTGCCTACCATCAACATCCTTAAATGTCGCTCCTTTCTTCCTTGTGACCAACTGTTTCGATGAACTTGGCATATCCAGGCATCTACTTCAACACCTCTAGAAGAGGTATGTTCAAGCTCAATTCTTTAAGCATATTAATGAATTGTTTAAACTTACTTCATCTTTATTCTACCTTAATCTCTGAGGAAAAGGTGGGGGCGGTCTTGGAATCAGTCTGATTTCTGGATCAATGACTGGACCCTTACTTTTGCCATTAATATATTTACCTTTTTCACCTGTTACTATCTCAGACTCATCAACAGGTGTCTTATCATCTATAGCTTTTGTAGCAGGTCATGGGGGATCCATAGTAGTGATACCACTCCTCATGGTAATAGCAAGTACGTGACCATCTTTTGTAGGATTTTGCATCGTGTTGTACGGAAAGGTACGTGGCTGCCTCTGATTCAGAGTTGCTGATATCTGCCCAAACTGATGCTCCAACTTCTTGATAGCAGTGGCATGTGACTCGACCTTCTGAGTTAATCCTGAAATATCAGCCTTAATCTCCTTAAGGTTGATCTCTTGATTTTCCTGAACCTTCACCAGCTTAGCCAGCATCTCTTCCATTCTAGATTCTGCATCTCATCTACCAGGTGGAATGTACCTATCTCCCTTCTCTTTGTAGTCATCCTTCTTTCTCCAATCACTATCTCGCTCTCTGCTATGGTCTATATATCTGTCATAATAGTTCCGACCTTGTTTCCCTTGCCTTTGGGATCGTAACCCACCAACTGACTATCCAGATAATTTGTTTCCTCCTCTAATTCTGACTCTTAAGCTTTGGAATCTGACCTCTATGCTACTACTGCATTTACCTTTTCAAAAGTCACTGCTGCAAGATACTTTGTAAGTACCCAAAGATCATTTCTTAGCAATGTAATCTCTTGTACTAATAGGACATCAACTATTTTTCTGGTCGCAGGAGGCACCAATAGCATAAGTTCCAGATCTCCTCTCAGCCTCTTGAGTTTGCCACCCTTGGTTAGTGAGAGAGATCTAATCTAACATCTTCGAAGTTTTCTCCCAGCATAGTCTCATAAAAGCTCCACCAGATATGGTGTCTGCCATGGCTCTGGTGCTGATGGTCAAAGCTCTGTAGAATATCTCTAATAAGCTCATCCCTGATAACCGATGATTGGGAACCATGCTCAGCTTCTACTTGAACCTGAAACATGCCTTGTACATAGACTCTAACTGCAGCTGCCAGAAGTTATAAATCTCGTCCATAGGATGCAACATCCTGGATGGAGAAAAGAACCTGTTCAAAAATTACTTGCATAACGCATTCCATGTAGTGATAGAGCCTCTTGGCAGTTCCCCTAAGCATAAAGATGTTTCTCCTATAAGTAGAAAGGTAATAACCTCAGTCTAAGTGCTTCCTGATTCACCCCTAAATTTTTATATGAACTACAGATCCTAAAGAAATTGGCAAGGTACTAGTTTGTATCATCTGTAGGCAGACTTACAAACAAACCCTTCAGATTTAAGAGTTGGATCATTACGGTCATGATATCGAATCTGATGCCTGGAGGAAAAATGGGAGGAACTATGGATCCATTCTCTATTGGCTCAACATATCCCAAATCTTCTTTGTCATATATATATGGCTGCATATATTGATATGCTTGAATTACTTGAACACAGGAATCCAAAGCTCTATTTTGGTTTCTACTGAGTGCTTCTTAGTGGTCTACTTTTTATCTCTGCTCAGCTAGCTGATAATTCTCAACTCACTCCCATGTTAGAGGGGTGAGGAAGTTGTTGTCAATAACCCAACTCGTGTTGGGGTCGAATCCACAAAGAGCAAAGTATAAATTTCAAATTCTATGGGTGTTCTAATTACTAAAAGGTTACCCAGAATGCTAACAAATGCAACATGTAAAATAAAGTGTGGGCGGAAATGATTTGAAATTTTCTTGTAACAATCTTTGGTTAACAACACACAAATTTAGCACTTTTGATTTAAAATGCAAGATTTGAGAAGTTCTTGGGATTATGTCTACCTAAAGGTAAGAAGTGCGTAGGTTGTTAAAAGTTTAACATGAAACTTAGTTGTTGAGTAAGAGATAGGCTAGGTCGATGGTCTTTGTGGTTATTCTTTCAACAAAACCACAAGGATTTCACCCATTTGCTCTTTCGAGAACCTAACAAGTGTGTAATTCATAATAATCCAAAATCTCAATCGGGCATCCCTATTCTAGGATGATGCCCTTGACATGATTCACATTCCAATCACACTTATTTCTAAGATTGTAAAAGGTAGTAAACCATAGTCTTGATTGTCCATCATTGCCTTGTCACCCTATAGCCCTCTTTCAAGGATGCTATGGGTTCCCATAACTTCACCTTCATCTCTCTTTCAGGGATGATGAAGGATTTCTAAAGTTTCGGGTTTTCATCCATCAAACCCATTTGGAGATTTGGGGTTTTCACCCACAAATTCACACTATTAAGCTCAAGTAATGGTAGAATCCATAATCAATAACTAAAAATCATGCAAACCCATCAACACCCACACATAAATACACTTTAGTTCAACATAATACCAAGACTAAATTACTTAGCTACTCATGAATAAAGTAAAGAAAGATATACCATAAGGATTCTCCAAAGCATTCATTCTTCACAAAACACTAAGAAATTAGTTCTCCAAAATTACTTACAATCTTTCCCAATTAGGTTTCTTGCTTCAAATTCAAAAATGTCTATGAGGTAAGCAATACCCAAAGAAGAAAGGGTTTTTGCCTATCTAAGGGTTGGAATTCGTCCATGTGAATAGACAAAACTGCCATGGGCAATATTCCCGCTTAGCCGCGATCGCGTGAGGATGCCCGTGATCGCGGCTAACGCGACCGTGATTGTGCTCCTCAATCGCGTTCCTCTGACCATCTTGATTGACTACGACCATAGCCTGTGGCCCACAATCGTTGTAATTGAGGTTGGTGACTGCTCCAATTCTTCAGCTGGACTTTTTTGCTTCTATTTGATCCCCTTTTAGCTCTAATCCACATCTTTCCATCTCACCAACTACATACCAGCACAATGTGGATATTAGTGCATTAAATCATGATTATATCTAATTTAATTCTACAAAACATGGTAATACGCATAAATAGTTAGTGCGAATGAGTGGTAAAATCACCACTCATAAATAACCCTAACTTAAACCCTTGTTTGTCCTCAAGCAACACCACCCTTTACTATGAGACAATTTAGCATTTATGACCACATTTTATTTCTCAATGATCATGATGAATCCAAATTGATTACTACCACAAAAAACTCTTCAAACATGGGCAAGATGATTTTGAACGATGCCCTAAACATTAAATGGAATAAAGAAGGACAAGATAGACATTGAGGAACAACCATGCGACAACTACTACTCACTCTAGAAATGACTCACTTTTTAACCTCAAACATATTATACCTCCTGTTATCTCATTATGCAGAAGATCACAAAGTCACCTACCTTAACTTGTTCATATTCCTCCTCACAATAAAGAAATTCCACACACCTAGTTACCAAACATGCAACAAGAAGTTTAAGTGCAAACGTTCTTTCTCTCAAGAAATTCTCAATGCTAACAAGTACCATGCCATAGGCTTGCCCCTATTTTCAATCGCCACTACAATGACCACACTTGGTTGGGAATCACAAAGGATTTTTTGAGGTTATAATATAGGTTTAGGGTAGGGTAGGATAGCAACTTAGGATAACTAGGCTAAACCCTCCTTGAACTTCTACATCACACTCATTTCACTTTTGCTATTGGGCCACTTCACTTCTTTCATTATTTCCTACTAAGACTTTCTTGCTTTATCCACTTTATTTTCACCTCTTTTTCTTCTCTTTTTTAGCACAATATTTCAAGCATTTCTTTCCTTTGATGGATATTTTCTTTCTTCTAATCAATCTACTTCATTTTCTTAGGCACTTTCTCATGAATTCACGGCCCAACTATAACTCTTTCAATTTCCACCACCCCAAACTTAGGATTTTATCCTTAATTTGTATTATTAAGTTTAAGAAGGATAGGGTTCAAGAAAGGAGAAATAAAAAGGTCACGACTTGTAATGTGTTTGCCAAAGAAAAGTCTAAAGGCTCAAAGAGGGTGACTAGGGGTAACTCCTAGGTATTGGTAGGCTATTTAGGCTAAAGTGGGCATCCAATGTTACAAGATGGCTATGCTCATTTTACCAACAAAGCACACTCAAAATTTAGCCTTGAGAGACTAATGGGGCAAGTTCTAGATGGTACAAGTACACATGAGATGTAGACAAATAAGATATCATACATGGCATGCAAATCTCGCCAAGGGGGTTCAATTGTTCCTCCCGCTCGAAACAAAAATAGAGTACCAACTAATTTTCCAAAGTCAATTTTTGGAGTCATAAAAAGAGGAGAAGTTTTCTCACAAGATTGCTCATGTCCAAGCCCTCAAATTTTGCAAAAAAAATTCAGATGGAGAGGGTGTTTGTTTTGCATCTGCACCACACATAATTTTCTAATCATGGTAACAACCCAAGCTATTGCCTCACGTTGTGGCTCTAATATGGGAAAATCACCCATATGGCTACTCAGACTTCGCCAATGGGTATGAATGCGATCCCAAATCATCAATGCCACAAGTACTTAGACTTCTCTTGCATTGACCATGATGCACGGGTACTCAGACTTCCCTTGCAATCCATGGCTAAAAACCTACTTATGGCATTTTTCCCTTAAGAATATCGTCATTCAGTTTATCATAGGGAAAAACTTATCAAATAGAAATAAAATAAAGTAACAAACTATGAACAAAATAACTAATCCATGCAAATGTGGGCACCATGAGAGTGCCCGAATATTACAACCCAAATAAAAAAATAAGAATCATCCAAAAGAGCAGAAAAGTATGCAAAAATATCAATAATACAGGCTCAAATCAAATAAATGCGGAGACACCCCAACTAAAAGGTAGAAGTGTCCCCACTGTATAAATAATCAAGGATAAAAGATATAAGGATGCTCCCTAAAATCGCATCAAGGGTTGCTATCGCTCTCAAATTCTTCGTCATCATCATTCTTCTCAAGGTCGGACCACTCTGTTAGGGCCTCATCACTCTCCAACCAAGAGAAAGGAAGTTGATCTTGGGGTTTTAAGACCTTCCATAGGCTCTTCACCCCATTCCACATCTTGATAAAGAACTTATCCCTCTTTTTTTCCCTTGTGACAATCTTTTCATGTGAGCTGCGAAGGTCTCGATATGACCCCGCCAAAGTGGAGTAGGCTTTCTCAAGCCTAGCAATGGTAGCTTCTTTTGGTTTTCCCTATACTTCTCATAATCGACCCGTGACATATATGAATGGTGAGTAGTGAAAGGCTCTCCCGGTCCTTGGGGTAGGCTAGACAAAAGCTCCTTGATGGCTGCAATATCAACTCCCATCTTCTCAAGAGGTCCGATGGTGGGTGGCCTGTGTGACTCAGGCTCAATACATGTCGACTATTCCAAGTATATCTTTCTCTTCTTTCCTTTGCCAGGTGTGCACTCTCTACGACTCCTCAATGGGTAAATAGGGGCACTAGGGTACACCTATGTATCACTAGCATACTCTTCCACCCCCGCTCTCCTGTAAAGCTCAGTAATAAAAGAGGGCAAGAAGAGATGTGTACTACCTTGATTTTTAAAATGATCCATTTCATTGACCACGAGCTAACCAACATCCAAAGGAATGTTTTCTAGAATGCTAGCAACTATTAGAGCACACAGATCTAGGACTGCTATCATATGGGTACAAAGAAAGACTCTGTTGTAAATAATGTGCAACCATATGCGAGCCTCAGAAGTGAAGTTGTTCATGGAGATATTGTTTTTAGTCTTTTCCCAAGATACTTCTTTTCTAGTACATAGACTTTGCGCCAACCAACTCCACAATTTACACCCTTTTGCTTTGAATTCACCTAAGTCTGCATGTTGGAGCCCATAAACATTATTAATTTGCTCCACCCTAACTCTCACCGGTTTTCCCCGGATCTTAATAGTCATATTGAATGGGTCCAAGAAATACACTTCACTGATATTGGTATAAAATTCACAAACCCATTGTTCATTTGCAATGCACATATCTGAGGCACAGCACCGTTACCCTGTGGCTTCAAGTTTGCCATAAAATACTGGTAGTTTCTCTAGCACATTCGCCAAGCAAATCTCTTTTTCCAGAAGCAGCTTTGTCTTCGGAAGATCATTGTAGTAATGAGTGTGGCACTCGGATGCCATGAATTAGATATGATCATACTTGTCCATGAGGTTGTCCTGAAAGCACTAGGAATACATGATATCAACCAATGATAATTTAACATGCAAACTATGCCACATTGTTTACTAAAGCTTATTGGAATGGGTGTTTGGTGGTGCTTGGCCAAAAATTTGAAGTGCAGGATTTTGGAATGGTAGGAAACTGGCCCCGGTTACCGCGATCACTGGCCATGACCGTATTTTTATTGCCGCGATCACGGTCACGATACATGAGGCTGGTTTCGTACCAGTTTTTCATGTCCAAAACACTTACAAATTTTTAGGCCACTAGCATGCTCTACAAAATGGATTTACATGAAGACCAATTGAATAATGCTAATAGGTGTTCGAATGTGCTTCTCAAATGCAAAAATCATTATTGAGAGTTCATTTGGGCAATGTATCAAACACTTGGTGTGCACACCTCATTCTTCTATATTTTTTCACATATTTTTTGGGTACTCAAGATTTCCTCTCTTGTGTGCACACTTTACTTAAGTAGCCCACACCACAAAAATACCAAGTATGACAACACGGAAGCATAACAATCAAAACTCTAGAACTTCTTTTAATCGTGCATTCTAAGGCCTATTTTCAAAAATAAATGCTTGGAATCATGACACCTACTGGATTTGTGATGCAAGAGGTATGCAAAGATGTTGTTGGAGAGCTCACAAACTTAGTTAGACTTTGGTCCAACTAGAGAGTAAAACTTAAAAGGGGGTGTGAAGGAAATAAGGGGAAATTAGTGATTAAAAAGGCTGAAGTGACCACAACCACGGTTAGTATACTGCGATCATGGACACGTGGGTAGCCACGATCGCACCTAGTGACCGTGATTGCGATAACTGAGAGCATTTCTGCTCCCTTATTTTCCCTTGTTCAACTCTTGTCTCAATTTTTATAGAAATTTCCCCTATTCAGTTTTTAATGCAAATTTACACACCTCCTCCCTTTTTAAGCTCACCCAATTCACTCACAAATGCATGAGTTATTCATATGCAAGAACTAACATCTATGCTACAAAAATATAAGAAAAAAGATACGAGCCACTTTTATGGAATATGTGGGTTGCCTCCCACCTAGCGTTTTAGTTATCATCGTAACACGATGTATTTCCACTTCTATTATTAAGGTGGGTTTTCAAGCCCCTCCTCAGACACCTTCTCACTCTCAACATCCACTAAGGACACAACTTGAAGTTCTGTCATTTGTTTCTTTGTCTTTCAAATTTTGAAAGAGACCTCATCCTCTTGTACCCTAAACTTCATTTCTCTTATCACTAAATCGATAATGGCTCTTCCGGTGGACAAGAATGGATGACCAAGGATGATAGGCAACTCTTGGTCTATTTTACAGTCAAATACCATGAAGTCCACCAAAAGTATAAAATTGTCCACTTTAACAAGGACATCAAACAAAATTCTCACCGGCCTTTTGATAGACCAATCCGTCATTGAGAGTCCCATAGAGGTTAGTATAGGGGCATTCAATCCAAGGTTATTGTAGATGACAAAAGTCATTAAGTTAATGCTCGTACCAAGGTCACATAGAGTTTTTGCAAACTTATGTGTCCCGATTGTGCAAGGAATGGTGAACGCTCCAAGGTCATCTTTTTTTTTCGGAACCTTACTATCCAGGGTCATCATTTTCACTATGTTCTCTTTCTTTTTATCATTTTGATTTCTTTGCTCATTATCAACCCCAGAAGTAGTACAAGGTATATTAGGAGCTTCGGTGTCTCGGGTATGCCATCCACGGTTTTGATTTGACACTTCTCCTATCAATAGAAAAGCCGTATGGTGATGTATCTTCACTATAGAGACACTCACCGTATTATCCACCATTGTTTTTTAATGGATCAAGGGCCCGATAGAATATCTCGAGAAGCATCTTCTTTGGGATCTCATAATTTGGACATTGGGCTAATTTTCCATTAAACCTCTCTCAAGCTTCAAACAACGGCTTTCCATTTATTTTCCAAAAATTCACAATCTCATCCCACTTTTAAAGCATTTTAGATAATGGGAAGTATCTATAAATAAATAAGGGGGTAAGCTTTTCCCAAGATGTAATTGAGCCTGGTGGAAGTGAGCGAAGCCATAAAACTACCTCGCCCATTAGTGAGAACGGGAAGAGGCAAAATCGGATAGATTCTTGAGTAATGTGTGATATGTTGAATGGTGCACACACTTCCACAAAATTCTTTAAAAGTACATTTGGGTCCTCATATGCTTGACCCACATACAACCCTTTCATTTGCAACATGTGAAGCAGGACACTAGTTAGATGGAAAACTCCATTTCCATTGGTCTGTGGACTACGGATTGTACTTGTTTGGCCTGTTTCATTTAGTTGGCCCTCATCATCTAGGGGACCATCAAAGGGGACCATGTTTCTAGCGTTATCACTCATCGTTCTGTTAACACTTTGATCATCTATAAAAAGTTCAAAAACAACAAATAAAGTAAATTACACCACCCCGGGTATACCCAAGTAAGAATCACACCACATAAGTGAAATCCATATTCTACTCCCTGGAAACGACGTTATTTTGATAACGCTCAACTTACTCTCATGTTAGAGAGGTGAGGCAGTCGTTGTCAATAACCCAACTCACGTTGAGGTCGAATCCATAAGGAGCGAATTATAAATTTCAAATCCTATGGGTGATATAATTGCTAAAAGTTTTCTTAGAATGCTGGCAAACACAACATGTAAAATAAAGTGTGTGGGGGGGATAATTTGAAATTTGTTTGTAACAATCTTTGGTTAACTACACACTAATTTAGCACTTTTGATTTAAATGCAAGATTTGAGAAGATCTTGGGATTATGTCTACCTAAAGGTAAGGAGTATGTAGGTTGTTGAAAGTTTAACATAAAACATAGTTGTTGAGTAAGAGATAGACTAGGTCGAAGGTCTTTGTGGTTAGTCTTTCAACAAAACCACAAGGATTTCATCCATTGGCTCTTTCAAGCACCTAACAAGTGTGCAATTCATAATCATCCAAAGCCTCAATCGGGCCCTTGACATGATTCACATTCCAATCACACTTATTTCTAAGATTGAAAAAGGTAGTAAACCATAGGCTTGATTGTCCACCATTGCCTTGTCACCCTATAGCCCTCTTTCAAGGATGCTATGGGTTCCTATAACTTCACCTTCATCCCTCTTCCAAGGATGATGAAGGATTTCTAGAGTTTGGGGTTTTCACCCATCAAACCCATTTGGAGACTTGGGGTTTTCACCCATAAATTCCAATTATTAAGCTCAAGAAATGGTAGAATCCATAATCAACAACTAAAAATCATGCAAACCAATCAACACCCATACATAAATACACTTTAGTTCAACATAATCCCAAGACTAAATTGCTTAGCTACTCACAAAGAAAGTAAAGAAAGATATACCATGAGGATTATCCAAAGCATTCATTCCTCATAAAACACTAAGTATTTAGTTCTCCAAAATTAGTTACAATCTTGCCCAATTAGGGTTATTGCTTCAAAATTCAAAAATGTCTATGAGGTAAGAAATATGCAAAGAAGAAAGAGTTTTTGCCTATCTAAGGTTTGGGATTCGTCCATGTGAATTTACAATACTGCCCTGGGAAATATTTTCGCTTATCCGTGATCATGTGAGGATGCACGCAATTGCGGCCAATGTAACCGTAGTTGTGATATGCAATCGAGTTCCTTTGACCATCTTGACTGACTGCGACCGAGGCCTGTGGCTAGTGATCGCGGTATCTGAGGCTGGTGACTGCTCCAGGTCTTCAGCTACACTTATTTTCTTCCATTTGATCCTTTTTTTGCTTCAATCCATATCTTTCCATCTCACCAACTATATACCTATACAATGTGGATATTAGTGCATTAAATAACGATTATATCTCATTAATTCTACAAAATATGGTAGTGCGCATAAATAGTTAGTGTGAATGAGTGGCAAAATCACCACTCATCACTAGCTCTGCCTCCCTATCTACTCGTTGAGCTTTTTCCGTTGCCTTTATCTCAGCTTAAGCTTGAGATAATAGCTCACCAATCTATCGATCAATAATATACTGCACTCCTTCGGGAGGAGGGGGAGGTACAACATCACGAACCCCTTCAGGAGGTTCATCTTTTTTATGCTTAGACATCCTACAAGGTTTTTGCTGGATCCTTTCTGGATTAAGATTCAGTGGGAGTAAGGGATTGTCTCTACTCAGTGTGCTAGGCATACACTGGCGTATGCCCAACTATGAACAAAAATAAAAACCAAAAATTGCAACAGCTTCAAATCACAAATCAGCACCGTGTTCCCCGATAACGACGCTAAAATTTTGATGACGTCCAAACAACACCTCATATCAGATGATGATATGATTGCTATCAAAATATAGTAACCCAACAAAAACACGTGGATTTACATATCTTAGCAACTGTATTTCACGGGCTGAATAAGAAAAGTAAATTGGGAGTTTTGATGTAGTAATCTCGGGCAAGTAACTGTATTAACTTTGGTTGTAATCAGTGTAGGTGAAAACTAGGTTTGTTCTCCCCCTGGCTTCTTAACTCTATAGTCTTATCATGCTTTGTTGAACCAACCCAGTACTTTGCATGTAGAATCAATAAGTTATGTACTTCCTGCGGTCTTTTGGACAAGATGAAGGATTTCACCCTTTACCTTTTGAGTCTCAGGATGTTGCCTTACTAACCCTTATGTTGATCCCAGTTAACTATTACCTTTTGAGTCTCTAGTTATTAGATAAAACCTAACCATCTTACTAAGATAGAACCTAGAAGTGTGGATCGACAGTTAAACTTCAAATTACTATTATCTTTATCTTTTCCTAGTCACTGCTCCTCTTTTGGAGTAAGCAACAATATCTAGGTGGGATCCTAATATGTGAACCCATTAAGAAAACTATCATAACGAAGATAAAGAAATATATGCATGGGTATCGATTCAGAACAACAAATAATTTCCATACTTCATCAATCCGTCAGGGTTTCCACAACCATAGCTATGGGTTTTAGCTGCTCATGCTTGTGAAGAAATCAATAACATTCACATTTGAAAGCATAGATGAAATCACAATAATAAGAAGTAATAAAACCCACAACCTTAACTGAATTAATGAACCAAAGTCAATACAAGAAAATCCCAAGATCAAAATCGAAGCTTGGAATCAAAATATATTTGTGAATATTAAAAGTGCGTAACTCCTACTAAAAAGTACATAAAGGGTATTTATAGTACTTGAGGAAACCCTAAAACCAAAGCCCGAACGAAATAGGAGAAAACCGGGTCGGTGTCCACATGTGGTCCGTTCCCGCGGTCTGAACCTGGGTGCAGATAGTACCTGTGGTCCTGACACTGGGCATAGGTACAAACTGCAGGTACCGGATGAAAAATTCTTGCAAGTTCAGCTCTTGGTATTTTGAACTTCTGGCACTTGCTTTGCCTACCTGTGGTCCGTAGGTTGACTTAGTAGGTGCTAGGAGACATCTTTTCAGCTCTTCTTCAATTTTCGAACATGTTTTGATCACGATCAAGACGAAAAGTGTCCCAAACATCCATAATTGCTCCAAACATAGCCAAAGACACCTTTTTTACATCTTTCACGAACTTATCATCCAAAACATGATTTAGTCCAACACATACCCAAAAAATATCATATAAAAAAAATAACCTCAGAAACTTGTATTTTTTCTCATTTTAATCGTCGAAAGTGCTATATTTTTATAGCACATCAAAAACTATAAAATTAAACCATACCATACATTTTAAGAAAAAAACAAAACAAACATGATTCCCTTAGTAACCATACCATACCATGGAAAATCACCATCCAAGCAATGTGTTAGCCTCTGCACGGTTCTACAATCTCAAATAAACTCAAAGTAAGCTTTCAAGTATCAGATTAGAATAGAGTTTATGTTAATATAAAGAAGGACAAAGACACTAATGGACAATGAATGAAGTAAACACACAAAGAAACTAAAAAAGAAAAGCACGGAATAAATAGATACAAAATAAAAATCGAAAAAAATTAATAATTAGATAACACAAGAAGAATTAATACTAATGTAATCTAGTTAATGAATTTTACACACAATATGATTGACTCATAAATCAAACAACTCAAATCTAAGAATTTGGACAAAAAAGATTACTCAATACAACCTCAAACTATTATATTCATGAAATCTATAAAGATTCGACTCAAATCAAGTTCACCCAATCAATATGGATCATTTTTAAGCATCACCGAATGGTTTTTGAAGTAAGAAAACAGCTCAAACTTTAAAATTTCAACAAAAATTCGCACAAGAAAAATGCCCAATTTTTGAACCTAAAATTAACCCTAATTTCATTCATAAATCTCAAAATTGAAACGTAATATAGTTTACCCATGATGAAAACAACTTAGATCCAAAATATGAGGCAAAATTTCACATAAAATAGCTCCAAAATTTAAATTTTCTCACTTTAAATAGTTTAATTTTTTTGCTACGAAAATGGAGAAATATGACAAAATCAACTACAAATCACCTTCAAATTATCTCAAATTCGATATTCAAGCATTTTAGACTACTTCCAACAATACCCACTCAAAAATTACTTCAATTTTCAGTCTGATTTTTTTCTTTGATTTTTGATACTCTTTTGATTTTTTTTAATAGAAGAAAGTTAAGAATTAAGAATTGTTAGCCTTAATTTGATACCAAATGATGTAAAATGAGATACAAAAGATAGAATAAGAGATAATTAAGAAATGGGAGAGATGGAGAAGAAAGAAAGAACTATGGTAAATTAGAAACCAGTAAAATAGATTTACAAATCTCTAATTTGAACAAATAATTACATGATTAATTCAAGGCAGAAGAGAATTGAACTCATAGATGAATAATCTTACCAAAATATATTTAAGAGAGATCCAATGTAGAGAATAAGGGATAAATCCCACAAATCTCACCAAGAGATTTGAAAGAAATAAGTGCGAGAATACACTCGACGACAAGAAATACACATACTGAAGTTGAGAATAAAATTGGCATAAATAGTGTGTATTTATTATGATTAGGACTAGTTTCATGGGGTAATAGAACCCCCACAAACTTGAGGTATTTTTGTAAAAATTTGAAATAACTTTAATGGTGTATTTATGTCTTTTCTCATATAATAATAATCTTTTCTTGTATTTATTCTTTGACTGTCATACTCTCGTGAATTACTCCAAGCTTTTGATGTCAAGTTGAAATCCTTCCATTGAATAAGTACTTTCCAAACTTGCATCAACATTTAAAGTGCTAACTTCTAAAGGAAAGAAAATCCTAAATCGGGACAGGACTAAAACTCCCCACATCATTAAGAACTTTTAAAAGAAAGGAGTGATAATAAGATCTGAATCATTAGAGACAATAATAGATATAGCCATTATACAGATTGAAGTACTTAGAGTAGTCAACAAACTCAAATGGCTTGCCATACTTATCATTAGATCCTCTCCAATTTATGAAATTAACATCTCGTATGCAGGGGCGGAGCTACAATATATTAAAAAAGTTCGGAAAAACTCAGTAGCTTTTACATAAATTTTGTATTTGTATTAAAATATATAGCCAAAATATATATTTATAAACCTGTGATCCCATGGACATATCTTGGCTGATGATCCAGTGGTAAGAAGGAAGCTCAAAAGTCTCTTTACTTGCGAGGTTGTGAGTTCAAACCCAGCTACCTGTGCATATACACTTTCAAGCAGATTTCTTGAAAAAAAGATGTTGCAGATCTTTTGAAAGAGAAATGTTTATTTTCAAGGAACATGTTTTCCCTCTTTCCATAAACACCTTCTTACTCTTTCTTAATTCTTATTATATTTATATATTTAAAAATAAAAAATATTATTTTAAAAAAATTAGAGTAACAGTTACAGGAAGCAAAAAAAAAAAAATTACCCTCTAAAACAAAAGAGATCCAGTTTCTTTTACAAACATCAAATAAAAAGTTCATTTTTTTTGGGGAAAATGAGCTGTAATATACCCAAATTTTGATGAAATTTATTGTAACATGCATAAAATTTAGGAAGTGTCCTATGACCCCTAGACTATTTATTGGCGTATTATGACCCTCTCCCTGACTATTTATTAACGTATTTTACTGACATTTAGTTGCACTAAAATCTTTTATTTATTTATTCATTGATAAATTTTATCTATTTATTAGCTTATAAATGTCACTAAAAACACTAATAACTAGTTCAGTGGGGTAATAGGACCCCCGCAAAGTTCAGACATTTTATATAAATTTTCGTCAAAATTTGAGTATATTTTGGACCCTTTTTAAAATAGACCTATAGCCTATTTAGTCTTCTTTTCATTATTCTTCAAAAGCTACAAAATTCCTTGATCACCAACCAACCACCCCTTTGTGGAGTTCAAATTTTGTGTCTGATTTCAATTTATTGCCTATAATAATACATATGTATTTAAAAATTAATTTTAATCTTTGATTCTAGAATTGTCCCATATTGTTCTTCTATATTTAATAATTTTTATTGTATTGCTTCCCAAAGTTTCTACCCAGAACTCGACGAAACGCCGCTAAGTGTATAGTATATTTCATAATTTTGATTTTTTTAATGTAATTTCTTTTCACAATTTGCAATCTTTATATGAGTTGACAATGAAACTTAGATAGAGACAGTGACAATGACTTTTTCCTCTATAAAGTTTATTAGAAATGGCTTGCGAAGTGGAATTGGTGATAATTTTTGAAGAATTATTTAGTTTTGTTATAAAGAGGATTAAGTATTTGAAAGTATACCTAATGATCCGATCATTGATCGTTTTTAAATCATGATAAGTCGTCGAGGGCAGTTGTAATGATAATATATAGTATATTTATGTAGTCTTAAATGATTTATTGCTTTATATATATATATATATATATATATATATATATATATATATATATATATATATATATACTCGCTCATTAGTTTGACGGTTATTATATATTAGCTTGAGGTCACTATCCCATTCTAAATTTCAGAACCCCAAGCTTCAAATCCTGACTCCGCCTGTGCCAATATGCTCATTCTATTGGAAGGAACTAATAGTGTGAAAGTAAAGTTCATATATCAGTTTAATTTTCAAGCTAGATCAAATTAATGTTGTTTCAAGGCATAAAAAGCTAAAATTGGTAAAATGCATGATTGTCTTTCGTTACTTGAAGAATATTCAACTAGTTTTTTATTCTGCAGCATTTAGTGAGAGCTCTTAGGTATTCACAGATGGCATTAAATTAACCAAGAAAACATCACCTGCACGATAATCAATTTTAGCTTATTACAATACTTCTGTGTTTTCTTTTTCAAGTTCTTTTACAGCAAGTTAGAACTATTCTCCAAGTTGTTGTCTTTTCTTGTATGATTTGTTATTTTTGTGGTTTTATTTGTAAGACTCTTGCTTGATTTTATTCCTATAACAATTAAATTAGTGATTTTTGATTTTTTTCTAAAGAAAGAAAGATAATCAACAATTAGGTTTTCAAAATAGTGTTAAATGTCTTATTATTCAAACTTTTGAAATTTTTTTATTTTGAGAAGTGTCGATGTCAAAATGAATTTTACGCAAAATACTTTAGGAGAGTACGAGTTTGTGTTCGATTAAACTGAAATATATTTTTGTTAAACAATTTGTGTTTGATCATATCTTCAAGAGTGCTGTCGAGTTCACAAAAGGGAAAAAAACATATAGAAATTCCCTTTATGATTTTTTTTTAAACAGAAAGCTTTCCTTTATGATTTAATATATTAAAGACTGGATGAAATTACTTGCAATAGTTGTAACACCTTGGAAAATATCAAATTTAAGTTTACACAACTAAATGCACTATAAGGTAGGAAAAAACATTTTTTGCGTGCCGCAATAGGTTATGAAATTGCATAAAATCAATTAAGAATTATAATAAGTTTTAAGAGATATATTTGAAGTGGTATGGGGTCCAAGGAGAGCTCTCGAATCAAGCTTTAAGTTGGAAGCTACACAACAAACTAAAGTTATAAATGAGTACGCACTAGGAGATGGAATGATAACAAACTAAAGTTATAAATGAGTACACACTAGGAGATGGAATGAATTCGATCTTATACATTCGCGAGGAAGGTAATCAAAAAGAAAGAAAATTCTCAATTTTAAAAGAACATAACTATCAATCTGTAAGGAGTTATGATGTGACCAATATATCATATCATGATCCTTTGATTCTAGTTTCTAATGCCACAAACCACTCGTAAATCTAAGTTTCGTACAAAAAAATTATGTTGATACTATTGGACACTTGCTTCCCTGTGGCTGCAGCCTTTTCATTGTCGGAGCTCACAAATTTGGCATGTGTCAGCCTGCTTCTTATTGAAAAATGAACATTTTCAAATTACCAACTGCCAAAAGCATCTTTATGGAATATTAGCCATGATTCTTGTCTTCATTATTTCTTTCGCCCTCATTATTGTTCAAGTGATACGCCTTTCACAACTTATCATGTATTGTTTTGGTATTTTGGATATGAAAAAGTTGAAGAATCTTGGTATTGATAAAAGTAATATACTGCAGCCAAGCTCATCATTGAGTTCTCCATTTACAGAGTGCTTACATTTTTTTGTTGTGTAGGTACAAGTACATCCCATTCCAAGGTCTTGGACTTGGCTAAAACTTGAAACCTTAGTATCATTAGATGCTAGATAATTTTCAGCTGAATTACAATCATGAGTTTTGTCGGCATGCCAGGGGTAAAATTAGCTAAAGAGATGTGCTACAATTAATTTTTAAAGTCATAACTCAATCAATATGGCATGGCATTTTGAAACAGACTGCAATAATTTTTCCGAAGTTGTGCCCAATGAATTTATAAGTACTTGATTCTGTGAATTTTTTCTTTTTATGTGTTTTGATCATTTTTGCCCTTTTCATAGTTGTTATGTGTTATTTCCTCCGTTTTATTTTATATGTATCATTTCCTTTTTTGTCCGTCCCAAAATAAATGTCACATTTCCTTATTTATTAACTATTTAAGATACAATTTCACTTTTACCCTAATTTGTCCCACTTATAAGGACCCACTTAATTAAAAACAATAATAGTACATTATTTTAATAAAGGACAATTTAGTAAAAAGCATTAAGTCTTTATTTATTTCTTAAATTTCGTGTCCGGATAAATTATGACACATAAAATAGAACGGAGAGAGTATTTTTAGAGTGTGGGGATGGTTGGCACAGTATCCAATGCGATCCGAAATGATTTGTGCGAGCTTATGATTTTTAGAGGTTGGAAAGGTCTTATAGTTGACTTCGGCAATATTTATTTATGTGTCAGATGACAAAACGGACTGGACCAACATATCCAAATCGTCGATTTTGGGTTGGAAGTGTGGTTGATTTGATTTTATGGCTTTTGGATCTCTTTGGACCCTTGGTTCGAAAAATTGTGAAATTGAATCTCGGGAGTCAATTTTGTGAAAACAATCTCTTTTCAAAAATCTGATGTCGCCATTAAGTCTGAATTGTCGAATTTAATCTAATAACATATTTTGTTGCCTTCGTGGGACTCCAAACGAATCTCGAGGGGTGGATCAGCAACTTTTCAACTTAGCAAAGTTGTTGATTCAGTTGAGTCGGCCCAAGCACCGCTTAAGCAGAATCGAGGACTCAATTGACAATCATTAAAGCGGTCTTGTGATTGAGCAAATTCTCGCTTTTGGGTTGAACCTCTTAAGCGGTCTGCTCGTCGCTTAAGTGATGACCGCTTGAGTGGTCAAATTCATAGTTGGACAGATATAAAAATTCTTTTTCTCAATTTTCTCTTTCAATTTTTAGATTTTGAAGTTCGGGTTAAGAGCTTTTTGAGCAATTTCTTTTATTTTCAAGCATGGGTAAGCTTTGAATCAATATTTCAATTATTTTATTTCTAGTTTATCGTTTAAAACCCTTTTTTAAATCTCGATTTCAATTCAGAATTTGGGGATTTTTTGTCCGAAAGGCCTAAATGGTATTTCTTCAATTTAAACCTCATTTTAACCCGTTTTTACTTGGGTTTCTCCTATGGCTTCCTTTAATCATGGGTAAAGTTTTTATAAACAAAAATTTTGATTTTACCCTTTCTTTTCGATATCTGCTTCGGGGGTCTGTTTTGACCCAGAATTGAAGATAGGCAATATGAGTATATATATATATATAAGCATGCTATGGGTATGGGTAATACTCATGAAAATCGTATTTCAATGATATTATTGTTGTTGTGTGCCCATGTAGGGGGTTTACATAGTTGTTAGTGATTTGATGTGATATTTACTACATGGTCGTATGGGGGCATTATCTGATATTATTAGTCTTGTATATGTATTGGTTGCTTTCTTCAGGATAGAAATATCCGAGCTGGGATTAATGCAATACTAATGGTGCCTTGCATGGATATTTGTTCATTGCTTATACTAAAATCATGAATGATTGACATATTGAGTAGATTCTGAGCTCACGTGTATATATATGTATGTAATGTGTATATATATATATATAGGATTTGAGATCTTCATATGGGTTTGGTTGTGAGCATTACATCCTTATATCGCACATACATTCATGAGACATTTGTACCATTGAGAAAACACTGATTTCTGACAGAAATGAGACACTTTTACAAAAACCTCTGCTGTAGTCCACGAGTCGGAGAGAAGATATAGATATTGAGATTGAAGATAAGTATTGAAAAAGTGTATGGGTACCCCATTGGTCCTATTTGGAAGTGTTGAGGCTCGGTAGATGTATACGGAGGTTATGCGATAACCACATTCATATCACATCATCATCATTATCTTCATTGAATTTCATACATTATACATCTTCAGTGTTGTTTTTCTGTGTTTATTCGATACATATTCGTTTCCTTTTTTTTGTATATTTGTTTTCTTGTTTATGTGCTATATTTAGAATTGTTAGTAAAGACGGTGTGAACTACCGTTTGAGACATTTTATGATTTGCAGGTGACGTGCTCATAGTATGTATTTATATCCTTATTTTTTACTTTGTTCAGTCGACCTATGATACTTACTGAGTACAAATGAACCGTACTCACCCCTATTGTGCCCTTCGGTGCAAATCCAGATATGAGTGTGTCGCACGACAACTGAGATTGTGCATTGGTTATTGATACTCTCGAGGTAGTGGACGCTCTATGAGTGCGTCGCACGACAACTGAGATTGTGCATTGGTTATTGATACTCTCGAGGCAGTGGACGCTCTATGCTCTCAAAGTCGACCTCAGACCTCCTCCTATCAAGTTGATGTCTTTATCTTGTATTCAGTAATAGACTTGTAGTTTTTCGAATTCAGTTGTATTTTTCAGTTCCGAGTTGTATTTAAATTGTTACACTATGTATCAGGTTTTAGGATAGTTTATGGTATCTTTATTATTCAGACTTCCGCTATTATTGTACATGTATGGTCTACCTTTGCTCTAAAAGTCTCGCCTTGGGAGTTGAGTTATTGTTTTCTTCTTACTGATCAGTTTGGGTGATTGACTTACTTATCAAGGTTTAGCCGCGATAAAGAATTTTTGAACCGTGACAGAATTAGGCAATGACAACATCATCTAGATGAAATTCAAAAAAAGGAAAAAGGGTAAAGATCAAGTAGAGGAAGGTTAGAAGCTATGCAAAAGGTATAATAACCACAAAGCAGAGTGTTCTGATAGAAAGAGGCCTTCTGCAATAACACATGGTTGCACCAATAAAGATAGATGAGGTCTTGATGTGGAATAAGAACAGTATCCTGGAAATGCCACACTTCATTTGAAAATAAAATTTATGGAGCAGCAAATCAAAGTGCACACAAGGATCATAACAAAGTTTGTTTTGGGAAACATTTGCTGTGTCCACCAAATAAAGGTTGTGCATACTAGTCGCCCTCGAAAATTTATGTGATGCATATCTTCCTTTCAGATTTTCAACATCTTTAGGATCAAGATCACTGACATGCTTCAGAATACACAGTTTAATGTTCATTACACAAGTTCCAGAGATGTTTAATCGAAAGCACATTATCTGCTTATCTCACATGTTCAAGGATTTCATTGTTTAATTTAGTCCTTACATATTATGATACATGGGGACATCCTCTGCACGTAAAACAGAAACATTTTTTTTATCTCTTCCTGTTATTAAAAGTGCTAAAGACCTATAAGGCATCAAAACGGAATTATCGATTCCAGAAATGCTTCCAAAGCACATTGGTATCAGAATAAAGACATATCAAAGGTACCAGTTTCGAGGCTTCACGATAAACGAATAAAGTACTGGCATTTACTATTAAGCAATAGCACCAAGCTCAAGCTGTTATGTACCTCAAGAAAAGTGTATCACCTCAATTATCAGGAATCTCTTACATATTTATAACTAAACCACTCTCAAAGCCTATGTATCAACTGATGCAATAGGAAACTTTTAGGTAGCTATTGACCAAAAAGCAGAACATAAGACTACTAAAACGGTAAGGTAGAATAATGCAAAAACTAACTTATTGCCAAGAGTATCATCTGGGTAGCCATTTATTTTTAGGTGCAAGGACTTCATCTACGGTGCTCACCACACATTTGGCATGTGGAAGCATACTTTTTATTGAGAAAGGTACACGTTTCGCATTCCCAACTGCCAGAAGCATCTTCACTGCACATTAGGCATGTCGTGGTAGAGCCAGCATTCAGAAATGTGCACGAATCGCATGCCCAACCTTCCAAATCATCAATCAGATTTTGTGTTAATGAAGCTCCTGTGGCAGAAGTTGCATCTACTAAGTCGTCGTCATCCAACTTTATGATTAAGGATGCCCCAGCATTTGTTGTCCTACGCTTTTTCCCACCACCTGTTCTGCTGCTGCTCCCAGCCACATGTGGAGTTTTAGACACAGTGAGATTGTTACTTCCAGCGACATGTGCATTTGCCAAGTTTTTCACAGTGCCTCCTCCAATGTTCATTACCTTGCTGCCCCCAGCTAGGTGTAAATTACTCGAGCCAGTTGTGCTGCTCACCCCAGCTGGATGTAAAAATTGTGAGCTAGTGTAACTCCTTGCTGCTACTGGTGCATCTTTTGATCCCATAAATTTGCTCCCAGCTAGCTGTAAATTACTCGAGCCGGTTGTGCTGCTCATCCCAGCTAGTGGTAAAAATTGAGAGGCCATAGCATGATTCCTTGCTTCTACAGGTGCATCTTTTGATCCCATATATATGCCGCCTCCATCTTCAAGTGGATTTTTTGATGTTCTCAAAGTGTTGTGTCCACTTATAACAAGATTCTTGGAGCCATTCGTATTTCCTCCACCAGCAACTAAGACACGTTTCGAGCTTGCAGTGTTGTTAGTGTTAGGTGGTTTTGCAGTTCTAATTCTCATGAGCGTCATTATTCTATCAGTTCTTGTCTTGACAAGCTTTCTGTCCCCACCTAGTAGTCTCCGTTTGCTGCTCACAGCTGCATTTTTGGAGCTCGTTGCTATGTTGCAAAGAGCTCCTTGCGAATCTACATCTTCAAGACCATTCTCAAGTGCTCTAACTAAATTCTCGAAGTAATTCTTAGTCACACTAGTCAGACCAGTAAGCTTAATACGGAAATCATCAAATGTTTTGGAATTACCTTCTTCAACATTCAGGAAAATCTCCAGTTCCTTTTCTGCACAGAGGTGAAGCCTCTCCAAACCAGCCTCTGCCTGGCCTTGCAAATACTCAAAAAACTGTCTTTTTGTGTGTTCTTCATCAGGCAAGTAAAACCCATAAGCATAAGTCCACTTCAACACCCTTCTACATTCAACAATCTGCTTCCAGGCATCTAATATAAACTTTAATTGTGTCTCTGGTAAGGACTGCAATTTAATCAGCACCTTAACATTCACTTCCCCCATTCTCCTCAAATCTTCTACAGCTTTTTTCCTTGACTTCTCATTAGCAGCCCATCTCTCGTAATAATGTGTGTACTTCTCAATAGATTGCTTGGCCATTTCTTTCTTTAGCTCATCTTCGTTCCCTGGCGTGTACTTGTTACATGGATTATACCCATGAGTTTCCCAAGAATTAAGGCACAGCCAACAGAACTGATACTTACAAGGGTCTCGACAAGTCATTCGCATACACCCTGCGTTCTTTTCAATCGGCCTCTTGCATTTAGGACAAGCCTTTGTGTAAGCTAGAATCCAATTCGTGTTCTCTGATTCCGCATTATTTTTCTCCATCCACTTAACCACCATATCACAATCAACAGGACGATGAGCTTCCTCTGTACAATTCCAGCAAAAATAATTAGAACAACCACATATAACTTCACAATTATCACTCCCTATATCAAATTCAACTGCGAAATTGCATCCGGGAGCAGGACACCACTTAATCTTCCTGTTTTCCTCAACATAAGAACGAAAAAGAAATCCATAATACTTGTTTTTATCATCATCAGACGTTAACTTATCGATCATATCCTGCGTGACAGCAACTTTACAAGAGGGTTCTGGACATCGCAAATTCAAACATCCAGGACCATCAGCTATTGAATTACAAATATACCCTTGCCAACATTCAACACAGAAAGGATGACCACAACCAGAAGCCAAAATTCCATCAGAAGAAGAATAATCCTCAAAGCAAATTCCACAAGTTACCTCCTTTGATTCCCGAAATTGAACAACTTTTTCCTCCTGTATTTTCAAACCAACAGCTTCTCGAACATTGGATTCATCCGAAAACCATTCTTCGTGAACATTATTTACACTCCAATTATACCGCCGGAGTAAAGCCGATGCTTCAGTTTTCGAAACTGACAGGACAGACGAAACTTTACAGATATCATCGTCCATGAGACGGCCAATATCATCGACGGACAAAACGACGTAGTTTTTTTCAGGGGGAAGATCATCGGAATCGTTATCGATGATGTCATCGCCGGCGTCACTGTCTCCACAGTTGATGAGGCCGTCATCGTCACTGTACTCCACGTCGCTTCCATCGTACATGTCGACGTCGGTATCCATGATCAAAATTTTGTAAGGTAAAAGAGTTTACTCAGAGAAGGACTCAATAAATAAAAGACAAAGCAAACCAAAGTTAAAAGGGGGAGCTGAGTGAAATTCTTCGGAACAGAAATTTTAGCCCTAAAATAGTGTTTTTAACATGGTTGAAATCCGCACAGTGATTGGCAAAGTGTTTGTTATTTCGTGGAACTATGGGACCACTATCTCCACGTGGCAACATCTATCATTTTTCGAATTCATAAAATGTTATTGGTTTATTGAGTTAATAAATTTTTAATATTTTTTTATTGAGCTATTGATTTGATTTTAATTTTATTATATTAAATTATTAAATAAATCGATAACCCAATAAAAATATATTAAAATAATACTTTACCCCTATTTATACATTTGTATTACTTGCCTTCACTTAATTTCTCTTTAATCTCTAGAAACCTATTCAATATCCTAAAAACTTATTCACTTTATTATGGAATATGGCGTTGTTAGGCATATGTGATGCTTCATTTTATAATATATGAAGAGGATGTTTAAGGCATTTTGATATTTATTAGTAAATCTACTTGTTGCATAGTTTGTGAACAAGATGGTAGACTTCTTATTTTGTGAAATTTAGCACTACAAAGCATATTCATGTTAGCTGCTATTTTTTATATTGTGAGCATTCTTATTAATGTCATGTGAGTTGGCACTGTTACACAATATTGAAAATCATTATGCCAAATTGATATTAGTTTCATGGGCATTTTTTTATCGGTTAAATCGAAAATCGAATCGTTAAAAACCAAAAATTGATAAATAAAAAATCGATAAAAAATATCTTATTGATTTAGTAAATATATTAGACTTGGCGTTCTTAAAGGGAAACTCGGTGAACTAAAACTTCCATTGTGTGCAGCAGGGTCCAAAGAAGGGCCGGACACAAGAGTCTTTTGTACACAGCCTTACCTTGCAATTCTGCAAGAGATTGTTTCCAAGGATTGAACCCATAACCTATTGGTCACATGACAATAACTTTATCAGTTACTCCAAAGCTCTCCTTCATTGTTCTTAAAAGTGAAAATTGCAGAAAAAGAGACAAGGTCCTTAACAAGGCTAGGAGCAAAGTAAGACACACAATTAATTAAAAATCAAAGAAATACTAAACATGTTTGATTTCAATAGTGCAACTAAAATAACTAAATCATCATTTAGTACTATTCAACTACCAAAATTTAATCCAACTTCTCAAATAGAGATTTTACTGAACCAATTGTTATGATCCATTTATGAAAGTCAAAAATATTTCATAACTTTGTGGTGGAAAAAAAATCTATTTGATTTTTATTTGTAAAAAATATTTTTAGAAAAATAGCGTTGTTGTTGTAGAGCCGCCACTTAATTTTAGAAAAATTTAGAAATCATTTAGAAAAGATGATTTTAAAAGAAAATATTAAAAAAATAACCTGAGTCCTAGGTAAGGATTCAAATAAATTCGAATGAAGGTGTTAGGCAATTTCAAAAATCCATAAAGTGTGATTTCCGGCGGATTAAATTTGTTTGACTAATTTTGAAAAAATCTTTAAGTTACTTAAGAAAATCTTATTTAAAAATTCTTGAATTTATTTGAAAATATTATTTCAAATAAACAGAATTATTTAATACTAATCCATTTAATTTATTTGAAGTAATAAAATAAACTAAATATCAAAATTTCAAAATAATTATAACTTTAACAATTTAATTCGGATTAAGACTTTGGGCTAAAAGTTAACTTAACTTCTTAAACGTGAATTTTGAACCATTAATAACTATGAAAGAATATAAAAAAAATTATGAGCTTAAGCTTGCCTAAAATAAAGAAATTAAAAATAATATATTAAATAACCAATATAAATGAATAATTTTAATATAAGTGTGATCCCCGGGGATCATCTAGATTAAATTAAATTACAAACAAATAATCAAGTCAATACAGGGAAAATAAAGGAATATAAAGATGAGATTTGGGCCCCTTTCTGGCCCATTTTCAAATCTGTCCAATTCTTGGACTTGCAAAGTTACAAATTTTAAGTCCATTCTCAGCCTCTGTATATTAAATGTATATCGAAAACCTTCATCCTTACATTTTCTGTATACCGCTGCAGATCTGTCTGTATATCAACATATATTTGCCCATTTTTCTTCATTTCTTGCTGTATAACATTGTATATTAGTGTATACCAATCCATTTAAACTTAGTCTTCGGGACTAGGATTCAATTGATTGGGCCTCTTTGGCCCACTGGGAAATGCAAGGGAAAGGGAGTCCAAATGGACTCATCTCGGGATGTTCATGCACAGAAACAAAAATACAGAATTAGTATCTACTCAATATATCAACTAATATAGAATCATTAGGCAGCTAATTCAAAATGCATAGACAAATCTCTAAAAAATTTAAGCTGAAACCAAAACATACTCAATAAAGATTTATCAAATTATCAAAACAATGGCTACAACTTGTTTTAACTTAAACTAGATCAACAAGCTTGCCAAATCTTTATTTAAAAAGGAAAAATAACAAAATCCATGGTCGTAATATCCAATACACCAAGTACAAGAAGGATTGAAGTGAATACTGGAGAATTAGAGTATGCTAGATCTTATTACCAAGCTTATAGGAAAATGCTTATTAACCTTTGATGGTTAATGAGTAAATTTTGAACATTGGGTACAAAATTAGAATTCAAACATTGGCTGATGAGGCATCGATGGACAGTTGGATTCGCGAGTACGGGTCAGTTCACAGCTTGTACGCGGGTGGGTTCGTTGTTTGTCACTAATTTTGTCGTTGTTTCTGTTGTTCCTGGGATAGACTGTTGTTGTTGGGTTTGGCATTGGAGTGTTGTTGTCGATGAGTTGTGGTGATGTTGTGAATTGCTGTAATGATTGTTATACAATTAAGGGGATATAAGAGAAAAAGGAATTTGGGACTCGTCTAGGCCGATTTGGGAGTGGATTGCGGTGGTGAAGTGGGCTTGGGACAGATGGTGGGCTGCTGAATATTATTTATGTTGATTTTGCTGATGTTTGTATGGGTTGGGTAGATTAGGAGAGTTATGGGATGGAGTTATTTAATAAATAGTCCTAAGTTATACTTTCAGTCAATTTTATTTAAATTTAAATCATATTGAAAATCGATTGATCAATTGCATTGTAATTGTGGCCAAATTGATTTCAATTATGATCAAATTCAATAAATTGGCTAAAAATAAAATTTTATACGAATTATCAATCAGTTTAATCCGAAGTTTTTGGTTTAAAAAAGTCAAATAATATTTTTTTCAAATAAATTATTTGCAAGAATAAATTATATTTAAATCAAGATTTTACCCATTTGAATTAATTTTTAAGATAATTCTTGATTAAAATTTGATTTTAGTAAAATAATTATTTAAGTAATAAATTATACGATCGCGTATATAAGAATACAAAAATATATAATCACTACTAAAAATGAAAAAAATTACCTAGATAAATATTTTGAAAAGTTTTTATTCAGATAAAATAAATATTGTAATTTTATTTAAGATCGAAACAACTTAGGATTAAACTTAGTCGTGGAGGAAAAAAATTAGGTGTCAACAATCGCCTCCTCCCTTTAGGTATAGGGTGAATGCAAGTAACCCTGGGCAAAGAGAGTTTGACATTCTTAATTTTGTCCGACCATAAATTCATTTCTCTAAAGATGTTGGTTTTGGCATGAGTTTTGTGGAGTTATGGCCGAACTCCGGTATCAAGTTTCCTGCATATCTCAGGTTACATGAGAATTCAGGTCACTTGTAGTTCATAACGCTTGATTTTTTAAGTATGATTTTCAAGAAATTCACAAGCTATCTCGGTTTTTGAATTTTGGTGAGATTGAAAAACTGGGGAATAATAGAATTGGGGGAAGTTGAAACATAATTGAGTTTTCAAAAGGAAATCCTAATGTTTAGGGAATCAAACTGCTTGTAGTTCGACTTGATTGGTGAAAAAGATAGTCTCTTCTTTTAGATGATCTTTGGTTCAAAAAGCGACAAATACATTGAGGTATGGAAAAGAGACTTGTATTTATCTTAGTTATATGTATAGGGCGCCTTACACCTATAACTGAGAGCTACATGGATATAATTGCCAAAGATCTAGGTGTGTTGTCACCCGAATTTCAAAGAAGAGGACGGTTACCTCTGGTGCGAGTTTAGAAATGCCCCAGAGATGAAACTGAAATTGAAAACATCCTAAAATACCCACATTCCTTCTAATGGAGGTGTGGTTTGATGGAGGTGGAAGTCGTCATTCAGCTTGCGTCCAAATAATTTTGATATTCCTCTTCAGACTATGTCTCAGTTCATTGCCTAAAAAAGTCTTGCATTATGGTGTGTGCTTTTTGGAGTCATTCACGCCTGTGACTTTGATTTGAGAATTTCATCATTTCGTATGCTCTCGACAACATCTCAAACAAAATAATTAGCTGTAAATGTAGCATGACATAAACATAGTTTGGTGCAAACCCGTTTGAATATGTTATGATGAGACAGTTGATAAACTAATATACACAATCTATTTTAAGAATATCATGCCATTTTGAACGAGGTGACAACCCAACATGTACCAGTAAAAGGCGGACAACCTATTTTAAATGTGTTGTGCCACTTTGAATGGGATGATGGCCCAATATATCTCATTGAAAGGCAAATGACGTATCTTAAATATTTTTATGCCACATTGAATAGGGTGACGACCCAACATGTATCATCGATCGATGGATGACCTATCTTGAATGTAACATGCCACTTTGAATGGTGTGACATTCCAACGTGCCTCATTGAAAGGAAGACAATCTATCTTTAATATTTTGTTTCACCTTAAATGAGGAGATGACCTGATATGTCTCATTGAAAGGCAGACGACCAATCTTGAACATGTTATGCCACTTTGAATGGGGTAACGACCCAATGTGTCTTATTGAAAGATGAACGACCTATCTTAAATGTTACGTTCCACTTTGAACGGGATGATTTCCCAACATGTCTTATTGAAAAGAGGATGGCCTAACTTGAATATTTTGTGTCACATTGAATGGGGTAATGTTCCAATGTCCCTATTAATCACCTGCACTAAACTTATTAGTAGAAAATGCAATATAATGGTAGTTATGCAAACCTTGTTTTAGTATGCCATGCTGAAGAAGGTGAAAATCCGTAATTTAGTAACGTATCATATTAAAGGAGGTGATGATCCATATAATAATGTGTCACTCTAAAGGAGGTGATAGTCTATAACATAATAACATGTCACTCAAAAGGAGGTGTGATCCATAACATAGTAAAATGTCACTCTGAAGGAGGTGATGATCCATATAATAACACGTTACTCTGAAGGAAGTGATAATTCATAACATAATAATGTGTCACTCTAAAGGAGGTGATAGTCCATGACATAATAACATGTCATGTTGAAGGAGGTGATGGTTCATAAATAATAATATGTCATTTTCGAGGAGATGACGGCCTATGGCTTAATAACATATCACGTTGAAAGAGGTGATGGTCCATAACATAATAATGTGTCACCTTAAAGAAGGTGACAGTCCATAATATAATAACATATCACACTAAAGGAGGTGACAATCCATAACATAATGATATGTCAATCTGAGAGAGCTGACAGTCCATTTAATAACATATCATTCTAAAGGAAGTGATAGTCTAATAACATGCCACTCTAAAGGAGGTGATGGTCCGTAATATTATAATATGTCATGCTAAAGGAGGTGATGGTCCATATCATCATAATATGTCATTCTAAAGGAGGTAACAGTCCATAACATAATAATATGTCACTCTGAAGGAGGCAACAATCCATAACATAATAATATATCACGCTGAAAGAGATGACAATCCATAACATAATGATATGTCACTCTAAGGAAGGTGAAGGTCCATAACATAATAACATGGTGTCTCCAATAAAGTAATGATTTGATGCATCCTCTTAAGGGTGGAAAGCCCAAATATATTAAGATGTGTATTTTTAAAAGAGGAATGTCCCAAATATAATAAGATGTGTCACCTCAGATGAAGTGACTATTGGGTATGTCTTATTGAAAGGGTGGATGCCCTAAATATAATAAAATATGTCACCTTGAATGAAACGAAGATTTGGTATGTCCTCTTGAAAGGGTGGATTCCCCAAATATAATAAGATGTGTTCTTTTTAAAAGGTTGAATGACCCAAATATAATATATTACCTCGAGGGAAGTAACAATTTGGTATGTCCTCTTGAAAGGTAGGGTGCCCAAATATAACAATATGTGTCACCTTAAATGAAGTGACGATTCGGTATGTCCTCTTGAAAGAGTGGATGAACCTAATATAATAAGACGTGTCCTTTTTAAAAGGGTGGATGACCCAAATATAATAATACATGTCAATTCAAATGGGGTGACAATGCGGTAGGTTTTCTTGGAGGATAGAAAACCCTAATATATAAGAAGAGATAGAAGTTGATTTATTAAACTTCATCCTTTGAATCGGAAATCCTTAAAATGACTTATGCATGTCCCAATTTTCTGGATTGAATCCTCAAACTTTGAGATGATTCTTTTGCATTATTACTTAGAGGTGGCCTTGCTTAACATCACCTGCATAGCTCAAACAACACTCATTAATAACATCATAATTTGTTGTAACTAAGCAATGAGTGTAACAGAAGATAGAGTTTAAAGCTAAAGTCGTTTGACTCATGATGATTTAGAGATACTGTTTTGGATAATATCTCCATATCTTAATCGTTATGCCCGATCATTTTCCTACAAAATCAAAGGAAGAGTTAGAGATCATAACATAGTAATAGAAACATAAATAAAGAGGAAAATAGAGAAGATAAGCTGTCTAGATTATTATGCCAAGGCCACAGTGAGTCTAATAATGCCTTTTGTCATGCTTAACGTGGTCAACTTTGTGACTTTACTGTTCATGCATCCAAAGAAAACTCTTAGTTTTGAGAGACCGACTGTGTTGGTATTGCCTTGCTCTTTAATGCTCCTTGTTGATAATTGATTTGCAAGATTATCTGATTGTGAAACGTAGTTTTGTGGAATTTTTAAGGACATTCCTTAAAAATTCATCCCCAGTTTGTAACATAGAAACTCTTGAAATTCCTTATAACTTATGACATCATTTAGTATGAAAATTTTGAGATCTTCTACAAAATTCTGCCCCAATCTAGAATGTAATATACTTGATTTCTTTCTGATGTAGCTTGGCTTGAAATTTGAGAACTTCTAAAAAATTATGCCCCGATTTCAGCTTCAACAATGTCTAGTGTTTAGCTTTATAGAAAATGTCAATTTTTTGTGAAATTTTTGAGACCTTCTAAAAAATTTCCAGCCTAGTTAATGCTTCAATGTCATCTCCATATAACTTGAAAAAGATCCTCTTAACGAATTTTGAGATCCTCTAAAAAATTTTGCCCTAATTTCTATAGAAATATTACAAGAAATATGACTGAGCCGGCGTGGTTCTTACGTATCCCATTAAGGCAAGAATCAGGTCAAATGAAGCTCTAACATACAATGAAAAGATAAATTAACTAAGGGGGTTGACCGAAACCGACATAGGCCGTCTACATATTTCATTCTTGTGAATTCGGGTCAAACATAGTTTGTACAAAATAAAAGAAATATTTAATACTTTTGATAATGTAATCGAGGCCAATACGGGCCGCCTACGTATTCCACTAGGGAAATTAGGTCGAACGTAGTTCATTTCAATTAAAAAGTATGATTACAATGAAATCACATCATAAAGTGCAATTACAAGGAAATCACACCATAAAGTGCGATTACAAGAAAATAAAGTCACAAAGTGAGACTACAAGGAAATAAAATTGAGAAAGTAAGATTACAAGAAAATAAAACAACAGCTTCAAAAGTAAGATAGAAGGATGACAAAAGTGCGCCTTTAAGGGACCTTCATTCTTTGTTGCGACTGATGATGCCAATGGATACTTCTTGTGTTTGGGCAATGGATTATTGTTAACATTAGCTGGAGCTTCTGTAAGTATTATCACCTTGTTGTCAATCAGATCCTGAATTTTATGCTTGAGAGTGGTACATTTCTCAGTATCATGTCCAACAACTCCAGAGTGGTAAGCACATTGCTTATTTGGATCATACCAATTAGCGGAAGTGTTTACATACTTTGATTCCACTAGATGAAGTATTTCTTCTTCTTTCAACCTTTCATAAATATGAGTAAGTAGTTCTGCCAAAGGCATGAAGATCCTAGAAGGCTTTCTTTTATGATTGACATGAGGTTTATTGTTTTGGTTGCTTTGTGGTGGAGGTTGAGCATGATACATTGATTGCGCATTGTAGATCGAATAGTAAGCATGCTGATCATTGTGTTGGTATCGTGGGGATCGCTTGTAGTTTGATGAACTTCCTTGAGTCATCACCCCTCTTTCTCTTTTTACTTTTTATTTCCAAAAGTGCAAGTCTGGAAACCCTCGTGAGTGGATTGTAATTCTGTCAAATTTATTATCCTCATTATCTTGAGGCTATCCTCAATAATTTCTCAAGTTTTGACAATATCAGTAAATGTCTTTCTAGCTATTATCATTGTGCAGTTAAAATATTCTGGACTTAGTGCACGGATGAAGTAACTGATCATTCAGTTTCTTCCATAGAAGGATGTACCCTAGATGCCTCTTCGCTCCACCATATGGCATATTCACAAAAACTCTTATTTTATTTTTTCCTTATCTTTGTGACAGAGATTTGGTAGGAATAATATCGACATGAAACTTATAATGATCCACAAAAGCATTTGCCAAGTCATCCCAAGTGCGCTATTTTGTCACATCTTGTTTAACGTACCATTCTAGAGCCTTCCACTCAAACTTTAAACACATAGCTTATCCCATATTCCTTCATTTTTTTCCCACACGAATCAACTTTTCACGATAAGTTTTCAAATAAAAGAAGGGGTTTCCAGACCCATCATAATTTTTGAATTTAGGAATCTTGTACCAGAAGGCAACTCGATCTTAGGAAATGCACACAACTCTTTCTACTTCACACTTTGGTTACTTTTAAGCCCTCGAAGGATTCTCATTGCATCTTCGAAGGCCTTGAGCTTTCTATTCACTGTCTCGTCAGTGCACACCCTTGGATCATTCTTAATATTAACATAATGATTATCATCTAGGCGGTATGACCCCTGAGTTTGTGTCGCCGGTGGGGTGGTAGTATAGGTATACATTAATGGAGCTTGGTGTGACAATGATATATTCTGAATATTTGGAGAAGCAAATATTTAAACAAATGGAGCATTCTAAAAAGCATGAACATTTTGAGAAGTGGTAAAATGACCTCTCTAATGATTTCCTTCTGATGTCGAAAATATAAGCCCTTTTTATTGAGCATTAGGAGGCAAAATCATGTTTGGGGGAGTCTGAGAAGGTGTTCTTCTATGCATAAACATAAGCCTTATTTCTGCAATTTGTTGTTTCAAACTAGTGACGACCTCTGGGGTTATTTCTTTTTCAATCGAGGGACTAGGGTCCATTGCCACATACAAGGAGGGATCTGACTCAAATAAAGTATTTATGCTAATAAAACTAGGATCTGTAGTTGAACGAGTCATTCTGCTAGCCCAAGTAAGAACTGAAGAGTATGTAGTTTCTTTCTTCACCTTAGACCATGTGAAATACTGGTGTTCTACCAGTGATTTTATTTTAGTCTTTGTAAAGTGAGCAAGTTTGATTACAAACACAAATCAAACTCTCTCTAAAAGGAAAGAAAAACACTCAAAAGGTGAAAATATTAGTTCATGAATCGTAATAATTGACCAAATTAATATATAAAACAAATGACATATATTTGATTTAAAATAGACTACTCCAGAACTCGAGGAATAAGATATTTTGGGAAAGTGACTGAATGATCAGAATATTACTATTTTGATGGATTTTGATCTTTGATGGGGAAAAAAGAATTTTGAACCGAAAGAACTAAGTGATTTCAAGAGATCGAGTGTTCACAAATAACCTTCTTAATAGGGTTTATTTGTGAAGTTCTTTGGAAACTAATGAAGTCTTACCATTTATAAAATATATGGGTAAATCTAGCTATAATTAAGTATGAAAGAAAGAAATTTGTTAGAGCGACATGGTCAATGTGAATTGGATAATGACCTAATAATTTTTTGAACAAAACTTGGGTGAATTAGAAGGGATTTTATCGATGGACTTTTAAGAGCTTTTTAGGAGGATCCAAATTTTGAGTCTTATATGCTTAATAACGCTCAAAAACTTTGGAGCAGAATAATGGAATAGTATTGTTTAAAGCCAAACGCATGTTATTTAAACACACAATCAAGCAAATACAGACAAAAAAAAATAATAAAATACTTTAACACAAATAATTTTTAACACATCCTAGCACACATGGGACCTTTCAAGCCAAAGGTAAGCATAGTATTTGAAGGATAGACATGCCGTTTGTAAGAAGTTCCATACCATCAAATATATTATACAAATTTCATGGATAAATCAAATGGGGATACACAATAAGGGAAAAGAAAAATAAATGATATCAGTCTCACGCAGGGGAGCAAATCTAAACTAAACCTCCTTAGGGGTCCTTCCATGTTGGACTTCTTAAATTTTTTGAATATTTTCCGTATGAAGATCTCCCCTAGATTACAATAAATGAAACTATAAAATAAAATGCATAAAATGCTCAAACCCAAGGGATAATAGTCCGTACAATCCGACATTATATCCTTCAATTTAACACATAAGAAATGATCATCTGTTATTGACTCATGCTGAATAGATGTAATGTAGGTTTTCCTAATAGTCCAATACCCCCTCAGGTATTGGGTCGTCCTAGATTCATGCCTAAAGAGGATTTTGGTTTCACTCTATCCTAGGTATCTAAAGTGGGCTTCGATTAGGTTCCCACATGGATAACTTGGGTGTAAAATACAAACAACCATCGGACGTCTAAAGTGCCAATAAATAGTTATATTTCTAACACTTTTATTTGAAATTAATCAATAGAGGTTGCGATAGCCGCAAAACCCCAAAATAGTTTAATAACCAAAATGTGGAAGTATGCTATGAATGCAACAATTAATAATTGTGAAAATTTAAACACATAATTGAAAAAGTAAAAATGAATACAAACATTAGCGAAACACATAAAATTCTTATCGTTAGAACCTAGATAAATCTCCATCGGAGTTATCTTTCTGTTATGATCCATAACTTCGTGGCAGAAAAAAAAGTCTATTTGATTTTATATGAAAAAAATATTTTTTTAAAAAATAGAGTCGCCACTTAATCTTAGGAAAATTAAGAAACCATTTAAAAGAGGTGACTTTAAAATAAAATCTTTTAAAAATAACCGAAGTTTAGGTAAGAGTTCAAGTAAATTCGAAAGAAGGTGTTAGACACTTTAAAAAATTCACAAAGTGTGGTTCCAGGCGAATTTAAACTTGTTTGACTGATTTTGAAAAAACTTTTACTTGAAAAAAATCTTATTTAAAAAATCTCAAATTTATTTGAAAATCTTATTTTAAATAAACAAAATTTAGTTAATACTAATCCATTTAAGTTATTCTAAGTAATAAAATAAAGTAAACATCAGGGTTTCAATATAATTCTAACTTTAACAATTTTATTTGGGTTAAGACTTTGGGCTAAATAGTTACCCAATTCTTAAATGTGAATTTTGAGTCATTAATAAATATGAAAGAATATAAGTAATTATGATCTTAAGCTTGCCTAAAATAGAGGAATTCAAATGATATATTAAATAACCAATAAAAAATGAATAATTTTAACATAACTTGCTCTCCGAGAATTCAACTAGATTAAATTCAATTACAAACAAATAATAAAGTTAATAAAAGGAAAATAAAGGAATAAAAATGATATTTGGGTCCCTTTCTGGCCCATTTTCAAATTTTCCCAAGTCCTGGACTTGCAAAGTTATGGACTTTAAGTCCATTTTCAGCCCTTGTATATCAAATGTATATCAAAACCTTTCATCCTTGCATTTTTGTATACCACTGCGCATCTGTCTATATATCAATGTATATTTTCTCATTTCTCTTCAATTCATGTTGTATATCTCGAAAAAATAGTATATATAAGTCCATTTGAACTTAGTTTTTGGAGATAGGATTCGATTGATTGGGCCTCTTTGGACCGCTAGAAAATGCAAGGAATAGGGAGTCCAAGTGGACTCATCTCGGGATGTTCATGCACAGAAACAAAGATACAAAATTAGAATCTACTCAATATCTTGACTAATAGAGAATCACTAGGCAGCTAATTTAAAATGCATAAACAAAATTCTGAAAATTTTTAAGCTGAAATCCAAACATTCTCAGTAAAGATTTATCAAATTATCACAACAATGGACACAACCTTTTTTAACTTAAACTAGATCAACAAGCTTGCCCAAATCTTTATTCAGAAAGGAAAACAACAAAACCCATGGTCGTAATATCCCACACACCAAGCACAAGACGAATTGAAGTGAATACTGGAAAATTTGACTATGCTAGATCTTATTACCTAGCTTACCGGAAAATGCTTATTAACCCTTGAAAGTTCAAGTGCACACAATATTTTTAAAATAAAACAATCATAAACCATACATTATGTTCAAAAAAGATTCTTGGGAAAAGATTCATGAGATTTTCTTGGATATCAAGTTGAAAGAGAACAAAGAGCGACTGATGTCGCCCAAAACTACACCTTTAAGAAGTATAATGAGATCGATATCAAATATAGTAACCCAATAGAGGTTGGGATCGAACCCATAGGGAATAGGTCGAATATCTCTCACGAATCTATTAAAGTATCCAAAAAATACAGTAAAGTGGGGGATTTTGATAAGAATAATAGATAAAGTAAGAAGTCTTGGTTGCTTTGGTTGAAATCAATACGAGATGAATACTAGGAATGTGTCCCCCCTAGCTTTTAAACTCCGTAAATTTATTATGCTTTGTTAACATATCCCAATATCTTGCATGCAGAATCTAATAAGTTATGTATCACTAATTGTCTCGTGAACATCATTAGTGAATTTCACTCTTCACCTTTTGAGTCTCAGAGTGTCGCATTACTAACCCTTATCCTAGATTCCAAACTAACTATTACCTTTTGAGTGTCAAGTTAATTAGATGACGGTTGGTAGCCTAAAATTACTATTGTGATCTTCCTTTCCTAATCTCTACCTCTCTTTTGAAGTAAGTAGTAAATACAGGAAAGTTCTCAACATTGGCCACTACTAGGAAAACAATTAAACCGAAGAACATCACAATACATGCAAGAATATTGATAAAAAATAATGTTGAACTTCTCTACTTTTTTATTTTGTCAGGGTTCCAACAACCTTAGTTAGGTTGTTTAGCCACTCACATTTGAGAAAACATCCATGGAATTCAATGAAGAGAGCATAAGATGAATCTCACAGTAATTTAAGAACAAAACCAACAATCCCAAATTAATTATCTACTATAAAACCAAGAACAAAGGATCTCAAGATAAAAAATCGAAGCTTGAAACTAATATATGTTTGTGAATGTAAAAAGCGCATCAACTCCGTAGAGTACGCAAACTAATACAAAAACATCCAAAGGATATTTTGTAGAATAAATAAGTACCTTAAAAATCCTAACCAAAATGAATAGGGAAAACTGAGTTGGTGGCCACTTACAGACCTATTTACGGGCCGTAAGTGACACTAACGCCCAGTAGGTGGGTATCGTGGGTCTCAGAGCTCTTGATTAGTTGAAGGAGGTGACCTATGATGGCACTTACAGTGGTGTAAGTTCCCTTTACACCGTATAAATGCCCCCCAATCATGGGTGTTAGAAAAAAAATCTTCAACTTTCAGGTTCTCTAATCTTCACTTTTCTAATACCGACGAAGGGACTTACACAACGCGGGTAACACTTATGGGTTTTAAGTGTCCCTATAAGAGGTCTTCCTACACTTTTTCATAATATTTTCTTTTCTTCAGCTCCAGAGACCTAGTTTCCTGAAACATAAACACATTATATCTAACAAAACATACCTAAGTACTTGCATATTTTCTAGTTATAAGCATCGAAAGTTTCATGAAACCATGACACATCAATACCATTAAATTAGAATATTTGCATATACTCAAGCAACAAAGCATAAGAAAAGCAACATGAAAATGCTTAACCAAGAGATACCTAAGGTACGGATGCCAGTCAATTCAGTTTCAGCTTAAAAATATTTCAAAACCAACTGTGTGGTTCTATGTATCCCAATAATACAACCCAGTAGGATAAAGCTATGATATTACATTATCAATAAATAATCAAGCATATGTGTATATTATACTACTCGAATAGATAAACAACTAGCAACACAACCCATGTACCCTCACAGCAAAGAAGTCTCACTCTCACTATATGATTATGCATGTCCATGCGGGGACAATCACGAGACACCCACACTCATTAAAGAAGTTTCAATCAATGTGCATGGAATACCATAGATTTTCCCTTATTTTCTTTACCTTAGTTTTTTAGACAGTCGAACTAGGATCACTATAGGACTTTACTTGGCTTTTAACGTAGGCTTGAGGGATGGTATGGTACATTTAGGACCTTAGTGACTAACCCTCCTTGACACTACAATCACATTTTGGGGCCCACTTCTCAACCAACTTTTCCTTTATTCCTTTCCTTATTTCTCTTTTTTTATTGCTTATTCAGTTTGGGTGCGGTTTCTTTTATTATTTTTCTTTTTAATTTTTTTCTTTCTTTTCCACACCCAACCCTACTTTCTTTTTTCTTATTCAAACCCTTCTTCACACTCAATTCTAATTATGTACCTCTATGATAGCCACCCTCAACTTAGGCTATTTGCCTGAGTTGAGGTGAACAATGTTCAAGGAGGGATCAGGGCCAAAATAGGTTCATTATAACTAAACTGGGAAGGTGAATAGTGAAAACAAAAAATGCTCTATGTAGGCTCAAAAATCAGGACCAAGGGATATTTATTTCCATTTGGATGGTTGTTTAGGATAAGAGTGGACTAATTCAAGAACGACCTAAGATCCGACTACCCTACAACCTAGGCAAGACTAACCGGGAAAGTTCTGGATTAAATGCACAAAAAAAACTAGGCAAGTAATCTCCACACACAGAGTACCAGGTTATGCTACCAACTACTATCGATCTAGTTCATGAAAATGCTAAGCTATGATTTTTATGTCCCTAATAGTGAGGCGATAATGAGATTCACAATAGCCATGAATATAAACATACCACATAGTTCAAAACCAACTTTTAGAGGGGTATCCTTTTTCTCAAAATGCTTTAAGATACACAAAATATATCAACTGACCTTAGGTCACTTATTTTTCTCCTAGTTAAACATAATCAAAACATAACACATGTATGAGATAAACATATAATGAACTAAATATTTTGGATCTACTAAGAACAGACTCCGGGAATAAATGTTACGTCAACAAAAACCCCAAAAGAATATTTAGACCCACAAGTAGCCCCAACCTCATCAAATAGACATGCATTGTCCCTAATTCCTTGGGAAGCTACAAAGTAAGAGAGTTAGGAACATACTTATGGCACCGTAGGTGTGTCGATCTGACGTTAAGCACACTAACATGAATTATCATAAATGCAAAAATAACAAGATACCTTGGATTGCCTCCCAAGCAACACTTGATTTAACGTCACGACACGACATGGGTACTTTGATTACGCAAACTTCATCAAGGTGGCCACAGGGTTGGCCTCCAGGGTTATCAACATAGTTTATTACAACCACCACCCTCATGTCTGTCGGCTGCTTCATGGTTCTACGAACATTGAACGTGACTTTCTTATCATTTAGCCTAAACTTAAGATCACCTCTTTCCATATCCACCACGGCTCTACCTGTATCCAAAAATAGTCTCCCCAAAATTATGGGCATCTCAAAATCAACTTCACAATAAAAGACAATGAAGTCGATCGGAAAGATGAAGTTGTCCACCTTTACCAAAACATCAAACAATATGCCTATGAGTTTTTTCACCGTACGACTTGACATCAATAACTACATTTTCATGGGCTCAGGAGGTCCCAAGCCTAGTTGTTTAAACACCGCCAACAACATCAAGTTAATGCTGGAACCTAAGTCACACAGAGCCTTAGCAAATCTAGATATCTCAATGGTGCATGGAATCGTAAAATCTCTGGGATCACTTTTCTTTTATGCCAGAGATCGAGATGTAACCGTACTACAATGATGCAGACCGCCAAAGTCTTCATAACTGATAGTCCTCTTTTTTGTCAATAAATCCTTTATAAATTTGTGTTCCTCGGCATCTGCTTAAGAACTTCAAGAAGAGAGATGTTCAAACTCAACACCTCCTAAACTCAAAATCACCCAACACTTAGAAAAAGGGCTAATTTCTGTTTCTCCAAAGCTAAGTTAGGGTTTCTCAAGAACAAGCTCAATTCTATGGATTTCTCCAAGGATTCCACCTTCAAGTATGCGGGACTTGATTAATGGGTTCCTTATACTCATTGAGTCCCAAGGATTTCTCAATCCCCAAGTTTACTTTCCCCTCAAGTTTGGATTATAGGTCAAATATGAGTTTTATGTAATTCCTTCAGTTTATTTTGTAACCATACCATGAATACACCTCCCTTGAGAGTGTTATATTCCATGTTCAAATATCATGATTTTCTCATTATTGATAAATTATTGAGTTTGGGATATGTTTTGTAAAATTCTCTACTATGATCAACTTTAAATTATTATCATGTTTAGTTGCATTAGCTAGAGCTGGTGGGTTATGAACACTCGATACCTAGGATTTCATACATGTATCAATTAATATGTTTTTAGCACTTCAGAATATGCATATGTTGCTATTATCAAGAATATTGAGTTTATATATATATATATATATATATATATATATATACTTAACACCGAGTGAACGCAGGGATGAAGGCTCACCCATCATTTAGGACTGAGAACTTTAGTAGAAGTCCCTAAGTTCTAGAACTACAATGCCACTGTAGGTTAGAAGGGGTCACCCACCAATTAGGACCGATACCCTCATTTTATAAAAAATCAGTTTAATGGATCCACTCTAGCCAGTGTTGGTACCTTAGCAAGGTACTAGCACCCTTCATATTAGGGTTACAGGTTAGACCCCAATTTGCTCAGATTGGGATATGTCAGTTATTGTTAGCTCCCACAGTTCTTAGTATATTTTTAGAGTTTATTTTTAGTTTATGTTTAGCTAAGGTTTTCTTGACCAAGTATTCAGATATTCAGTTCTTCAGTATTCAGTTTTATCTAGCATATGTTTATACTTGGTTTTACATTTAGTTTATATGTTCATGCATTTATGTTTAGTTTATGTTAGCTAGTTTCCTTTCTCACATACTTAGTATATTCAAAGTACTGATCACATACTTTCCTGTGCCATATTGTTTCATAATATAGGCTCGAATGCTCAGTACCTAGATCGCACTTAGCATATTCCCACACTACATTCAGTAATAACATTTGGCGAGTCCTCATCATTTGAGGCATAGTTATTAGTTCTTAATTTTCTTGTCAGTTTATTTCAGTTTAATTAGTTGGAGTTAGTTGGGGGTTTGTACCAACAACTTATTATGAGTAGATACTTTCAGACATATGTTTAGATTTCCAGCATAATTTGTTATCAGACAGTTCTTTGTTCTATTTCCAGTTTTATTAAGTATTTAGTTCTACATTATTATGGTTTTCACCAGTTATTTCAGTTAGCTTCCGTCCAATTTTTGTTACTTTCTTCATAATTCTAATGCATTCTTGGCCATGGGTTTTCTTGGAATCACTTGTGACCTTAGGCACTGTGTTATGACTAGGGGGTAGTCTCAGGTCATAACAAACTTGGTATCAGAGCTGCAGGATTAAAGTGTCCTAGGGTGTCTGAAAGTCGTGTTAAGTAGATTCTTGTTCATGGGTGTGGCGTGCAACACTTATGGGCGAGAGGCTACGAAGCATTTTTGGAAAGTCTCAAGTTGTTCCTAAGCGCACACGCAAGTGTATGTGGTCCCACCAAGTAGTAAAGTGGCCTTTTTCAAGACAAGTATCAATCCCACAGGGACTTGTGTAAATAACTATATACTTCAAGTTTAACTATTGAGATTAAATTGGTGCAAATGTAACTAAAAGAGTTTGAGAGTTATAACTAAACGTAAACCAAACAATGCAGTAAATTAAAGGTCTTTGACAATCAATGGGGAGAAACCTAGGGTTAAGGCTATATGAACAATCATACTATGCTATTGAACTTCATTGGTTAGGTTACTTATCTTAGTTTTTGATTCATGTGATTGATATTATGATTATGGTCTTTCGAGCCTTTAATCACCTATCTAACTTAGACCCACAACTACATCGTTGAGCAGGGATATGAGAACTAAGTTAAATACATTAATATTTCATACTATAAGTGAAACAAATAGGTCATTTAGGTATATTCCTATCCTAAATTCCAATTATAACTTCATTCTATTGAAGATTAAAATCCTATTCTATTTATCCCCATATACTATCCTCTTGTTCCTCTTTCCGGGCTCACAAAATGACTTTGTGTGTATTACAAGGGTTGTGAATCCTTAAAATAGTTATAACAAGGATAAATAAAAAACCAAATATTATAAATAATTAAAACCAAGTCAGTTCATAACAAGAGTAATCATATTCTTGGACTTAACCTTGGAAAAGGGCTTTTAGCCGCTCATGGACATAACCGTAATCGCAATGATAGAATACATGTTAAAATTCATAAAAAAAAATTATTGGAATAAAACCATAATTTAGGTGTTATATATCCCCCCTCAAAGATTCAAGGTCGTCCATTCTATGTAACATAATGTTTAAGGGTCCTATTTATAGTAGGACAAAGCTGCCGATTTTGACTAGGGTCCCTGCCACAGACCTTATTGCGGTGCCTAAGGTCTGTATCATGCTCTTATCATGGATAAACAATGAAATTGGTCATTTAGGAATCCCCAAAGTCCATGGAATGGACCTAATGCGGTGCCTAAGCTCCGTGGCACGCTAATGACTCCAAAACGTCCGTTTTTCGTCAAATCTTGTCCCGTGCTTTTGTCCATCCATTCCAAGTTTTGTGATGATGTTTTTACTTGTTACATATTTTTTATCATCCATATATCATCATTATCAACTCACCAAGCATCCTATAGAATCAAACACCACGAATTAGAGCTCAAAATAACTCACAATCTGAGAAGATGAACCAGAAACTTAAGCTATGAATACTAGTTTTGTCCTTTTGATCTTTAGCTTAGTTTTGAATCTTTGATTGTTTAAATTGAACCTTAAACACTATAAAAAATTTATTCCACACATAATTACACAATCATACCCTTAGTAACTCATTACTCACTTTATAATCCATCGAGAAGAACTAGAACAAGACATAGCTCAAGCTAGTAACACTAGTTTTCTCGTCTATACTATAAGTGACCAAATTGATTCCAAAATTGTTTGAAACACACCTTAAACATTGTAAGTAATTTAAAACTTCTATGCTCAATTATATCATTATTAACATATTAATCACACAAAAAATCCTCATAACAAGGCTAAATAAGCCCGGATAACAATACTGAGGTGTATAAATCCACCTTAAATCATAACCCCACACTTAAAACCTTATTCATCCTCGAACAATTCTTTAATCTAATAATCATAACCAAATAAAATTCCACACTTCTATAATAATAAAAACACTCAAGATATTACTACAATGACCACACATAATGCAAGTTTTTACCCTAAGCATGTTATACACGCAATTGAAAACTCAAGAACACTACTCCAAGACATCCTCGACTCAAGAACTGACTCACCAAGTTGGAAAAATCACACATATTTCTTAATTAGAGACATCATACAAATCACCCAACTATTTTCAAACATGTACCCTCACCCAAAATAATGGGAATTTCCCCACCCCACACTTAAAATCTACTTTCTCCCTAAGAGGCTAGTAGCATCTTTATATATCAAGAGGGTCCAATAACCCCTCACATAGTCTTCTCCAGGATTCTTAGCTCAGGTTTTCAGTACTCAGACTTCCCATCAACTTGCGACTAAACAAAAACAAAACTACATGAAGTAAAAACTAAAAATACTGATAGTAAATACCTACCTTAACTTGAGTTGCCTCCCTACAAATGCCTGATTTAGTGTCACGGCATCACCCAACATCACGCTTAATCATTTTCATTTATCCTCTTTCTCCTTCTTGGAGTCCATCTTCTTATTCGTTTTTGACCTCTTGAGTGTGAACTCTCAAGGTCAATAACTTTCTCAACAATAGCCTTTTCAGGTTCATCAATTAACATCACTTCAAGCTTAGGATTGGTTGCTTGGGAAGCTATTGAGAAAGTCTGAAGAGGTCTTTGGTGGATTGGGATCCATCACCCCATACCCATACACTTTCATCACTATAATCATGCATAAATCTTTGTATTAAGACAGTGTGTTGAGTGGTTTGTAAACCTTGAAGACCACCTCTTCATCATCTAACCTCATTGTGAGAATGCCATCTCTCACATCTATCAATGCTCCTTCCATCTCTAAGAATATATGTACCAAGATAATCAACACCCTGTTATCTACCTTATAATCCAAAATAATAAAATCAGTATGGATAATAAACTTATTAACCTTGATGAGAACATCCTCAATGATTCCTTCAGGATAGACTATGGTTTGGTCTACCATTTGGAGTAGCATAGAGCATAGTTTTGGCTTCCCCAAGCCCAAAGTGTTGAACATTGATTGGGGCATAAAATTAATACTTGCCCCCATATCACTCAGTACGTGGACCTCCTTGATTCTCCCAATATGAATGGGGAGAGTAAACCTCCCAGGGTTTTTATGCTTTTTGGGCATCTTCTGCATTGCCACAGATCTACACTCCTTAGTGAGTGATATTGTCTCAACATCCTGTAGCTTAATTTTATTAGTTACCACATCCTTTAAGTACTTATCATACTTGGGCATTTCTTGCAAAACATCTAAAAGAGGAAGGTTAATGTGAAGCTCTCTGAACGTGTCAAAGAACTTCTTGTAGCATGAATCCTTCTTTCCTTTTCTTAGCCTATGTGGAAATGGTAGTGGTGGTCTCTCCTTCTCAGTAACTTTTGTCTTCGGTTACTCAGACTTCCTTGAATAATTAATAATTTGTCTATAATTAGATGAGGAATCAACTTTACATCTACCTTTTTATTTGTTTTTAGAGGCCTTTCATTCAGCTCTTTACCATTTCTCAAAGTGATTGCCATTACTTGTTTTGGGAGGTTCATTATCAGTTGGAAAACCACCTTGAGGCTTGGTATTTTGTGCTTGTTACAATTTCCCCAACTTATGCTCCAACTGCTTCTGAAGTACTTGTTGATTTTTGAGTTCAACAACCATCTGTTCTTAGGTGTCCACGATCTTTGTTAACATGTCCTTTATGTTGCTGGCCTATGTGTTTTGCTGCTGCTGAATCTACTAATTATTGTTCTATAAATAATTTGGTGCCTGAGTCTGCCACTTTTAGTTATAGGCATTACCATAATTTAGCCTTTGAATGTTACCCATAAAATTGACTGACTTAGGATTTGCACCACACATATCTACAGAGTGGCCACTATTACTATAAATCTCACACCAACTTATGGTCTGCTGCACTGCATTCACCCGAGTTGTAGTTTAATTCACACCTAATTTGATGAATTAAGTTATTATTTAATTTTGCATGGCTGTCAGTTGAGCGGCTAAGGATGTGATACTATCAACTTTAATTATACCAGCCGCCTTTTTCACTGAGTTTTTGGACATATCACCATGCCAATCAGGATTCCCTTTAGCAATACGATTCAATAAAGTATACAAATCTTCATAAATCTTTTTCAATGCCTAACCACGTACAGCTAAATCTAGCAAAATTTTTGTGTTATGGTCAAGAGCTTCAACATAAGTGTGAGCTAATACCTCATTAGATTGCTGATAATTTAGACAGTCCCTAAAAAGAGACTTAAATCTCTCTTAAGGATGATAAAAGTTCTCATATGGCCTCTGCTTGAAGGTCACAATCTCACTGTGATGGTAAAAAAATTGATGAGGAACTTCTGGGCTATATCATCCCATGTTGTGATTAAATCTGTCGGCTCAGCATTCAACCACTTCTTCGCTTCCTCCAATAATTAAAAGGGGAAAATTTTCAACCTCACATATTCAGTTGACACACTCGTAGGGATAAATGTATCACTGATAAAAGTTCTACAAGTTGACTTGTGAATCTTTATGTGAAAGCTCGTTAAACTATCCATTGCTAATTAAAAGCTGCACCATGTTCTGTTTTAGTTCAAATATACCTCCAAGAGCCGATTTTTGATTTGCGAAGGTCAAATTAGTTGAAAGTAGGATTTCCACTTTGTGAACTATCCTGTGAGATGGTGGATCCCCACCATGGGAGAAGGAATATATCGTTCTTTGTTGATTTGTAGGACACAATAGAGAAGGACTAATTCTCTCATTTATTGGTGTAAGCTTGGTTATATCTAAGGGTATGGTTCAATCAATTCTCGGTCTCTTGCCAGCTTACTAGCATGTAAACCTATTTCTTGCAAAGTCAAAACTAAGATCAAGTTAAAAGCACCAAAGAAATCTAAAAAGTAGAACTAAAACTAAAGTAGTTGACAAATTACAAGTCCTCGACAATGGTGCAAAATTTTTTTTGCGTCCAAGCACACATGCAAGTGTACGTGGTCCTACCAAGTAGTAAAATGTCCTTTTTCAAGATAATTATCGATCCCAAAGGGACTTGTGTTAACAATTATCTAATTCAAGTTTAAATATTGAGATTAAATTGGTGCAAATGTAACTAAAAGAGTTTAAGAGTCTAAACATAAATTAAACAATGCGGTAAAATAAAGGACTTGAACAATCAATGGGGAGAAACCCAGGTTTAAGGCTCTACGAAAATCATACTATGCTATTTAACTTCATTATTTAGGTTACTTATCTTGGTTGTAGATCCACGGGGTTGATATTATGATTATGGTCTGCCGAGCCTCTAATCACCTATCTAACTTAGACCCACAACTATATTATTAAGATGGGATGTGAGAACTAAGTTAAATGTATCATATTTCATCCTATAAGTGAACCAAATAAGTCAATTAGGTATTTTTTTTAGTTTAATTTGTATTTTATTAATAATCAAAAGTTAAAAAACAAGAATGGGCTAACCAATTCAAAATACAACCTAAGTAGCAAAGAAAATAAATATGTACTGGATTTTAGAAATCCAACCCAAAAAATACATATATATATAAGTAAGTAGGGTTTCCTAACTGAGCTAAGAAGCTCATTAGTACCCTCCGCCTCTTATGCTCTTAGTGTAAAGTTTACATGGATTTGTTTTTCAATCTTCAGCTCCAACTTCTGCTTCTTTGGGTGGTGAATACCGTTCCCTTGTATAGCTATGGTGTATACATCTTCAGCTTCAAAAGTAAGTTTTCTTTTTCGTTTAATCATTTGAGGTTGATCTTTGTTTCTTAACTCCCCTTTTTCTTTCAATAACCAGCTAATATCTCCAGTACTAAGGTGTATGATAAGCTTTTTTGGTGCATGAAAAGAGGGTCTAGTCTGCTTAGGCTTGGTAATCATTGTAGGTAAGCTTACCAGATTGTCATAACTAACTTTAGTCTCCCTTTTAAAAACTAACCTTCCTGTTGAATCAGTTCTTGAAGGGAGGGAGATTAATGGATGCTCAAACCCACTAGATCTTTGATGATGCCAAAAACCTAAGATACATGAATTGAAGAGCTGACCAATGACCCCTGATTTACTGAGAGTCTTTTTTGATGGCTGATGACCTAGGCTAAGTAGTTTTCTTTTTTGTTTGTTGCTCATCTTGTACAGAAGCAAGTGTATTAGCCTGTCTAGTCTGTTGTCTGATGCTTAGCTGCTATCCTGAATAAGATGACTGATACTTATCACTGTTTAAAATCTTTCTAGCTGTGTTAGGCAATTGCTGAAATGTTGTATATTCAAACTGATTGCACTCCACTGCTATATTGGCTAGATAATCTGCTAGCTGGTTCCCCTCTCTGAATGTATGAAGTATTTTTACTTGCTTACTTTCAATCAGTTTCCATGTGTTCATTATTATATCCTTAATTTTCCACTCCTTGCATAGAATCTACTTTAGAATAAGTGAATCAGTCTGCATTATAACTTTGCTGTGTCCTGAATTACTGCAATGTTTTGCTGCATTCCAAAGAGCAATTTCTTCTGCTTCTAAACTAGTGACCTTTTTAATAGCCTCTCCTGCTGCATACACTAGATCACCTCTTCAATTAGGTATATTCCTATCCTAAATGGAAATTATAACTTCATTCTAGAGAAGATTACAATCTTATTCTATTTATCCTCACATACTTATCCTCTTGTTCCTCCTTCCGGGCTCGAAAAATGACTATGGATGTATTATAAGGGTTAAAATTACTTAAAATAGTGATAAAAAGGAAAAATAATCAAAACCAAGTCAATTCATAACAAGAGTAATCATGTTCTTGTCCTTAACTCCAGAAAAGGGATTTTAGCCTCTCATGGACATAACTTTAATCACAATGATGGAATACATGTTAAAATCCATTAAAAAACCAAATTAATTGAATAAAATCCCTAATTGAAGTGTTATCCAGCCTCCCTCAATGTTTTAAGGTTATCCAAGGTGTGTAACATAATGTTTAAGGGTTCTATTTATATTAGGACAAAACTGCCGATTTTGACTAGGGTCCGTGCCACAGACCTTATCGTGGTGCCTAGGGTCTGTTTCACTACATTATCACGGTTACACACTGTAATTGGTAATTTAATAAGTCCCCAATTCCATGTCACATACCCTAACGTGGTACCTAAGCTCTGTGGCACGCCAGTGACTCCAAAACATCCGTTTTTGGTCAAATCTTGTCCCGTGCTTTTGTCCATCCATTCCATGCTTTGTGGTGATGTTTTATACTTGAATTAAATCTTGTGTATCATCCATATATAATATTTATAAACTCAAAAGAATACTATATAATCAAACACCATGAATTAGAGCTCAAAACAATTCACAATCCAAGATGATGAACTAGAAACTTAAGCTAAAATACTAGTTTTGTCCTTTTGATCTTTAACTTAGTTTTGACTCTTGGATTATTTAAATTGAACCTAAAATAATATAAACAAGTTATTACACACATAATTACACAATTATACCCTTATGAACTCATTACGCACTTTAGAATCCATCGATATGAACTAGAACAACACATAGCTCAAGATACACTAGTTTTCTCGTCTAAACTCTAAGTGACCAAATTGATTCTGAACTTGTTTTAAACACACCTTGAACATTTTAATAAATTATTTTAACACTTAGTTGCTCAATTATATCATTATTAACACAGTAAGCACACAAAGAGTCCTCAATACAAGGCTAAATAAGCCCAGTTAATAACATGGAGATGCATAAATCTACCTCAAATCATCTCACTTCTTTAATGATTCATGTTAGTCAATAGAGTGTGAGATATATTCAAAATATTCTACTAACTAATTCTCTACCCATTTATAGAAAATTCCTCCCAAGAAAACCAACAGAAAAATAAATGGAAACCAGCAAGCACCACCGCAAGTTCCTGAAAACCCTCTAAATAAGCAGGTCTCTCATGCTGAGTTTAGGTATGATTTTACTGTATTAGCCCAATCTATGACTGCTTTAAGCAATTGGCATGTGGTTTCCCTGCCAACCTAGTAGTGAATACAGTGGCAGTTAGAATCTGAAATTTCACTCAGATGAATCCACCAACATTCTTTGGGTCTAAGTCAGAGGAGGATCCACAAGAGTTCATAGATAGTGTTTAGAAGGTGACTGAGATCATGGGTGTCAGCTCAAGAGAGAATGCTAAATTGACTGCTTATCAACTGTAAAGAGTGGCTCATATTTGGTATAAGAAGTGGAAGGAACGTAGAGGAGTAGATATAAGTGGAGTGGGATGAGTTTGCTGCTGCAATTCTGGATAGGTTATTTCCACTTGAGTTAAGGGAAGCAAAAAAAAAGGAGTTCATCAATTTAAAGTAGGGTAGTATGAGTGTTAAGGAGTATAATGTAACGCCCCAAGTCTATACCCCGGACGCTACACGGTGCTCATAATCCCAAAGGACCACAAACTAACCCATAGTTGGTACCTACTGCAATAACTGAGTAATAATACTATGATAATGTGGGAATTCAACAAAAATTTTCCATAAGGTTCAAAAATAAAAATAAATACTGAATACTGAAAACTAAATAATAAAATATCTGTCTAAAATATTCTTGTCTGAAAAGCCTCTACTGTCTGAACAAGGAGTTGATGGGACAAGTCCCCAACTAACCTTGATAACTAAAATAAACTGAGTACTAAAATACTATAATAATAAATCTATCCTCAAACAATGAGGTCTCACTACCAGTCTGCTGCTGATGGATCGAGCTGCTAAGTATGATTGGGAGCCCGTGCGTCTGAACCTATAATATAAGACATCATAGCACAAAAGAAAGGTATGCGTTAGTACTTTGAATGTACTGGTATGCTAAGTGAGGTAGGCTGAGATACATGGGTTCATATGCATGAACAATACTAACTAAATAACATGAGTATAACTGATTGAGAGTACATGCATAAAATACGTAAACTGTAACTGAATTCATGATGACACTGGATACTGAGTTCTGAATCACCGATTTACTGATATCTGAGTTTACTAATACTGTATTACTGTTAACTGAGTGACTGTATCTAACAGTCCTAATTCTTTGGAGCTATTCTGAGTTTCGTACTGAACTAAGTTCTATACTGAGCTGGGTGACCATGTTTAACAGTCCTGAATCTATAGAACTGAACTAAGTTTTATACTAAGACTGAATCTGAAATTGAAACTGTGGGAGGTAATCATCTAACCGACATGCCCCTTTCTGAATTGATTGGGGTCCAACCTGTAACCCCAGTTGGAAGGGTGTCAGTACCGTGCACGGGTAAAGACTACTGGATGTGGGGTCAGTCCTAGTCTAGCGGGTGACCCCTGACATCATTCCTAACTAGAGGGTGATCCCTGAGTATGTCAGTCTTATCTAACAGGTGACATCTCATAGCCTACACTGGCTACTCAGTTTTGGAACTTAGGGATTGCTTCTAGGGATCTCAGTCCTATCTAACGGGTGAGCCCCCATCCCTAGGCTCGCTCGGTGCTGAATCCTTCTCCCAACTGAATAGACACTGAACTGATTCCTAGTTCATACTAGGCTTGACTGAACTATTACCGATTATACTATCTAACTGAATTGAACCAAGTTCATTGAGTTCCATTGACTGACGGAATACTACTAAATTATGTTAACTGACTGAATTTACTAAGGTCTAAACTGAATACTGAACTGTACTGGACTGATACTGAGTCTACTGAACTTTTCCTGAGTTTTATAACTGACTGAGAGTACTACTGATCATGACATGATTGAGATTATTCTGTAACTAACACTGGCTTTAGGTAAATAGTTAAATTGTCGGGTATTAAATACCCCCAGGACTCGATAGCATAAAAGGTAAAGCATCGCATGACCTTGCATAACATAGAAATGTACACTTGTTCATAATGCATCTATTGAGTCATTTTATCAAACACTTGAATGGCATGAACTAGTATACATACTAACATGATATAATCTCACTATTTAATTCACATGAACAACTCATCAAACACTTGGAAGGCATTGTATATACACGTAGTACTAATTAACACATGAGCATCACAATTTCAAGGCTTTAACATGAATTCACATGACACTGCATACATAATAATTGTTTTTACATAAATCTTGCACTTAATCATGGAATAGTAACCTAATCAACATTATAATCATGAATACACTTGAATCCAAATCATAAAAATCATGAAATCAATTTACCTAAAGTTTAAAAGAGTTTCTTGGACTCCAAGGGTGGAAGGGAACCTTGGATGAACACTTGACATAGTTTAATGCTTGAATTCTTAAAGATTGATGAAGTGTTCTTGAGGATTGATCTTGAAATTGATGTCCTAGGGTTTTGTTCTTGAGAGCAATTTGAGAGAAAGAATCAATTTTTTGCCCTAGGAATGACTTAATTTTGTGCTTTTAGGGCTGAATAGGGGTGGGAAAATGACCCAAATACCCTTCTGGATATGGTCTTTAAAGAGTGAAAATATGCCTAGTGATGCACAGACCGACGCATCACGTCGTTGGCATCGATTCGATGGACAATGGATCGCGTCGAGTCTGCATCAATTCACTAGAATTTTCATTGGAAACTGGAGGAAAATATTCATCGACGCGATGGGCAATGTGGCGCGTCGAGATCGTATCGACCCACTGGTTTGAGCTTTCAAATATGTTTCAAATCAAGTTCGAAAAATTTGAAACTTTTCCGAGAACACCCACTGACATTCCTGATCATGATTCAATCTAAAAATCATTACCTTAAGGACATGAGTGTCATGAAATAGAGTCTCCAATCTACGAAGGCTAAAATAGAGTCCAGAATTCTAGCTATAATAGTATTAGCCACAGGATTGGCCTGAACAATAGCTGGCCGTTTGTTCTAAGCTGCTACTGAATTGTCTAGAGTAGTGAATACAGTCTTGAATTCTACATGAGAAAGATGTTCGTCCAGGGGATCTGCCTGAACGGGATGAGGTGCTGACTATTTTTTTGTTCTTCTTCCGTTGTTCTTTTTGAGAGGCATGTTTTGTAAATGGAAGGAAGAAGTGGATTATACTAAGAGTTTAACTTAAGCTTATGCTCACTCACACGACATAAATACTAAAAGAAGGAAAACTTTTCCTAAAATATCTCGTAGCCTCATATCCATAAGTTTGGTGCACTACACACCTATGTACAAGACTCTACTAGATGTGCCTTTAAGACTTCCTACAATTCTGTTGAACCGTAGGTCTGATATCAAGTTTGTAATACCCCAAGTCTGTACCCCGGATGCTACACGGTGCTTATAATCCTGAAGGACCACAATCTAACCCATGATTGGTACTTTCTATAATAACTAAGTAATAATACTATGATAATATGGTAATTTAGCAAAAATTTGCGATAAGGTTCAAAAATGAAAATAAATACTGAATAATGAAAATTGAATACTAAAATATCTGTCTAAAATACTCTAGTCTGAAAAGCCTCTACTGTCTGAACAAAGAAGTGATGGGATAAGTCTCCAACTAACCCCGATAACTGAAATAAACTGAGTATTGAAATACTATAATAATAAATCTATCCTCGAATAATGAGGACTCACTACTAGTCTGCTGCTGATGGATCAAGATGCTAAGTATGATCAAGAGCCCGTGTGTCTGAACCTATGATATAAGATATCATAGCGCAAAAGAAAGGTATGCGTCAGTACTTTAACTGTACTGGTATGCTAAGTGAGGTAGGATGAGATGCATGGGTTCATATGCACGAACAATACTGACTGAATAACATGAGTATAACTGACTGAGAGTACATGCATAAAATACGTAAACTGTAACTGAGGTCATGATGACATTGGATACTGAGTTCTGAATCACTGATTTACCAATATCTGAGTTTACTGATACTGTATTACTGTTAACTGAGTGACTGTATCTAACAGTACTGATTTTGTTGAACTATTCTAAGTTCCGTACTGAACTGAGTTCTATACTAAGCTGGGTGACTGTGTCTGACAGTCCTGAATCTATAGAATTGAACTGAGTTCTATACTGAGACTTAATTTGAAACTGAAACGGTGGGAGTTTATCATCTATTTGACATACTCCTCTCTAAACTGATTAAGGTACAACTTTTAATGCCTGTTGGAAGGGTGCCAGTACCATGCCACCGGTAAAGACAATTGGCTGTGGGGTTAGTCCTAGTCTAGCGGGTGACCCCTGAGATCAATCCTAGCTAGTAGGTGATCCCTGAGTATGTATATCCTATCTAACAGGTGACATCTCATAACCTACGCTGGCTACATAGTTTTGGAACTTAGGTATTACTTCTAGGGATCTCAGTCCTATCTAATGGGTGAGCCCCCATCCCTAGGCTCGCTCGGTACAAAATCCTACTCCCAACTAAATAGACACTCAACTGATTCCTAATTCATACGAGGCTTGACTGAACTATTACTGATTATACTGTCTAACTAAACTGAACTTAGTTCACTAAGTTCCATTGACTGATGGAATACTACTGAATTCTGTTAATTGACTAAATTTACTAAGGTCTAAACTGAATACTAAATTGGACTGGACTGATACAAAGTCTACTGAGCTTTTCCTGAGTTCTATAACTGACTGAGAGTACTACTGATCATGACATGACTGAGATTATTCTATAACTGACACTGGATCTAGGTAAATAGTTAAATTGTTGGGTATTAAATACCCCCAGGACTCGATAGTATGAAAAGTAAAGCATCGCATGACCTTGCATAACATAGTAATGTACACTTGTTCATAATGTATCTATAGAGGTATTTTATCAAACACTTGAATGGCATGAACCAGTATACATGCAAACATGATATAATCTCACTATTTAATTCACATGAACAACTCATCAAACACTTGTAAGGCATTCTATAAGCACACAGTACTAATCAACACATGAGCATCACAATTTCAAGGCTTTAATATGAATTCACATGATACTACATACATAATAATAGTTTTTACATAAATCTTGCACTTAATCATGGAATAGAAACCCAATCAACATTATAATCATGAATACACTTGAATCCAAATCATGGAAATCATGAAATCAATTTACCTAAAGTTTTAAAAAGTTTCTTGGACTCCAAGGGTGGAAGGGACCCTTGGATGAACACTTGACATACCTTAATGTTTGAATTCTTTAAAATTGATGAAGTGTTCTTGATGATTGATCTTGAAATTGATGTTCTAGGGTTTTGTTCTTGAGAGCAATTTGATAGAAAAATATTTTTTTTGCCCTAGGAATGACTTAATTTCGTGCTTTTGGGGCTCAATAGGGGTGGGAAAATGACCTAAATACCCCTCTGGACGCGGTTTTTAAAGACTAAAAACTTTCCCAGTAATACACAGACCAATGCGCCATGTCATTGGCATCGATGTGATGTCCAACGCACCACATCGAGTCTGCGTTAGTTCACTAGAATTTTCACTGGGAGCTGGAGGAAAATATTCATCAACGCGATGGGTGATGCGGTGCATCGAGATCTCATCGATCCACTGGTTTGATCTTTCAAATGTGTTTCAAACAAAGTTCAAAAAATCCAAAACTTGTTCGGGAACACTCACTGACATTACTAATCATGATTCAACCTAAAAATCATTACTTTAAGGTCATGAGGGTCGTGAAATAGAGTCGCTAACCTACAAAGGCTAAAATATTTCTAAGTGTAAACACTTGGCTGAAATTTCTATGTCTGGGACCTCTTTTCAAGCTTTAACGGACTGACTTAAGCTTAGAATTTTGTGGGGTCTTACATATACTCTTAAGTTTACTTAGTTGGAGAGGTATGCTCTGACTATGGTGGCCGATTCTAGGGCCCGAATGAGTAAGTTTGTGTCTGGTATTTCTGAGAATGTGGTTAAAGAGTGTATAATAGACATGTTTGTTAAGGATATGGATATCTTCGGGTTGATGGTTCATGCCTAATAGATTGAAGAGAAGAAGATCAAGGAAAGGGAAAAGGAAAATAAGAGGGCCAAAATTTGTAGCTTTAATTTCTCTAAACTGAGGATAAATAATGGGAATCATTCTCAGTTCTGCCAAAAATCTTTAGCCCCAGACCCATATTCTGCATGTGCTCCAGTACCTATGTTCACATAGGATACCCTAGATAAAGCATTGGGTTTTAATTCCCAGGGTAGTTTGAATAGTTCATGTACCAACCTAAATTATAAGAAGTGTGGTAGGATCTACAAAGGTGAATGCATGGCTAGTAGTGATGTTTTTTTTGGGTGTGACAAGTCAGGTCATAGAGTGAGAGAATGCCCAATGACCATATAAATGGGTAAAAATGGTTGTCAGCAGAGTCAGTCAAACTCTTCAGCAGTTCTAGTAGGTCTTCCAACTCAACAGGGTTCCACCTTCAGTGCTACTGGTGGAAAACATCAGGGTAGGTTCTATGCCCTTCAAAATTAATAAGATTAGGAGGGTTCTCATAATGTGGTTACTGGTATGCTACAAGTTTTTCACCTTCAAGTTTATGCATTGTAGACCCTAGAGCCATACTTTCCTTAGTGCCTCCCTATATTGTAGTAAATTTTGGTGTCAACCCTAAATTCCTTGCAGAACCCTTGTCAATTTCTACTTTAGTCGATAGTTTAATTATTTCCATATGGGTGTACAAAAATTACATAGTCACAATATGCCAGAAAAGTCACTTTAGTCAATCTTGTAGAATTATAAATGACCAATATTAATGTTATTCTTAGCCTGGATTGGCTCTACTCTTGCTATGCCTTAGTTGACTATAGAAATAGAGTAGTTCAGTTTCAGTTTTGTAATGTGCCAGTCTTAGAATGGAGGGGTAGTACCTTAGTGCCTACATGTTAGTTTGTATCTTTCCTTAGCGCAAGAAAAATATTATCTAAGATGTGCATCTATCATCTTGTCCGAGTCAAATACTCAAGTTCTAAAATTCTAAGTCTTGAGTCAGTTCTAATAGTGAATGTATTTTCAGTAGTGTTTCTTAAAGACTTTCTCGATGTTCTTCCCGAGCGAGAAATCAACTTTAGGATTGATCTCCTTCTAGATACCCAGCCCATTTCAATTCCACCTTGCAAATGGCTCTATCCAAGATTAAGGAATTAAAGAAATAGTTAAAAGATCACTAAGACAAGGGTTTCAATAGACCGAGTGTCTCTCCATGGAGTGCTCCAATTTTTTTGGTATGCAAGAAAGATGATTCCCTCAGGATGTACATTGACTACCATCCATTGAACAAGGTCACAATCAAGAATAAGTATCCTATCCCCAGGATTGATGACTTGTTCGACCAACTTTAGGGTGCCAGTTTCTAAAATAGACCTCAGGTTCGACTATCATCAGCGCAGAGTCAGTACTGTGATATTCCAAAGATAACCTTCAAGACTCGATATGGTCACTTTGAATTTGTATTTATACCCTTTGGAATAATGAATGCTCCTGTAGATTTTATGGAATTGATTAATAGGGTGTTCAAGTAGTACTTGTACATGTTTGTTATAGTCTTCATAAATGACATCCTTGTTTATTCTCGAAGTGAGGGTGAACATGTAGGTCACTTGAGGATTGTCTTTCAAAATCTTAAAGATCACCCGTTATATGCTAAGTTCAACAAGTTTGATTTATGGTTGAAATTAGTAGCATTCCTTGGTCATATCATTTATGGAAAAGGCAATTGAGTTGATCCTCTAAAGACCAAAGCAGTAAGAAACTGGCCTAGACCCTTCTCTCCATCTGACATTAGGAGTTTCTTGGGTTTATCTAGTTACTACAGACACTTTATTGAAGGATTTTCATATATTTCTTATCCCATGTCCAAACAGACTTAGAAGAAAGTCAAATTCTAGTGGTCCGATTCTTGTGAGAAGAGTTTTTAGGAGTTGAAGACTCGAGTCACCTCCGCCCCAATTTTGACTCTACCAGAGGGTTCAGATGGGTTTGTAGTATATTGTGATACTTCTAGGGTTGGTTTTAGTTGTGTATTGATGCAGTGGGGCAATGTTATAGCATATTTCTCTAGACAGCTTATACCTCATGAAAAAAACTATCCGACTCATAATCTTGAGTTGGAAGCGATTGTTTTTGTCTTAATGATTTGGAGGCCTTATATTTATGGTTCATGCTAATGTATTCACTGATCATATGAGCCTTTAGTATGTTTTTCTGTTAGAAATATCTAAATCTCCATAAGAGAAGATGGATAAAGTTGTTAAAAGATTATGATACGAGTGTCTTATATCACCCGAGTAAGCCCAATATGGTGGTCGACTCCCTTAGAAGATTTTCTATGGGTAGTGTTGCTTACGTGGAAGATAATAAGATAGAGTTAGTTCGTGAGGTTTATCTGCTTGTTAGATTGAGAATTTGGTTGGTTGATTCAACCAAATATAGTGTTTGGGTTAAAAATGGTTTGAAATCTTTATTGGCTATCGAGGTGAAGGAAAAGCAAGATAGAGATCCTATTTTGCTTAAGTGGAAAGAAACAGTTCGAATCAGAAGGTTGAGGTTTTCTTCTGAGGAGGAGATGGTATTCTTCATTGTTAGGGAAGATTATATGTTCCAAATGTGGATGAATTGAGGCAGTGAATGTTAACGGAAGCTTATTATTCCCAATATTCTATTCACCCAGGAGCCACTAAGACGTACCATGATTTTCTTGAAGTCTATTGGAAGAATGGCATGAAGAAGGATATCGCAAAATTCATGGTTAAGTGTCCAAATTGCCAATAGGTTAAGGTTGAGCACTAGAGGCCTAGTGGTATGCTTCAGTAATTTAGTATTCCTACTTGGAAGTATGAAATGGTGAATATAGACTTCATCACAAGGTTGCCTTATACTCATCATTAACATGATTCTATTTGGGTTATGATGGACTAAATGACTAAGTCAACTCATTTTTTGCCAGTAAGTACTTCAGATTCAGCCAAATATTATGCTAGACTCTCTATCAGGGAGTTGGTGAAAATACATGGGGCCCTTTTGACCATTATCTCAAATAGAGGTGCCTAGTTTACCTCTAGACTTTGAAAGAATTTTTAGAAGGGTCTTGGTACCCAAGTTTATATTAGTACAAATTTTCACCCACAGATAAATGGTTAGGTAGAGAGGAGCATTCAGACCTTAAAAGATATGTTGAGGGCATGTATGATTGATTTCAAGGGTATTTAGGATGGTCACTTGCCTTTGATTGAGTTTTCTTATAATAACAACTATCACTCCAGTATTTAGATGGCCTCATTTGAGACTCTTTATGGTAGGAGGTGTTGGTCTCCTATTGGTTGATTTGAGGTCAGTGAGGCTGCTTTGATAGGGCCAGAGTCAGTGCATGAGGTGATGAAGAAAGTTAAGCTTATTAAAGAAAAGCTGAAGACTGCTCAGAGTCATAAAAATTCTTATGAAGATGTAGGTGTAGGGTGCTTGAGTTTGATGTTGGTGATTTCATTTACTTGAAGATTTCACCCATGAAAGGGGTGAATAGATTTGGTAAGAAGGGAAAGCCTAGTCCACGTTATGTTGGTCTTGACAAGAATTTGAGTCATTATGATAAGGTGGACTATGAGTTGGAATTTCTTGCAGAGTTGGCATCAGTGCATCCCATTTTTCATGTTTCTTTGTTGAAGATATGCATTGGTGATCCAGCCTTAGTAGTCCTTTTAGAAAGGGTTGGTGTGGAAAATAGTTTCTCCTATGGAGAAGTCGTAGTTGAGATCCTTGTTCATCAGATTCATAGGCTAAGGAATAAAAAAGTCACTTTGGTGAAAGTTTTGTGGAGAAATCAGTCTGTTAAGGGAGCTACCAGGGAAGCAGAGTTAGATATGACGACCAAGTACCCCCATCTTTTCTCTTCGAATCCAGTTTTAGCTTGAGGTAATAGTTTTTCTTAATTAATTAATTCTTTCATTACTATCTCAGCCACCCCTTCATTTTTATGTCATAACATATATTCATGATTACAGTTCAATTTATGCACCAGTCATAAATTTTGAACTCAGTTCATGATTCAGCTTGTAAAAGTAAAGTGCAAATTTCAGTTTCCCCTTAGCCTCTTAGCTTAGTCAGTTTCAATCGAGGATGAATGACCCTAGTGGGAGATATTGTAATACCCTAAATTTTCAAGCTTTAGACCCATTATTAGTTTTCCAATGCTAATAGTCTCTCTTTAATTCAACATCATGGAAAAACGTTATGAAAAATTTCCATAAAGTTTTTCAACTGTCAATGAAAACGACTCTAGGAATGAACCATTATCAATCATAATGAGAGATTGAGTGGAGTCATTGCCACAACATTGAGGACCCTAGATTCTATCTTTATGGCAACAAGTCCGACATACGACTCGTTATAACTCCTACTGAGTTGTTAAGGAGACCCGTTACCCGTTGTCATAGCAATAAACAAACCAAGGGATTCAAATCTTGACCATGACTATTCATGATGACCCATTATCAAACATAATAAGTCATCGTGAGTAAGTTTTTACTTGGACAGTAAGGACCCAAGGATCAGATCCCCAGGTTATGACTCCAGGCCATAACTCGTGGCCAATCATAGTGAATTATAGCCTGAGTCATTATTACTGGAACCAATAATCTCCTACACAATTTGAAAAATGGTCTTTTTGGTCAATTCCCATTCTTTTAATCCTAATACATCATTTGGGCACTCCAACATCAGTTATTAGGGGTTGAATTCTACCTAACACCTCATGAACTCAAAATCACTCAACACTTAGCAAACATGTGCAATTTTTTCTTCTCCATAGCCAAGTTAGGGTTTCTTAAGAACAAGCTCAATTCCAAGGATTTCTCCAAGGCTTCCACCTTTAGGTATGTGGAATTTCATTAATGGTACCTTCCACCAATTGAGTCCCAAGGATTTCTCAATCCCTAATATACTTCCCCCTCAAGTTTAGATTGTAGGTCAAATATGAATTTTATGTAATTTCATCAGTTTATTATTTAACCATACCATGAATACATGTCCTCCCATGAGAGTGTTATTTTCCATATTCAAAAATCATGAATGTCCTTATTATTGATAAATTATTGAGTTTGGGATATGTTTTGGTCTTTATGTACTTTGGTCTTTCTTAGACTTGGTTTACGGCTATGTTGAGGGCATGTCTCATCTAGGTACTCTTTGGTTTAGTCTAGAGGTTTTGTATGGACAATTGTGGACTTAGGTATGGTATGGATTAATTATGATATATATATACATACATTGGATTATTGTCTTGGTTTTGGTTTATGTTTTTGATTTGGTTGGTTATTGGATAGATTGACTTGGTTGGGTTGGTCTTGGTTTATGGTTTTGGTTTGGATGGTTATTAGATAGATTGACTTGGTTGGGTTGGTCTTGGATATAGACTTATTCCAAAGTCAATATATATTTAAAATACTATCTTGTTACATGGTCGAAATTCACGCAATTTAGGATATACATTGCTTGGATAGGTTAGGTAATGGGGGTGGTCTCCGATCTTAGTTGGGATTGAGATCGCCCATTACGATAAAGCCCTGGTTTGGGACGTGTCTAATTGGTATCAGAGCTTTAAGTTCTTGGTCAATTGGGGTGTCCATAAAGCCATATAGAGTAGATCCTTTCTTAAAGATGTGTTGTGCACCACACTTATAATTAGGAGGCTAGGAGGCATCTCGTAGTGTTTCATATTCGTGTTGTTCTACCTTTGGGCTATGGAGTCTAAGGTCATGAACTTTTCCATGGATCTTCTTTGGTTCAATTTATGAATCATGTCCTTTAAACAATCTAAAGTTTGTGGAAACTCACCTTTCCCACTTGAGGACGACATAGATAGATCTAGTCCAACTCATGGGGCACAGACCTGGTCAAGAGTCCCAATTTTTGTGTTTTCTTGTGGAGTTCTATCGGTCTCTACTGATCCTATTTTGGGAGTTTTCTCTCATTCTCAGTTACCTCAAGAAGAGGTTACTAATGCCGAGTTTTGATATTTTATTAATCTATTAACCCAAATGGTAACAACTTTATCCCACCAGTCTGGTCTTATTGGTATTAGGAGAAATGAGACAAGGTCACAAAGGGGGAGGCCAATAGTATGGTAGTAAGTGGTCCAAGAGAAGGAATTAGGTAGGTCTTAATTCCTATTCTATGACTTATGCTCCCTACCTAAATCCATAGAAGATAAATATTTTTAAATTAGTAAAGCTTTTATGGCATAAACTGCCGAATCTCAGGCCAGTGGGGCCCAATATAAATCATCCTATCCTTCTTGTTGATTTTATGGTCGGTCACACCGTGATTATTGCAAGGAGAGGAGGAATCATTATTTTAGTTATGGTCAATTGGGCCACATACAACGGGAATGTCTCATAAGGATTGCTGCTTGGGAAAATTGGATATTGATTGCTACTTCCCTAGATCTTGCCCCAAGAGGTGCTAGTTTGGGTTTTAACTCTGGTTGGGGTCGTCTTAATGCTCTTACTATCTTTTCGAATTTTGAGGCATCTTCTAATGTCGACACTGGTATGTTAAAAAAAGTCCTTTACTTTTGGTACATATAGTTTACTTGGTTTGGGGTACCCTCTCTTTTTTGACCCTAATTATGGCTATCTATTTTTGTTTTGATCCTAAGGTTGTTTTGAACTCTTTACTTTTCAGTTTTTACCTAGGTATGTGACTCGGTGATTGCCAAAAGAGTCTATGAGGATATGTGGTATCCATCGATAATAAAGGGGTCTTGGTGGATTTGTTTAACTCGAATATGGTGTATTTTAATGTCATTCAAGGGATGGATTAGTTGCACTCATGCTACACGTCCTTAGATTGTTGAATCCATAAAAAGGTTATCTTTAGGCTCCATAGTGAGCCGGTTATAGAATAGGAGGGTGGTTTCATTCCCTAGCTATTAAGGTAAAAGGTTATACCATATCTTAGAGCTTGGTGATTGGTCTCCAAAATTATGTCTCTATTATTATTTGGTTCAGGTTATAGATTCAAACTCAAAAGGTTCTTCTTTGCATTCAGTTTTGGTAATGGATGAATTTCCTGAGGTCTAATTGATGACCCTTGTGGTGTCTTTCTAATGGTTAGGTTGATTTAGGATTTGTTTTATATTAGACATTTGTCTAGTTTATATTCTTTATATATAGAATGGCTCCGATTGGGTTAAATGAGCAATTAAGGGAACTTTTCGATAAAGGTTCCATTTGTTCTAGTGTCTCTCCGTGGAGTATTTTTGACCTTGCATGCATAAGGGAAATGGTTCCCTGGAAATTCATTGGTTGTGGGTGGATGAATAAGAAATTTTAGGGGTGTCCTCCTGGTGGGGTGGATCATGTATGTGTACATCCTATAGGTGGTACTTTGTTAGTATTATATGGTGGTCGATAGATACTAGGTTTGAAACTAGATGTTTGATCTTATTAATGGGAGTATGTTAGCTCGGGAATATCAATGTGAGAATTCTAGAGGTAAATTAGTAGGTTGGATGAGGTGTGTGGAAGAGGTAAGGTTGATGACTTGAGGAATACAATAGTGGGAAAGTTGTGACTTACAGGCTGAAAGTTCCGATTGCATTGGATGGGATAGAGCATGAAGCTCATATGTCTATGGTAGACTCTAGGTAGCTTTTGGGTGGATGAGATGTTGGTATAGGAAAACCTAGAGTCCCTAGTGTACTTCCTTGGTGACACCCATTAGGGTGGAGTGTTGTGTTTGTAGGGTAATGGGATGAAGGTTGATCATTAACTTAAGTTTTCTTTTTATTTGGACTTCAAACGAAGGTCGGGTCGCATATTCTAGTGGAACTCTTCTATCTCGGTTAAGAGAGTACTCTACTAGTACTCTACTATTGCTGTATGCATTTTTACAATGCTTATGGCTAATGTTCATATTTTGCATTCGCCTTATTCATTTTATATGAGTCTTGAGTCTACATTGCATTACTTATGGTATAGGTGGTTGTGTTTCTTTCGGTGTATAGTTCTAAGGACTCCTTTTATGGTATGGTTTGGTTGGGATTATTCTTTATTATGAACTAGGTGGTTGTTATGAAGTACTTCATGCCTATAGTGTCGTCTCTTATTTCAGTTGTCTTACCTTGGGTGGCACGGATAATTCTTGCACTTTGGTTCCTTATTGTCTCTCTTTATGTTAGGATGGTAGTGGTTTGAGGAGCATGGTGATGTTTTGAAACGAGTAATGTAGGGGTCCCTTAGTGGGAGAGAGTCTAGAGTAACTACTAGAAATAAGGTTTTAGAGGGTAAGGAAAAGTTGTTGTCATGAGAAATAGTTAAGAACGGAATTGGTGGTGTAAACATTTGTGAAATCATATAGAGGGAAATATCTTTTGAAGGATAGATAATACCGTGGATATATAAGTGGTAGGCTTCAATGTTATGATTGGTAGATATACCAATTATTGTGTTGGTTGCTTAAAAGGGTTGGGAAGGCATTTTTATGAATTATTTTTATGGTATAATTGTGTTATAGTTTTGGGTTACCGATTATAGGTTGGTGTTTCTGATTATAGTGGTTGGTTATGGTTTTCCCATGCCTTTTACTCATAGTTTTCATATAAATAATGATGGAAACAGAGTAGTGTTTCAAGATGGGTGCAAGAATTAGAGCCCGGTAGCCTAAGTTAACTCCTTATAGATTTGGATAGGTTTGAATATGGAAGTGGTGGTGTATAGTTAGACTCAAGCTCTCATAGTTATGTGTCTCTGAAAATTGTAAGTTGAATTGGACTAGCTCCGTAGCATGAGTCTATGCATCCGGTACTCCATGTGGTTTTGGGGCGGTAAGTTATGGATGGTCCTTCATTGGTTGATTTCTTTGGATGGTATTTGTATCTTGGATTTCTTATCCCTTAAGAATGTCCTGGTGAGGATCTTGGACTGGTAATTTTGCTAATTTCAAATGAAAGGTTTGGCTTCGGTAAAGGTTCCATGGTGAAACGAAATGTCCGAGAAAGCCATTTGGGATGCAGAAAGGGACATGGAGTCCAAGGGGTCCGCATTGGTTTTTAATTCTGGAAATTAGTATGAAAGGTATGTGATCTTAGACACATCTTTATTTTCTAACTTGGTTAAGGGTAAGGAATGGTTCCACTTGTATCTTTGGTTTCTAAATTAGTTAGAGGTCGGGATGGAGGTGTTGGGGTGTAAATCATGCTTGGGGTATGTGATGATCTTCTCATCTTGTTATGTTCCCTTGTTTTCTAATTTGGTTTGATGGGAAGTTTGATATGTTTTATTGCATCATCTCATTCTTGTTATTACCCTTACCCATCATTCAAGGATGAATTACACTAGAGGGAGAGACTATAACACCCCGAGATTTTGACCCTTGCTAAATTCTTGGGTTTTGGACTTTTGGGACTTGCTAAGACTCAAGGGTACTATTCGTACCCTTTAATACAATAGGGGGATGGCTAGATGTCTTACTTAGATATTAGGATGTAAGGTTGTCTTGGTTACTATCTAAGATAAGACTCACCACTATATGAGTCATATGGTGGGATACGAGGGGTACAATGCCAAATTGTATGAAGCTTATTGAGTTGCCTAGTTGAAACTATCCAAGGTACGAATGTGGGTATGGTTTGGGGTACCAATCGTACCCTAAGGTATGCGTTGGTAGGTGTAGTCATACTGGGACCAGTGTGGAGGGTCTTAGTGAGGTCAAAGGTACAAGTTAGGGACCACTCGTACCCTAGGATTGGTTTGCATGGTTGGGCCGTACCCTCTTGGGGATGGATTTTAAACTTTTAAGTTGGGGACCATTTGGACATTTCCCACCTTAAAATCCCTATTTACCTACATTATATAACCCTTGGTGGCCTCCAACAACTCACTTGGAAAGGTAGAAACACTCTCTAATCATTCTTTAAACACTCTCATGAAGATTGGAGGCTAGGGATTCTCAAGTCTTCATTTAGAGGCTAAGAGGGGTCTAGTACTTTCCGTGGATCTTCTAGTATAAGGCATGCACTTCTCCCATCATTGTTTATTCCAACTAAAGGGATTGATTTAATGTGTTTAAGACATTGATTTTTGAAACCATAATTGGTGGTTTTGAAACAATGTTGAGGGTCTTGAGGAATGTTGTTTGGTATTGGTTTAAACTATGTTTTTACATATTTTTGGTAATGGTTTGCACGTGTGAGTGCGTTTGGGTTATGGTTTAACAAATGGGTTATGAGATACCCTAATTATGATGGCTTAGTCTTTGGTTTTGGTCCTGGTAAGGGTATGCCCTCCATATGTTCGATAAAATGCCAGAAAGAATTTTTTCACTCTATTGTTGAACTTTAGTTGGAAGTAATGCATGGTATGGTTTGGTAATGGAACCCAAAATGGATCTGGATGTTTTTGTATGGTTTAAATGCTATAAATTCTTTAAATGTTTGGAACGATCTAACATGGTTTAAAAGGTTTGGAATGGTTAAATGATAAGGTCTTGGTGGTTATGGTTAGTTTAAATGAAAACTTTTCGGGGTACATTGGAATCCCCCAAGTGAATGAAATAATGAAATTGGTTCGAATAATGGTTATGGCTTAATTGAACATCCTTTTGTGATACAAAGAAATTCCCCAATTAAACATGTTAATGAACAACTTGTGGGGTACATTCGACTTCCCCAAGCAAACATAATAATGGAACACTTATGGGGTGCATGGGACTCCCCCAAGTTAACTATATCCATGGGTACATAGGAATCCCTTGTCTCTAAAAGGCTTGGCTAAGGACAATACTTTCAAGTTATAGTCAGTATGACGATACCACTATTAATAGCCTTAGTTAATAATAAATTGGTTGGTTGGAAATAGTTTTAATTAGGCATTCAAGGAAGGATGTGATAGCTAACCGTGAAGGTGGGAGTCCAATGGATGAACACTGGAAATTCATGTTTGCTGACATGAGGGGCATGTCATGGCGACCTTATATGATACTACGCGGTATATAAGAATCCACTAAGTACACTGTACATATACATCATAGAGGGTGAGGGTACAAAGAAATCCCTTACTCTTACAGTATCTCTAGTTGTGCGGCTACACATATCGAAGCTCGTTCAGGGGGTTACACTAGACCCATAGACCATGGGTGCTTAAGGATGGTTAAGCTACATATGCCCAAGTTAATGATTTTAAATGCATGCTAAACTCGATTCCCTTTCCCAACATAGTTATATATATATATATGTATGGTTTGTCTGTATATGGTTGGTTTACTTGGTTTTACTGGATGGCATTATTTTATCCTTATCCTAAGTACATGCTAGCGTTCACCCGCTATCCCGTCTTTGAGCTGATATATCCCCATGCGATATGGGAATTGGCAAATCTACTCCTCCTTCTTAGTGATCGAATTCGGGATCAACTATTGGATTGAAGTGGTGAGCTTCCATAGTTTGGAAGGCATCTATTTCATGTCATGGATAACTTTATGTACTTTGGTCTTTCATTGACTTGGTTTATGGCTATATGGGGGCATGTCTCGACTAGGTACTCTTTGGTTTGGTCTGGAGGCTTAGTATGGACAACTGTGGACTTAGGTATGGTATGGATTGATTATTATATATATATATATACATACATTGGATTACTGTCTTCTTTTTGGTTTATGGTTTCAGTTTGGCTGGATTGGTTGTTTATAGGATGGATTGACTTGGTTGGGTTGGTATTGGATATAGACTTATCCCAAAGTGAGTACATGGTTAAAATTCTATGAAAGACTTTCCCTCAACATAGCCGTAAACCAAGTCTATGAAAGACCAAAGTACATAAAGGGTACATAAAGGCCCCAAGCTAACCCTCTAAGCCTGTCATCACTTTCAGAACTCGCTATAACACAAATCATGCTAAGATAAAGAGGAATAAACATGTCATAAACTTACTGCGATACGAAGTAATAGTGCTCTGTACAATCAAAATACTGAAGTTCTGCACATACTGGTATTCTAGCCTGACAAAGCCTCTACTATACAAGTCTGATAAGCCATTGAGACAGATCCCCAACTGACTCGTACTGAACTGAGAATAAATTACCATCTATTGACAAGACAAAATAAAAAATACAGGTCCTCGAACCATGAGGACTCACCAACTGCAGAAGTGTAGAGGAAGGTACTCAAAGATCACTGTCGCTGCTGAGATTGAGCACCTGAACCTATATCACGAGGAAATATAGAATACACAAGAGTATTGGGGTCAGTACTTGGGAATGTACTGAGTATGTGGGGGTGGATGCAACATTTTAAATAATATCTTAAATGTATGAGAAATCATGCACGCTGACAATAATAACTATCTTCGCTTGAATTATCTGAAACATTATTTCCATATGTCATCAGTAATGACACGTGTTTCATAAATCTCATAAATCATTTAACTCAACTCAAACTCTTTAACTCGTGACTCAAAGTGACTCGGTAACTCAAGAGACTTATATCATTATGGACGTGGGAGTTTCTTATAACCGATATAACTACACCATGTGAGCCTCATGGAGTCCAACGTTTTGACCTCCTAAGGAGGGAAACCCACATTGGCGGGGGTGTCGTACTCTTGCCAGGGAGTACAACCTCAATCTCATTATCATAATTCCATATTCGGTCTTTGGCCCACAATTATCAACATCAATCCTACGGTGGCACATAGTTTCAGGAAAATACCAAATTTCCCGCTCGGTGCTAAATACTCCTCCCAGACTCAGCTCAGAACGCGTTAGGAAATCCATCTCAATCAATATCAACTCATGGGTCTATTTTAAAGACCAAAACATAAATATATATATCTCATCTGTAAATCATGAACAACTGTGGATTCCTAACTCGACTCAAAATCAAAACAATCTTTCTCAACATCAAGTACATTTGCTTTTCGAATCATTTTCAAATATCAAAAGCTTCAAGGAAACATCATAGGACTCATTCTCGACTTTCAATCTCAAATATCGATATATATTCAATAGTTAAATTTCTCATGGAAAGGAATAACTCATGACACTTGTCTTAAATTGCTTAGAAATCATCAATACGTAATGACAATATACAACTCATGGAATAAATTCTCAATTTAAGAAACATGATGGTGAAATAATCATAAATATCAAACTTATTCAACTCAAATCTCATAAATCATAACTAAAGAAATTTGGGTGTAACCCCACTTGCAAAGATCATGTAGATCAATAGTAGAAATTAAATCTTTAGGCACAAGAACGAAAAGAGTGTTCTTGTTCAAGCCCCACATACCTTAGATTTTGATCTTGAAGATATAGAAACTTGTTTGAAACTTCTTTCTCACACTTTTAGACCAAGACCTTGTTGCCTTTGACTTGAGGAACTTAGTTTTTGAACAACTTGAAGAAATTTATGGGAGATTTCTTGAATTTCTTGGAGATGATTTGATTTTTGGGTTTGGAAGAAACCCTAGGTTTCTAGAGAATTCTTGAAAGAAATTTGGAGAGAAATGGAGAGAAATGATCTTCTCTTCTCTACATATATATATATAAATATATAAGGCCACAAAGAGAGGAAATGACCAAGATGCCCTTTTGAAAAAAAGTTGAAAATTACAGATCGGGGTCTGTGACGGCCGATCTGACGGTCCGTCAGATTAGCTGATGGTCCACCAGGTCGTCCGTCACTCGAGTATCAAAACTGGAATGTTCTGTCTCAGAGTGATGGTCGAAGTGACTGTCCGTCAGAGGGACTAAAGGTCCACCATATCGTCCGTCACTCAGGGCTCAGGAATGGAACATTCTGCCTCGGTCTGACGGACACCTTGACGGTCCATCAACTTTGTGACGGTCCACCACTTTGACCGTCATATGACATCACAAAAAGGGAGCTACAGCCTTGGATTGATGTGACACTTGACGGTCCACTAGGAACCTGACGGTCCACCAGGCCAACCGTCAAACCTGGGCGATCCGATAGCATTCAGTAAAACGGCCATAACTCACTCATCCGTCAAACATGGTTTAAACATCAATCACTTTGGAAGTCATACATATCCATTCAAAAGAAAGATTTAGGCTTAAGAAACAATTGGGGTATTACAGAACACTTGAGAATCCCTAGCCTCCAATCTTTATGAGAGAGTTTAAAGAGTGATTTGAGAGTGTTTCTACCTTTCCAAGTGAGTTGTTGGAGGCCACCAAAGGTTATATAATGTAGGGACATAAGGGTTTTGAGGTGGAAAATGTTCAAATGGTCCACAACTTAAAAGTAGAAAATCCATCCCCAAAAGGGTACGACCCAACCATGCAAATCAATTCTAGGTATGAGATGTCCCTAGCTCGTACCTTTGACCTCACTAAGACCCTCCACACTGGTCCTAATATGACTACACCTACCAACTCATACCTTAGGGTATGATTGGTACCCCAAACCATACCCATATTCGTACCTTGGATAGTTTCAATTAGGCAACTCAATAAGCTTCATACGATTTGCCATTGTACCCCTCGTATCCAACCATATGACTCATATGGTGGTGAGTCTTATCTTAGATAGTAACCACGCCAACCTTACTTCCTAATATCTAAGTAAGCCATCCAGCTATCCCCCTATTATATCAAAGGGTATGAATGGTACCCTTGAGTCGTAGCAAGTCCCAAATGTCCAAAACCCAAGAATTTTTGCAAGGGTCCAAATCTCGGGGGGTTATAGTCTCTCCCTTTAGTATAATTCATCCTTGAATGATGGGTAAGGGTAGTAATAAGCATGAGATGATGCAATAACACATATCAAACTTCCCTTCAAACTAAATTAGAAAACAAGGGCAGAAAACAAGATGAGAAGATCATCACATACACCAAGCAAGATTTACACCCCAACACCTCCATCCCGACCTCTAACTAATTTAGAAAATAAAGATGTGTCGAAGATCACATACCTTTCATACTAATTTCCAGAATTAAAAACCAATGCGGACCCCTTGGGCTCCATGTCCCTTTTTGCATCCCAAATGGCTTTCTCGGACATTTAGTTTCACCATGGAACCCTTACAGAAGCCAAACCTTTCATTTGAAACTAGCAAAATTACCGGTCCAAGATCCTCACCGGGACATTCTTAAGGGACACGAAATCTAAGATACAAATCCCACCCAAAGAAATCAACTAATGAAGGACGATCCATACCTTACCTTCCTAAAACCACATGGAGAACCGGATGCATAGACTCATGCTATGGAGCAAGTCCAACTCAACTTACAATTTTCGGAGAAACATAACTATGAGAGCTTGAGTCTAACTATACACCACCACTTCCATATTCAAACCTTTCCAAAGCTAAAAGGAGTTATCTTAGGCTACCGGGCTCAAATTCCTGCACCCATCTTGAAACACTACTCTGCTTCCATCACTATTTATATGAAAACTTTAAGTAAAAGGCATGTGAAAACCATAACCAACTACTATAATCAGAAACCCCAACCTATAGTCGGAAACCCAAAACCATAACACAATTATACCATAAAAATAATTCATAAAAATGCCTTCCTAAGCCTCTTAAACAATCAACATAATAATTGGTATATCTACCAATCCCAACATTTAAGTCTACCACTTAAATATCCATGGTATGATCTATCCTTCCAAAGATCTTACACTCTATATGATTTAACAAATGTTTACACCACCAATTCCCTTCCTAGCTATTTCTGATGACAACAACTTTTCCTTACCCTCTAAAACCTTAGTTCTAGTAGTTACCCTAGACTCTCTCCCACTAAAGGACTCCTACATTACTCATTTCAAAACATCACCATGCTACTCAAAACACTGCCATCCTAACATAAAGAGAGTCATTAAGGATCCAAAGTGCAAGAATTATCCATGCCATCAAAGGCAAAACTGCTGAAACAAGAGACAACACTATAGGCACGAAGTACTTCATAACAACCACCTAGTTCATAATAAAGAATCATCCCAACCAAACCATACCATAAAAGGAGTCCTTAGAACTGTACACCGAAAGAAACACAACCACCTATACCATTTGTAATGCAATGTAGAGTCAAGACTTATATAAAAGGAATAAGGCAAATGTAAAATGCGAACCTTAGGCATAAGAACTATAAAAATGCATGCAACAATCGTAGAGCACTCTCTTAACTGATATAGAAGAGTACCACTAGAATATGCGACCTAACTTTTCCTTGAAGTCCATCATAAAAAGGAAACTTAAGATTAACCATCAACCTTCATCCTATTACCCTACAAGCACAACACTCCACCGTAATGGTGTCACCAAGGATGTACACTAGGGACACTTGGTTTTCCTATACAAAAATCTCATCCACCCAAAGGCTACCTAGAGTCTACCATAGACATATGAGCTTCAAGATTTATCCCATCCAATGCAGCCGAAACTTTCAGCCTGTAAGTCATAACTTTCCCACTATTGTATTCCTCAAGCCATCAACCTTACCTCTTCCACACACCTCATCCAACCCACTAATTTACCTTCATAATTCTCACATTGATATTCCTGTTAATAAGATCAAACATCTAGTTTCAAGCCTAGTATCTATCGACCACCATATACTACTAAAAAAATTACCCCTTATAGGTTGTACACATACATGGTCCACCACACCAGGAGGATACCCCTAAAATTCCTTATTCATCCATCGACAACCTATGTATTTCCAGGGAACCATTTACCTTATGTATTCAAGGTAAAAAATACACCACGGAGAGACACTAGAACAAATGGAACCTTTATCTAAAAGTTCCCTTAATTGCTCATTTAACCCAATTGGAACCATTCTATAAATAAAGAATATAAACTAGACAAATGTACGATATAAAACCAATCCTAAATCAACCTCACCATATGAAAGACGCCACAAGGGTCGTCAATTAGACCTCAGGAAATTCATCCATCACCAAAATCGAATGCAAAGAAGAACCTTTTGAGTTTGAATTTGTAACTCGAACCAAATAATAATAGAGACATAATTTTGGAGACCAATCACCAAGCTCTAAGATATGGTATAACCTTTTACCTTAATAGCCAGGGAATGAAACCACCCTTCCATTCTATAACCGACTCACTATGGAGCCTAAAGACAACCTTTTTATGGATTCAACAATCTAAGGATACGTAGCATGAGTGCAACCAATCCATCCCTTGAATGACATTAAAATACACCATATTCGAGTTAAAGGAATCCACCAAGACCCCTTTATTACCGATGGATACCACACATCGTAATAGACTCTTTTGGCAATCACCGAGTCATATACCTGGGTAGAAGCAGAAAAGTAAAGAGTTCAAAACAACCTTAGGATCAAAACAAAAATAGATAGCCATAAATAGGGTCAAAAAAGAGAAGGGACCCCAAACCAAGTAAACTATAAGTTCGAAAAAGAAAGGAGTTTTTTTAATATACCAGTGTCGACATTAGAAGATGCCTCAAAATTCAAAAAGATAGTAAGAGCATTAAGATGACCCCGACCAGAGTTGAAACCAAAATTAGCACCCCTAAGGGCAAGATCTAGGGAAGTAGCAATCAAGATCCTATTTTCCCAAGAGGCAATCCTTATGAGACATTCCCGTAAATGATTTCTCCCCTCCTTTTATCAATCACGGTGTGACCGACCACAAAATCAATAAGAAGGATAAGATGATTTAGATTGGGCCCTACTGACTCGATATTGCCCTAAAAACTTTACTAATTTTAAAATATTTGTCTTTGATGGATTTAGGTAGGGAGCATAAGTCATAGAATAGGAATTAGGACCTACCTAACTCCTTCTCTTGGACCACTTACTACCATACTATTGGCCTCCCTCTTTGTTCAGAGAACTAAGACCTCTTACCTTGCCTATTTCCTGACCTTGCCTTATTTTTCCTAATACCAATAAGACCAGACCGGTGGGATATAGTTGTTACCATCTGGGTCAATAGATTAATAAAATATCAAAACTCAGCATTAGTAACCTCTCCTTGAGGTAACTGAGAATGAGAGAAAACTCCCAAAATAGGATCAGTAGAGACCGAAAAGACTCCACAGGGAAAACTAAAAACTCGGACCCTTGATCGGGTCTGAGCCCCATGAGTTGGACTAGATCCATCTATGTTGTCCTCAAGTGGGACATGTGAGCTTCCACAAACTTTAGATTGTTTAGAGGACATGATTCAAAAAGTGAACCAAAGAAGATCCATGGAAAAGTTCATGACCTTAGACTCCATAGCCTAAAGGTAGAACAACACGAATGTAAAATATTACGAGATGCCTCATAGTCTGCTAATTATAAGTGTGGTGCACAACACATCTATAAGCAAGGATCTACTCGACACAACTTTATGGACACCCCAATTGAGCAAGAACTTAAAGCTCTGATACCAACTAAACACAGCCCAAACTAGGGCCTTGTCGGAATGGGAGATCTCAAGCCCAACAAAGACCGGAGACCAACACCATTACCCAACCCAACCAAGCAACGTATGACTTAAGTTGGGTAAATTGCAACTATAAAACAAGATAACATTTTAACCATGTACTCACTTTGGGATAAGTCTATATCCAAGACCAACCCAACCAAGTCAATCCATCCTATAAACAACCAATCCAGCCAAACTGAAACAATAAACCAAAAAAAAGACAGTAATCTAATGTATATATATATATATAATAATCAATCCATACCATACCCAAGTCCATAGTTGTCCATACTAAGCCTCCAGACCAAACCAAAGAGTACCTAGTCGAGACATGCCCCCATATATCCATAAACCAAGTTAATGAAAGACCAAAGTACATAAAGTTATCCATGACATGAAATAGATGCCTTCCAAACTATGGAAGCTCACCACTTCAATCCAATAGTTGATCCCGAATTCGATCACTAAAAAGGAGGAGTAGATTTGCCAATTCCCATATTGCATGGGGATATATCAGCTTAAAGATGGGATAGCAGGTGAACGCTAGCATGTACTTAGGATAAGGATAAAATAATGCCATACAGTAAAACCAAGTAAACCAACCATATACAGACAAACCATACATATATATATAACTATATTGGGAAAGGGAATCGAGTTTAGCATGCATTTAAAATCATTAACTTGGGTATGTGTAGCTTAACCATCCTTAAGCACCCATGGTCTATATGGGTCTAGTGTAACCCCCTGAACGAGCTTCGATATGTGTAGCCGTACGAACTAGAGATACTGTAAGAGTAAGGGATTCCTTTGTACCCTCACCCTCTATGATGTATATGTACAGTGTACTTAGTGGATTCTTATATACCTCGTAGTATCATATAAGGTCTCCATGACCTACCCCTCATGTCAGCAAACATGAATTTCCAGTGTTCATCCATTGAACACCGACCTTCACGGTTAGCTATCACATCCTTCCTTGAATGCCTAATTAAAACTATTTCCAACCAACCAATTTATTATTAACTAAGGCTATTAATAGTGGTATCGTCATACTGACTATAACTTGAAAGTATTGTCCTTAGCCTAGCCTTTTAGAGACAAGGAATTCCTATGTACCCATGGATATAGTTAACTTGGGGAAGTCCCATGCACCCCATAAGTGTTCCATTATTATGTTTGTTTGGGGAAGTCGAATGTACCCTACAAGTTGTTCATTAACATGTTTAATTGGGGAATTTCTTTGTATCACAAAAGGATGTTCAATTAAGCTATAAGCATTATTCGAACCAATTTCATTATTTCATTCACTTGGGGGATTCCAATGTACCCCGAAAGGTTTTCATTTAAACTAACCATAACCACCAAGACCTTATCCTTTAACCATTCCAAACCTTTTAAACCATGTTAGATAGTTCCAAACATTTAAAGAATTTATACCATTTAAACCATACAAAAATATCCAGATCCATTTTGGGTTCCATTACCAAACCATACCATGTAATAGTTCCAACTAAAGTTCAACAATAGAGTAAAAATTTTTTTCAGGCATTTTATCGAACATATTGCGGGCATACCTTTACCAGGACCAAAACCAAAGACTAAGCCATCATAATTAGGGTATCTCATAACCCATTTGTTAAACCATAACCCAAACGCACTCACACGTGCAAACCATTACCAAAAATATATAAAAACATAGTTTAAACCAATACCAAATAACATTCCTCAAGACCCTCAACATTGTTTCAAAACCACCAATTATGGTTTCAAAAATCAATGTCTTAAACACATTAAATCAATCCCTTTAGTTGGAAAAAACAATGATGGGAGAAGTGCATGCCTTATACTAGAAGATCCACGGAAAGTACTTGACCCCTCTTAGCCTCTAAATGAAGACTTGAGAATCCCTAGCCTCCAATCTTCATGAGAGTGTTTAAAGAGTGATTAAAGAGTGTTTCTACCTTTCCAAGTGAGTTGTTGGAGGCCACCAAGGGTTATATAATGTAGGTACATAAGGTTTTTAAGGTAGAAAATGTCCAAATGGTCCCCAACTTAAAATTTGAAAATCCATCCCCAAGAGGGTACGACCCAACCATGCAAACCAATCCTAGGGTACGAGTGGTCCCTAACTCGTACCTTTGACCTCACTAAGACCCTCCACACTGGTCCCAGTATGACTACACCTACCAACACATACCTTAGGGTACGATTGGTACCCCAAACCATACCCACATTCGTACCTTGGATAGTTTCAACTAGGCAACTCAATAAGCTTCATACGATTTGGCATTGTATCTCTCGTATCCCACCATATGATTCATATAGTGGTGAGTCTTATCATAGATAGTAACCAAGCCAACCTTACATCCTAATATCTAAGTAAGACATCTAGCCATCCACTATTGTATTAAAGGGTACGAATGGTACCCTTGAGTCGTAGCAAGTCCCAAAAGTCCAAAACCCAAGAAATTTAGCTAGGGTCAAAATCTCGGGGTGTTATAGTCTCTCCCTCTAGTATAATTCATCCTTGAATGATGGGTAAGGGTAATAACAAGAATGAGATGATGAATAACACAAATCAAACTTCCCTTCAAACCAAATTAGAAAACAAGGGAACACAACAAGATGAGAAGATCATCACATACCCCAAGCATGATTTACACCCAAACACCTCCATCCCGACCTCTAACTAAGTTAGAAAATAAAGATACAAGTGGAACCATTCCTTACCCTTAACCAAGTTAGAAAATAAAGATGTCTCTAAGATCACATACCTTTCATACTAATTTCCAGAATTAAAAAACAATGCTGACCCCTTGGGCTCCATGTCCCTTTCTGCATCCTAAATAGATTTCTCGGACATTTTGTTTCACCATGGAACATTTACCGAAGCCAAACCTTTCATTTGAAATTAGCAAAATTACCAGTCCAAGATCCTCACCGGGACATTATTAAGGGATAAGAAATCCAAGATACAAATACCACCCAAAGAAATCAACCAATGAAGGACCATCCATAACTTACCGCCCCAAAACCACATGGAGTACCGGATGCATAGACTCATGCAACGGAGCTAGTCCAATTCAACTTACAATTTTTAGAGACACATAACTATGAGAGCTTGAGTCTAACTATACATCACCACTTCCATATTCAAACCTATCCAAAGCTAAAAGGAGTTAACTTAGGCTACCGGGCTCTAATTCTTGCACCCATCTTGAAACACTACTCTGCTTCCATCATTATTTATATGAAAACTATGAGTAAAAGACATGGGAAAGCCATAACCAACCACTATAATCAGAAACAACAACCAATAATCGAAAACCCAAAACTATAACACAATTATACTATAAAAATAATTCATAAAAATGCCTTCCCAATCCTTTTAAGCAACCAACACAATAATTGGTATATCTACCAATCAAAACATTGAAGCCTACCACTCATATATCCACGGTATGATCTATCCTTCAAAAGATCTTTCCCTCTATATGATTTCACAAATGTTTACACCACCAATTCCCTTCTTAACTATTTCTCATGACAACAACTTTTCCTTACCCTCTAAAATCTTATTTCTAGTAGTTACTCTAGACTCTCTCCCACTAAGGGACCCCTATATTACTCATTTTAAAACATCACCATGCTCCTCAAACCACTGACATCCTAACATAAAGAGAGACAATAAGGAACAAAGTGCAAGAATTATCCGTGCCACCCAAGGTAAGACCACTGAAATAAGAGACGACACTATAGGCATGAAGTACTTCATAAAAACCACTTAGTTCATAATAAAGAATAATCCCAACCAAACCATACCATAAAAGAAGTCCTTAGAACTATACACCAAAAGAAACGCAACCACCTATACCATAAGTAATGCAATGTAGACTCAAGAGTCATATAAAAAGAATAAGGTGAATGCAAAATGTGAACTGATAACGCCCAAACTACAGCTCTCGTAAGAGTGTAAGCGGTCGCTTTCAAATATAGAACCCAACTGGGTTGGGTGTCGAATCCCATAGGGAATACTTGGTCACTAAGTGTAGCAACTATTATTAGACTGTTGATCGAAAATTCCACGGAAAAGGGGGGATTGGATTTTGGCGTGAATTAATGCTATCAAAGTAACAACGGAATGCTTTGTTTAGTAAGATTTGATCACAGAGAAAAATAAGTTAGGGTTATGTCCACCTTATGAGTTCTACGTATCTATTAACTATGAGTAATGCGGAATTCAGACATGCATGCACTTATAGAGATTCATATTCTAATGGTAAATCCTAGTGTTTCTCAACCATCAAGGATTATTTCACTTTAACTCTCTCGAGCTTAAAGTGTATAACTAACGGTACAAATTCTCTAAGAAGTTAACCCAGTTACGGCACTAACGTGTAAATAGGGGTTGGTAGCCCTATTTCCTTGTCACACTCTCTTTTCCAAACATGTAACTTTTCTCTCGAACAAGTTAATGCTATAATGACATATTTTATATGTTTGCAACCACAAGAATTTAATTAAAACGAAGAGAGTAATGATATAAGTAGCATATGCATCAAGAATTCACAAACTCATAGTAATAGATAGTATATCAAAAGGCTTCCATAACCCTAACAGAGAAGTTTAGCTACTCATGATTGTAAAGGAAAACAACGAAGACATCATCATCATCATACCAAACTAGGACAATCTTCGCGAGAGGATGCTTTTAACGTCAAAGAGGGATGACGTTTTCCTCTTCGCCGTCTTCCACAAATATGTAGCATTTTTTCTCTCTGTCTAAACTTACAGAATCTGTAAACTGAATAACACTAAAAGTGTCGAATGAATCAATTCATGAATAGCAATCGTGAATGAATGCATGCTGAAAAATTCAGCAAATAGGGTTTTTATAACATCCTTGTCCTAGTCCTATTAAGTTACTGCTGCACCCCTAAGTATTTAAAAATACTGCTTTTGCCCGGGACAATTTCTCCATGTGTCACATTCAGTCCATAAGCTTCCAATAGCTGCCTTCCCTCTTCTGTGAAGTTTTCCTTTGCTGCCCAAAGGTCCACAAAGTGCTGAAATCTTCATCATTAATACCTGAAAACATGCTAATCACGTAGGTTAGCTCACTTACAGGAAAATGGACTACAAGTGCAGGAATTATATATTTTATCCTTAAAACTTAGCTATAACATGGGTAAATTATGGTGTTTAGGCATGTAAATACACCCAACATCAACACCCCACACTTAAAGCTTTGTTCGTCCTCGAACAAAATATTACGTCCATGCAAACATCTAACTAGGATTTCACAACAGTAACACAAAATATTCATCAAGACATGCACGACAATTATTAACAAAGAGTAGTTTTCTGGATCGCTACTAGAAACCATTCAACCTCCAACATAGACTCGTGATGATGGCTAATTCGTATCCACAAGTTAAGGCACCAAGAATCATATAACACTACCCAACAATCATCAACCATGTGTGTCTCACACAAGATATCACCCATAATCACTCATAAGTTTTGTATTTTTTGGAACATGGGTATAAGATTCTCCTTGCTCTCACTCTCACAAAGAATTCATATGTTGCAATTGCAACTGATGACCATAGGCTTGCCCTTAGTGTAATGCTCTACTAATATCAGAATGCTAAGCTTAGGATCAAATAGATCTTTACAGGTTGTAATGTAGGCTAAGGGACAGGTAGGACTATTTTGGCCAGAAATAGTGACTATTTTCCCTAAGCGCTTTAATACATCACATTATGCCATTAACACTCTCTTTTAAACAACCCTTCTACCTTTCTTTTCATCTAACACCCCTTTTCACCTATTTTGTTATTCAATTATAAACACAAAGATGAGAATATACAACTTATTTTTTTATTTTTCTATTTCTGTTTTTTTTTTCTTTTTTTTTTATAAAACACCTCTATGATAGCCACTCTTATTCACAACAATTTCAAGTACCAATATACTCTGAGGCATCACTCTCACCAACTTTCCTCTTATTTTGTCACATGACTCTACAATTTAAAGCGCTTAGGAATTTGGATCAAATTATGGTCTTGAAAAAAAATGGATTAGGCTACATATGAGGCTGTCCAATAAAATAGCTAAAGGCTCAAAGGGGGTTAACTAGGATAATGTCCACGGGTAGGTAAAAAGAAGGTAAACAATCACAGGCTGCCAAAGAAATGCCTAAATCATCTCCTAAACTCACACTCTTTATTTCGCTTTACACATACACCAGGCAAGTTCTAGCATCATTCACAACACAAAATATATTATAACCTCACACACACAAGACACATGGTCAACTTTATTGGGAGCCGTATAGACTCTTGACCCAACAGGTGAATAAATTAGCCACACAATTATCACACAGTGAGTCACACTTAGAGCCTAAACGTCTCAATAGTAATGATTTTGGCACAAACTCTTATCATAATACCATGCCGCCTATCAGAACAATTTCATGCAAAATCTAAAAAAATCTAAAATTAAACTAACTAATTACGACTAATTAAAACAAAAAAGAACTAGAATAAATGAAGGCAAAGAAGTACATGAAGCATACAAATACCAGCACCCCACACTTAGACGGGACACACTGTCCTCAGTGGAAAATAAATAAGGAAAACCTGATTAGTCGGACTCTTTCTCTATGTCTGGGGTCATGCCCCCTGCATCGGAATCATCATCAGAGTCGTCTTCATCAGAGTTATCCTCCACATCTGAGTTTGGCTGTTGGTGATCATCGTCAGTTGGTACGTCATCATCGAGAGGTTCCTCAAAATTTACACCAACTCCACACATAGCCTGCGCATGCTCATTTATCGGGTAGTCATAATCCAACTGCTGGAGCTCTGCATCAGTTGGAACACGTCCCTCACTCATCATGGTAAACCTCTTTATGCCATATAAATGGCGGAAGAAGCTTTCGTCGCGAGCATGTCTTTCTGCAGTGGTCAGGTTGACGCCATGCATAGTTTCAGGATCTTTCACCTTCGTAAGATCAACCTTCTTCAGGTTGTGTGGAAGCTTATGATCTGCAGGTTCCTCTTCAATGTCCTCCTTCCTCAATATTGCGGTCAACAAATTTCCAAAGCTAAAGTGGGACCTCTTGTGCAGCCTAGCCTTACGCATTGACGACCGTATAACCGCACCAATGTGGATGGGAATATTAGTCATCAGAGCGTACACCAAGCATACTCTATCACGTGTGATCTTTGTGTACTGTGTCCCTGGAATCAGGCAAGAGTTGACTATCCGCAACCATATCCGAGCTTCTCTGTTCAAAGAAGCATACGGGAAGGTATTGTGCCGACCGGTATCCTTGTGACGACTCCAACGTGCCATTGATCTTGTTCCGCACAGTGTGTGTCTGATTGCCCTGTATAGAGGTCTGTGATAAAGCTCCTTGAGCGGTGATGGATCCATAGATGGAAGACCCAGAAAAGAGTTGAAGAACTCCGCATTCAGTTGCAAGACTTGGCCCCGAATCTTCACTTCACTTCCGGTAGTCTTTGGGGACCAATTGGCATAGAATTCTCACGTTAGATCAAGATTGCATTCTCCCATATCTTGGAAAATGAAATCAAGATGTAGCGCCATGATTTTAGCCAAAATGCGAGGTTCTCTCTTCGCTAGACTCTCCTTTTGTATCAACTCCATGTGAACATATTTTTTCACTTTGTTGTTCTTATACCACTCCTTTCCTTCCTCCTCTAGGACCTATTTTATCCCGAACATGCAGCGAGGTATTTTCAGCGAGGATGATTCAGCTTGCTCTTTTCTTCCCCTTTTCTGACCTTTCTGTGAGGTGGACGCTTTTTCTTTTCCTGGTCAACCTTTTGGTGCCATTTTACCTGAGATTAAAATAAAGTCATGTTAGCTTATCTCGGAAGATTTGATCGACAAACAAACAATAATGGCACCACCCCACACTTAATTTATTGGCACCAACTAATTAAGTGAATGATTATCGATTACTCAGACTTCATCGGCATACATGTAGGCGATATGTTCCAACAATATGTTCAGCACAGTCATATTTTCATGTCATCTTAACTATCCTTTTCAGCTCTATGTCATGTAATCTTGACCATACTTTATGGTTTGGATTAATGCACTTTTTGAACAAGACTACTACGTAGAGATCGAATCAAGTTATGGCATAGAAATAATCACAACATCTCATGCTTGTATTCAGTCATGATCTTTATCTCGATGAACGAGTCATTCAAACATTCCAACTTTCAACTTACAAGATTATGTAATTAACTTTACCATTTTGATTCCGCAAAAAGATGACAGTGTATAACAATCAAATACAAATCGGAACAAAGTCAAGAACACCCATACATATTCTTTCACTCAACTAGATGTATCATAGCAAACCAACCTCATTCAAATCACCAACACCACTTCAAGCTTTAACAAATCATTATAGGCGTAGTATTGTAATAAATACGGAATATAAAAGAAGAACTTACTTGGTGATGGACTTGGAAGATGATCTTGCAAGGTTAGATGAGCAAAAAGAAAAGTTTTGAGAGATTTGGGAAGGTTAGGCGGCGCCTAGGTTGAGCAAACAATGTGATTTTGTCTCAAGGTTGAAGTTCTATTTATATACCAAGGCTTGGGTCGGGTTTGACCCATGAAAAATTGGGTTAGGAGACCAAAAAATATAAGTAGGCGGCGCCTAATGCTTTGCCTATGCTTAGCATAGGCGGCGCCTATGGTATTGCCTAGTTGGGCATAGGCGGCGCCTATGCTATGGCCTAGTTGAAACAGTGAGCGTAGGAAATGGCATAGGCGGCGCCTTTAGCTTTGCCTAGTTGAACATAGGCGGCGCCTATGCTATGTCCTAGTTGAGCATAGGCGGCGCCTATGCTATGGCATTGTAGATTCAGAGAGCAAAGGCAATGGCATAGGCGGCGCCTTTAGCTTTGCCTAGTTGAGCATAGGCGGCGCCTATGCTATAGCATTGCCGATTCAGAGAGAAAAGGCAATAGCATAGGCCTTGCCTTGTCCGTTGCCTAGATTTACATAGGCCTTGCCTTGTCCATTGCCTAGATTTGTATAGGCAATGCCTAACCGAAAGCCTTTTGCTCCTTCATTACTCACTTACCACCTTTAACATTGCTCACTTTCAAATCAATATTTGAGACCAAGCTCCTCCTTTATACGTCTTCCCCTACACTTAATCACAAACAACAAAAATGATTAGAAAGATGGGTTGCCTCCCACCAAGCGCCTTAGTTTTGGTCGTGGCTCGACTCTTCTTTTTGGATTTTTATTTAACAAAACAAACTCCTAGGAAAACAAAATGACTAAAAACGATGGGTTGCCTCCCATGTAGCGCTTGATTTATTGTTGCGGCATGACATAGTTACCTCGATTACTTAGACTTCGTCGAGATAAATGGTGGCCATGTATTTTATCGAGTCAAGAGGACCGATATATGGCTTCACACGTTGGCCATTCACCTTGAAGACACCACCATTTTTGTCTTCTAACTCTACTACTCCAGACGAGTAGACTTGGCTAATTCTGAATGGACCAGACCATTTAGACTTCAACTAACCTGGAAATAGCTTCAGTCTGGAGTTGAAAAGAAGTACCATATCACCCTTCTGAAAGTTTCTTTGGATAATCCGCCGATCATGGTACTTTTTCATCCGTTCCTTGTAGAGGTATGCCCTTTCATATGCATGTAGACGGAATTCATCCATCTCATTCAGCTGTTCCAATCTCAGATTAATAGCATCATCCCAATTCAGGTTAAGCCTCTTCAATGCCCACAATGCTTTATGTTTGAGCTCAATCGGCAAGTGACAAGCCTTCCCATAAACTAGTTGGTACGGGGACATGCCAACTGGTGTCTTGAATGCAGTCCTATAAGCCCATAAGGCATCATCCAGCTTTTGGGACCAATCCTTCCTACTAGCATTTACAGTCTTAGCAAGGATCATCTTGATCTCTCGATTAGAAACCTCTACCTGCCCACTAGTTTGTGGGTGGTAAGGTGTAGCTACCTTATGTTGCTTGACCCCATATTTCACCAATACGGCTCTGAACAGCTTGTTACAAAAGTGTGATCCTCCATCACTTATGATGGTACGTGGTACCCCAAAACGAGAGAAGATATTTCTCTTTAAGAATGCTACAACACGCTTACCTTCATTATCAGCCAGCGCTACTGCTTCGACCGATTTGGATACATAATCCACAACAACTAGGATATATTTCATCCCAAACGAACTCACAAATGGGCCCATGAAATTAATAACCCATACATCAAATAGCTCCACTTTAAGAATTTTAGACATGGGCATCTCATGGTGCTTCGAGATAGAGCCTTGCCTCTGACACTGATCACATCTTCTCACAAAATCGTAAGCATCCTTGAATAATGAAGTCCAATAATAGCCGCTTTGCAATACCTTCCTAGCTGTCCGATCACCAGCATGGTGACCCCCAACTTGGGAAGCATGACTTGCTTCCAAGATGCTAGGCACCTCCACATCAGAGATGCATCGCCTAATAACACCATCAGCACATCGTCGAAAAAGATACGGTTCATCCCAGAAGTAGTGTTTCACATCATGCATGAACTTTCTCTTTTGATGAAAGGAGAGATTCTCAGGCATCACTTTACTTACCACGTAGTTCGCAAAGTCTGCATACCACGGTAAGTCTTCCACCATAGCGGCTAGGATCTCTTCGTCGGGAAATGCATCATCAATCTCAAGGTCGGGTTGCGCTATGTGCGCACTCTCAAGTCTAGATAGATGATCAGCTACTTGGTTTTCGCAACCTTTTTTATCCTTTACCTCGAAATCAAATTCTTGAAGCAATAACACCCACCGAATTAGCCTTGGCTTAGCATCCTTCTTTGCCATTAAATATCTCAGAGACACATGATCTGTATGAACCACCACTTTGGTTCCCAACAAGTAAGCACGGAACTTTTCAAAAGCATAAACAACTGCTAGAAGCTCTTGTTCCGTGACAGTATAGTTCTTCTGGGATCCATTCAAGGCCTTGCTCGCATAGTATATTGGATGAAATAGCCTTTCTCTTTTCTGACCAAGTACAGTACCCAAAGCTACCCCACTTGCATCACACATCACTTCAAATGGTAGAGACCAATCGGGTGCTACGATAATATGAGCTTCAACTAGCTTCCCTTTGAGGCATTCAAATGCCTTCAAGCAATCTTCACCGAAGTCGAATTTTGCATCCTTCTCTAAGAGTTTGCATAATGGACTAGCAATCTTGGAGAAGTCTTTGATAAACCTTCGATAAAAACCTGCATGACCGAGGAAACTACGCACTCCCTTTACAGAAATTGGAGGTGGTAGTTTCTTGATAACTTCACTTTTGGCTCGATCAACCTCAATTCCTCTTTCGGAGACTTTGTACCCAAGAACAATGCCTTCCTTAACCATAAAATAACACTTTTCCCAGTTTAGCACCAAGTTGAACTCAACACATCTATGTAACGCCATACTCAGATTCGCCAAGCATGATTCAAACGATTCACCCACAACTGAAAAATCGTCCATGAACACCTCCAAGGTGTCTTCAACCATATCAGAAAAAATGGACATCATACAATGCTGAAAAGTGGCAGGTGCATCACATAACCCAAATGGCATACGTTTGAAGGAAAACGTACCATATGGGCATGTAAAAGTGGTCTTCTCTTGATCCTCAGGAGCAATACAAATCTGATTATAACCGGAATAACCATCTAAGAAACAAAACCATCCCTTCCCTGGCAATCGATCAAACATTTGGTCCATGAATGGCATTGGGAAGTGATCCTTAAGCGTCCATGAATTCAGCTTCCGATAGTCCATACACACTCTCCACCCTGTGACAGGTCTGAGTGGAATCAACTCATTCTTTTCATTCGCAACTACCGGCATGCCCCCTTTCTTGGGCACACACTGTACCGGACTTACCCACTTACTGTCGGAGATTGGATATACTACCCCAGCATCTAACCACTTAATAATTTCTTTCTTCACCACCTCCTGCATGGGTGGATTCACCGTCGTTGATGCTCAATGGTAGGCACACAATTTTCCTCGAGCTGAATATTGTGCATACATATCCCAGGAGGGATACTAATAATATCAGCAATATTCCAACCGATGGATCTCTTGTATCTCCTCAGAACAGAAATAAGAGCCGCAACCTGCTGCTCACCTAAATAAGCCACAACAATAACCGAAAGTGTATCACCACTTCCCAAAAATGCATATTTCAGGTGACTGGGTAGCTCTTTCAATTCTAGCACTGGTGGTTCTTCAATGGATGGCTTTGCTGGTGGTGAAGGGCAATTTTTAAGATCCAGATCCAGCTTCTTAGGAGCATGAGAATAGGAGCCAATTCCTGTTAGAGCACAAATAGTTTCTTCATACTCTTCAACATCCTCACGCTCAGATCTCATAAGCACAACAGCCAATGGATCAACAATAAGCTGTTTCTCTACAGATAATTCTTTCTTATCATCATAATAAACATCAGCTATAGAGAACATATTCATATCTTTGGGCTGCTTCATTGATTTGCATACATCAAAACGGACCACTTCGTCATTCATCCGAAATAAAAGCTCATTAGCTCTTAGATCAATAAGCACACTTCCTGTTGCAAGGAAAAGACGCCCCAAGATTATGGGAACTTCAGAATCCACCTCGCAATCCAAAATAACAACGTCTGCAGGAAAAATGAAGGTGGACACCTTCACCAATACATCATATAAGATACCAACAGGTCATTTTACCGACCTATCTGCCATCACGAGCCGCATATTGGTTGGTGTAGGATCACCCAACCCCAACTTCCTGTAAATAGATAGTGGCATTAAATTAATGCTAGCTCCCAAATCGCACAATGCCTTAGCAAAATCCAAAGATCCAACCGTGCAAGGAATAGTGAAAGCACCAGGATCTGCCTTCTTCTGAACTAGCGATCTTGTAGCGATTGCACTGCAATGATGAACATTATCTGCCAGCTCATAGCTTGCTGCCCGCTTCTTTGTCAAAATATCCTTCATGAATTTAGCGTATCCAGGCATCTGCTCTAGCGCCTCCACCAAAGGAACATTAATAGTCAGCTGCTTCAACATAGTCATGAATTTACTGAACCTGGTGTCATCGACTTTCTTCTTCAGTCTCTGAGGAAAAGGTGGTGGTGGAAGGGGAATAGTTTTCTCCGCCACTTCCTTTTTATCTTGCTTCCGATTGTCGATCTTTTCAGGCTGCAGACGTCTAGGGGTAACGTCAGGAACACTACCTTCAGCTTCTACGACATCTTCACATTCTGCATCAATAACATTATCTGCTATATCATCAATCACCTGCTTGCCTTTGGATGGATTTTCCAACACTTTACCACTCCTGGTAGTAATAGCCATACATGATCCATCATTCCTTGGGTTTTGCACAGTGTCGCTAGGTAAGGTGCCAGCCTTTCTTTGATTGAATGCCGCTGATAGTTGACTCAATTGTTGCTCCAGCTATTTTATCGCGGTAGAATGCGAATCAACCAATTGATTTATTGATGACAAATCATTCTTTACCTCAGTAACGCCCATATTGGTTGCCTCCACCCCTTTCAACAGCTTAGCCATCATATCATCCATGGACATCTTTCCAGAGCCAGATGCCACAGCCTCACGGTTTCCAGGAGGAACATACAAACCACTCCTGTCAGTCTTATTCTTCCAACCACCTTGATCGCGGTCCTTGTATCCAAATTTATCATCATAGTTCCGACCTTGGTTTCCTTGGGCATTGCCTCGGAAAACCCCCTGATTATTCAAATAATTTTCTTCCTCCTCAGAATCTGATTCATCTCTTCCCCGTGATACCACAGCCTTGACGTTTTTGGTCTTCCCTGATAATAAATGCTTGGTAAGAAGATCTATCTGCATTTTCATGTGAGCCATATCCTGGTCACGTTCCTCTTGTCTTCGTCTCTACTCTGCAGTCATGCCAATAGATACAGTAGAGTTCGTTACCTCAGAATCCCTGGTATGCCAAGCTCTACTCTGCTTTGTCATACGATCCAGCATATCACTCACCTAAATAAAAGTAAGGTCCATGAATGACCCTCCTGCAGCATTATCAACCACTGGTTTTGTCACCGAGTTCAAAGCCCTATATAATATTTCCATCAAGTGGATATTCGTCATCTGATGGTTTGGGCACCGCATAAGCTTCTTCTTGAACCTCTCCCATGTTTCGTGGAGAGCTTCAGTTGGAAGCTGTCGAAAATTGCTGATCTCATCCCAAAATTGGGCTCTTTTGGATGGCGAAAAGAATCTTTTGAGGAAAGCGTCTTTCAGTTGCCTCCAATTAGTAATAGAATCAGGAGTTAGCCCGTTCAACCATAGAGTTGCCTCCCCAGACAGAGACAATGGAAATAAGCGCAGCCGAATTGCATTCTGCCCAACTCCTGGATTGTCAAACAACTTGCATGTTGAAATAAAGTTGATCAGATGGATATTCGGATCATCGCCTGCGAGTCCACCAAATAACCCCTTGAGATGCAATAACTGAATCATGGTGCTAGTGATATTGAACTTAGCTCCGGGTGCCAAGGGTGGAGGAATAATAGCCCCTATGGCACCAGCTCCATCCAGATCGTCATCATCATCATCAAAAGAAGCCTGCACAGCTCGGCGGTCAGGTCTCATTCTAGCTTGACGTTCCCTCCTATGCATAGGTGCCACCACCTCATCAGTACGCCTAGGATTTAGTAACTCATCATCACCCAGGTCCTCATCATTAGGATTTGTTGCTCGCCCTGGGTTATTAATATTCTGTTGATGCACTTGAGCAGCTGCCAACGCAGCTAATCTCGCCTGCTCCTGTTGAGCCGCCCTTCGGTCAATGTCATGCTGTGCATCCATTCTGCCAATAAGTTGAGGTTCAGGATTTATGGGTAATAATGGCTGACCAGAACTACGAGTATTTGGCATGCACTCAACAGAACCTGAATAAAACAAAAACAACAACTAAAAGTAAAATTCGAGAATCTTTGACCAAAGAGTCTAGTAACTATCACAAACTTAGTTGAAAACCGTATTCCCCGGCAATGGCGCCAAAATTTGATAACGCCCAAACTACAGCTCTCGTAAGAGTGTAAGCGGTCGCTGTCAAATATAGAACCCAACTGGGTTGGGTGTCGAATCCCACAGGGAATACTTGGTCACTAAGTGTTGCAACTATTATTAGACTGTTGATCGAAAATTCCACGGAAAAGGGGGGATTGGATTGTGGCGTGAATTAATGCTATCAAAGTAACAACAAAATGCTTTGTTTAGTAAGATTTGATCACAGAGAAAAATAAGTTAGGGTTATGTCCACCTTATGAGTTCTACGTATCTATTAACTATGAGTAATGTGGAATTCAGACATGCATGCACTTATAGAGATTCGTATTCTAATGGTAAATCCTAGTGTTTCTCAACCATCAAGGATTATTTCACTTTAACTCTCTCGATCTTAAAGTGTATAACTAACGGTACAAATTCTCCAAGAAGTTAACCCAGTTACGGCACTAATGTGTAAATAGGGGTTGGTAGCCCTATTTCCTTGTCACACTCTCTTTTCCAAACATGTAACTTTTCTCTCGAACAAGTTAATGCTATAATGGCGTATTCTATATGTTTGCAACCACAAGTATTTAATTAAAACAAAAAGAGTAATGATATAAGTAGCATATGCATCAAGAATTCACAAACTCATAGTAATAGATAGTATATCAAAAGGCTTCCATAACCCTAACAGAGAAGTTTAGCTACTCATGATTGTAAAGGAAAACAACGAAGACATCATCATCATCATACCAAAACTAGGACAATCTTCGCGAGAGGATGCTTTTAACGTCAAAGAGGGATGACGTTTTCCTCTTCGCCGTCTTCCACAAATATGTAGCATTTTTTCTCTCTGTCTAAACTTACAGAATCTGTAAACTGAATAACACTAAAAGTGTCGAATGAATCAATTCATGAATAGCAATCATAAATGAATGCATGCTGAAAAATTCAGCAAATAGGGTTTTTATAACATCCTTGTCCTAGTCCTATTAAGTTACTGCTGCACCCCTAAGTATTTAAAAATACTGCTTTTGCCCGGGACAATTTCTCCATGCATCACATTCAGTCCATAAGCTTCCAAAAGCTGCCTTCCCTCTTCTGTGAAGTTTTCCTTTGCTGCCCAAAGGTCCACAAAGTTCTGAAATCTTCATCATTAATACCTAAAAACATGCTAATCACGTAGGTTAGCTCACTTACAGGAAAATGGACTACAAGTGCAGGAATTATATATTTTATCCTCAAAACTTAGCTATAACATGGGTAAATTATGGTGTTTAGGCGTGTAAATACACCCAACATCATGAACCTTAGCCATAAGCACTATAAAAATGCATGCAACAATAGTAGAGTACTCTCTTAACCGAGATAGAAGAGTTCCACTAGAATATGCGACCCGACCTTCCTTTGAAGTCCACATAAAAAGGAAACTTAAGATTAATGATCAACCTTCATCCCATTACCCTACAAGCACAACACTTCACCCTAATGGGTGTCACCAAAGAAGTACACTAGGGACACTAGGTTTTCCTATACCAACATCTCATCCACCCAAAGGCTACCTAGAGCCTACCATAGACATCTGAGCTTCATGCTCTATCCCATCCAATGCAATCGGAACTTTCAGCCTGTAAGTCATAACTTTCCCACTATTGTATTCCTCAAGCCATCAACCTTACCTCTTCCACACACCTCATCCAACCTACTAATTTACCTCTAGAATTTTCACATTGATAGTCCTGAGCTAACATACTCCCATTAATAAGATCAAACATCTAGTTTCAAACCTAGTATCTATCGACCACCATATAATACTAACAAAGTGCCACCTATAGGATGTACACATACATGATCCACCCCACCAGGAGGACACCCCTAAAATTTCTAATTCATCCACCCACAACCTATGAATTTCCAGGGAACCATTTTCCTTATGCATGCAAGGTCAAAAATACTCCACGGAGAGACACTAGAACAAATGGAACCTTTATCAAAAAGTTCCCTTAATTGCTCATTTAACCCAATCGGAACATTCTATATATAAAGAATATAAATTAGACAAATGTATGATATAAAACCAATCCTAAATCAACCTAACCATTAGAAAGACGCCACAAGGGTCATCAATTAGACCTCAGGAAATTCATCCATTACCAAAACCGAATGTAAAGAAGAACCTTTTGAGTTTGAATCTATAACCTGAACCAAATAATAATAGAGACATAATTTTGGAGACCAACCACCAAGCTCTAAGATATGGTATAACCTTTTACCTTAATAGCCAGTGAATGAAACCACCCTCCTATTCTATAACCGGCTCACTATGGAGCCTAAAGACAACCTTTTTATGGATTCAACAATCTAAGGACGCGTAGCATGAGTGCAACTAATCCATCCGTTGAATGACATTAAGATACACCATATTCGAGTTAAACAAATCCACCGAGACCCTTTTATTATCGATGGATACCACATATCCTCATAGACTCTTTTGGCAATCACCGAGTCACATACCTAGGTAGAAACTGAAAAGTAAAGAGTTCAAAACAACCTTAGGATCAAAACAAAAATAGATAGCCATAAATAGGGTCAAAAAAGAGAGCGGACCCCAAACCAAGTAAACTATACGTACCAAAAGTAAAGGACTTTTTTTAACATACCAGTGATGACATTAGAAGATGCCTCAAAATTTGAAAAGATAGTAAGAGCATTAAGACGACCCCGACCAGAGTTGAAACCCAAACTAGCACCTCTTGGGGCAAGATCTAGGGAAGTAGCAATCAATATCCTGTTTTCCTAAGCAGCAATCCTTAGGAGATATTCCCGTTGTATGTGACCCAATTGACCATAACTAAAACAACGATTCCTCCCCTCCTTGCAATAATCACGGTGTAACCGACCACAAAATCAACAAGAAGGATAGGATGATTTAGATTGGTCCCTACTAGCCCGAGATTTGGCAGTTTGTGCCATAAAAGCTTTACTAATTTAAAAATATATTTTTGATGGATTTAGGTAGGGAACATAAGTCATAGAATAGGAATTAAGACCTACCTAATTCCTTCTCTTGGAATACTTACTACCATACTATTGGCCTCCCCCTTTGTGACCTTGTCTCATTTCTCCTAATACCAATAAGACCAGATCGGTGGGACAAAGTTGTTACCATATGGGTTAATAGATTAATAAAATATCAAAACTTGGCATTAGTAACCTCTCCTTTAGGTAACTGAGAATGAGAGCAAACTCCCAAAATAGGATCAGTAGAGACCTATAGAACTCCACGAGGAAAACTAAAAATTGGGACTCTTGACCAGGTCTGTGCCCCATGAGTTGGACTAGATCTATCTATGTTGTCCTCGAGTGGGAAAGGTAAGTTTCCACAAACTTTAGATTGTTTAAAGGACATGATTCAAAAATTGAACCAAAGAAGATCCATGGAAAAGTTCATGACCTTAGACTCCATATCCCAAAGGTAGAACAACACGGATATGAAACATTATGAGATGCCTCATAGCCTCCTAATTATAAGTGTGGTGAACAACACATATTTAAGAAAGGATCTACTTGACATGGCTTTATGGACACCCCAATTGACCAAGAACTTAAAGCTCTGATACCAACTAGACACGACCTAAACCAGGGCTTTATCGTAATGGGCGATCTCAAGCCCAACTAAGACCGGAGACCACCCCCATTACCTAACCTATCCAAGCAATGTATGTCCTAAATTGGGTGAATTCCGACCATGTAACAAGATAGTATTTTAAATATATATTGACTTTGGAATAAGTCTATATCCAAGACCAACCCAACCAAGTCAATCTATCTAATAGCCAGCCAAACCAAAACCATAAACCAAGACCAACCCAACCAAGTCAATCTATCCAACAACCAACCAAATCGAAAACATAAACCAAAACCAAGACAATAATCCAATGTATGTATATATATATCATAATTAATCCATACCATACCTAAGTCCACAATTGCCCATACAAAACCTCTAGACTAAACCAAAGAGTACCTAGATGAGACATGCCCTCAACATAGCCGTAAACTAAGTCTATGAAAGACCAAAGTACATAAAGACCAAAACATATCCCAAACTCAATAATTTATCAATAATAAGGACATTCATGATTTTTGAATATGGAAAATGACACTCTCATGGGAGGACATGTATTCATGGTATGGTTAAAGAATAAACTGATGAAATTACATAAAATTCATATTTGACCTACAATCTAAACTTGAGGGGGAAGTATATTAGGGATTGAGAAATCCTTGGGACTCAATTGGTGGAAGGTACCATCAATGAAATTCCACATACCTAAAGGTGGAAGCCTTGGAGAAATCCTTAGAATTGAGCTTGTTCTTAAGAAACCCTAACTTGGCTATGGAGAAGAAAAAATTGCACATGTTTGCTAAGTGTTGAGTGATTTTGAGTTCATGAGGTGTTAGGTAGAATTCAACCCCTAATAACTGATGTTGGAGTGCCCAAATGATGTATTAGGATTAAAAGAATGGGAATTGACCAAAAAGACCTTTTTTCAAATTGTGTAGGAGATTATTGGTTCCAGTAATAATGACTCAGGCTACAATTCGTTATGACTGGCCACGAGTTATAGCCTGGAGTCATGACCTGGGGATCTGATTCTTGGGTCCTTACTGTCCAGGTAAAAACTTACTCATGAAGACTCATTATGTTTGATAATGGGTCATCATTAATAGTCATGGTCAAGAGTTGAATCCCTTGGTTTGTTTATTTCTATGACAACGGGTAACGGGTCTGCTTAACAACTCAGTAGGAGTTATAACGAGTCGTATGTCGGACTTGTTACCATAAGGATAGAATCTAGGGTCCTCAATGTTGTGGAAATGACTCCACTCAATCTCTCATTATGACTGATAACGGTTCATTCCCAGAGTCGTTTTCATTGACAGTTGAAAAACTTTAAGGAAATTTTTCATAACGTTTTTCCACGATGTTGAATTAAAGAGAGAATATTAGCATTGGTAAACTAATAATGGGTCTAAAGCTTGAAAATTTAGGGTATTACAATATCTCCCACTAGGGGTCATTCATCCTCGATTAAAACTGACTAAGCTAAGAGGCTTAGGGGAAACTGAAATTTGTACTTTACTTTTACAAGCTGAATCATGAACTGAGTTCAAAATTTATGACTGGTGCATAAATTGAACTATAATCATGAATATATGTTATGACATAAAAATGAAGGGGTGGCTGAGATAGTAATGAAAGAATTAATTAATTAAGAAAAACTATTACCTCAAGCTAAAACTGGATTCGAAGAGAAAAGATGGGGGTACTTGGTCGTCATATCTAACTCTGCTTCCCAGGTAGCTCCCTTAACAGACTAATTTCTCCACAAAACTTTCACCAAAGTGACTTCTTTATTCCTCAGCCTATAAATCTGATGAACAAGGATCTCAACTATGACTTCTCCATAGGAGAAACTATTTTCCACACCAACCCTTTCTAAAGGGACTACTAAGGCTGGATCACCAATGCATATCTTCAACAAAGAAACATGAAAAATGGGATGCACTGATGCCAACATAACAGGGACTGGGCTTTCCCTTCTTACTAAATTTGTTCGCCCCTTTCATTGATGAAATATTCAAGTAAATGAAATCACCAACATCAAACTCAAGCACCCTACACCTACATCTTCATAAGATTTTTGATGACTCTGAGCAGTCTTCAGCTTTTCTCTAATAAGCTTAACTTTCTTCATTACCTCATGCACTGACTCTGGCCCTATCAAAGCAGCCTCACTAACCTCAAACCAACCAATAGGAGACCTACACCTCCTACCATAAAGAGTCTCAAATGAGGCCATCTAAATACTGGAGTGATAGTTGTTATTATAAGAAAACTCAATCAAAGGCAAGTGACCATCCTAAATACCCTTGAAATCAATCATACATGCCCTCAACATATCTTTTAAGGTCTGAATGCTCCTCTCTACCTAACCATCTATATGTGGGTGAAAAGTTGTACTAATATAAACTTGGGTACCAAGACCCTTCTGAAAAGTCTTTCAAAATCTAGAGGTAAACTAGGTACCTCTATTTGAGATAGTGGTTAAAAGGGCCCCATGTATTTTCACCAACTCCCTGATAAAGAGTCTAACATAATATTTGGCTGAATCTGAAGTACTTACTGGCAAAAAATGAGTTGTCTTAGTCATTTAGTACATCATAACCCAAATAGAATCATGCCAATGATGAGTACGAGGCAACCTTGTGATGAAGTCTATATTCACCACTTCATACTTCCAAGTAGGAATACTAAATTACTGAAGCATACCACTAGGCCTCTAGTGCTCAACCTTAACCTATTGGCAATTTGGACACTTAACCATGAATTTTGCGATATCCTTATTCATGCCATTCTTCCAATAGACTTCAAGAAAATCATGGTACGTCTTAGTGTCTCCTGGGTAAATAGAATATTAGGAATAATAAGCTTCCGTTAACATTCACTGCCTCAATTCATCCACTGCCTCAATTCATCCACATTTGGAACACATAATCTGCCCTAACAATGAAGAACACCATCTCCTCCTCAGAAGAAAACCTCAACCTTCTGATTCGAACTGCTTCTTTCCTCTTAAGCAAAATAGGATCTCTATCTTGATTTTCCTTCACCTCGGTAGCCAATAAAGATTTCAAACCATTCTTAACCCAAACACTATATTTGGTTGAATCAACCAACCAAATTCTCAATCTAACAAGCAGATAAACCTCACGAACTAACTCTTTCTTATCATCTTCCACGTAAGCAACACTACCCATAGAAAATCTTCTAAGGGAGTCGACCACCATATTGGGCTTACTCGGGTGATATAAGACACTCGTATCATAATCTTTTAACAACTTTATCCATCTTCCCTGATGGAGATTTAGATCTTTCTAACAGAAAAACATACTAAAGGCTCATATGATCAGTGAATACATTAGTATGAACCATAAAGATAAGGCCTCTAAATCATTAAGACAAAAACAATCTCTTCCAACTCAAGATTATGAGTCGGATAGTTTTCTTCATGAGGTATAAGCTGTCTAGAGAAATATGCTATAACATTGCCCCACTGCATCAATACAAAACCAAAACCAACCCTAGAAGTATCACAATATACTATAAACCCATCTGAATCCTCTGGTAGAGTCAAAATTGGGGCGGAGGTGACTCGAGTCTTCAACTCCTAAAAACTCTTCTCGCAAGAATCGGACCACTAGAATTTGACTTTCTTCTAAGTCAGTTTGGACATGGGATAAGAAATAGATGAAAATCCTTCAATAAAGTGTATGTAGTAACTAGATAAACCCAAGAAACTCCTAATGTCAGATGGAGAGAAGGGTCTAGGCCAGTTTCTTACTGCTTTGGTCTTTAGAGGATCAACTCAATTGCCTTTTCCATACATGATATGACCAAGGAATGCTACTAATTTCAACCATAAATCAAACTTGTTGAATTTAGCAAATAACTGGTGATCTTTAAGAGTTTGAAAGACAATCTTCAAGTGACCTACATGTTCACCCTCACTTTAAGAATAAGCAAGGATGTCATTTATGAAGACTATAACAAACATGTACAAGTACTACTTGAACACCCTATTAATCAATTCCATAAAAGCTACAGGAGCATTCATTATTCTAAAGGATATAAATACAAATTCAAAGTGACCAAATCGAGTCTTGAAGGTTATCTTTGGAATATCACAGTCCTGACTCTGCGCTGATGATAGTCGAACCTGAGGTCTATTTTAGAAAATGGCACCCTAAAGTTGGTCGAACAAGTCATCAATCCTGGGGATGGGATACTTATTCTTGATTGTGACCTTGTTTAACAGATGGTAGTCAATGTACATCCTGAGGGAATCATCTTTCTTGCACACAAAAAAAATTAGAGCACTCTATGGAGAGACACTCGGTCTATTGAAACCCTTGTCTTAGTGATCTTTTAACTATTCCTTTAATTCCTTAATCTTGGATAGAGACATTTTGCAAGGTGGAATTGAAATGGGCTGGGTATCTAGAAGGAGATCAATCCCGAAGTTGATTTCTCGCTCGGGAAGAACATCGAGAAAATCTTTAAGAAACACTTCTGAAAATACATTCACTATTAGAATTGACTCAAGACTTAGAATTTTAGAACTTGAGTATTTGACTCGGACAAGATGATAGATGCACATCTTAGATAATATTTTTCTTGCGCTAAGGAAAGATAGAAACTAACATATAGGAACTAAGGTACTACCCCTCTATTCTAAGACTGGCACATTACGAAACTGAAACTGAACTACTCTATTTCTATAGTCAACTAAGGCATAGCAAGAGTAGAGCCAATCCAGGCTAAGAATAACATTAATAGTGGTCATTTCTAATTCTACAAGATTGACTAAAGTGAATTTTCTGGCATATTGTGACTATGTAATTTTTGTATACCCATCTGGAAATAATTAAACTATCGGCTAGAGTAGAAATTGACAAGGGTTCTGCAAGGATTTTGGGGTTGACACCAAAATCTACTACAATATAGGGAGGCACTAAGGAAAGTATGGCTCTAGGGTCTACAATGCATAAACTTGAAGGTGAAAAACTTGTAGCATACCAGTAACCACATTAGGAGAACCCTCCTAATCTTATTAATTTTGAAGGGCATAGAACCTACCCTGATGTTTTCCACCAGTAGCACTGAAGGTGGAACCCTGTTGAGTTGGAAGACCTACTAGAACTGCTGAAGAGTTTGACTGACTCTGCTGACAACCATTTTTAACCATTTATATGGTCATTGGGAATTCTCTCACTCTATGACCTAACTTGCCATACCCAAAAAAAACATCACTACTAGCCATGCATTCACCTTTGTAGATCCTACCACACCTCTTATAATTTAGGTTAGTACATGAACTATTCAAACTACCCTGGGAATTAGAACCCGATGCTTTATCTAGGGTATCCTATGAGAACATAGGTACTAGAGCACATGCATAATATGGGTCTGGGGCTAAAGATTTTTGGTAGAACTGAGAATGATTCCCATTATTTTCCCTCAGTTGAGAGAAATTAAAGCTACCAATTCTGGCCCTCTTATTTTCCTTTTCCCTTTCCTTGATCTTCTTCTCTTCAATCTATTAGGCATGAACCATCAACCCAAAGATATCCATCTCCTTAACAAACATGTCTATTATACACTCTTTAACCACATTCTCAGAAACACCAGACACAAACTTACTCATTTGGGCCCTAGAATCGGCCACCATAGTCAGAGCATACCTCTCCAACTAAGTAAACTTAAGAGTATATGTAAGACCCCACAAAATTCTAAGCTTAAGTCAGTCCGTTAAATCTTGAAAAGAGGTCCCGTACTTAGAAATTTCAGCCAAGTGTTTACACTTAGAAATATTTTAGCCTTTGTAGGCTAGCAACTCTATTTCACGACCCTCATGACCTTAAAGTAATGATTTTTAGGTTGAATCATGATTAGTAATGTCAGTGAGTGTTCCTGAACAAGTTTTAGATTTTTTGAACTTTATTTGAAACACATTTAAAAGATCAAACCAGTGGATCGATGGGATCTCGATGCGCCGCATCGCCCATCGCGTTGATGAATATTGTCCTCCAGCTCCCAGTGCAAATTCTAGTGAACTGATGCGGACTCGATGCGGTGCGTTGTCCATCGCATCGATGTCAATGACATGGCGCATCGGTCTGTGTATTACTGGGAAAGTTTTTAGTCTTTAAAATCCGCATCTAGAGGGGTATTTGGGTCATTTTCCCACCCCTATTCAGCCCCAAAAACACGAAATTAAGTCATTCCTAGGGCAAAAAAAATATTCTTTCTATCAAATTGCTCTCAAGAACAAAACCCTAGAACATCAATTTCAAGATCAATCCTCAAGAACACTTCATCAATTTTCAAGAATTCAAGCATTAAGGTATGTCAAGTGTTCATCCAAGGGTCCCTTCCACCCTTGGAGTCCAAGAAACTTTTTAAAACTTTAGGTAAATTAATTTCATGATTTCCATGATTTGGATTCAAGTGTATTCATGATTATAATGTTGATTGGGTTTCTATTCCATGATTAAGTGCAAGATTTATGTAAAAACTATTATTATGTATGTAGTATCATGTGAATTCATATTAAAGCCTTGAAATTGTGATGCTCATGTATTGATTAGTACTGTGTGCTTATAGAATGCCTTACAAGTGTTTGATGAGTTGTTCATGTGAATTAAATAGTGAGATTATATCATGTTTGCATGTATACTAGTTCATGCCATTCAAGTGTTTGATAAAATACCTCTATAGATGCATTATGAACAAGTGTACATTACTATGTTATGCAAGGTCATGTGATGCTTTACTTTTCATACTATCGAGTCTTGGGGGTATTTAATACCCAACAATTTAGCTATTTACCTAGATCCAGTGTCAGTTACAGAATAATCTCAGTCATGTCATGATCAGTAGTACTCTCAGTTAGTTATAGAACTCAGGAAAAGCTCAGTAGACTTTGTATCAGTCCAGTTCAATTTAGTATTCAGTTTAGACCTTAGTAAATTCAATCAATTAACAGAATTCAGTAGTATTCCATCAGTCAATGGAACTCAGTAAACTAAGTTCAGTTTAGTTAGGTAGTATAATTAGTAATAGTTCAGTCAAGCCTCGTATGAATTAGGAATCAGTTGAGTGTCTATTCAGTTGGGAGTAGGATTCTGTACCGAGCGAGCCTAGGGATAGGGGATCACCCATTAGATAGGATTGAGATCCCTAGAAGTAATCCCTAAGTTCCAAAACTATATAGCCAGCGTAGGTTATGATATGTCACCCGTTAGATAGGATTGACATACTCAGGGATCACCTACTAGTTAGGATTGATCTCACGGGTCACCCGCTAGACTAGGACTAACCCAACAGCCAATTATCTTTACCAGTGGCATGGTACTGGTACCCTTCCAACAGGCATTAAAAGTTGTACCTCAATCAGTTTAGAGAAGAGTATGTCAAATAGATGATAAACTCCCACAGTTTCAGTTTCAAATTAAGTCTCAGTATAGAACTCAGTTCAATTCTATAGAGTCAGGACTGTTAGACACAATCACCCAGCTTAGTATAGAACTCAGTTCAGTACGGAACTCAAAATAGTTCAACAAAATCAGAACTGTTAGATACAGTCACTCAGTTAACAGTAATACAATATCAGTAAACTCAGATATTTGTAAATCAGTGATTCATAACTCAGTATCTAATGTCATCATGACCTCAGTTACAGTTTACGTATTTTATGCATGTACTCTCAGTCAGTTATACTCATGTTATTCAGTCAGTATTGTTCGTGCATATGAACCCATGCATCTCATCCTACCTCACTTAGCATACCAGTACATTCAAAGTACTGACGCATACCTTTCTTTTGTGCTATGATATCTTATATCATAGGTTCAGACACACGGGCTCCTGATCATACTTAGCAGCTCAATTCATCAGCAGTAGACTAGTAGTGAGTCCTCATTATTCGAGGATAGATTTATTATTACAGTATTTCAATACTCAGTTTATTTAGTTATCGGGGTTAGTTGGAGACTTATCCCATCAACTCCTTGTTTAGACAGTAGAGGCTTTTCAGACTAGAGTATTTTAGACAGATATTTTAGTATTCAATTTTCATTATTCAGTATTTATTTTCATTTTTAAACCTTATCACAAATTTTTGCTAAATTACCACATTATCATAGTATTATTACTTAGTTATTATAGAAGGTACCAATCATGGGTTAGCTTGTGGTCCTTTAGGATTATAAGCACCGTGTAGCATCCGGGGTACAGAATTGGGGTGTTACAAACTTGATATCAGACCTAAGGTTCAACAGAATCGTAGGAAGTTTTAAAGGCACATCTAGTAGAGTCTTGTACATAGGTGTGTAGTGCACCACACTTATGGATATGAGGCTACGAGATGTTTTAGGAAAAGTTTTCCTTCTTTCAGTATTTATGTCGTGTGAGTGAGCATAAGCTCAAGTTAAACTCTTAGTATAATCCACTTCTTCCTTCCATTTACAAAGCATGCCTCTCAAAAAGAACAACAAAAGAAGAACAAAAAAATAGTCAACACCTCATCCCGTTTAGGCAGATCCCCTGGACGAGCATCTTTCTCATGTAGAATTCAAGACTGCATTCACTACTTTAGAAAATTCAGTAGCAGCTTAGAACAAATGGCCAGCTATTGTTCAGGTTAATCTAGTGGCTAATACTACTGTAGCTAGAATTCTGGACTTCACCCAAATGAACCCTCCTTCCTTCATGCGATCTAAGTCAAAAGAGGATCCACAGGAGTTCCTCAACTAGGTTCAAAAAGTCACAGATATTATATGAGTGACTTCTAGTAAGATTGCTGAGTTAGATGCCTATCAGCTACGAGATGTATCCCATACGTGGTTTAAGTAGTGAAAGGTAGACAGAGATACAGATGCAGAGCCCATAGAGTGGGAGGAGTTTGCTACCACTTTCCTAGATAGATTCTTTCTCTTAGATCTTAGAGAAGCCAAGGTGTTAGAGTTCATCAATCTCAGACAAGTCAGTATAAGTGTGAAAGAGTATTCCCTCAAGTTTACTCAGTTAGCCAAGTATGCTCCCCATGTAGTAGCAGACAATAGTTCTAGAATAAGCAAGTTCATGTCTGGGGTGTTAGAGAGTGTGGTCAAGGAGTGAAGGACTACAATGTTAATTAAGGATATTATCATATCTAGGCTTATGGTCCATGCTTAATAGATTGAGGAGCAGAAGCTTAAGAAGAAGAAGAGAGAAAATAAGAGTGCTAGAATGGGTAACTTTAATTTTGCTCATCCAAGGTTAGATAGTGGTAACCATCCTCAATTTAGTCAGAAGTTTTCATCCCCAGTTCTATCTTTAGCTAGTACACCAGTACCAATTTTCAGGAACGACAGTCATGATGGGGCGTCAGGCGCCAAAACCCAGGGTAGTGTGAGCAGTAGTCGTACTCATCCACTTTGTAAAGAATATGGTAGACATCACCTAGGTGAGTGTAGAGCTGGTAGTGATATATGTTTTGAATATGGCAAGCCAGGACATAGGATGCGGGAGTGTAGATTTATGGATCAAAGGGGAAAAAAATTTCGCCAGCAGGGTCAGTCCTTTAGTTCAGGGTTCCACTTCTAGTGCCACTAGTGGGCAACGTCCAAATAAGATTTATGCACTTCAGTCCAGAAAAGATCAGGAAGGTTCTCCTGATGCGATCACTGGTATGTTATAAATCTCCCATTTATATATTTTGTCTTATTAGATCTGAGAGCTTCTCTGTCTTTAATAACTCCTTACATAGAGGTCTATTTCAAAGTTAGACCAGAAACCTTAATAGAACCTTTCTCAATCTCCACCCCAATGGGTCAGTCTATTATAGCTCGGTGGGTATAGAGGACTGCCCGGTTATGATATCTCAGAAAGTCAGGCCTTCATATTCTAGTAGTAATGTAAGTATATGTAGACAAGCAGTGGGGGGGAATGATGCCCAACCCGTCTTTACCTCAGTACAAAGTTTTGTACTTCATTTATCATGATGTCTACTTATGCCTAACATGTCAGCTCTATGATTATTGTATGTATTTGTGCACATTAATAAAATTATGTACGCTTATAGTTCTTAGAATAAGGATTTCTAGTTAACTCAGTGTTATGAATCATGTTTCATGAATATAGAAACTCCAAACTCAGTTCATGCAGGTCATGACTTCTGCACTCATGCCTTACAGTGTAGTCAGTTCCCATGATTCATGCTACGCTCCTAATGATCAGCTAGATTCAAATTTATGGCATGCATATCTTTAGTTTAGATCTCTTGATAAATCCATGATGTTAACATTCTATTCCTCAGGCCACAACAAGTGTTGAGTTTGGTATAGTTTTTATTCATGCTTCAGGTCCTCATGTTTTAACCCTTCAGTGCCTCATGTTTTAACCCTTCAGTGAACTCTTCTTATGAAATAATGTAGTGATAAGTGATTTCATACTTATTTTACATGAGGCTATAGTTACGAAGATAGGCTTGAATGTCAGGTTAGTGTGCAATCAAATGTCTATCAAGAGTCATATTTAGTGCATGAAAGGTGGGAAATCAGAATTTTTTGTAAGATGAGAAGTTGAGAAAATGCAGAGTGTGAGTGTCTATTTAGATCCTCGATTTATGTCAGTCTCTATCACATAGTTATCAGAACCCAGTATTTAGTTCCAGTATATTCTCAGTTACCATCTTAGTTACAGTGTCAGTCACAGTCTCAGCCAGTAATCAGATAAAAAACTCCGATCAGTTTCAGGTTTACTTGACCATAGAGTACAGTTATCAGTTATTCAGTTATCTGTATTTTAGTACCTTAGTTTACAAAATATTTTAGTATCATGTTATACGCTTGGTCTTGCATTCTCAAATAATATAGTTTTCATGAATCCAAGCTCAGTTATCTCTTGTTACACAGTTAGTCCTTACCTCATATGCATAATACTCTACAGTTTCAGTCTAGTTATTCAGACTAAGTATAGTTCAGTCTTACATGCCCATTATTCATCTATCAGACATTTAGATAATCAGATAAGTTAGTATGTTTATGCACTCATGCTCAGCACCCATGTGAAAATTTTCAGTAGTCTCAGGTGATGTGTTGTACTAAGGTGGATATTATAGTTGAAAGAGTATTCAAGGGATATGTCTAAGCTTGAAAATTTATAGTTGTTGTGCATAAGGCTTAGTCACTTTATCTTAGATGATGTTTCGTAGGCCCTGACTCATATTATAGAATTTTAGCCAGGATGTGATTTTCTTATTCAGTAATTTTTCTTCAGCCATGCCAAGACTCATTGCTCCCAAAATCCACTAGAACTCTATATAAAGAGTGTCAAAGAAAGGCTACAGTCGAATATAAGTTTTCATCATAAGTTAGTCCACAAAACTAGCAATTCAGTTTAGCAGTTAGGAGGATAATGTTCATATGGTTGGTTTTCCCATCCTTCCATCTAGTCGCACTATCCGAAGTCTCATGAATGTAACTATCCCAAGATTTAGCAACCATATGGTTGTGAGTTCAGCTCAGTTCAGGTGTTATGCCTCAGTTTTAGATCCTCAATATGTAGTCACGGTTCGGTTCGTAGGTGCCCTGTGCATCATCTCAATTTTTCTTAGTATTTCAGCCAAGTCAGCATTCTTCAGGGGACCTAATATCCCAAGGGAGAGATGCACTATAATTTGCTAAGATTTCAAGACCTAAAACTTCCATTTTCTCCCCATGTAATGAATCCAGTTTGGAGTAATAGGTACTCATAGGTGGACCCTCGAGTTCCAATATCAGCCATAAACCATGTATTCAGGGGCTCAGTTTAGTCCATGAAATTTAGTTCATGTATCACGTTTCATGCTCAGTTATCTTCTCATGTTCCCGTTTATGCATGTTTAGTAAATGATCTCAGGTTCATCAGTATTCTAAGCTTAAGGTAACAGTCTTCCTTTGATTGGCTTAGTCCATGTTCAGTTACAGTTATAAATATGGTATCCATTATCGTTGTATATTCAGTCATGCATTTACAAATCAGTTTAGTCATGTACTCATACATCAGATATGCATGTTCAGTTTGAAAACTTAGCTTATCAGTAGCTTCAATCAGGTGTTCCATGCATCAGATATGCATGTTCAGTGTGTAAGCTTAGCCTATGAGCGTTTCTCATCTTAGTCAGTCTCATTCGAGGATGAATGTTCCCAAAGGGGAGATATTGTAAGACCCCACAAAATTCCAAGCTTAACTCAGTCTGTTAAAGCTTGAAAAGAGGTCCTAAACTTAGAAATTTCAGCTAAGTGTTTACACTTAGAATTATTTTAGCCTTCGTAGGTTGGTGACTCTATTTCATGACACTCATGATCTTATGGTAATGATTTTTAGATTGAATCATGATCAGGAATGTCAGTGGGTGTTCTCGGAAAAGTTTCAAATTTTTTGAACTTGATTTGAAACATATTTGAAAGCTCAAACCAGTGGGTCGATACGATCTCGACGCACCACATTACCCATCGCGTTGATGAATATTTTCCTCCAGTTCCCAATGCAAATTCTAGTGAATTGATGCAGACTCGACGTGATCCATTATCCATCGAATCGATGCCAACAACGTGATGCGTCGGTCTGTGCATCACTAGGCATATTTTCACTCTTTAAAAACCATATCCAGAAGGGTATTTGGGTCATTTTTCCACCCCTATTCAGCCCTAAAAGCACAAAATTAAGTCATTCCTAGCGCAAAAAATTCATTCTTTCTCTCAAATTGCTCTCAAGAACAAAAACCTAGGACATCAATTTCAAGATCAATCCTCAAGAACACTTCATCAATCTTTAAGAATTCAAGCATTAAACTATGTCAAGTGTTCATCCAAGGGTCCCTTCCACCCTTGGAGTCCAAGAAACTCTTTTAAACTTTAGGTAAATTGATTTCATGATTTTTATAATTTGGATTCAAGTGTATTCATGATTATAATGTTGATTGGGTTTCTATTCCATGATTAAGTGCAAGATTTATATAAAAACAATTATTATGTATGTAGTGTCATGTGAATTCATGTTAAAGCCTTGAAATTGTGATGCTCATGTGTTAATTAGTACTATGTGTATATACAATGCCTTCCAAGTGTTTGATGAGTTGTTCATGTGAATTAAATAGTGAGATTATATCATGTTAGTATGTATACTAGTTCATGCCATTCAAGTGTTTGATAAAATGACTCAATAGATGCATTATGAACAAGTTTACATTTCTATGCTATGCAAGGTCATGCGATGCTTTACTTTTTATGCTATCGAGTCCTGGGGGTATTTAATACCCGATAATTTAACTATTTACCTAGAGCCAGTGTCAGTTACAGAATAATCTCAATCATGTCATGATCAGTAGTACTCTCAGTCAGTTATAAAACTCAGGAAAAGTTCAGTAGACTCAGTATCAGTCCAGTCCAGCTCAGTATTCAGTTTAGACCTCAGTAAATTTAGTCAGTTAACATAATTCAGTAGTATTCCATCAGTTAATGGAACTCAATGAACTCGGTTCAATTCAGTTAGATAGTATAATCAGTAATAGTTCAGTCAAGCCTAGTATGAACTAGGAATCAGTTCAGTGTCTATTCAGTTGGGAGTAGGATTCAGCACCGAGCGAGCCTATGGATGGGGGCTCATCCGTTAGATAGGACTGAGATCCCTAGAAGCAATCCCTAAGTTCCAAAAATGAGTAGCCAATATAGGCTATGAGATGTCACCTGTTAGATAAGACTGACATACTCAGGGATCACCCTCTAGTTAGGAATGATCTCAGGGGTCACCCTCTAGACTAGGACTGACCCCACAGCCAGTTGACTTTACCCGTGCACGGTACTGACACCCTTCCAACTGGGGTTACAGGTTGGACCCCAATCAATTCAGAAAGGGGCATGTCAGTTAGATGATTACCTCCCACAGTTTCAATTTCAGATTCAGTCTCAGTATAAAACTTAGTTAAGTTCTAGAGATTCAGGACTGTTAAACATGGTCACCCAGCTCAGTATAGAACTTAGTTCAGTACGAAACTCAGAATAGCTCCAAAGAATTAGGACTGTCAGATGCAGTCACTCAGTTAATAGTAATACAGTATTAGTAAACTCAGATATCAGTAAATTGGTGATTCAAAACTCAGTATCCAGTGTCATCATGACCTCAATTACAGTTTACGTATTTCATGCATGTACTCTCAATCAGTTATACTCATGTTATTTAGTTAGTATTGTTCATCCATATGAACCCATGTATCTCAGCCTACCTCACTTATCATACTAGTACATTCAAAGTACTAACGCATACCTTTCTTTTGTGCTATGATGTCTTATATCGTAGGTTCAAACGCACGGGCTCCCGATCATACTTAGCAGCTCGATCCATCAGCAGCAGACTAGTAGTGAGACCTCATTATTTGAGGATAGATTTATTATTATAGTATTTTAGTACTCAGTTTATTTTAGTTATCAAGGTTAGTTGGGGACTTGTCCCATCAACTCCTTGTTCAGACAGTAGTGGCTTTTCAGACTAGAATATTTCAGACAGATATTTTACTATTCAATTTTCAGTATTCAGTATTTATTTTCAGTTTTGAACCTTATGGAAAATTTCTGTTGAATTCCCACATTATCATAGTATTATTACTCAGTTATTGCAGTAGGTACCAATTATGGGTTAGCTTGTGGTCCTTTGGGATTATGAGCACCGTATAGCGTCCGGGGTATAGACTTGGGGCGTTACAGTATACTCCTTAACACTCATACTACCCTACTTTAAATTGATGAACTCCTTCATTTTTTCTTCCCTTAACTCAAGTGGAAATAACCTGTCCAGAATTGCAGCAACAAACTCATCCTACTCCACTTATATCTACACCTCTATGTTCCTTCCACTTCTTATACTAAATATGAGCCACTCTTTGCAGTTGATAAGCAGTCAATTTAGCATTCTCTCTTGAGCTGACACCCATGATCTCAGTCACCTTCTAAACACTATCTATGAACTCTTGTGGATCCTCCTCTGACTTAGACCCAAAGAATGTTGGTTGATTCATTTGAGTGAAATCTCAAATTCTAACTGCCACTGTATTCACTACTAGGTTAGCTGGGAAACCACATGCTAATTGCTTAAAGCAGTCATAGATTGGGCTAATACAGTAAAATCATACCTAAACTCAGCATGAGAGACCTGCTTATTTAGAGGGTTTTCAGGAACTGGCGGTGGTGCTTGCTGGTTTCCATTTATTTTTCTATTGGTTTTCTTAGGAGGAATTTTCTATAAATGGGTAGAGAATGAGTTAGTAGAATATTTTGAATATATCTCACACTCTATTGACTAACATGAATCATTAAAGAAGTGAGATGATTTGAGGTAGATTTATGCACCTCCATGTTATTATCTGGGCTTATTTAGCCTTGTATTGAGGACTCTTTGTGTGCTTACTGTGTTAATAATGATATAATTGAGAAATTAAGTGTTAAAAATAATTTATTAAAATGTTCAAGGTGTGTTTAAAACAAGTTAAGAATCAATTTGGTCACTTAGAGTTTAGACGAGAAAACTAGTGTATCTTGAGCTATGTGTTGTTTTAGTTCATATCGATGGATTCTAAAGTGCGTAATGAGTTCATAAGGGTATAATTGTGTAATTATGTGTGTAATAACATGTTTATAGTATTTTAGGTTCAATTTAAACAAGTCAAGAGTCAAAACTAAGTTAAAGATCAAAAGGACAAAACTAGTATTTTAGCTTAAGTTTCTAGTTCATCATCTTGGATTGTGAATTGTTTTGAGCTCTAATTTGTGGTGTTTGATTATATAGTATTCTTTTGAGTTTATAAATATTATATATGTATGATACAAAAGCTGTAATTAAAGTATAAAACATCACCACAAAGCATGGAATGGATGGACAAAAGCACGGGACAAGATTTGACCAAAAACGGATGTTTTGGAGTCACTGGCGTGCCACAGAGCTTAGGTACCACGTTCGGGTATGTGACATGGAATTGGGGACTTATTAAATTACCAATTACAGTGTGTAACCGTGATAATGTCGTGAAACAGACCCTAGGCACCATGATAAGGTCTGTGGCACGGACCCTAGTCAAAATCGGCAGTTTTGTCCTAATATAAATAGGACCCTTAAACATTATGTTACACACCTTGGATAACCTTAAAAGATTGAGGGAGGCGGGATAACACTTCAATTAGGGATTTTATTCAATTAATTTTGTTTTTAATGGATTTTAACATGTATTCCATCATTGTGATTAAAGTTATGTCCATGAGCGGCTAAAATCCCTTTTCTGGAGTTAAGGACAAGAACATGATTACTCTTGTTATGAATTGACTTGGTTTTGATTATTTTTACTTTTTATCACTATTTTAAGTATTTTTAACCCTTATAATACATCCATAGTCATTTTTCGAGCCCGGAAGGAGGAATAAGAGGATAAGTATGTGAGGATAAATAGAATAAGATTGTAATCTTCTCCAGAATGAAGTTATAATTTGCATTTAGGATAGGAATATACCTTATTGAAGAGGTGATCTAGTGTATGCAGAAGGAGAGGCTATTAAAAAGGTCACTAGTTTAGAAGCAGAAGAAATTGCTCTTTGGAATGCAGCAAAACATTGCAGTAATTCAGGACACAACAAAGTTATAATGCAGACTGATTCACTTATACTAAAGTAGATTCTTTGCAAGGAGTGGAAAATACCATGGAATATTAAGGATATAATAATGGACACATGGAAACTGATTGAAAGTAAGCAAGTAAAAATACTTCATACATTCAGAGAGGGGAACCAACTAGCAGATTATCTAGCCAACATAGCAGTGGAGTGCAATCAGTTTGAATATACAACATTTCAGCAATTGCCTAACACAGCTAGAAAGATTTTAAACAGTGATAAGTATCAGTCATCTTATCTCAGGCTAGCAGCTAAGCATTAGACAACAGATTGGACAGTCTAATACACTTGCTTCTGTACAAGATGAGCAACAAACAAAAAAGAAAACTACTTAGCCTAGGTCATCAGCCATCAAAAAAGACTCTCAGTAAATCAGGGGTCATTGGTCAGCTCTTCAATTCATGCAGCTTAGGTTTTTGGCATCATCAAAGATCCAGTGGGTCTGAGCATCCATTAATCTCCCTCCCTTCAAGAACTATTTCAACAGGAAGGTTAGTTTTTAAAAGGGAGACTAAAGTTAGTTATGACAATCTGGTAAGCTTACCTGTAATGATTACCAAGCCTAAGCAGACTAGACCCTATTTTTGTGCACCAAAAAAGCTTATCATACACCTTAGTAATGGAGATATTAGCTGGTTATTGAAAGAAAAAGGGGAGTTAAGCAACAAAGATCAAACTCAGATAATTAAACGAAAAAGAAAAAGGGAACGGTATTCACCACCCAAAGAAGCAGAAGTTGGAGCTGAAGATTGAAAAACAAATCCATGGAAACTTTACACTAAGAGCATAAGAGGCGGAGGGTACTAATGAGCTTCTTAGCTCAGTTAGAAAACCCTACTTACTTATATATATATATGTATTTTTTGGTCTGGGTTTCTAAAATCCAGTCCATATTTATTTTCTTTGCTACTTAGGTTGTATTTTGAATGGGTTAGCCCATTCTTGTTTTTTAACTTTTGATTATTAATAAAATACAAATTAAACCAAAAAAAATACCTAATTGACTTATTTGGTTCAATTATAGGATGAAATATGATACATTTAACTTAGTTCTCACATCCCATTTCAATAATGTAGTTGTGGGTCTAAGTTAGATAGGTGATTAGAGGCTCGGCAAACCATAATCATAATATCAACCCCGTGAATCTACAACCAAGATAAGTAACCTAAATAATGAATTTAAATAGCATAGTATGATTTTCGTAGAGCCTTAAACCTGGGTCTCTCCCCATTGATTGTCCAAGCCCTTTATTTTACCGCATTGTTTAATTTATGTTTAGACATAACTCTTAAACTCTTTTAGTTACATTTGCACCAATTTAATCTCAATATTTAAACTTGAATTAGATAATTGTTAACACAAGTCCCTTTGGGATCGATAATTAGCTTGAAAAAGGACATTTTACTACTTGGTAGGACCACGTACACTTGCATGGGTGCTTGGACGCAAAAAACTTTTTGCACCGTTGTCGAGGACTTATAATTTGTCAACTACTTTAGTTTTAGTTCTACTTTTTAGATTTCTTTGGTGCTTTTAACTTGATCTTAGTTTTTACTTTGCAAGAAATAGGTTTACATGCTAGTAAGCTGGCAAGAGACTGAGAATTGATTGAGCCATACCCTTAGATATAACCAAGCTTACACCAATAAATGAGAGAATTAGTCCTTCTCTATTGTGTCCTACAAATCAACAAAGAACGATATATTCCTTCTCCCATGGTGGGTATCCATCATCTCACAGGATAGTTCGCAAAGTGGCAATCCCACTTGCAACTAATTTGACCTTCGGAAATAAAAAATCGGCTCTTGGAGGTATATTTGAACTGAAACAGAACATGGTGCAGCTTTTAATTAGAAATGGATAGTTTAACGAGCTTTCACATAAAGATTCACAAGTCAGCTTGTAGAACTTTTATCAGTGATACATTCATCCCTACGAGTGTGTCAACTGAATATGTGAGGTTGAAAATTTTCCCCTTTTAATTATTGGGGGAAGCAAAGAAGTGGTTGAATGCTGAGCCGACAGATTTAATCACATAATGGGATGATCTAGCCCAAAAGTTCTTCATCTATTTTTTTACCATCACAGTGAGATTGTGACCTTCAAGCAGAGGCCATATGAGAACTTTTATCATCCTTAAGAGAGATTCAAGTCTCTTTTTAGGGACTGTTTAAATTATCAGCAGTCTAATGAGGTATTAGCTCACACCTATGTTGAAGCTCTTGACCATAACACAAAAATTTTGCTAGATTCAGCTGCACGTGGTTAGGCATTGAAAAAGATTTATGAAGATTTGTATACTTTGTTGAATCGTATTGCTAAAGGGAATCCTGATTGGCATGGTGATATGTCCAAAAACTCAGTGAAAAGGCGGCTGGTATAATTAAAGTTGATAGTATCACATCCTTAGCCGCTCAACTGACAGCCATGCAAAATCAAATAATAACTTAATTCATCAAATTAGGTGTGAATTAAACTACAGCTCGGGTGAATGCAGTGCAGCAGACCACAAGTTGGTGTGAGATTTATAGTAATAGTGGCCACTCTATAGATATGTGTGGTGCAAATCCTAAGTCAGTCAATTTTGTGGGTAACATTCAAAGGCTAAATTATGGTAATGCCTATAACTAAAAGTGGAAAACTCAGGCACCAAATTATTTATGGAACAATAATTAGTACATTCAGCAGCAGCAAAACACATAGGCTAGCAACATAAAGGACATGTTAACAAAGATCGTGGACACCTAAGAACAGATGGTTGTTGAACTAAAAAATCAACAAGTACTTCAGAAGCAGTTGGAGCATAAGTTGGGGAAATTGTAACAAACACAAAATACCAAGCCTCAAGGTGGTTTTCCAACTGATAATAAACCTCCAAAACAAGTAATGGCAATCACTTTGAGAAATGGTAAAGAGATGAATGAAAGGCCTCTAAAAACAAATTAAAAGGTAGATGTAGAGTTGATTCCTCATCTAATTATAGAAAAATTATTGATTATTCAGGGAAGTCTGAGTAACCGAAGACAAAAGTTACTGAGAAGGACAGACCACCACTACCATTTCCACATAGGCTAATAAAAGGAAAGAAGGATTCATGCTACAAGAAGTTCTTTGACACGTTCAGAGAGCTTCACATTAACCTTCCTCTTTTAGATGTTTTGCAAGAAATGCCCAAGTATGCTAAGAACTTAAAGGATGTGGTAACTAATAAAATTAAGCTACAGGATGTTGAGACAATATCACTCACTAAGGAGTGTATCTCTGTGGCAATGCAGAAGATGCCCAAAAAGAATAAAAACCCTGGGAGGTTTACTCTCCCCATTCATATTGGTAGAATCAAGGTGGTCCACGCACTGAGTGATATGGGGGCAAGTATTAATTTTATGCCCCAATTAATGTTCAACACTTTGGGCTTGGGGAAGCCAAGACTATGCTCTGTGCTACTCCAAATGGTAGACCAAACCATAGTCTGTCCTGAAGGAATCATTGAGGATGTTCTCATCAAGGTTGATAAGTTTATTATCCCTACTGATTTTATTATTTTGGATTATAAGGTAGATAGCAGGGTGTTGATTATCTTGGTACATATATTCTTAGAGATGGAAGGAGCATTGATAGATGTGAGAGATGACACACTCACAATGAGGTTAGATGATGAAGAGGTGGTCTTCAAGGTTTACAAACCACTCAACACACTATCTTGATACAAAGATTTATGCATGATTACAGTGATGAAAGTGTATGGGTATGTGGTGATGAATCTCAATCCACCAAAGACCTTTTCAGACTTTCTCATATAGCTTCCCAAGCAACCAATCCTAAACTTGAAGTGATGTTAATTGATGAACCTGAAAAGGCTATTGTTGAGAAAGTTATTGACCTTGAGAGTTCACACTCAAGAGGTCAAAAATGAATAAGAAGATGGACTCCAAGAAGGAGAAAGAGGATGAATGAAAATGATTAAGTGTGATGTTGGGTCATGCCGTGACACTAAATCAGGCACTTGTTGGGAGGCAACTCAAGTTAAGGTAGGTATTTACTATTAGTATTTTTAGTTTTTACTTCATGTAGTTTTGTTTTTGTTAAGTCACAAGTTGATGGGAAGTCTGAGTACTGAAAACCTGAGCTAAGAATCCTGGAGAAGACTATGTGTGGGGTCATTGGACCCTCTTGATATATAAAGATGCCACTAGTCTCTTAGGGAGAAAGTAGATTTTAAGTGTGGGGTGGGGAAATTCCCATTGTTTTGGGTGAGGGTAAATGTTTGAAAATAGTTGGGTGATTTGTATGATGTCTCTAATTAAGAAATATGTGTGATTTTTCCAACTTGGTGAGTCGGTTCTTGAGTCGAGGATGTCTTGGAGTAGTGTTCTTGAGTTTTCAATTGCGTGTATAACATGCTTAGGGTAAAAACTTGCATTATGTGTGGTCATTGTAGTACTATCTTGAGTGTTTTTATTATTATAGAAGTGTGGAATTTTATTTGGTTATGATTATTAGATTAAAGAATTGTTCGAGGATGAACAAGGTTTTAAGTGTGGGGTTATGATTTGAGGTGGATTTATACACCTCACTATTGTTATCTGGGCTTATTTAGCCTTGTTATGAGGATTTTTTGTGTGCTTAATATGTTAATAATGATATAATTGAGCATAGAAGTTTTAAATTACTTACAATGTTTAAGGTGTGTTTCAAACAATTTTGGAATCAATTAGGTCACTTATAGTTTAGACGAGAAAACTAGTGTTACTAGCTTGAGCTATGTCTTGTTCTAGTTCATCTCGATGGATTATAAAGTGAGTAATGAGTTACTAAGGGTATGATTTTGTAATTATGTGTGGAATAACTTTTTTATAGTGTTTAAGGTTCAATTTAAACAATCAAAGATTCAAAACTAAGTTAAAGATCAAAAGGACAAAACTAGTATTCATAGCTTAAGTTTCTGGTTCATCTTCTCAGATTGTGAGTTGTTTTGATCTCTAATTCGTGGTGTTTGATTCTATAGGATGCTTGGTGAATTGATAATGATGATATATGGATGATAAAAAAATATGTAACAAGTAAAAACATCATCACAAAGCTTGGAATGGATGGACAAAAGCACGGGACAAGATTTGACGAAAAACAGACGTTTTGGAGTCATTAGCGTGCCACAGAGCTTAGGTACCGCATTAAGGTCCATTCCATGGACTTGGGGGATTCCTAAATGACAAATTTCATTGTTTATCCATGATAATATCATGAGACAGACCTTAGGCACCGCAATAAGGTCTGTGGCACGGACCCTAGTCAAAATCGACAGCTTTGTCCTACTATAAATAGGACCCTTAAACATTATGTTACATAGAATGGACGACCTTGAATCTTTGAGGGGTTATATATAAAACCTAAATTAGGGTTTTATTCCATTATTTTTTATTTATGAATTTTAACATGTATTCTATCATTGCGATTACGGTTATGTCCATGAGCGGCTAAAAGCCCTTTTCCAAGGTTAAGTCTAAGAATATGATTACTCTTGTTATGAACTGACTTGGTTTTAATTATTTATAATATTTGGTTTTTTATTTATCCTTGTTATAACTATTTTAAGGATTCACAACCCTTGTAATACACACAAATTCATTTTGTGAGCCCGAAAAGAGGAACAAGAGGATAGTACATGGGGATAAATAGAATAGGATTTTAATCTTCAATAGAATGAAGTTATAATTGGAATTTAGGATAGGAATACACCTAAATGACCTATTTTTTTCACTTATAGTATGAAATATTAATGTATTTAACTTAGTTCTCATATCTCTGCTCAACGATGTAGTTGTGGGTCTAAGTTAGATAGGTGATTAAAGGCTCGAAAGACCATAATCATAATATCAATCACATGAATCAACAACCAAGATAAGTAACCTAACCAATGAAGTTCAATAGCATAGTATGATTATTCATATAGCCTTAACCCTAGGTTTCTCCCCATTGATTGTCAAAGACCTTTAATTTACTGCATTGTTTGGTTTACGTTTAGTTATAACTCTCAAACTCTTTTAGTTACATTTGCACCAATTTAATCTCAATAGTTAAACTTGATGTATATAGTTATTTACAAAAGTCCCTGTGGCATTGATACTTGTCTTGAAAAAGGCCACTTTACTACTTGGTGGAACCACATACACTTGCGTGTGCGCTTAGAAACAACATGAGACTTTCCAAAAATGCTTCGTATCCTCTCGTCCATAAGTGTTGCACGCCACACCCATGAACAAGACTCTACTTAACACGACTTTCAGACACCCTAGGACACTTTAATCCTGCAGCTCTAATACCAAGTTTGTTATGACCTGAGACTACCCCCTAGTCATAACACAGTGCCTAAGGTCACAAGTGATCCCAAGAAAACCCATGGCCAAGAATGCATTAGAATTATGAAGAAAGTAAAAAAAACTGGATGGAAGCTAACTAAAATAACTGGTGAAAACCACAATAATGTAGAACTAAATACTTAATAAAACTGGAAATAGAGTATGAAGCTCGTATGTCTATGCTAGGCTCTAGGTTTCCTTTGAGTGGATGAGATTTTGGTATAAGAAAACCAAGTTTCCCTAGTGTACATCCTTGGTGACACCTATTAGGGTGGAGTGTTGTGCTTGTAGGGTAATGGGATGAAGTTTGATAGTTAATCTTAAGTTTTCTTTATATGATGGACTTTAAGGGAAGGTCGGGTAGCATGTTCTATTAGTTCTCTTCTATCTCGATTAAGAGAGTACTCTACTAGTGTTGCATTCATTTTTATAGAACGTATACCTAAGGTTCATATTTTTCATTTGTTATTCCCTGGATATGAGTCTTAACTCTACATTGCATTACTTATGGTATAGGTGGTTCTGTGTCTTTCGGTGTCCAGTTCTAAGGACTCCTTTTATGGTATGGTTTGGTCAGGATAATTCTTCACTATGACCTAGGTGGTTGTTATGAAGTACTTCATGTCTATTTTGTCGTGTCTTGTTTTGGGGGTCTTGCCTTAGGTGACATGGATAATTCTTGTACTTTGGTTCCTTAATGAATCTCCTTATGTTAGGATGGTAGTTGTTTGGAGAGCCTGGTGATATTTTGAAATGAGGAATTTAGGAGTCCCTAAGTGGGGGAGAGTCTAGGGTAACTACTAAAACTAGGGTTTTGGAGGGTAAGGTAGCGTTGTTGTCATAAGAAATGGTTAGGGAGGTAATAGGTGGTGGAAACCTTTGTGAAATTATAAAGGGTGCTAGATCTTTGGAAGGATAGATCATATCGCGGGTATATAAGCGATAGTCTTAAATATTGTGATTTGTAGATATACCAATAGTTGTGTTGGGTACATAAGAGGCCCGGGAAGACATGTTTTATGAATTATTTTTATGGCATAATTGTGTTATGATTTTGGGTTTCCAATTATAGTTTGGGGTTTTTATTATAGTGGTTGGTTATGGTTTTACCATTTATTTTACTTATTGATTTCATATATAATAGTGATGGAAGCAGAGTAGTGTTTCGAGATGGATGCAAGGAGTAGAGCCCGGTGGCCTAAGTCAACTACTTTTAGCTTTAGATAGGTTTGAACATGGAAGTGGTGGTGTATAGTTAGACTTAAGCTCTCGTGTTGATATGTATGGAGAAATTGTAAGTTGAATTGGACTTTCTCCCTAGAATGTGTCCATTCATCTGGTACCCCCATATGGTTTTGGGGAGGTAAGGTATGAATGGTCCTTCGTTGGTTGGTTCCTTTGGGTGGTATTGGTATCTTGGATTTTTTGTTCCTTAAGGAGGTCCCAATGAGGATATTGGATTGGTAAGTTTGCCAGTTGCAAATGAAAGGTGTGGCTTCAGTAAAGTTTCCATGGTGATACTAAAACACTGAGAAAGCCATTTGGGATGCGAAAGGGGACATGGAGTCTAAGGGGTCCGCATTGGTTCTTTATTTTGGAAATTTGTACGGAGGGTATGTGATATTCAACACACCATTATTTTCTAACTTGTTTAAAGGTAAGGAATGGTTCCTCTTGTATCTTTGTTTCCTAACTTAGTTAGAGGTCAGGATGGAGGTGTTGGGGTGTAAATCGTGTTTGGGGTATATGATGATCTTGTTGTGTGTCCTTGTTTTCTAATTTGGTTTGAAGGGAAATTTGATGTGTGTTATTGCATCATCTCATGCTTTATATTAACTTTACCCATCATTAGAGGATGAATAATCCTAGTAGGGGTAACTATAATACCCTAGGATTTGGACCTTTGCAAAAACTCTTGGGTTTTGGACTTTTGGGACTTAGTGTGACTCAACGGTACCATTCGTACCCTTGGATACGAGTTAGGGGGGTGGATTGATGGCTTACTCATATGTTGGAAAGTAGGGTTGGCTTGGTTACTGCTCAAGATATGACTCACCACCATACAAGTCATATGGTAGGATACGAGGGGTACAATGCCAAGTCGTATGAAGCTTATTGAGTTGCCTAATTTAAACTATCCAAGGTACGGGTGTGGGTACGATTTGGCATACCAATCATACTCTAAGGTATGAGTTGCTGTGGTGTAGTCGTATTGGGACTAGTGTGGAGGGTATTGTTGAGGTCTAGGGTATGATTTAGGGACCACTATACCCTAGGATACAGTTTGCATGGTTGGGTCGTACCCTCCTAGGATGAATTTTCTACTTTTAAGTTGGGGACCTTTTGGACATTTCCTACCCCAAAACCTTTTATGTACCCATGTTATATAAACCTTAGTGGCCTCCCATAACTTACTTGGAAAGGTAAAAACAATCTCAAAGCACTCTTTAAACACTATTTTGAAGATTGGAGTCTAGGTTTTTCAAGTGTTCATCTAGAGGCTAAGAGGGGTCAAGTACTTTCCGTGGATCTTCTTGTATAAGGCATGTTCTTCTTCCCTCATTATTAGTTCCAACTAAAGGCATTGATTTAATGTTTTTTAAACATTGATTTGTGAAATCATAAATGGTGGTTTTGAAACAATGTTGAGGGTCTTGATGCAAGTTGTTTGGTATTTGTTTAAACTATGTTTTTACATGTTTTGGGTAATGGTTTGCACATGTGGGTGATATTTTGTTCTGGTTTAACAAATGGGTCATGATTAACCCTAATTATGATGGTTTATGCTTTGGTTTTTGTCTTGGTAAAGGTATGCCCTCAACATGTTTGATAATATGCCTAAAAGAATGTTTTCACTCTATTGTTGAACTTTCATTGGAACTATTGCATGGTATGGTTTGGTAATGGAACCCTAAATGGATCTGGTTAGTTTTGCATGGTTTATATGGATTGAATAGTATAAATTCTTTAAATGTTTGGAACAGTCTAAAATAGTTTAAATAGTGTGAATGGTTTAGAATGGTTAAAAGGTAAGGTCTTGGTGGTTATGGTTGGTTTAAATGAAAACCTTGCGGGGTACATTGGAATCCCCCAAGTGAATGAAATAATGCAATTGGTTTGAATAATGGTTATCGCTTAATTGAACATCCTAGTGGGGTACAAGGAATCCCCTAAGTAGACATGTTAATAAACATCTTGTGGGGTACATGGGACTCCCCCAAGCAAACATAACAATGGAACAGTTGTAGGGTACATGGGACTCCTCAAAGTTAACTTGATCTATGGATACATGGGAATTCTTTGATCTCTAAAAGGTTTGGCTAAGGACAACACTTGCAAGTTATAGTCGGTATGACGATACCACTATTAATAGACTTGGTTAATAATAAATGGAATAATGGATTGGTTGGTTGGAAATGGTTTTAATTGGGCAATAAAGGTGGGGTGTGATAGCTAACCTGAAGGTGGAAGTCCAACGGATAAACATTGAAAACTCATGTTTGCCAACATGAGGGGTAGGTCATGGCGACCTTATATGATACTACGAGGTACACAGGAATCCTCTAAGTAAATTGTACATATTTATCATGGAGGGTAAAGGGTACTCAAGAATCCCTTACTCTTATGGGATCTGCAGTTCTTAATCTACACACATCTGGACCCGTTCAGGGGGTTACACTGTACCCATATAGCCTGTGGGTGTTAAGGACGGCTAAGCTACACATAACTAGGTTAATGGTTTTAAATGCATGCTAAATCTAGTTCCCTTTCTCGACATGGTTATATTTATATATGTATGGTTTGTATACGTATGGTTGGTTTACTGAAGCCTCAGATTCCTGTCAAGTAGCAAGAGAATATAACCTATTCAGACCTACACCAATACAAGAAGTAGAAATAGATCCAGAAGCAGAACCTTTTGGTGCAGGAGCAGGAGATGAAGCAATCGGAGCCTTATTCGCTCCTGAATCACCCTTACTAACTAGACAGTTTCTAAGAATATGGCCTAGATAACCACATTTGAAACACCTATCCCTCCCCTCATAATAGAAACCCCTATGCAACCAACCACAGAACTGACAAGGAGGGCAGATGAGGCCGACTGAGCCCCACTCGCCTGAGATTAGGCACCATATTCCCAGAAATTATCGCCACCCTTTTGACGTCTATCACTCGACTATTTCGGGTAAGGATCACTAGTTGTAGAGAAGGAACCAGAACTCCACCACTTCTTGTTTGTCCACTTACCGCCATCCCGACCACCTTACTGTTAAGCACCACCCTATTCAAATGACCTAAACTTCTTATACTTTCTTTCCCTTAACTCAGTCTGTTTTCATTTTTACTCCTCTACCTACTGCATATGAACCACCAACCTAGAAATATCCATATACTTAATAAGCAATGTAGTCCTTCTTTCAAGGATCAAATCCCTTGACAGTCCAGAAGTGAACTTTCTCATTCTTTCCCTCATATCAAACACCAATTCAAGAGCATGCCTTGAAAGCTGATGAAATTTCAAGGCGTATTCCTTGACTGACATTTTCCCTTGTCTCAGATTGACAAATTCCCCTGCCTTTACTTCTCCCTCAACAACTACGGAAAGAAGCAATCCAAAAAACATTAGAGAAAGTTTCTGACATGACCTTCCTTGGGGCCTTGTCATAATGGGAATCCCAAGTCCGACCAGGACCAGAGACCACCCCAGTTACCCAACCCAACCTCCAGTCGTTTGCCCTGAGTTGGCTAAATTCCAAGCATGTAACAAAATAGTGTAACAGCTCACATAAGGACGCTAGGAATAAATCACAACTGTGACCAATCCAACCGAGTCCACCCCTCCCATACCAATAGTCCAATCATACCAAACCATAACAAACAAAGGCCATAACCAAGGATGTTCCAAAACATAATATAATTAATCCCAAAGTATAATAGGATGGAACAATTAACAATATCATCCTATGATGTCAGCCCACCAGCTTATTTCAATGCCAAGGACGATAACAATACTGATCCCACCTATTCCAACCCATAGAAGTACCACAAAGCCCCTATCCAAAAGAGAAATGAAATTTGGTTAGGACATGCCCCTAACCATAGCCAAAACCAATATCCAAAATAAAGTCAAAATATCTAAAAATATCCATAACATTAAATGATTCCTTATGAGAGAATGAAAGATCATCACCAGTACAAAACTGTCCCCGAGTTAATCACAATGTAGGAGGAGTAGAACGATTGGTTCCTGCATAGCGTGGGAATACAACCTCCAGTCGATAGGGTTAACGAGTGACCGCTAGCATGATCTCATGGTAAGGATTAAATAATACCATTTATAAAACCAAGTAAAACTATTCGTATAGACACAACCATATATACATATATATATATGCTAGGAAAAGGGATCGGGTTTAGCATGCCTTTAAAATCGTTACATGGGCTATGTAGCTTTGCTATCCTAAAACACCCACGGGCTATATGGGTTAAGTTGTCCCTGCTGAAAGGGCCCTAGTACGTGTAGCCGCATGACCAAAGAAGTATCCTATGGGATGACTAGTACATCGCCAAAATAAAGTGTGACATCAAGTACATGGTAACCAAGACCAACCTCATATCGGCAATACGAGTTTCCAATTTTGGTCCCCCGGTACCTCCACTTTCTACGACTTTGATACACATCCTGCCATTATTGTCTAATTAAAACCAATTTCCAAATAACCAAACCATTATCTATTTATTAACCAAGGCCATTAATATTGGTATCGTCATACCAACTCTTATTTGCAAGTATCATCCATAGCCAACCATTTATAGGTTTAAGGGGACTTTCAATTGCCCTAATATTTACCATATTAAATCACTTGGGAGACTTTCGTGTTCCCTACAAGCATAATCAATTAGCCTTTATCCTCTCCAAACCATTTAAACCATGCATAATTCCTTTACCAAGTTTAAAACATGCAAGAGTTCCATTAAAAGAAGTCAATACAACGAACATATCTTTATAAGCATTTTGTCAAACACATTGGGGGCATAATATAACCAAAACCAATTCCAATAAATCATTCCCACTCTATCCAATTATCCCAAACCATTATTAATGCATATGAAAGAATAATTAAAACCATGGGAAACCATATCCAAACAATTAACATCAAAACTCTCAAATCTTATTTGAAAGCCAAAGTCATACAATAGTAAAACCATGAATACAATCATGTAAACCATGCCTTTAATTAAATTAATAATGAGAGAAGAGAAACATGCCTTAAACCAAGATGATGATGGAAATAAATCACCAAGATAAGCCCCAAATAAATCCCCTAGTTGAAACCCTAGCTTCCCTTGTCCAATAGCTCTTAAGGGAATTATAATGTTTTCAAGAAGAGTTTCTAAGTGTTAATGAATAGAATATTAGGGTAAATAACCTTCCAGGTAGGTTAGAAGTTGTGGGACCTTATTAGGATATGTAGGGAAATGTCTAGAATACCCCCACTTAAGTTGCACAAAATCCCGTCACAGGGATACGACTGACCCTCACGAGTCGTACCCTCCCAATACGATTGGTATCCACCACTTGTATCCAAGCCTCAACCTTTGGATCAAACACTGTCCAATATACGGCTTATCCAACCAAGTTGTAACCATAGTTTATGATCCATATCCATGACTTGTATCCCTAGCAGAATAAAATACCAGGAGGATTGGACACTGTTTACCATACGAGTCCCTAGTACTATTCGTACCCTAGATTACGGCTCATGGTAAGCCACTTGTACTCAGATCCAACCTAAGTAACCAAGTATAAGATTAAGTTGAGGAACCAAATGATCCGTAAACATCAATACAACTCGTACCCTTAAGTCGTATCCATTCCTGTAACCAAAATCCATCCCACCTACCAACATTGGTCAGTATACGATCGGACCATACCATCCATACCCCAACATACAACTCATACCCATGAGTCATATTGGGTCCAGAGATCAAAATTCAAGGAAATTTTCTAAGGCCCAGAAACTAGGGTGTTTCAGTCTCCCCCACTAGGAACATTCATCCCCGAATGACGGACAAGATAGGGGTAACCACATGCTATAGTCATTTGCATTATCAAACACATTCCCAATCTTTAACAAAGTTTGAAAACAAAGAGGCAAAGATATAAATCTATCCTTTCATAAACTTTTAAAACAAAGATATGTTAAACACACATACCTTCCGTACGAATCCCAAGTGCAGAAAACAAATACACTTAGGATTGGACATTGTTTACCATACGAGTCCCTGGTACTATTCGTACCCTAGCTTACGACTCATGGTGAGCCACTCGTACTTAGATCCAACCTAAGTAACCAAGTATAAGATTAAGTTGAGGAACCAAATGATCCATAAACACCAATACAACTCGTACCCCGAAGTCGTATCCATTCCTGTAACTAAAATCCATCCCACCTACCAACATTGGTTAGTATACGACCGGACCATACCATCCATACCCCAACATACAACTCGTACCCATGAGTCATATTGAATTCAGAGATCAGAATTCAAGGAAATTTTCTAAGGTCCAGAAACTAGGGTGTTTCAGTCTCCCCCATTAGGAACATTCATCCCCGAATGACAGACAAGGTAGGGGTAACCACATGCTATAGTCATTTGCATTATCAAACATATTCCCAATCTTTAACAAAGTTCGAAAACAAAGAGGCAAAGATATAAATCTATCCTTTAACAAACTTTTAAAACAAAGATGTGTTAAAGGCACATACCTTCTGCACGAATCCCAAGTGCATAAAATAAATGTGGATATTTGGACTTCATGTTCTCTTCTGCTTCCCATGTAGCTTCTTTCACCTTACAGTTTCACCAAAGAACCTTAACCGAAGACTCATTCTTGTTCTGCACTCGATGAACCTGCCTATCCAAGATCTAAACCAAAACCTCTTCATAAGACAAAGAATTTATGAGACCCAACCCTTATAAAGGAACAACCGAAGAAGGATCACCAACACACTTCCTAAATATGGAAACATGAAAGACCGAATGAACCAAACTCAAGTTAGAAGGAAACTACAACTCATAAGCAACATTACCCACTCTCCACAAAATCTCATAAGGAACAACAAACCGGGGACTGAGCTTTCCCTACTTGCAAAAATACACCACTCCCTTTATGGGAGATACCTTGAGGAAAACCATATTCCCAACTTCAAACTCAAAGTCTCTACGCCTAACATCCTCATAGGACTTTGTGCTACTTTGGGAAGCCTTAAGTCTATCCCGAATCACTTTCACCTTCTCTATAGCCTGGTAGACCAAGTGGGGACCAAACATGTCCACCTCACCAAGCTCAAACCAATCAATAAGACGTCTAGACCTCCTTCCATACAATGCCTCCAAAGAGGCCGTACCAATACTAGAATGATAGCTATTGATGTAAGCAAACTCTACCAAAGGTAAATGCTCAACCCAACTTCCACCATAATCAAACACACAGGCCAAAGCATACCCTCCAATGTTTGAATAGTTCTCTCTGCTTGCCCATCCGTTTGTGGATGAAAAGCAGTTCTTAGAGTCACCTTAGTCCTCAACCCTTTTTGGAAAGACCGTAAGAAATAAGATGTAAACTGCATGCCATGATCAGAAATAATTAAAATAGGCACCCTATGCAAATTTATAAGCACCTAAAGATACAGCTTTGCATAATCCTCCATTGAAAAGGTAATCCGCACTGGCAAAAAGTGCATAGACTTGGTCATCCTATCCATGATGACCCAAATCGAATAATATCGACTTCGATATCAAGGAAGACCGGTAAAAAAAACCATGTTGATCACTTTCCACTTCCATTCAGGCAAATTAATTTCTTGATACAACCCTTTTGGCCTCATGTGCTCAACCTTAACTTGTTGACACACCATGCACTTGGCCCCAAAATCAGCCACATCCCTCTTCATACTATTCCACTAATAGATCTCCTTGAGATCATGATACATCATAGTCGAGTTGGGATGAACAACATAGTGTGACTTATGCACCTAAGTCAAAAACTTTTGCCGCAACCCGTTGACATCAGGAACACACAACCTCCCTTGGTACCGTAAAGTACCATCACCACCAATCTCAAACACCACTACCTTTTTCCCACCAATGTCACTCTTGATTTTCATCAAGACAGAATTCAACACTTGCTTCTCCTTAATCTCTGCTCCAAGAGCCGATCTAACCACTTCTTGCACCACCATACCACCATCCTAAAAGTCTAAGAGACGACTTCAAGATTAGCCAAACGGTGAATATCCTTCACCAGTTCTCGCTTCCCTTCCTCCACATGAGCCAAACTCCCCATGGATAACCTGCTAAGAGTAACAACAACCACAATAGCCTTACCTGGGTGATAGTGAAGACTCATATCATAATCCTTGAGAAGCTCAAGCCATCTCCTCTACCTGAGATTAAGATCTTTTTGGGTGAACACATACTGTAGACTCTTATGATCCCAAAAGATATCCAAGTGGACACCATACAAATAATGCCACCATATTTTCAAAGCAAACACAACCACCAATAGCTATAAATCATGAGTAGGATAATTCCTCTCATGTACCTTCTACTGCCTGGAATCATAGGCAATTACCTTCCCATGTTGCATCAACAACAACTAAGACCTACCCAAGATGTATCGTAATAAACCACGAATCCTTCACTGCCTTACAACAAACTCAGAATTGGACCCCAAAGTTAACTTATCCTTCAACTTCTCGAAACTCCCTTTAGAAGCATCTGACTAAGAAAACTTAACATTCTTCTAAGTCAACTTAGTCAAAGGAGAAGCTATCAATGAAAAGCTTTCCACAAACCGCCTGTAATACCTGACTACACCTAAAAAGCTCCAAATATCAGATGGATTCATAGGCCAGGCCACCCCTTCACCACAACAACCTTCTGTGGATCCACCATGATTCCTTCACTAGAAATAATATGACCTAAGAAAGTCACAGCATTCAACCAAAACTTACACTTGGAAAACTTGGCATACAACTATTGTTCTTCAAGGTTTGCAATACCACACGAAGGTGATTAGCATGATCCACCTTGCTCTTCGAATAAACTAGAATATCATCAATAAACATAATGTTAAAGAGATCTAAATACTGCCTGAATACCCTATTCATCAGATCCATAAATGCTTCTGGAGCATTAGTTAACCCAAATGACATCACTAGAAACTCAGAGTGCCTATAATGAGTACGAAAATCCATCTTAGGGATATCCACCTCCCTAATCTTTAACTGATGACACACAGACCAAAGATATATCTTAGAAAAGAACTTAGCACTTTACAACTGGTCAAACAGATCATCTATCCTTGGAAGAGGATACCTGTTCTTGACTATCACCTTGTTCAACTGCCTGTAGTCAATGCACATCCGAAGAGAACCATCCTTCTTGCGCACAAACAACACTAGTGCACCCCAAGGATATACACTAGGATGAATAAACCCCTTATACATAAGATCCTTAAATTACTCCTTCAGTTTTCTTAACTCAGCTGGAGCCATTCTATATGAAGGAATAGAAATTGGATGAGTGTCCAGAATTAGATCAATACCAAATCTATATTTCCCTATCTGGAGAAACACCAGGAAGATTATCCAAAAAGACCTCTGCAAACTCATTAACCACTGGAACCGATTGGAAAGAAGGACCTTCCGAGTTAGAAGCTTTAACCTGGACCATGTGATAAAGACAACCTTTAAAGATTAACCTCCGAGCTCTAAGATAAGAAATAAACCTCCCCCTAGGAGCTAAAGAAACACCCTCTCATTCTATAATCAGTTCACCAGGGAACCTAATAATAACCCTATGGTTCCGATAATCAAAAGATATGTAACAAGAGTGTAACAAGTACATATCCAGAATAACATCAAAATCCACTATATCCAACTCAAGTAGATCCACCAAGGTCTACTTTCCACCAAAAGATATCACAAACTCATATAGACTCTCTTAGAAATAAAAGAGTCACCTACTTGGGTAAAAACAAAAAAAGGATCCGAAATAACTTCTGGATCAAAACCAAAAGCTACAGTCACATAAAGAGTCATATAGGAGAGAGTAGACCCCGAATCAAGCAAATAATAGACGTCACAAGAGAAAAGAGATAATGTACCAGTAACGACATCAGGTGATGCCTCAAATTCTTAATGGGATGCCAAAGTATACCACCTTTTCCAACCAACACTAGAACCAGGAGTAGTAACAGAAGCAAATGCCACACCACCAGGTGTAGGAGCATAGGATGAAGCCATAAGAATCTTTTTTGCCCCAGTAGAAACCTTATTAACCGGATAATCACTGACCCGATGGCCTACCTAGCCACAGTTAAAGCATTTGTCCTTTTTTTCATCGTAATAACCCTGATAAGGACGACCACAGAACCGACAAGAAGGACTTGAAGACACTAACTGACCTCCACTTTCCTGATATTGGGCACCTTGTGCCTAAGAATTGTCACCACCATGATGACGCCTATCACCCGTCTGGTAAGGAACACTAGCAGAAGAGTAGAACCAAAACTTCCCTAATTATTTTTTTGACACTTGCCACTATCTCTACCACCATGAGACTGATCACCTCCCTGATAAAAAAACTTGCTCCTCATTCCTTACCTATCTCCAAACTTTGCCTGTCTCTTCTTCTCTTCCTCCACTTACTGTAAATGAATAGTCAACCTAGAAATGTCCATATCCTTAATCAACAAGACAATCTTTCTCTGTAAAACCAAATCTTGATTTAACCCAAAGTAAACTTCCTCAATCTAGCCTGCATGTCAGCCACTAAATCAGGAGCATACCTTGACAACTGGTGAAACATCAAGGCAAATTCCTTGACATACATTCTCCCTTGCTTAAGGTTCATAAACTTCTCTATATTTTCTTCTCTAAGCTCTTGGGGAAATAATTGATCCAAGAAGTCATTAAAAAGGACTCCCAAAATGCTTTCTCTTCCACATCACCTTTATCCCTATCCCACTCTTTATACCACTAATATGCAACATCTTTGAGCTGATAAGCTGAAAAGTTTACCCCCTCCACATTAGTAGCCTGAATCACCTAAAATATATTTTCAATCTCATCCAAGAAGCCTTATGAATCCTTCTCCATCTTTACTCCAAAAAAGTGGGAGGATCCACCTTCATAAATTGGCCAACCCTTGTGGCCTCAGCAGACAAAGCACTAGGCATATCCCGCTCAGCCTAAGCAACGACTAACTTACCAATAGCATGAATAGACTGACAAAATTCTGCATTAGTCACCTTGCCTTGAGGAAGACTAGTAGCAACCAATGGAACTCACAAACTATTAGGGATAAAATGTGAGATCAAAGATAAAACCTAAAAGTAGGATGCACCCCTTCATTATTAACCCTAAATGGGATAGAATAATTTTTTTATATTCCAAATCTATGAGGCATGATTTGAAAGATGAACAAATAAGTATTAGAGAAGAATTAGGACTGAGAATTTAAGCTTAAAGATAGAGTACCAAGAAAGTAAAACATCCCTAAATGCCTTGTAGACTCTCCCTTATGAGTGTGGCGCACTACACATCCTTAAAAGAGACTCTACTCGACATGGCTTTGTGCACACCCAATTGACTATGAACCTAGGATCTGATATGAACTTGACATGACCCACCCTGGCTTTATCATAATGGGTATCCCAAGTCCGACCAGGACCAGAGACCACCCCTGTTACCCAACCCAACCTCCAGTGCCTTTCTTGAGTTGGTTGAATTCTTATCATGTAACAAAATAGTGTATCAACTCATATAAGGACTCTGGGAATAGATCACAACTATGACCAGCCCAATCGAGTACAACCCTCTTATACCAAACCATACCAAGGAAAGGCCATAAACTGGGCCATAACCAAGGAAGTTCGAAAATATAATATAATTAATCAAAAAATATAATAGGATGGAACAATTAACAATATCGTCCAATGATGTTAGCCCACCGGCTTATTCCAATGCCAAGGCTGATACTAATATTGATCCAACCCATTCCAGCCCATAGAAGTACCGCTAAGCCTCTATCCAAAAGAAAAATGAAATTTGGTTGGGACATGACCCTAATCATAGCCAAAACCAATATCTAAAATAAAGTCAAAATGTCTAAAAATATCCATAACATTAAATGATGCCTTACGAAAGAATGAAATCTCACCACTTTAGTCCAAATGTTGTCCCCAAGTTAATCACTATGTAGGAGAAGTAAAACAATCAGTTCCTACATAGCGTGGGAATAAAACCGCTAGTAGACGGGGTTAATGAGTGACCGCCAGCATGATCTCAGGGTAAGGATAAAATAATGCCATTTATAAAACCAAGTAAAACCATCCATATACACACAACCATACATACATATATATATGCTGGGAAAAGGGACCGGGTTTAGCATGCCTTTAAAATCGTTACCTGGGCTATGTAGCTTTGCCATCCTAAAACACCCATGGGCTATATGGGTTCAGTTGTCCCTACTAAAAGGGCCCCAGTACATATAGCTGCACGACCAGGGAAGTATCCCATGGGATGACTAGTACATCACCAAAATAAAGTGTGACATCAAGTACACAGTCACCAAGACCAACCTCATATCGGCAAATATGAGTTTCCAGTTTTGGTCCCCCCGGGACCTCTACCTTCCACGGATTTGATACATATCCCTCCATTATTATCCAATTAAAACTAATTTCCTAATAACCAAATCATTATCCATTTATTAACAAAGGACATTGATATTGGTATCGTCATACCAACTCTTACTTGCAAGTATCATCCATAGCAAACCATTTATAGGTTTAAGGGGACTTTCAATTGCCCTAACATTTACCATATTAAATTACTTAGGAGACTTTTATGTTTCCCACAAGCATAACCAATTTGCCTTTAGCCTTTACAAACCATTTAAACCATGCATAATTCCTTACCAAATTTAAAACATACAAGAGTTCCATTAAAAGAAATTAATGCAATGAACATATCTTTATAAGCATTTTGTCAAACACATTGGGGGCATAATATAACAAAAACCAATTACCAATAAATCATTCCAACTCTATCCAATTATCCAAAACCATTATTAATGCATATGAAAGCATAATTAAAATAATGGGAAACCATAGCCAAACAATAAATATCAAAACCCTCAAATCATATTTGAAAACAAAGTCATACACTAGTAAAACCATGAAAACATTCATATAAACCATGCCTTTAATTAAATTAACAATGAGGGGAGAGAAACATGCCTTAAACCAAGACAATGATGGAAGAAAATCACCAAGATAAGCCCTAAATCAATCTAATAGCTAAAACCCTAGCTTCCCTTTCCCAATATCTTTTAATAGAATTATGATGTGAATAGAAAGAGTTTATAGGTGTTAATGAATTGAATATTAGGGTAAATAACCTTCTAGGTATGTTAGAAGTTGTGGGACCCTCTTAGGATAAGTAGGAAAATATCCAGAATACCCCCACTTAAGTTGAACAAAATCCTATCACAGGGATACGACTGACCCTCACGAGTCGTACCCTCCCAATATGATTAGTATCCACCACTCATTTCCAAGCCTCAACCCTTGGATCAAACACTATCCAGGATACGACTCATCCAACTAAGTCATAACCACAACATATAATCTATATCCATGACCCGTATCTCTAGAAGAATAAAATACCTGAAGGATTGGATATTATTTACCATATGAGTCCTTGGTACGATTCATACCCTATCTTATGACTCATGGTGAGCCACTCGTACTCATATACAACCTCAGATCCAAGCTAAGTAACCAATTCTAAGATTAAGTTAAGGAACCAAATGATCTGTAACCACTAATATGACTCGTATCCCTAAGTCGTATCCATTCCAGTAACCAAAATCCATCCCACCAACCAACACTTGTTAGTATATGATTAGACCATACCATCCGTACCCCCAACATATGGCTCGTACCCCTGAGTCGTATTGGGTCCAGAGATTAAAATTCCAAGAAATTTTCTAATGTCCAGAAACTAGGGTGTTTCAGTCTCCCACAAAGTCACTCCTCAACATCACCTCTCACCCTATTCTACTCCTCGTACTATTGGTACACCACATCCTTAAGCTGGTAAGTAGCAAAATTCACCCCTTCCATATTTATGGACTGCATCACCCTAAAGATTTTCTTTATTTCATCCAAGAAACCATAACGGTCCTCCTCCACCTTCACACCTGTAAAAGTAGGAGGATTTATTTTTATAAACTGGCCAACCCTTATTTCCTCAACAAATGAAACACTAAATGCATCCCGCTCAGCCTGAGTAGCAACCAACTGAGCAATAACATGAATTGATTGACGAAATTCTACATTAGTCACCTCACCCTAAGAAGGACTAGTAGCAACCGGTGGAACTATAGAAATATCAGGGATCGGACCCCTAGATCGAGTATGGATCCCCTGAGTAGTACGCATCCCTTCACTATTGTCCCTAGTTGGGACAGAAGAGTTACCTTACATCTTAGATCATCGAGGTATGATCTAAAAAACAAAAAAAAATAGGATTAGAGAAGATTCTAGGACTCAAACTCCAAGTTTGAAAATAGACTACAAAGAAAGTGAAACATTCCTAAATTCATTGTAGCCTCCCCCTTATGAGTGTAACGCGCTACACACCCTTAAAAGAGACTCTACTTGACATGACTTTGTGGACTCCTAATTGACCATGAACCTAAAGCTCTGATACCAACTTGACCCAACCCGACCCAGGGCCTTTTCGTAATGGGCATTCCAAGTCCAACCAGGACCACCCCCGATACCCAACCCAACTATCCAAATAGTTCGATGGATTCAAAATATATACAAAGATAATGGGTAATCATAACCTAAGACTCTGGGATAGGTATATAACCATGACCAAACCAAACAATTCTAACCATCCATTACCAAACAACAACCATAACCAAACCAGAATAAAAACCAAGTTCTTATCCATAACATAAAATAAAAGGATGGAGCAATCATAAATTCAGTCCAGTGGTATTAGCCCCAATACCAATGCCAATACTAAGGCTGACACCAATACCCATCCCACCCATTCCAACCCATAGTAGTCACACAAGCTTGTAACCAAAAGAAAAATAATATCCGATTGGGACATGCCCTCAACCATAGCCAAAACTAATTCTATAAATTAAACCAAGTATGTAAAGACATCCATGATACGAAATGGGGCCTTTTGGAATATGAAAGTTCACCACTTCAATCCAATATCTAATCCCAAATTCGATCACTAAGTAGGAGGAGTAGAACGGTCGATTCCTGCATCGCATGGGGATACAACTGCTTAAAGATGGCTTAGCAGGTGAACTCTATCATGAACTCAGGATAAGGATAAAATAATCTCATCCAGTAAAACCAAGTAAACCAACCATAGACATACAAACCACACACACACATATATAACCATGTCAGGAAAAGAAATCATGTTTAGCATGACTTTAAAACCATTAACCTGGGTATGTGTATGTTAACCATCCTAGAACCATCCACGGGCTATATGGGTCCAGTGTAACCCTCTGAATGGGCCCAATGTATGTAGCCATAAAATTAGAGATACCATAGGAGTAGGGGATTCCAGAGTACCCTTCACTCTCCATGATACATATGTACAGTGTACTTAGAGGATTCCCATGTACCTCATAGTATCATATATGGTCTCTATGACCCACCCTCATGTCGGCAAACATGGGTTTCTAGTGTTTGTCTATTGGACTAGCACCTTCACAATTAGCTATCACACCCTGCCATTATTGCCTAATTAAAACCATTACTGTCCAACCAAACCATTATTCCATTATTATTAACCAAGTCTATAGGTAGTGGTATCGTCATACCGACTATAACTTGTAAGCATTGTCCTTAGACAACCTTTTTATGTAAAAGGATTCCCATGTGCCTATAAATTATATCATCAAGTTAACTTGGGGGAATCCTATGTACCCCACAAGTGTTCCATTATTAAGTTTGCTTGGTGGAATCCCATGTACCCTACAAGTTGTTAATTATCATGTTTACTTGGGGATTCCCTAGTACCCAACAAGGAAGTTTCATTAACCATAACCATGACCACCAAACCTTACCATTTAACCATTCCAAACCATTTAAACAATTTATATCATTTAGGGTTCCATTACCAAATCATACCTTGCAATAGTTTTATTAAAAGTCCAATAATATAGTACAAGCATTATCATAAGCATTTTATCAAACATATAGGGGCATAGTATTTCCAAAATATATTCCAATTACCAATTTACCATTACTATGTACCCAATTGTCCAAACCACAATCAAAGCATATAAAAACATAATTAAAACATGAAAAAAAAACCATAAGCAAGCATTTAATACCAAAACTCCAACATATACTTGAAAACCCCAAAATCATACAATAATTATTTTGTGAAAACATTGTATAAAGCATGTATTTAGTTGGAATTAACAATGAGGGAGGAGTATATGCCTTAGATTATGAAGATGATGGAGCAAAATCACCCGTACAAGCCCCAAATTAATCCTCAAGATGAAACCCTCACTCTTTTTTACCCAAGATCCTTAGAGAGAATAGAGAGTGTTTCTAAGTGTTTAAAATTAGAATAATAGGTTAAATGATGTCCCAATAGTGATATAATTCTTGGGGCCTTAAGTGGTTAAGTGGGGAAATGTCCAGATTACCCCCAACTTAAACTGCTTAAAATTCCCGTTAGGTGGTACGACTACCCATACTAGTCATACCCTACAATAAGAGTGGTACCCATCAATCGTAACCTAGCCCTCCCTCTTAGACCCAACACTATCCACTATATGACTTACCCAACCAAAGTCATACCCAACCATATGATTAGTACCCCTAAACCGTATCCCTAGAAGAATAGAATCAAATAAGGCTTGTTCATTGTCTTCTATACGAGTTAGTGGTATGACTCATACCCTATATTACGACTCATAGTGAGCCACTCATACTCAGATCCAACTTAAGTTACTAAGTCTCAGATTAAGTAAAGGAAAAACCCAAACTATATGACCTGTCACCAACCATACAACTCATACTAACTAAATCATACCTATTCCAGAAACTAATCCAACCCACCAACCAACACTGGTTAGAATACGACCAAGAGTATACCAATTGTACCTCATCATATGACTGGTACCAATAAGTTGTATGATGCACAAAATCCAAAAATCTAAGAAATTTTCTAATATTCCAAATCCAAGGTACTTCATTAGAGGTAGTGCACATAGTGCCTTTGTTGACCATTCAACCGCTTAGTCCGAGTTTGGACATAATTAGATTTGTACTCCTCCAGCCACGTCAAGACTATGATTTCAGACTCTATCTATATAGTAATGATTTGAATTACTATATTTTAGTTATTATTTAAATTATGTTGGGGTTTCCATACCCATTAGTGGTTCATGCCTTGATATTACTATATTGGTTATTGTATGACTTGTGTGGATTTATGCATAGGTAACTACCCCCATAGATTATTTCTTTTAGTAGTAGATTTAGTAGATCATCGTGGTATTTTTCTTGGGGTGTAATAGTTAGGTCAATGTCCTTTTTCTTTTGCATTATAGCCTTTTTGTGATGCTAGAGTGGTATTGGTTGTATTTTTCAATTCTTGTACCACATGCACTGTATACTTTTTTGTTAATGTTATTATTTTGACCTTGAATAATTTGTGCATGACAGATATACTGGTGTTATCTAGTTAGTGTTTCTCTTTTTGCAATTCTTATCCATTTAGCCTAGAGCCTTGGTTGGTTGGCCTTCCTTTCTGTTAGCGAGGTAAGGTAAATTATCGAGTGGGTTATGAAACTAAAGTTAGATTTGTCCTTCTATGGTTCTGTTGTGATTCTAGCATTGGTAACTTATTTTTATGGTCCATTCTAGAGATTGATCAGTTCGAGGTTTGCCCTTTTAGTTTAGAAAATTCATTGCCTAGTAGTGGTCTGGATCTTGGTATCAGTATTGTGTTGGGTACTCTACTTTTTTTATGATGTGTTTTATGATTAAGTTGAGTTGAGATTTGTTTAAGAGGGTGAATTCAAAAAATCTTTAGTTTGGTAATTAGTTTGGCCTAATTTGACTTTGTGGGATACTTTTATTTAGTAATATATACTTGGGTAACAGTTTTTGATGATCAGGTGGGTGTCTTTTGAAATTGATTATGGGTTTGACCAGATTGCACCTAAGAGTGTACTTTTTGATTTACTAGAGCTTTGTTTATCACTAGTACTATTTGCAGCCTTGGTTAGTTCTTAGTTATGCCTTTATACATTATAACATTTAGCAGATGTAGAGTTGATGGCTTGTGTCTTCTACCAGTTTTGGTTTTGTTCTTCAACTATATTTTAATTTTGGCTCTTTCGGGAATCATTAGAGATATGCCAAAATTTTGATAGTAAGGTTGATTGGGTGTTAGACCTTAGTTCAGATATGTTGGCTCAAGTTTGGAATTTTGACACTTTGGAATAGAGGCTTGAAGGTTATAATAGATTTTAAAGTTTGGAGGCTTACTCGTTAACAGGGTTAGTTTGGATTATTGGGTTTGAATAGTTTAGGTTTAGTTCTGAGATTATAACTATAGATTGTGTAGCTTGGGTGAAACATTTATTTCCAGATTATATTAGTTGAGAATCCATTTATAAGTTGACTAGGCATACTCTTTACCTATCCACTCAGTTTTTTTAGTTAAAATAGAGTATGCTTGATAGATGCACAGATAATAATCTATTGACACACTGTATTGGCTTTTACTACTCTCGACCTTGATTCTCAATTTTCATCGATATTTTGGATTGTCTTCTCAACAGAAGAAGTGTGCTTAATTTGGGCTTAGAATGTTTTCACCCATAGTCGTTGGGACATTATGGAGAAGATTGTTTGGTTTCAAGAGTTTATGTTTTGGACTCCTAATTATTGGTTTCTAGGGTCATCCAAATTAGTTGAAGCTTTGATAGGAGATCACAACTTTTATTACCTCTGATTTTGTATTAACGTTATGGACTTATTCTTATGCTTGCTGGTATGGATTTTTAGTAGATCAACTTTGGTCTTTTAAGGTTAGTTTGATGTAATTTCATGGATAGGACTCAGATGATATTCTATGTGGTTCAGAGTAGACATTTTTTTATGAGGTAAAGGAATATTAGATTTGGAATTTGGAGTTGGTGGTATGGCTCAAGCCTTGGGTGGCCTTTAGCTTCGTTAAGTTTTTGCTTGCTTGTGCTTGTTTTAGTTTTATGTCGGATATTATGGTTTAGGTCTGCGTCCACCAATCATTCTCAGTTTAGTAGAAGGCCAGTTGGCTATTGAGGTTGAGTTATGGCTATTTGGAAAGTGAAGTGAGTAAGTAGGTTGAAAAGATTACCTATAGAAAAATCTCTAGGGAGTGTTACTTCTACTTAGAGGTTATCTAGGGAGACATGCTCAGGATGAAGGTCCTTTTAATAGTGGATATTGTAATGACCATATAGGTTATTTCCTCAATTTTTGTGCATTTATAATATTTTGAGCCTTCCCACAGGGATACAAATCATTTATGACTTTTTAGAACTATTAGTACGGTTATTGGGCAATTCATTTGGGTTTTAGGATTATTTTCCTATTTTGGAGCATCACTATTATGAAATTGGTCTCAAATCAAAACTCCTAGTAGACAACCTAGTATGAGAATTCCGACAGTGACATTAGCTTTAGAACATTGATTTTAGGCTAGGTGGACCCATGGTCCGATCCCGAGATTTTTGAACTCGTTTTGGGCTATTAGGTGGATTTTGGTTAAAATGACCCTTTGTGCGTGGGAGCCACAATTGATCGAAATGACCTCATATAAAAATTTTGATGGTACCATTGATTTTGGAATGTAGATTATAGGTTGGTAGCATATTTAGTTTAAGTCCTGAGCCTTTATGTTTCATTTTGTGTGTTTAGACGAAAATTAGTCAAAATTTCATAAAAGGGGTCTAGAGGGGTACTCTGTTGTAAATAATTTTTTTTTGTAAATATGATGACTCCATTGGATCGAAAACATTTTTATTATCAATTTGCACTATTGGTTCATGTTCATTTGGTTCTGAATGAGTTTCGAGGGTCAAAAATATGTTTTGGAAGTTACTGGTGCTGGTGTGGCTGCTTAAGTGGCCGTTGACCATTTGACCAAGATGCTTAAGAGACCATTTGTATGCTTAAGTTCTATTTTTACCCTTTGACCTAGTCTCTTAAGCGATCAAAGTATAGCTTAAGCGACCATCGTAGAGTATAAGACCCCAACTGTGCCCATTTTGTTGTTTTGACATTTTGAAATCTAGGAAGCACCGGTTTAGATTATTCTCGATGTGTTTTTCTCATATAATTATCATCTATGTTATTATAACTTCTTATTCTCATTTTCTAAGAGTACCCATTTCGGTTTTCATAATTTCTGACTATATTTGTGAGTCAAAACCCTTATTCCTCCATTGTTGAAACTTGGAGTTTGGGAAATTATGGAAATAGTCCATTAAGTCTAAGATAAGGTAATTCAACACCTTATGATCATTTTTCAATGTTTTTCCCCAGCAAATTCTGCTTTTTTTCTTGTAAATTCCTGAAAACTAGTTTTTGAATTTCCTAACTTGTGGGCTGATTTGGGCCATGATTTGAACTCTGTTTGTGCACAATTTGAACATGCATTTCTTTTCCTTTGAGATACCTCTTGATGTATTTAATTTTAAGATTCTATTAGCAAGTCCCACGAGCCCATTATTGACCCAATTTTGGGCTTAGAGTTTTATATAGCATTATGGGTTTCATTTTACTCCTATTAATGCGCACATGATTATGTTGATAGTCCAACATCATTTTTAGGATTGTGGAGCAAAGGCAAGTGATTTTAGGATGGTTCAAAACTGGCAATTCAACATCGAGGTCGTGTTCGGTCTACTTTTCTCTATGAGTTATGTGTAGCATGGTTTGCATGCTGGGTTGAGATTACAGGATATGCTTATGAAAAGCATATCATAACTTAGCCTATTTAGAAATTTTGTCACTAGAAAGGTGACCCAACCCTTTTTATAGCCTTAGAATCCCATTTCCCTTGATTATAAGCATGTTAACCATAGAATGATAATAAGGACTCTTTTGTATAAGATTTACTATTTGACTTAGCGACTTGGGCATAGTTTCCTAGATTATAGTGCTATTATTATGCTTGTTATAAATTGTTGGGCATGAGGCCGTGGTTACAACACCAGTTCGACTCCTGGAGAGTATTCTACCCTTAGAAAGGGCGTGATTCTAGTTTATGAATGATTTGGCACTTATTGTTGTATTATTTTGATACAGGTGATGGAATGCATACTTTTAGGTGCGTTCATGCTCACTTAGTGGTATGATTCCACCAAAATCATGATTTTACTATTGTTTTCTTAAAGAAATTTATTCCTAATTTTTTTAAAATAAATTCTTATATAGCAGGAATCATTCCACCTTATTTATGATTTATGAGCTTTTGAAACTAAAGATAATATTTTGAAAATTAGACCGAGATTGATTTCGGTCCGTGGTTTATCCACTCTTTTTCCACTACTATTTACTTTGGTCGAGAGAGATTCTAGCTCTTTCTAAGCTATTATGCTGATTTAGTCTCAGAGTTGATCTCGAGCAATGGTTATTCAATTTTGTCACTTATGATACTATTTTTGATTTGAGTCTGACAATTATGATATTATTTTTTATTCAAGTCCCCCATTTATGATACTATTTTTGTTCAAGTTTGACCTTTATGATACTATTTTCAGTTTAAGTCTAGAACTTATGATACTATTTTCAGTTTGTGTTCGGTATCTGTGATAGTATGTTAGTTCATGTTCGACATTGATGGAGTACTTATTATGTTAAAGAATTGGTTCAAGTATGGTGCTTATTGTATGAGAGGATTCATGGACATGGTTTACTATTAATTTATGTTGCATCCAGTCATTTATATCCATTGTCTATCCTGGAATAACTGTTTGGTACTTAAATCTATTGGCGTTATAGGGGGTGTATAGGTTTAAGCTATGATTGTTGCTTGCTAAGTGTTTGATTAGACCTTCTGGGCTTTTGGGGGCCCGATTAAGTTATTGTTTGTTTGAGCTAGCCGGTTACTTTATTATTGGTTATTATGGTTAGTTCATGGAAAGATGATTATGGAATATTATCCGAGATTATCGGTACATTTTTTATTCTTTTTTTCTCATAGTAAGATATGTTATTGTTAGATTATCTCTTATTTTGTCGTCCTTTTGTTAGAAACCCTGATTATGCTAGTATTATCTTTCCTTCTTTGCCACGATCCTCAAGAATTTAGATTGGTATCCTTCGGTTATTATCTTTGAGGTTAATAAATATATATATACATATATATATATATATATGATATTATCGTATATCCATCTCTTTTCTTATCTATTCATATCCTATATGTATCTTTTGTCCTTTTATTACTACTATATATCCTTCCTTCACTCTTCATTTATATATTTTCTAGTGATATACTATATTGTACTTGAGTTCTTTAATATTATTAAAACAAGATAGTTTACCCTTATTGTTCCATTAGCATGATTATGTTTAGTTTCTTGGATATTTGGTTGTAGTTTATATTCCTGCCGCACATATTATTTATGCTTGTATTATCTTTGGATCTCAGTCGGTTGATGCCTATTGAGTAACACATGTTTGGTACTCATACCACACTTTTGTAGCTTGCAGATCATAGTATGAGTTCTCACTATTGACATATGCATCGTGTGGAACAGCTTTGGATCGGAGATTGGGGTGAGCTTCTGATGTTTGGATTATTCCTTCTCTCTCTCATATTGATTAGACTTATCTCTATTTTGTATTCGGAGACAGTATGCACATGTATATTTACTATGTATTGCATTTTGTACTCATGTTATATTAGAAACTCATGTACTAACTTCATCAGGTTTTGGGGTTGTATCCTTTATTATTCTTTTATTTAAATTCTTTTTGTTATTTCTTTCATTTCTCTTGATAGTCCGTTACTAGCTGTTTTGGACTATGGGTTGGATTACCTACTAAAAGGTTTTAGTAGGTGTCTTCATGACTTGAGAAATTGGGCCATGACAAAAGTACCTTTCTTTTTATGCTTTATCCTATAGTCCTATTCATATGTGCTCTATTGAATCAAGTGAATATTTGCACTTTGTGATATTAATTCTATGTGAATTGAAATTTTTCATATCTCTCTTTTTTGTACTTTTTTTCTTGATGCATGTTGTATCTTTATGCTGAATTTTATTTTTCCCTCTTTTATATTACAAATTTTATTTCTTTTCATATGGTTAAAATATATATAAAGTACTCTTATGTTTTTTTTTCTTTGTTTTACACTTTGTTATTTTATCAGCATAAATGACTTGAATGCGCTATACTTGTAATCTAAAAAAGCCATAGGGATTTGTTAGGCTATAAATGATCTCAATAATGTAGTCACATTGTCTAATATGTAAAGAAATTGGAAGATGTGCAATGGAGAAAAATGGGCGATATACAATTGCTACTAACTATTTCCTTGATATTGTTATACTTTTTGTAAATTTATCTGATTTTGGCAAATCAACCATGCACGTAGACTATGATGCTGACGAGGTATTGTTTTGGGTTCTCCATAATGATCATTCCTGTCAAGAATAAAATTTAGGTAGTGTAATGACCTGACCTGTGAAATTTTGTTTTATGTGTTTTAACCATTTTGACCTTTCTTGTAGTTTCTATATGTTTATTTTAGGGTGTGGGGATGATTGGCATAGTTCTAGATGTGATTAGGAATGATTTGGATGAGTTTGTTGGTTTTAGCGGCTTTAAAATCCATATATTTGACTAAGATCAGCATTTGATGTTCGAGTCCCAAATGATGATTTGGACAGTTCCATTAGATCTGGAATATCAAATTTGGGCTAGTAGCGGGATTAGTTTGGGCTCGGAAACTTTATTTTGCATTTTGAATCTTCGTCGTAAAATTTGTCTTAAATGGGTCCCGAGGGTTAATTTATTGACTACAACTACATTATAGAAAATCTGAGTTACCATTGAGTCCAAAACATCGATAATAGCTTGGTAGCATATATGGTTTACTTTTGTTGGGTCCCAAACAAATTTAAGGGCCCATTCAAAGATTGTGGAAACTATGCAAATCGGTATTTTTGTTGATATCTAGTGAAAGGAGAATCCTTCTTCGCGAGTGCAAGGTCCCATCCACAAGTGTGGAGAAGGAATTAGTCCTTCACTATAGTGGTAGCCGCGATCACGAAGTATAGTAGAGTTGGGTTTGGTTTTTTTCCTTCTTCACAAATGAGATAGAGCTATCACGAACACGGTGGTCTAGGGCGTAGACCTTTGAACGCAAAGCCTTGGATGCAAACACAAAGGCTAATTAATTGGACAGTGAGCATTGACCCTTGTGATTGTGAGGTAGGGTCTGCGGTCCCAGGGCATAGTTCATAAAATAATATTTAAGCCTTAATTTTGTGATTTTACTCTATTTTTGGACCTCCAATCTTTGGGTAAGGCAATTTCAAGGGTTTCTTTATCATATTTCATATGGGTAACCTCTAAAATTATATCGCCATTATTTTCCACTGATTACATCTCTGAAAACATCTAAAATAAATTTGAATTGGAATTTTGAGTATTTTACTGGTAAAGATTAAAATGACTTTTCTTCAATTTAGACCTTGTTTTAAACTCGTTTTGAGTAGGTTTTCAATCATAATTCCTTTAACCTTGTGAAATGTAATTCTAAAACAAAATCTCAGTTTTAACATTTTCATTTTCAAACTCATTTATCGAACCCATTTTGAATCCAACTCAAATATGGGTAATATAGGTATCATTAGATTCCTTTTAATGCGTAAATGCTATATTTGAATGTTGTAGTTGATCCTCAGCTGTATGAAATGGGAAAGCTCTGTTTTAAAGAACTTTAGGCTTGGATTTTATCATTTTGAGGTAGGTTATGGCTTAACTTCATTCAGATTGAGTTGAGTAGTTAATAAATAAGTAAAGCTTGCTATGGGCTGGGGAAAAAAACTATAGGTTTATATTTTGAGATTATTATTATTGTTCTTCTCTTAAGTGGGGTGTTATATCCTTTGTTGTTGACTTGTGATATCTGATATTGCGTGTTGCCCGTGTGGGGGCTTTATTTGACATCTTTGGTATTATCTGTGCATTTAAATGGCTTTATTATGGATATAATGCCAGTGCAGGAACTTGAATTGCTATATAAGCCTTATTGAGCATTGGTTGCCCTTGTCATGATAGGAATACCGGGAGTTAGGGTTTGATATGATATTAATAATTTCTTACATGTATCTTTATTTTAATGGTGACTAATTAAAATTGATAATCATGAATTGTGGACGTATTGAGTTGATTTCTGGGCTCACTTGTATATGTTTTGAATGGATTGGATATCCTCATACTGATTTTATTTATGAGCATTACATCTTCATTCCATACATATAAATTTTTGAGATACTGGTACCATTAAGGAACACTACTTTAGAAGAAAAATGAGACATTTTAATAAAAATCCTCTCCATGAACGTGATCCAGAGAGGTGGGTTGAGATTTGAGACATGAGTTATAGTATATGGGTTGTGAAACCCCCATGTGTCCTATCTTGGGGCTGCAAGCTCGATACGTGTATACAAAATATTGCACAATGACTTTACTATTCATTCCAACATCATTGCATTATATTGCATATGCATCTTTCATGACTTCTATCATTTCTCTTGTTTTATGTGTAGTTTCATTATATTCTTTATGTATATTTGTGTTATTTCATTATTGTATTTATATTTGAATGTTAGTGGAGATGGTGCGAGCTACCATTTAGGAACTTTTCTGGTTGCAGGTGACGTACACATATTTTTCTTTACTTATATTATTTTCTAGTTTTCTACTGAGTACAAATGGACCGTACTCATTCCTACTGTGCCTTTTCAATGTAGATCATAGCACAAGTTTGAATCAAAGAGGTTGATTTATGCGGTGAAGCTGGTGATATCTCGACGTCCTGGCCCACTCTAGGCTTTTCAGAGTTGAATCTAGACCTCCTCTACTATTTAGTTTTATTTACTTCTATTTCAGAGACAGGATGTGTATTACAATTTCAGATACTGTATTAATGTAACACCCAACCTTTGTCGGGCTAGAATTTAAATCGTTGTTCCCATACGTACAGACTTGAACCCAATTATTATATGTATATACATGTGTTATTATCAAATATATGATATGGGAATGACTTTGTATATTTATCGAGGTCATAATACCCTCCTAACTCATAGACGAGTTGAGAACTTTTTCATCGATAGAGTTTTGATAAATGCTCCAGCTATGGTCAACTTTAAGCGAGTGTATATCCCAGAACATATTGATTCAGGTGTCCTACTGTATATCAAATGAAAGGTCTTTGAGTCTTCTTTCCAACGCACTTGGTTTCACCTTAATCCGATATCAGAGCACAAGGTTATACCCATTTTACTTCAGCATATTCGTCTGTCAACTAAGTGACGACCTGAGCGGATAAGCCGTCACCTATGTGACGACTTATTAGCTAAGTCGTCAGCCCAAACCAAAAACCCATCAAATTAAGCTCCTAAGTGACAACCTGAGATAATAGGCCGTCAACTATGAGACGAATTATCAGCGAAGTTGTCACCCAAGACCAGAACCTCATGAAATCTGCCTCTGATGTGACGACCTGGTGTGATAGGTTATCACATGTGTGATGGCCTATCAACCAAGATCGTCTCCCTTAAAAATTCAGCAATTTAATTCAGTTTTCGTTGGGGTATTTTGGTCTTTTTCTCACCTCAAGCCCTACCCCTCCCACAATTTAAAGCGTCATAAGGCGTTATTTTCCTCACATTCAACTACACAACACGCTATTTCTTCTCTCATTCACAAGAATAAGATTAGGGTTTCTTCTTAAGTACATCTCCCAAGAACTTCAAAATTCCATTAAACCTTCATCAAGATAAGCAAGAATCTACTCTCTCTAAACCAAGAACTTCAAGAAAAGCATCCAAGAACATAGAATTCAATTTATCCTCTTCAAGAAAGAAACCAAGAATTTAGTTCCACTATTCAAGAATCTCAAGAAAGCATTCAAGATCATCTCCTAGGATTTCAAAGTCAAATTATCTACATCAAACCAAGTATATTAAGGTATGTGGTGTTATGAACAAGGACAATCGTTTCGTTCTTGTGCCCAAAATTGTATTTTTCAGTAAATTTCTTATGATTTCATATTAAGGTTCATACCCAATTATCAATATTTGAAGATTATGAGTTTACAAGTGATTGAATATTGAAGAGAATGACTATTTTCATATATTTATGCGTGTAATGCGGTTTTTTAAATTTTCCAATTGAGTTTTAAGAATGATATTGTGATTCTTGATTTTATTATCTTAATATTGTTGAAGTATTTCAATAAGTATATTGAGCTTGATGTTTTGCTATGAACTTACATGAATCTAAAGAATGGGTCATGAAGCCTACTTTGAGTATTGGTGTTTTGAGAACTTGTGCTTTTAAGCACTCTGTGACTAGACTATTTTCATATATTTATACAGTATTTGATCTTTGGATCCTCAGTTTAGCTATGGAATCCAGTTTACAGATTTATTACAGATTTCAAAAATCAGATTAACTTTGCTTACAGATTGATTCAGATAAATGCATAATTGGTTTCATAATGAACCCTTATGCTAGTTTTTAAAAGTGGATTTGCAACAGAATGAGTATATACGTAAGGGAGTAGTATTTAGCACCGAGCGGAAAGTGTGGGCTTAGTGTGCCCTATCTTTCATAGAACTACGTAGCCAACATAGGTACAGATTCAGATTATTCTTATTACTATATAGATGACAGATACTGATATGATCACATAGCTTAGGTTATACTCCTTGGCAAGAATATGACACCTATCCCCAACGTGAGATTTTTCCCTTAGGGTAACAAGACGTAGGACTCTCCCCAACGTGGGTAAGACGTTGGACTCCATGATAACTCACATGGTTTATGTCGGTTATAAGAACCTCCCTAATAGAAAAGTTTTACAGAATAGTTCCTAATAGAAAATAAAAAATAGAAAAGCTTTTAGAAACTAAGTGTTAAAGCTCACAGTTTTACTCAGATATTATCTTACATAACACATTAGTTATTAGATTTTAGCTTTCAGTTTTCAGATGATAAAGGTGAGTCCTTTCTACTCTTAGCTTGAGTGATTTGAAAATAGAATACAAGTACAGCTTTTAGAACTAAGTGTTAGGGCTCACAAGATTTGTACAGTATTCTTTATCATTCATGATTTATGATTTTTAGCTTTCAGTTATTCAAGCCAATGTGAGTCATTTACACTTAGCATGCATTATTTAAAAATCTATGAGTATACATACAGTTATTATTTTACTTATGCATTCACCCCCATATGCTCAGTGTATTCCAAAAGTACTGATTTATATATATATGTCTATGTTCTACATTGTTTAATAATGTAGGTACCAGTTATAGCATGCACAACATAATTAAACAGTGGCAGATCCCAGTCAGTAAGTGATGATTCCTTTCAATTCAGGGGTTCGAGTTAGTCATATTTGAGTAGTAACTTGTCTTCTTTATTTAGTCATATTGACTTGGGATAGCTGGGGTTCATGTCCCGGCTACCTAAAGTCAATACTAGTAGAGGCTTCATAGACAGTCAGCAGATTTTATGTATTGGGGTTCAGTTTTGGTTTTGTATAAAGTAGAGTTGTAGTTATTTTAACAATTTGTTTTGATGATGTTCAGTTAATTATTTATCTTCCACATCATTCCTTTAGACTTATGTAATTATCTCATTTGCTTATGAGTTATGCCAGTAGTAAGGGTAAGTTTGAGATCACTTGTGGTCCTAAGCACCGTGTGACGACTAGGGGGTAGTCTCGAGTCATTACAAACTTGGTATCAGATAACAAGGTTCAACTATCCCAGGGTGTCTGTGAAGCTGTATCTAAGACATCTGTACTTTTCTTTGAGATGCTACAGGGCATATAAGAAATATTTCCCTTCTTCATGAGCTCGATCGTGCTGTAAAGTTATTCTCTGAAAAACTTCTGTTGATTCGTGCATCACTCTATAATTCTCCATCTATGTCATGTTCTTGAGATAGCATGATTGGTAAGTTCAAATTCCTCCCAAGATAATGCTCTCTGATTTACTATCAGTAACTTCAGAAGTCACACAAGGGGATTGATAGGATCTCGTTAGCGAGTTATAAGTCCCTTAAGTTGAAAGTTATGTCCTCATACATATGAGTTATTCAGTTAAGATAGAATGAGATATGTTTTCATATTCTTCCTTATTTCTTCAATATGGATAGTACTCATTAGAGGAGATATTGTGAATATAGATTGTTGAATAGAGTTTATATTCATGAGATATTGAAACCTAGAGTGTTATGATTCATAAGTAGTAGAACCTGTTATGATTCATAAGTAGTAGAACCTTCTTATAGTTGGAAGTATGAGTATAGAATAGTAGTGACAAGAAGAGTGAGAATGACGATTGATAGAAAGTATAGGGATAAACTTATGCATGTTATCGAGTTGTGTTAAGGTGATATGTCCTTGTGTGTTAGTATAATGGAAAGGTAGGGAATGAGTTACTAGTCAAGATGGATTTTTGGTTGCTTGAAGTATGGAAGGAGTTATTGATGGTATTTATTATGTTGAAAAGTATAGGATATTAATAAAGTATTTGGTGGTTTAATATCGTTAATTTAGGCTTCCCTTAAGGTTGCAAAAGGGATTTTAGTTGAAACTTATAGAGCTATGATAGTAACTTAGGTGTATAGAAGGGTAAATAGTAAAGATGTGTAGAAATAGGATATGTTAATGGATTGTAAATAAGATAGGCCATATGATTATAATCGATTATTACTGTCATGAAGTTCTAGTGGACTAGTGTTTCCTGAAGTTTTATTTTGTAGCCTCCAAGCGAGAATTGTATGTAAGGTGAGTTTTTTTTTTAAATCATGTTTAGCATTAGACATTAAGTTTGAACAGTGGATGGTCATCAAGGTGGGTGAAATAATTTCTTAGTTAGTCTGGCTAGTTGTATGAAAGTGGTCTAATAGGCTTGAATAGTGCACACAAGAGTTTAATTTTAGTTATTCGTAATTAAGTATGATGTTGGGTATGTTGGTGTGAGTTAAGAAATGTGATATTAGTAGACTATGAAGAAAGTTAGTACGGTTCTGCAAGGGTTTGGAGATATCCATGTTAAGTGTTGGAATCTAAGTTGGTCAGTGTTTAAGTTGTTATATGATGATTTTTAGGTCTATAGAAATCTAAGAGTTGAATCTCAGAAGGAAGTATTAGTAGTGGGTTTCACACTTTAAGGTGTATTTTTTCCAAGTAAGTTTATTATTTATGAGTATTATTATACCCTAGACTCTAGAGTAAAGTGATTGCAGCTTAGATTAGAGTTAGTAAAGGGTTCCATAGACTTAGAATGTCATCTTTGATCTAAGGGGAAAATGGCAGAGTGAAGAACCAAATCAAGTTTTGAGAATTAGATTTTGTTATATATCAACAAGTGTTGCGATGAGATAGTGATCCTTTCTCACTCTAGAGTATTCCTTGGATTTAAGTCGCTATCACACCATATTCATGTCTTATGTGAGATATCCATGCCAAAGGACAATGTTTATACACTTCATGCGTATTCTACTTATTCTCAACTTCTAGTAAGTGAGTAACAGCTTCACTCTGTGATTTGAGTCATCCCTCATAAATCTATTTACTCCAGTCTTATGTTGAATAGCTTATGATAAGTATGAACTTATGTTTCAAAGTATGATCAGTTCTCAGAACTCATGATCCTAGTGAAATTCAGTATATATCATGTATGTCCTCAGTTTTGACCTCTTTAATAAATCCATACCTTTGACATTCTATTCATCAGGCCTCAGTTAAGTGTCAAAGTTATGTATAGTATTCTTTCATGCTTCAGGTCCTTGTGTGTTAGCTCTTCAGTGACCTCTTCTTTTGTTATGATAGTGGTGATGATAATGGATAAGCAATGGTTTAGATGAGAGAGAGTTGATGACCCTCATTAAGAAAGATTATTTTGCTAAAGGATGAAGGACTATTAAGGTAAATTTTTGATATGTCATAGTTAGTTGAGAATTCTGAGTATGTCTTCTTAAGAACAGTGTAAGAAAGTTGTTGTTGATAAAGGTTTAGATACTAGGAGGAGTATGCCTTTATGAGTGTTTGCCTTGAAGTTCATATATAGTTATAATGATAGGCTTGAATATCTGGTTGAGATATAAGTGGATGAATACAATATGCGTTAGTGAATCCATAGTAAGAGTTTTAAGTTTGCCATTGAGGTGGTAAGGCATATTATGCTGAGGGTGTGAGCTCTAGAAGAGACATAGAAGATTGAATCATATGGTTTAGACTAGTATTATGGTGTAGTGTGTTGTATCTTTTGATTTTAAGTTAGGCTTGATCATGGTGAGAGAATTTAGTTTAGTTTAGACTTTAGTAGATGGAGTTATCAATGCCATTTGAAGATTTATAAGTTGAATCAAAGAGGTATGGTATTTAAGGGGAATAGTATAGTTGACAGAGTAGTTGAGAAGTGTTGCTAAGCTTGAAAGTAAGAAGTTGCATCGCCTAAGGCCTAGTAATTCTATCTTAGTCTATGATTTATATGTCTATGTCACATACTACAGAGTTATAGCCATGTTATAATTCCTTATTCAACTATCTTATTCAGATCATGCCTAAGAATTCATTACTCCCTAATATTATTAGAATTTATTAGAATGAGCGTTGAATAAATACTCTGGTTGAGTATAAGCTTTCAGGATGATTCATTTTGTATAGCCTGCAATCCAGTTTAGCAATCAAGTAGCTAAGCTCCTATAGATTTCCAATTTTCCATTTAGTCTTACTACCCAAAGTTTCACGAGTAAGGACATTCCATGAGGAAAAATGTTTGCATTCATGCAAATTACGAATTCAGCTCAGTTCATGCATCAGTTTCAGATTCAGATATATAGTCATGATTCAGTCCATAAGTGTTCAGTGGATGATCTTAGTTTTCCAAGTATTCCAGCTTAGACAGCGTAATATCCATTGTATGATCTTAGTCTCGTTGTCTCATTATTCATGCTTGCATAAGTTATCACTTCGCAGTTCTATATGTATGATTGTATCATGAACACTTCAAGCGAATTCTAAATTCTCAACTCCTTATAGTAAGTAAAGGCAAGTTAGCTGAGAAATAAGTTTCATGATAGAAATTTTAATGTTTCAGCTTAGTTACATCCTTTTTTAGAATACATATCAGTTCCAGGTTATTCCATATCTCTAAGGCTTCAACAAGATCCCATCCGTCATTCGAGGACGAATGATTCCAAGGGGGAGATAATGTAACACCCCACTTTTTTTAGCTTGAATTTAAATCGTTGTTCCTATACATACGGACATGAACCCAATTATTCTATGTATATACATATGTGATTAGAAAATATATGATGAGGGAATGACTTCTTATATTTATCGAGCTCATAATACCCTCCTAACTCATCGACGAGTTGAGAACTTTTTCATCAATAGAGTTTTGATAAATGCTCCAGCTATGGTCAATTTTAAACGAGTGTATATCCCAAAATATATTGATTCAGGTATCCTACTATATATCAAATGAAAGATATTTGAGTCTTCTTTCCAACTCACTTGGTTTCACCTTAATCCGATATCAGAGCGAAAAGTTATACTCGTTTTACTTTAGCATGTCCATCTATCAACTAAGTGACGATCTGACCTGATAAGCCATCTACTATGTGACGACTTATCAGCCAAGTCTTCAGCCCAAACCAGAAACCCATCAAATTAAGCTCCTAAGTGACGACCTAAGCTGATAGGACATCAACTATGTGATGACTTATCAGCCAAGTCGTCACCCAAGACCAGAACCTCATGAAATCAGCCTCTGAAATGACGACCTGGTGTGATAGGTTATCACATGTGTGATGGCCTATCAACCAAGGTCGTCACCCTTAAAAATTCAGAAATTTAATTTAGTTTTTGTTGGGGTATTTTTGTCTTTTCTTCACCTCAAAGCCTACCCCTCCCACAATTTAAAGCATCATAAGGCGTTATTTTTCTTATATTCAACTACATATCACGCTATTTCTTCTCCCATTCACAAGAATAAGATTAGGGTTTCTTCTTAAGTCCATCTCCCAAGAACTTCAAAACTCTATTAAACCTTTGTCAAGATAAACAAGAATCTACTCTCTCTAAACCAAGAACTTCAAGAAAAGCATCCAAGAACATAGAATTCAATTCATCCTCTTCAAGAAAGAAACTAAGAATTTATTTCCACAATTCAAGAATCTCAAGAAAGCATTCAAGATCATCTCCTAGGGTTTCAAATTCAAATTATCTACATTAAACCAAGTCTATTAAGGTATGTGGGGTTATGAACAAGGACAATCTTTTCGTCCTTGTTCCCAAAATTATATTTATTAGCAAATTTCTATGATATCATATTAAGATTCATACCCAATTATCATTATTTGAAGATTATGAGTTTACAAGTGATTGAATGTTGAAGTGAATGACTATTTTCATATATTTATGCATGTAATGCGGTTTTTCAGATTTTCCAATTGGGTTTTAAGCATGATATTGTGATTCTTGATTTTATTATTTTGATATTGTTGAAGTATTTCTATAAGTATATTGAGCTTGATGTTTTTCTATGAACTTACATGAATCTAAAGAATGGGTCATGAAGCCCTATTTTGAGTATTGATGTTTTGAGAACTTGTGCTTTTAAGCACCCTGAGACTAGCCTATTTTTAGATATTTATACAGGATGTGCTTCAATCTACTATTTCTTCCCTCTCGGTCAGTCTCATTCAAGGATGAATGTTTCCAAGGGGGAGATATTGTAATACCCTGAACTTTCTTTAAGTCAAATCTAGTCTCTAGAAGAGTTAGTGATGACTTCCTAAATGATTAATGTTTAAATCAGCTAGAATTTCCCCAGTTTTGACTTTTAATCATGTGGGAAATTGAACTAGATTTCCAACGATACCAATTTCGTCCAAATCCGGTATCGGAGTAGAAAGTTATGGACGTTTTACTGAGAGCTGTCAGAATCGCCTAGGTGCGACGGGCAGGTTGATGGACCGTCGAGCTAGCGACGGACCATCGCCTAAACCATCGCAGCTAAGGTAGTAAGTCAATCTTCTGGCTAAGGTGCGACGGACAGGTTGACGTACCGTCAAGCTAGAGATGAACCATCGCCTAAGTCGTCACTACTAAGGCAGTGAGTCCCTATTCTAGCCCAAGTGCGACGGTCAGAACGACGGACCGTCGAGCCAGCGATTGACCATCGCACGAGCCATCACAGATCTCATTCAGCAATTTAAAGCTATTTTTAAAAGGGTACTTGTGTTTTTTTCCACCCGTTTTAACCCCTAATTATACCAGAAAATAGCTCATAACTTCATTATTCATTCACAACATCCAATTAGGGATTCTCTCAAAGATCAATCCCCAAGAACAAGAAATCTTTGGTGCTTGATTCCAAGTTAAGAATTCAAGTTTTCCTTCACAAATATTTAAGAAATCATCAACCCAGGTATGTCAAGTGTTCATTCATGGATTCCTTTCGTCTATGAAGCACAAGAATACAATTTTAAATTATAAATTGTGATGTTTATGTTGTGGATTGGTTACGATCATATTGATGTTGTGTATGATACCCAAGTTGGAATCGTTAAATATGTTTTCATTAATTTATGCTAGCATGTGGATTGAAATCTACTAAATTGTATTGATTTATGCAACCATGATGAATTAATTTAATGTCCAAGCCTAAGCTTATAGTTATGCATGCACGGTGTTTGATAAAATGCCTAAGAGAATAGGAAACATGCCTTATGACTCAATTGTGACCAAAATGATGAACCTATGTTTCACCCTTAAGTTTAAATGGCTCCCATGTTATTATTATGCTTTGTGATGGATTGATGTAATGCTCATGAGATTAGGCTTATGAAATTATGACATGTTTACATGAACTTCTATTCATGTGTGAGCTTATGGAATGCAAATACTTCATGAATATCCCCAATTATTGTACTATGAATTGTTGACTATGGTCATGTGTCAAGAAGTGTCATATCTTGTCAGTTTTATGCTATCGAGTCTTGGGGGTACTTGTACCCGATAATTTAGTTGTGTGCCTAGAGCCAGTGTCATGTTTTCAAGATACTCTTATTCAACTCATGTTTAGTAGAATTCAGTCAGTCTCATGACTTAGGAAATCTCAGTAATCTCAGTCAGTTATCAGATCTCAGTGATACTCCGTCAGTTAACGGAACCCAGTAAACTCAGTTCAGTATAATTAATTCAGTGTCTAATCATATGGGAGTAGGATTCATCACCGAGTAATCCCAAGGATGGGACTCACCTGCGAGTAGAGGGTGTGATTCTTAGAAGCAATCCTTGCGCTCCTAAACTACGTAGCCAAAATTGGTTGATACATCTAACCTATTAGATGAGGGTTGATGAGATAGATTAACCTGTTAGGTGAGGGTCCCACTTTTCTCCTTAGAGTACCTATTAGATAAGGGATCACTCACAACTTGTCTTTACCAGTGGCGCGGTATTGACACCCTTCCAATTGGGGTTACAAATTGGACCCCAACTCAGCTATATTGCTTTATTTAGGGCATGTCGGTTAGATGACTACTTCCCACAGTTACAGTTACAGTCTTAGTCTCAGTAATAGAACTCAGATAGTTCTACAGAATTAAGGACTGTTAGATACAGTTAACTCAAAATAGTATGGAACTCAGCTAGTTCCATCAGAACCTAGACTATCAAATACAGTCGCTCATTATCAATTATCATTACTCATGTTATCAGTATTCAAACTCTGTAGTCAGTATCATCACAAATTCAGTTACAGTCGTTTATTCATACATGTATTATCACTTTCATGTTATACAGTCGATTAGCATAGTTCTTGCATATAAACTCTTGCATTCAGACTACCTCACTTTCCTACCAGTACATTCAATCATACTAACGTATTTGCACTATGTTATTTTATACCATAGGTCCAGAAGCATGAGCTCCAGAGCATTAGTAGCATTTTAGTCTCAGCATTCAGAGTTAGCAGTTAGTCATCATCCTTCGAGGACATGATCATTACTTTATTATTTCATTACTCAATTTATTTTAGTAGTTGAAGTTAGTTGGGGACATGTCCTATCAACTCCTTATTTAGACAGTTCAGTCAGTTAGAAGCTTATCAGACTACAGTGTGTTCAAATAGTTTATTTCAGTTCTTATTTTGGTATTGATATATTGTACTCTTAGATAGTATATTTTATCTATTTTTAACCTTATGGTATGTTCCAGTCTATTATTTCCACATTTTACATGATGTCATACAGTATACAGGTACAGATATCAGTCATGGGTTAGCTTGTGGTCCTTCAGGGTCATGAGCATCATGTAGCATTCCGGGTACTAGATTCGGGGCATTACAGCTACATTATTTAATAATGTAGGTACCAGTTGTAGCATCATAACAAAATTAGACAGTTCCCAATCAGCAGGTGATGAGCCCTTTCGATTTAGGGGTTCAAGTCAGTCATAATTGAGTAATATCCTGTTTTCTTTATTCAGTCGTATTGACTCGGCATAGCTGGGGGTCATGTACTGGCTACCTAAAGTCAATATAAGTAAAGGATTCATAGACAGTCAGAATATTTTATGTATTGGGGTTCAGTTTTGGTTTTGTATAAAGCAGAGTTGTAGTCATTTTAACAATTTGTTTTGACGATGTTCAATTAAATATTTATCTTTCGCATCATTCATTTAGACTTATGTAATTATCTCAGTTTCTCATGAGTTATGCTAGTAGTAAGGGTTAGTTTGGGATCACTTGTGGTCCTAAGCACCGTGTGACGACTAAGGGATAGTCTCGGGTCGTTACGATTAGTTTCTCTTATACTTGTGACATTAGGTTTTGGAAATATTACATATGTCCAAACTTTTACTTTTTTATATGGCATGGCCTTACTTCGTTTTGAAAGTCTCTCCTTGGTTTATGGTTATTGTTTGATTTTAGTTTTTCATTATTAGTTTGGGTGATTGCCTTACTTAGGTTGGGCCTTAATAAGTGCCATTATGACCCAATTTTTGGGTCGTGATAAATTTGTATCAGAGCACTAGGTTCACTTGTCTCATAAGTGTAAGAGTAGGATGTCTAGTAGAGTCTCGCAAATTGGTAAATAGTCGTCTGTATCTATCTTCAAGGTGCTATAATATATCTTTTAAAAAAACTTATCTAATTTGATTCCGTTTTGTGCGAGTAAATGTTCTAAACTAGTATTCCACTCTTTTTTGTGCAAATAGTGATGATTAGGTCTAGAAAGGCTATAGATGTTAAGCCGACACTGCAATTGGGAGCCCTAATTTGAGGAAGATGAAGGGGTCGTGGTCGACCTAAAGGTAAAGGACGAGCATGAAAATTTAATCCAGCTTGAGGATGTTCTAGGAGTCCTCACCCAAGCTTGAGGTTATGTATTCCAGGAATGATTGTCAAACAGGAGATGTAGGGCTAGCTTAGATTCCATAGAGTTTAGTTCACACCCTAATGCTTTGGGGTCTTTTCGTTTTTCTTTTTAGTAATTTGGAGGGTGTTCCTTTGAGTGTACTTGGTATTTCTTAGACTTCTAGTGATATTCCATTGTTAGTGCCGACATATTTTTATGGTATTTCTACTTTTGGGGTACAATCATCATCTATAGTACCCCTCATATGTGGACTCTTTTCCTGCCAAACTTACTATTCTTCCTATTGCTTTAGGTACAAATATGTCTTATGATGATCAGATGAGATTTAAGAAGTTTATTTGCTTAGGTTATCCCAAGTTTAGTGGAGCTATTGGCGAGGATGCCTATGAGTTTTTGATTAACTTCTGGGAGAAGTTAAATAATCTTAATAACTTGAGTCTAATGGAGTTTCTTATACTACCTATCATTTGATAGATGTGGCTAGGGATTGGTGGAGGTCGCTTGTCAGTTATAGGCCTTTGGGTTCACCTGCTATGGCTTCAACTCTATTTTTCGAGGCCTTCTTGTCTAGATTTGTACCATATTATCCGAGAGATAAGATGAGGTATGAGTTTAATCGCTCGTAGTAGGGGTCCATGTCTATTTTTGAGTATGAGGAATGTTTTCACACCTTATCCTTATATTCAACTGCTAGTATCTCCACTGAGTCTAAGAGAATTTAGAGGCTTTTGAAGGGGTTAGATGGTAAATATCAGTTGGCTACAAGCCAGATAGTAGTTGAAGGGGCTTTATTCTTGAGTATTATTGAGCATGCAAAGATGACCGAATCTATTATCCATGCTACAGAGGGAGGCACCAAGATGGTGCATCATCAAGGCAATTTTAGTGGATATGCCTCTTGTCACGACCTGATTTATGGATCATGATGGCACTTACTAAATTTCGCCAGTAGCTAAGACAACACCATAAACCATAGATAACACAATTGGTTAATTCGGTAGGAAATGCCAATCATAGGCAAAATTTATGAACACAATTGATAAATAAGCAAAGGTTCGAGATAGGATAAACAGTCAATACAAGATACCAATACCACGACCTGGTAAAGGTAGTACAAGAGAATCTAATAGTATCAATACAACTCGAAGTCTAGAATAGTCAATACATCTATCTTGAAACAACAAACTAAAAATAAAGATAGCGGGAAATAGGTGACTCGAACTCCAAAAGCTCACCCTACCTCCGAAAATCAATCACCATATGAACAATGATCAACAGCGACACCTAGTACTCGAATCTGCACAAAAATGGTATAAAGTGTAGTATGAGTACCAAAACAATGGGTACTCAGTAGACATCATCGGTTGGCTGAGCGAAATCATGATATAAGTATGATATAATGCAAGATAACATAAACTAGTCAAGGTACAGAATCATCTCCAACATCACTGTACATAATAATTATACCAGAATAACATTATAACATAAGACATCAACACATACCAACCTCGTCGTGCAACATACATAAGCAATTTGGAATAATAACACATCATAAAGCATCGTCACAAGAAAATACAACCACAAAATAGGATCTCATATGCCAATTGGTGTAGAAAAGTAAAGAACTCATCACAGCCTCTAATACGATTGGAGAGTACACCCAAGAGAAGAATAAATCAATCAACCAATATTATAGATAACCTTCATCACTATATAACCGTCATTCCACAATTATCATCAACCATCCATTTACCAACATTAGACAAAGAACTCACATTACATAATATTATCATCATTTAACAATCTTAGCTTCAATATGCACTAGTCACCAATTACTAGATAACCATCCCTTATTAACTAATCCATTTGACTACTAGTCATCATATAATCTCAAATCATCATTCAACAACTATTTACCACATAGCCACTTGTTATCATTGGTTAGATAACCATCAATTATCACTAGCATCATTAATCAACTAATCATCATTTATCAACTAATATCATTTATCAACTAACCTTATCTATCAACTAACATCATTTATCAACTAGCCCGAGTTATCAACTAATATCACTTATCAACTAACCTCATTTATAAACTAACATCATTTATTAACAAACATCATTAACCAACTAATCTTTGCTTATCAACTAGTCACTATTAGCCTCTCAACAATATCCACCACTTCCATATTATCTCTAGTCATCAACTGTACCATTTTATAAATATTTAACACTTACGGGCTATAACCAGCATCACTAGTATCAACAACATACCTAAATTACCTATAAGTATACATAAGCATATAATTACCATATATAGGGCTAGCTGGACTCGAAATAGTAGATGTACACATAGACACATCAATATAATCATCCTCCATCCTTGTTGGGTATCAATGCATCATCATAATCATCCTCCAGACTTGCCAGATATCATCCATGTCATCATAGTATCCTCCAACCTTATCGGGTATCATCAAATTATCATAATATCTTCTAGCCTTGCCAAGTATCAATATATTATCACAATGTCCTCCAGCCTTTTGGGCATCAATATGTCATCAGAATGTCCTTCGGCCTTGCCGGGCATCAATATATCATCATAAAATCCTCTGACCTTATCGGGCATAAATATATCATCACAATGACAACATCATCTTCCAAAATTTAACTGGGTATATAATCAATGTCATAAGTTTTGATATAGTCAAGTATCAAGATTTCTAGCATAATTCATGGCACAATATAATTAAACAAATCAAAATGGTAATATATCATAAATAGTAACACGATATGCTCAAATAATGAGGACCTCGCCTCCACACTAGCCATAATCCTCCTAGGATCTAAAATATCAAGGTGAACCATCAAGTTGGCTAAGGACTGAATGCCCCATGCCAACGGCCTAAGAAACTACAACACAAGCCAAGCTACCCATTCTTTTTTCCTTTCAACTCAAGGCATCCGCTACCACATTTGCCTTGCCCAGATGATACAAGATGAAAATATTATAATCCAAAAGCAACTCCATCTATTTATGTTGTCTAGCATTAAGATCCTGCTGGGTCATAAGATGCTGAAGACTATGATGGTTGGTGAAAATCTCAATGCACACCATAGTGATAATGGCTCCAAATCTTAAGTGTAAAATCTGCCACCGCCAAATTCAAATCATGAGTGAGGTGGTTGCACTCGTGCACCTTAAGCTGTCTAAAAGCATAAGCAATAATATAACCCTACTTCATTATTACAAAATTGAGACCAACACTAAAAGCATCATAAAACATGGTGAATCCCTCGCCCTAAATAGGAAGAGCTAAAACATGGACTAAAGTGAGAAAGTCCTTGAGTTTTCCAAACCTCGACTCACACTCCTTAAATCACTGAAAAGGAACCTTCTTTTGAGTCAATCTAGTCATAGAGGTTGAAATAGTAGCAAAACCCTCGACAAAGCATCTATAATAACCAACCAAACCAATAAATCTACAAACCTCAATCGGAGATATAGGTTTATCTCAATCACGAATTGCATTAATCTTAGTCCGGTCTACCATAATACCAGCCTTAGACACCATATGTCTAAGGAATGTTATCGACTCAAGATAAAACTCACACTTTGAAACTTGGTAAAAAATGTATGATATCTCAAGGTCTGCAGTACGATCCTCAAATGAGGCACATATTTTTTACTACTCCTTAAATACACAAGGATGTCATCGATGAACACAACCACAAAGGAATCTAAATAAGGCCTGAATACTCGCTTCATCAAATTCATGAATGCGGCTAGGGTATTAGTCAACCCAAATGACATCACAAGGAACTCATAATGACCATAAAGGGTCCTAAAGGTGTTTTGGTATACCTCATCCTGAATCCTCAATTGATGGTATCTAGATCTTAAATTAATCTTATAAAACACCGTCGCTCCTTAAAGATGGTCAAACAAATTATCAGTACGAGGCATAGGATAATGGTTCTTCACTGTCACCTTATTGAGCTGCCTACAATTCATACACATCTACATGTAACTATCTTTCTTATTCACAAACAATACAGGGGGTCTCAAAGGGGACTCACTCGGTCTAATAAAACCCCTACCAAGAAGATCCTGAAGTTGAGAATTCTTCAGCTCCTTAAGATTGGCAAGATCCATATGGTAAGGTGACATATAAATTGGTCAGGTGTCAGGCTCAAGATCAATAGCAAACTCAATCTCATGGACAGGGGGAATACCAGGCAGGTTGGTAAGGAACAAATCAGAAAACTCACAAACAACAAGAACATAGTCAAGCAATGGACTCTCCTCACCAGTATCACAAATATAAGGGATATCATACTTGCAATCCCTCAAAATAAGTCTCCTAGCACACATATATGAAATAATCCCCATCGGTTTGCGACTAACATCACCCTGCCACACGATTGGAGGTATATTAGGCATGGCTAAGGTAATGTTCTTGGTAAAACAATCCATGTTTACATGATAGTGGAATAACCAGTTCATGCCTAAAATTATATCGAAATCCACTATATCTAGTATCAATAGCACTAACAGTCACAACACATGATCCAAAAACTCAATCCAATACTAAAAAAGCACTCTTGGGAGTAGATATGTGCAATGGCATAGATAACAAGTCATGAGACAACTCTAACCATGGTGAATAATAAGAAAAAATATAAGAATAAGTGAATCCCTGATCAAATAAATCAAGGGAAAACCGGAAGACCACTAAAATCATACATGTAACAACAATATCTGAAGTCCCAGTCTTAGGTCTAGTAGGTACTACATACAACTGACCACGCCCGCTACTGATGATAGGCGAATTTACACGCCTATAGCACTATATTTTGCCCATATTTTAGCCTAGTTTTGAGAACAAATTATATATTTTATGCACTTTTAGTCCATTTTCCTGTAAGTGAGCTAACGAACATGATTAGCAAAGTTTTAGGTATAAATGATGCAGAATTCAGCATTTCATGGATAACTTGACGCCAAAGAAAGCTTCACAAAAGGAGAAAAGCCAATCTTGGACGCCAAGGACTAAAGATGGCGCATGGAAATTCTGTCCCGGGCTAAAACAATATTTCTGAAGACTTTGGGGACTAGCAGTAACTTATTAGGATTAGGATAATGATACATTAACCTAGTACAATTGGGTTAAGTATTACATTAGCTTGTTAGGATTAGGATAATGATACATTAACCTAGTACAATTGGGTTAAGTATTTCATTAGCTTAGTAGGATTTGGTTAAGCATTTCATTAGCTTAGTAGGAATAGGATATGGGTATTATAAATACCCTATCTTACTAGAGATTTTAAGACATCTTCTTACATTCAATTCTATTCTATTCTACTTCTAAGACATTCTAGTTCTAAACAATCATTCTTCTATGAATTCTATTTTTCTTCTTCTATTCATCTATTCTTAAATTCCACAACAAGAGAAACGTTACTTTGTTAAGGGATTCACGCCTAACGCCTACCACACCATTACAAACGTGAAATCTTTATTGTGGTATAACAACAATGTCAATTGTGATTTCCTTCGCACTCATGGGTAACTAAACTTCTCTGTTGGGGTTATGGAAGCCGAATGAGATACTATCTATTGTTATGAGTTTGTGAGTTTGTGACACGTATGTTGCTTATATCATTATTCTCTTCATCTTAATATAAATTCTTTGTGGTTGCAAATGCAAGAATACGCCAGTATAACATTTAACTTGTTCGAAAGAAAGGTTATCTGTCTGGAAAAAAGATAATGTCAAGGTAGTAGGGTCCCATCCCCTATTAAAAAGTTAGTGCCGTAACTGGATTAACCTCTTGGAGAATTCGTACCGTTAGACACGCTTTAAGCTCGAAAGAGTTAAAGTGAAATAATCCTCGAATAGGTCGAAAGACGCCTGGATTTACCATCGAATACAATTCTCTATAAGCACATGCATGTCTGAATTCAACACACTCATAGTCAATAGAGACGTATAACTCAGAAGGTGGACATAACCCCAACTCCTCAATTCTCATTGTTTCACAACCTACTAAACATTCATTCTTTTTACTTTGCTATTTTCTGCTTTACTCTCTTATTTTGGTTATATTACTTTCACAATACAATTCCCCCTTCTTACGAGACTTGCACTAAAAGTCTAGTAATCGTTGCTTACTTGTTGACCAAGCTATTCCCTGTGGGATCGATACCCAATCCAGTTGGGTTCTACATTTGACAAACGACCGCTTTACACTCCTACGAGAGCTGTAGATTGAGTGTTATCAAAAAATTGGCGCCGCTGCCGGGGAATACAAGTGTCAATTAAGTTCGTAATAATTACTAGACCCTTTGGTCAAAGATTCTCGTACTTTTACTTTTAGTTTTTGTTTTTGTTTACTGCAGGTTTTTATTCAGTGCATGCCCCATACCCGAAGTTCTGGTCAACCATTATTACCTATCAATCCTGAACCACAACGTATTCGCAGAATGGAGGCACAACACGTAATTGAAAGGATGGCTGCTCAACAGGAACAGGCGAGACTAGTTGCGCTAGCCGCCGCTCAAGTGCATCAACAGAATATTGATAACCCTGGGCGAGCAACAAATCCTGACGATGAAGATCTAGGTGATGACGAGCTACTAAACCCTAGGCATGCCGCTGAGATCGCAACACCTGCCAATAGAAGAGATCGTCAAGCTAGGTTTAGGCCTGAACGCCAAGCTATGCAGCCAGCTTTCGACGATGATGATGATGATCTTGATGGAGCCGGAGCCACAGGAGCCATTATTCCTCCACCATTGGCACCCGGAGCCAAGTTCAACATCACAAGCACCATGATTCAGTTATTGCAACTCAAGGTATTATTTGGTGGACTAGCAGGCGATGATCCGAATATGTATCTCATCAACTTTATTTCTACATGCAAGTCGTTTGACAATCCTAGAGTTGGTCAGAATGCAATTCGATTACGTCTATTTCCATTGTCTCTGTCTGGGGAGGAAACTCTATGGTTGAATGGGCTGACTCCTGATTCTATTACAAATTGGAGGCAATTGAGAGATGCTTTCCTAGAAAGATTCTTTCCGCCATCCAAAAGAGCATAATTGAGAGATGAAATCAGCAACTTTCGTCAGCTTCCCACTGAAGCTCTTCATGAAACATGGGAGAGGTTCAAGACAAAGCTAGCGAGGTGCCCAAACCATCATATGACTAATGTTCACCTAATGGAGATATTATATAGAACCCTGAATTCAATAACTAAACCAGTGGTGGATAATGCGGCTGGAGGATCCTTTATGGATCTCACCTTTGGTCAAGCAAGCAATATGCTAGATCGTATGATGAAACAAAGTAGATCTTGGCATACCAGGGATTCTGAGGTAGCAAGCCCCACTTTATCTATAGGCATGACTGCAGACCAAAGGAGAAGAGAAGAAGAACGTGATCAAGATATGGCGCACATGAAAACACAAGTGGATGTTCTTACAAAGCATTTATTATCAGGGAAGACCGAAAAAGTAAAAGCTATTGCATCAAAAGGAAGAGACAAATCTGATTCGGAAGAGGAAGCCAACTACTTGAACAATCAGGGGGGTTTCCGAGGCAATGCCCAAGGAAACCAAGGTCAGAACTATCATGGTAAATATGGAAACATGGACCAAGGTAGTTGGAAGAACAATAATGACAGTAGTGGTTTGTATGTTCCCCCTGGAAGACGTGACGCCACCACATCTAGTTCTGAAAGTATGGAAGACATGATGGCTCAACTAGCACGGGAGTAACAGAGGTAATAAATGATTTGTCCTCTATGAAGCAATTAGTTGATTCACATTCCACTTCAATCAAGCAAATAGAGCAGCAATTGAGCCAACTTTCAGCAGCACTCAATCAAAGAAAGGCTGGCACTTTACCTAGCGACACTGTGCAAAATCCAAGGAATGAGGGATCATGCATGGCTATTACTACTCGAAGTGGTAAGGTGCTGGAAACTTCAGAAAAAGGCAAGAAAGTGGTTGACGAAGAAGCAGAAATTGATGATAAGGCGAAAGGGAAAGATGCCGCAGCAGCCGATCCTAACGTCCTTAACGTCACTCCTCACGACGTACAACCTGGAAAAGCTGAAAAACGGAAGCAAGAGGAGAAGAAAGCCATGGAGAGAACAATTCCATACCCACCACCACCTTTTTCCCAAAGATTGAAGAAGGTGGCAGATGATACGAAGTTCAACAAATTCATGACTATGTTAAAGCAGCTGACCATTAATGTTCCATTGGTGGAAGCACTTGAACAAATGACTGGGTATGCGAAATTTATGAAGGATCTTTTGACAAAGAAGCAGGCAGCAAGTTATGAGTTGAAAGATGATGTCCATCACTACAGCGCAATCGCTGCCCGATCAATAGTTCAGAAGAAGGCTGACCCCGGAGCTTTCACTATTCCTTGCACCGTTGGATCTTTGAATTTTTCCAAAGCATTATGTGATTTAGGAGCCAGCATCAATTTGATGCCATTATCTATCTATAAAAAGTTGGGGTTGGGTAATCCTACTCCAACCAATATGAGGCTCGTCATGGCGGATAGGTCGGTAAAATAACCTGTTGGTATCCTATGTGATGTCTTGGTAAAGGTTTCTTCATTCATCTTTCCAGCAGACTTTGTTATTTTGGATTGTGAAGCGGACTCAGAGGTTCCCATAATCCTGGGATGCCCTTTCCTTGCAACGAGAAGTGTTCTTATTGACATGAGAGCTAATGAGCTTTTATTTCGGTTGAATGACGAAGTGGTCCGCTTTGATATATGCAAAGCAATGAAGCAGCCCAGTGATATGAATGTGTTCTTTGTAGCTGATGTTCATCATGAGGATAAGAAAGCATTATCTGTAGAGAAACAGCTTACTGTTGAGCCATTGTCTGTTGCGCCACTGAATGTTGAGCATGAGGACGATGGAGATTATGAAGAACTTATGGGTGCTCTAATAGAAATAGAGTCCTATTCCCATACTCCTAAGCAACCGGACCGTGATCTTAAGAATCAACCGTCACCAACAGCGAAGACTTCCCTTGAAGAGCCACCAATGCTAGAATCGAAAGAGCTCCCCGATTATCTAAGGTATGTGTTCTTGGAAAGTATAAATATACTTCCGGTGAGTGCGGATGATTTAAGTAAATAGCACGTAGAGGCTCTCATCTCTGCTCTGAAGAGATACATGAGAGCTATGGGTTGGACTATTGATGATATAATTGGTATCCCTCCTGGGATAGTCATGCACAAGGGTCATCTCGAAGAAGATTGCATGCCTATAAGTAAGCCTCATTATCGTCTGAATCCATTCAGAAAAAGATCAACCATCTATCTCGATGAAGTCTAAGTAATCGAGATAGCTATGTCGTGCCGCGACAATAAATCAAGCGCTAGATGGGAGACAACCCATCGTACTAATTGTTTTTATTGGTTTTGAGCGAATGTAGGTGCAAGAGGTATAAAACGAGGAGATTGATTTTAGATGCGATTTGGACGTATGGCATGGTAAAGGTGGTAAGTTAGGAATTAAGATGCATAAGGCTATGGATTGAGCATTGCTCATGAAAAAATAGGCATCGTGCAAGGCTAGGCCTAGGTAAAACTAGGCCATGAACAAGGCAAAGCCTATACTATAGCCCAAGGTCTCGGAATCTAGTGTGCTATAGCATAGGCGCCGCCCATGCTCAAGTATGCCATAACATAGGCGCCGCCTATGCCAAAGCATTTTGTCTCTGAATCTCATAAGCCATGCTAAAGGAGTCGCCTATGGTCACTAAAGGCATTGCACTAGGCGCCGCCTATGCTCACCATAGGCTTTTCATTAGGCGCCGCCTATGCCAAGCATAGGCAAAGCTAAAGGCACCGCCTATGGTCACTTTTTGTCTCCAAAACCAATTTTAAATGGGTCAAAACCCAACCCATTCTTTTCCTATATAAAGGAGACTTAGTCTTGAGGCACAAACACATTGAAAACCTAACATAGGCGCCACACATAGCATCCAAATCTTCTCAAAACTTTTGTTCTTCCACTTCACAAGAACATCTCCAAAGGCTTCAATCACGTAAGTACTCTTGTGTTCTTCATCTATTTTTCGTAAGTACTACGTTACTATGTCTATTATGAATTGCTAAATCTTGAAGAAGTATTGGAGATGTGAATGTGTTTGAATTGTTGATACACAACCAAGTGAGTGAACATATACGTTAGGATGATCTTAACTTGTTTCCGACTTCAATTCGATTTTGATGCATTGTCATACTACTTGCGGAATTGCTATAGTCATGAACATTGCATACTCTTGTCACTTGAATACTTACATGTTGGGATGTCTCGCTCATCGAAATAAGACTTATAGTTGCCTACCGACATAGGAGATTGTGATTATTGATAGAAACTATACCATGATGTAATCCCTATGTAGAAGTCTTGATATACCTAACATGAAAGTATTGCAAAGATTGCAAGAAGTGTTACATATCTGAATTTCTTGTTGGAATATAGCCCCTAAAACGTATGTCGATGAAGTCTGAGTAATCGACCACTTTCACTTCACTAGTCTGTACCAACAAACTAAGTGTGGGGTGGTGCCACTACTGCTTGTTTATAGATTGTATCCATCGAGATGATGCTAACATGAACATTGTTTTAAGTCTCAGGTACAATGGCACCCAAAGCAAGACAAGGCAAAGATAAGGCTACCACTTCACAAAAAGGCAAGAAAAGAGGCCGAAAAGAGCAAGGAGAACCCTCCTCGCTGCAAATACCTTGACTCACTCTTGGAATTAAGTGGGATACTTATGAGGAACTTCTGAGGATGATGACTCTGATGATGATTCCGATGCAAGGGGTATGACCCCAGACATAGAGGATGAGTCCGACTAACCAGGTTTTTCTTATTTATTTTCCACTGAGGACAGTGTGTCCCGTCTAAGTGTGGGGTGCTGGTATTTGCATGCTATACTTCTCCATCCACATTTGCATTTATTTATGTTTGTTTGTAGTTAATTGTTTTTTTTAACTTAGCTTCGCATGAAATTATTCTAATAGGCAGCATGAGATTATGACAAGAGTTTGTGCTAAAATCATGACTATTGAGACGTTTAGGCTCTAATTGTGACTCACTATGTGATATTGTTTGGTTTAATTCCTTCATCTGTTGGGTCAAGAGTCTATACTACTCCCAATAAAGTCGACCATGTGCCTTGTGTGTGTGAGATAATAGTATATTCTGTGCTTGTGGCGGATGCTAGAACTTGCCTGGTATGTATGTAAAGCGAAAATAAGGAGTGTAAGTTTAGGAGATGATTTAGGCATTTCTTTGGCAACCTATATTTTTTTACCTTCATTTTTACCTACCCATGGACATTATCCTTGTTAACCCTTTTGAGCCTTTAGCCTATTTTCTTTGACAACCTCATATGTAAGCCTAATCCATTTTTTTTCAAGACCATAATTTGATCCAAATTCCTAAGTGCTTTAAAGTGTAAAGTCATGTGACAAAATAAGAGGAAATTGGGTGAGTATGATGCTTTAGAATGCATTGGTGCTTAAAATTGCTATGAAAAAGAAGTGCTATCATAAGAGGTATGTTATAAAAAAAAGAAAAAAAAGAAAAAACTGAAAAGTTAGTCATGTTTAAAATCGAAAAACAAAAGAGGAGAAAAAGGGTGGTAGAATAAATGAAAGAAAGGTTGTTAGAAAGAAAAGTGTTAATGACACAATGTGATGTATTAAAGCGCTTAGGAACATAGTCACTATTTCTGGCCAAAATAGTCCTACCCGTCCCTTAGCCTACATTACAACCATCAAAAGACCTATTTGATTCTAAGCTTAGCATTCTGACATTTAGTGGAGCATTACACTAAGGTCAAGCCTATGGTCATCAGTTGCTTCATATTAATTCTTTGTGAGAGTGAGAGCAAGGATATTTTGATACCCATGTTTGAAAAATATGCTATACTTGTCAGTGATTATGGGTAATATATTGTGAGACACACATGGTTGATGAGTTTTGGGTAGTTGTGTATGATTTTTTGTGCCTTAACTTTTGAATATGAGTTGACCACCATCACGAGTCTATGTTGGAGGCTAAATGGTCTCTACTAATGATCGGAAAACTACTATTTGTTGATAATTGTTGTGCTTGTCTTGACGAATATTTTATGTTGTTGCTGTGAAACCCTAAGTTGATGTTTAGAGGGACATGATATTTTGTTCGAGGACGAACAAAGCTTTAAGTGTGGGGTGTTGATGATAGGCGAATTTACACGCCTATAGCACTATATTTTGCCCATATTTTAGCCTAGTTTTGAGAACAAATTATATATTTTATGCACTTTTAGTCCATTTTCCTGTAAGTGAGCTAACGAACATGATTAGCAAAGTTTTAGGTATAAATGATGCAGAATTCAGCATTTCATGGATAACTTGATGCCAAAGAAAGCTTCACGAAAGGAGAAAAGCCAATCTTGGACGCCAAGGACTAAAGATGGCGCATGGAAATTCTGTCCCGGGCTAAAACAATATTTCTGAAGACTTTGGGGACTAGCAGTAACTTATTAGGATTAGGATAATGATACATTAACCTAGTACAATTGGGTTAAGTATTACATTAGCTTGTTAGGATTAGGATAATGATACATTAACCTAGTACAATTGGGTTAAGTATTTCATTAGCTTAGTAGGATTTGGTTAAGCATTTCATTAGCTTAGTAGGAATAGGATATGGGTATTATAAATACCCTATCTTACTAGAGATTTTAAGACATCTTCTTACATTCAATTCTATTCTATTCTACTTCTAAGACATTCTAGTTCTAAACAATCATTCTTCTATGAATTCTATTTTTCTTCTTCTATTCATCTATTCTTAAATTCCACAACAAGAGAAACGTTACTTTGTTAAGGGATTCACGCCTAACGCCTACCACACCATTACAAACGTGAAATCTTTATTGTGGTATAACAACAATGTCAATTGTGATTTCCTTCGCACTCATGGGTAACTAAACTTCTCTGTTGGGGTTATGGAAGCCGAATGAGATACTATCTATTGTTATGAGTTTGTGAGTTTGTGACACGTATGTTGCTTATATCATTATTCTCTTCATCTTAATATAAATTCTTTGTGGTTGCAAATGCAAGAATACGCCAGTATAACATTTAACTTGTTCGAAAGAAAGGTTATCTGTCTGGAAAAGAGATAATGTCAAGGTAGTAGGGTCCCATCCCCTATTAAAAAGTTAGTGCCGTAACTGGATTAACCTCTTAGAGAATTCGTACCGTTAGACACGCTTTAAGCTCGAAAGAGTTAAAGTGAAATAATCCTCGAATAGGTCGAAAGACGCCTGGATTTACCATCGAATACAATTCTCTATAAGCACATGCATGTCTGAATTCAACACACTCATAGTCAATAGAGACGTATAACTCAGAAGGTGGACATAACCCCAACTCCTCAATTCTCATTATTTCACAACCTACTAAACATTCGTTCTTTTTACTTTGCTATTTTCTGCTTTACTCTCTTATTTTGGTTACATTACTTTCACAATACAATTCCCCCCTTCTTACGAGACTTGCACTAAAAGTCTAGTAATCATTGCTTACTTGTTGGCCAAGCTATTCCATGTGGGATCGATACCCAATCCAGTTGGGTTCTATATTTGACAAACGACCGCTTTACACTCCTACGAGAGCTGTAGATTGAGTGTTATCAAAAAATTGGCGCCGCTGCCGGGGAATACAAGTGTCAATTAAGTTCGTAATAATTACTAGACCCTTTGGTCAAAGATTCTCGTACTTTTACTTTTAGTTTTTGTTTTTGTTTACTGCAGGTTTTTATTCAGTGCATGCCCCATACCCGAAGTTCTGGTCAACCGTTATTACCTATCAATCCTGAACCACAACGTATTCGCAGAATGGAGGCACAACACGCAATTGAAACTCTAAAAATAAAGATAGAGGTAAATGCGTGACTCAAACTCCAAGAGCTCACCCTATCTTCGAAAATCAATTACTATACAAACAACGATCAATGACGACAACTAGAACTCAGATCTGCACCAAAAAGGTATAGAAATATAGTATGAGTACCAAAATACTAGGTACTCAGTAGACTCATCAGCCGGCTAAGCTAAATTATGGTATAAGTATGATAAAATACATATAACATAAACTAAGTCAAGGTACATAAACAAACCTTAATCATCTCTAATATCGATGTACAGAATAAGTAATTATATTAGAATAACAATATAACATAAGTCATCAACATATACCAACCTCGTCGTGCAACATAATACGAAATTTGGAATAATAACACATCAAAAAGCATCATCACAAGCAAACATAATTACAAAATTGGCTCCCATATGCCAATTGGTGTAGAAAAGTAAAGCATTCATCACAGCCTTCCATACCACTAGAGAGTACACCTAAGAGAAGAATAAATTAATCAACCAAAATTATAGATATCCTTCATCGCCATATAACCATCATTCCATAATTACCATCAACCGCCCATTTACCAACTTTAGACAAAGTACTCATATTCCATACTACTATTATCATTTAAAAATCTTAGCATCAATATGAACTAGTCACCAATTACTAGATAACCATCCCTTATTAACTAATCCATTTGACTACCAGTCATTATATAATCTCTAATCATCATTCAACAAATATTTGCCGCATAGCCACTAATTATCATTGGTTAGATAACCATCAATTATCACTAGCATTATTTATCAACTAATCATCATTTATCAACTAATATCATTTATCAACTAACCTTTTTAATCAACTAACATCATTTTTCTACTAACCTCATTTATCAACTAACATCATTTATCAACTAACGTTATTTATTAACTAACATCATTAACCAACTAAAGCTCTCTTATTAACTAGTTATTATTAGCCTCTTAACAATATCCACCACTATTCTATATTTAGATCTAGTCATCAACTATACCACTTTATAAACATCTAACACTCACAAGCGATAACCAGCATCTCTAGTATCAACAACAAACCCAAATTACATATAAGTATACATAAGCATATAATTTCCATATATAGGACTAGCCGGACTCAAACTAGTAGATGTACATATAGGCACATCAATATAATCATCCTCCAGCCTTGGCGGGTATCAATGCATCATTAATCATCCTCCTAACTTGCCAAGTATCATTTATGTCATCATAGTATCCTCCGTCCTTACCGATTATCATCATATCATTGTAATATCCTTTTTTGACCTTGTCGGATATCAATATATCATCACAATGTTCTCTATCCTTGATGGGCATCAATATATCATCACAATGTTCTCCAACCTTGCTGGGCATCAATATATCATGATAATATCCTTTGGTCTTTTCGGGAAGCAGTACATTATCACAATGTCAACATCATTTTTTAAAATTCAATTGAGTATATAATCAATGTCATAAGTGCCAATATAGTCAAGCATCAATAGTTTTAACATAATTCATGGTACAATATAAGTAAATTAATCAAAATGGCAATATAGAACAAATAATAACACGATTGCTAACATAATCAATAAGGATGCTTTATAACATGATTACTAGCATAGTTATTTAGCATGGTCATAGTCATAAGAAATGATTCACTAATAGCATATTCAATGGCCTACCATTAGTAAAAGATAGATTGTTATTAGCATGAGTAATAATTAATCCATGGCATAGTCTATGGCTTATTCATAGAAAAGTCCATAACATAATTTATGGCTTAGACAATATCATAGTCAAGGGCTCATTTAATAGTATATTTTTGGGAACCTAAACAATAGCCACAACAAGAGCATAATCAATGGCTTAGCATAAGCTTAACCAATAAATCATACATATGGTATAGTCATTAGGCATTATTTCTAAAATCCTTTATCATAACCGAAAAGTACCAAGGTTCCTTAATATTGCCTCGCAAGGGCATTCTCTTAGCATTTAATAAGCGCATAAGGGTCTCAAGATAACTATTCATCAATCTTGGCTTATGATGGGTCAAAGATACCACTTCTAAATCCCCAAAATACATACTAAGTCAAATTCTACCCCATATTAGGCTAAAGTATCTAATTTCATTTTTAGATGTATAACAAGCCATAATAAGTCCTAAGGTAAAGGGTCCTCTCAATCACAACAATAAACCAAAATAGTAACTAAGGCAACCTTCCTTTAGTGTAAGAAACTATTGCCAGTCTTACCCTAAGCATGATTAACTCGGGAATTTTAATTATTTTAGAGAAACTAAGGCATTTTTATGCTAAGCACGAGTAATGATATCTAATGCATACAAGTTCAAAGCAACAAGATAAGTATTTCAACTCCATGGCTTCAATTTAGACTAAATGATCCAAGTAAACCCAAGTTTTACATTTCATCAATCCAACACCTAAACCAATCCCATATCTAACATAATATCATAAGAATACTATGGCATAACTCAATCTAACAAGGGATAAACCTAGGCTACCTCAATGTTGAAGAAAGCTCATGAATCTCTAAACGTTTGATTTTACTTTCCAAGAAGCCTCATCAAGATTCCAAGCTATCAAAAACACATTCCAATAATCAATATAAGAATATCGATACCCATATTACACCATTGTGCTTCAGGTTCAAAAATTACCTCAAAACCCCATTTGGGTTGCCCTTATGAAAACCACGTTTCCAAAACCAACCCAACATAATATCAAGCTTAAGGAATCACTACCCTCATAAATGGGTGAATACAAAGAAAATTTAGATCTAAAATCAAGCCCTAAATGTTTTGGAGTTTTGAGAAAATAATCAAGAAATTCAACCATAAATTTAGAGGATTCTTACCTTTAATCTGTAGGAGAATCAAGAAATGGATATTAATCTAGCTTCTCATGCACCCACAAGCTCCAATTATAAGCTAACATCCTATTTTAGGGTTTTTATCTCTTAAGACAAGAGTGAGAATGGGAAAATCACATACTAAGGGGTCCTTTTATACCCAGTCCAGGCACTTAGAAGTGGCTATTACAATTTGTAGGGTGTGATATCGCACTACCTTGGACCTGCACACACTAATTGCAATTACAGTAGGCCTTGGTGATTGCGCTATCTTCTCTACACAAGGAGTCACGATCGCAACCAAGTACTGGCGATCACCAGCATACCAGATAGTAATTGAAAACTTGGAAAATCTCCAAGTTTCCATCATGCCATCAAGATTCATTTGAAATCCCCTATACGCAAATAAATAATGTAACCAGACTAAATTTGACATACCATATGCAATGGCGCACTTATATTTTCCATTCGAGGTTGTTTTGACCAAATGTGGGTCTGACACCTAATTTCCAACTTCTCAACTTTCTAACCAATAGTTCAAAATAAGCTCGGGAGCCTTAAGACCCAAACCAAAAGTCTACCTAGACTAAAATCAATATTTCAGAGCTGATAGCATAGTCAGAGTTTGATACGAGATTGTTTCACAAATGGTTTTGCCCAATGGACATTTGGAACTAATAAATTCAAAATAAGAAATTGACTCTACGATAAAATGAATTGCCCGATTACTAGAGTGTCAGTCCCAGAAAGTCATAAATGACATGGGACAGCTATGGAAAAGCTCTAACAGTGAAAATATGAGGAAATATGAAAAATGACCTAAAGAATCATTACACCTCTCAAGGTAGAGATTGCTCTAGTAGAGGATCTTGTGGCTATCATGGTAGGACAGTTAAGGTTACATTGTAGGGATAAGGTGGTAGACCTTTAGGTTCTATGATTTCTGGTAGCCAGGTATTAATTCATGCGATTGGAGGCTCCAAGATTGGTTCTTCAGCCCAAGGCAATTTTTTATTTCATCCTTACCCTTTGAGACTGAGTCAGGATATCTCCAAGTTTGTCCATATTGCCAAGGATTACCCTTAATATATGTTTAGAACTACTCAGAAGGGATCTTATCTTCATCTTTTCCCTACCTCTATATCAATAGTCAGAGATGTTTCACATAATGATAGATATGGTGCTACTGGTGTTAAAGATAGAGGTAGGGGACAGAGTTCTGGTGGTCATGAGGTTACTCAATCTAGAAGAAAACTTGGAATATTTTATGCTATACTTGGAAGGCTTGAGGTAGAGGCTTCTAATGTAGTTATTATATGTATTGTCCTGGTTTGCTAAAGATCTACTTCTGTTTTACTTGACCCTTCAATCAATTTTCATATTACTACTTATTTTCACCATTAGTGCTTTTTCATAACTGCCCCAAGTCATCTATGATTTAATAGAGCTGACAGTTCAGTTATCGAGTAATGTATTTGTTTCTTAGAGTCAATTCCTTATTTTAAAGTCTTTGCTAGTTCCAAATAGTCACTAGGCAAAAATTTTATAAAATAATTTTAGATGCAAATTTTGACTGCGCTATAGCTCTAGGATATCAGTTTTAGGCTAGGTAGATGATGATAGGCGTGTTTACACGCCTAAAGCACCTTAATTTACCCATATTTTAGCTAAGTTTTGAGAACAAAATATATAATTCATGCACTTTTAGTCCTTTTTCCTATAAGTGAGCTAACAAACGTGATTAGCAAGTTTTCAGGTATAAACGATGAAGATTCCAGCACTTTATGGATAACTTGATGCCCAAGGAAGCTTCACGAAAGAAGGAAAGCAGCGTTTGGACGCCTATGGACTGAAAGTGATGCATGGATAACTTGTCCCGGGCAAAAACAGCATTTCTAAAGACTTTGGGGATCAGCAGTAACTTAGTCGGATTAGGATAAGGATGCAGTAACCTAGTAGGATTAGGATAAGTACGCAGTAGCCTAGTAGGAATAGGATATGGGTGTTATAAATACCCTATGTTGCTGAAGTTTTTATTATTATCTCTCTCCATTCGAATAATTCATTCAACTCTTACAATTCGATTCACTCATTAATTCAAGTATTTTCCATTCGACTTTTGCTACTACTTCACGTTACAATATTCTGTAAGTTTTAACAGAGAAACACGACTCTCTTGAGAAGAACGGAAGGAGCAAAAATGTCCAACCCTAGTTGACGTTTATCACTTCCATCGCCAAGACTATCCTAAGTGGTGGTATGATGATTATATCTATTGTGATTTCCGTTGCGCTCATGAGTAGCTAAACTTCTCTGTTAGGGTTATGGAAGCCTTATGAGATACTATTGGTTGCTATGAGTTTGTGAATTCTTGATACGTATGTTGCTTATATCATTACTCTCTTCACCTTAATTGAATTCTTGTGGTTGCAAACATTTAGAATACGCCAGTATAGCATTAACTTGTTCGAAAGAAAAGTTACATGTCTGGAAAAGAGAGAATGACAAGGAAATAGGTCTACTAAACCCTGTTTAAAAGTTAGTGCCGTAACTGGATTAACCTCTTGGAGAATTCGTACCATTAGTATACGCTTTAAGCTCGAAAGAGTTAAAGTGATATAATCCTTGATGGTCGAAAGACGCTAGGATTTACCATAGAATACGAATCTCTATAAGCGCATGCATGTCTGAATTCCGCATAACTCATAGCCAATAGATACGTAGAACTCATAAGGTGGACATAACCCTAACTTACAATTCTCATTGATTAAAACCTACCAAGCATTCCATTTTTACTTTGATTTTATTACTTAACGTCACAATCCAAATCCCCCTTTTTTCGTAGAATTTTCGACTAACAGTCTAATAATAGTTGCATACTTAGTTACCAAGTATTCCCTGTGGGATTCAACACCCAACCCAGTTGGTTTCTATATTTGACGACGACCGCTTACACTCTTACGAGAGTTGTAGTTTGATCGTTATCAAATTTTGGCGCCGTTGCTGGGGAATACGGTTGTCAACTAAGTTTGTGATAGTTACTAGACCCTTTGGTCAAAGATTCTCGTACTTTACTTTTAGTTGTTGTTTTTGTTTTCTGCAGGTTTTGTTCAGTGCATGCCAAATACTCGAAGTTCTGGTCAACCATTATTACCCATAAACCCTGAACCACAACTTATTGGCAGAATGGATGCACAACGTGACATTGACAGAAGGGCGGCTCAACAGGAGCAGGCTAGACTAGCTGTACTGGCAGCTGCTCAAGTGCATCAATAGAATATTGATAACCCAGGTCGTGCAACAAATCCTGATGATGAGGACCTGGGTGATGAGGAGCTACTGAATCCTAGGCGTACTGATGAAGTGGCGGCACCTATGCATAGGAGAGATCGTCAAGCTAGAATGAGACCTGACCGCCGAGCTGTGCAGGCTCCTTTTGATGATGATGATGATGATCTGGATAGAGCTGGTGCTACAGGAGCTATTATTCCTCCGCCCTTGGCACCTGGAGCAAATTTTAATATCACCAGCACCATGATTCAACTATTGCAGCTCAAGGGATTATTTGGTGGACTTGCAGGCGATGATCCGAATATGCATCTGATCAACTTCATCTCTACATGCAAGTCATTCGACAATCCAGGCGTTGGACAGAATGCAATTCGGCTGCGCTTATTTCCATTGTCTCTATCTGGGGAGGCAACTCTATGGTTGAATAGGTTGACTCCTAATTCTATTACTAATTAGAGGCAACTGAAAGACGCTTTCCTAGAAAGATTCTTTCCGCCATCCAAGAGAGCACAGTTGAGAGATGAGATCAGCAATTTTTGACAGCTTCCAACTGAAGCTCTCCACGAAACATGGGAGAGGTTCAAGAAGAAGCTTATGCGGTTCCCAAATCATCAGATGACCAACATCCACTTGATGGAGATATTATACAGGGCTTTGAACTCAGTGACTAAGCCAGTGGTTGATAATGTTGCAGGTGGGTCATTTATGGACCTCACTTTTATTCAGGAAAGTGATATGTTAGATCGTATGACAAAGCAAAGTAGAGCTTGGCATACCAGGGATTCTGAGGTAGCAAGCTCTACTGTATCGATTGGCATGACTGCAGAACAGAGGCGAAGAGAAGAGGAATGTGATCAAGATATGGCGCACATGAAAACACAGATGGATCTTCTTACCAAGCATTTATTATCAGGGAAGACCAAAAAAGTTAGAGCAGTTGCGTCAAAAGGAAGAGACGAATCCGATTCCGAGGAAGAAGCCAACTACTTGAATAATCAGGGGGGTTTCCGAGGCAATGCCCAAGGAAACCAAGGTCGGAACTATTATGATAAATCTGGATACAAGGACCGCGATCAAGGTATTTGGAAGAATAAGACTGACAGGAGTGGTTTGTATATTCCTCCTGGAAATTGTGAGGCCACAGCATCTGGTTCGGGGAAGATGTCTATGGAAGATATGATGGCAAAGTTGCTGAAAGGAGTTGAGGCAACTAATACGGGAGTGAATGAGGTGAAGAACGATTTGTCTTCAATAAATCAATTGGTTGACTCGCATTCTACTGCAATAAAGCAACTAGAGCAGCAATTGAGTCAACTTTCAGCGGCATTCAATCAAAGAAAAGCTGGAACAATACCAAGCGACACAATGCAAAATCCGAGGAATGATGGATCGTGTATGGCTATTACTACCCGAAGTGGTAAAGTGTTGGAAAATCCATCTAAAGGCAAACAGATAGTTGATGATATAGCGGATAATGTTATTGATGCAGAATGTGAAGAGGCCGAAGAAGCTGAAGAGTGTGTTCATGACGTCACCCCTAGACGTCTGCAGCCTAAAAAGATTGATAGTTGGAAGCAAGATAAAAATAAAGTTATGGAGAAAACTATTCCCCTTCCACCACCACCTTTTCCTCAAAGACTGAAGAAGAAGGCTGACGATACTCCTGAAAAAGTTGATAATCGAAAGCAAGATAAAAAGGAAGTGGTGGAGAAAACAATTCCCCTTCAACCACCACCTTTTCCACAAAGACTGAGGAAGAAGGCGGATGATACAAGGTTCAGTAAATTCATGATGATGTTGAAGCAGCTGACTATTCATGTCCCTTTGGTGGAGGTGCTAGAGCAAATGCCTGGGTACGCAAAATTTATGAAGGATCTTTTAACAAAGAAACGGGCAGTATGCTATGAGCCGGCAAATAATATTCATCATTGCAGTGCAATTGCCACAAGGTCCTTTGTACAGAAGAAGGCAGACCCTGGTTCTTTCACTATTCCTTGCACGGTTGGATCTATGAATTTTGCTAAGGCATTGTGCGATTTGGGAGCTAGCATCAATTTGATGCCACTATCCGTCTACAGAAAGTTAGGGATGGGCGACCCTACACCAACCAAGATGCGGCTCGTGATGGCAGATAGGTCGGTAAAATGACCTGTGGGTATCTTGAATGATGTGTTGGTGAAGGTGTCTACCTTCATTTTTCCTGCAGACTTTGTGATTTTGGATTGCGAGGTAGATTCTGAAGTTCCCATAATCTTGGGACGTCCTTTCCTTGCAACAGGAAGTGTGCTTATTGACATGAGACCTAATGAGCTTTTATTTCGGTTGAATGACGAAGTTGTTCGCTTTGATATATGCAAAGCAATGAAGTAGCCCAGCGATATGAATGTGTTCTCCGTAGCTGATGTTCATTATGAGTATAAGAAAGCATTATCTGTAGAGAAATAGCTTACTGTTGAGCCATTGTCTGCTGCGTTGCTGAATGTTGAGCATAAGGACGATGAAGATTATAAAGAAACTATGTGTTCTCTAACAGAAATAGGGTCCTATTCTCATACTCCTAAGCAGCTGGACCTTGATCTTAATAATCAACCGTCACCAACAGCGAAGACTTCCATTGAAGAGCCCCCAGTGCTAGAATCGAAAGAGCTCCCCAATTATCTAAGGTATGCGTTCTTGGGAAATGGAAATACACTTCTGGTAAGTGTGGAGGATGATTTAAGTGAACAGCACGTAGAGGCTCTCATCTCTGCTCTGAAGAGATACAAGAGAGCTATGAGTTGGACTATTGATGATATAATTGGTATCCCTCCTGGGATATGTATGCACAAGAGCCATATCGAAGAAGATTGCATGCCTACAAGTAAGCATCAGCGTCGTCTGAATCCATTCAGAAAATGATACCCCATCTATCTCGATGAAGTCTAAGTAATCGAGATAGCTATGTCGTGCCGCGACAATAAATCAAGCGCTTGGTGGGAGGCAACCCATCATTTTTAATTGTTTTGTTTTCTTAAGATTTTGTTGAGCCACGACCAAAACTAAAGCGCTTGATGGGAGGCAACCCATCGTTCTAATCGTTTTTGTTGTTTTTGAATAAATATAGGTGCAAGAGGTGTAAAGGAGGAGATTGGTTTCAAATTTTGATTTGGAAGTATTGCATGTTGAAGGTGGTAAGTTAGGAATGAAGAAGCAAAAGGCTATGGGTTAGGCATTTCCTATGAAAATATAGGCAAAGAACAAGGCAAGGCCTATGTAAATCTAGGCCACGAACAAGGCAAGGCCTATGCTATGGCCTAAGCTCTCGGATTCTACAATGCCATGGCATAGGCGCCGCTTATGCTCAACAATTCCATAGCATAGGCGCCGCCTATGCAAAAGCCTTTTGTCTCTGAATCTAGTATGCCATGGCATAGGCGCCGCCTATGCCTAACAATGCCATAGCATAGGCGCCTCCTATGCTCAACAAGGCTTTGCAAAAGGCACCGCCTATACCAAGCATAGGCAAAGCATTAGGCGCCGCCTATGGTCACTTTTGGTCTCCAAATCCGATTCCAAATGGGTCAAAACCCGACCCAAGCTTGTCCTATAAATAGAACCTTAGTCTTAGAACAAAAATGCATTGCAACCTCAACCTAGGCGCCGCCTACCTCTCCAAAATCTCTTAAAATTTTTCCTTTTGCTCTTTTACTTTGCAAGAACATCTTCCGAGGCCATCAACCAAGTAAGTACTTCTTTGTTCTTCTTTTATATTCCGTAAGTACTACACTACTACGCCTATAATAAATTGTTAAATCTTGAAGTAGTATTGGTGATTTGAATATGGTTGATTTGTTGTGATACAACTAAGTGAGTGAAAGAATACGTAATGATGCTCTTGATTTGGTTCCGACTTGTATTTGATTGTTATACACTGTCATACTTTTGCGGAGTCGACATGGTGAAGTTAAGTGCATAATCTTAAAAATTGAATGCTTGAATGTTTGAATGACTCATTCATCGAGATAAAGATCATGATTAAATACAAGCATGAGATGTTGTGATTATTTCTATACCATAACTTGATACGATCTCTATGCAGTAGTCTTGTTCAAAAAAAGTGCATTAATCCAAACATGAGAGTATGATCAAGATTACATGAAATAGAGTTGGAAAAGATAGTTAAGACGACATGAAAGTATGACTGTGCTGAACATATTGTTGGAACATATCGCCCAAATGTATGACGATGAAGTCTGAGTAGTCGACATCACTCACTTAATTAGTCTGTGCCAACAACTTAAGTGTGGGGTGGTGCCATTACTATTTGTTTATCAATTGAATCTTCTGAGATGAAGCTAACATGACTCTATTAGGATCTCAGGTAGAATGGCCTCAAAAGAACGACAAGAAAAACAAAAAGTATCCACCTCACAGAAAGGTTAGGAAAGTGGAAGAAAAGAGCAAGTTGAATCCTCCTCGCTACAAATACCTCAACGCACTTTTGGATCAAGTGGGGTACAATTTGAGGAAACTCTGAGGATGACGACTCTGATGATGATTCTGACGCAGGGGGTATGACCCTAGACATAGAAGAGGAGTCCGACTAATTAGGTTTTCCGTATTTATTTTCCACTGAGGGCAGTGTGTCCCGTCTAAGTGTGGGGTGCTGGTATTCGTATGCTGTACTTCTTTGCCTACATTTATTGTCATAATTTTTTTTGTTTGTTTTAATTAGTCATAGATTTTTTTAGATTTTGATGCATGAAATTGTTCTGATAGGCGGCATGGTGTTATGACAAGAGTTTGTGCTAGAATCATTACTATTGAGACATTTAGGCTCTAAGTGTGACTCACTGTGTGATAATTGTGTGGTTTAATTTATTCATCTGTTAGGGTCAAGAGTTTATAATACTCCTAATAAAGTCGACCATGTGCCTTGTGTGTGTGAGATGATAGTATATTCTATGTTTGTGACTGATGCTAGAACTTGCCCGGTGTGTGTGTAAAGAGAAATAAAGAGTGTGAGTTTAGGAGATGATTTAGGCATTTCTTTGGCAGCCTGTGATTGTTTACCTTCTATTTACCTACCCGTGGACATTATCCTAGTTAACCCTTTTGAGCCTTTAAGCCATTTTCTTTGACAGCCTCATATGTAAGCCTAATCCATTTTTTTCAAGACCATAATTTGATCCAAATTCCTAAGTGCTTTAAATTGTGAAGTCATGTGACAAAATAAGAGGAAATTGGGTGAGAGTGATGCCTTAGAGTGTATTGGTACTTGAATTTGTTATGAAAAAGAGTGGCTATCATGGAGGTGTGTTATAAAGAAAAAGAGAAAAGAAAAAGAAATAGAAAAACAAAAAGATAAATTGTGTTTATGATTAAATAAAAAGATAGTTATGCTTGAATGGCAAAATAGGTAAAAAGGGGTGATAGATGAAAGAAAGGTAGCAGGGTTGATTAAAAGAGAGTGTTAATGGCATAATGTGATGTATTGAAGCGCTTAGGAACATAGTCACTATTTCTGGCCAAAATAGTCCTACCCGTCCTTAGCCTATATTACAACCTGTAAAGACCTATTTGATCCTAAGCTTAACATTCTGATATTAGTTGAGAATTACACTAAGGGCAAGCCTATGGTCATCAGTTGCAAAATATGAATTCTTTGTGAGAGTGAGAGCAAGGATAATCTTATACCCATGTTCTGAAAAATGCAATATTTGAGAGTGATTATGGGTAATATCTTATGTGAGATACACATGGTTGATGATTTTTGGGTAGTCTTGTATGATTCTTTGTCGCTTAACTTGTGGATACGAATTAACCATCATCACGAGTCTATATTAGAGGTTGAATTGTTTCTAGAAGTGATTAGAAAACTACTCTTTGTTAATAATTGTTGTGCCTGTCTTGATGAATATTTTGTGTTGTTACTGTGAAACCCTAAGTAGATGTTTATATGGACATGATATATTGTTCGAGGACGAACAAAGCTTTAAGTGTGGGGTGTTGATGATAGGCGTATTTACACGCCTAAAGCACCTTAATTTACCCATATTTTAGCTAAGTTTTGAGAACAAAATATATAATTCATGCATTTTTAGTCCTTTTTCCTGTAAGTGAGCTAACAAACGTGATTAGCAAGTTTTCAGGTATAAACGATGAAGATTCCAGCACTTTATGGATAACTTGATGCCCAAGGAAGCTTCACGAAAGAAGGAAAGCAGCGTTTGGACGCCTATGGACTGAAAGTGATGCATGGATAACTTGTCCCGGGCAAAAACAGCATTTCTAAAGACTTTGGGGATCAGCAGTAACTTAGTAGGATTAGGATAAGGATGCAGTAACCTAGTAGGATTAGGATAAGTACGCAGTAGCCTAGTAGGAATAGGATATGGGTGTTATAAATACCCTATGTTGCTGAAGTTTTTATTATTATCTCTCTCCATTCGAATAATTCATTCAACTCTTACAATTCGATTCACTCATTAATTCAAGTATTTTCCATTCGACTTTTGCTACTACTTCACGTTACAATATTCTGTAAGTTTTAACAGAGAAACACGACTCTCTTGAGAAGAACGGAAGGAGCAAAAATGTCCAACCCTAGTTGACGTTTATCACTTCCATCGCCAAGACTATCCTAAGTGGTGGTATGATGATTATATCTATTGTGATTTCCGTTGCGCTCATGAGTAGCTAAACTTCTCTGTTAGGGTTATGGAAGCCTTATGAGATACTATCGGTTGCTATGAGTTTGTGAATTCTTGATACGTATGCTGCTTATATCATTACTCTCTTCACCTTAATTGAATTCTTGTGGTTGCAAACATTTAGAATACGCCAGTATAGCATTAACTTGTTCGAAAGAAAAGTTACATGTTTGGAAAAGAGAGAATGACAAGGAAATAGGTCTACTAAACCCTGTTTAAAAGTTAGTGCCGTAACTGGATTAACCTCTTGGAGAATTTGTACCATTAGTATACGCTTTAAGCTCGAAAGAGTTAAAGTGATATAATCTTTGATGGTCGAAAGACGCTAGGATTTACCATAGAATACGAATCTCTATAAGCGCATGCATGTCTGAATTCCGCATAACTCATAGCCAATAGATACGTAGAACTCATAAGGTGGACATAACCCTAACTTACAATTCTCATTGATTAAAACCTACCAAGCATTCCGTTTTTACTTTGATTTTATTACTTAACGTCACAATCCAAATCCCCCCTTTTTTCGTAGAATTTTCGACTAACAGTCTAATAATAGTTGCATACTTAGTTACCGAGTATTCCCTGTGGGATTCGACACCCAACCCAGTTGGGTTCTATATTTGACGACGACCGCTTACACTCTTACGAGAGCTATAGTTTAAGCGTTATCAGTAGACCTTTGGTTTGGGTTTTGATGCACCCGAGCTCATTTCAATCTATTGGTTGAAAAGTTGGAAATTTTGAAATATGAGTATGGAACCCACATTTGCTCAAAACAACTTCGAATTTAAAATTTAACTTCACCATTATATTTGTAAGATGGAATTTAGAATGGTTATATAGTTCAATTGCGTATATCAGATTCCAAATAATTCTCGAGGCATAGGCGATAACTTTGAATTTTTTCAAGTTTCAGTTGTCAGCTATACTGACAGCATGTACTGTGATAACACAAAGGGGATGGAGATCACAATACCTGCTCATGTACTTAAGTAGTGTAACTGCACACCCTGTTGTGTGATAGCCATACCTGATTACCTGGTATGGATATAAAATGATCCCTTAGGCCGTATTTTGGTTATTTTTTACTCATCCTTGAGAGCCAAGAGACCTAAAAGAGAGCAATAACTTAGAATTATGCTTGGGATGGCTTGGGAGATTGGTTAACATATATTTTTGCAAATATCTTTGAATTTAAGGTAAGAATCCTTCAAATTCACACTTGAATTTCTTGAATTTTTTACCAAAGGCCCAAATCTTTTAGGGCTTCATTTTGAGGATTTTGATTCCATGAGATTAATATTATGTTGGTTTGGCCTTAAAAATGTATTTTTTTATGAGTGGGAGCCACATGTGGATTTTGGCATGATTTTTGGACTCGAAGAAAATTGGTGCAATATGGGAATCAGTAATCTCATATTGATGAGTAGAATGTGTATTTGATATCTTGAAGAAGCTTCTCATAAGGAAAAAACAAAGGTCTAGCAGATTGTTGAGCATTCTTCGGTATTGAGGTGGGCTAGGTTTACCCCTCGATATATTGAGCTACTTCATAGTATATTTATGATATTGTGATTAATTGGGATGTGTTTTAGGTTTTGGTTGATTAATTGTTAGACTTGAGGTTAGTTGGGCCTTTTAGGGTATTTTGATATCATAAGCTTGAATCATTTAGCATGTTCCTTGTGCTTTAGATGAATTGGACTTCATCACTCAAGATTAGAATGAGTATGATTTGGACTTCCTTACTTTAGCTTCTATATTATCTCTTTCTATTAAGAGTGAGGAATTCACCTTATTTTGTGTTGCTTCTGGTATTGGTATAGGTTTTGTAATGATGCAAAAGGGTCGTTTTATTACTTGTGTTTCTAGAAATCTTAAGATGCATGAGCGCAACTACCCCACTCATGATTTGGAGTTGGCGGTAGTAGTTTTCACGCTTAAGATTTAGAGCATTATTTGTATGGTGTACATTGTGAGATTTTCATCAATCATCGTAGTCTTCAACATTTTATGACCTATAGAGAGCTTAATGCTCGATAGCATAGATGGATGAAGTTTCTTAAGGACTATGATATTTCCATCTTGTACCATCTGGGCTAGGCAAATGTGGTAGCAGATGCCTTGAGTTACATGGCAATGAGTATGGGGAGTTTGGCTTGTATTTAAGTTTCTCAGAGGTCGTTAGCATAGGACATTCAGTCCTTAGCTAACCTAATGGTTTGCCTTGATATTTTAGAGCCTAGAAGGGTTTTGGCTAGTATAGGGTGAGGTCCTTACTATTTGAGAAGATTCGAGATCGTTAGTTTAAGGATAACAAGCTTTACTTCCTTCATGATCAGGTATTGAGTGGTGAGTCCAAGAGGTACACTATCAATTTTGAGGGTATTTTGAGGTTTGATGGACATATTTATGTTCCTCAGCTTGATGACTTGATTTATTTGATTTTGTATAAGTCTCACAGCTCTAGATATTCTATTTTCCCCAGCACAACCAAGATGTAAAGAGATTTGAGACATCATTATTGATGGAGTGGTATGAAGAGAGATATGGCAAGCTTCATAGCTTGTTTCCTTTATTTTCAGTAGATAATGGTCGAGCATCAGCGACTTGGTGAATTGAGTTAGAGGTTACCCATTCTCATGTGGAAATAGGAATGGATTACCATGGATTTTATTAGTGGTTTTCCTCATTCTTCCCATGGTTCTGATGGTATATGGGTTATTGTGGATCATTTGACCAAGTCAGTGCACTTCATTTTGATTTAGTTGATTTTTAGTGTTGAGAGATTATCCCATATCTATAATCGAGAGAAAGTCCATTTGCATGGGGTGCGTATTTTTATTATTTCTGGTTGTGGTTCTATGTTTACTTTGAGGTTTTGGATAGAATTTCTAGAGGAGTTGGGTACTTAGGTGGATTTGAGTATAACCTTTTATCCACAGATCGATGGTCAATACGAGTGGACTATTTAGATTTTTGAGGATATTTTTTGATCCTGCGTTAAGGATTTAGAGGCTAGTAGGAGTAACATTTATCCTTGACAGAGTTTACATATAATAACAACTATTATTTGAGTATCGAGATGGTGCCTTTTAAGGATTTGTATAGTATGAGATATCACTCTCTGGTTGGATGGTTCGAGACTTCTGAGGTTAGGCTCGGTGGTACAAATATGGTTTAGGAGTCTTTAGATAGAGTCAAGTTGATTCAAGATAGGTTGAGAGCGGCTTAGAGTAGGCAAAAGTCCTATGTAGATCATAGGTTTCGTGGCTTGATATTTTGAGTTGGCGATCATGTATTCCTCTGTGTGTCACCCATGAAGGGTGTGATGAGGTTTGAGAGAAAGAGTAAGCTCATTCTAAGATATATTGGACCTTTTGAGATTCTTTGTATAATTGGTGAAGTAGCTTATGAGTTAGTTCTATCTCTAGATTTTGCTATTGTTCATTCGGTTTACCATGTCTCTATGTTACGGCAATATATTCCTAATCCTTCTTATGTCCTTAGATGGGACTCAATCCAATTGGATGAGTGTTTGACCTTCGTACATGAGCCGCTGCTTATTTTGGCTAGTGATGTGAGACTGTTGCACACTAGGGATACTTCTGTAGTTAAGGTTCAGTGGAGATACTTACCAGTGGAGGAGGCCACTTAGGAGATCGACTGCAATATGCAGTCCCAATATCATCACTTGTTCGAGACTTCAGGTATTTTCTAATCTTTAACTTTTGGAGACAAAAGTTCCTTTAGTAGTGGATATGAATGACCATTCAGGTCATTTTCTATATGACCATTTATTTTTATCGTTAGAGCTTTTCAATAGTTTCCTCAAGTCATTTATGAATTGCTGGAGCTGACAGTTCAATTACCATTAGTTCGTTTGGTTTTTAGAGTCAATTTCTTATTTTGAAGTCTTTGTTGGTTCCAAATGGCTACTAGTAAAAAACTCCAGTAAAATGATCTTGAATACAAATTCTGACTACACCAGAAGCTCTAGGATATCAATTTTAGCCTAGTTAGACCTTTGGTTCGATCCCTGATGTACTCGAGCTCATTTTGACCTATTGGTCAAAAAGTTGGAAAATTAGAATTATGGGTGTAGGGCCCACATTTGAAAAAATGGCCTCAAATTAAAAATCTGACTTCTCCATTGCATTCAAAATGTCAAATTTAATGTGGTACATAGTTCATTTGCGTATATCGGATTCCATATAAATCCTGATGCATTGGCGGAAACTTAGAATTTTTTCAAGTTTCAGCTGTCAATTGTGCTAATAGAAAGTACTGCAGTCGCACATGGGAGGATGGCAATCGCTATACCAGCTTCTGCACCTAAGTAGATTGATTACATACCCTATTGTGCGAAATCCATACCTGATTACTTGGAATAGATATAAAGTGACCCTTAGGCCGTGTTTTAGACATTTTCCAATGAAAGTAAAGAACCCAAAAAGAGTGTAATAACTTAGAATTGAGTCTTGGGGGTGACTTGGGTTCTTGATTAACATATAGTTTCGTGAATATCTTCAAATTTAAGGTAAGAATCCTTCAAATAAATGCTTGAATTTTTTACCAAAGACCCAAATCCTTTAGGGCTTGATTTTAGTCTAAACTTAGCTTGGTTTTCACCCATTTTAAGGGTTTTGATTCCATGAGCTTTATATCATGTTGTATTAGTCTCCAAAATGTGTTTTTCCATGAGTGAGACCCATATTTGGCATGATTTTTGGACCCAAAGCACAATGGTGCAATATGGGTATTGTTTTCTCATTTTGATGAGTAGTATGTATTTTTTATAGCTTGGCATCTTGAGGAAGCTTATTGGAAGGAAAAAGCAAAGGTTTAGCGGATTGTTGATCATTCTTCGGAGTTGAGGTAGGCTAGGTTTAACCCTTGTTCGATTGAGATACTTCATAGTATATTTATAATATTATGTTAGATTGGGATAGGTTTTAGGTGTTGGTTGATGAATTGTAATACTTGGGGTTAGTTGGGCCGTTTAAGCTATGTTGACATCGTAAGCTTGAATTATTTAGCATGTTTTCGTGTGCTTTAGATGAATTGTACTTCATCACTCATGATTAAAATGAGTATGATTTAAGTCACTCAAATTAGGCATAAAGGACCTACTTACTCATGTTTTAGGAAATATTCCTATCTTAGGGTTAATCAAGGCTTGTTCAATATCTAAGGGTGGTATTAGATACCTTAACCCTAGTTTGGGTAGCAATTTTCCTAAGTTGGAATTCAAAGATTAGAGTGGACTCTTAACCCACCTTAGGCCATGACTCATGTTAGCTTTGGTGAATCTTTATGCCTACTAGACTGTTGAAAAGAGGTATTGAAGTTATGGTGAAAAATCTTAGTGCTTTATGATATTTTTGGTATATGTGAATAATGATTACATGATTTTTTATGCTATTAATGATGTAATTGTTATGATGGTTATGATATTTATGATCGGTTCAATTCTAAGTCTTGATGATATTTATGATTGGTTCAATTTTGAGTCTTAATAATACTTATGACTGGTTTAATTCAAAGTCTTCATGATATTTATGACCGGTTCAATTTTTAGTCTTGATGATATTTATGACCAGTTCAATTCTAAGTCTTGATGATAATTATGGCTGATTCAATTTTGAGTCTTGATGATATTTATAACTTGTTCAATTATGAGTCTTGATGATATTTATGACCATTTTGATTTCGAGTCTTTATTATATTTATTCCCAGTTCGATTTTGGCTGATGATCAAAATACTCCATGATGAAATATGGTATTAAAAATAATGTTTGTTAATATTATGATGGCTAATGATAGAGGATGCCTAGTTGATAAAAAGGTGATTAGTGTATGCGTGGTGGCTAGTTGTTGAATAATGCTAGTGATTAGAGGAAATTAATGAATAACTAGTGGATTATGGAATATTGTTGGTAAATAGCTAAGTGATGGTATAATGTCGAATGGTGATGATTTATGAGATGATGGAATTGTGGTGATGGTTAGTGTGAATGATGCATGCATAAATTATTCTCTTTGTTTATTCTCTCCAGTTGTATTAGATGATGTGATGAGTTCTTTACTTTTGTATCAATTGACGTATGGGAGCTAATTTTTTAATTATGTATGCTCATGTTTGAGCTCTTTACATTTTGTCATTGCTATTATTTTGGTTTATTTGCTAATTATGTACAGTGATGATGGAGATGATTCTGGTTTATTTTTGTACATTGACTTAGTTATGATTATCTTGTATTATATCATTGATATATCATGATTTAGCTCAGTCAGTCGATGATGCCTACTGAGTACCTGCTATTTTGGTACTCATACTATACTTTTGTACCTTTTGGTGCAGATCCGAGTACTAGCGATCATTGTTGAGTGTTGTTCGTGCAAAGTTGATCATTTTTAGATAGGGTGAGCTCTTGGAGTTCTAAGTCACCCATTTCCTTCTATCTTATTATTATTCATTCTTGGGTTGTATTATTGACATTAGATGTTCTTGTACTTGCTTTACCAGGTCATGGGATTTTTATTTATGTGTTGACTTATTTATCTATTTAGAACACTATGGTTGCTTGTAAATTGTTTTCATGAATTTGGCCTATAATGGGCATTCCTACTGAATTAACCCATTGCATTAGCTCTGGGTTATGGTATTGGCTTACATATTAGGGAGACTTAGTAGGTGCTATCATGACTCGTAAATTGGGTCATGATAAATTGGTATTAGAGCCTATGTTTCACTGATATTGTTGGTACAAGAGCAAGTGTCTAGTAGAGTCATGTGGATCAAAACATTAATATCCATTTCCTATTTTTGGGAGGTTATACGACATTATTAGGAGTTCTTCACTTCTTTTATTAATATCATGATAAGAGTTTGAGTTGGTTTGTAGAAGTATTCCCTTTACTTTACATTATTGCAGATGGCTAAGTCACGTGCTACTGCTATATGAGATGAGGGTCTTAAGAATGAGCCTAGGGATGTTTCTCCTATTTGTGGATGACTTAGAGATTGTGGATAGCCTTATGATGTGTCCCCAAATAGGGGATAGGATAGGCCGCCTTCCCCAGACCCTATTCCTGCATTTGATGGTGCACAATCTACTAATCAGTGTGGTACTGATGTGGAGGCACAACTTGTAGATATGGCTCCCAGAGTTGAGGTTCCTTCTACACCAGTAGTTTCTCAGCTGGTAGTTGCTCAGACAGTGGTTGCTCAGCCTACCATGTCTTCTGAAGAGAAGAAGATATTAGGTAGATTTTTTAGGTTGGTACCTCTCATATTCTCTGGTGCTCCAGGTGAGAATGCATATGATTTTTTGACTGCTTATGAGAATAGGATTTGTGGTTTGGTACTTTTTGAGACTTGTGGTATGGATTACACCACATTTCAGTTGGACTTATTTGCTTGTCATTAGTGGAGTGGTTATGTGGATTCTAGGCCAAGTGGATCATCTTCCTTGACTTGGGCTTAGTTCTATGAGATGTTCTTGGATAAGTATATGCCTTACAAACTTAGATATCATTCGAGGGATCAGTTTTGTGCATTGGAGCAGGGCTTCATGATAGTTCAAAGTATGAGGCTTATTTTCATGAGTTTGCTAGGCATGTGACTTCTATTTCAGATACTGAGTATGAGAGAGTTTATTGCTTTGTTAGAGAGTTGAGACTCCCTATTTGTATGTTTACTCAGAGTATGGTTGTTGTGGGTAACTCATTTTGCTGAGGTTTCAAATCATGCTCAAGTGATGGAAGAGATACATCATGAGTCCTTAGGAGGTAATGATAAGAGGGCTAGATATCAAGGAAGTTTCAGTGAGAGCCCTAGTAGTTCCTGTTTTAAAGGTAGTAGTTCTCATGGTGGATATTCTCTGCATCCATCCTATTAGCCTCCTAGTCAGCCCAGTCGACCAATTTAGGTAGCTCTTTAGATTACTGACGGAGGTCAGTCTAGTGTTAATAATCATCCTAGTCAGGGCAGTGGTCAGTATTCTAGGGGATCATCCTCTGGTTATTCTAGTTGTGGTGTCTATTCTGGGTTAGTTGGATCTTTTGGATCTGGTTCAGCTCATAGGGTGTGTTATAGTTGCGGGTTTTTTGGTTATTTTCTGCATAAGTGCCTAGTTGTAGGGTGATTATTGTTTCAGCACAGGTTTCTTCTACTATTAGCGTAGTTCATCCCTCAGCTAGATGTGGTTCTCATAGTCGCAAGGGTAGTTTCCAGTGTACTCGATGAGGTTCTCAGGAAGGTAGGACGGGAGGTCAGTCATGTGCCTAACCAAGTCGCGGGCTTGGTCAGTTGTATACAGTACCTACTAGGCCTGAGGCTGAGACTTCGAATATTATTGTTACAGGTAAAATTTTAGTGTGTCTCTAGTTGTCAGATTTTTGCTAATCGTGCACCATAGTTTGGAGTTGTCCTTTGATTTATTATCTGTGTCATTACGCGTATCTACTCTTATGGGTGATCTTTAGTAATGAATTGGGTATTCAAATCATGTGTTGTGACAGTTAGTGATGTTGATACTTATGTTGATCTTATTATTCTGTATATGGTGGATTTTGATGTGATATTAGGCATGAACTGGTTATCCTACTATCATGCGGTCATGGATTATTTTTCCAAGATTATTACCTTAGACACGCCTGACGTACCCCAAGTCGTGTGGCAGGGAGAGGTTAGCTGTGAGCCAACAGGGATTATCTCTTATATATGTGCTAATAGACTTATTTTGAGGGGTTACTAGTCTTATCTATCTTATATTTGTGATACTGGTGTGGAGAGTCCATCGTTTGACTTTGTTCTTATTGTTTGTGCATTTCCTGATATGTTCCCTATTGACTTGCCTAGTATTCCCCCTGTTTGTTAGATTGAGTTTGCTATGGATCTCGAGCCTGGCACCAGACCTATTTCAATGGTACCTTACTATTTGGCTCTTGTTGAGCTTAAGAAGATGAATTCTCTACTTTAGGATCTTCTTGGTAAGATTTTATTAGACTGAATGCTCCCTTGAGGGATCCTATATTGTTTATAAAGAAGAATTATATTTCAATCCACATGTGTATCGACTATAGGTAGATGAATAAGGTGACAGTGAAGAACATTATCCTATCCCTTGTATTGATGATTTGTTTGACTAACTTCAGGGTGTATCCATGTTTTCCAAGATTTATTCGAGGTCTGGTTACCATTAATTGAGGATTCGGGTAGAGGATGTCCCGAAGACACTTTTAGGACCCATTATGGTTATAATAAGTTCTTAGTGATGTCTTTGGGTTGACTAATTTCCCAACTGTATTCATGGATTTGATGAATGGACTATTTAGACCTTATTTAGACTCTTTCGTGATTGTGTTCATTGATGATATCCTTGTGTATTCTAGGAGTAGTGAGGAGCATGCACAACATTTGAGGATCATGCTCTAATCTTTAATAGTTTATTTGATTTTTGCCAAGTTCTCCAATTATGAGTTTTGGCTTTAGTCAGTGACATTTCTTGGAAATGTGGTGTCTAAGGAAAGTATTATGGTAGACCCATCCAAGATTGAGTCTATTCATGATTGAGCTAAAACTGCATCTCCGATGGAGGTTCATATCTTCATTGGTTTGGTCGATAATTATAGATACTTCATTGAGGTTTTTCTACTATTTCAAACCCGATGACCACATTGACTCAGAAGAAGGGCTTTTTTCGATAGTCCATGAAGTGTGAGTCGAGCCTTCAAAAGGTTAAGTACTTTCTTAATTTAACCTCTATATTAGCTCTTCCTATTGAGAGTGAGGTATTCACCATGTTTTGTGTTGCTTCTGGTATTGGTCTAGGTTGTGTAATGATGCAAAAGGGTCATGTTATTACTTATGTTTCTAGAAAGCTTAAGATGCATGAGCGCAACTACCCCACTTATGATTTGGAGTTGGTGGCGATAGTTTTCACGCTTAAGATTTGAAGCATTATTTGTATGGTGTATATTGTGAGATTTTCATCAATCATCATAGTCTTCAATATTTTATGACCCATAGAGAGCTTAATGCTCGATAGCATAGATGGATGAAGTTGCTTAAGGACTATGATATTTCCATCTTGTATCATCTGGGCTAGAGAAATGTGGTAGCAGATGCCTTGAGTCACATAGCAATAAGTATGGGGAGTTTGGCTTGTATTTAGGTTTCTCAGAGGCCGTTAGAATAGGACATTCAGTCCTTAGCTAACCTAATGGTTCGCCTTAATATTTCAGAGCCTAGGAGGGTTTTGGCTAGTATAGAGGTGAGGTCCTCAAAATTTGAGTAGATTAGAGATCGTTAGTTTGAGGATAACAAGCTTTACTTTTTTCGTGATCAGGTATTGAGTGGTGAGTCCAAGAGTTACACTATCAATTTTGAGGGTATTTTGAGGTTTGATGGACATATTTGTATTCCTCATCTTGATGACTTGATTTAGTTGATTTTGCATAAGTCTCACAGCTCTAGATATTCCATTTACCCCAGCACAACCAAGATGTAGAGAGATTTGAGACATCACTATTGATGGAGTGGTATGAAGAGAGATGTGGCAAGCTTTGTAGCTCGTTACCTTTATTGTTAATAGGTAAAGGCCGAGCATCAGCGACCTAGTGAATTAACTTAGAGGTTAACCATTCTCGTGTGGAAATAGGAATGGATTTTATTAGTAGTTTGACTCCTTCTTCTCATGGTTCTAATGGTATATGGGTCATTATGGATCATTTGACCAAGTTAGCACACTTTATTTTGATTCAGTTAATTTTCAGTGTTGAGAGATTATCCCATATCTATAATAGTGAGAAAGTTTGTTTGCATAGGGTACATATTTCTATTATTTTCGATTGTGGTTCTGTGTTTACTTTGAGGTTTCGGATAGCATTTCTGGAGGAGTTGGGTACTCAGGTGGATTTGAGTATAACCTTTCATCCAAGGATTAATGGTCAGTTCTAGTGAACTATTTAGATTCTTGAGGACATGTTGTGATCCTGCGTTAAGGATTTGAAGGCCAGTGGGAGCAACACTTATCCTTGACAGAGTTTGCATATAATAACAACTATCATTTGAGTATCGAGATGGTGCCTTTTAAGTCTTTGTATGGTATGAGATATCGCTCTCTGGTTGGATGGTTTAAAACTTCTGAGGTTAGGCCTGGTGGTACAAATATAGTTTAGGAGTCTTTGGATAGAGTCAGGGGGATTCAAGATAGGTGGAGAGCCGCTTAGAGTAGGCAAAAGGCCTATGCATATCATAGGTTTCGTGCCTTGAGATTTTGAGTTGTCTACTGTGTATTCCTCTGTGTGTCACCCATGAAGGGTGTGATAAGGTTCGAGAGGAAAAGTAAGCTTAATTTGAGATATATTAGACCTTTTGATATACATTGCATAATTGGTGAAGTAGCTTATGAGTTAGTTCTATCTCCGGATTTTTCTATTGTTCATCTGGTTTTCTATGTCTCTATGTTGCGGTGATATATTCCTAATCATTCTCATGTTCTTAAATGGGACTCAGTCCAGTTGGATAAGCGTTTGACCTTCGTAGATGAGCCGGTGCTTATTTTGGCTAGTGATATGAAACTGTTGCACACTAGGGATATTTCTGTAGTTAAGGTTCAGTGGAGATACTTACCAATGGAGGAGGCCACTTGGGAGATCGACTGCGATATACGGGCCCAGTATCATCACTTGTTCGAGACTTCAGGTATTTTCTAATCTTTAACTTTTGGAGACAAAAGTTCCTTTAGTAGTGGATATTGTAATGACCATTCAGGTCATTTTCCATATTACCTTTTATTTTCACCGTTAGAGTTTTTCCATAGTTTCCTCAAGTCATTTATGACTTGCTGGAGTTGACACTTCAATTACCATTAGTTTATTTGGTTTTTAGAGTTAATTCCTTATTTTGAAGTCTTTGCTGGTTCCAAATAGCTACTGGTAAAAAAACTCTAGTAAAATGATCTTGAATACAAATTCTGACTACACCAGCAGCTCTAGGATATCAATTTTAGCCTAGTTAGACCTTTGGTTCGATCCCAGATGTATCCGAGCTCATTTCGACCTATTTGTCAAAAAGTTAGAAAATTAGAATTATGGGTGTAGGGTCCACATTTGAAAAAATGGCCTCAAATTGAAAATCTGATTTCTCCATTGCGTTCGAAATGTCAAATTTAGTGTGGTACATAGTTCATTTGTGTATATCGGATTCCAAATAAATCCTGATGCATTGGTGGAAACTTAGAATTTTTCCAAGTTTCAGTTGTCAGCTGTGCTGATAGAAAGTACTGCATTCGCACAAGGGAGGATGGTAATTACTATACCAGATTCTGCACCCAAGTAGATTGATTACACACCCTATTGTGCGATAGCCGTACATGATTACCTGGAATGGATATAAAATGACCCTTAGGCTGTGTTTTAGACATTTTCCAATAAAAGTCAAGAACCCGAATAGATTGTAATAACTTAAAATTGATATTTGGGGGTGACTTGGGATATTGATTAACATATATTTCCGTGAATATCTTCAAATTTAAGGTAAGAATCCTCCAAATTATTGCTTGAATTTTTTACCAAAGCCCTAAATCCTTTAGGGCTTGATTTTAGCCCAAACTTAGCTTGGTTTCCACCCATTTTAAAGGTTTTGATTCCTTGAGCTTGATATCATGTTGTATTAGTCTCCAAAATGTATTTTTCCATAAGTGGGACTCATATTTGGCATGATTTTTGGACCTAAAGCATAATGGTGCAATATAGGTATCTGTATTATCGTATTGATGAGTAGTATGTGTTTTTGATTGCTTGGCATCTTAAGGAAGCTTCTTGGAAGGAAAAAGCAAAGGTTTAACGGATTATTAAGCATTCTTCAGAGTTGAGGTAGGCTAGGTTTAACCCTTGTTCGATTGAGATACTTCATAGTATATTTATAATATTGTGTTAGACTGTGATAGGATTTAGGTGTTGATTGATAAATTGCAATACTTGGGGTTAGTTGGGCTGTTTAGGCTATTTTGACACCGTAAGCTTGAATTATTTAGCATGTTTCCTTGTGCTTTAGATGAATTGGACTTCATCACTCATGATTAGAATGAGTATGATTTGAGTCACTCAAATTAGGCATAAAGGACCTAGTTACTCGTGTTTTAGGGAAAATTCCTATCTTAGGGCTAATCAAGGCTTGTTCAACATCTAAGGGTGGTGTTATATACCTTAAGCCTAGTTTGGGTAGCAATTTTCCTAAGTTGGAATTCAAGAATTAGAGTGGACTCTTAACCTACCTTAGGCTATGACTCATGTTAGCTTTGGTGAATATTTATGCCTACTAGACTGTTGAAAAGGGGTATTGAAGTTATGGTGAAAAATCTTAGTGCTTTATGATATTTTTGGTATATGTGAATAATGATTACATTGTTATTTATGTTATTGATGATATTATTATGATGATGGTTATGATATTTATGACAGGTTGAATTCTTAGTCTTGATGATATTTATGATTGGTTTAATTTCGAGTCTTGATGATATTTATGACCAGTTTAATTTTGAGTCTTGATGATAATTATGAATGGTTCATTTTGAGACTTGATGATACTCATGACCGGTTTGATTCTATGTCTTGATTATATTTTTTCCTAGTTTGATTCTATATGAGGATTCAAATAATCCATGATGAAATATGGTATTTAAAATTTTGTTGGTTAATATTATGATGCCTAATGATAGAGGATGCCTAGTTGATAAAATGGTGATTAGTTTATTTATGGTAACTAGTTGTTGAATAATGCTAGTGATTAGAGAAATTAATTAATAACTAGTGTATTGTGAAATATTATTGGTAAATAGCTAAGTGATGGTATAATGTCGAATAGTGATGAATTATGAGATGATGGTTGCATTATGGTGACGGTTAGTGTAAATAATGCATGCGTAAATGATCTTTGTGTGTACTCTCTAGTAGTATGGGATGTTGTGATGAGTTTTTTACTTTTGCACCAATTAGCGTATGGGGGCCAATTTCATAATTATGGTTGCTCGTGTTTGATCTCTTTACATTATGTCATTGTTATTATTTTGGTTTATTTGATAATTTTGTACAGTGATGATAGAGATGATTCAGGTTTGTTTCTGTACCTTGACTTAGCTATGATTATCTTGCATTATATCATGATTTAGCTTAGTCAGTCGATGATGCCTATTGAGTACCCATTTTTTTGGTACTCATAATACACTTATGTACCTTTTTTTGTAGATCTGAGTACTAGCATTCTTTGTTGATCGTTGTTCATGCAGAGTTGATCTTTCGAAGATAGGGTGAGCTCTTGAAGCTCTAAGTCTCCCATTTCCTTCTGTGTTAGTGTTATTCAGTCTTTTGTATTGAGATATGTGTATTTACCATATTCTGAGTCTTTTGGGTTGTATTATTGATATTAGATGCTCTTTACCAGGTCATGGGATTGGTATTCATGTATTGACTTTTTTATCAATTTAGAATACTACGATTGTTTATAACTTGTGTTCATTGAATTTGACCTATGATGGGTATTCCCAACCGAATTAACCCATTGTATTAGCTCTGGGTTAGGGTATTGGCACTTTCTTATGGGACTTAGTAGGTGTCATCATGACTCATAAATTGAGTCACGACAACTAATCTTATGTGGTTACCTTTGTGAGCTGAGATACTTGAGTAGACTTGATTATCCTAGATATAGTTGATTTTAATGTTATTTTGGGTATGGATTGGTTAGCTCCTTATCATGCTATCTTGGACTATTATGTCAAGACTGTGACCTTAGTTATGCCAAGTGTTCTAAGGCTATCATGGACGTGTACGCTTAATTTTGGCCTGAAGAGTGTTATATCTTTCTACGTGCTTATCACATGGTAGAGTGAGGGTGTTTGTCTTATTTGTCTTATGTCCATGATACTAGTGTTTCCTTCCCACCTTCTATGGATCTATTTGGGTTGTTCATGAGATCATGAATTTCTTTCTTATGGATTTGACCGGTATGCTTCTTAATCATGATATTAATTTACTATTTATATTGAGCCAAATACCAAGCCCATTTCCATCCCTCTTTATAGGATGGATTTGGATGAGTTGAAGGAATCAATGGAACAATTGAAGGATTTATTGAGTAAGGGTTTCATTAGACCTAGTGTATCTCCTTGGGGTCCTCATATCTTGTTCGTGAATAAAAATGATGGCACTATGTGCATGTGTATTTATTATAGGTAGTTGAACAAAGATATAATTAAGAACAAGTATCCTCTTTCTTGAATTGATAACATTTTTGACCAACTTTAGGGTGCTTTGACATTTTTCAATTTTGATTTGAGATCCTGGTATCACCAGTTGAAGAATAAAGCTTTAGATGTTCCAAAGTTGGCTTTTTGGACTTGATACAATAAGTCTTTTGGGTTAACCAATGCTCTTGCAGTATTCTTACAATTTATGATTGGATATTTTGATTGTATCTTAACTCCTTCATAACTGTATTTGTAGATGATACCTTGGTTTATTCCAAGAGTAAGGTCGATCACGTGAAGTATAAGATTGTACTTCAGATGTTGCGTGATAAGAAGTTGTATGCTAAGTTTTCCAATTATATGTTTTGGTTGGATTCTATCTCTTTCTTGTGTCATGTGGTGATCAAAGATGATATTATGGTTGATCAGACCAAGATGTTAACCTTAACCTTTTTAGATGCTAGATCTTCTTTGATGGAGAAGATTTGGGCTCACCAGAAAAATGATGATAGTTTGGGAGTGATTTGAGATAAGGTGTTGAGAGGCGAGGCTAAGGCGGCATCTCTTGATTTTGAGGGTGTTTTAAGGATTCTAGGTGGATTTTGTGTGTCAAGAGTTAGTGGATGGAGGAGACGTATTGTTCTAGGTATTCTATCTACCCAAGGGTGACTAAGATCTATTGTGATTTGAAGCAGCTTTATTATTGAGGTGGTATGAGGAAGGGTGTAGAAGATTTTGTAGCTCGATGTTTGTGTTGTTATTAGGTGAAGGCCGAGCATCAAAGATTGGGTGTTTTGCTTTAGAGATTACCCATTCTTGAGTAGAAGTGGGGGAAGATACTATGGAGTTCATGAGTGGGTTACCTTGTAGTTCTTGTGGTTCTGACAACATTCAGTGCCGAGAGGTTGGCTCGCATCAATATTTGTGAAATAGTTCATATTCATGTGGTACCCATTTCTGTTATTTCAGATAAAGGTTCAATGTTCAATTCAAGCTTCTGAAGGACTTTACAAGAGGAGTTAGATGCTCAGGTTGACCTCAATGCAACTTTCCACCATATACCAATGGTCAATTAGAGTGGACAATTTAAATTTTGGAGGACATCCTCATTTGTTATGGACTTCGAGGGTCAGTAAGAACAATATTTGACCTTAGAGGAGTTTTCTTACAATAACAACTACATTTAAGTATTGAGATGGAACCTTTTGAGGCGTTGTATGGTAGGAGTTGTCAATCTCTTATTGGCTGGTTTGACAACAGATAGACATCGCGGGTACCGACTTTATTCTTGAGTCTTTGGATAGGGTTCAGTTAATTAAAGATAAGTTTTGGGCAGCCTAGAGTAGGCCATAGAGTTATGTAGGTTGTAGGCTTTATACCTTGAAGTTTAGGATCGATGATCAAGCCTTTCTTCATGTATTGCCCATGAAGGGTGTGATGAGGTTCAAGATAAGGGGAAAGCTTATCCCTAAGTATATCGGGCCTTTTGAGATTCTTCAGATGATAAGGGAGGTTGCTTATGAGTTGGCTTACCACCAGACTTTTCAGCCATGCATCAAGTTTTTCATGTATCTGGGTTTTGATGCTATGTTCTAGATGAGTCTCACGTACTTCATTGGGACTTCATTCAGTTGGACGAGAGGTTGACCTTCGTAGAGTAACTAGTGTCCATTTTAGTAAAAGATGTTAGACGATTGAATTCTAGATATATTCCTATGGTTAAGGTTTAGTGGAGATAACATCCTATTAATGAGGCTACTTGGGAGCTCGAGTCCGACATACGTAGTAGTTATCCTTTGCTTTTTACCGTTTTAGGTATTTCCTTGCCTTTTTGTTCGAGGATGACCTAGAGTGTTAGTGGTGGATGCTGTAATAACTTGATTTGTGAAATCTTGTTTTTTATATGTTTTGACCATTTTTCCTTCCTCGTAGTTGCTACATATTGATTTTAGGGTGTGGGGATAGTTGGCAGAGTTTCTGATGCAATTGGGAATGCTTTGGGTAAGTTTATGATTTTTAGAGGCTTTAAAAGTCGTATAGTTGACTATGGTCAACATTTGATGTTTTGAGTCTTGAATGATGATTTGGACAATTTCATTAGATCCAGAATGTCGAATTTGGGCTAGTAGTAGGGTTCAGAATCTTTATTTTGTATTTTGACCCTTCATTTGAAAATTTTACTAAAAGGAGTCTTGGGGCTTAATTTACTTAATATAGTCTTTTTTTAAATATCTGACGGTATCGTTGAGTCCTAAATGTCAAAAATAGTCTAGTAGCATATATAGTTTACTTCTATCGGGTTTCAAAAGAATCCCAAGACTTCGTTTGGAGATATTGGAAAACATGAAAATCAAACTTTTTACTGGTATCTGGTGGAAAGGGAATCATTCTTGGCGAATGCGGCCCCCAAGTTGTGAAAGAATATAAGTAATAAATCATTCATCACAATCGCAATAGTGTTGGCCGCGATCATGAAGAGTAGTCAAATCGGGTTGAGTGATTTCCCTTCTTCGAGAATGCAATAGGGCTAAAGAGAACGCGATGGTCTGGGTTGTGGACCTTTACAAATGTAAAGTCCAATTAATTGGCCAGTCCACATTGACCCTCGTGATTGTGAGGTGGGGTTCGCAATAGCGAGGTACTGTTCACAAAATAATATATAATCCTCAATTTTGTAAATTTACGCAATTTTTGGGCTTCCAAGCTTCGAGAAAGGCATTAAGGGTTTCTTTATCCTGGTTCATGCAGATAACCGCTAAACTGATATCCTTATTATTTCTCATTGATTACATCTTCGAAAACACCCTTTAGTCATGATTTTTAAATGGGATTTTGAGGATTTTACTGGTAAAGCTTAGAAATGATTTTTCTTTAATTTGGACCTCGTTTTAACTCCATTTTTGCGTGCATTTTAAATCACGAATTCCTTTATCCTTGGGAATATAATTCTTACAAAAAATCAAACTTTACTCATTTCATTTTCAAACTCATTTATTGAACTCGTTTTGGTCTCGACTCAAATATGGGCAATATGAATATTATCTAATTTCATTTAATGAGTAGATTCTACACTTGAATATTGTAGTTGATTTTGAGGTTGTTTGAAAGGGGAAAGCCCCGTGTTGAATCACTTTTGTCTTTGTCTTTGTTGTTTTGAGGTATATTATGACTTAACATCTTTCAGATTGAGTTTGGTAGTTAATAATTAAGTAAAACATGCTATGGGTTGAGGAAAATAACTATGAGATTTATATTTTGAGATTATTATTACTGTTATGTGCGCTAGTGGGGGCTTATATTGTGGTGTTGTTGACTTCTGATATCTATATTAGAAATATTAGCGGAGACGGATTGAGCTATTTTTATGGAACTTTTATGGTTGCAGGTGACACGCTCATAGTTTTTGTTACTTGTATTATTTTTTATATTTTGCTCGGTCGGCCTATGATAGCTGCTAAGTACAAGTGGACCATATTCATTCTTATTGTGCCCTTTCAATGCGGATCCTAGCATGAATACCACTCACAGAGGCCAATTCATACAGTGGAGTTGGTGATATCTCGAGCTGCTGGACCGTTCTAGGCTTTTAAGAGTTGACTCTAGACCTCCTCAATCTATTAGTTTTCTTTACTTCTATTTCAGAGATAGATTGTGCATTTCAATTTTGATATTATATTAGATGCTCTTAGACTTGTGACATCAGTTTTTAGGATGATATATTTGTTCAAACTTCTAGATTTTTATATGACATGAGTTTGTTCTAAAGGTCTTGCTTTGTTTATTGACTTACTTATCAAGGTTGAGCCACGATAAATTCCATCATGACACCATTTTTGAGTCATGATAGGAAGTTGTTTGCCTTTCATAACATTCGGAAGGAATTTACCATCTTTGTTGGAATAGCGTTGCTTCTTAAAAGCTTGTGCTCATACACAAAGTTCTTTTGTTGAAAACTCTGTAAGACTTGGTTGTTGAAGAGTAGCGTAAAAACTCTGCTTCATCAATCTTGGAATCAAATTTTCTTAATTCTTTCTTCCCATTATTTAGCATAAAGAATTTGCTTCCAAATGGTCTGAAGTAGTCTAACTTAGGCTTTCTATTGAATAACATCTCATATGGAGTCTTATTCAGAAGTGATCCAATCAAACACCTGTTAGTCACATAACAAGCAGTGTTTACTGCTTCATCCCAGAAACTCTTTGGAAGACCACTATCAATTAGCATTGTCCTACCAATCTCTGTGAGTGTTCTATTTTTCCTTTCAACAACTCCATTTTATTGTGGAGTTCTAGGAGTAGATAAGTTGTGATTTATTCCATGCTCAGCACAGAAATCATCAACTAGAGAATTTTTAAACTCAATTCCATGATCACACCTAAATTCAACAATTTTGCAATTTAGCTTCACTTAGATTTTCTTGGCAAATGCCACAAGAACCCTATATGTTTCATCTTTGGTTCTCATAAACATTGTCCACGTGAACTTAGAGTATTCATCTACAATTATCGGCACATATTTCTTCCCTCCTCGACTTTAGACTTTAATAGGTCCATATAAATCCATGTGAAGTATTTCAAGAGGTCTGGAAATACTTACTTGCTTCTTCAATTGGATGAAAGATCTGGTCTGTTTTCCTTGAACACAAGCATCACAAACTTTATTTTTGGGAAATTTCAGCTTTGGCAAACAACGGACCAGGTCTCTTGAAATTAACTCGTTTAGGAAAGAGGAACTTACATGCCCCAGTTTTCTGTGCCATGAATGAGCATCTTCACTTTGAGATTTTAAACAAGTTAATTCCCCATCATCCACAGACTCCGGATTAGCTACATACATGGTTTTGATCCTATTATCTTTGAGAATAATTTTTCCAGATTTCATGCTCGATACTGTACATCCATCAGATGAGAATTTTACCTCATTTCCCTTTTCACAAATTTGAGATACACTTAGAAGACTTTATTTAAGGCCATTCACATAATACACATCTTATATTGTATGATGACGTGATTTTCCAATCTTTCCAACACCTTTTATATATCCATTTTCTCCATTTCCAAAAGACACACTTACTCCTTGAAGTGTTTTGAGAGAGAGGAAGCAATCAACCCTTCTAGTCATGTGTCTTGAACAACCACTGTCCATAAATCAAGTTTGGGTGAAATCCCCTTTTTCTGTCCCATTTTCTTCTTTATCTTCAGTAGTTGCCATTAGAGAGCACCTCCAGGACACCTGCAACCTTCTTTGTAGTACTCTGTGAGTCTGAATACCACTCAAGATTCCCTTGAGCAATGCAGTTCAACAACATATATAGCTCATCAAACGTTAGCTCCAAAGCTTGACCACCTATAGCTGAATCTAGCAAAATTTTGTGTTATGGTCAAGTTCCTCGAGCTAATACCTCATTGAACTGTTGATAGTGTGGAAAGTCCTGAAGAAGATCTTTGAACTACTCCTAAACATGATATAAATTTTCATCTGGATTTTGCTTGAAGTACACAATCTCACTGCGAAGTCTCGCAGTCTTACCAAATGGGAAAAATCAGATGAGGAACTTGCAGTCTAATTCATCCTATGTTGTGATTGAATTTGCCGGCTCAGCATTCAACTACTTTTTGTCTTCCCCAAGAAATGAGAAGGGAAATAGTGATATCCTTACATAATCAGTTAACACACTAATAGGGATAAATGTGTCACTAATCTCAGAAAAGTTCCGCAAATAGACTTGTGGATCTTCATGTGAAATCCCAGCAAACTATCCACTGCTGATCAGAATCTGCACCATATTCTATTTTAGCTCAAAATTACCTCTAGTAGATGGTTTCTGAAAAGGGGAGGTCAAATTTATCAGAAGTGGGATTGCCACTTCTTGAACTGTCATGCGGGTTGGTTGTTCTTCAGCCATGAGAACAGGATTGACTTGATCTTCTATTTGCGGAATACAGTGGAGAAGGATAGCTTCTCTCCATTGTTGATGAAAGCATTGCTCGGGTTAGGGGCTTGGTTCAACCAATTCCCGATCCCTTGCCAGCTTACTAGTTTATAAACCTGTTTCTTGCAAATACAAAACCAAGACCAAGTGTAAAGCACCAAAAAATCTAAAGAGAAACTAAAAATAAAACAGTTACCAAATTACAAGTCCCCGGCAACGCGCCAAAAACATGTTGCGCACACGCAAGTGTACGCGGCCTCACAAGTAGTAAAGTGGCCTTTTTACAAGCCAAGTATCTATCCCACAGGGACTAGTGTTAAGCAACTATCAAATTCCAGTTCCACTATTTAGATTAACTTAGAGCAAGCGTAACTAAAAGAGTTTTGGAATTGATAAACTAAAAGTAAAGTAAACAGTACATAAAGTAAAGACTTGAGACAATCAATGGAAGAAAGACCAAGGTTAAGGAACTTCTAATAATCATACTAGGCTATTGAACTTCATTTATTAGATTGCTTATCTTGGTTGTTGATTCGTAGGGTTTATCGCATGACCATGGTCTCCCGACCTCTAATCGTTTACCTAACTTAGACATTACAACTACATCATAGAGTGGAGATATAATAATCCAATTAGATGCAAGAAGCTATCATTCTACATGTGAACCAAGCAAGGCTTCTAGGTATATCTCTATTCTAGATGCTAATTCAAATTTCTTATTTTATAAAAGAATAAGAACCTTACTTTGTTTATCCCCATGTTTTATCTTCCTATTCCCCCTCCCGAGATCACAAGGTTGACAATATATGTATTCTAAGGTTAACTACTCCTTAAAATATTTCAAACAAATATGAACAAACAACCAAATATTATAAGCAAATCAAACAAAATCAATTCAAAATGATAGTAGTCATGTTCTTGGCTTTAACCTTGGAAAGGGGGCGTTTAGCCACTAATTGACATAATCATGTTCCGAATACTTGAATACATAATAAAATTTATTAACATGATAAAGTTAAATATTAAAAACCCTAAATAAATTTTTTATCAGCCCCTCACAATGCTCCAAGACGTCCAGATATGATTAGAATAAGTTACAAAGTATTCTATTTATAGTTGAGGACTTAAGCCGTATATGGGGAGAGGTTTGCGGCTCATTGGATATTGCGTGGGAATAGTGGAGAATTGTGGAGGATATATAGTGGAAAAAGGGGTCTGGGGAATTGAAAATTGTGTGGAAAGAGCTCCACGATGCGACCAATTCTCATAGGCTCACTGGCTTAATGGAATGTGCCTCTTGCCACCTAATTTCGTCTAAGTGTTTCTCCTTCCATCCCTTGCCTTTTGGTATTGTTTCCACTCAATTTAAAGCCTGTATTTCATCAATATATCACCATAATCAACTCACGAAGAATCCTACATAATCACACACCAAATATTAGAGCTCAAAAAAATACAAAATTTATAATGATTAACTAAAAATACAAGCTAAGACTAGGCTTGTCCACGTTGATCTTTAACTTATTATATTGACTCTTGGTGTGTTCCAATTAAAATTAGAACATTATAAGAAATTTTATACACTCATAAACACACTCAAACCATTAGGAACTCAATAAACCCACTAGAATCTATCGAAAACAACTAGAACAACACCTAGCTCAAGCTAGTAAACTAGTTTTCTCGTCTAGACTCTAAGTGATCAATTTAAACCCAAACTTGTTTGAAAACGCCTTTAAACATTGTAATCACATACTTGAACACTTAAATATTTATTTATATCACCATCAACACATAAATCACACGAGAAGTCCTCAAAACAAAGCTAAATAAGCTAGGAAAGCAACACTAAAGTGCATAAATATACCCAACATCACCTTTACCTGCTGACAACACAAACATTGAGCTACAAAGTTTGGTACATCCTTATTCATACCACTCCACCAGTAGTGTTGCCTCAAATCTCTATACATCTTAGCTTTCCTAGGGTGAATTGAATATTAGAAGCTATGATCCTCCTACAATATCAACTGAATAAGGTCTCCAACCCTAGAAACACAAATACGACCATCAAACCTCAAAATACCCTCAAAATCACCTATCAGCAATCGACCACGAATGCCACTAAGCCTAGTATTCTCAATATGAAAAACCCAAATCTGCTCCATCAAGGTAGATCTAGCCTTAACACTGACAGAATCCTACTACGGTCTGAAATATCAAATCGAACCATCAAGTTGGCTAAGGACCAAATCTCCCAAGATAATGGCTACTCTAAAGCTAAAATGAAGGACACTACCCATACTTACTGTCTTTCAAATCAAAGAGTTCCCTACTACTTTTGCCTTGCTCGAATGATATAGAATAGAGATATCATAGTACATTAGCAACTCAATCCACCTGTGTTATCTTGAATTATGGTCCTGTTTTGTTATAATGTAATTAAGACTATGATGGTCACCATAGATCTCACAACAAACGCCATAAAAGTAATGCCTCCAAATCTTAACCGAAAAAACTAATGTCCCCAACTCCAAACCATGGGTGGTTTAGTCGCGCTTGTTCACCTTTACCTACCTTAACACATAAGTAATAACTTGACCCTGCTTCATCAAAACACAACCCAAAACAACACTGAAAGCATAAAAATAAATTGTAAAGCCCTAGCCCTCAATTGGCAAAGTCAAAATAGGAGCAAAAGTGAGAAAGTCGTTGAGCTTCCAAAATCTCAACTCACACTCATTGAACCACAAAAATGAAACTTCCTTTTGAGTCAATTTGGTCATAGGTTCTAAAAGAGTAGAAAATCTCTTAACAAATAGAACGTAGTAGCCTGCCAACCTAATAAAATTGCAAACCTCAATCGGAGATGTAGGTCTGTCCTAATCATAAGTAGCCTCAATATTTGATGGATCCGTTAAAATCCCAACCTTAGACACCATATGTTATAGGAATGTCACAGAATCTAACCAGAACTCATACTTTGAGAATTTAGCAAAAAGCCTATGATCTCTCTAAGTCTGGAGCATAATCCTTAAATTCTTCTCATGATACTCCCTACCCCTTAAATATCCAAGAATATAACTGTAACACCTTATACTTTGCATGCACTTGTTCTACTTATATGTAAATCGGTATAGCCTTGTGGTATAGGTAACAGATGATATTTTTGTATGCGAGTATTAATGGTGTAGACAGAATTCTAGACACTGCCCATAGTTTTAAGTGACGCGACTAAGTTAACATCGATACAACTATTAAACTCAGAATTATAAGCCGGTATTTGAATCAAAATTTTAAAGTGACCAAGTATATACAAGTTTTAAGTTAGATTAAGGAGATTAAGAACTGAAAATAGAGTATTTTATTGAGGTGCTTATTTGACTTAATTAAGCTAGTAGGTGGATCACTTACTTGAGCTATTTGGACCAAGTTAATGGGCTCAAGGCTATGGATCAGATTTGGGCCTATATTGATGTACTTATTTAGGCCCAAATTAAGTTAAAAGGAAGAAGATGGAGAAAAGGCCCAATACTCAAATCTGACAAGGCCCAATTTAATTGAGCCCAACTAAGAATTAAGTAAGTAGGTGCATCACCTACTTTGAAATTTTAAGCATCTTGAACCCTTAAGTAGTAGGTGCATCACCTACTTAGACCAATTTGACCAATTTTGAGGTCCAAAAATATAGCTAAAGAGATAGCAAAAATAGGGCCTTTATAAGGCCAAGTTGCTGGTCATTTCTCTCATTCTTAAGTCACAAAAAAGGTTATGCTTCATAAATTATCTCTACTTTCTTTAAAGCAACTAGGAGCAGCCCTATATTTCCTTTTAGGGTTCTTGGAGAAACCCCAACCTTTGCAGGCCAAGGTAAGTGAAAACACTTGAGGTTTAGCATAATTCTCCCTTATAAGATTAGGAAAACATGCCATTCATGCTTAATTTTATGTCCATGGTAGAATATAAAGTAAGCTAACTGCTCATTTTTTCTTTGTTATTAAGAGATCTCTTTTCTTCTTTGGTTTAAAGTGTGAAGAAAAGTGAAAGTTGAAGTTCTTAGGGAGTTCAAATTAAAGAATAAGTTGCAGAATTAAGGTAAGGTGACTGCTCCATTTTTTATCCTTGTATATGAATTTGAGATAGAATTATGGAGGTGTTGTTATTGAGAACTCAAGAGATGATGAGTTCAATAATCGATTACTACAGTAAAAGGGATTTGGGGCTGTTTTGTAGACTGTTTTATGTGTATATGTTGGGGGCTTCTAGGTTGATGTTGGGAAAGGTATGATTAGTTTGTATTGAAATATAGAAGAAAGGTATGGTGGTACACTATCAAGATAATTGGTGTACACGTTTATTACTCATTCTATTTGTATACCATTTTGGAGGGTGTAATGAGGTCAAAGTTATTTTGGGGGATCTTAAAAGAATCTGTATGTATATAGATATAATTGGATGAGAAAAGGGTTAAATTAACACCCTCAATTGGAAAATTAAGGGCTTACTACACGACTACTATTTTGGTGAAGTTAAGTAGCCCAAATGTATCGGTTGCTTGTTAATATTAGTTTAACATATATTTTATCGTAGATAAGTATTCTAAAGGGCAGGAAGCCAAGTTGGATTAGTATTAGAGTTGTACGACCAGGTTTGTAAGGCTACTCTATGTCGTATTCTTTGGCATGATATCCAACACTTTTGGTACAACGTAATCTTTTAAAGCTTTCCCATAGTAAATAGTACCTAATAGCAGCATATGGTCTCCTATCTAGCTAACAACCTTGTTCCCGCTCCCTAATGTGTTAAAATACCTCACCACATACTTATTATTGAGTCTGTATTTTTACATTCACTAGAAAGTCTCAAGAGTTCTCCATTAACTCAAATAAGACCCATATGTTATTTTCAGCTCCTAAAAATCTCATTCGTGTACAATCTGCCCCATACCTCTTTGACTTTGAATTAAGAGTTTATTCATATATCTCGTATTGGTCGATTATTGTTTCAAAGTACCATAATGTTAAGACAACCAAAGGAACAATCTCAAAGGCTAAATAAACTAAGTAACGCAATTTGTGTTAAAATGGGTGGCAGCTTAGGGGCATAAGCCTAGCATGGGACGATCTCGATACTTGTATATGTGGGTGGCAGCTCAGGGGTGTAAACATAGCATGGGATGATCTTAATATTTATTTATCGGTGGCAGCTCAGGGGCATAAGCCTATTATGGGTTGATCTCGATTTTTCTATTTACCACTGATCAGCTAGTCATTTGTGTCATATGGCTTACAAAGATTATGAAGTAAGAAAGGTAAAATGAAGAAAGGAATATAATTTCCCTTACCCTACAATTATATTTAAAGGTGGTCTACTAGCACTATTTATACACTTGTATTTGATTTCCATTGAGCCCCTATATCATGTGTGGTTACTTTTAGCCTTACATATTCAGTACATACTTTCATATTGACGCCCCTTATGGGGGAACCTGTATTTCATGTTGCAAGCACAGGTGCTTTAGCAAATACACCTTCTCAGTAGGAGCCCAGGATATCCAGTAGCTATTGGTGGGCTCCAGATTAATTCGGGACTTTCCTAGTCTGTTTTATATATTTTGGTATTGTACTGAAGTTAAGAGTATGGCGGGGGTTTGTCCCGAGCTTAGCTAAGTTTCTATGTATCTTTTAGAGGCTTTGTAGAGAAATGTAAAATTAAGTATGGTAATGTGTTGTCTCTTAAATATTATGGCCCCAACGACTAAGTCTTGCATATAATTTGGTGCTTGCCCGCGTGATGGTTCTCATTTATGCATTGTATCATATATGTTATAACCCTTGGTTATCATATTTACATACATGAGATGTATAGGGTTATAGGTTGGTTCTCTCGGGTATTACGGCTACGGGTACCTGTCCGCCCCAATGGGATTTGAGGCATGACAATAACCATTGAATACAATCATAAAAGAGTCTAAATAGCTCCTGAAATCACGGTTCATCACATGAATGAATGTGGATCGGGCACTAGTCAACCCAAAAGACTTCACTAGGAACTCATAGTGACTATACCGAGTCCTGAAGGTTTACTTAAGGATATCCCCTTTATGAATCCTTAATTGGTGGTAACCGTATCTCAAGTCAACCTTAGAAAACACTAAATCACCCTAAAGCTAGTCAAATAAATCATCAATTCAAGGCATAAGATACCTATTCTTCACAATTACCTTATTCAGATATCTATAGTCGGTACAAATATGCATAGAACCATCTTTTTTCTTCACAAACACGATAGGAGCACCCTAAGGCAATGCACTCGACCTAATGAAACCCTTACCAAAGTGATACTTAATCTAGGAATTTAGCTCTTTAAGCTCAACAAGAGCCATTTGATAAGGTGTCATAAAAATAGGTCGGGTTCTCGGCTCAAGATTAATAGCAAACTCATTATCATGCTCAGTAGGAAATCTAGGTAGGTCGGTACGCAAAACATCAAGAAACTCACAAATAATAGAAACAGAATCAAGTGAAGGATTCGCTATACTAATATTAAAAACATAGACAAGATAAGACTCACAACCCTACAACACCAATCTCTTAGTCCTAACATATGAAATATTCCCCATCAATGTGCAACTAAAAGAACTCTGCCACATAATCGAGGGTAAGACAAGCATTGTTAAGGTAACGATCTAGGCGAAGCAATCTAAGAATGCATGATAGGGGGATAACCAGTTCATGCCCAAAATTGCAACAAAATCTACTATATCTATCACAATAAAGTCATCTCGAGTATCAAACTCTCGAACGGTCATAACACATAATCTTTAAAACCCAATCTAATACTAAAGAATCACTCATGATAATGGATACATGCAATGACACGGATAAAGGTTCCTAAGACAACTCTAATCATGGTGCATAATAAGTAGAAACATGTAAATAAGTGGATCTTAGATCAAATAAATCAATAGATAGCAGAGGTATACTAAATTATACCTATAATAATAGAATCCAAGGACTTTGCCTCAGGCCTATGAGGTACCGCATACAACTAACACTATCCACCTTCGAACTGTGTACCTGATCGACTACCTATCCTACCTAAATGAGAACCTCTTCTAGAACCCTAAGACCACTTGTACGACCTTGAAAACCACCCCTCTCTGGCGGCAGCACTGATTTGATCAGCAGAACACTCTGTGCTGCAAGGCTGAATTATCCCACTCACAACCCCGGGCCTTGTCGTAATGGGCATCTCAAGTCTAACTAGAACCGGGGACCGCCTCCTGTTACCCAACCCAACCACCTATATCCAGCCTTAGATGGGCTAAATTTTGAACATATAACAAGATAGCATTATTGTTCTCATTAAGACTCTAGGATAGGTTCACAACCGTGACCAACCCAATCGAGTCCACCCATACCAAACCAATAATCCAACCATACCAAACCAAACCATAGGCCATAAACCAAAGAGAATACCAGAACATAATGTGAAAAATCAATCCTAAAATGTAATAGGATGGAACAACCAACTATATCGTCCAATGATGTCAGCCACCGGCTTATCCAATGCCAAGGCCAACACCAATATCGATCCCGCCCATACCAACACCAGAAGTACAACAAATCCTCTATCTAAAAGAGTAAACAAATTTAGTTAGTACATGCCCCCAACCATGGACAAAACCAATATCCAAAATAAAGGAAAAATGTCTATAGAAATCCATAACATGAAATGATGCCCACCGAAAAGATGGAAGCTTACCACTTCAGTCCAAATACTGATACCAAATTCGCGTGCTAAACAGGAGAAGTGGAATGGCTAGTTCCTGCATAGCGTGGGTATACAGCCTCCAGTATACGGGGTTAGTGAGTGACCGCTAGTATGAATCTTAAGATAAGGATAAAATAATGTCAGTCATAAAACCAAGTAAAACCATCCATAATGCATACAACCATCCATATATAAGTGCTGGGAAAGGGAACCGAGTGTAGCATGCATTTAAACCTCTACCTGGGCTGTGTAGCTTTGTCATCCTAACCACCCACGGGCCATATAGGTTCAGCTCCCCCAGCTGCAAAGGCCCTAGTGCTTATAACCGCATGACCATGGAATATCATATGGGATGACTAGTACATCCCCCAACATAAAATATGACACACGCACATGGTCATCGAGGACCTTTTATATCGACAAATATGAGTTTTCAGTTTTGGTCCCCCAAGGACTGCCACCTTCTACGGCTTAGCTACACGCCCCTCCATTAGTGCCCAATTAAAATTATGTCCAAACAATACATTTACCATTTATTAAAGAAGGCCAATATTAGTGGTATCTTCATACCACCCCATTATTTGCAAGTAATATCCATAGCCAAACTATTTAGGTTAAAGGAACCTTAGGTGCCCTTCTAATTAAAATATTAAATCCTCTTAGGAGACTTCCATGTCCTCCACAAGCATAACCATTTATCCTTTAGCCTTTCCAAACCATTTAAACTATGTGTAAATCCTTTACCAAGTTTAAAACATACAAGAGTTCCATTAAAAGAAGTTGATACAATGAACATATCTCTATAGGCATTTTATCAAACACCTTGGGGCATAATATAACCAAAACCAATTTCAAAGACTCTTAAACCATTATCATGTAATCCAATTATCCAAAACCACCATTAATACATATAAAAGAATAATTAAAAACCATAGGAAGCCATAACCAAGCATTTAATATCAAAACCCCAAAATAATAGTTGAAAACTATAATCATGAATAATAATAAAACCATGAAATCAATCATATAAACCATGCTTTTAGTGAAATTACAATGAAGAAAGTGAATCATGCCTTATACCGAAGAAGTGATGGAAGGAAATCACCAAAGCAAGCCCCAAAATAAAACCCTAGCCCTCTTGCCCCAAAAACTCTTGAGAGAATTATGGAGTGTTTTGGAATAGTTTCTAAGTGTTAATGAATAGAATAATAGAGTAAATAGCCTCCAGAAAGTATTAGAAGTCGCGGGTCCTAGTTAGAGTAAGTAGGGAAATTTCCAGAATACCCCCACTTAAATCCCTAAAAAAACCATCAAAGGGATACTACTGGCCTATACGAATCGTACCCTTCTATACTATTGGTACCCACCACTCGTATCCAAGATTAACCCTTAGATCAAACACTGTCCAGTATACGACTCATCCGACCAAGTTGTAACCGCAGTATATGATCCATACCAATGACCTGTATCCCTAGTAAAATGAAAAACCAGGAGGATCAAACACCGCCCACCATACAATTCCGTGATATGACTCATACCAATCCCTACACTCATACCCCTAAGTCATACCTATTCCAGTGACCAAAACCATACCACCAACTAACACTAGTCAGCATACCCCTAAGTCATACCTATTCCAATGACCAAAACCATACCACCAACTAACACTAGTCAGCATATGACAGAGTCGTATTGGGTCTGGAGAATGGATTTCCAAGAAATTTTCTAAGGGTCAAATCCCAGGATGTTTTAGTCTCCCCTACTAGGAACATCCATACCCGAATGACGAATAAGGTTGGGGTAACCATATACAGAGTCATTTGCATTATCAAACATCCCTTCAACATAGTTTGAAAACAAAGAGGCAAAGATGTTAATCTTTCCTTTGACAAACTCAGAAAACAAAGATGTGTTCAAGACACATACCTTCTGCAGCTTCACAATCTCTTAAAGATACAACCGCGCATAATCTTTCATCAAAAAGATAGTCCGCACTGGCAAGAAATGTGCAGACTTGGTCATCCTATCCACGATGAACCAAATTGAATCATATTGAGTCTGATACCTAAGAAGACTGATAATGAAGTCCATATTAATCACTTCTCATTTCCATTTGGGCAAATCAATCTCTTGATACAACCCTTCTGGCCTCATAGGCTCAAACTTTACCTATTGGCACACCATACACTTGGCCATGAAATTAGCCACATCCTTTTTCATGCCATTCCACTAATAGATCTTCTTGATATCATTATCTATCTTAGTCGAGATGGGATGAACAACATAGCGCGATACATGCTCCTTATCCAAAACCTTTTATCGCGGCCCATTGACATTAGGAACACACAACCTCCCTTGGTATCATAAAGTACCATAACCACTGATCTTAAACACCACTACCTTTTCCCCCCCAACTTCACCCTTGATTCTTATCAAGACAGGATCCAACACTTGCTTCTCTTTAATATCTATACCAAAAGACGATCGAACCACTTCTTGTACCATCACACCACCATCCTTAGAGTCCAAGAGGCAAACTCCAAGATTAGCCAAGCGGTGAATATCCTTTACCAATTTCCACTTGCCTTTCTCCACATAAGCCAAACCCCCCATGGATAACCTGGTAAGAGCATCAGCAACCAAATTAGCCTTACCTAGGTGGTAGTCAAGACTCATATCATAATCCTTGAGAAGCTTGAGATAACTCTTCTACCTGAGATTAAGCTCTTTCTGAGTGAACACGCACTGAAGACTCTTGTGATCAGAAAAGATATCCATGTGAACACCATATAAATAATTCCACCATATTTTCAAAGCAAACACAACCACCAACAACTCCAAATAATGAGTAGGATAATTCCTCTCATGTACCTTCAACTGCTTAGAATTATAGGCAATCATCTTCCCATGTTGCATCAAAACACAACCAAGCCCTACCCAAGATGCATAAATATAAACCACAAACCCATCATTGCTTTCTAACAAAGTTAGGATTGGAGCCGAAGTCAACTTATCTTTCAACTTCTCAAAACTCTCTTCACAAGTATCCGACCAAGAAAACTTAACGTTCTTCTGAGTTAACTTAGTCAAAGAAGTAGCTATCAAAGAAAATCCTTCCATATACTCCCTATAATACCTGGATAAACCCACAAAGCTCTAATATCTAATGGCATCATGGGCCTAGGCTATCTCTTCACCACAGCAACCTTATATGGATCCACCATGATCCCTTCACGAGAAATAATATGACCCAAGAAAGTCATAGCATTCAATTAAAACTCACACTTAGAGAACTTGGCATATAACTATAAGGTCTGCAACACCACACAGGGGTGATTAGCATGATGCAACTCATATTTTGAATAAATTAGAATGTCATCAATAAACATAATAATGAAGAGATCCAAATACTGCCTGAAAACTCTGTTCATCATGTCCATAAATGTTGTCAGAGCATTAGTCAACCTAAATGACATCACCAAGAACTCAAAATTCCTATACTGAGTATGAAAAGCTATCATAGGGATATCAACCTCCCTAATATTAAGTTGATGGTACCTAGACCAAAGATCTATCTTAGAAAAGAACTTGGCACCCTGTAACTGGTCAAACAAATTATCTATCTGAGTAAAAGGATACTTATTCTTGACTGTTACCTTGTTCAACTGCCTGTAGTCAATGTATATTCGAAGGGAACCATCCTTCTTACACACAAACAACACTGGTGCACCCTTTGGTGAAACTAGGATGAATAAACCCCTTATCCAGAAGATCCTTAAGTTGTTCCATAAGTTACCTTAACTCAGTTGGAGCCAATCTATACAGAGGAATCGAAATTGGACAAGTGTCCAGAATTAAATTAATACCAAACTCTATTTCCCTATCTAGAGGAACACCAGGAAGATCATTCAAAAAAACCTCTGGAAACTCATTAACCACAGGGATCAAAGACAAAAATAGACCTTTTGAGTTAGAATCTTTAACCCAGACCAAGTGATAAAGATAACCCTTAGAGATTAACCTCTAAGCTCTAAGATAAGAAAAAAACATCCCCCTAGGAGCTAAGGAACTACCTTTCTATTCTATAACCGGTTCACCAGGGAACTTAAACATAACCTTACGGGACCGATAATCTACAGACGTATAATAAGAATGAAACCAATCCATACCCAGAATTAAATAAAAATCTACCATATCCAACTCAAAAAGATCCACCAAGGTAGGTTTGCTACCAATAGATACCACACACCCCCAATAGACTCTCTTAGCAATAACCAAGTCACCTACCGAGGTAGAAATATAAAAAGGGTCAAAAATAACTTCCAGACCAAAACCAAAAGACACACCCACATATGAAGTCACATAAGAAAGAGTGGACCCCAGATCAAGCAAATAATATATGTCATAAGAGAAGAACTGTAATGTACCAGCAACGATATCAGGTGATGCCTCGAATTCTTATTGGGATGCCAAAGCATACAACCTGTTTCGACTAACACTAAAACCAGGAGAAATAATAGAAGTAGATGTCACCCCACCAGGTGTGTAATGACCCGATTTACTCAACCGGAATGCTACACGGTGCTCATGACCCTAAAGGACCACAAGATAACCCATGACTTATATCGGTACCTGTATACTGCATAAGATAATATAATAATACGAAAACATACACTGAAAGGCCATAAGGTTCAATCATGAATATAACTGAATAACGTAACATCTATGTGGGGTAATAGAATACCCAAAATAAAACTAAAGTCTAAAACATGAAAGTCTGTATCTAGTCTGCATCTAGTCTGAAAGCCTCTTCTGTCTAAAGAATCTGAATAAGAAGTTGATGGGATATGTCCCCAACTAACTCCAACTAATAAGCTAATTAATAAGATACTAGAAAATCATTATATCCATGAAAGATGAGGACTCACTTCTACTCTGACTGTTGAATTTGGAATCTACTGCTGATCTGGAACTCGTGTCTCTGAACCTATGGTGTAACATAAAAAGAAAGCACCATAGCGCAAATGTGTCAGTACAATGGAATGTACTGAGTATACATGTGAGGTAGGCTATATGCAAGGGTTTGCATGTATGATTAATACTAACTGACTGTCTAACATGAATATGAGAATGCATACATAAATACGTAACTGTAACTAACAACGTGATAACATGATACTGATACCGTGGTATCATGACTACTGAGTCTGGATACTGATAACATGACATAACTGATAACATGGGTGACTGTGTCTGACAGACTTGAATTTGATGGAACTATCTGAGTTCCATTTTATGTTTGAGTTAACTGTGTTTGACAGTCCTAAAATCTAAAAAACTATCTAAGTTCTATTACTAAGACTGATTGACTGTATGTGATAGTTCTAATTTTGTAACATAAAACTGTGGGAAGTAGTACCTAACCGACATGCCCCAAATATGCTATAACAGCTGAGCTAGGGTCCAATCTATACCCTGATTAGAAGGGTGTCAATACCGCACTATTGAAAGCACAACATGTGAGTAACCCTCATATAATAGGTAACTCTAGAGAGAATGGTGGGAACCCTCACATAACAGGTTAAGCCACCTCATCTACCCTCATATAGTAGGCTACAATGTCTCAACCTATGCTGACTACATAGTTCTGGAATGCAAGAATCGCTTCTAGGAATCACACCCTCATATAAAAAGTGAGTCCCCATTCTTGGGATTACTCAGTGCTAATTCCTACTCCCATTTGAATAGATGCTTAACATGATTTACTGAACTGGACTGAGCATGAACTGATTTACTGAATTTCCATGGCTGATAGAATACTACTGATATCTGACAACTGACTGAGTCGTGAGATTATGGAGATTTTTCCTGAGTTATAAGACTATCTTAAGTTTAAGAGTTCATAGCTTGACTGAGAGTATCGTGAAAACATGACATGGATCTAGGCACACAGCTAATATTTTGGGTACAAGTACCCCCAAGACTCGATTGAAGGAAACTGACATGACTTGATATTCTTAAACACATGATAATCACCACAATATGTTTATTGAAGCATTTCATCAAATGTCTAATAGGCAAAAGCTTGTACATTTATGGGGATTTTCATGATATCATGCTAGTTAGGCAAATTTCCTTCATCTAGGCATTTTATCAAACATATAGCAAGCATAGTACATGTAAATATCATGGTATAGCAATTAAACACCATTGTTCACTTCCAATTTTATCATACAAGGTTTTAGTCATGAGATTTCATAAATCTTTATCTATACTAATCAACCCATATGGAATTCATCATCAAATCATGGAATAGAAATCAATTCCTCATTTATCAACATGAAAGAGAACATTCAAAGCATGAACACATGAAGAAAATCCATAACTTGTAGTTGAAAAGGGATTCTTGGACTTCATGGATGAAAGGATCCCATGAATGAACACTATGCATACCTTAGTTCGTGATTTCGTGAAGATTGATGGTGAAACCTTCTTGAAATATGACCTTCTATGTAAACCCTAGCTTGAGTTCTTGAGAGTATTTGAGAAAAACATTAATATTTTGGATGAATAAGGGTTAAATCCCAAGTTTGGAAGCTTATATAGGGGGGAAATTGACCCTTTTTAACCCTGGACATGTAATTTAATTTTCAATAAAATTTTCCAAATTGGGCCCTTGGTGCAACGCGGCATTATCGTGTCGTGTCACTAGAAATTGACAATTGGGAAATTGCATGGTGGCGCAATGTGGAGATATCACATTGCCACCTTATCTAGGACATAAAAGTTTGGCGCGACGCGCCAGTATCGTGGAGCAATACTGGAATTTGACAATTTCCATTTGAGCTATCTCTGCGATGCACTGAAGGTTCAGGTCAAACAATGGCTCACTAAAAAGGACCTAACTCTTCACCCGGGTGTCGGATTTGGGCAAATTATATATCGATGGAAAGCTTATTTAATTTTCCATGTGATAGGAAGTGTAAATTATGGAAATACCATGTGTATAAGAATGAATTATTATTTCAAAGCAAGTTCTAACATCCTTGAGATAATTTTTGACCTAAGAAAAAGCACGGGTATTACAATATCTCCCCCTTGAGAACATTCATCCTCGAATGAGACTGACTTAGAGGGGAAACAATTAGCTAAACATGAATAACTGGAACATGATCTCATGACGGACATAAATGACAAGCTGAACATAACATACTGAACAAGCATATCTGATGCATGCATAACTGATTCATAAATTCATAACTGAAAGTTCTGAAGAACTAAGTTTTCTCACAATGAGAATTCATGTCTGATGCATAACTATATAACTGATCTGATACATGAATGCATGACTAAATATGCGGTGGTACTTCATACCAAGATTATCATGGTATACTAAGTTAGTGATGCACACTAATCATGAAACTAAGTAAGCTTAAGGAAAACTATTACCTTGAGCTTGATCTGAGTTGGCGGGGAAAAGGTGAGGGTACTTGGTACGCATATCTTTTTCTGCTTCCCAAGTAGCTCCCTTGATGGACTGATTTTGCCAAAGAACTTTAACTAGAGGGACTTCTTTGTTCCTCAATCTACGAGTATGATAGTCTAGGATTTCAACTGGAATTTCTTCATAAGAAAGGTTGTTCTCAACATCGATGCTCTAAATATGAACTACGACTGATGGGTCACCTATGCACTTCTTGAGAAAAGAGACATAAAAGATTGGATAAACTGAGGCTAGATCTGAAGGCAATTTGAGCTCATAAGATACCTTGCCAAAATGACTAAGAATCTTGAAAGGACCGACATATCGGGGACTGAGTTTTCCCTTCTTGCCAAATCTCTTCACTCCCTTCATAAGAGAGATATTGAGGTAGACATGATCACCAATCTCAAACTTGATATCTTTTCTTCGAACATCTGCATAAGACTTCTGTCGGCTCTGAGTAGCCCGAAGTCTTTCTCTAATCAACTGGACTTTCCCTAAGGCGTTGAATACCAAGTCAGGCCCTATGACTGAGGCGTCACTAACTTTGAACCAACCAATCAGGGATCTATATCTCCTACCATAGAGAGCTTCGAATGGAGCCATCTAAATACTGGAATAATAGATGTTGTTGTATGCAAACTCAATCAAAGGTAAGTGGTCATCCCAACTTCCCTTGAAATCAATTGCACACGCCCTTAGCATATCTTCTAACGTCTGAATGGTCCTTTCTACTTGACCATCTATTTGAGGATGAAAGTCTATACTGAGATGAATTTAGGTACCAAGACCCTTTTGGAATACCTTCCAGAAATAAGAGATGAATTGGGTACCTCTGTCTAAGATAATAGATAATGTAACACCGTGAAATCTGACCAACTCCTTGATGTAGAGTTTGGCATAATCCTCGGTTGAATCAGAGGTATGAATCAAAAAGAAATGAGATGATTTGGTTATTTTGTCTACAATGACCCAAACTAAATCATGCTGATGACGAGTTCGAGGTAAACCCATCATGAAGTCCATGTTCATAACTTCTCACTTACAGGTATGAATACTGAACTCCTACATGGTCCCACTAGGCTTCTGATGCTCTATCTTAACCTGCTGACATGTAGAGACCTTAGCCATAAATTTTGCAACATCTCTTTTCATCCCGCTCCACCAATAGATCTCTAAAAATTGCGGTACATCTTTGTGGCCCCTGGATGAATAGAGTAGCGCGCACAATGTGCTTCTGCAAAAATTCGCTGCCTTATGTCATCTATATCTAGAACATAAAGACGACCCTGACAACGAAGAACACTATCTCCTCTTTGGGAGAAAACCTCTATTTTCTGATCTTGAACTGACTCTTTTAACTTGACAAGGCTGAGATCCCTATCTTTCTTTTCTTTCACCTCAAAAACTAGAGATGATTCTGAACTACTCTGACCATATACACCACCCTCTAAAGAATCAACTAACCGAACGCCTAGTCTAGTAAGCTGGTGTACTTCTTGAGCTAACTTCTTCTTACTATCCTCAACATGAGAAACACTACCCATAGAGAGTCTACTAAAAGCGTCAGCCACTACATTGGTCTTGCTCGAATGATAGAGGACAATCATGTCATAATTTTTTAAGAGCTCTAACCACCTTCTCTGATGAAGATTAAGATCTTTTTGAGAAAAGACATACTGAAGGCTCTTATGATCTATGAAGACGTCTACATGAACTTCGTAGAGATAATTCCTCCAAATGCTTAAGGCAAAGACTACAGCTGCTAACTCAAGATCATGAGTAGGATAATTCCTCTCATGAGGTTTAAGCTATCTGGAGGCGTAGGCTAGGACCTTACCATGCTGCATGAGGACACAACCCAAACCTACTCTCGATGCATCACAATATACTATGAAACCGTCTGAACCGTCCGGTAATGCTAGAATTAGAGATGAAGTGAGTCGAGTCTTTAATTCTTTAAAACTCTTTTCGCATGGATCTGACCACTGGAACTTGACTTTTTCTGAGTCAATCTGGACATAGGGGATGCAATGGATGAAAATCCTTCAACAAACCATCTGTAATAGCCAGCCAAACCCAAAAAACTCCTAATATCTGATGGAGAAATAGGGTGAGGCTAGTTTCTTACCACTTCGGTCTTTTGAAGATCTATTCTAATGCCATCCCCAAAAATGATATGACCAAGGAATGCTACTGACCTTAGCCATAATTCACACTTACTAAATTTGGCGAATAACTGATGATCTCTGAGAGTCTGAAGTGCTATTCTGAGATGGTCTGCATGATCTCACTCAATGAAGGAATAGACCAGAATATCATCTATGAAGACTATGACAAACATTTCCAAGTACTGCTTGAACACGCGGTTCATCAAGTTCATGAAAGCTGCTGGGGCATTGGTAAGACCAAAGGATATAACTAAAAATTCGAAGTGACCATACCGAGTATAGAAAGCTATTTTCAGGATGTCACATTCTCTAACTCTGAGCTGATAATAGCCAGATATGAGGTCTATCTTAGAGAAATAATTGGCACCCTGAAGTTGGTCAAACAAGTCATCAATCTGGGAAGAGGATACTTGTTCTTGACCGTAACCTTATTGAGTTGACGATAATCAATGCACATTCTGAGAGAATCATCTTTCTTGCACATGAATAAGACTGGTGCACGGTAATCAATGCATATTCTAAGAGAACCGTCTTTCTTGCGCACGAATAAGACTGGTGCGCCTCACCAGGAAACATTGGGTCTGATGAATCCCTTATCTAAGAGATCCTTCAACTGTTCTTTTAGTTCCTTGAGTTTTGTTGGTGCTATTCTATATGGTGGAATAGAGATAGGCTGAGTGTCTGAAAGAAGATCAATATCGAAGTCTATTTCCCTTTCAGAAGGAATTCCTGGAAGATCTTCGGGAAAGACATTTGAATATTCATTCACTACTGGGATGGATTTGAGATTGGGAGCCTCGGAACTGGAATCTCTAACATGAACTAGATGATAAACATATCCCTTAGATATCAATTTTCTTTCCCGAAGGTAGAAAATAAGTTGACCACTGAAAGCGGATACACTACCCTTCCACTCTAGGATGGGTTCATTCGGGAACTGAAACTGAACTATTCTATTTTTGCAGTCGACTGTGGCATAGTAGGAATGAATCCAATCCATACCGAGAATGACATAAAAATTAGTCATCTCTAACTCGACTAAATCTGCTGACGTGACTTTCTGAAATATCATAATCGGATAATTCCTGTATACCCATCGAGCTATGATGGTTTTACCCACTGGGGTAGATACTGAAAAGGGTTTTGTTAGAATTTTGGGACTGACTCCAAAATCAACTGCTATATAAGAAGTAACAAAAGATAAGGAAGCTCCTGGATCTAGCAAAGTATAAACATGCACATGAAAGATCTGTAATGTACCAGTAACTACATTAGGAGAATTTTCCCAATCCTATCGGGTCTGAAGAGAAGAGAGATGATTTAGGTGTTTCCCTCTAGTAGCACTGGAAGTGGCACCCTACTGATTTGGGAGACCAGACTGAGCTGAGGAGCGATTCTGTTGACCCTACGAACCTGGATAAGGACAGTCTCTAACTCTATAGCCTGGCTTGCCACAACCAAAACAAATGTCACTACCAAAACAAATGTCACTACCCGCTCTACAAATACCCTGATGGTGCTTACCGCAAGTCTGGCAAAGAAGATAGGTACGGGCACTGCTAACACTACCCTGTGACTTAGAGCCTGGTGATCTATCTTTGTTACCCTCTCTGGACTTAGGAACTAGAGAAGTGGTTATAGAAGGAGTTGGAACAGATGACTTAGGATAAAACTGAGAATGGTTTTCTCCTTTTGACTTAAGCTGAGCGAAGTTGAAACTACCTGTCTTCGCTCTCTTATTCTGTTTCTCCCTCTGCTTAATCTTTTTCTCCTCTATCTGTTGAGCATGAGTCATAAGCCTGGCTAAGGTCATGTCACTATTCAGCATGGTGGATCTGCACTCATTAACCATGCTGTCGTTCACCCCTGAAGCAAACATACTTATTTTGGGTCTACCGTCTGCAACCACATGAGGGGCATATCTGGCTAATTGAGTAAACTTTAGAGAATACTCTTTCACCGTCATATTGCCCTGCCTGAGGTTGATGAACTCTAGCACCTTAGCTTCTATAAGATCTTGGGGAAAGAATCTTTCTATGAATGAAGTGACAAATTCCTACCACTCTATAGAACCTGCATCATCCACCCTTTCAAACTTTCACTGTTTGTACCAAGTATGAGCCACATCCTGCAACTGATATCCATCTAGCTCATCGCTCTCAACAGTAATCACCCCCATTATGTCTGTTACTTTTTGAACTGGATCAATGAATTCCTGAGGGTCTTCATCTACCTTAGACCCGAGGAAGGATGGAGGATTCATTCGGGTGAAGTCCCGAATCTTGCTGCAGCTGAGTTGTCCACTGGGTTGGCCAGAACAACTGTTGGCCGTTCATTATGAGCAGCGACTGATTGAGCAAGAGTGGCAAATGCGGTCTTGAACTCCGCATGAGAAACATGATCTCCCAAAAGTTCTTCGGGCTGAGGGGCTGACTGATTTCTTCTCTTAGGAGGAATGTTTTGAAATAAAGAGAAGAAGCATATTAGACTGAGAGACTAACTTGTGATTATGCTCACTAGCACGACATGAATACTAAAAGAAGGGAAACTGTTCTTAAACATCTCATAGCCTCTTACACATAAATATGGCGTGCAATACACCCATGCACAAGACTCTACTAGATACAGCTTTCAGACTTCCTAGGACTCTATTGAACCTTAGGCTCTGACACCAAGTTTGTAACGACCAGATTTACTGAACCAGAATGCTACACGTTCATCATAACCCCAAAGTACCACAATCTAACCCATGACTAATATTTGTACCTGTATACTGCATAATATAATATAATAATGTAGAAACATGCACTGAAAGGCCATAAGTTTAGATCATGAACATAACTGAATAACGTAACATCTGTGTGGGGTAATAGAATACCCAAAACAAAACTGAAGTATAAAATATAATAGTCAGTATCTAGTCTACATCTAGTCTGAAAGCCTCTACTGTCTGAAGAATTTGAATAAGGAGTTGATGGTACATGTCCCCAACTAACTCCAACTAATAAGCTAATCAATGAGATACTAGAAAATAATTATGTCCTCGAAGGATTAGGACTCACTTCTACTCTGAATGTTGAATCTGGAATATACTACTGATTTGGAACTCGTGTCTCTGAACTTATGATGTAACAGAAAAAGAAAGCACCATAGCGCAAATGCATTAGTACAATGGAATGTACTGAGTATACATGTGAGGTAGGCTATATTCAAGGGTTTGCATGCATGATCAATACTAACTGACTGTCTAGCATAAATGTGAGAATGCATACATAAATATGTAACTGTAACTAACAACGTGATAACATGATACTGATACCATGGTAGCATGACTACTGAGTCTGGATACTGATAACATGACATAATTGATAACATGGGGGACTGTTTCTGACAGTCCTGAATCTAATGGAACTATCTGAGTTCCGTTCTATGTGTGAGTTAACTGTGTTTGACAGTCCTAAAATTTGAATAACTATCTGAGTTCTATTACTGAGACTGATTGACTGTATTTGACAGTCCTAATTCTGTAACATGAAACTGTGGGAAGTAGTATGTAACCGACATGCCCCAAATATGCTATAATAGCTGAGTTGGGTCCAATCTATGCCCTGATTGGAAGGGTGTCAATACCATGCCACTGGTAAGGACAACATGTGAGTAATCCTCATATAATAGGTAACTTTAGAGAAAATAGTGGGAACTCTCATATAAAAGGTTAAGCCACCTCATCTACCCTCATATAGCAGGCTACGATGTCTCAACCTATGCTGGATACATTGTTCTGGAATGCAAGGATTGCTTTTAGGAATCATACCCTCATATAACAGGCGAGTCCCCATCTTTGTGTTCACTCGGTGATAATTCCTACTCCCATCTGAATAGATGCTAAATATGATTTACTTAACTGAACTGAGCATGGACTGAGTTACTGAATCTCCGTGTCTGACGGAATACTACTGATATCTGACAACTGACTGAGTCATGAGATCATGGAGATTTTTCCTGAGTCATAAGACTATCTGAAGTCTAAGATTTCAAAGCTTGACTGAGAGTATCATGAAAACATGACATGGATTTAGGCACACAGCTAATATTTTAGGTACAAGTACCCCCAGGACTCGATGGAAGGAAACTGACATGACTTGATATTCTTGAACACATGATAATCACCACAATATGTTTATTGAAGTATTTCATCAAATGTCTAATAGGCATAAGCTTGTACATTTATGGGGATTTTCATGATATCATGCTAGTTAGGCAAATTTCCTTCATCTAGGCATTTTATCAAACATATGGCAGGCATAGTACATGTAAACATCATGGTATAGCAATTAAACATCATGGTTCACTTCCAATTTCATCATAAAAGGTTTTAGTCATGAGATTTCATAAATCTTTATCTATACTAATCAACCCACATGGAATTTATCATCAAATCATGGAATAGAAATCAATTCCTCATTTATCAGCATGAAAGAGAACATACAAAGCATGAACACATGAATAAAATCCATAACTTGTAGTTGAAAAGGGATTCTTGGACTTCATGGATGAAAGGAGCCCATGAATGAACACTATGCATACCTTAGTTCATGATTTCGTGAAGATTGATAGTGAAACCTTCTTGAAATTGGACCTTCTATGTAAACCCTAGCTTGAGTTCTTGAGAGTATTTGAGAAAAACATCAATATTTTGGATGAATAATGGCTAAATCCCGTGTTTGGAAGCTTATATAGGGGAGAAAATTGACCCTTTTTAACCCTGGACATGTAATTTAATTTTCAGTAAAATTTTCCAAATTGGGCCCTTGGTGCGACGCGGCGTTATCGCGTCGTGTCACTAGAAATTGACAATTGGGAAATTGCATGGTGGCACGACATGGAGCTATCGCGTTGCCACCTTGTCTACGACCTGGAAGTTTGGTGCGACTCGCCAGTATCATGGAGCAACACTGGAATTTGACAATTGCCATTTGAGCTATCTCCGCGACGTGCTGAAGGCTCAGGTCAAACACTGTCTCACTAAAAATGACCTAACTCTTCGCTCGGGTGTCGGATTCGGGTGAATTATATATCGATGGAAAGATTATTCAATTTCCCATGTGATAAGAAGTGAAAATTATGGAAATACCATGTGTATAAGATTGAATTCTTATTTCAATGCAAGTTCTAACATCCTTGAGATGATTTTCGAGCTAAAAAAAAAGCACGGGTATTACAAGGTGTAGAAACAGAAGATGAAGCTACAGGAAGATTATTGGAATCCATAGCAACCTTATTGATTGGAAATCCCTGAGTCAATGGCCTACCTGTCCATACTTGAAGAATTTATCCTTTTCTTCCTCACAATAACCCCAATGAGAACGACCACAGAATCGATAAGGAGGTGAAAAGAAACTAACTAAACTCTGTTTGGCTAAGATTGGGCAACCTATGCTCGAGAATTATCACCACCTTGAGGACGCCTGTCTCCCGACTGATAAGTAGAACTAGAAAAAAAGGATCCAAAACTCTCCCACTTCTTTTTCTCCTACTTTTCACCATCTCTACTACCATGAGACTGAGCAGAGCACCTCTCTGATCAAAAAAACTACTCTTTTTTCCCTACCTATCCCCAAATTGTTCTTGTTTCCTTTTCTCATCCTCAACCTACTATATATGAATAGTCAACCTTGAGATATCCATATCTTTAATCAGCAAGGTAGTCTTTCTTTCCAGAATCAAATCCCTAGTCAATCCAGAAGTGAACTTCCTTATTCTCAACCTCATATCATCTACCAAATTAGGATCATACCTTGATAACTGATGGAACTTTAAATCGTATTCCTTTACTGACATTCTTCCCTGTCTGAGGTTCACAAATTCCTCCATCTTAGCATCCCTCAACTCATAAGGAAAGAATTGATCCAAGAAGGAATTAGAAAAGTCCTCTCATAACCCTTCCTCTTCCATATTGCCTTTATCCCTGTCCCACTCCTTATACCACTAATAAGCAATATCCTAGAGCTGATAAGCTGCAAAGTTAACCCCCTCAACATTAGTAGCCTGTATCACCCCAAAAATCTTTTCTATCTCATCCAAGAAGCCCTGTGGATCCTCTTCCACCTTCACCCCAGTAAAAGTTGAAGGACCCATCTTCATAAATTAACCAATCTTTCTGGCCTCAGCAGACAAAGCACCAGCCGCACCCCGATCGGCCAGAGAAACAACCAACTGGGAAATCACATAGATAGACTGATAAAATTCTGCGTTCGTCATGTTGCCCTAAGGGATCTGAGGTGAACTAGCCAGAATAGGAGGAACTCTAGCACCATTAAGAATAGGACCATGAGATCGAAGATGTACTCCAGACGTAGGATGTATCCCTTCAGTATTATCCCCAGATGGGATGGAAGAATTTCCTTCTGTTCTAGATCTATGAGGCATGATCTGAAAGACGAACAAACAAGGATTAGAGGAGATTCCAGGATTGAGAACTCAAGCTTAAAGATAGAATACCAAGAAAGTGAAACAATCCAAAATTTCTTGCAGCCTCTCTCTTATGAGTACGGCGTGCTTCACACCCCTAAAATAGACTTAACTTGACATGATTTTATAGACTTCCTAGTTGACCATAAACCTAGGTTCTAGTACAATCTTGACATGACAAGACCCCAGGCCTTGTCATAGTGGGCATCCCAAGTCTAACCAGCACCAGGGACTACCCCTCATTACCCAACCCAACCACCTATATCCAGCCTTAGATGGGTTGAATTTTGAATATATAACATGGCAGAATTATTGTTCTCATTAAGATTATGGGATAGGGTCACAACCGTGACCGACCCAGTCAAGTCCACCCATACTAAACCAACCATCCAACCATACCAAACCAAACCATAGGCCATAAACCAAAAGGAATACCAGAACATAATATGAAAAATCAACCCCAAAATATAATAGGATGGAACAACCAATAATATCGTCTAATGATGTTAGCCCACCAGCTTATTCCAATTCCAAGGATGACACAATATCGATCCTAACCATACCAACCCCCAAAAATACCACAACGCCTTTATCCAAAAGAGTAAACAAATCCAATTTGGACATGCCCCCAACCATGGCCAAAACCAATATCTAAAAAAGGAAAAAATGTCTAAAGAAATCCATAACATGAAATGATGCCTCCCAAAAGGATGGAATCTCACCACTTTTGTCCAAATGTTAATACCAAATATACATACTAAATAGTAGAGTAGAATGGTTGGTTCTTGCATAGCATGGGTAAACAGCCCTCAATAGACGGGGTTAGCAAATGACCACTAGTATGAATCTTAGGATAAGTATAAAATAATAACAGTCATAAAACCAAGTAAAACCATCAATAATGCATACAACCATACATATATAAGTGTCAGGAAAGGGAACCGGGTCTAGCATGTATTTAAACCCTTTACCTGGGCTATGTAGCTTTATCGTCCTGACCGCCCACAGGCCATATGGGTTTAGCTCCCTTTGTTGAAAGGGCCCTATTGCATGTAGTTGCATGACTAGGAAATATCCTATGGGATGACTAGTACATCCCCCAATATAAAATGTGACACATACACACAGTCATCGAGGACCCCTCATATCGGCAACTATGAGTTTCCAATTCTGGTCCCCCTAGACCGCCACCTTCCACAGCTTAGCTACACACCTTGACATTAGTGCCCAATTAAAACCATGTCTAAACAATCCATTTACCATTTATTAACCAAGGCTAATATTAGTGGTATCATCATACCACCTCATTACTTGCAAGTAATATCCATAGACAAACCATTTAGGTTAAAGGGGCCTTAGGTGCCCTTCCAATTACTATATTAAATCCTCTTGGGAGACTTTAATGTTCTTCAAAAGCATAAAAATTTAGCCATTAGCCTTTCCAAATCATTTAAACCATGTATAAATCTTTACCAAGTTTAAAACATGCAAGAGTTCCATTAAAAGAAATCAATCAATAAACTTATCTTTATAAGCATTTTATCAAACACCTTAGGGGCATAATATAACCAAAACCAATTCCAAAGACTGTTAAACCATTAACATGTAATACAATTATCCAAAACCACCATTAATTCATATAAAAGTATTATTAGAAACTATAGGAAACTATAACCAAGCATTTAATATCAAAAACCCCAAATAATAGTTGAAAACCATAATCATGAAATAGTAAAACCATGAAATCAATTATATAAACCATGCCTTTAGTGAAATTATGATGAGAGAAGAGAATCATGCCTTATACTAAAGAATTGATGGAAAGAAATCACCAAAGCAAGCCCCAAAGCAAGCCCCAAAATGAAACCCTATCCTTCTTATCCTAAAAGCTCTTCAGAAATTTATGGAGTGTTTTGGAATAGTTTCTAAGTATTAATGAATAGAATAATAGGGTGTAATACCCCCGAAAAATGCAAATTAATATTAGTGCCATTTTTCAAGCTTATCCATAGTACATCATGGTTGTTTGGTAGTTTCATGATCAAGTTTGATGTCAATTAAGGTCTCAAATATGTCCTAGTTATTAGGCGAATCAAAACATTTCTTACTGATTGAATTCTTAAGAAAGATATTAGTATAGTCAACTTCAAACGAGCATATCTCTCGTTATACTATGAATTTTTTATCTCATGACCCACCAACAGATAGATAATTGATTATATTTCTAACAAAATCAATTTCTCCAAAATCCAATATCGGAGCAAGAAGTTATAGCCATTTAACTCCAGCATGTTAGCCTGGCAACTAAGTGACGACATGAGCTGATGGCTTATCACATATCTGATGACTTATCAGCTAATGTCATCAGCCTTAGGTAGAAATTCATAAATTCCAGCATCAAGTGACGACATGAGCTAATGGCTTAGCACATATGTGATGACATCAGCCTAATGTCGTCAGCCGTAGAATTCAGTATTTTCCAAATGGTTTTGGAGGGGTATTTTTGTAATTTTTCCTTCACCCAAAGCTCCATAAACACTGAATTCAGCCTCCATTTCACCAAAATACATTCTTTTCTCTCAAATTCTCTCAAGAACAAAAAGAGGGGTTTCCAATTCAAGATCTAAATCTCAAGGATTCTTCCATCAATCTTCCCAAATCAAGTATCAAGGTATGTCATGTGTTGATTCATGGGTCTCTTTCACCCATGAAGCTCAAGAATCTCTTTTCATAATCCAAGATTTGTGTATTGATGAATGTTCATGATTTAAATTGAATTGAAATTCATGTTCATGTTGTTGTGGGGTTTTGATTCATGTTTTAAATTACATATTCCAATTATTAACCCTAGTATATAAAGATTTGCATAATAATCATGATAGACCCCCTTCAATTTACAAGATGATTGATGTATCCATGATTATTAGATGTGTTGATGATGGTATAACCAAAGCATGCTCCCCATGTGTTTGACTAAATGCCTATGTGAAGGTAAAGTGTCATACTAGTATAATACTATGAAATCTCCATTCATGTACAAGTTTATGCACGTCAAGTGTTTGATGAAATGTCTTAGACAATGAAGTATGGATATATGTGTATCCATTTTGGTGATTTAGAACTTGTACTTCATGAAATCTCCAACTTATTGTATTATGGATTGTGATGTTGGTCATGTATTCAAGAAAGTCATGCTTTGTTAGTTTCTTCCCATCGAGTCCTGGGGGTACTTGTAACCAAAAAATATAGTTGTGTATCTAGAGTTAGTGTCATGTTTTCACGATATCCTCAGTCAAGCCATGATCCATAGAACTCATTCAGTCATATGACTCAGAAAATCTTAGTAATATAGTAATCTTAGTACTATTCCGTCAGTCAACAAAAACTCAGTTAATTCAGTCCAGTTCAGTTCAGTAACCCATGTTCAGTGTCTATTCAGATAGAAGTAGGAATTTGCACCGAGTGAACCCAAGGATGGGAATATACACTGTCAGATGAAGGTGTGATTCTAAGAATTCATCCTAGCATTCCAGAACTATGTAGCCAACATAGGTTGAGACATCGACACTATCAGATGAGGGTTGTTGAGGTGAATTAACATTGTTAGATAAGGGTCCCACCATTTTCTTTTGGGGACACTATCAGATAAGGGTCACCCACAGCTTGTCCTTACCAGTGGTGTGGTATTGACACCTTTCTAATTAGAGTTACAGATTGGACCCCAACACAGCTATATTACGTTATATGGGGTATGTCAGTTAGATGACTACTTCCCACAGTTTTAGTTACAGATCAGGACTGTCAGATACAGTCATTCATTATCAGTAATAGAACTCAGATAGTTTTATAAAATTCAAGACTGTCAGATGCAGTTACCTCAGAACAGAACGGAACTCAGCTAGTTTTATCAGAAACTAAACTGTCAGATATAGTCACTCAGTATTAGTTATTTCAGATATACGGTTATCAGTATCTCATGTTATCAGTACTCAGATTCAGTAATCATGTTATCACAAACTCAGTTACAGTTATTATGTATTCACGCATGTATTCTCACGTTCATGTTGTTCAGTCAGTTAGTATAGTTCATGCATGTGAACCCTTTCCATTCAGCCTACCTCACATGCATACTAGTACATTCAATCGTACTGACATATTTGCGCTATGGTGTTTTATACCATAGGTTTAAAAGCACGAGCTCCAGAGCATCAGTAGCATTCCAGTACTCAGCAGTCAGAGTCAGCAGTGAGTCCTCATTCTTTGAGGACATGAGCATTATGTTATCTTTTCAGTACTTATTTTACTTCAGTAGTTGGAGTTAGTTGGGGACATATCCCATCAACTCCTTATTTAGACAGTTAAAGGCTTTTCAGACTATCATGTTCAGTCAGTTTATTAGTTTATTTTGGGTATTTCATACCCCACACAGATGTTATATTCATTATATATTATGTCTTAGTTTTTAACCTTATGGCCTTACAGCCTTTATTTCTATATTTACACAGTATACTATGCAGTGTTCAGGTACAGATATCAGTCATGGGTTAGCTTGTGTTCCTTTAGGGTCATGAGAACCGTGTAGCATTCCGGGTACCAGATTTGGGGCATAACAAACTTGGTATTAGATCCTAAGGTTCAATAGTATCCTAGGAAGTCTAAAAGTTGCATCTAGTAGAGTTTTGTGCATGGGTATGTTGCACGCCATATTTATGTGCCGGAGGCTATAAGATGTTTTAAGAATATTTTCCGTTCTTTCAGTATTCATGTCATGCCAGTGAGCATAATCTTAAGCTTATCTCTCAGTCTAATCCATTTCTCCCTTTCTTCTACAGAATATGCCTCTTAAAAGAAGAAATGGGAATCAGCCAGCCTCTCAGCCCGAAGATCCTTTGGGCGAACATGTTTCTCATGCATAGTTTAAAGCTATATTCACTACTCTTGCTCAGTCAATTGCTGCTTAGAATGAACGACCAGTTGTCGTTCTAGCCAACCCAGTGTCCAATTCAGCTGCAACCAGGATTTGGGACTTCACCCGAATGAATCCTCCATCCTTTCTCGGGTTTATGTCAGATAAGGACCCTCAGGAATTCATCGATCAGGTTCAAAAGGTTACAGATATCATAGGGGTTACTCCTACTGAGAGTGTTAAGCTAGTTGTATATCATTTTTAGGATGTTTCCCACACTTGGTACAAGCAGTGGAAGTCAGAAAGGCCAGTTGATGCAGGACCTATAGAATGGGAGGAGTTTGTCACTACATTCTTAGAGAGGTTTTTCCCCTATAGCTGAGAGAAGTTAAGGTGTTAGAATTCATCAACCTCAAGAAGGGAAACATGATGGTGGAAGAGTATTCTCTTAAATTTACTCAATTATCCAGATATGCCCCTCATGTAGTTGCAGACAGTAGGTCCAAGATGAGTAAGTTTGTTTCTGGGGTGAATGATAGTATGGTCAACGAGTGTAGGTCTGAGATGTTGAATAGTGACATAACTTTAGCTAGGCTTATGACTCATGCTCAGCACATAGAGGAGCAAAAGATTAAGATTAGGGAGAAGCAAAATAAGAGAGCAAGGATAGGTAGTTTAAACTTTGCTCAGCCCAAATCAGAATGAGGAGACCATTCTCAGTTTAATCCTAAGTCACCAGCTCCATCTTCTTTTTTGTCTAGTGCTCCAGTTTTTAAGTTTAGGGATGGTAATAGAGATAGGGTGCCAGGATCTAAGTCTCAAGGCAGTGTCAGCAATGCCCAAACTAATCCCCGTTGTCAGACTTGTGGTAAGAACCACAAGGGAGTTTATAGAGTTGGGAGCGATGTCTGTTTTGGATGTGGCAAGCTAGGCCACAGAGTCAGAGATTGTCCCCAGTCAGGTTATCAGGGTCAGCATAACCATTTCTCAGCTCAGTCCAATCGCCCAAATCAGCAGGGTGCCAAGACTTTATGCTCTCCAGTCCCAAAAAGATCAAGAAAATTCTCCTAATGTGGTTACTGGTATGTTACAGATCATTCACTTGCATGTTTACGCTTTTCTAGATCCAGGTTCTTCCTTTTCTTTTGTTACTCCTTATATAGTAGGCGATTTCAGAATATGTCCCAAAATTCTAGCAGAGCCCTTTTCAGTCTCTACCCCAGTGGGTAAAACCATCATATCTCGACGGGTATACAGGAACTGTCTGGTTATGATATTTCAGAAAGTCACTTCAGTAGACTTAGTCGAATTAGAGATGACTAATTTTGATGTCATTCTCGGCATGGATTGGCTTCACTCCTTCTATGCCACAGTCGACTGCAGTAATAGAATAGTCCAGTTTCAGTTTCCAAATAAATCTATCCTAGAGTAGAGGGGTAGTACTTCAGCGTTCAGAGGTCATCTTATTTCCTACCTTCGGGAAAGAAAAATGATGTCTGAAGGATGTGTATATCATCTTGTTCGAGTCAAGGAAACTAGTTCTGAAACTCCCAGTCTTGATTTAGTCCCAGTCATGAATGAATATTCAGATGTTTTTCCCGTAGATCTTTCCAGAATTCCTCCTGAAAGAGAAATAAACTTTAGCATTGATCTTCTTCCAGATACTCAGCCTATATCTATTCCGCCATATAGAATGGAACCATTAGAACTTAGAGAATTGAAAGAGCAGTTGAAGGATCTCTTAGATAAGGGAGTCATCAGGCCCAGTGTGTCCCCGTGGGGTGCACCAGTTTTATTTGTGCGCAAGAAAGACGGTTCTCTTAGAATGTGCATTGATTACCATCAGCTCAATAAAGTCATGGTCAAGAACAAGTATCCACTTCCCCGTATTGACGACTTGTTTGACCAACTTCAGGGTGCTAGCTATTTCTCTAAGATAGATCTCAGATCAGGTTATCATCAGCTCAGAGTCAGGGAATGTGACATTCTGAAAATAACTTTCCAAACTTGATATGGTCACTTCGAATTCCTAGTCATGTCCTTTGGTCTTACTAATGCCCCAGCAGCTTTCATGGACTTGATGAACCAGGTGTACAAGCAGTACTTGGACATATTCATCATAGTCTTCATAGATGATATTCTGGTTTATTCTCGCAGTGAGCGTGATCATACAGACAATCTCAGAATTATACTTTAGACTCTCAGAGATCACCAGTTGTTCGCCAAATTTAGTAAGTACGAGTTTTGGCTAAGGTCAGTAGCATCCCTTGGTCATATCATTTTCGATGATGGCATTAGGGTTGATCCTCAAAAGATTGAAGCGGTAAGAAACTGGCCTTGCCCAGTATCTCCATCAGATATCAGGAGTTTCTTGGGTTTGGCTAGCTATTACAGACAGTTTGTTGAGGGATTTTCTTCTATTGCATCCCCTATGTCCAGATTGACTCAGAAAAAGGTCAAGTTTCAGTGGTCAGATCCTTGCGAGAGGAGTTTTCAGTATCTGAAGACTCAACTCACCTCAACTCTAGTCCTATCTCTTCCAGATGGTTCAGATGGGTTCAGAGTATATTGTGATGCATCCACAGTAGGTTTGGGTTATGTCCTCATGCAGCATAGAAAGCTCATAGCCTACGCCTCCAGATAGCTTAAACCCCATGAGAAGAATTATCCGACTCATGATCTTGAGTTAGAAGCCATATTATTTGCCTTAAATATTTGGAGGCATTATCTATACGGTGTTCATGTAGATGTTTTCACAGACCATAAGATCCTTCAGTACGTGTTCTATCAGAAAGATCTTAACCTCCTCCAGAGAAGGTGGTTAGAGCTCTTAAAAGATTATGACATGAGTGTCTTTTATCATCCGGGAAGGGCCAACGTAGTGGACGATGCTCTCAGTAGATTGTCTATGGGTAGTGTTGCTCATGTTGAGGACAGTAAGAAAAAGTTAGCTCAAGAAGTCCATCAGCTTGCCAAACTAGGTGTTTGGTTAGTCGATACAGAGGAGGGTGATGTATGGGTTCAGAGTAATTCAGAATCATCTCTAGTTTCTGAGGTAAAATAAAAGCAAGCTAGAGATCCCATTCTAGTCAAGTTGAAAGAGTTAGTCAAGGATCAGAAGGTTGAGGTTTTCTCTCGGGGGGAGATGGTGTTCTACGTTGTCAGTGTCATTTGTATGTTCCAGGTGTAGATGACTTGAGGCAGCAAATTCTTGCAAAAGCACATGGTGCGCGCTACTCTATTGATCCAGGGGTCTCAAAGATGTACCGTGACTTGTGGGAGATCTATTGGTGGAGTGGGATAAAAAGAGATATTGCAGAGTTTGTGGCTAAGTGATCTACATATCAACAAGTTAAGATAGAGCATCAGAAGCCTAGTGGTCCTATACAAGAATTCATTATTCCCACCTAGAAATGGAAAGAAGTGAACATGGACTTTGTGACAGGTTTGCCACGTACTCGCCGTCAGCATGATTCAGTTTGGATCATTGTAGATAGAATGACCAAATCAGATCATTTTCTTCTAGTTCATACCTCTTATTTAGCCGAGGACTATGCCAAACTCTATATCAGGGAGTTGGTTAGATTACATGGTATTCTGTTGTCTATTATCTTAGACAGAGGTACCCAGTTCACCTCTCACTTATGGTAAGCATTCCAAAAGGGTCTTGGTACCCAAATTTATCTCAATACAGCCTTTCATCCCTAGATAGATAGTCAAGCAGAAAGGATCATTCAGACATTGAAGGATATGCTAAGGGAGTGTGCAATTGAGTTCAAGGGAAGTTGGGATGACCACTTGCCTTTGATTGAGTTTGCATCCAACAACAGCTATCATTCCAGTATTCAGATGGATCCATTCAAAGTTCTCTATAGTAGGAGATATAGATCTCCGATTGTTTGTTCGAAGTTAGTGAGGCCTCAGTCATAGGGCCTGACTTGGTATTCGACGCCTTAGGGAAAGTCCAGTTGATCAGAGAGAGATATTGAGTTTCTCAGAGCCGATAGAAGTCTTATGCAGATATACGTAGAAAGGATCTCGAGTTCAGAATTAATGACTTTGTCTATCTAAAGATCTCTCCTATGAAGGGGGTGAAGAAATTCGGCAAGAAGGGAAAGCTTAGTCCCAAATATGTCGGTCCCTTCAAAATTCTCAGTCGCTTTGGCAAAGTAGCTTATGATCTCGCATTACCTTTAGATATAGCCTCAGTTCACCCAGTCTTCCATGTCTCTTTACTCAAGAAGTGCATAGGTGACCCAGAAGATGTAGTCCCTATTCAAAGCACAGATGTTTAGAACAGTCTCTCTTATGAAGAAATTCCAGTCGAAATCCTTGACTACCAGATTCATAGACTAAGGAACAAAGAAGTCCCTCTAGTCAAAGTTTTTTGGCAGAATCAGTCCATTTTGGGAGCTACTTGGGAAGCTGAAGTAGACATGCAAACTAAATACCCTCACATCTTCTCCAAAAACTCAGACTCAGCTCAAGGTAATAATTTTCCTTAAGCTTATTTAGTTTAATGTTTAAATTTCCATTATAAACTTGGTATCAAGTACCATTACATATTCAGTCATGTATTCATGTGTCAACTCAGTCATGTATTCATGCATCAGATATGCATGTTCAATATGATAAAACCAGCTTATTAGTCATGTCAGACATGAAATCATGCTTCAGTTGTGCATGTCCAGTATGTACTTTTAGTTATCATTTTTCTCAGTCTAATCAGTCTCATTCGAGGACGAATATTCCCAAGGGGGAGATATTATAATACCCCAAAAAATACAAATCAATATTAGCTCCATATTTCAAGCTTATGCATAGTACATCATGGTTCTTTGGTAGTTTCATGATCAAGTTTGATGTCAATTAAGGTCTCAAATACGTCCTAGCTATAAGGCAAATCAAAACATTCCTTACCGAATGAATTCTTGGGAAGGATATTGGTATAGTCAACTTCAAATGAGCATATATCTCGTTATGCTATGAATTTTTCATCTCATGACCAACCATCAGATAGATAATTGAATTATGTTTCCAACAATACCAATTTTTCCCAAATCTGATATCGGATCAAAAGGTTATACCTATTTTACTCCAGCATGTTAGCCTGGCAACTAAGTGATGACATGAGCTGACGGCTAATCACATATCTGACGACTTATCAGCTAATGTCATCAGCCTTAGGCAGAAAGTCATAAATTCCAGCATCAAGTGATGACATAAGCTGACGGCTTATCACATATGTGACGACATCAACCCAATATCATCAGTCATAGAATTCTGTATTTTCCAAACTATTTTGGAGGGGTATTTTGGTATTTTCCCTTCACCCCAAATCTCCATAAACACTAAATTCAGCCTCCATTTCACCAAAATACATTATTTTCTCTCAAATTCTCTCTAGACCAAGAAGAGAGGTTTCCAATTCAAGATCTAAATCTCAAGGATTCTTCCATCAATCTTCTCAAATCAAGTATCAAGTTATGTCATGTATTGATTCATGGGTCTCTTTCACTCATGAAGCTCAAGAATCTCTTTTCGAAATCCAAGATTTGTGTATTGATGAATGTTCATGATTTAAATTGAATTAAAATTCATGTTCATGTTGTTGTAGGGTTTTGATTTATGTTTTAAATTACATATTCCAATGATTGACCCTAGTATATGAAGATTTGCATAATAATCATGATAAACCCCCTTCAATTTACAAGATGATTGATGTATCCATGATTATTAGATGTATTGATGATGGTATAACCAAAGCATTCTCCCCATGTGTTTGACTAAATGCCTATGTGAAGGAAAAATCCCATACTAGTATAATAATATGAAATCTCCATTCATGTACAAGTTTATGCACATCAAGTGTTTGATAAAATTTCTTAGTCAATGAACTATGGATATATGTGTAGCCATTGTGGTGCTTTAACACTTGTACTTCATGAAATCTCCAACTTATTGTATTATGGATTGTGATATTGGTCATGTATTCAAGAAAGTCATGCTTTGTTAGTTTCTTCTCATCGAGTCCTGGGGGTACTTGTACCCAAAAAATATAGTTGTGTGCCTAGAGTTAGTGTCTTGTTTTCACGATATCCTCAGTCAAGCCATGATCCATAGAACTCGATCAGTCATGTGACTCAGGAAAGCTCAGTAATACAGTAATCTCAGTACTATTCCGTCAGTCAATGGAAACTCAGTTAATTCAGTCCAGTTCAGTTCAATAATCCATGTTCAGTGTTTATTCAGATAGGAGTAGGAATTAGCACTGAGTGAACCCAAGGATGGGAACACACACTGTCAGATGAGGGTGTGATTCTTAGAAGTCATCCTTGCATTCCAGAACTATGTATCCAGCATAGGTTGAGACATCAACACTGTCAGATAAGGGATTTTGAGGTGGATAAACATTGTCAAATGAGGTTCCCACCATTCTCTTTTGGGGACACTGTCAGATGAGGGTCACCCACAGCTTGTCCTTACCAGTGGCGCGGTATTGACACCCTTCCAATTAGGGTTACAGATTGGACCCCAACATAGTTATATTGCATTATATGGGGCATGTCGGTTAGATGACTACTTCCCATAGTTTCAGTTACAGATTAGGACTGTCAGATACAGTCATTCAGTATCAGTAATAGAACTTAGATAGTTTTATAGAATTCAAGACTGTCAGATGCAGTCACCTCAGAACAGAACGGAACTCAGCTAGTTCCATCATAAACTAAACTGTCAGATATAGTTGCTCAGTATTAGTTATTTCATATATACGGTTATCAGTATCTCATGTTATCAGTACTCAGATTCAGTAATCATGTTATCACAAACTCAGTTACAGTTATTATGTATTCACGCATGTATTCTCACGTTCATGTTGTTCAGTCAGTTAGTATAGTTCATGCATGTGAACCCTTTGCATTCAGCCTACCTCACATACATACTAGTACATTCAATCGTACTGACGTATTTGCGTTATGGTGTTTTATACCATAGGCTCAAAAGCACGAGCTCCAGAGCATCAGTAGCATTCCAGTACTCAGCAGTCAGAGTTAGCAGTGAGTCCTCATCCTTTGAGGACATGAGCATTATGTTATCATTTCAATACATAGTTTATTTCAGTAGTTGGAGTTAGTTGGGGACATGTCCCATCAACTCCTTATTCAGACAGTTAGAGGTTTTCAGACTATCATGTTCAGTCAGTTTATTAGTTTGTTTTAGGTATTTCATACCTCACACAGATGTTATATTTTATTATATATTGTTTCTTCGTTTTGAACCTTACGGCCTTACAGCTTTATTTTTGCATTTACACAGTATATTATGCAGTGTTCAGGTACAGATATCAGTCATGGGTTAGCTTGTTGTTCTTCGGGGTCATGAGCACCATGTAGCATTCCGGGTACCAGATTCGGGGCATTACATAGGGTAAATAGCCTCTAAAGTATATTAGAAGTCGTGAGTCCTAGTTAGGGTAAGTAGGGAAATCTCCAAAATACCCCCACTTAAATCCCTTAAAATCCCATCGCAGGGATACGATTGACCCATACAAGTCGTACCCTTCTATACAATTGGTACCTACCTCTAGTATCTAAGCCTTAACCCTTGGATCAAATATTGTCCAGTAGATGACTCATCCAACCAAGTCGTAACTATAGCATACTATCTATACCAATGACCCATATCCCTGGCAGAATGAAATACGAGGAGGATAAAACACTGCCCACCATACGAGTCCTTGATACGACTCGTACCAATCCCTATGACTCATACCTCTAAGTTGTACCCATTCCAGTAACCAAAACTATCCGACCAACTAACACTTGTCAGCATACGACAAGACCATACCACTTGTACCCCAGTCACTGTACTCTATCCAAAAGATCCGACTTATTAAGAATTTCTACCTTATCCTGAAGACCTTGAATATGTACCTCTCAAGAACTTACAACTACCCTGGATATTGTAGACATTATAATCAGACTGACTTTCAATTGTGATCTACAATATTGAATGAACAGTACTACTAGACTGACCCTGGTGTTGATAAGACTGATGCAAAGCATACCTACCCTGCAAACCTCTGCCTTTGAACTATCTGCCATTGTGGCTTCCAATGAAATAAACCTACTGATACTAACTCTTATCGCCACCCCTAGATCCTCGTGATTTATCTCCTCTATAGTTTGGACATAGCTAGAAATATCTACAAATGACCTACTAGCAACAACAAAACTCTGAATAGCCATGTAAAGAGAAAGTCTAAGCCCTCTAACAAAACATCAAGTCAGCTCATACTAGAAAGGTAGGCTCACACTAGTATGTTTGGACAACTCACAGAATCTCTCCTCATATTCCACAACCATCATAGAACCTTACTCTAAACTCTTAAGAAGATCTCTTAGGTGCTCTCAAAGACTGCGAGGAATATACTTCTCCAAGAAAGCCTTAGAGAATTAAGTCCATGTCATAGGGGGAGATCAAGCTGGCTTGGAATCAGCATAACCTCTCCACTAAAGTCTAGCTACCAAATCCAACTGAAAGGCAATATAGTTTATCCTAAATGTTTTAAAATAAACCCAAATTACAGAACCTTTTCTCACAAGTAATCATAAAATGTAAGTATCCTCGCTTGGGCCCCTACAAATCTATGTTGAATTAATATCAAAAAATAGCCCAACATCTTCTTCTCTTTGATTGTCATAGCTGGATGAGAAACTGCCAATTATGGAACTACTAGTGTTGGTGAAATCTCAACTCTAGGAGCCGTAACTAAGGCTTGTGCCCTAAATCAGTACCACTCTGGTTTGCTGACTAAACACCAACAGACAGTGCACCACCTACTAATTCTAACAATTGAAGAAAGGCATCTATGAGCACTGAATAAGAAATAAACCTGGGTAGATCTTGGGTTTTCCCCTATCCCACCAATGGCTGGGGTGGCAGAATATATGGCTCAAGAGCAATAACAAGATCTTGTGAAGGCTCTCTATCCTGACCCCTATCTGGGGTTGCATCCCTAGCATGGTCTCTACCTCTGGGTCGACCATAATCTCTAACAAGTGCCCTAGCTATAGACTCAGGGTCCTCATCTTTAGATGACCTACCTCGCATCCTAACCATCATCCAAAGAGTGAAATTAGAATAACTTTATAAATAAACATAGACTCGGCGTACGAAAATAAATAAAGAAAATGAGGTGTTCGAAGAATGGCTTATAGCCTCCAAAGGATAGGATGTGTATGTCATTACACTGATCTGCCGGACTCAACTAGACACTTGATCTTGTACCAACATTATCAGTGAACCTAACTCTGATACTAATTTGTCATGACCCAACTTTAGGATTCATGATGGAATTTGCTTTAACTCATCTGTAGGTAAGCCAAAACCTAGTTATATTAGTATAAGAGCTACCAAATCCAACTGAAAAGCAGTATAGTTGATCCCACGTGTCTTAACTAGACCCAAATTATGGAGCCTCTTCTCACAAACAATTAGAAACTCTAATGTATCCTCTCTTGGGCCCCTAGACACTTGCTCTTGTACCAATAATATCAGTGAACCTAACTCTAACAATAATTTGTCACAACCCAATTTTGGGAGACATAATGGCATTCGCTTTAACCCATCTATAGGTAAGCCAAACCATAGACCAAAATGTGAAGTAAAGGTCTAATTGATGGAAGGTATAAGAAGTACAAAAAATAAACATACAATAAAATTGTAAGAAACAAAAACATAAGTAAAATAGTACGAATATCAAACTGGAGAGGGAGAACAAAAGAATATCCCACAACCTAGAAAGGTCGGTACAAGGGACACAAAATCCAAAAGTAAGAGTACTGAATAGTATAAAATATACCGGTAGTAAAAAAAGTAAAGACTATTCAAAAATAGTAGAAGGAGAGAGGATCATCTTTGGCTTTGAAATCTCACCCTATCTCTAAATCCCAAAAGCAAGGTGGATAAAATATCAAAGGTGGTGAATCATACTTGAATTTGCATAAAACAGATGCAGAAGTGTAGCATGAGTACCGAACAGCGAGTAACCAGTAGGCATCATCAGTTGATTGACCTAAACTATAAGAAATGTATAATAAAATATGATAAAGTAAAATGAAGTCATGGAATAAAATGATATCTTCTTTACTAAACCAATATTTGAGAATGAACAATAATTATGCATCATTAATAAATCAAACAAAGTATAGTCTATGACCTAATCGGGGGCCCACAAGCCCAAAATATGCAAACAAATAACAGAAAAACCCAGTCGGCCCCCATAAGGCAGTGGATGCAAAAAAAAAGAGTAGCGATGATTAAAACTTAAAGTGAACAATAGTGAGACTATGCCCTTGATTTCCTTCAAACAATTATATTAGAATTTAACCAGATCTAAAGAGTGATATCATCATCATAATTTCATAATAGATCATACATTCTGGACTTGAAGCGGAGCTAGAATATCATATCATCATGTCCAAGTATCACATATGAATCATAGTTTGTTGGACTTGCACTAGAATTAAGTAATTACAACACCACAAGTTTAGCCAAAGGTTGAAAAGGTGTTTAAATCATTCCAAGTGTCGAGAATTATTCTAGGGTTGTAGAAAAAGACCTCCCATGTTTAAAAGGGTTAATTTAGATATTTGACCTAAAAGAGAGTTGGTGTGGCCTGCTACTAATCCTAAAAACTCATACTATGGCAAGTTTCTACTCAAAACTAACCTAAATCTCCAAAGTCCCACTATATATTAAATAATTTAAAACTAGGCTTCTTATAACAACCTAACATGAAGGAGGAAGAATGAGACCAAACTCGACCTAAAATGGCTAAGTAATCCAAAAGTCACTAAATATACAACCAAGTCATAAAACCTTTCTTATCACTGGCATAATACCATACCATTGTAAAAATAAAGCTCAATCTAAGATAGGAGTATGCCTAGTCTATCTGGATGCTGCTAAAAGCTTGATAAAGTCTACAAAGTTAGAGATTTTTCCCTACGAGAATCCTCAGCATGATGCCATACTATTAAATAATAATCTTGCATTAACACAAGAATAACAATATCCATATTGCATATAAATAGTCCAGTTTCAAAATTGAGGTAAGAATCTCATATGGGGCTTGCTTACCGAATCATAACTTGGAAACTATCATAACATTCTATCATGACCTAATCTTTCAGGTCATGACGGAGCCTACTATAACCCACCAGTAGGCAAGCCAATCACATGGTATGGAACTGCTAGTAACGTACTACCACAAGAATGAAGGAAAGAATGCAAAATAAATATAATAAAAGATCAATTACATAACATAGTCCCAAAACCTGGTGGTATCAGTACAAGAGCTTTTAACATTAGAAGGATACAAGTGAGGTACTAAATAAATATACAGATATATCCATCTCTGAATACAACATAGAGACTAGTCTAGTACATAAGAGGGAAGGAAGTAATACTCTGAACATCGAGATATCACTCTATGTCCTATAGAATGCATACACCACTGGCGATAACCCATACTATAGTCCGCAGGCGGTAGAAGTATAGTACAAGTACCAAATATATGGTACGCATTAGGCAACTGCTGACTGAGCTTCAAAGATAATATAGATACATATAACATATAAGCAAAATGAAAAACTATACCCGAATATCCAACAACCACATAAGAAAGCCAATGAGATAATAAGGACAAACTATCCTACTCATGTCCATGAAACTACCATAATAAGGCTAAGTATTAAGGATAAACCATCCTATTCCATCCATACTCAGGAATCTCAACACTATACCATATATCACTAGCTCGTTTATGAAATAAGGGTGAATGAAAGATATGTATGAGTATTCAAGGCCAAGGAATGAATATACAATTTAAATAAATGAGAGGAAGGGATATATGGTAACACCATAGTTACATATAGATAGATATACATATATATATATAAACAAGGTCAACTTGAGGTACAGCCTAAATTATCAGTCTAATATTTTTAAGACCTCATAATCATAATAGGAGCTAGTGCTAGTATACATCAGGGTTTCTAATCCATATATCTAATCATAAGATAATCATGCATAGTAATATTATCATAAGATAAATGAGCCAAAATCATACCTCTAATCTTGATACTGAATCATTAACCAATTGGTCATAACTAGCTAAAACAATTATCATAATAATAATAGCAATAATAACGTGAGTAACCAGCTAGTCCAGACAAACAATACCTAACTAATCCTTTAACGAACCCCCATCTCCCCAGGCCAGAAGGTTCAATCAACATACAATACACCACAAGCCATACTCATCACCCATACCTATGTGATACCATATAAGGCTGATAGATATAGGTGCATGCTAGTGATAGTCAATGTGCATGCAAAGATGAATGCAACAGAATCAACAAAGTCATAACTGATCAAAGTATCGTAATGTATATTTGAACTCAAACCAGTAAGTATAATCAATATCATAATAATCATCATTATAACCATCACCATAATAACCATCATCATCATAATCATCCTTTGGCCTTGCCGGGCATATAACCATATTATCATAATCATCCTCCGTCCTTGTCGGGTGTATAAGCATATCATCATAATCATCCTCCGGCCTTGCCAGGTAAATAAGCATATCATCATAATTATCTTTCGATCTTGCCAGGTATATAAGCATATCATCATAGTCATTCTTTGTCCTTGCCGGGTATATAAGAATAGCATCAAATAATCCTCCGACCTTTTCGGGTATATAAACATATTATCATAATCATCATCCAGCATTTTCGGGTATATAAGGGTATCATCATAATCATTCTCCAACCTTTTCGGGCATATAAGCATATCATCATAATCATCCTCCAGCCTTGCCAAGTAGATAAACATATCATCAACACACACACACACACATATAACATCAATACTATAATCTATCATCAAGTTTTACCCAAAATTTATATCATAAATACATCATCATCCTCCGTCCCACACAGGAAAGATATGTATATTGATACATAATAGGTGTACACACTTAAGCTGTGAATAAAAAGAGTGTAAATCTATAAATCTATTACTCGAGGTAAACTTCAAGACTAAATCATTATAAAAGTGTATAAAGGGTTGGAGTCTCTCACAACCGAAGTAAATAGTAGAATCAAAATCATAGACCGGAATCTATCTCGATCAAATCTTTAAAACATCATTTCCAATCTCTTTACACATAGGTTATTCATTAAGACGGTGCAATTATTATTATGAAGAAATCTGTTTTAAGATAAAAAGTGGGCTTTAACCCTTATTTAGAAAAAATAGTAATAAAATCATATTTTAGTCAGAATCATATCATTTATCAATTTAATAATCATAAATGTACCAACTATGCATGCCATCAATAGTATTCAAATAATGGAACCATACGTATCAATATATCTATAAACTACAACCACATCTTTTACAAAGATAAACATTTCTCAGATGTCCAATCGATATCAAAACACGGCCTTCGGTCCAATAATGTGTTCGGAATAATTACAACATCATAATCACGGCCTCTAGCCCACATACATATTTGAAACCCATATCAATAATCATATTCATAATCCATCTCATATCTATAAGTCATAGAATATATATGAGGCATATTGTACTATCTATAGGCCATAAATTATCTCTATAAGGCATCTCACATCTATGAGGCATATCATATCTATAAGGCCATAAATCATAACTTTGACATCTCACACTATGAGGCATATGATATCTATAAGTCCATAAATCATAACTGTGAGGAATCTCATATCTATAAGGCATTATATATCAATATGGCATCTCACATCTAGGAGGCATACTATATCAATAAGGCATCTCACATCTAGGAGGCATAATATATCACTAGGCCATAAATTAAAACTATGAGGCATATCATGTTTAGAAGACATCTCATATCTATAGGTCATATATCATAACTTTGTCTATACATATATTATTAAGCATATCGATGGACCATATCATAAATCAAGTCTGAAATTCATATCATAACTACAAGCCATTAATCATAATTTGGAGAAATCCATCATCAATCATAAAGTATATTAGACTACAGGCTCAATAGTCTCAACTATGTATAACATGCATGAATAGGTTCGCAAGGGCTAACACAAGTCTTGGCCTAAGTTGGGATGGAAGAACCCACTTCTAATCGTCAAATTCTATATTCAGTCAAATTCTAGCCCAGCCTTAGATAAGGTGTCTAAATTTATTTATAGATAGTACATAAGACATAATCAATCCTAAGATAGGAATTTCACCTAGAACACGAGAAATTAAGTCATCTCTGCCTAAATTAAGGTTTCAAGGTCGCTAAATAGTCCAAATAAGGATATTCCTATTAATCATGTTTCCAACACTTAAACTATATCGCAAATCAAGCACAATCACTCTACAAATTAGCTCAATCTATAAAGAAGTAATAGGAACCTAAAAGTGTAATAAGCATTTCACCTTATGGGTCAAACTCCTCATCTAATCACCAAGCATTAAATAATCAAGACTAAGTCTCGGTGTCTTACCCATAATCAACCTTAACGCTTACATTCACATATAATATATAACACATATGGCCTTGAGAGGAAAAGTAGACAGAAACCAACCTAGAAGCTGAACTGCAAATCTTTGAATCATCTATAAAATGTCTGTCTTTACTCGACAATCTCGACATATTGCTATGCTGTCAAAATTGTAATCTATGCATCATTAGGAGTCAAATGAGACCCATATTTACATATAATAGGTTGGATCAAATTCTGGGTCAAGAACGGGCCTGCAGGGCCCACTAATGAAAACTAAAAATTGAAAACGTTACAAGGTCCCAAGAAGGACAAGGAAGTTGTGCTCAAAAGTTGAGCACAAATGGAGCACAAATCAGGTCTCAAATCAACCCTTATAGTTTAAGAATTCAAAGCCCTAATTTCTAAGAATTTATCAAGAAATTGAAGGAATCTTACTATGAATTTGAAGGTAAATCACAGAATAATGGATAACCAAGATCCCCAAATCATCTTCAAGCATAAATACCACTAAATCTCACTTTTTAGGGTTTAAGCTCTCAAGAAATAGGTGGAGAATGGCCAATTTCGTAACTTAGGGTCTATTTATACCCATACTAGGTACCACGTCCTACTATCGCAGCTCAAGACCTGCAATCATGGCTTATTACATCAAAAAGAGATGTTGCAATCACAACACTACCTAGTGCGATCGCACTACTTCCTATGGCAAGGGTGATATGATTTCAACCCTTTGTTTGTGATTGCAATTGTACTAGATAACAGCTGAAACTTGGAAAAGTTTCTGTCAAGCCCTCGAGATTTATCCAGAACCCTGTATGTGCAAATAAACTATGTAAACATACAAAATTTGATGTTTTAGACTCAATGATACACTTGGATTTTCTATCCAAGGTTGTTTCAACCAAGTGTGGATCCCACACTCAAATTTCCAATTTCTCAACTTTCCGATCAATTGGTCAAAATAAGCCCAGGTGCCTTAGGACTCGAACCAAAGGTCTACCTTGCCTAAAAACGATATTTTAGAGTTGATGGTACTGTTAGAATTCTCATCTGAGGTCATCTACTAGGAGTTTTGATTCAAGACCAAATCCTAAATAACGAAAGCTCCAAAATAGGGAAATAAGCCTAAAATCCAAACAAACTATTTGATCACCACCAAACATAAAGCCACTGTGGGAAGGCTCGAAATGCTACAAATGCACACAAATCAAGAAAATAATATGGAGAGTCATTACATGTTCCTCTAAGCTCAAGGATTATTTACCCTAAAAAATAGGTGAAATCATAGCACAAACGAGTCCTAAATAAGCCCGTAAAGTAAACTAGGGAATTAGGTTTAAATTCAAGAAATTAATAGAAACTTATGGATATATTAATGAGAAAATGACCAAGATGATGTTTTCAAATTGCCCCAAACGCCCAAGGATTGATCTCTCCACTTTTTTTGCTCTCTAGGGCATTTATTAGACATGGGAGTTTGAGTGAAATTAGGTTCCACAACATTTAATACTAACAGAGGTCTCTTTATCGTGATTGTGGGGACCCCATAGCAAACGCGTGCTTCACTCCAATTAATTCATCACGAATATAGAATTCTTCTTGGAAATGTGATGACCAATTAATTTGGTCTTCATAATAACAACCCAGGGACTCACAAATGCGATGACCAATAACCTTGGTCTACACTAGCTGAAGATGCACCAACAACTTGGCAAATTTTCCAAGTTTTTTATCATACCCTCAAGAATTATTTGAAATCCTATGTATGAAAATGAACTATGTTATCCTACCAAAACCAAAATTTTGAACTAACATCACTATCAAAATTTTCATCCAAGGTTGTTTCATAAAATATGGGTCCCAAAACCAAGGATCGTTGTAACCAAAATTCACCTAATAGCCCAAAAAGAGCTTGAAATCCTTGAGACATGAACCAAGGGTCTCCATAGCCTCAAAGAAGCATTTTGAATCTAACAAAACTGTTATAATTGGAATACGAGGTTATTTGCCTATAGTTTAGGCCCGATACCTAATTTTTAATAGCAAAAACTTCAGGCTGGGAAATTAGCTTTGAAAATCAAATAAACTACTCGATAATTGAATTTTTGGCTCTATCAAGTCATAAATTACTTGAAATAACTATGGGAAAGCTCTAAACATTGAAATAGTGTATAAATATAAAAAATGACCAGGAGGGTCATTACATAGAGTCAAAAGAAATAAAGTTGAGTAGGACTAAGATAAAATATCTAGAGTGCAAGTTCAGTGAAACAAAGTATGAGGCTGAAATAAAAGTGAGGCTTGATACATAGGTTATCTATCCAAAGAAAGGTAGTATGGTATATTATCCATAAAAATGGTGAGACTAACTAGGATTTCACCGTATTGGTGTTGGGTAGATGAAATAAAGATTAACATTGGAATCTTTTGTGATAAAAGGTGCCTCTTAAATCTAAAGGTAAGTTCTAAAGAATGGTGGTTACCAACTATGTTGTATGGATTAGAGTATTAGCTATTCAACAACTCTCATATCCAAAAGATGAAGGTGATAAAAATTAGGATAATACGATAGATGTGTAGGTTTACTAGGACATATAGGATTAGAAATAGGAATATATGATTTAGAAATGGAGTGACTTCAGTAGAAGACAAGATATAAGAAGAGAGGTTAAGATTGTTAGGGCATGTGATAAGGCGATACATGAATGCCCATGCAAAGATGTTAAAGATTGGTATGGATGGTTTCAGGAGAGGTATATATAGATTGAGGACATATTAAGAAGAAGTTATTAGACATGACATGGTGCAGTTACAACTTATTGTGGATATGGCCTTAGATAGAAAGGAGTGAAGGACGCGGATTAGGGTTGAAGGCTAGTGGGTAGGAGTACGTCTATGCTAGTAGGTAAGAGTGCATTATCTTGTTGTCCGTACTAGTTGTCGTAGTGCTATACTTGTAGTTTCTTGTTCTTGGTATTTTGTTGATGTATGATGGTTCGAGTAGATCAATTGTAGTATTATTTAATAATTTTGATTGGTTCGAGTAGATCAATTGTAGTATTATTTGATAATTTTGATTTGTTACCAGGAGCGAAACTACGTGGTTCCAAAAGGATTCATATGAACCCACTTCATCAAAAAATTATACAATGTGCAAATATAGATATCATCTACAAAAAAATAAACTTTATTATATAAAATAAATTGAATCTGCTTGACGTAAATTCATTTTATGGCTTAGTGGTAATGTGGGTTTAAAGGATAGCAGACGGCCCTATTTTAAATCTCTGCGCAGCTTCTTCCTTGTTTTTTGACTATTTTGTTATACTTAAATGAGGCTTCACTTTTATGTTTATTTCAAAGTTCAAAAATGTTTGTCCCAAGTTGTAATTTGTTTTTTCCTTCTCTTATAATTTTCACTTTAACATAAAAGTACATATTTGAAATGATTGATATTTTTTAGTTAAAATTTAGTTTGACTTATATTGGATTGCTTATGTGTTGTATATTATATTTCTTTATTTGCCATATAATCTCTCTTTATTTGATTTAGTTAGTTTATTCACAACTTTTTTGTTTGATTTTTGTTTCTTTTTAAACAATAAGCTTTTGTTGTTATATTTAAACAGGGAAAGGAAATTATATTTTGTTACAAGTTTTAGAGTTTGGTATATTTTAAAATTAGTCATGATTAATATTAACCAATATTTAATTTTTTTTAAAGCAAAATTTGAGAAACTAAGTAGATAAATTATTTTTAAGATAAACGTAAATAGATTTTGTAATATTTTATAAAAAATACTACCTTCTTTTTAAAAAATAAAGAATGGTGAATTCAGTGATGACTTTATTTTATGGTAGCAAATGAGAAAGTAAAGTAACGAGCAAATTTTGCTTTTTGTTTTTGCTGGCGACTTTATCGAGGCTTTCAACGTGTATATCTGAGCCCACTTATCCAAAATTCTGGATCTGTCACTATTTGTTACTACCTATTATTTCTTGTACTATTAGTATGATTGATTTAATATTAATCCTGGAATCTATTAAAAATAACCTATCTACCTCACATCTGATTTAGAGGTATAGACTACGTAGTTTCTACCCTCCTATAATGACTCTCCAGGTCATTTTCAGCATTTTCACACTATTTCACTTCTTAGAGATTTCACATAGCCACCCTAAGTCATTTATTACTTGCTGGAGCTGACATTTTGATTACCGGATATCCCATTTAGTTTTTAGAGTCAATTCTCAATTTTTAAAGTTTTGTTGTTGAGAATTGGGTTATCAGGATTCCACCTCAGGTTAACTGCCTCATATTCCAATTCTAATAGTTCTGTTAGATCTAAAATATTGATTTTAGGCTAGGGGGACCTTTTGTTTTTGCCTCGAGGCTTCTTGACTCATTTTGGGCTATTGGGTGAATTTTGATTAAAACAGTCATTAGAGTGTGGGACCTATATTTCATTGAAACTACCCCGGATGGAAATATTAATGGTGTCGTTAAGTCTGAAACATCAAATTTGATAGGGTAGCATAGTTTGTTTGCATTCATGGGATTTCGAAAGAATTCTTAGGGTCATATCAAAACTTGGAAAAAATATCTGAGTATCGGTGCATGTCTCAGCTAGTGTAACCGCTTAAATGGACCTTTGGTTACTTTAGCGACCAGGGGATCTCTTTAGAGACCAACATTGGTCCCCACCTAGTCACTTAAGTTGGGGACTCATTTCTTAAGAGAATGTCGCTTAAGCGATCCTTGACCACTTTAGCGAGGGCCGACTTTTAGTTAAGGATCACTTTAGGGACACCCAACCACTTAAGTGGTGATTGCTTAAGTGATAATTTGACTAGTTAAGTAGTCGTCTTTGGCACTCCCCCTTTATAATTCATTTTTTATTTGTCCAAGCTTATTTTTTCTAAGTCCCAAGACTCAAAAAATTTCTAAGAGACCCAAAAACTTGTGGACATTACTCTTTGGGCATTCGGGAAGGGTTGGAGAATTCATTGGGAGTGTCTTCCCATTAAGATTTCCTTGAGTTTTCTTTAATTTCTTATTTAATTCTCCATTTTGAACCCAAAACCCTATATCCCTTATAGATGGATTTGAGAAAGTATTGTGCTTGGATTTCACCCATTTTGAAGGGTAAATGGTCCTTGAGCTTAGAGGGATGTTTTGACAATTTCAAAGTTGTGATTCGTAAGTAGACCCCATATGGGATTTTAGCCTTATTTTGGACCAAAGTATTTATATGATATATGGGTATTGTTATCCTTGTATTAATATGTGGCTCATTATTTTGATAGTGTGGCATCATGAGGTGGCTTCTCGAAAGAAAAAAGCCCCAATTGGTGGACTTTCTCAGGCTTTATCACATCTAGGTAGACTAGGCTTACTTTCCTTATAGATTGAGTTTTATTATGGTATTATTATATTATTAGGCTAAATTAGATTAGAATTTATGGGTTGGATGCATGTTTAGTGAAAATTTAGAATATTTAGCTGGTTAGAGAGTCGTTTTAGGTAGAATTGACTCATTCCTTCTTTTCTTGAGTTAAATTGTTGCCTTAGGACATATCTATACTTATTTAACACCTAGTAGTATAAATTGAAAGCCTTAGTCTAGTTTTTGGGTAGAAATCACCTTAGTATGAACTTTTGAAGTTTAGTAGCGGGCTCTGTTGACCCTCTTTAAGGTCAAATACCCCAATCATCTCTTTGTAGACCTAGGAGGCCTTATTTTATCTCCATGCATATATTTTTTAGCCTTAGTCTGATTAGATATCTTTCCAACTCCTAACTAGACTTGTTACCTCATACTTACTTTAAAGATCGGTTCGAGTCTAGCACTTACTATTTCACTCATGATGCTAAATTCCCTATTCAAGTACGAAATATGTGATATTAGAATTTGGTTCGAGTCTAGAATTTATGTTTCACTTATGTGTGAAGAATCTGGTTCAAGTCTGGTGGTTTGGGTATAAAAGGGGTTCTTAGATTTAATTTTTGGTTGTCAGTTTCTTTATAATTATTATTACTACCAGTAGTTCTCTCTTAATTATATCTATCGCGCTTATGGGGGATTGGTTGGATTATTTTTCTCCTGATTACACTTTCTAGGATTATAAAGGCTCAATTAGGCTGTAATTAGCTTGTATTCCTGGACTATATTTATTTTGTTAGTTATCTGTCAGTCGGAGTATTATTTCAAGGTTTACTCTTTATCACTGACTTTAGTTTATATTCTCATATCTTATTATGCTTTTATTATAATTTAGCTCAGTCGGTCGATGATGCCTACTGAGTACCCATTATTTTGGTACTCATAGTATACTTCTACATCTTTTTTTATGCAGATTTGAGTACTAGTGATCATCACTGATGACATATCCACTGATCTTTTAGTACTCAAAGATAGGGTAAGCTTTCAGAGACAAAGTCGATCTTCTCACCTTTTACTCTTTTTGGTCGAGATGTGAACTACGATGGTTGGAGATGAGGACCTTGAGTTCATGAGTCTCCTATTAGAGGTCAAGGTCGACCCAGGGCCCTAGGTCAGGAAAGAATTGCAACCACAACTAAGGGTCGGGATAGGGATCCTTCACCAGATATTGATTTTGTTCTTGAGCCAGAGATTTTGCCACCTCAGTCATTGATGGTCCAAGGGGCAGCCCAGGCTCCACCAGGGCTTATTTCTTATTTGTTACTTAGAGATGCCTTGGTTTAGTTGTTGGGATTGATTAGTGGTATATTATCTAATGGTAATAATTTAGATGTAGAGTCACAGCTTGTAGCTGCGGCTCCCAGAGTTGAGGTCTCTCTAGATAGGGTAGTTGCTCAGCCAGTAACCATCTATCCATCTATATCTGTTGAGGTTCAAAAGATGTTGGCCAGATTTTTTAGATTGACTCCACCTAGATTTGTAGGGGCTTCAGATAAGGATGCATTTGAGTCTTGATTGCTTCTGAGTATAAGATCCGTAATTTGGGCCTAGTTGAAACTCGTGAGATTAACTATAGTATTTTTCTATTAGACTTGGTAGCTAGGCATTGGTGGAGAGGTTACCTTAATTCCCAGCCAGCTAGATACCCTTACATGACATGGACTTAGTTCTTTGAGGTTTTATTAAAGAAGTATATGCCTCGCAGCCTTTGAGAGAATCTGAGAGATCAGTTCTCAATATTAGAGTAGGGGTCTATGACTGTTTTAGAGTATGAGGCATGGTTCCATGATTAAGATTAGGTTTGGTTCTTTGTAAAGGCCTAAGACTTCCTCTTCATATAGCTACTCAAATATTTGTTGTAAATGGTAGGACTTTTGTTGAGGTATCTTCTTATACCCAAACTATGGAGGAGATATATCATGAGGCCCAAGGGGGCAGTGATAAGAGACCACGTCACCAAGGTAGTTTTAGTGGGAGCTGGATTGGCTCACAATTTAGAGAAAGAGGTTTTTAGAGTAATAACCCCTGCATCCATCTTATAAGCATCAGGATCAGCCTAGTAGGCCTGTTCATGCCACACTTTAGATTACAGATGGAGGTCAGTCCAATTATAGTAATTATAGTAGGATGAGCAACGTCCACTCCATGAGAGGAGTGCATTCTGGGTTTTCTAGTGAAGGTGGATTTTTTTAGTCAGCAAGATCTTTTGATCAGAGCAGAGTGCCTGGGGCATGCTACAATTGTGAGCTTATTATCCATTATTCTAAAGAGTTTCCCGGCGTGGAGCAGTTGTGCCTTCAACGCAAAGTGTTCAGTCGATTAGGGTAGTGTTGGCCCCATCTAGAGATGGTATATAAGGTTGCAGAGGTGGCCCTAGCGGTTCTTGAGAATGTCCTCGGGAAGGCAGCACAGGTGGTTGATCAGGCGCCCAGTCGGTTGCAGGAAAGGTCATTTATATGTTTTACTTGGTAGGACGAAGGTAGAGTCTTCGGATGTTGTTATTACATGTACACTTTCAGTGTCATCAGGAAGCTATTGCTTTATTTGATTCGGGATCTACTTAATCATATATGTCTACTTATTATGCATTGTGGTTAGAGTTGTCTTGGGAGTCTTTATATGTGTCATTGTGTATCTACCCCCATGGGTGATTCTTTAGTAATGGGTCGGGTTTATAGATTATTTGTTTTAACCATTGTTGACACTCAATTTTGACCTCTTAATATTCCTCCTAGGCTGTTATTTTTCCAAATTTATTAGTTTCGAATACTAATATTTCTTTACATATTATTTTGGTATCAAATAACCTTGATATGTCACATTCATTATACAGAAGTATGCAATGTGGTTTATATGTAGTATATTGAGTTTATCTATTTAAATATAACATTTTACATAATTTTATCAATATTTATTAATTTGTTTCTGCAAAATATGCATACTACTAATTTACAAACACATAGTCTATTATTATTATTATTATTATTAACAATATTATTATTATTATTACTATCATCGTTGACGGTCACACACACACACATATATATATAAATTTATTTCAAAAATATTTTACACAACCTTGCTCTAGATTATTTTTGTCTACTAATTATATAGTATTTATTAAATAGCAGCCTATGTCAATTCAATTCCTTAACTTATTTAATTCATAGACCAATTTTGTCCAATTATTGCCATATTTATATATATCAAAAAGGTTTTACATGGTCTTGCTAAAAATTATTTTATCAAATAGCATCCTAAGTCAATTTAATTTATTTAATTCCTAGACCAATTTTGTCCAATTATTGCCAATTTTAGCCTAAATTGAGTCCAATTTGGCTCAATTTTAAATCCCCATAAAATTTTTAACCCAATTCCATGACACAATTTTGACCCATGATCCAATCATTCTAATTTTTCATTATATCTATTGATTTTATGTGATCAACAACTAAGGTCAAATCCCCTTTTCTTTTCCTTTTTAATCCAAGCCAACCCCAAAATCCCTTAACCTAGTCCCTTTTTTTCCAAAAAATAGTTGCCCACAAATGTCGCTACCTCCGGCGAGCCTCCTTTTCTTGCACCCTCATCTCCTCTCTATCACTTCCACTGTATGAGTTGATAACCGAAGGGCCTGCTACCACGTTGCCTTTATCTTTCCCCACTATCTCTATCTCTCCCACGACTTCCACCAACAAAAACCACTATTGTCGCCACCCAACACCAAAATAGTTACCCCTCTCCTTTTTCTAACCACCACCCAATGAAATTCAACTCCATAACTGTCCCTTTTATTTTTTCGACCACCACCCATCGAAATCCAACTCTATAGACACTCTTCTCTTTCTATTTCCCTTTTTTTATCTCTTCTTTCTTTTCTTCTCTCCTATATTTCTCCATCTCGACACTGCCTTTGTACTACCCACATTGAAATTATCTCCAACCAATGAAACATCTTAACCTCCACAAAAAAAAAATCGTGCCCACTACACAGTAGCCATGCAGTCGATGACCACAGTTTCTTGCACCATCCTCAACTCCCTCTGATGTGCCATGGTTTTATTGTATTTTTTATACTTAAAAGTAAATAATGCAAGTACATAGGTATTCTTGTTGGATATGATATGTGTTTGTGTTGATTTTTCAAGAAAATACGGTTCGAAGCAAAGACTGAGAAAATAGAATGATGATTTACTAAAAGAGCAACCTACGACCCAACATGTGGGTGGTACATTGAACCTATGACCCTAACTACGGGTAGTAAGATGATTAGTAGGTTGAGATTCTAAAGATTTCAAGTTAATTCTGTACTTACGACCCATTCTGTGAGTGGCGGGTTGAGATTCTGAAGATTGTAAGATGATTCTGATTTTTACGACCCAACCTATAGGTGGTAGGTTATACCGATAACCCAACCTATTCAAAAATCTCAAGGATTTATTGACATCTGCTCATATCTTGAAATTTCCCAAGGAGGGCATGGGTTTTACCAACTTTTGTGATGCTTTAGGTGTTGGGTTAAGTGTTGGGTTGATGTAGGAAGGTAAGGTTATTACATATGCTTTTTTTTCGGTTGAAGACTCATGATAAGAATTATCCTACTCATGATTTGGATTTGTGTATTGTTGTTTTTGCTTTGAAATTATAGAGGCACTACTTGTATGGAGTCTATTATAAGATCTTCTCAGATCATCATAGCCTTAAGTAATTCTTCATCCAATGAGATCTTAATATGAGATAGTGTCATTGGCTTGAATTTCTTAAGGATTATGACATGACTATTCGCTTTCATCCGAGCACGGGTAATGTAGCTGCAGATGCCTTGAGCCAAAAGTTGACTACCATGGGTAGCTTGGCATATATCTTGATCTAGGAGAGACCTTTAGCCTTAAAGGTTTAGTTTTTAGCTAAACAGATAGTTAGGCTTGATATTTTGACACATGGATATGTTTTGGCATTTATAGAGGCTAGGTCTTCTTTGATGGAGCAGATTTGAGCTCATTATTTTGATGATGTTGGATTGAGTTTGATTTGGGATAGGGTGTTAAGAGATGAGGCTAAGGAAGCCTCACTTGATTCAGATAATATTTTAAGGATTAGAGGCCAAATTTGTGTACAGAGAGTGGGCGATGGAATTAGATTGATTTTGGAAGAGGCCCATTGTTCCAGGTATTTTATCTATCGAGGAGTAACTAAGATGTATCATGATTAGAGAAAGCATTACTCGTGGGTGGTATGAGACAGGATGTAGAGGATTTTGTAGCTCATTGCCTATGTTTTCAGATGGTGAAGGATGAGCACTTGAGACCTGGTGGTTTGCTTCAGAGGTTACCCATTCTCAAGTGGAAATAGGAATGAATCACTATGGACTTTATGACTAGAATGCCATATACTTCTCATGGTTCTAATAATTTTTAGGTCATCGTGGATTGATTGACCAAATCTGCTTATTTTATTTAGGTTCAGGTTTCTTTCACTGTTGAGAGGTTGGCTCATATCTCTATTCATGAGATAGAGCGTCTTCATGGTGTGCCAGTATCTATTATCTCAAATCGAGGTTCAGTGTTTATATCTCACTTTTAGAAAACCTTTTAGGAGAAGTTGGGTACTCGATTTGATCTTAGTACAGCCTTTCCCCCAAGATCGATGATCAGTCACAGCAAGCTATTCAGGTCTTAGAGGATATGCTCCATACTTATGTGGTGGACTTTGGTGGTCAGTAGGAGCAGCATCTAGCTTTGGCAGAGTGTGTATATAATAATAGCTACCATTCCAGTATTAATATGTCTTCTTTTGAGGCTTTATATAGTAGGAATTATCGCTCTTTAGTTGGTTGGTTTGAGGTTTTTGAGATTAGAACTCGAGGTACAAATTAGCTTTATGAGTCCTTGGATAGAGTTCAGATTATTCAGGATAGGCTTCAAGCGGCTTAGAATAGACAGAAGTGTTATACAGATCTTAGACTTCAGTCCTTAAGATTTGGTATTAGTGATCATGTTTTCCTTTGAGTTTCTCCCATGAAGGGTGTGATGGGGTTTGGGAAGAGGGGCAAACTTAAGCCAAGGTATAGTGGCCCATTTGAGATTCTTTAAACAATCGGTGATGTGGCTTATGAGTTGGCTTTTCCCCCAGATTTATCAGTTGTTCATCCAGTTTTACATGGTTTCATGCTTCACCATTACATTCCAGATGAGTCTTATATTATTCATTGGGATTCGGTCTAGTTAGATGAGAGATTGTATTTTGTTGAGGATCCTGTGTCCATCTTGGCTAGTGATGTTAGACAATTACGTTATAGAGATATTTCAGTGGTAAGGTCCAGTGGATACATCGACCTATAGATGAGGCTACTTGATAGGTCGAATCAGATATGTGTAGTTCTTGTCCCCGACTTTTGCTTAATTCAGGTATTTCCTTGCCATTAGTTAGAGAATGAACTAAATTTTTAGTGGTGGATGATGTAATGACTTAATTTTTGGTGACTTACATGAAATATTTATTTCTGTATGATTTGACCATTCTACCCCTTCTCATGGTTGTTTTGTTGTATTTTTGGGGTGTGGGATAATTGGCATGGTTCTTAGTGCATTTCGGTATGGATTTATGTGATATTATGGTGTTTTAGTGGCTTAAAAAGCATTATAGTTGACTTTGGTCAACATCTATTGATTTGTGCATTGGATGGCAAAATGGACTGCATCAGTAGGTTTGAAATGTCGATTTTAGCATGATTAGTGTGGTTTTATGGCTTTTATATCTCATTTCGATCCTCGATTCAAAAAGTTATTAAATTGGGTTTTGAGGGTCAACTTTGTGAAAATGATGTCTTTTCAAAAATCTGATATCGCCACTGAATTTAGAGCATCAAATTTGATAGGGTAGCATAGTTTGTTCACATTCTCGGGATTTGGATGAATCCCGAGAGAACTACGAAGACTTGGAATTCTCCAAGTCTTTAACTGGTGACCTCAGCTGGTGCAGCCATTAAAGCGTTGCTTTGACTGCTTTAGCAGTTGGATGTCAGTGGGTATGGTCACTTTAGCGGCCCTTGTCTGCTTTAGCGGAGGGGGATAAAGCGGACCTTGTCAGCTTTAACAAATGCGCAGCTTTATGCGGGTACCACTAAAGCGGCACTTGACCCCTTTAGCAGTGACCGCTAAAGCAGCTACTTAATTATTTTAGTAACACCTGACTTGGGTATAAATAATCCTTTTTCACCATTTTTTAGACTTGGAGCTTGATGTGCTTTGGTTTCGTAGCACTTTCGACGCTTAAAACTACAAAAATATGCAGTTACTTAGGTCATTTTGTTAGATATGATGTGTTTTGTGTTGTGTTTTCCAGGAAACCAGGTTCTGGTAGCTAAATTAGAGAAAAAAAGTGAAAACTTGAGCTTTGTACCACCTATGTTGGCACCTATGGCCTGTAGGTTTTACTTATATGGCGTAGGTGCCTGAACAAGGTCAAAGAGTTGAGAAATAGAGATTCAAAAGTTGGAAAAATTGACCCTATCACCTACGATGGACACCTACGGCTCGTAGGTGCCACCTAGGGTTCGTAGGTACCAATATAAGTTCAAGAAGGTTGAAGTTTTAGAGACCCTGTATATGTTTTGGGAGTCTGGCACTTACGTGGGGCCACCTATGGCCTTTAAGTAGCTCCGTAGGTGGACACTGACTCCAGTTTTTCTCTTTTGTTTTAGATTGGTTTCCTAGGGTTTCTATGTATTCTATAATTACCCTTTTGACATTTTTTAGCTAGTTTATGCACTCTTATCATTGACAAACATATATTTTGATTCCGAGATTTGCTTCCGATCTTGGAATTGTGTTCTTGGATTTTGGTTTGTTATTCAATTTGAGACTTTGGGTTTTCAATATAAATTATTGCGAGACTGATTTAATTCTTTCAATTATGAATTTCATTGATTGTTTCACAATGATGAGTGGCTAAGTCTCTGAACTAGAATTGTGGGAACCTTGGTGGATTAACAAAGTAGGGGAAGTGTGCAATCCTTCTAACTCATTGTCGTTACATGCATTGTGGTTTTCTATGCTCTTATTGATTTCTTAATGGTTGCACACATTAAGATCCTACCTTTATTCACTACAAACTCGAGAGAGAGGTAGAGATTGGGAAAAGAAGATCACAACCGTGATTTGAAGTTAATTACCAATATAAGCTAATTAGTGTCATCTACTTAAGATAATTATATTAATCTAATCAACTTGAGACCGAGAGGAGATAGTTGAAACTGAGGTCCAAGGCGAGGGTTAGTAATGCAATACTCTGAGACCAAGATGAGATGAGTGAAATTTAGTAAAGAGTGTCAAGAGGTTGTGGGTGATACATAACTTGTCAGATTGTGCATGCATATCAGTGAGATAGTCGGAGAGGATACGATAAAACTATGGAATTATATGCCAGGGGGAACACAAGCCTAGTGTTCGTTTTAGATTGTTTACAACCCAAACCATTTGATTTTTGTTACTTCTTACTGTTCACAGAAAAATCCCCCCCCTACTTTTTTGCACTACCCGATGATTTCAGCAAGTTTGAGAGATAGTTCCACATATTCCCTATGGGCTCAAACCCAACCTAGTTGGATTCTATATTTGACTTCGACCACCTTATACTCTTTGAAGTGTACTTTTGGGCAATATCAAAATTCAGCATCATTGTTGGGAAATACAGTTACGGAATTGTTGAAGTTTTAGGGTTTACTTTTTTGTTCTTCTGGAGGCATACGCCGGTGTATGGCTAGAACTAGGAGTCAAGGAAATCCCTTACTCCCATTTCATCTTGAACTGGAGAGAATCCTACAGCCGAAAAGTAGGATGTCAAACACGGATGAGATGGTAAGCTTGAAGAGATTCGACAGAATCCAAATAATGTGCCTCCCCCTTCACCAGGTGTAATTTAAGAGACTGTGGACTAGAATACTAAGCAATTATTGGCCAAAACAATTGCAGCAAGGGATAATGAAGTTGACCATAATGCAACCCAGAAGGCAGAGGTAGATAGGTAGAGACCGACAGGTGATCATAGAGCAGAACTCAATAGAGGTAGAAAGGGTAGAGATCAAGTACTCCCAGCCTATTAGTATTGGCCAGTATATGATGATCCGGATGAGGACTTAGGATACGTTGAGCCTACCAAGATAGGAGCAATTATTCCTCCTCCATTGCTATCGAATATGAAGTTTGATATCACCAATGCTATGATCCATCTATTGAATCAGAAGGGTTTGTTTGTGGGCTTGCTTACTGATGACATAAACATGCACCTTGTTAATTTTACTGGGATTTGCTCGCCATACACTATACCGGGGGTAGATCAAAAAGATCTCTGACTCAGGTTGTTCCCTTTCTCTCTAATTGGGAAGCTACATTATGGTTAGGAGAACTTCCTTGAGGATCAATCACTGATTGGAATGAGTTGCGGAGTTAGTTTTTAGACCGTTCCTTTCCTCCATCCAAAATTCTACAGTTGAAAGACGAGATCTATAACTTCAGGTAATTGCATTTTGAGTCGATGCACAAGGCATGGTTTTGGTTTAAAAAAAGTTGATGATGGTGTATAACTGTAGTATTTCAGGGCAGAGTTTGCTTGAAATATTTTATAGAGCCCATAATACCAGTTCCAGAGTTAAGACAGACACTATTACTAGTGGAGCATTCATGAAATATTCTATAGAGCCTGTAATACCAATTCCAAAGTTATGATAGACACTATTACTGGTGGAGCATTCATGCACCTGTGTTGGGAATCAACATCAAATATATTGATCAGATCTTTCTTACCAACTAAGGGTGGCATACTCGGGAGGCAAATAAAGGTGTTGGCACTTATTTTATTGGTGCTTCCAATGAGCACAGAGTTATTGATGATGCAATGGCACAAGAGATTGCTCAACTATGGATTTGCCTACATGAGAACATAGTTGAATAGCAAACACATCCTTTAAGTTCGAGAGAATTAACGGATACACTACCTACTGAGGTCGGGAGACGAATGGGTAAATAATAGGATTCAACTCTTCTTGCAATTGAAGTGTCAATTGGAACTCTAAAGTGATTTGTAACCCAACTTATGTAAGCATCTTGGTAACCATAACTCTAGTGTCCCATAATATTGTTAAATCGAAGTGTTTATCAACTTTTGTTTAACCATTTAAAACCCCCAAATTTTATCTTTTTCTATCATTTGTTTAAATTCAACTTGTAGCTGTAGTTTCAAATTAGTTTAATCGCCAGTCAAATTGTTCCTCGTGGATTCAACCCTGACTTCGAAGTTGGGTAAATATATTGACGACGACCGCCTTGCACTTATTTGAGGTGTAAGTTGAGTGTTATCAAGTTCCTAAGATCTCAGATATTGATAGGATATTATTGGTGATGAGCTTTGCTCATACGAGTATGATCAAGGATTCGTAAACACGGTCCTTGCTCAGAGAGCTCATGCACCTCCGATAAAGATTTTGGCCTAGTCTAAGAGGTCGTTGTTCCAGGAAAGCATATTAATTGGCCGAATAATAAGGTTGATGATGCGAGATTTGATGTTTATTTGGGGATGGGTAAGCATAGAGATACTCCCAAGATGAGTACTCCAGGAGAGGGTGTTTTTGCCACTTCTACTGCAGCCCCGACCTCCACTTTAAAGCCAGTTGGGGCATCTTCTATGCCTCCTCACCCCTCTATTACATCTACTGCCACAGGTTTGATAGCAGTACCACAGGATTTTTGTAGTGCTTAGTAGAATACTAGGATGTTACTACCACCCAATCGGAGCATGTTGACCCTGAGCTTACATCTTTACATAATCCGATCTGGCTTTGGGTCTAGAAGATAGTAAAGGTTTCTAAGACTAGTATACAGGTTGCACTCTAGCTGAGATGTTAGAGTTTGTTGGAGAGTTGTACGCTCGTATAGATGCTTATGAGAGATGGGTATTGGCTCGATTCAGCGACATAGAGGCTCCTAACTTAGGAAAAATTCAAGAGGAGGTGTCCATATTGCGAGCATAGGTACGCTCTCATACTGAGAGCCCTATTCTAGCTAGCACTCATGTTATCCCCCTTATTTTCTCAGCCTGTACCTCTGCATGGTACTAGATAAATTGATTTGTTAGTAAATGGGGAGGAGTCGATCCCATCTGTGGAGACCAAGAGAGTTAGGATAGAGGACCAACAGGATCCCTTTATTCCATTTGATTAGGCCCTTAGGCAGGCCTCCCATGATTATAGGGCACCCACAGTAGTTGATGTGGTATGATGAGCTGAAATTATGAAGGGTACGTCTTCCAATAGTGTACCTCCCTCACTACCACCGTCAGTTGAGATACCCTCAAATGGGGATGAGCATGACATGGACACCTAGTGTATCTTAGGTATGTCCTTATTCCCTTGCTTTATATTGTTTCCATGCACTGGGGATAGTGAGTAGTCTTTTAGTTTGGGGTGGGGTATACCACAGCTTCTGCGGGTTCTTGTTGTCGTGCTTCTTTTACTATTAGTTGCAGTATGATTGTAGAACTGGCATATCCATAAAATTAGTTGTGTGTCGTATTGTGTTGCATTTTTGTGTAACTAGGAGAAAAATGAGCATCTAAGGTAGTTAATGTACTTTATTTTTTTTAGAAAAATAATAACCCCCCTCCCAAAAAATTTAATTTTGTCCTGTGTGATATGCTATATGTGTGACCATTATGAATCTCGTTATGACTTTAGAATTAGGGACATAATAATCATAGCTAACAATTGCATAAATTAGATAGGTAGTAGTTTGTGATGCAACCTTGTACCACGTGTGTGTGAGATGCTTACTTTGTTCTCTTTGTGTATGGAATCCAGAACTTGCTCGGTTAGTCTTGCCTAGGTTGTAGGATAGTTGGTTAGGAAAGGATCATAGGTTTTTCAGGAGATTAGTCCACTTTTAGCCTAAATGACCTTCCAAAAGTGAATAAGTATCCCTTGATCCCTAGTTTGAGCCTATATAGAATATTTTTCTTGTTTCACCTTTTGGCTTACCATTTTTGTTACAATGAACCTGTTATGGACCTAGTCCTCCTTGGACAATATGCACCTTATCTCAGGCAAATCTCCTAAGTTGAGGGTGGCTATCATAGGGATGCATAATATGAAGTGGGTACGAAGAAGTGTAAAGGGTTGGGTGTGGTAGAAAAATAGAAAAAAGAAAAGAAAAAAAAACTGAAAAAGAAAAAAGAAAGAATAAAAGAAACTGCACCCAACCTGAGTTAGCTATTAAAGATTAAAAGGGGAAAAATAAGGGCAAAATAAAAGAAAGTGGTTGATAAGTGGACCCGTAACATAAGTATTGTGCCAATGAGGCTTAGTTACTAATTTCCCATATGTACCATACCAACCCCTAAGACTACATTACAAGCCGAATAAATTCCTATGGTGATCCTAACCCGACTGTCCGAAAGCTAAGGTAAGGAAAATAAAGGCAAGCCTATGGTATTTTGTGCACATTGGTAGAGTTTCTTTGTTTGTGAGTGTCAATGTATCGTGATCATCCCTGCATTAACATGCATGATTCTATTGAGTGAGTGGAACTTCATTATTGTGAGGGTACATGGGTTGTATTTCTAGTTGCTTTTTTATTTAGGTAGTGTAACTTGTACTTATGCATGATTGTTTGTTGCTAAGGTAATGCCATATCTTGATTCACTTTTGTCACATTATTGTGCTTCATTGATACACACAGTTGATTTTGAAAAGCAAAAATAGGATGGGGTAATGTTCTTGAGCTTAAATTAGATGATTGAATAGCATAGATGTCTTAGGATTCTCCTAGTTAATCGTTGTTGTGTTGTTTAGTTGTGTTTTGCTATTTGAGGACATTCAAACATTCAAAGTTGAGGGTGTTGATGTGCTATGGATTCATTGAATTTTCTATGCTTAAAACTACAAAAATATGCAGTTACTTAGATAGTTTTGTCAGATATGATGTGTTTTGTGTTGTGTTTTCTAGGAAACCAGGTTTTGGGAGCTACACTAGAGAAAACAAGTGAAAATTTGAGTTTTGGATCACCTACGTGGTCAATTACGGCCTGTAGGTACTACCTACATGATGTAGGTGCCAGAACAAGTGTCAGAGAGCTAAGAAACGGAGATTCAAAAGCTTAAAAATTTGACTCTATCACCTACGATGGGCATCGACGGCCTGTAGGTGCCACCTATGGTCTTAAGTGCCAGTACAAGTTCCAGAAGGTTGAAGTTTCAGAGATCCTATAGATTTTTTGGGAGTCTGGCACCTACGTGGGGCCACCTATAGTTGTAGGTGTGACCTACGGCCCATAAGTGGTTCCGTAGGTGGCCAATAACTCTAGTTTACCTCTTTGTTGTGGATTGGTTTCCTGGGGTTTCCATTTATTTGTTAAATACCCTTTTGACATTTTTTAGTTAGTTTATGCACTTTATATTCATAAACATATATTTTGATTTCGAGATTTGCTTTTGATCTTGGATTTGGGTTTGTTATTCAATTTGAGACTTTGGGGTTTTGTCGTAAATTATTGTGAGATTGATTTAATGATTTCAATTACGTATTTCAATGATTTTTTCACAATGATAAGTGGTTAAGTCCCTTAACAAGGGTTGTGCGAATCATAGTGGATTAACAAAGTAGGGAAAGTGTGCAATCCTTCTAACTCATTGCCGTTGCATGCATTGTAGTTTTCTTCACTCTTATTGATTTTTTAACAGTTGCAAACATTAGGATCTAGCCCGTATTTGACTACGAACTCAAGACAGAGGTAGAGATTTGGAAAAGGATATCACAATAGTGATTTGAGTTAATTACTAATATAAGCTAATTAGTGTCATCTACTTAAGATAAATGTCTTTATCTAATCAAATGAGACTGGGAGGAGATATTTGAAACTGGGGTCTAAGGAAAAGGTTAGTAATGTGACACTCTGAGACCAAGAGGAGACGAGTGAAATTGACCAAAGGGTGTCGAGAGGTTGTTGGTGATACATAACTTGTTAGATTTCATATGTACATCAGTGTGGTAGTTGGAGAGGACATGATAAACCTACGGAGTTAGATGCCAGGGGGAACATAAGCCTAGTGTTCATTTTTACATTGTTTACAACCCAAAGCATTCATGTTTTGTTACTTCTAACTGTTCACAAAAAAATCCCCCCCCCCCTTTACTTTTCTACATTGCCCAATGATATTAGCAAATTTGAGAGATGGTTTCACGTATTCCATGTGGGTTCAAGCCCAACCTAGTTGTGTTACTATATTTGATTTCGACCATTTTATACTATTGGAAGTATACTTTTGGGCGATATCAGAGCTTAAGGTTTTGTGATTTTAAGCAATCTCTTCCATTTCCAAGCTTGGGTAAGCTCCAAAACACCTATTTCAACTACTTTCCTTCAATTTTTATCATTTAATTATTGTTTAAATGTGGATTTTTAAGTGGAAAACTAGGGATTTTGACCCAAAGGCCTAAAAATTATATTTCTCCAATTTAAATCCTAATTTCAACCTGTTTTCACTTGGATGAGTTTCTGATCTCATAATTAACACTTTTCTCTCAATTTTGTCTTCAAAACAACTCCAATTCTCGATTTTAAAATGGATTTTGAAGGTTTTGTCGGTAAAGCTTAAAAATAGTTTTTCATCGATTTGGACCTCGTCTCTAACTTATTGTTGCTTGAGTCTTCAGCTGAAGATTTCAAAGAGTATGGGGAACATGTTTCAAAAATAAAATTACAATTTTACTCTTCTTTTTCAAAAACCTATTTTGGGGGTCCATTTTGACTCTGACTCAAAAGTAGGCAATATGGGTATTGTTGGCTTTATTTTGATGCATAGATTCTATATTTTTATGTCTTAGTTGATTTCAAGTCCACTCGTGGGAGTAGGGCTTTGGATTGAAGGCTTTTAGATCAGTTTTCGGCATTTGCGGTAGGTTATGGCTTAACTTTTATCAAACTGGATCGGGTAGTTAATATTGGCACAAAATCATGTTAAGGGTTTGGAAACTAATCATGAAAATGGATATATTATCATGTTGTGCTAGTGTGGGGCCTATAAATTGATGTTATTTGGTGATTTTGGAACATTATTTGCTATGTGTGACTCTGTGGGGTCCTATATGATTTTATTGGCCTTGTGTACGTGGAAATTAGTTGTTATGTTGTTTGATGAAAAATTCTAATGTGGTATCAATGGTGACTTTTAATATATTTCATTCTATTGGCATATGGATTATGTTAGATTCATTGATGGTTGGATAAATGAGTGGATTTGGCTCACTTTGTTGGTATATTTGTTGGATATGGAATTTATCATTCTAGCTGGTTGTGAGCATTACATCCTCATATAATATTCATTCAGAAAACATTGGTACTGTCGCAAAAATACTAGAAACACTGGCTTTTTTATAGAAAATGTAACATCGTAAAACCCTCTATCGAAGGATGTTCCAAAGAGGAGATATGGATATTGGTTTTGGATATTGATTGTATATGGATTGATGAACCCCCCCCCCCCCCAGCCTACATTGGGGCTTTAGATCCATAGATATATATGGAGGTTGTGCGACAACCTCAGGCATCATCATCATTATCATCATCATCGCCATCATTATCATCATCATTTACATTGCATTTGTATATACTTTGTATTTTTATGTGGTGTATTATCTTCCTTAATGAGATACCTGTCTATGTGTACTTCTTCCTTCATATTCATATGTATGGTATATGTATACTTGTATTTCACTCTCGTATTTCTATGGTGTATGTGAGTATTATAGAACTGATAGTGGAGACGGTGTAGGCTACTGTTTGGGATACTTTCTAGTTGTAGGTGACCTGCCCTTAGTGTGTATTTTGTATGCTTTATTTTCTACTTTGCTCAATCAGCCTATGATACCTACTAAGTACAAGTGGACTGTACTCACCCCTACTGTGCCCTTTTGGTGCAGATCTGGATTCGAGTGTGCTTTTCGGTGGTTGATATGGGTGATATTTGGAGTTTTAGAGGTAGCGATTGATTTCATGTTTCCAGAATGGACTGCTACCTTTTCTTATTTAGACTATATCTTTATTTGCATTCAGGGATAGAGTTGTTCCTATTTGGGAACCTTATACATTTTTATATTGAGTATTACTAGTTATGTTCTTACACTATTGCGCCAAGTTTTGGGGATTGGTATTCTTGATTATATTTCAACTTTTACTATATATGTGGTTCGACTTCGTTCTAGGGGTCTTACCTTGATTTTGGTAATGATCTTTCAATTCATATCAGTTTGGATGATAGGCTTACTTGTCAAGACTTGCCGTAACAAGTTTCATCATGACCCTTGGTTTTTGGGTCGTGACAATTACCTACCTACGAGGGGTACCTATGGGGATGTAAGTACCACCTACGCCTCATAGGGGCCTTCATAGAACTAGTACTTCAATTATTCTTTGCAGAACTTCAAAACTTCTACCTACGAAAGTGTCACTACCTAAGACTAACCCAAGTCATAACACGATGCTTAGAGTCACAACAGACCCCAAGCTAACATATGGCCTGGCAAAACACTAAGAGTACTGAAGAAAATAATGAGATACTGAGCGGAAATTAAACTAAAATGACTTGATAATAATAAAATTAGATATCAATAATGAATATCAAAACCAAGACTATCTGACATAATCAACATACGAAAAATATAACTATCTGTTTGAAAGCCTCTAAATCATTTGAGTTATTGTGACAAGCCCCCAGCTAACTCCACTTGTCTGAAACTACAATATTACTGAAAAGAAATGTTAATAATTAGCCCTCGAATGATGAACACTCACCAAACACGGCTATTGATAAGGTGAGGAACGTACTAATTACGATCTAGATGTTGAGCGCCAGAACCTATATTATAAGACAGTATAGCGCAAAGAAAGTGTTCAATAAATACTTTGAATGTACTAAGTATGTGAGATGGTAAAATAACTGCTATAGGCTAAAAAGCTGCATGTGACATTAGGGGCGGATCTACATATATTTTTAGGGTACTTTGGCACCCACTAAAGTCGACAAGGAATAGGTAAAATTACATAGAAAATTTATGAAAATAGGTATATAATATATAAAAGCACCCACTAAAATAAAAGTTAGTTGGGTGCATTGGCATTTAGGTTGACTTTAAGGTTCTCTACTGGAAGGGATGTCTCTGGGGTTCGAACCTCATTGAGGTGAATTTTTATTTTTTTCAGTTTTTAAATTTTTTAAGAACCCACTATCCTTAAATCCTGGGTCCGTCACTGTGTGACATAGTAAACTAATGCAATACCAAGTAATAAGCAAGTACTATCTGATAAGTTGAATAAATGAATAAAAGGTCATGCAAGTATTTGGATCTGAACTATGAACTGTGGATTGTAGGAGCTACCATTAACCTACATACCCCAATATGAGCTAACCAGGGTCTAACTTATAATGACAGTTGGATGGGTGTTTAGTACCTTGCAAAGGTATGAACACTGACTGGCGTGGATCTACTAAACTAATGTACGAAAGGACTAAGGTGTCAAGCCTGGTCTGATGGGTGATGTTGAAACCCTGAGGGTTACACCACATAGTCAGGGACCAGGTCCCTTAAAGTCAATCACAGGAAAAATACAGTAAAGTAACCAGGAATCAAAAGACAGTGCAGGAAGAGTAAAAACACAAGATTTTAACATGGAACCCCCCTTAATCAAGGAATGGAAAAACCACGGCTTACCCTCACAAGCTCTTCAAAATCCACTATAATAAAACTCTTGATTATAGCCTTAATGACACAACTCGAACCAGGGCCTTGTCGTAATGGGCAATATCAAGTCCAACCCAGAATGGAGATCGCCCCCGATCCCAACCCAACCAACCAACACATATACCTTGAGTTGGATAAACTCCAAACATATAACAAGATAGCATAATGACTTTAAGATAAGCCTATATCTGAGGCCAACCCAACCAAGTTAATCCATCCAACCACCAAAACCCCTAACCATAAACCAAAACAAAAATGATGACCCAATGTATATATATATATTTATATAACATGATTAATCCATACCCAAGTCCATAGTTGTCCATAAAAAGCCTCTAAACTAAAACCAAAGAGTACCTAGTCAGGACATGCCCCCGACCATAGCCAAAAACCAAGTCTATAAAAAGACGAATATATGTAAAGTAATCCATGACATGAAATGGACGCCTTCCAAACTATGGAAGTTCACCACTTTAATCCAACATCGACTATTCCTAAATCCGATCAATGAGCAGGAGGAGTGGTATGGCTGATTCCTGCATTGCGTGGGGATATAGCCGCCCGAAGATAGGTTACCAGGTGAATGCTAGCATGCACTCAAGTTAAGGATAAAATAATGCCAACCTTTAAAACCGAGAAAACCTTCCATAAACCAAGAAAACCATCCATATGCATTCACAACCATACATATATATACATATACACATATATTATATAATCCATGCTGGGAAAAGGAACCGAGTTTAGCATGCCTTTAAAACCATTAACCTGGGTATGTATAGCTTAACTGTCCTAGAACTACCCATGGGGCTATATGGGTCTATTTTAACCCCCTGAACGGGCCCCGATGCGCATAGCCATACGAATCGGAGATACAATAGGAGTAGGTAATTCTCGTGTACCCCTCTCTCTCCATGATACATATATACAAGTATTAGGGGATTCCCGTGTGTCCCTCAAGTATAGGGTCTCCATGCCCAATCCTTATATTGGCAAACATGATTTTCCACTGTCCTTCCATTAGACTCATACCTTCACGGTTAGCTATTACAAGTGGTATCATCATACCGACTATAGCTTGCAAGCAATGTCCTTATCTAACCTTAGGGGATTCCCATGTACCCCATTAGTTATATTATTTAGTTTACTTGGGGGATTCCCATGTACCCTATAAGTACATCATTATTAAGATTATTAGTGGAATTCTCTTGTACCCTACAAGACATTCAACATTCAAACCAATTCCATTATTTCATTCACTTGGGGGATTTTCGTGTACCTCGCAAGGTTTTCATTTAAAATCAATTTCATAGCCATCAAGGCTTTACTATTTAACCACTTCAAACCATTTATACCATTTAAAACCATTCCAAAACCTTTAAACTATTTACACCATTCAAACCATTTAAACCATGCAAAACAATCCAAAATACATTTAGGGTTCTATTGCCAAAGCATACCATGCAATAGTTCCAATGAAAGTTCAACAATAAAGTAAGAACATACTCTTGGGTATTTTATCAAACGTGTTGAGGGCATCCCTTTGCCAAGACCAAATCCCAAGCATAAACTATCAAAATAATGGTTACCCATGACCCATTTGTTAAACCACAACCAACTATCACCCACATGTGTAAACCATCACAAAAAATATGTGAAAACACAGTTTAAACCAATACCCAACAATATGCACCAAAAACCTCAACATATGTTTCTAAAACCACCATTTATGATTCATATGTCAATGTTTAAAACACATTAAATCATTCCCTTAGTTGGAAATAATAATAAGGGAAGGAGTACATGCCTTATACAAGAAGATTTCGAAGAGAAACTTGACCCTTGAGCCCTTTGAAGAACACTTGTAGAAATCCTAGCCTCCAATCTTCAAGAGTGAGTTTGAGAGAGTATTTTGAAGTGTTTTGATCTTTCAATGAGCGTTATGAGAAACCAACAAGGGTTATATAACGTGGGTACATAAGGGTTTGTGGTGCGAAATATCTGAACTACCCTCAAATTAAAAGATAAATATCAACTCCCAGGTAGGTACGACCCAACCCCCTAACCCGTATTCTAAGGTATGAGTGGTACCCTAACTTGTACCCTACCCTTTTCCATGGTCCCCTATACTGACCAACATACAACCACACCACCTCAACTCATACCTTAGGTTATAAATGGTACCCACAAATCATACCTTGGACAGTTTTAACAAGTCCATACCTAAGCTATCATACAACTAGTATGATGTTAAGTCATATCTTGGATAGTAACCAAGCCAAACCTACTGCCTAATATACGAGTGAGTCATCCCCAAATCGTATCTTAGGGTACAATTGGTTCCCTTGATTCATACCTTGACTAAAGTGTCTGACAGCACATACGCAAGTATACGTGGTCTTATCAACTAGTAAAGTGGCCTTCAAGAAGCCAATTATCGATACCACAGAGACTTGATTCAGCAAAGATTATATTTCAGGTCACATTTTAGATTAATTTAGTGCAAAGTTAACCAACAAGAGTTTTGAATATTGGAAATAAAGAAAAGTAAACAAATAAAAGTCTTGAAACAATCAATAGGAGAAAACCCAGGGTTAAAGCACTTTAAACAATCATACTATGTCATTGAACTTCATTCATTAACTTGCTTATCTTGGTTGTTGATTCGTAGGGTTAATTGCATGATTATGGTTTTCCAACCTCTAATCCTTTATCTAAGTTGAACCTTACAACTATATCGTTGAGCGGGGATGTAATAGTCCACTTAAGTTATTTAAGTTATCATCCTACATTTGAATCAAGTAAGGCATCTAAGTACATCCTTGTCCTAGATACTAATTTGAATTCCTTATTTCATAAAGAAATACAAATCATACTTTGTTTATTCCCATGTTCTATCTCCCTATTTCCTCTCCCAAGATAAAAAGATAGCTAATTGATGTATTCTAAGGGTCGTGAATCCTTAAAATAGTTATAAAAGAATAAACAAACAACCAATAATGATAATCAAATCAAATGAACTTAATTCAAAATAATAGTGCTCATGTTCTTGGCTTTAACCCCAGAAAGAGGGTTTTTAGCCACTCATAGCCATAATCAACATCCAAATAATTGTATGAATGATTAAAACCATATCACTAAATTAAAGAATCAAGAACCTAAAAAGAAGTTTTGGTAGCCTCCAATGTTGCTCCAATCGATCTAGGGGTTCCAAGATGATTAAAACGATATTTAACACGTTATATTTATAGTAAACAAGTCATAAACCGACTTGGATAGGTTTTCCATGTGATTTTCCTTCAGATGGGCACTTTTTTCTTCTTTTAATAGTCATCGCATCACGGTTACATGCCAATCGCCATTACACCGCGATGCGGTGTAATCGCGCCAACATTCTGGAATTTGACGAGTATTGATTGACTTTTTACCTCGACACGGTGGCTCCTTCATACCTATAGCCACTGTGATGAGGTGAGTTACCATTTTGGGACCATTCTGAATCCAGTGGTGGGTATCACTCTCTCAGGTGACTCTCCACGCACCTACACTCGCCCCATATATTTAAGGTGTCCAAATTGCGCAGCTTGTGTCTTGTGCTTCCATGGTCATTTTTTAGCCTTTTTAAGTTGTTTCCACTTGATTTGAAGCTTGTATATCCTTAATATATCATCATAATCAATTAAAAAAGCCTCCTATATCATTAAACACAACAATTTAGAGCTGAAAAAAATACAACATCCTCAACGGTGAACTAGAAATACGAGCTAAGCATAGGCTAAATTCACATTAAGCTTTAACTCATTGTTTTGAACCTTGGCTTGATCCAATTGACACTTGAACATTATAAACAAGTTATTTCATATATAAATACATGATAACAACCTTAGTAACTCATTAAAACACATTATAACCCAATACGATAGACTAGACAAACACCTAGCTTAAGCTAGTAACACTAGTTTTCTCGGATGAAATTTAAATGGTCGAATTGAATCAAAACTCATGTGAAACCACCATTAAACATTGTACACACATACTTGAACACATAAATTCTCATTCATATCATTATAAACCTATATAGCACAAAAATTATCCTCAAAACAAGGCTAAAAAGGCTAGAATAGTAGCGTTAGAATGCATAAATGCACCCAACATCAGTGTCCAAAACTCTTGAATTGTTTGTGAAAGGGACAAGTTTTGGGGTGTTTCACTTCAATGACCCTAAATCTAGGTTACTTTTTCTTGTAATAACTTTTCTCTAAGCTCATCTTGACTACTCATCCAAGGAGCCTCTAGACTAATTAACTCAAATCAGTATCAAAACTTAGGTAACTCTACCTAAGCACTCTCTACTCAAAGCAAAAAGTCCATTCTCTTATAACAAAAGTAATTCATTTACAAATTAGAACTCACTCAAGAGCAATTTCTATTTAAGCACACATAAACAGCTAAGAACTTGAGCGATGTTGAAATGAGGTTTTTGCTGCCTCTCTTCACTCTTTGTATTTGCCAAAAACCAATTGTGAAGAAGCCTTTTTTCCTTTTATAGGTGGGTGATGATTAGGGATGAAATCTCATTGGAACAGGTGTCCTAATTGGTACAAGCATCATCTACAAGTTTGTTACACAATAGGACAAAACTATACAGACACGCGTGCCAGTTGTACTGTACCATGAACATCTAGGGACCTGGTCTCTTGCAGTTAGATGTTCATCATCAAAACTACATATAACAATTTCCCCCTTTTTAATGATTACAGACCAACCATAAAGCTTTGAGCATATCTATTACATTTAATCAGTGTGATTACCACTTTGAAAATGAATGTTTCCCTATCATCATGCTTCCATCATCATGCAACACAGGGACCTGGTCCCTTGTTGTCATTTACAGCAAAAACTCTGATTTCTTCCCCTTGTCATCATGAACCATAATAATATAATACATTTGCATACTTTGTTTTATCAGGCATGCACCACATGAGCACATTTGCATACTTCCCCCTATCAGGCATGCACCATATGAGCACACATACACATACACACACACACCTAGTCCTTAAAAATGAAGTTAGCATTCCCCCTTTTGGCATAATTGAAAAGGATTAATAGTAAACCAAGAGTAAACATAAGTACAAGCTAATTAACTCATGGCCACTGGGACAACAACATGAAGAACAGCTTACAAAATAGAAACAGATTAGGCCCGCAAATAGGAATTCATTCATGATTAATTATGATAAGTACTACTACAATATACCAAGAAAATTATAAAAGTACTATTTTCATTAAGTCCTTGGGCTTCATCAAGGAATTCTGCAATTTTTCTTTGAGCTTTGCATATTCTGCTGCAAGTTCTTCAATGGCACCTGGTCCCTCTGAGGACAACTTTTGATATTATAGTTTTAGATGCACTATTTCAGTGTCTTTTTCTTCTAGCATAATCCTCAACTATTTCATTTCCTTGGTTAAGCTTTCTTGAAAAAACAGTAGCTCAGACACTTGGGATACAGTCCTCACTTTCCCTTCAATGCACTTATTTTCCACTAGTGTAGTTAGACTGATATTTTTTTTACTATTCCTGGTGTTCCTCTAGTCCCAATCACTCCAAAATGAATAAAGACTTTGTTCAACAAGTAACCATATGGCATCTCATGCCTTTCTTCCTTTTCTTGAACCACCTTGTGCATATGCTTTATCATTAGAGCAGGTAGACTCATCAACTCAAACTTATCAGGCATTTGATTAGATATAGATCAATAACAGAGGCAATTATTCTTTTATCTGATCTTGGTAGTAAGACCTTGTTAATAAATTCAAAAAATAACTGAAACTTACTCCTTAGAAATTTCTTTTTTACTACAGCTATTGAGGTCACACTTACTCTTGAGGCTTTAATAATAAATTCAGTTATGGGTTGTTGCTTCACAACTATCCTTACACCTATAACAGGTACATCCAAAATTTCTCCCAAGGTTTCTTCATATAGTCTTATTTTTTTTTCTTGCACCTGTGGAGATAGACTCAATCCATTTTCTGAGAAATCTATTGAATAATAGAATTCTCTTACTTCGTTTTCAAATACCATTGGTGTTTCTTCCTCAAATAAATGTATCCATCCTTAGTGCCTGATATATTCTACCAATTCCAGCATCCCAATTTTCTCAAGGATCTTGGGATCAAATATTGTTCTGGACAACACCTTTTATGTCTTCAGGCTTTTAGTCCTTCTTTCTCTGGACATATTTTTCTTTTCTTCCTCTCTTTTTATTCTCTTGGACTCATTATTTGTCTCTTCTTTTTTATCAATTTTTCTCTTCTTGGGACCAGGTCCCTCAAAGACTTTCTTTCTTTTCACAGCTATGTGTTTCTTTTAGCTTATACCATGGCTCCCAGACTTTAGATCAGAGGATCTTATCCTTTCATCAACATGACTTCTTGTATTTTTTCTCAATTGCAATAATATATCAATGTCAGTATCCTTATCTTCTCTAACCTCCACTACTTTAATATTTTCCTCCTCTACTATGATTGTTTTCTTGAGTTCCTTCTTTTAATGGTAAAATACTTACTCTCATTCATAGCATAAGTTAGTAGCTTTTATTCAGATCCCCTAATGGAATAAGATCTTGTAACTTGCATACCAGAGTCAATCAATTTCTCATTTTCTTTATTGTTCTTCAGCCTTTTCATTTTCCAAATCAAAGGTTGTTTATCCTCATCCTCTTTATTTTCCTCATTTGGGGGTAGTACAAACTCTCTATCCCTTTTCACATCATCTTTTTCTCATGTTATTTGCTCTTTCCCTCTAGCATAACTTTCCTTAGGATCATTTCCAAGTAAAAGCAAATTTTTTCAGCTATCCAATTTATGTTACTAAGAGGATCAGACTTCCTTACAGAAATTTCTTCATCAACCATTTGGGAAAATATAGGGTTTGATTTAGAAGGAGTGGGGGAACTAAGTTTCTATAGATTTTTTGAGATTTCAGTACCTTTGAAGTCCTTAGAGGGAACCTGGATTTTAGGAGCATTGGAGGACTTTGGTTTTTTAAGGAAAAGGTTCCTTAATATTGAAGAATTTTTTGTTAAATTAGAGAATCAAATCCTTTATTTAGGTCATCTACTAAGATAGGACAATTACTGAAGCTTAGAGTTTCTACTAGAATAGTTTCACTTAGGGTGACAAGAGTCCCATGGGAAGGACTTATAGGTAACCAACTTTGTGACTCTTTAGGGTGAACAGAGGAAAATTCTTTCATGGGGTTTGAAGAAGAGGGAATTTCACATTTTGAATTTTTTAGAAAGAAAAAAGAAGGACCAGTTTTGATTGAGGAGGAAAGTAATGCTCTAAGTTAAATGTGAAGATAATGAAATATAAGGGTTTAAACTTATAATTAAAGATATTACCATTTGACTTTTATGAGATACCTTTTTGAATGAATGTGTCTGATGATAATGATTGTGACTCTTTATTGTTGAACTAAGTTGACTGCTTTTGTTCATATAGGATTGGACATGTGGCCTTTTTTAAATAGAAACTTTATAAAAAATTAAGGCACATTATTTTGGTACTCACCTTAGAGATGGGACCAGGTACCTCTCGTTTTGAGTGAATTTTTTAACTTGTTTTAGCTCAATTGTTGCCTTCCAAAGTTGTCCCCTTTGGTGTATACTTGCAAAGGTATAATACTGAGTTAGATTAATATGCACCTACTTTATCATGAATACCTGTCTCCTTGACATAACCAAATTTTGTAAGAGACACAGATTTACATATTAGGTCAGGTTGATTTGATCAATCCGTGCTTCTGGCCTATACACACCCCTTTTGTCTCAGAACTTGTTCTCAAGTAATATTTGAGTATCAGGTCCCCAACTTGACTTTACTCACCTTGGTGGAACTTCTTTTTCTAAGATGAATCTTTTAAAGACAAGGTCCTTTGAAATCAACTATTTTAAAATATGGCACCTCCACCTTGGAGTACCTAGAGAGAGAGAGAGAACACAGTCAAAGTTTCTAAAATTAAGCACCGAATACTCAATTTTAATGAACAATCCTGACTGTAATCTCCTTTCTCCAACCTGGAACCATGATCATTTGTTTGATTTGGAAACCCACTTGAGTTGGAGTTCCTAGTAAAAAAAATGGTGTGATCAAAAACTTCTTGGCCTATTTAGGGAGAGAATTCTTATTCATCTTATTCAAATATTTGAACCCATTTAGTTGTGTATTCTCCTTCTGAACATATTTGAATTTGTTTATTTCAGGACTTATCCGGCTTTGACAATTCTCTTTACTATGCCCATCTTTCCCACAATGATTGCACATAGGTTTGGGAGCCTTGTTTCTAGCATCATTGACAGTCTTTCCTTGCAACCTAGTAGATTGGAATTCTCCTTGATAGCCTAGTCCTTTGCCATCGTTAACATCCTGAATAATCAAATTAGAAAGAATATGTGAAGAAGCAGTCCATTCAAGAGATTTGTTCAACTTTTCTTTCAAGTGGACCAAGTCCCTCTCTAACTCTTCATTCCTATGAAGGGCATACATAAGGTGCTTTTGAAAATCTCTCAGCCTTTCTTCAAGATCAATTAAGATCCATGAATCTTCTTTTTTTCCTTTTCCATCTACCTCATTTACCTTCTTCATCAAACTTAGATTTTCAGATTTTATCTTTGTGAACAACTTTTCAGTTTTAGAGATTTATAAAGTTAAAGCATTTAACTCTTGTTCTTGATTCTCTACTTTCTTATCTAATCTATTCTTCTCAACAGTTAGTTCACATACAAAGTGTATCAATACACTTGCAAGCCTTTTTATCTTCCTAACAGTGAATTATCTAGATTCTCCTTACTATCAGAAAGAGTTACCTCCCTTTTTCTCATCTTCAATGTTTGCCATGAATGCAAACAAGGAATCATAGATAGCTTTATTGTCTTCTACTGCTAGCATAGAAACATATCCAATCATCTCATCTTCACCTGAATCAATGGAAGAGTCTCCTCATGCTTCCAGAGCTCACTTTACAGCATACTCAGATGCAGCCTTCCTTCTTAAATTTTTAAGGACCTGGTCCCTGTTCTTTTCATTATCACCTCCAGTTTTGAGATACCCCTAGTAATCAAACTTGTGCCATGGATAGTACTTAATGAAATGCTCAGGACTTCCACGTTTATGACATACTTCGACATTATTTCCTTCCTTGATACTGTTTCATCTTATTTGGAATTGACTACCCTTCCTTATTACCTTGACAATTATTTTTACCAAATAGGCAACATCGGTGTCTTCTTCTATTGAATCAAGTTTGAAAGTTTTTAATGCCATGTATTTTTCCCTTTTTGCTTTATTTTTCTCCTTCTCTTGCTGCTTTTTGAGCTCATGGGTTTTTAGATTTCCAATTGGTTCATCCATGATGAGGGTCTTTAGATTCTGTGCTTCAGTTATGGAATATGCTTTGTTTTCCCAGGACTTAGGAAGAGTCCTAAGAATCTTCCTCACTTGTTTGTTTACTGGAATCACTTCTCCCAAGCAATGAATCTCATTAGTGATAGAAGTGAATCTTGTGTGCATTTCTTGGACTGTTTCTCCTTCTTTTATGGTGAAGGTTTCATACTGAGTAGTCAGCATGTCTGTATTATAATCCTTCATATCAGTAGTACCTTCATTTGCAGTCCTCAAGCAATCCCAAATCTATTGGCATTTTCATAAGTTGAGATCCTATTATATTCATCAGGCCCTATACCATAAACTAGCAATTTCTTGGCCTTGTAATTCTTCTCAATCTTCTTTCTATCTTCATAATCATACTCTCTCCTTTTTTTAACAACCATTTTAGTTATTTCTCCTTCTTTGACTTCTTTAATAGGAACATGAGGTCTATCAAGGATTATGTCCATCAGTTCACTATCTTCAGCCATAATAAAGTCAAACATCCTAGTTTTCCACCACCCATAATAATTCCCATTGAATCTTAGTGGTCTAGGGGTAGATTGCCCTTTCTTTAGATTAAGTGGATCGTTATGCTAGCCAAATCACTCTAGGTGTGAACCTTTTAGCGTGACCTAGCTCTGATACCAATTATTGAAACCTTGAGGGTTGCACCACATAGTGAGGGACCAAGTTCCTTAAAGTCAATCACAGGAAAAATACAGTAACGCAACCAGGAATCAAAAGCCAGTGCAAGAAAAAGTAAAAACATAAGATTTTAACATTGAAGCCCTCTTTGCTCAAAGAAAGGGAAAACCACGGCTTGCCCTTACAAGCTCTTCAAAATCCAATATAATCAAACTCTTGATTACATCCTTCAATGAACCTAACTCTAGGTTCCTTTCACTTGTAATAACTATACTACAAGCACATCTTGACAACTCTGCCAAGGACCCTCTACACTGATTAACTCTAATTGATATCAAAACTTAGGCAACTCTGCCTAAACAATCTCTACTCAAAGTGAAAAGTTCATTACTTTTATAACACGAGTAATTCATTTACAAATCAGAACTCACTCAAGAACAATTTCTATTTAAGCACACATAAACAGCTAAGAACTTGAGCAGTGTTGAAATGGGGGTTTTGCTGCCTTTCTTCACTCTTTGTATTTGCCAAAAACCATTTGATGAAGATGCCTCTTTATCCTTTTATAGTTGGGTGATGATTGGGGATGAAATCTCATTGGACTAGGTGTCCTAATTGGTACAAGAAGCACCTGCAAGATTGTTACACAAGTGGACAAAACTGTGTAGACACGCGTGCCAGCTGTGCTGTACCATGAACATCCAGAGACCTGACACCTTGCAGTTAGTTGCTCATCATCAAAACTACATATAGAAGGTGACCCTTTAATACCTATGGTGGCGACATAGTTCTGGAACGTAAGGACTTCTGCTAAAGGTCTCAACCTAACTGACGGGTAAAATTCCATCCATGTGTTCACTCGGTGCTAAGTACTACTCTCAACTGAATGACACTCATAACGAAAAATGCTCAATCATAATAATATTCTGAAAATCAACAATAAATGCATTATTTGAAAGTATTCAATAACATGTAAGCTGGAGAATCTAGCATTTGTGAGTGTATTCATAAAATCCTAGGTCGGCGGGTGTTCATAACCCATCATCTCGAAAGAATGCAACTAATCATGGAAATATTAAAATTTGAACATAATAAGGAATTTCATTACTCAAGCCTAAAAATCAAGAACTCGTCAATTTTATAATTTTGAATATGGAAAGATGCTCAAATTCATGGGAAATATATATCCATGGTTTAGTTAAGGAAATAAATTGAAAACTTAAGAAATTCACGCTTCCCTGGAAACCCTAAGCTTGAAGTGTAAATTAAACTTGGGGAATTGAGAAACCTTTGGGACTCAATGGGTGAAAGGAAACCTATTAATGAAATTTCACATACTTGAGATTAAAAGCTTGAAAAATTCTTTGGATTTGAAGCCGAAAGTTGAAAAGCCCTATTTCTTGATGGAGAGGAAAAATGTCTTTTTCTCTTTAAATTTTCAAAAGTGTTGAGTGAATTTTGAGTAATGGGGGACTTAGAGGTGTTTAAGAATAAGTATTCAGCCCTTGGAAATGTTAAATGACATAGTTTTAGTGTTAAAATGGTGATAAAAGACCAAACAACCCCTCAAAAATTGCCTGAAAAACTCCTAGAAACAGTCCCGACGGCTCACGTTACGACTCGTAGGGTCTGGCTACTAGTCGTAGCCTAAGTCATAGACAAAGGACTCAAATTTTGGTCCCCACTCCATGAAGATGATTCACCCTACGACTTGTAGTGTCCTAACTAAATCACTTATCAAACTACCAAAAAAATGTTATTTGTGGCCTTAATATATGACTAAATCACTTATCAAACTACAAACAAAAATGTTTGATTTTTCATGAATTTAAAGCATGTTTTTAATATTGACTTGGATTTTTGGGATGTTACAATATCTCCCCCTTGGGGTCATTCGTCCCCGAATAAAAACTAAGCTGAAGTGTTAGGGAAAATATTAGAATTCCCATACTGAACTCTTACGAGCTAAATAATGACTTGATAACTGAGCCTGTGACTGACGTTCGGACTAAATTAAACTCATGAATATGTGGTATGACATGATAATAGTTGGGTGGCCTAAGATAGAAATAATTAATTAAGGGGAAACCATTAACTCAAGATGAGACTGAGTTTGAAGATACAAGATGGGGGTACTTGGTCATCATATCTGCCTTAATTTCCCAAGTAGCTCCCTCCACTGACTGATTTCACCACAAAACCTTTACTAAAGCAACCTCTTTATTCCTCAGCTTATGAACATGATGATCAAGGATCTCAACTGGGAAATCTTCATAAAAGAGACTGTTTTTCACACCCACACTCTCTAAAGGAACAATAGATCTTGGATCATCAATGCATTTCTTTAAGAAAGAAACATAGAAGACTGGATGCACTAATGCAAAATCTGTAGGCAATTCCAAATCATAGGATACATTACCATATCGGCTCAAAATATCATAAGGACCAACACAGTGAGGACTGAGCTTTCCCTTCTTACCAAATCTCTCCATCCCCTTCATGGGCAAAACCTTCAAGTAGATAAAATCACTAATAGTAAACTCAAACTCCTTTCTCCTCATCTCTACATTGGATATTTTATGACTGTGAGCGGTTTTCAACCTTTCTCTAATCAATTGAACTTTTTCCATAGCCTCATGTACTAAATTTTTCCCTATCAAAGTAGTTTCACCAACCTCAAACCAACCAATAAGAGATCTACATCTCCTATAATAAAGTGTTTCAAACGAGGCCATCTAAATACTAGAGTGGTAGTTATTATAAGCAAAGTCAATCAAAGGCAAACGATCATCCCAACTACCCTATAAATCAACCACGCACACTCTCAACATGTCTTCTAAGGTTTGAATGGTTCTCTCTACCTAACCATCTATCTGCGAGTTAAAAGTCATACTAAGGTGAACTTAGGTACCAAGACCCTTCTGAAATTATTTCAAAATCAAGAGTTAAATTAGGCACCTCTATCTAAAATAATGGTCAAAGGGACTCCAGGAAATTTCACCAACTCCTTAAGATAGAGTTTAGCATAATCTTCAGATGAATCTGAATTATTAACTGGCAAGAAGTGGGCAGACTTAGTCCTTCAATCCATAAAACCCAAATAGCATCATGTTGTCGATGAGTACGAGGCAACCCTGTAATGAAGTCCATATTCACTATATCCCACTTCCAAGTAGGAATGTTGATTTCCCGAATCATACCACCAGGTCTCTGGTGCTGAACCTTAACTTGGTGGCAATTTGGACACTTAGCCATAAATTTTGCGATATCCTTTTTCATGCCATTTCACTAATAGACTTTTTATAAATCATGACACATATTAGTGTCTCCTAGGTGAATAGAATATCAAGAACCATGAGCTTTTGCTACCATTCACTATCTCAAGTCATCTACATTCGGAACACATAGTTTGCCCTGATAATGAAGAACACCATCTCCCTCTTGGGAGAAAAACTCAACCTTCTGACTTTGGACTGCTTCTTTCAAACTAAGCAAAATAGGATCTCTATCTTGTTTTTCCTTTAACTCGGCTATTAATGAAGATTTTGAACTATTCTAAACTGGGATATTACCTTCAATTGAATCAATCAACCAAACTCTTAATCTAGCAAGCTGGTGAACCTCACGAACTAACTCTTTCTTCTCATCCTTAATGTGAGCAACACTCTCCATAGATAATCTACTAAGAGTGACGACCACAATATTGACTTTACCTATATGGTACAAGACACTCATATCATAATCCTTCAACAACTCTAACCAGCTTCTCTAATAAAGATTTAGATCTTTCTGGTTGAACATATACTGAAGACTCTTATGATTAGTGAACACATAAACACGAACCCCATAAACGTAATGCCTCTGAATCTTTAAGGCAAAAACAACTACTGCAAACTCAAGATCATCAGTCGGGTAGTTCTTCTCATGAGGTTTAAGTTGTCTAGAGTCATATGCTATAACCTTGCCCCGTTGCATTAACACACAACCAAGTCCAACTTTGGAAGCATCACAATAAATAATAAAATCATCTAAACCTTCTGGCAGAGTCAAAACTAGAGCATGTATGACTAAAGTCTTTAACTTCTAAGAACTCTATGCAAGAATTGGACCAATGAATTTGACTTTCTTTTGAGTCAGTCTGGACAAGGGAGAAGAAATAGAGGAAAATCCTTCAACAAACTGTCTATAGTAACTAGATAAACCCAAGAAACTCCTGATATTTGATGGAGATATAGTTCTAGGCTAGTCCTCACTACTTCAGTCTTTTGAGGATCAACTCGAATGCCTTCACCGAAAATGATATGACCTAGGAAGGCTAATGATTTCAATCAGAATTCACATTTGCTGAACTTAGTGAATAGCTGGTGATCTTTAAGAGTATGAAAGACAATCCTCAAATAATCATGTTCATCATCACTCTGAGAATAAATGAGGATATCATCAATGAAATATATAACAACCATGTCCAAGTACTGCTTGAACGCCCTCTTTATTAAGTCCAAAAAAGCTATAGGAATATTTGTTAGTCCAAAAGACATAACAGGAGATTCAAAGTGACCATACCGAGTTCTGAAGGTTGTCTTTGGAATGTCACATTCTCTAACTCTGAGTTGATGATAGTCGAATCTGAGGTCTATCTTAAAAAAATAATTGGTACCCTGAAGTTTGTCGAACAAGTCATAAATACTAGGAATGGGATACTTATTCTTTACTATGTCCTTGTTCAATTAATGGTAGTCGATGCACATCTAAGAGAACCATCTTTCTTGAGCACAAAAAAACTAGAGCAGCCCATGGAGAGATACTAGGCCTGATAAAACCCTTGTCTAAGAGATCTTTCAATTTTTCCTTTAATTCCTTAAGCTCTATTGGATCCATTCTATAGGGTGGAATTAAAATAGGTTGGGTATCTAGAAGGATATCTATTCCAAAGTTAATTTCCCGCTCAAGAGAAACTCGGGGTAGATCTTTAGGAAACACTTCTGGAAATTCATTTACCACAGGAACTAACTCAAAACTTAGGGTTTTAGACTTTAAATTCTTAACCCGAGAAAGATGATAGATGCACCCTTTGGGAATTATTTTCCTTGCCTTAAGGAAAGATACAAACCGACCTATAGGCACTGAGGTACTACCTTTCCACTCTAATACTGGCTTATTTGGAAACTGAAACTTTATACTCTATTTTTATAATCAACTAAGGCATAGAAAGAATAGAGCCAATCCATGCCAAGAATAACATCAAAATTTGCCATGTCAAACTCTACAAGGTTGATTGAAGTGAATTTCTAGGATATTGCAACTGGGCAATTTCTGTATACCCATTTGGCTATGACTAAATTACCGATGGAGTAGAAATTGCAAAGGGTTTTACAAGGATTTTAGGGCTGACATCAAAATCTACTGCTATATATGGGTCACAAAGGAAATCATGGCTCTGGGTCTAACAATGCAAAAATATGAATATGAAAAACTTGCAATGTACCAGTGACCATATCAAGAACCCTCCTAATTCTGTCGAGTGGAAGGGCATAGAACCTATTTCTGACAATGTCCTTTAACTACACTAGATATGGCACCCTGCTGAGTTGGATGACCTGCTAGAGCTACTAAAGAGTTAGATTAAATTTGCTGACAAGCGTCCTTACCTCTCTATGAAGTCATTGGGCATTTCTTCAATTTGTGGACTTGTTTGTCACACCCAGAACAAGCATCACTACCCGTCATACACTTGCCCTTAAGGATCCTAGCACATTTCTTACAAACTGGATTAGTACGAACACAATTTACACTACCTTAGGACTTAGAGCCTAGCTCTCTATCTCGAGTATCCTACCTGGACTTGGGTACTGGAGAACTAGCAGAAGATGGGGCTAGATCTGGAGATTTTTGGTAGAACTGAGAACGATTACCACCATCTAACCTCTATTAAAAGAAATTAAAGCTACCAATTTTGGCCCTCTTACTCCTCTTCCTTCTCCTTGATTTATCCTCTTTAATTTTTTGAGCATGAACGATCAATTTGGAGATGTCCATATCCTTAACTAACATAGTCATTCTGCACTCTTTGATCACGTCCTCAGAAACACCCGATACAAATTTATTCATTCGGGACCTAGAGTCGGCAACTATAGCTGGAGCATACCTTGCCAACTGAGTAGACTTAAGCGAATACTCTTTCACACTTATATTTCCCTACTTCAGGTTTATGAATTCATATACCTTGGATTTGTTTAACTCAAGTGGGAAGAACCTGTCATGAAATATAGCAACAAACTCATCCCGTTCTACCAATACTGTATTTGCACCTTTATCATCCTTCGATTGCTTAAACCATGTGTGAGCCACTCCTTGTAATAGATAAGAATCCAAATCTACACTTTCAGTCAAAGTGATAACCATGATTTCAATCACTTTATGAATACTATCCAAGAACTTTTGTGGATTCTCTTAGGACTTAGACCCAAAAAATATCGGAGGATTCATTCGAATGAAGTCTCAAACTCTGGTTGTTGTCGTATTCACAGTGGGGTTGGCTAGTGCAAAAACCTATTAGTCATTCTGGGTGGTCAAAGACTAGGTTAATGATGCAAAAACAGCCCTAAACTCAGCATGGAAGACTTGTTCGTTCAGAGGGTTTGCTAGAGCTAGCGGTGGTACTTGTTGATTCCCATTCCTCCTTCTGTTAGTTCTCATTAAAGGCATTTTCTATAAACATATAAGAATGAGTTATGATAACATTTTAATATAGTTCACACTCTATCGCACGATAATATAAAATAAGTGAAACTTTTCCTAAGACATTTCATAGCCTCTCACTCAAAAGTGTAGCACTCATCACACCCATGAATAAGACTCTACCTAACGTGGCTTTCAGAAACTATAGGACACCTTAAATCTGATACGATAATACCAAGTTTGTCATGACCCGAGACTACCCCCTAGTCGTAACAAGGTGCTCAGAGTCACAAATGGCCCCAAGCTAACCCATGGTTGCCTGGAAAAACACTAAGAGTACTAAAGCAAATAATGAGATACTAAGCGAAAATAAAACTAAAAATACCTGATTATAATAAAATTAGAAATTAATCCTGAATATCAAAACCAAGACTGTCTGACATAATCAGCATATCGAAAATATAACTATTTGTCTGAAATCCTCTAAATTATATGAGTTATTGGGACAAGCCCCCAACTAACTCCACCTATCTAACACTAAAATATTACTAAAAATAAATATGGATAATTATCCCTTGAATGATAAGGACTCACCAAACATAACTATTGATATGGTGCAGAATCGTACTAAGCGTGATGTGGATGTTGAGCGTCAGAATATTCATTGTAATACAATATAGAGTAAAGAAAGTATGTGATCAATACTTTGAATATGCTGAGTATGTGAGATGGGAAAACAACTAATATAGTCTAAAAAAAATGCAGGTGACATGGTAAACTAATGCAAGACCAAGTAATAAGCATGTATTGTATGATAAGCTGAAGAACTGAATACAAGGTCATGCAAGTATCTGGATCTAAACTATAAACTGTGGATTGTGGTAGCTACCATTAACTGATATACCCTAATTTGAGATAATCAGGGTCCAACTTGTAACCCAAGTTAAATGGGTGTTTAGTACTTTTACAGGGGTATGAACACTGACTGATATGGATCCACTAAACTAATGTCCGAAAGGATTAAGGTGTCAAGCCTGGTCTGATGGGTGACCCTTTACAACCTATGGTGGTGTTGTAGTTTTGGAACTTAGGGACTTCTACTAAAGGTTTCAACCTAATTGACGGGTGAACCTCCATCCCTGCGTTTTCTCGGTGCTAAGTACTACTCCCAACTGAATAACACTGATAACTAAAAATGCTCAATAATAATAATATTCTGAAAATCAACAATAAATGCATAATCTAAAAGTATTCAATAACATAGAAGCTGAAGAATATAGCATTTGTGAGTGTATGCATGAAATCCGAGGTCATCGGGTGTTCATAACCCACCATCTCTGAAGAATGCAACTAATCATGGCAATATTAAAATCTAAACATAATAAGGAGATTCGTAACTCAAGCCCAAAAATCAAGAACTCATCAATATAATGAGATTTTATAATTTCGAGTATGGAAAGATGCTCATATTCATGGAAAACATATATCCATCATTTAGTTAAAGAAATAAATTAAAAACTAAGAAATTCACACTTCCCATGGAAACCCTAAGCTTGAAGGGTGAATTAAACTTGGAGATTTGAGAAATCTTTAGGACTCAATGGGTAAAATGAAACCCATTAATGAAATCCCATATAACTAAGGTTCAAAACCTTGAAGAAATATTTGGATTTGAAGTCAGAAGTTGAAAAGCCCTATTTTTTGCTTGGAGAGGAAAATCGCCCTTTTCTCTTTAAATTTTCTAAGTGTTGAGTAAATTTTGAGAAATGGGGGACTTAGGGATGTTTTAGAATAATTATTCAGCCCTTTTAATGCTTAAACAATGTAGTTTAGGTGTTAAATGGTGAGAAAAGACCAAACAACCCCTCAAAATCGTCTGGAAAACTCCTAAAAGCAAACCCAATGGCTCAGGTAATGACTCATAGGTTATGGATACGAGTCATAACCTAAGTCGTACTCAAAGGATTCAAATATTGGTCCTCACTGTCATGAATTCGAGTCACCCAATGACTCGTAGTGTCCTAATGACGAGTCATAGTTAGAGTTGTTGTCACTGACAACTTCAATAATGCTTCAGTAAATTGGCCATAACTTATCACTCCGATATTGGATTAAGACAAAAACTAGAGGTATTGGATATCCAATTCAATTATCTATCTTTTGGTGGGTCTTGAGCTCAAAAAATCTTAGTAATCTAAAATTTATGTCCATTTGAAGTTGATTATAGCAATATTATTCACAAGAATTCAATCGGTAAGGAATATTTTAACTTATCTATAAGCAAGGAGTTATTTATGGCCTTAATATATGTATAAATCACTTATCAATATTTTTCATGAACTTAAATCATGGTTTTAATAATGGCTTGAATTTTTAGGGTGTTACGAAGGGGTACCTATGGGGCCGTAGGAACTACCTATGCCTCATAGGTAGCCTCCGTAGGACTCGGACAGCAACATGTTGATTCAGAACTTTGACTCTTTCCCCTATGTGACCCACCTATAGGCTCGTAAGTACTACCTACATCCCATAGGTAGGGTCCGTGGGTAGCCTTTCTGCTTTACCTCATCTTTTTTCTCCTTCTTTGCTCCAAGCCTTGTATTCCTACAAAACCAACATAAAAAAAATTGTATCTAATAAAAAGACCTAAGTACTTGCATAATTTTCTTGTTTTAAGCATCGAAAGTGCCATGAAATCATGGCACATCAACACCCTCAACTTAGAATGCTTTCATGTCCTCAAGAAACTAACACATAACAAAGAAACACAATGTTTAACTAAAAGAAAACTAAGGTGCCTACGATAGTCAACTCAATTTGAAGAAAAGTACTTACCCCCCTCCTATTCCAAACCATTCAAAACTACTGTTTGGATCCATGTCACACAATAGTATGACACAAAGGAATCAAGAATGGCATTACATTAGCAACAAACAACCAAGTGTATATGCAACTTACCCTACCCGAATAGATAAGCAGTTAACAATACAACCCATGTACCATCACAGCAAAGAAGTCTCAACTCTCACAGTATCATCAAGCATGTCAATTCAAGGTACTATATCAAGACACTCACTCTTACAAAAGAAGTTCCAATAATTTGCATAAAACACCATAGGCTTGCACTAATTTTCTATACCTTAGTTTTTTAGACAGTTGGACTAGGATCACTATAGGACTTTGCTAGGCTTGTAATGTAGGCTTGGGGAAAGGTATGGTACATTTGGGATATAGTGACTCACCCTCCTTGACACTACACTTATATTTTTTGCTCTATTTCCCAACCATTTTTCTTTTATATCTCTCTTTTTCACCTTTATTGATAATTCAAATTAGGTGTGGTTTTCTTCTTGCTTTTCATTTATTCACTTCTCTTTTTCTTTTTCTTTTTCATTCTTCTCATTTTTTCTTCTCTCTTCTTTTTTTCTACCACACCCAACCTTACTTTCTTTTCTCTTCTTCATATCCATTTTCAACTATGCCCCCCTATGATAGCCACCCTCAACTTAGGTGATTTGCCTGAGTTAAGGTACACAGTGTCCAAAGAGGGAGCAGGATCAAAACAAATTCATTGTAATTAAACGAGAAAGTGACAAGGTAAAAATAAGAAACTAGGTCAATTTAGGCTCAATTTAGGAATCAAGGGATACTTATTCATATTTAGACAGCCTTTTAGGATAAGAGCAGACTATTTTAATAAATGGCCTATGATCATGTCACAAACAACTATCCTACAACCTAAACAAGACTATTCAGGCAAGTTCTGGATTAAATGCACAAAGGGAACTAGGTAAATGTCTCACACACACATGGTACAGGGTTATATTATCAACTACTACCTACCAGTCCATGTAATTCGAAGATTTGATTATTTATGTCAATACTAATTCCATAACAAGATCACACAATGATCACACATATATTTATATCACAGAGTTCATAAAATTTTTAGAGGGATATCATTTTCTCAAACACTTAAAAACATAAAAATAAACATGTCAACTCTACTTAGGTTCCATATTTTTCTTCTAATTAGACCAACACAAACAACTTAAACAGTTGGCTCTACTACGACAACACACTCCAGGAAAAAGAGACATGACAAGAAAAAGCCCCCAAGTGGACATCTAGACCAACAAGTAGACCTACCCCATCAAATAAGTATGAACTGTCCCCAATGAATTAGGCTACCTTAAAGCAAGAGATTTAGAAAAATATCTGTGGTAACTTAGGTGCATAGATCTGATGTCGATCACAAATAACATGAATTATCACAAATGTAAAAATGCCAAAATACCTTGAGTTTCCTCCAAAGAAGTGCCTGATTTAATATTGTTGCACGACGTGGGGACCTTGATTACTCAGACTTTATCAAGGTATCCATAGGATTGGACTCCAGGGTCATCAATACTATTTATTATTGAAACCACTCTCATGTCAGTTGGTTGCTTTATAGTTCTGCATATATTGAATGTGACTTTCTTATTATTTAGCCTAAACTTAAGCTCACCTCTTTCTATATCCACCAGTGTTTTTCTCGTGGCTAAAAATGGTCTCCCCAAAATTATGGGTATCTCAAAATCAACCTTACAACCCAAGACAATAAAGTCAGCCAAAAAAATGAGGTCGTCAGCTTTGACCAACACATCAAATGATATGCCCATATATATATATATATATATATATATATTCTGCCATCAGTAACTGCATCATCGTGGGTTTGGCGTCTTAAACCCAATTGATTAAACACTGCCAGCAATATCAAGTTAATTCTTTCACCTAAGTCACACAAAGACCTGGTAAATCTTGATAACCCAATCGTACAAGGAATTGTGAAGGTATCGTGATAACCTTTATTTTGCATAAGAGATTAAGATATAACCATGCTACAATGATGCAAGCCATCTACATCCTCATTACCGAAAGTCCACGTCTTTGGCACCAAATCATTCATAAATTTTGCATAGTCAGGCATCTGCTCAAGAGTTTTAAGAAGAGGGATGTTTATACTCAACTCCTTCAGCATAGCAATAAATTTCTTATACTTCCCTTCTTCAGCCTTCTGCTTCCACCTCTGAGAAATAAGTGGGGGCGTCATGGAATAGGCTTCAAGACTGGTTCGACATCCTTAACCTTTCTTTTATCTATATCCGCTCATTTCTCTACAACTGTAGGCTTCGAAGATACCTCATCATTTATTAACTTTTTAGTTTCAGCTTTATCTGCATCATCAACCACAGTCTCATTCCTTAGATTATCAACCACAGGCATAGGTGGATCAATAGTAGCCTTATTGCTCCAAGTAGTGATTGCTAGGTAGTGACTATCATTCGTAGAATTCTGAATGGTGTTGCTAATGAGTGCCCAATTGACACTGATTCAATGTAGTCGACATCTAACCAAATTGTTGTTCTAGCCGCTTAACTATAGTAGCATGTGATTCTACTTTCTGGCTCAATCCCAAAATGTCTACCTTAATCTCATTAAGGCAACTCTCTTGGCTCTCTGAACCCTTAACCAACTTTACAAGCAATGCTTCCATCCTGAGTCAACATCACGGCTCCCTGACAAGTATAATTTATTCATGTATTTTAATATGTAAATAAATAAATATTTTAAATAAAACCATGAATAATATATATGTATTATCCTATAGTTACTAACAATTTTCAGGAAAGGAATATTGAAAGAATGAGAGAACAACAAGAAAGCATTATTGTGGAAACATGAAAACAAGGAGAAAATAAAGCAACAAGAATTAATGTCACAACAGTGACCAAATGGAAAAATGATCTCTAATGTGGCAACAACATTTGATGTATCCACAAAGTCATTAGACCTACACTATATTCCCTATAAATAGAATTCAACAATGAAGAAAACAAGTCATCGGAGAAAAGAAAGAGTAAAAGCAACTACTTAAAAAAAATTTAAGTTTACTTTTACTACGTGTTAGTTATTCAATCTTGAAAATTATTCTAGATCCTGCTTTTAACTGAATAGCAGAATTATTCTTCTGGAATATTTCTTCTATTTTCTTATTTAACGGAGAAGAATATATTCGTTAGTAGTACCCATTCTTCCTCAAAAGAATTGGTATCATACAATCCTAAAATTGAAAAATTCTTACGATTGTTACGAAAAGAATAGGCCACGCAATCTCAGATTTCTTCACAACAAAAAATGGAGGACGACGAGCTTAACAATAACAACAACACACTTCCACCACATCAAGTGAAAGAACAGTTTGATGAGGTGGCACCACGACATGATAGGGTACTTAGAGATTATGCAAGACCGGATTACTTTGAAGAAGCATCAAGTGTAAGGAGACCACCAGTAGCAAGAAATAACTTTAAAATTCGCACAGTATTGATTCAGACAATCCAAAATTCATGTCAATTCATGGGTGATATAAGTGAAAACCCTCATGCGCACCTAATTTATTTTCTTGAGTTAGTTGAAACTTGTAAATACAATGGCTCACAACAGATGCTATCAAATTATGACTTTGTCCTTTTTCATTAAAAGAAGAAGCCAAGACATGGTTGCAAAGTTTACCAAGAGGTTCCATTACTACATGGGACCAGGTGACCTAAAAATTTCTTAACAAATACTTTTCTCTTGCAAAAATAATTAAAATGAAGTAAGAAATTAATAATTTTTACAAACAGATACTGAATTTGTCTATCAGACATGGGAAAGACTATGAGTAATGTTAAGAAAATATCCACACCATGAAATTTCAAATACTGACATTTTATATATTTTTATCATGGTCTTGAACCCTCTATTAGAAACGTAATTGATGTAGCATCAGGTGGATCCATAATGAGCAAACCCACTGAAGAAGCCATACAACTACTTGATGAAATTTTGGAAATCCTATCAAGAAAGCAGCAGGAGTCAATCTAATTGAAGCTTTAAACTCATTGACACAACAGATCACAGCTCTCACACAAAAATTTAAGACTTTTCAGGTAAGCACTCAATCATCTCCCTAACTTGAAAATTACGATATTTGTAGAGGTAATCACCCTAATCATGAATCTCAAGCTTCAATACAAAATGAAGAACATCTAAATGTAATTGGTTACAAGAATAATTATCCATTTGGTAGTTCAATGACACATAAATATCCTGGATTTCAATGGAGTAATCCTAATGGTGTTGAAAATCCTCAAAGATATTTTAATCAAAAACAGCAAGTACAGGGGCCATTTGACTTTCAAAATCATATGAAAGGGTAACATAATTATCAATAATACCAGCAACAACCCTAAAGAGCTCACCAACAAAGCCTTGAAGAAATGATGTACAAATTCATTAAGTTTACTGATGAAAAAGTTGAAAGTCAATATTCGGCCATCAAGAATCTGGAAATTTAGGTAAGTCAATTAGCAACACTCATATCAGGACAAATTCAAGATACTCTACCAAGTAACACTGAGAAAAATCCAAAGAAACATCTTAAAGACATCTCTTTACACTCAGGTAAAGATCTTAATTATCCATATGCAGGCCAATAAAAAAGTCCACGAGAGGTGGAACAAGCAACTAAAGGTGAAAAAAAAAAAGAAATTTAAACATTCAAAAGAATAAAAAGATAAAGGGGAAAAGGTGTAGGAAAATTAATTGATCACAAATCCTCACTCTGTACCTCTTCATTTTCCCCAAAAAATGAAAAGAGAAAAACCTGACAAACAATTTTCAAAGTTTCTGATAATTTTAAAACAACTTTACATTAACATACCTTTCACAGATGCTTTGTCACAAATGTCTTCATATGCTAAATTTCTTAAAGATATTTTGTCGAGCAAAAGGAAATTGGAAGAATTTTCGGTGGTTCAGCTTATAGAGAAATGTAGTGCTATACTTCAAAATAAGATGCCATGAAAACTTGGTGACCCAGGAAGTTTTACAACTCCTTGTTCCTTAGGAGGTGCTCATTTTGAAAAAGCATTATGCGATTCAGGTGCTTCGATAAATCTAATGTCAATTTCAATTTTCAAAATGCTAGAACTTGGTAAGATAAAATATACTGGGGTATCTCTTCAATTGGTTGACCAAAGTACTAAAAATCCTTAAGGAATAATTGAAGATGTTCTCGTAAGAGTTGATAAATTTACATTTCCTGTAGATTTTATAGTACTTGAAGTGGAAGAGAACACTGAGGTACCATTAATTCTAGGTATACCATTTCTCAAAAAAGGAAGAGTGATTATTGATGTCCATCAAGGACAATTGATACTACTAGTTGATGAAGAAAGAGTAATTTTTGACATGTAAGAAATAATAAAATTTCTTAAGGATGAGTCATTATCTTTTTGTTTTCATATTGACTTGATAGATGGTCTTACAAATGAATTCAAAAATGATTAGTTGATTACTGATTCATTGGAAAGATGTTTGGACAAGTTAGATATGACAAGTGATGATGATCTCACAATCAGAAAAGAACCAAAAATGCTAGAAAATATATAGAAAGTGAGGAAATCTCATCGGAAGAAATTCAACTAAAAATTGAACTCAAAACACTTCCATCTTATTTCAAATATGTCTTTCTTGAATTTGAATTATTTTCAATGATTATTTCCTCTTCTTTGACTACAGAACAAGAAAATAAATTAATTGGAGTATTGAAAGAACACAAAAGAGCCATAGGGTGGACTATAGTTGATATCAAAGGAATAAGACCAGCTATTTGCATATATAGGATGCTCATGGAATATATTTACAAACCAATAGTCCAACCCCCGGGAAGACTAAACCCAAAAATGCAAGAAGTTGTCAAGAATGAAGTGATAAAACTTTTAGCAACAGGTATTATTTATCCAATATCTGACAGTACTTGGGTGAGTCCTGTGCAGGTAGTACCAAAGAAGGGGGTATAATAGCGATTAAAAAAGACAATAATGAACTCATACCTATCAGAACATTCACGAGATGGAGAGTTTGTATTGATTATAGACAACTTAATAAG